>JARWIR010000022.1:18957855-20391114 GCA_029959085.1 Nemophila menziesii | reverse complement strand
TTGATGAAATATACTTTATAGAAGATGAATTCAATATTATATGTTCAATACACCGTGACTAAGAAGACTTTACAACCTCGATGAGATACTGAAAGCAGTCGGCCTAGTGCCGATTGAGACATGTTTTCCTTAACCCTCTTCTCATTATTAGTTTTTTATTAGATTTAATGCTTTTTAGAGTCTTTTTTTCGAGTTGTGGGGACACGACTCATTTTTTAGTTTGGGGTGGGGTACTTGTTGTCCTCATTCCCAATTTATGTGTAACATGTTAGAATGCTTTCAGAAAAACTTAAGAAACCAAATAAAAATTAGTCGAAGGAATGATTTGGGTGTAGAGTTTGTTGAATGTCCCCAAAATCATACTTTTTGTGAATTAATGATATAAAATAGTAGAATTTAGAGTTAATGCATAACGCCCTTGAATGCATGCAAACACTAAATTGTAGATAGGGAAAGTTAATGAACAATGCAAAAGAATGGTGATTGAACTTAGTAAGAGTGAGTGGTGTGTAAAACGTGAGATCTAAGAAAGTTGAGAACCCACTTAATTATGAACTATAGGTGAGTATGGAGCGAAACTATGTAACTAGGAAAATGATAGAGGTCGTTCATTGATAGCCACTTGAGACCTTTTTAGTTTTCTAACCCGTTATTAATTTATATCCGTCTTAGCCCCATTTTTAAGCCTTTCTTTTGAAACCACATTATAAGCTTATCCTTTAGATGTTAGGACTATACCATAGGACCTTCACTTGAATCGCGATGCTTAAGACTAGTTGTCCTTGAGCTTGAGTTTGGGGTGAGGGAATTTGTTATTACATATGTTGGGTAGATTTGTGATGTGCTCGAATGATTACGCACTTTATTGTAAATACCTTTGACGTCTTCTAAGAAACAGAAAAGAAAAAAGAAGAAGAAGAAAAAAATATGTGTAAAAATAAGTTAGCATGACACTTCACATCAAAATGAATGTCATGTTTAATTTACAAAAAGAATTGAATGAATAGTGAAATTAAAGAGACAGCAAAGGAATATTTTTATTGTAATCATATTGATAGGTTTGGGTTTATGTGGGGACGCTATATTAGTGAGTCAAGTAAAGTGAAATCATATACGAGTGTAAACTCAAGCTCTAGGACATTTGTTGAAGGCTAGTGAGGAGAGAGCCAAAAGTTCACTTTTCATTATCCAAATGTAACATACCGTCCCTAAGCCTATGATAAAGCCGTAAAGACCTCGTGATTCCTAGGTACATAGTGGAGTAACTGTTTTGCTAATAGGTAGGAACTTTAGTGGAGCATTCAAAGCAAGTAAAGATCGATGAACACCCTATAGCCACCATCTCGAGCTAAGTATCAAGGGTAACCTTCTAGCATTGTGAAATTAATTTGGAATTGAAATTATCTATGTGTTTTATTTTGTAGGATAGGTGTATGTGTGCAATATTTATTAGGTTGTACTATATGAGATTTATTTTAGGTTTTTCTTTGGTATCATTCTCTAGATTTTGCATTTGCTTCGTGCCTTCGGCCTCTACTTTTGTTCTTACTTTGTCGGGACGACAAAGGTTTGAGTTGGGGGTCTTGATGTCTTTCTTTTTGTGAGAGAAAAACACTCTTAGGAGAAATCATTTTAGGTTTAAGTTGGACTTAATTAATTGATTTATTGTCATAATTTAATATAATGCACTTTCTTCCTTCGTTTCAGAATTATTTGTATTTTCAGAGTGTGCGTTAATTCGTGTGTTTAGTGTGAAGTTATTAGGTATATGGATGCTAGGAGGCATCAATATGAAGATAATAAGTGAATATTCAAGTCCAATTACAAGAAATAGCGTCAAAGGAGCAAAAGAAAGCACTTTGGTGAAGGTGGAGGAATTTCAGATTGAGTCAAGTCGTCACTTGTAGCCCTTCCTGGTCCCAAACAGTTAGGATTTAGACTTCGTGGTTCAAATGGAAAATATGGGAAATTTAGTTAGAAAAATTTGAAAAGTGGAAGTAGTTGATTTGGACTTACCATCTGAAAGTTATAGCTTTTTTACTGAAGTGGTGTACAGCAGTGCAGATTTATTCGAACAGATTTTGGCCCATTAATCACTTAATTTAGCCCAAGTTAGACCTAATTCTTTTTTACCTTTATATAAGGCTTATTAGACCTCATTAATCAGCAAACTTCATTATATTACTCATTTTTAAGAGAGAGGAAGTGCTTGAAGTAGTGAGTAGAACAGAAGAAAATTGATCTTTGGCCAATCTTCAATAATTCAGCACCAATCATGTATTTCTTTATTTCTATTATTTTTGTATCTTTAATTATGAGCTAAATTTATTATACTTGAGAATATAAATTAAGGGATGAACCCTAGTTTTATTTCAGAGTTTATTTAATTTGGGATTGTTGTAATTTAAATTAAATTGTACTATTTGACAATTACTATATTCTTACTATAAATTTTATATCTTCTCTGATCAATTAGGTATAGCCCTTAGTAATTAAGAAATCCTTTAGTGGCGACAATCATCCGGAATGTGGGTCTAATTACAGAACTAGATTATAGAAGCGTGACGTCTGTTATTGAGTCAGACGGTCTTAACTAACCACGTAGAGAATTGAGTAAAATCATAATTATTTCAAAGTAGCTTATGTTCACCCTAACGGGGTCAGTATTATCGTAGGGATAGCTTCCTAAGTTTACCCTAAAGGGAGGTAGGAAGATATTAAAGTCTCGACTAATACAAAATACCGATTTTACTCTTAAGCAATAAATGGTGAATTAATAAACTTTGGTGATTCCCTAGCGAGACTCAACTATACCTCTCATATATGTTTAATATTTTAGTAGTTAATTTAGTGTCACCTTGCGTATTTCTATTATTAGTGCAATTACTTCTACTTTGCGTATTTAAACACTTAATCATAACCTCGTAATCCCTGTGGAGACGAATATCCTGATTTTACTTATCTATTATTTGGAACCACCCGTACACTTGAGGTTACTTGTTTCTCTTCTTTTGTGTTGAATTTTATCACACTCTAGGAACGACCAGGTTTTTTTAAGTATAGTTGAGAGATGGAATTTCTCAAATAACTATAGAGACGATAATTGCCCTATAAGTAGAGTGATGGGTTTGTACCATAAGACAATTTAGTAAACATTATCTAAAAATATTATTATTTGGGATCAAAAAGTATGGTTTTTCAAGTTTTAAAATATAATAAAAGGACAAACTTTGTAAATTGATAAGTGTAATTCCGCTATACTAGATATTATTCTTCAGTTATATTTGTTACCCAATTTTACAAATACAGTATTCACAAGTAAGGTGATGGGTCTTGTCCTATTACATTTACAACAAACATAAATGTGCCCCTTGAGAAAAATTATGAACACTCTCCTCAAAGATTTGAACGTGTGACCTTATATAATTTGTCAGCATATTTCTGTTATGCTAGATATTGTTCATCCCATTATAATATTTATCCAAATATACATGTGCAATACTCAAAAGTAGGGTAATGAACTTGTTCTTAGGGATTATACTACTTGGCTTTGTTTAACATGCTCATTCAGTAACCATACAAACTCAAACTAGACCAAAATGCATGGGCCACTATAAAAGCTAAAAGTAGCTAGCCCATAGTAGATTTCCTACCTAAAGCATCAAAACAAAATCAAATTACCCTCGTGGAGAATGGTTAGAACTCAAAAATGAGAAGTGTTCTCAATAACTGTAAAAGGGTTGTTCGAGAAATGATGCAAGCACACAAAGTTTGGCTAACTGTCATAGTTGAACTAAGAGCTAGCGGAGTCAAAGCAAAAGCGATCATATAACTTGACGAGAGTTGAAGCAAAATTGTATAAGTGTGGTATATGGTTAATCATGGATATTGACATTAAAGTCTTGTTTGCGGGGCAACAGGTATTTAATATGGAGATTAAGAAACAACGATGTGAGACTTGGATTTCTTCAGCCATATATTTGAGACCCCATTCGGCTGAATGAAAGGAGTTGTGGGCAGCCCTTAAAGATGCTTTCCAAGGTCGTGATATTCCTTGGTAATGGATAGAGTCTTCAATCAAGTTGGTAAGGAAGAAGATAAAATAGGAGTAGTTATGGTAGTTACCAGGAGAACGAAGAAATTTTAGGAATGGAGACATTAATGTGGTTTAACTGATATGTGGTTTGAAGGTCTATGTTTCACTTGGTGCGACTCTTGGAACATGGGTCAATGTATCGTAAGAAGACTCGATAGAGCTTATGGGAACACGGGCTGGTATGGGAGAAGGTGTGATAAAATAACAAGTAAATAGGATAAATAAGCACACACCCCTAAGATGACTACGATAAATTCTCTACAAATGAATAGATTATTTGGAAGTAATGTGTAAGTAAAATAGATTGATCTCAGTGACTATGAAAGTGAGTTATAAGATAGTGGTATTACTAAGTGATCTAAGAAAAGCTGATTAATAATACGCAAGACACTTGTTTGTGTATTAAGACTCTCAAACAATTTAGTATAATTACTTAAAATAAAAGACAGGAAAATGAAATACAAAAGAGAAGACTTATGAGAGTTTAGCTCGAGAACTAGCAAGCAGTCCCCACTACCCTTGTTCTACTTTTATTGTCTGAGGGAGAATTGTGTGATATGTATTCAATAACCGGGATTCTAAATTCTTCCTAACTCCCGTCAGGGTAGCTTAGGAAGCAACCGAAACATTACTAGGGGACTTGTGTAAGGGGTCCCTGCACAATGATCAGTGGTTAAATTAAAACCTATTGATTATCTAGTTAGGCAAGCCCGTAAGGATCAATATTGTACACTAGACGATTATGTGATGTTGTCTATAATTACATCCTTCGACAGGGTGACAATCCAACTAATAATGGGGTAACCCTATACGCTGCGCATCGCAAGAATTACAAACAATAAATTTAAACACAAAATACAGAGCTATCACGAAAAATTCATTTAAATGTAAATCCCAAATTCAAATAAGCATAAAAACAAGTCTAGGGTTCATACCCATATTCTATCTCAAGCTAAATAGAATTATTTAATACTAAGGAGATAATAACTAACAATTGATAATGTCATATTCATGTTCAAAAGACAAAACAAAATAAGAATACTATACTAATTGTTGAAGAATGATAAAGGGAAGGGTTGGAATGGCATTAACAGTTTCCCAACTCCTTCTTCTCTTCTTCTCTTCTTCTCTTCTTCTCTTCTTCTCTTCTTCTCTTCTTCTCACTTGCTTCTGGTGATATCTGAGTTGAATTATGATTACAGACTAAGCAAGGATAATTTCCTTAATTTAAAGTGGATATATATATATAGAGAGAGAGAGAGAGAGAGAAACTTGGAAGAAATTAGGGATAAGGACTAAGTATTATAGTCCAAATCCAACTAAAACTTGTTTCCTAAAATAATGGACTAGTTGGCGCATTGAACTTGTAAAATTCATAACTGGTTCGTAAAGCTCCAAATCCAGTGATTTTGATATCTAAATGATCGCAATTCAAATACCTTTTCAGATTTAATAGGCCTCCTTCAAATTCCTTGTCTATATTTTTCAGTATTGAGAATACTAGACGTTTTCAAGTCTAGATAGCTCAACTTTTACATTCCAAATCTACTCAAAGTTTCCTTTTTCAACCTGTAATGTCTCCCTATTTGTTATGATTTAATCTTAGTTGGAGACATCATATTAGGTGTTTTAGGAAAGCTTATACTCAATTTTTATTCATATATTAGTATTTTCTTAATTCTTGTCTTGATTTGATGATTTATTATTATTAGAGCATATTTGGTTTACTTGTTTGTTAATTGTGAAGCTTTAAATATATATGGTAATTAATTAGATGTCAAATCAATTCCAAGAGATAAAGGAAAGAAGATAGTGATGGAATTTTGAGATAAAGGAAGGAAAAGATAAAGTTGTCAAATAAAACTGAATTTCAGCTGCTACGTCCATTAAAGTAATCATAACTCAAGATTGGCTGGTAATTCGGAAGAATAGGAGCTTTCTGAGACGATTAGTTTTGATATAAAGAACGAGTCAATCGGAGCTGTATCGAAGGAGTTACGGCCAATACAAAACAGCAACCGTTTATTACCTTTTCTATATTTTAGGGTTACGAATTTGAGTTGGGCTAGAAGTCCAATTACTTGTTGTCCACTCCAAGAAAACGTGTTAGGGCTTCCTATACCCCTATAAATACAACCTTAAACTATTGTAAACATGTCCTTGCCTCCTGAAATTAGTCCTTAAGTTTTATACACTATTAGAGACATTCAAAGAGCGCAAGTTGACAGTATGTATCTTTATTTTAGTTTATTTCTTTCTAGTATGAACTAATTTTCCCATAGCTTGGGTTTTGCATATGTATAATCTATGAATTCTATTTTCTTCTATCTATGTTTCTTTGGGAGAATTGTTTTAAATTGATTCTAGCTACTTAACCATATATTTGTTTTATGTGCTTTGACTTATTGTCTGTCTTAAACCTGATCAATTTAGGGTTGTGCTAATATTAGTTCGATGATCGCTCGGAAGGGGTGTCTAATTATTGAAACACCACATAAGCGTCTAGTGTGCGGTAGTGATCCAGAAGGTCTTGCCTAACTAGATAGTCATTAGGGTTTGTTTTAATCACCGATCATCATTAGAAGGTCAGTCTCATTTAGGAACCTAGTGGCGTAGGAGCACCCTATCTAATTCCCCTCGTGATTGTGAGGCCACCACCCTAGTCCGCCCTGACGGGGTAGGGAGGAATTTAGAATCCTGAATACTTATCTAAGAGCTATTATCACCCTTATTAACTAGTAGAAGAAATAAAAATATTAGTGCATACTAGCAAAACCTAAGCTATATTTTCTCATATTTATTCTCTCATATTTATTTTATTGTCTTATAATTTATATAGTTAATCATTAATCTCTCCATCAATCATCTTTATTTTTCGTCCTTTAATTATTAATTGCTACTCTGCTTTATTTACCTATAAGCGTAACACACTTAAGTCTCTGAGGAACGAATCTTCTTATCATTAGAACTTGCATACATCATGTAATACTTGCAATACCGTGTTAAGTCTAGGGTGTTTATTGCTTTACTTTTTTCTCTTATTTTATCACACCCTAGGCGACACCAAGTTTTTGGCGCCGCTGCAGGGGACTTGTGTCTCGTTAGCGTGTGGGTTATTTATTTTTAGTAGTAGTAGTTTTTAGTTATTTTGATTTTCCAATTTTATTCTTTTGGTTTGTTTTAGTCTCTTTCAGGTTTACAGTGCATGCTTGTGGAACCCGAGAGGTGTTTCACTACTTATAACAGACGCTTGAGAGAAGAGAGAGAACGAAGAAGAGCGATGGCAGGACCACAAGATCCACCACTAGTGGATCCTCCACTTGGTCCTTTAGGCCATGTACCACCACCACCACAAGACGATAACAGGAAAAACAATAGAATTGAACAAGATCTCCTAGGCTTGGGAGAACCTTTTCGAGTTCAGCCATTAGGCTATCGTCCTCCAAAGATCCAGAATATCAAATTCATGCCTGATCTGGGTATATGCTCAGTCAATTCCATAATATTGGACTCTATAGTGGTGCAGCAATACAAGATCCGGTAAGAGCGGTTCAGAAGTTTATGCAGATTTGTGATGCCTAGGCATTACACGCGAGCAACTGTATTGTCACGTGTTTTCGTTCCTTCTGACCGGCAAAGCTGGTGATTGGCTAGATAGACAACCACCAGGTACAATGACTACTTGGACAGAACTTCAAGCCGCATTCTTTAACCGTTTTAATCCGAAGAGTATGAGACTCAAAGATCAGAGTGAGCTTGCTAAGTTTTGCCAAGAGAATGGAGAAGAGGTAGGAGACGCATGGACAAGGTTTCATCAGAAGTTAGCTAGATGTCCACTCCATTGTTACACCCCGTCGTTACAGTTAGCTATATTCTATCAAGGTATCAATGCCGAGAATAGACTAAGGGTAGATAATCTTGGAAAGGGAGGTTTTGTGTCAATGGATCCTACAGAAACCGTCAAAGGTCTAGAACGTATAATAGAAACAGAAAGGAGTTGGCCACTGTCGCGAGCTCTTATTACAAATACCAGATTTACGCTTCAATTAGATGAAGAAACTGCAAACTCGGCTCAATTTGCAGCATTGGAGAATCAGATCAAAGAGATTAAGCTTGAGATGCAGAAGAATTTAGCAGCAACAAATGTAGTGCAAGAAGCACAAGGTTGTCCAAAGTGTGAGCTACCAAATCATACATGGGAAGAGTGGGAAGGAAATCCAGCATCTATTTATTTCATATCCAATCGAGGAAATTACCAATTCGGTAGCAGGAATCATCTGGGTATGCAGTATTCAAATCCATAGGGGGCCGCTAATCCAGGTAACTATCAACTTCGCCCTTAGAATAACTTTTACCATCCAAGAGGTCAAGCTCCATATCAAGGGAATCAGAATTATAATAGACATGCTCCTCCACAACAACCTGCCAATGATGCATACATTGATACTTTAGCTCATAAAGCTTTGCCACAATATCCTCAAGAGGGAGTTGTGAGTGATAAACAACTAAAGAATTTCATGGGTCTGATGACAACCAACATGAATACACAGAACGATAAATTGAGAGAAAAAGAAGCTTCAGTTCAAATCTTAGGTAAGCAAGTCGAGCAATTAAATAAATTTTTCACAAATATTGTGGAAGAAAAAGAATTGAAAGCTATCGAATGAGGTGATTCCAATGTTGGGTTCGAAGCTTGCAAGGCCATTTGCTTTGAGATTGAAGAAAATAAGGAAGTACCGCATGCTGCAGAAATTGTCGTGGAAGTTCCAGAAACTTAAGAAGAACCAACCAAGTCTAGCCTCGAAGACTCTGACTGTTCTGAAGATGAAGATCCATCCGAAAAATCTGAATTTATACAACTTCTGAGAGATATGCAAGAAGAGATTAGATCAGTTGTCGAGTTACAAGCTGCTAGAGCTAAAGAGGAAGAAGTCTCAAAAGAGCTGAAAAATGAAGTTGCACCTGCTGTGCAAGAAAAGAAAGAAGAAGAGAAGTTGGACTCCCCACTGGTTGTTCAAACAATGTCACCAATTATTCCTGATACAAATCCGAAGGTAGACATTGAACTCAAGACATTTGTAGAGGCTTATACTCCTGAAAATATCAACGCCCAAATGCTTGAGATTGCGAAGAAAGGGCTTACACCGCAACAAGTTTTTACGCAAGTTATTCCAGAAAAAGAACCGAGTGTAGAAGCCAGGAAAGAGACTGTGGATCATACTGAGAGAGTCTCGACAAAAGTATAGAAAGAGTTGCCAGTGAAGCTCAAAGATCCAGGAAGCTTTAATCTTTCTATTCAAATAAATGGTATGCTCTAGATGAAAGCTATGTGTGATGTGGATTCAGGTGTGAATCTTATGCCAAATTCCGTGTTCGATAGACTTGGACTTCAAAAAGCAGCAAAAGCTCCAGTGGAGTTGTAGTTTGCTGACAACTCAGTTACCAAGACATGGGGAACAGTGGAAGACGTACACGTCTGAACAGGTAATATCATCATCCCTACTGACTTTGTTATACTTGAGTTCGATGTAGATAAGCAGGTTCCAATTATACTTGGAAGGCCCTTCATGGCCACAAGTCAGAGCATAATCAACTTCCAGGAAGGGACAGTTACCCTTCATGCTAAAAACATATCCGAGACATTCCATGTCTGGGGAAAGAAACCAAGTAAGTTAGAACCCACCATTCCTATCATCCACAGTCTTTCACATCATCGTGTCCCTAAAGAAATCCACGCAAAGCCTGTGGATACTGAGCCAAATATTTAGTTTGGGGTCAGCCATGAAGTTGTATGGAAAGCCCACAAACCAGAGAATAGGCCACAAAGTCACAAAGACTCGTGGATGGGACCATTTGTAATCACCGAAGTTGTTTCAGCTATGGTGATAGAGATCAGGCCCAAGAAAGGCATTGAACGAAGGTTAGTAGACATTCATAGCCTTGCTCTTTGCTGGGGAGGCTATATTCGCAAATCTAGATAGAGGTAACGCGTCTAACTTTGAAAGACGTCAAATAAAAGTGTTGTACGGGAGACAACCCGCAATTTTTTTATTATGTTTTTATGTCTTAAATTTTGTTTAGTTTAGTTGTTTTTAGTTGATATTGCATTATTGAGAAAGGTATGAGTGTTTTTGATGTTCAGGTACTTAAGAAATCGAGTTAGGAAAAGAAAGATGAAAATTCGGCAAAAACCAGACCATTCCTGCGGTACACCGCAGGATAGGTCCGGTACACCGCAGGTCAGAAAAACTGTGGAGACGGTTTTCGCTATGGTATATTCCCGAGAAGAAGGAGCCAAAACCGTATCGCGTAGCGTGAATGCGGTATGAACAGCAGATAGGTCTGGTGCACTGCACCAACCTTCAGTCGTACCGCACCATAAAAAACCGTGGCGACGGTTTTCCAATACGGTACGATTACGAGAGGTATAAGACCAGCTATCCTAAACCGTATCGACAACTCGCGAATATGGTTTGTCAACCCTTAGATCCGGTACACCGTACCTCACGTCCAGTGCACCGCACGTCGCCGACAAATCCAGTTTTGAAAGGTTATTAGATGGGATTTAAAGAATATGTTAGTTTTTACACGAATTTATCAATCCTTGAGCCTCTCTTTCTTCCCCATACCTCTCTAAACTCCATTAAAGCTTCATCAAACCTTCAACAAACATCAAAACACTACCCAATCACCATAATTTTACATCCAATCCTTTCTCCACATCATTATAGAGAAGATTAATCACCCATATCTTATCAAATCCCTTTGAATCCAAGAATCAAAAGCCTAAATTTTAAAATTCATCCAACAATTTCTTAAATCCATACTAATCAAAGAAGAATTCATCCTACCCATATAGAGAATCATCTTCATATCACCTTTCCTAACCCAAATAAAGCTTGTACAACCTATATTCAGTTTCAAATTTCAAGAGTGGTTAAAGCTTTGAGTTGGAGGTCAATTGAGATAACGAAAAGAACATAAACATTATCTATTGTTAGAGAGATGAAGAAGAATCAAAGTAAGGTATTGGGTTCTAGTGAGAAGAAATCAATTGAGAAAAGTTCAAGTTCCCATTTGAAAGGTAAAATAGATTCAGAAAGTAAAGGAAAGCTAGTTGCGGTAAATTCAAAAAGCAAAAATATTTCAACTTTAATAAGGAATACACCACGACCTTTACAAATCAAGAGTCATGTGCCCAAGATCAACGAAGCTTCCAAGGCCATGTTAGCTTCAGCAGAGAAACACTTAACGGAACTTCCTTCGACTTATGAGAGAGTATTTGAAGAAGAAGTTGAAGAAGGTGAATACAAGATATTCATAGAGATGGGAGATAGATTGGGTTGGTATACATTCATGTTGCGAAGATCGAATTTATGTAGAGAGTTAGTTTTCAATTTCTATTTAGGCTTATTTAGCCGAGATAGTAATAATTATGTTCCAGTTAGAGACAAGATAGTTCCTTTCACAGTTGAAGAGTTTCAAAACTACTTCTGGTTTATGAAATTGGTCGGACCATGTATGTTTAGAGAAGCGGTGGAAAATATCAATACTTTTGATTGAAATATACTTTTTAGCATGTATTAGAGAAGGATAAAGTGCAATCAAATAAGGGAGAAGTAAAGGCACCTTGGCCTTACAAATATCTCCAAGCAGATACAAAAGTTTGGCACCATTTCCTTACAGCAAATGTCTTTGGAAACCTGAGAACATCGGAGGTTACTGAAAAGAACGCAATCTTGTTGAATTGTATTTTAAAGGGAGAAGAAGTGGATGTGGTAAAAGTGAACTTTGAGGAGGTGATGCGATTTTTGGTCTCTCCTACTTCGTTATTTAGTTCGAAATATCCTACTATGATCACGTGCTTTGTTCGGAAAGCGAGTGTGATTCCGGGTTAATAAGAGAAGCTAATGTATAATATGATGAACAATATTGACAAAAATTGGATCAAGACAGTTTTGAGAGTAGCGGGAGTTACGCAACTTTCAAAAGAAGAAAAGGATTGTATTTAGCAAGAGAAGATGGAGGAGCGATTGAATAAATTCAAATCAGCTCATACTTCCTTGGCCAATGATGTGGCACAAATCAAAGCTAATCAAGTGAACATCATGACACTCCTTGAGAAATTAAAGAAAAATCCAGTAAATCCTATCTTGGATGTCGATAATGCGAGGCAATAGCCTCGAGAGTATGTTCTCTTTCTTCCTTACCATTTTTGTATATGCTTTATCAACTTATTTTAATTTCTTTTTAGAGTCTTTTGCGAGTCGTGGGGACAGGACTCATTTTTTAGTTGGGTGTGGGGATTCGTTGTCTCTCATCTTCCTTTTTGTTTTTGCATAAAATTTAAAAATTTTAGGTTTGAATAGGCATAGAATATGTTGAATGTACCTATTTGAGCAGGATTTAATTAAGTTAATGATAGTAAGTAGTATGTTTTTGAAAGATGTTACAAATATGTTTAGTATGCATGCATGAAAACAGGAAATAAACGATAGAAAAGTTAATGAGCAATGCTAAGAAGTTATGTTGAAACTTAGGGAGAGTTATTTGGTGTGTAGAACGTGAGGTTTGAAATTAGTTGAAAACCCGCTTGTCTATGAACTAGTAGTAAAAATATAACAAAATCTGGTAGTTAGTAAAGTGAATAAGGCATTTCTTTCATATTGAAGTCACTTGAAGCCTTTTAGCTTTCTAACCCTTTTATTTTATTATTATTATTTATCCGGCTTAGCCCCTCTGAGCCTTTCTAAATCCGTTTATTTAACCACATATAAGCCATACCCCTTAGTTTATAGGACTTATCCATATGATCCGCACTCGAATCACAAAACCTGAGACAAGTCGTTTTTAGAGCTTAAGTTTTGGGTGGTGGGTTTCATCATTGGGAACATTGGGTTTGGGAACAATTCTATAGAGACGAGAATTGTTCTAGGATTTTTCCCATAAGACAATTCAGTAAATATTCTAAAAAGAATACTTTTGGGAACAATAAATATTGTTTTCCAAGTTTAAAAAAATAATAAATACTGTTTTCCAAGTTTAGAAAAATAATAAAAGGACCAACTTCAGGGGAGTTAAACACAAGACCTTATTTGTAAATTGATAAGTATAACTCCGATATACTAGATATTAATCTTTTACTTATATTGTTACCCAATTTTAAATATACAATACCCATAAGTAAGATGATGGGCCTTGTCCTATTGCAGTTAAAACAAACATAAACATGCCCACCGTAGAGAATCATTGACACTCTCCTCAGAGATTTGAACTTGTGACATTATAATTTGTAAGCATATTTCTATTATGCTAGATATTGTTCACCTCATTATATTAGTTATCCAATTATACATATACAATACTCAAGTAAGATGATGAACCTGCTCTTAGGGAAATGAATAGGTCACTATAAAAGCTAAAAGTTGCTGTTATGAATAAGTTATTAAGGTGGATGTCCAAAGGCCAAAGGCCAACCTATTTATATCTTCTTAATGTGGCAAGTGAAAGGTCATTCCTTTCCTATAAATAGAAGACCCTTTCATTGTAATAGAGTTAGTTGATTATGTTAATATACAAGAAAATGTTCTTCCCTATATTTTATCTTCTTCTTTTATTTAGTTTATAACACGTTATCAGCACGAGCCTCTGCCGATCGAATCAAGGAAGAATATTTCCAGGTATGATTTATATTGTTCTAATTTATATATATTATTTTTCACAAAGAAAATAAAAGAGAGTATTATAAGGACTTTCCATTGCAATCGATAAATATTAGATGGACTTCCATTGCATCCTATACAATACTCTTATACTATTCAAGCTGATAAATCGGTTATCACTTTAGAAAAAAAAATAGAGACATGAAGCCTATTTGTAAATATAATTTTGAATGGCTTAAAAATGAAACGAGATGTTTTTCTAGGCTTGAAGCCTACAATGCCGAAGCATGAAAAAATAACCGCATAAGCATGGAAAAATAATCGTATAGGTCTGAAACCTAAATTTTATATTATAGGCTCGAAGCCTAGGAAATAAATTATATGCCCGAAGCATGAAAAAAATCCGAAAACTAACGCTATAAAGGCCGCAAATTATATCATATGAAGCATCTTAAATTTATAGGTACGAAACCTAAAACAAAATTCTATATGCTAGAAGCATATACTAAAATTTAAAGGCTTGAAGCCTATATGTATTTTTAGAAAACATGAAGCTAATTATTAATTTTAAAGGGCTCGAACCCTTAATAAAATTCAAAACCCCAAAACTATAAAAATTAATGGTGTAGACTCAAAGTCTCAATTTCGATTAATATAGATGATGCTATATATAGATTTATTTATCATCTCGAAATAAAAAAAATAGAATTGGTATAACTTTGAGAAGTATGGGGGATTTGAACTTGAGACTTTTAGATAGTAGAGTATTTGGGTATAACCGCTAGGCTATAGATTTATTTTGTCTTATAACAGTAATTTTTGAACAATATACTCTACAATTCTACATTTTGTTATATATTATTCACATTCTACAATTTATAGGCCCGAAACCTAGAACTCAATTTATATGCCAAAAGTATATAACAAATTTTATAGGCCAGAAACCTATCACAAATTTTATATGCCAGAAAAATAAAATAAATCTCATAGGCTTGAAGCGTTGAATACAATTTATATGCCTGAAGCATAAAAAAAATTATTGAAAGGCTTGAAGCCTAGATCGAGTTTTAAAAGTTTTTGAAACCTAATCAATTTTGTTATAATTTTCACAAAAGAATTTGGGAATGCAATTTAACTTCTAAAGAAAAAAAAAATTTGCTCATTCATCTCATGAAGAGAACTTTATTGAATATAAACCAGAAGTATAAGAGGAATTATATATGCACGAAGCATACAACAATTTTTTAAATGCTTGTAGGATTAAATTTCAACAGCTCGAAATCTAAAAATATTGCAAAGACTTGAAGTCTTAATTCAAATTAATGGGTTTGAAGGAAAACGATTGTATATGATAAAAAAGCTCCTATGGATATTAAAGAATTGTATGACAAAGGTTTCGAACCTGCAACCTCCCTTATGAAGGTTTATAGTGTTACCATTTAGACAGTTTAATAATTTGTTAGTAAATTGGACAAAAACAAATGTTAGTACAATTTCAGGTACTACTAAATTAAGTGAGGATTTTAAACAGGCAAATGTAATATTATCGAGTGGAACAAATATACGTTTGCTTGTATCAAATCACGCTTATACTCCTGAAGTAGCTATAGCGCGAATAAAAGTTTTACAAAATATTATGAGATTGTTTGTCTCGTAAGAAGCAAAGTAATGAATTATTGATATAATCATAATTCGTGTTCCATTTACATAATATTATTTCCTGAAGTGATTAAAATTACATTCCCTAAACGAATGCAATAACTTTCAAATGCATATCAAAATAAACATTGTGGTGACAAAAATTTGATTGAACAAAATCACATTCTTTGGCTCAAAATAATTCCATGTAATGGATGGAATTGCATTCCTTGTAACGATTGTTGAATTTTTCAATCTCTTTGAAAATGGATATGAAAACATAAGTGGTAGGGTTAAATACAATAAAATATTGTATTCTCTGGCTAAAATTGTTCATTATAATTAATAAAACTACATTTCCTGAAGAAAATGCCACGTCTTTTAATGTGTATTGAAATTAGCGTGGTGGTGATCATAACTCCACCTAAGGTTAAAAATCATGATAGTGTTTCAGAGTTTGCTTTGCTAGTATGTTTTCCTAAAGTATATATAATTTATATATATGATTGTTTTTATTAGAATTGTTGTTTAAGAAAAAAAAGAAGGTAAGGACAACAAGATTTATCGTGAAACAAAAAAAGGATTAGATGCAAAACATACCCGGAAAGGACGAGGTTAATTATTTCATGAGAATGCAAAGGAAAAATAAGATATCGTCGCTATACTTCTAAACTTCAAGGTTACATAATATTCTACAGAAGTAGATATTATTGTAGCTAGAAGTATTTTTGTGAAAAAAAAAGATAATTGGAAGACCTTTACATATTTCATGTCATGAAAGTACTCCTGAAGTAGTAATATCGTAAGTAGAGTTTTATCCCAATATTAGGGTTTAACATTCTATTTTCTTGTAAGTTATAACGTTTCATTCCTCGAAGTGAATGAAGCTACATTCCCTAAAGTGAATGTAAATGTTTTTCATTACCTAAATAATTAGACGTGGGGATGACAAAACAAGTGAATTAATGTTCTATTCTCTGATTGGAAATTATTCTCTGGAGATACAAAATCACATTCTTTGAAGGAAATACATTATTTCCAGCTTTTACAAAAATTGACCTGGAGTGACTTAAATATTATTTTTCTAACTAAAAAACCTTCCTTGAAGTGAACGGAAGTGCGTTTCTAGAAGAAAATGCAATGTCTTTTAATATGTCTGAAATTGACATCTTGGTGACCCAAACTTCAGACGAGGTTAAGGTAAGAAAAAAATCCTTACCACCAGAAGTGGATGATAAGGAATATATTGAAAGTAAAACGTCACTGTAAATAAGCCATCACAAAACGATAAGCATGAATATTATCGATAAAGTGGAATTATATAGTGTTCGTGTACTCGTGGAATACTAAGACATTTCATTGATCTAATTAAAGGTTTTTGGATGCTCAAAAGTTATGTTACCTTGTGGTACAAAATTAAAAAATTATGTTAAAAGTAAATACCAAAGAAATTTACTAAATTTAAAGGATAATATCTAAAATTAGTATTTTGTATAAGCCAAAAGTGTCTGTAACAATGTATATCTTTTGCATTATTTACTAAAAGTCTCACCAGAAGTGTGTATGAAAATAAAATATGTTATTTCTTTGGGGTTATATATATATAGATTCAAGCAGTTGAAACGCTCATTGTGCAAAAGAAAAGATGTCATAATCCAAATAACTTTGTATTATTAAAAGACCGACTTGGTCACCTAGTGCAGTTATGATATGTCGAATAATAGATTACTTACTTGGTATCTACTTAAAAGAACCAGAAGATTCATTTTACCAAGTGACTACCCCCTTATTAGGGGGAGAGACAAGTCAACATGAAGTTGCGTAACATATAGACGAGGCAACTTGAAGTTGCATGATGTATGGTAGAATACAATTTATTATATCATTTATATCCACAACTAAAGAATTGGAACTTGAAGTTAAAAGGAACTCTATTTGAAAAGTATTGCAAATAATATACCTAATACATTCTAAAGTAGAATATTTCAAAATCCCAAACTATGTTGTAAACGCTCCAACATAGGTTATTGTCCCATATAGACATATAACAAATATTCCAACGAATGTATCAAACCAAGCATGAAGTGTGGTAAGCCTGTCGGTTGAAAGTATACCATACCCCAAAGAAGAAAATCTCATGAGTAAATGATGAAATGGTAAATATTATGGAATGTGCACTCCACGTGACACGACAGGAATGATTAAATCAACTAATGTTGGAACATGCATTGATCTTAAAGGAAGTAATGGCCATTGAAGATACCTAGGTACCTAAATACGAGAAAAATTATGTAGATTAGTAGTCTACTGAAAATATTTAAAATTGTTAGACAATCTATGGGATTAATATATTTTTCATTTAATATAGCGCTTGAAATAAATAATAAGGATCCTAAACCAAAAAGTGGTGAAATATGTCGACGACAATAGAAAGTGTAATAGTGAATTTTGAATTTAAAAAAAAAAACACTACTTGTATCATGAAGGTTCCTGCAGAAACCTAGATTTAACTATGGGGAGACGTCCTCATTCTTATGTTATTGATACAACGTAGTGATTATTATATGGATATTAAGTTTTTTTTTGATAAACAAAATAGGTGCTAGAAGCATGACATGTGCCCAAACAAGAAAGGTGTTTGAAAGCACAACAAGTGCCTGAAGCACGATAGGTACTTGAAGTACCTAGAGCGTTTAAATATGAAATTATCGAAGATTGAGAAGTTCCTGAAATATAAAAGTTCCTGGAGTATAAAAGTTCTCAAAGAACATAATTTATTTAAATCACAAGAGAAAAGTGTCTGAATAATGAAAGGATACTCGGTAATTGTTGTCATAATGAAAAGGATGTAATATTAGCGTATTGTACTCTTTTTCCTTCACTAAGGTTTTTTCCCACTGGGTTTTTCCTAGTAAGGTTTTAACGAGGCATGCAAATATTTATTGTCAAAGGAAGTATGAACTCTTTTATTGATCAAGAAAATGATATTACTATCACTAAATACCCTCAAGTAAAAATCCAGAAGATTTACTAATTAAAGTTTTATTAACAACGACATCAGGATATAAATGTATTAGGAAACATGTAATGTCGTAATGAGGGGGAGAATATATTGAAATTGTTTATTTTTTTTTCCTTCACCACGGTTTTTCCCAGTGGGTTTTCCTGGTAAGGTTTTAACGAGACATGTTGAATATGTATCATAAACCCAAGGATTGATGTACTCTTTTCCCTTCATCAAGTTTTGTCCCAAAGGGTTTTCTTGATAAGGTTTTAATGAGGCATATCTATCAGTGAATATCCAAGGGGGAGAGGTATGAAATATTTATTTAAGTGGATTATTCAACATACCCAAGAGAAGTGTGGTATAACTTCAACAAGAATATATTGATGGTATTGTATGAGTATACTATTGCTTGTACCAAACAAAAATTAGAATGGCTGCATCAAAGGAGACAAAACAAAACATATTTCACCAAAGTCTCCTTCACACATGAGCTACAGAAGAATGTGGATATTGACACTCGACAGATACAATCATGCACGAATTTTGTAGATTTTTCTGATGAAATCATTGTCAACCACAATATTCAAGAAGTAGGTCCACAATATTGAAATACGACAACTAAGATATCTCTTGCCAACATCAGGGGGAGCGTAAACAAGACTGTACTCTTTTCCCTTCGTCCAAGTTTTGTCCTAATGGGTTTTTTTGGCAAGGTTTTAACGAGGCAGCGTTTCAAGATGATTAGTTCTATCTATATGTACTCTTTTTCCTTCGACCAAGTTTTTATCCCACAGGGTTTTCTTGGCAAGGTTTTAACGAGGCATATTTCATAATGGATGGACATCCAAGGGGGAGTGTTATGAATAAGTTATTAAGGTGGATGTCCAAAGGCCAAAGGCCAACCTATTTATATCTTCTTAATGTGGCAAGTGAAGGGTCATTCCTTTCCTATAAATAGAAGACCCTTTCATTGTAATAGAGTTAGTTGATTATGTTAATATACAAGAAAATGTTCTTCCCTATATTTTATCTTCTTCTTTTATTTAGTTTATAACAGTTGCTAGCCTATAGTAGTTTTTCTACTTAAAGCATCACAACATCAAATTACCCTCATGAAAAACGGTCACAACTAAAAAATGAACACATGGGGTCTAATACAATCAACCCTTTTTTTTATATATTTAAAACTAAATTCATTAAACCAACCAATTCTCGATATTGTTATTGTCTTATTGTTATCGATATATTGTCAAGAGACAAAATTGTGAGTATTCCTGGTCTCTTGTTACGATTAATATAGATGAGTCATTTATATTTGATTGATTTAGCAATGCGGTTTATTTGGGTCGCGATCATTTTGGTTTTTGATTGGGAGATAAGAGTACGTTTGTGATGCGAGATGAGCTCTTGCAAGTGTCAAACTGTCACGGGGTTGCCTAGTCCCTGAAAGTTCTAAGCTAGAGTTTCATTATAACGGTTTAACCTGACACTATCCAAGGCCCAGCGTGGGTTGATCATCATTAATCATAAATCTTTCTTCCTAAAGGTTTTTAAGTCTATTTCCCTTTTCCTTTATGTGTTTCGTGGGGTTTCTGAGGGGGGAAATCATTATGGGGATCTCTATAAGGTTCGCGGAAATCGTCCGATTAACAAATTCCCCCTAGGTTGGATTTGGAGGATATCATTATTGAAAACTAACTCCCTACATGCTTCTCTAGGATGGGAGTCTTCAATGGACAATTTAGGTGAGCCTTTTTTCCTGGCAGACTTCTTTTTATTACCAAAGATGCCCTGCTTTTTATTTAGGAGAGGGTTTGATTTGTACAGAATGTGAGAGATTGTGGAACCCATCTAGGATGGGAAAGGTTTGGGATCCAAAGGTGGATTACTCATCAACGATAAGTCTGAATAGATCAACCTCTTAGTTTTACCAATATTTTGTAGAATGTGAGAGATTGTGTAACCCATCTAGGATGGGTTAATCTCCTCCCACCCCCCACCCCCGTGCCCCCGGGATACTTCCTCTCTCCAGTTGAGGTTATCTCTTCATTTGGGGATCATTGTTATAGGGGTATTATCGAGATAAACGCATCATCAAAGATTTCAGTGGGCACAAGAGAAATGAGGCTCGTTGAACGGATTACGACTAAGAGGCTCGATAGATCACGCTCCACCGGATCAAGGATTTTGAGTGATAGCTTATATGAAGTTTGGTTTTCAAAGTGCGTAGAACCGTTAACACCTTAGGTGGATGAAGGACTTTAGGTTATAAATTTCACCTCTCTGATAGGTCCAGCGCTTCGTCGAAAGGCCTCGGATTGACCGAGTACGAAAGCTCCATCAAATACATATGATGTGAAGGGATTGGGATCCAAAGGTGGATTACTCATTAACGATAAGTCTGAATAGATCAACCTCTTAGTTTTATCAATATTTTGCAAATAGTCCCCTCCATGTATCATTTTATCCCCAAGGCGATGTTTGGGCTTTTAAAAACGTTTGTAAAGTTCGGTCTTTGGAGCTAGGGAGACTAAAATAGGATCCAAATGCAAGTGCTGATGATCCCGAAGAACTTATCTGTAAAAAAACCATCATTAGATATTTTATTAATACAATATCTGTAATAATAAAGTAGTAATAAGGGTTTAAGATTAAATTACGTTTCTCAACGCTACGCCCGAGATTATTATTGCCTTTAAGTGGATCGATAATATTGAGGTTTTTAACCTCAAAAGCTCCTTCTCCAAATCGTAACCCTCTTTCTATTGAGGAAAGAGTTAAATGCATCGTAGAAAAATCTTTCCTTGAGCAGCGTATCATTCCTCCTCTCTGGTTGTCACATCTATACATTATTGCCACCAAAATCCATCGTGTAGACTAAAAGGTAAGTACTAGAAATAATATCTTTAAGAGCAAAACTTTTATTAATTTTTTTTAAAAATATAGTATTTCAAAAATTCTAATTGTTCTGAATAGGAATCTACTAAAATTCCAAGAATTTCCAAAAAAAATAGATTAGAATCAGATTTTTCTATTCCGAAATAAGAAAATCAAAACTTTGCAAATAACACTTTTATGCAGAACATGAAATAGCTAGTGCGATAGCACCAAGTTCATGTGAAGGTCTCTAGTGGAAAAATAAAGATATTTTGAAGAATAATAATGTCAGAGAGACTCAAGGACGTGAAAAAGAAGAATTACAAATAAAGATACAGTAGAATATCGTTTGGAGGAAAAAAAGATTTAGAAGCACCTAGATTAATCAAGCAATATAAGAAATATGTAGGATCAAAATATTCTCTCAAACAGATATTTCAAACAAAACAGTGAGAAAATAACCAATTGCTTCACAAATATTCTCTCCACATACACACTTAACACACATTTACACAGTAAAAAAACTTAAAATCCTAGTAAAACTCATTTCAGTGACTCGGAGAAAATATTTGTTCTATAACATTAAAGTACTTCTCTGGTACATCCACTAACTTATATCCCACCTGCAGAATAAGACATGAACATTAAAACAAGTCGAAGAGAAAAGTTTCAAAGAATATTACATGAAGTTAAACCCTCATTACCTCATTTCGAATCAAGTTGGTCCTTGAGATTTTGAATCTCGTTCTCTTTCCCCTCTAAACAAACAGAGAAAATGTAACTAATCTGCAAATAGAATAATAAAACTCAAATAAGCTCCATACTCCGCATACCTTGTAGAGCCTTTTCTACCACACTTTTGATCGAGCTTGTAATGTAAACCATTCCATAGCCATTTCGAATTCCAAAGTGCTTCTCCATGTGAGAAATTAGCAAGGTTCAAGTCATTAGTTGTTTCTATTTCTAGGTTCAGAGTTTAATTGCAAAAGAGTGAAAGTCCATACCTTGTCCTTAGACTTATACTTCAACTTATCAATAACCAAATGACCTACGAAATTTGATGGCTCAACAGAAGGTGTAGGATCATTCACGATTTGTCCCAAAAGTGGCCTGCAAAATAAAATGAAGGAACAATTTAGACAGTTTTTTTCTTCAAGTAATTTGAACAATTGAAAATTTGTATTAAAAATTTAACACTTACCTTCCATTGGATAGCATAAGGCAGCCATCATGCAATTCTTTAACCACTTTATCAGCTACTTCTTTGGCTCCAAGTATAACTAATGCTCGACCTGAAGCACAAAACTACAAGAGTTCAAATTAGTAATATACACAGAATTAGGATTAAGTTTTATAAGTAGAAAGAAACCATCACGAGAAACTATTTCCATATACCAAAAACTGCACTACAAGTTTCTATATAATGCTAAAAATGTACTACAGTCTACAGGTCCCGATGAAGGGTAAAGTTAAGAGGCTAATTAGAGAGATAATTTTAAATTTATGGGGGTTAAAAATAAGTATTTGAAACTATTTTATATAAATAAGGATGATTAGTGTAAGGTGGAGGACTAGAGTTTACACCCTGTCGGGAGTTTTGCTGATATTGTTTGAAAAAGGGTGAATGAAACATAAGGTCTTGGAGACTGATTTTTTTTAAATATAAGAAATGAAATAAATCTTAATTCATACAAGGGACCTCAAAAATGACCAAATACTAAAATACCATTATATAATACAAAAAACACTAAAAGAAAAAAAATTATTGAGTGTTGACATTATTTATTTCCAGCCACCATCCACCGACCTCCGGCCACCTACCACCACCGGAAAAGGATAGAGTATCGGGAAAAAGGTATAGAGTACTGAAAAAAGTATAGAATATCAGAAAAAAGTATATAGTATCGTAAAATTTGATGAGTACTCCATAAAAAACAGTGAGTGCCTCTATAAAAAAACAGTGAGTACTCTATGAAAAAACTGTGAGTTTTCTATGAAATTAATGAATATTTGGAAAAATTAAATGAGTATTTTATTACAAATTCAAACTAATTACAAAATAATAAACAAAATATACTAATTACAACAAGAAAAAAGGAAAAGACTAAATTCATTACATGTTTGACTAGACCTGGACAACAACAAAAGAAAAAAAGAAAAAAAACTGAGTCATCATCATGTTTGACCAGATCTAAAAAACAACAAAAAGAAAAAAATGAGTCAGCTTTATTGGACGACCAGCGAAGGAGGCTCATAAACTCCGGCTTGGTCCTCGCACCACTACTAGTGGCGCTGCTTCACGAACGGAGAATGGAGCTAAAAGAATCGATCTTTACATTGTATAATTGGATTTTATATATATATATGAACAATTGATTATGTATATGTTTAGCTAAAAATTGTTTATTTCTTTCTGCTAAATTGAATTAGAGTATGATTTATTCTGTTTTTCTGTAGTGTAACTTGAAAAGATGAAGAAAGTACTAGCATCAAGAAGCAAACTTTTTGAAATTCTGCAAATCGATGAGGATTCTGAGAATGATAAGAAAGAAAATTACTCATTGGTTTACGAAACTACCCTCATTTCAAACATCAAAGGAGCGCACGAAGATAACCCAATTATCCTCGAATCTGATGATGAAGATGACGTAATAATCAAACCAAAAAAGTTCTTCAAAGGTGAAAGTTCAAAGTCAATCAAACTAGAAGGAGTCAAACATTCTTACCCACCTTTATTCATCTGCAAAATATGCATGGATTACAAAACCAGTCCACACAAAATTTACCATAACAGCTTGTAATCACATATACTGTTTAGATTGCGTAACTAAATACGTATCCACAAAGATCCAAGAATCAATTACACACATAACATGTCCTTTTTCAAACTGAACTCACAAACGAACAGAGCTCACAAACAAAGTCTCATCTCACAAACAAGAATCAGTTACGGATAATAGTTTCACCAAGATTTCCTAATCCTACAATTTCAGTTATTCTAAAAAACTATCACCAAAGACGCCATACACAGCGTGGATAAAGTCATTACTCAATCGAGATATAAGCTAGTTGTCTATACCAGTCATGTGAACACACTTTATAACTTCCAAAATAGTATTTTAGCATCCAAGATTAATTCGACAATTTTCAAACTATATACTGTCTTTCTAAAGACGATTAAGGTAACTGACACATACTTATCTTTTATACTATGGTTATATTTTACAAATACGTTATTTATTTTACTGAATTTCTTTAAGATAAAATAACAAACTTTACCTCGTGCCTCAGTCATGGGTTATACCTATTATATATAAATAATGCATTTGTAAAATTTATTTAAAACTTATGGTTCATGGTTGATGATTCAAATCACATATTCATGATTCAAGTTTTAAGGTTCATATAATGTAGTAAAATATTATTATTATAAGAATGGTTTACCTTAAAAATTGAAATGTAATGATCACCGATCTTGATCGTGATAAAACAATGATTCTGTATTAAACAAAAAAATATAATTAGTCTTGTACCACATATTATATAAGTCAATTAACTACATACAAAAACTATATTCAAACTCTTAAAAGGAAGCTAATCTATTTTGATTATTATTAACCAAATAAAAAGTTTTATGGAATAATATTTTACCTGGAAGCACAATAACCAATTTCTGGAGTATCCAAATTCTTTCTCGAAAATTATACAAATTTCAAAAAAAATATACAATTTAATATTGGATCTTAATAGATTGAATGGGGTAAGAGAAGATAATAAAATTGAAATATGATCTCTATGAATATTTTTTTTAAGAAGGAATTAGATCAAGATTTGTAACCTTTGCAGAGATAAGAAGTTAAGATAGGAAAAGGATAGGGGCGGAAAGAAAAAACTGAAACGGTAGAATGATCTTTAGGGTTATGATAAAATGATTTTAGGTTAAATTTTTAAAATGGGCCACTTCCGATACTTGTTATTCTAAAATGGGCTGAATGCACAACACGTACTCAACTGATTCCCAATGTTTCACATTTTTACCCAATTTGGGCCAAGATCATTTTTCGATTAGTTTTTGGAGGAAAAAAATACATGTGAAGGGCATATAGGGTTAATATGAGAAGTTTTTATAACATTACAAAAATAATTATAGTATCTTTTTTATCTGTTACCCTCACACCTCCACACGCTATGCCTACCCGGTTTTATTATTCAAATCATTACCATTTTCATAGTATCATCTTCATAATTTTTTTAAACCTTAATTTACTTGGTATGCGCATAATAAACACACGAAAATACACACACTGTTGTACGTTTCAAGATTACTTATAACTGATAAAATTATATGTTTTTATACTAGAAAATGGTATTTGTTTTTGTTGCTCCCTTGGATATTCTTTTTTATCAAGCCCTAAAATGGTTGAACGTCTTATAAAGGTATTTAAACACTTAGCTACGCAAAAAAAAAAGTCAACGAGATCCCTAAACTTATCCATCATTAAATTAAGAGTTGACTGCACCATATTATTCTAGTTTATAAAGTGTGAAAGGTCTGACCAGTACAAACCCATAAATGATGAATATCCAAAACTTCTCTTTGTGGTTGTCCGAGGTGAATCTATTTTTGGTAAAGTGGGTGACATAAATTTGGACAAAAGCATAACCACAGGAAGGGTTGCCTTACGATGGCACTCCGACAGTCAAGTCAATGAATTAAGCTTGACTGTAAATATGAACGATGTAGCAATAAAAGTAAGACATATTTTGCTAATGGTGCGGTTATTTATAGGCAAGAAAATCCCAGTTAACTGGATGGATTTTGTCATATTATCCAAGGGTGTGTCGGGTAACTAGAAACCCGAATAAATAACAAAGCAACTCGAAGCCCTTTGGGTTCAAACCCTCAATTCTTCTCTCCTCGGATTTGGGGGGTAGTCTTTTGGAAATAATATCACGATTGAGTCGTAACCATCGCTCTTAGTAGAACGCAACCGAGCCTATCAATACTCCTTTAAACTCAAAACGGAAGTACTAATAACTTCTAGTAAGTTCAGCAGTGAGTTCACCCATCTCGGTCTTTCATTTGAGGGTTGATGGTTAAGGAGCACACTTTTGTTAAAATAGATATCTTGTCGATACGATATTGGTAAATAGGTCATGATTGCCCCTTGTGCATTTTAAGAGGATATTTCAGGCGTTTTGCCATAATGGCCTAAGGAAAGCAAACCGACACTCGCTTGGCTATATATACGTGTTGCTTTCTTGTAGATCGACATCCCTCACTACTAAATATTTTGGATCTTCTTAGACTCTTCATTTATTATTTTAATTATTCCCAATCGATGGTGAGGTCCTCAAGCGTTAAGCTTGGCTAAATGTGGATTCTTTAGAGTAACTTAGAAGCATCACTCATCCTTCTTGGCCTTCTTCTCGACCGGACGCTCCTAGAGATTCGTCTACTAACGGTTCATCTATCGTTTATTATTTATGTGTTATTGTTTGTAACTTTGGATTAATCAAATTGAAGAAGTTTAGGTGTTATTGTTTGTAACTTTGTGATTATGTACGTACTATGACCATTCGATTGTTTTTTGTTGTTTCGCAAAGCACAACAATATTTTGAAATCTAGGTGGTGTTGCTTTATAAGTATAATTGTATACATATTGGCATGTAACAAACTTGGGAGATGAGATTTGTCTCACAACTATAAAGATTGGACTTGTCCTATGAGTAGAGAAATTGGGTTTATACCATAAGACAATTCGGTAAACATTATTTAATACGAGTACTTTTCAAAAAGAAAAAATGTTGTTTTAATAATGATTCTAGGTGGTGGTGTGTCATGAGTATAATTGTTTACATGTCGGCATGTAACAAACTTGGAAGATGAAATTTCTCATATAACTATAAAGATGAGAATTATTCTATACATAAAGTGATGGTATTTTTTCCATAAGACAATTCAGTAAATATTATCTTAAAAGATTATTTTTGGAAACAAAAAATATTGTTCTCCAAATTTAAAAAAATAATAAAAGGACCAACTTCGGGGGAGTTAAACACAAGACCTTATTGTAAACTGATAAGTGTAATTCCGCTATACTAGATATTATTCTTTACTTATGTTGTTACCCAATTTTACAAATACAATACCCATAACCCAATTTTACATATACAATGCCCCTAAGTAAGACGATGGGCCTTGTCCTATTGCATTTATAACAAACATAAATGCATGCCAGTTTAGATTAGTTCACTGGCCAGAGCCTTGGTCATCCAATCTACGGGTGCAGGTTCAAACCGAGTCAATGACTCCGAGTCCAATATGGCTCTCTTATGTAACAAAAAAGACATAAATGCGCCCACCATAGAGAATTATTGACACTCCCCTTAGAGATTTGAACTTGTGACCTTATAGTAATTTGTAAGCAAATTTATATTATGTTAGATATTCTTCATCCCATTATATTAGTTATCCAATTATACATATACAATTCTCAAGTAGGATAATGAACTTGTTCTTAGGTATTAAACTACTTGCCTTCGTTTGACAAGCTCATCTAATATCAATACAAAATCAAACTAGACCAAAGTGAATGGGTCACTATAGAAGCTAAAAGTTTCTAGCATATAGTAGTTTTTTCAGATTTTCAGCTTTTTGTTTATAAATAGCCAAGAAACGCAAAGAAGAAGATGGGTTCAGATTTCACAACACAGAAAATGAAAAGAAGAAAAGTAAGTAAAGAAATTGAATTCGAGATAGAGGAGCCGGTTACACAAGAAGAACAAGAAAAAGAGGTTCGAAAGAAGACAAAACATGGAATTCCATGTTTCAAACAGTTACCACTACATTTCTGCAGAACACACATGTTTTGCTTTCTAAGTGTCTATATATTTGTAGTAATTACACTATAAAGTCCCTAAACTACCCATTCTGTATATAATATGCACAATATATACCAAAATTTCAATGTAAGGACCCTGTTTATATATATTTTACAGTTATTCCTCAAAAAAATTCAAATAATTGCACTATAGGTCCTTGTTTAACACAGTAATCACGTTTTACGACTCTATTCCATCATTCGCTCATGTCGATCGAACTTTATAGAACACATTCATCAAATAATTATATTTTAAACCCTAGAAATATCTAAATTCTGTTATTATATATAAATCAGTAAGAATTTGTTTATAACTTATTAAGAAATCGGTAGAAATTAAACAAAATCCACATGCACTATATTTGTGTTGTGTTTTTGTTCAATAATCAGACGAAAACAGTTTCTAACTTGTGAAATACTATCAAAAACCTCGAAATAAACATAGAAATAGCATTATTTTTGAGTTTTCACTTACGTATAGGTTTTTTTGTGTTTTTGAGTGGAATCTCTTCGTTGATCGACTGAGTTTGTTGCGTAGCTTGCTCGCCGTTCGCCGTCGCTGACTGTTCCGCCGTCGCCTTCGCCGTTCTTGTCGTCGCCGATAATCTCTCTCTCCTCTCTGACGTTTCAGTTTCTGTATTGTGTTGTGTGTGTGTGTTGCGTGAGTGAAGTTTGTAGTTTGTATTTTTTTTTTTTAATAATCGATTTTATAATCAGCAGCCAATAGTTGATTTACTTAATTTTTTTTTTAATTATTAGTATTTGGAAGGGTATTTTAGGATGAGGCTGTTTTCTATAAAGTGTTTTATTCTAGGCAACTTTTTCTAAATAAGTTTTTTAATGGGCATTTCTTAATAATTGGCTCATATATGGGGTTATTCTTTGAAAAGAGTGTAATATTTCCAAAATTCTAATTGTTCTGAATAGGAAACTCCTAAAATTTCCTGAATATTTCAAAAAGAATCAGATTGGAATCGGATTTTCTATTCCGAAATAAGAAAATCAAAAGTTTGCAAATAACCCTTTTATGCAGAATATATGAAGTAGCTAGTGACCTAGCACCAAGTTCATGTGAAGGTTTCTAGTGGAAAGATAAAGATATTTCAAAGAATAATAATGTCAGAGAGACTCAAGGACGTGAAAAAGAAGAATTACAAATAAAGATACAGTCAGTGGCGAATCCAGAAACATAAATGAGGGTGGGCTTGAATAGTAATGAGGTTCGGGGGCAACGCTTCCGAAATTTTTTTTGTTGGTTTTAATAAAAGTTATATGAATCAAATGATTTTGGTGATTTAATATAATTATATAAAAATAAAATAAAGTTATAAAAAAATTATAAAAAAAAAGTTACATTCATCGACAATATTAGTCAATTTGTTTCTTTATCCTATTTTCTTTTTAAATAAAACAGATTCGGTTAATCAATTAAAGGATAATTTTAATTGTATAAATAAATAAATTTTGTTAATACTTATTATGATATTAGAATAATTGAAAAATTAAAAAAATATTTGATGATAAATTATTAATATTATAAAAATTATAATGTAAGTAAAATATAATTATAAAGTTAAAAGTTTAAGTTAATGGATTAAAAATGGGTGAATTACCCAAGGGGTCTTGGGGACCATCTTAGAGCCATATAGGAACCAAGTGGATTCTCTGTTCTACTTAAAGGCCTCAAAATTGACAAATACCTTTACTACCCTTATAGTGTATATAAGACAAAAGAATAGATTCTTCTCTCTCCTCCATTACCATTACTCTCTCTCCTCCATTACCATTAATCTCTCTCCTCCTTTATTAATTTTTCTCTCTCCTCTGTCATTAACTATTAATAATTCCAGCTCCGACCTCCGGCCACCGACCACCTCCGACCACCACCGACCACCGCCGGATAAAGTACTGAGCATAAAGTACTGAGCATAAAGTCCTGAGCATGAAAAAAGTACTGAGCATGGAAAAAGTGCTGAGCATGAAAAAAGTGCTGAGCATAAAGTACTGAGCATGGAAAAAGTGCTGAGCATGAAAAAAGTGCTGAGCATAAAGTACTGAGCATGGACAAAGTTCTGAGCATGGAGTACTGAGCATAGAAAAAGTTACTGAATATCGGAAAAAGTGCTGAGTATAGAAAAAAGTTGCTGAGTATTCGAATTTTTTTGTTGAGTCGTTTTACTGAGCATGCTCGTTTACTTAGTAACTTTACTGAGTATTAGATTATTATTTTTTTAAGTTTTTGGAATTATAACTGAATATTAGGACAAAAATAAAAAGAAATAGCTGTATTAAAAAGAAATTAATTGAGTTTTAGAAATAATAGTTAGTTCATTTATTACTTAGGAAACCAAAATGAAAAAAGAAAATAAATATACTGTGAGCATGATCTCCACTCCACATTGACAAAGTCTAAAATTGTCAACAAAGAAAAGAAATAAGCGAATATACTGAGTAAAAGAAAAAAAACAGCCAAATCAAATAATTTACTGAGCATCTTCACAAATCCTACCGAGCATCTTCGCATCTTCACAAAGCAGCATTAATTACTTCAAGATCTTCATGCCTGCAAAATAGAATTTTTAGTCACGAACACAGCAGTGTCGATGAACCAGCTTGCAAAATAGATCTTAAACATATTTGCCTTCTTCTCCGGCGAGATCTCGAACGCCGGAGGTCACTCACGAACGCAGATCTGGAACCAACGAACAGCCGGATCTTCACCATTAACCCATTAACGAGGAGATGAAGAGCGTGTTTCTCCGGCAGGTGAGTAACAGTGCAGGTTGGTGCACCAGATCTGAGGAGATGAAGCTTCAATTTTATGAAATTTTCATGGCAAAAAATGGAACGAGGGAGAGAAAAATAGAGCTCTGCGTTCCGCCGCCACTTAGAGCTTCACGAACAAACGGCGGGCAGCTTTTTGCTCCGGTAGGGTTCCGTTCGGTTGGGTTCATTTGCTGATGGAGTATATTTGAAGCTTCGGATGAAACAAAGCTCAGCACCTCGCCTGAGATTCGCGAACAGAGAACATCTTCTCGCCTGGATATTCGGGAACGGCGATCTGCGAACCACCTCTTGACTTGACTGGAGATTGTACAGGAACACCGGAGCTTGAACTCTTCCACGGTGGACTCTTCTTCCTCGTCGCCGGAGCTTAAACTCAGCAGGCCCGAAGCTATCTTCGCCGGATTTGTGCGTCAAGCCTTCAAAAATGATGGCTTCCATGGCTTTTTTTAACCCGTGTTGCTGTTTTGCAGCCATGGATAAGAGAGAGGCATTCACGTGAAAAGAAAGAGCAGGAGAGAGAGAGGATAACGATTAGGGTTTTAAAAATATTTTGATATAAATTAGTATATATAGGAAAATAAAAACAAAAGAGGGTAAAACAGTAATTGGGAAAATAGGATTATAGTGTTAAAATTAGTGTGTGGCCTTTAGTAAGAAGAGTAAATTCAAGGGGTCTTGTTAGGTCCCGGGGTGGTGTGATCAAGACCCCTTGGGTAATTTTCTCATTAAAAATTTAATAATAAATTAAACTAAATTTTTTTTTATAAAAATTTGAGGGTGGGCTTGAGCCCACCCTTTGCAAAGCTAGATCCGCCTCTGGATACAGTAGAATATCGTTTGGAGAAAAAAAAAAGGTTTAGAAGCACCTAGATTAATCAAGCAATATAAGAAATATGTAGGATCAAAATATTCTCTCAAACAGATATTTCAAACAAAACAGTTAGAAAATGACCAATTGCTTCATAAATATTCTCTCCACATACATACTTAACACACATTTACACAGTAAAAAAACTTAAAATCCTAGTAAAACTCATTTCACTGACTCGGAGAAAATATTTGTTCTATATCATTAAAGTACTTCTCTGGTACATCCACTCACTTATATCCCACCTGCATAATAAGACGTGAACATCAAAACAAGTCGAAGAGGAAAGTTTCAGAGAAAATTACATGAAGTTAAACCCTCATTACCTCATTTCGAATCAAGTTGGTCCTTGAGATTTTGAATCTCGTTCTCTTTCCCCTAAACAAACACAAAAAATGTAACTAATCTGCAAATAGAATAATAAAACTCAAATAAGCTCCATACTTCGCATACCTTGTAGAGCCTTTTCTACCACACTTTTGATCGAGCTTGTAATGTAAACCATTCCATAGCCATTTCGAATTCCAAAGTGCTTCTCCATGTGAAAAATTAGCAAGGTTCAAGTCATGAGTTGTTTCTATTTCTAGGTTCAGAATTTAATTGCAAAAGAGTGAAAGTCCATACCTTGTCCTTAGACTTATACTTCAGCTTATCAATAACCAAATGACCTACGAAATATGATGGCTCATCAAAAGGTGTAGGATCATTCACGATTAGTCCCAAAAGTAGCCTGCAAAATAAAATGAAGGAACAATTTAGACAATTCTTTTCTTCAAGTAATTTGAACAATTGAAAATTTGTATTAAAAATTTAAGACTTACCTTTCATTGGATAGCATAAGGCAGCCTCATGCAATTCTTTAACCACTTTATCGGCTATTCTTTGGCTCTAAGTATAACTAATGCTCGACCTGAAGCACAAAATTACAAGAGTTCAAATTAGTAATATACACGGAATTAGGATTAAGTTTAATAAGTAGAAAGAAACCATCACGAAAAACTATTTCCATACACCGAAAATTGCACTATAGGTTTCCATATTGTGCAAAAAATATACTACAAGTCCCGATGGTATAAAGTAAGGCTAATTAGAGAGATAATTTTAAATTTATAGGATTAAAAAAGAAGTATTTGATTATATAAATAAGGATGATTAGTGTGAGGTGGAGGACTAGAGTTTACACCCTGTCTAGAGTTTTGCTGATACAATGCTGTTTGAAAAGGGGTTAATGAGACATAAGTGTTGGAAACTGATGATTTTTGCTTTATAAAAAATAAAATAAATTTTAATTCTTCTCAAGGATGATCAAATATTATAATACCCTTATACAATACAAAAAATACTAAAAGGACAAAAAAATTATTGAGTGTTGACACTATTCATTTTCCGCCACCATCTACCGACCTTCCGCCACCCCCATCGACTTCCACATCAGGCCACCACCACCGACCTCCAGCCACCACCACCGCCCGAAAAGTATAGAGTATCAGGAAAAAAGTATAGAGTATGAGGAAAAAAGTATAAAGTATTGTAAAATTTGATAAGCATTCCATTAAAAACAGTGAATACTTTATGAAAAATACTGTGAGTATTCTATGAAGTTAATGAGTATTAAAAAAAATCAATGAGTATTTTATTATAATGTCAAACTAATTACAAAATAAAAAACAAAATATACTAATTACAATAAGAAAAAAGGAAAAAGCTAATTCATTACATAAAAATAAGTATCTTCTTAATGGACTGCTTTACTGGACGACAAGCCAAGGAGGCTCATAAACTCCGGCTGGTCTCACAAACGAAGCGAATGGAGCTCACGAACTCCGAGTATGGTGAATGGCAGCAGCTGCGACCCAATAGTTTAAAAGTTACTCCGGATGAATTTATTAACAGTAAGTTAACTCCGAAACTAGCAAGACAGATTCAAGATACACATGTACTTTGTAGTGGGACCCTTCCTTCATGTCCTTTTTTATTTCCTTTCGAAACTCGGAGACAGTATTTTTATTCAACAGCTTTTGGATTGACTCGTGCGTTATTTCGTCTTCAACAACAACAAGTTGTTGATGATGTGGGGCCCACAAACGAGAGAGTTCAGAGATTACGGCGTCAGAAAGTTCGTGTTTCTCGTAATCAAATATTGGAATCTGCTATTAAGGTTATGGAGATGTATTCTAGTGATGAGAATGTTCTTGACGTTGAGTATTTTGGTGACGTTGGGACTGGATTGGGACCCACTCTTGACGTTCTCCTCCGCCTTGCTCCTCTTCTTCTCTGGCGACTCGTGCTCCATTTCAGGTTGATCATGACATGAACACACCACCATTCTCCATAGCTGTAAAGGCTGCAATAGATAAAATATCTCATGAGAAGTAATGTAGAGCCTCATTTCATGTAATGGAAGAGAGAAAGGATCGAGATCTGAAAATGGAATTGAGGAGAGAGGGAATTTAGGTGAGTGTGAAGAGAAAAAAAAATGTGTTACGGGAAGTGGAAAGACAAGAGAGAGAGAGTAGGCTTTTTAGGTTTTAAAAAATAAGATAAATAGTATATATAGGAATAAAAAAACAAAAGGGGGTAAAAATATAATTGGGTTTTTGGATTATAGTGTAAGATCTAATTGGAGGTCTTTAGTAAGAGTAGAACGAAAGTTGAGTTGGGAATGGAAACAAGGGGTGTCTTTAAAACTCCGTAGGTAATAATATTTTTGAAAAATTAGGTTAATGGATCGGGTGGGAATTTGGTAGATTCCATAGATATGGTAGTGGCTATTGACAACTCGTGTATGGGGAACGGATTATAGTTTCACCAAGATTTCCTAATCCTACAATTTCAATCATTCTAAAACTATCACCAAAAACGCCATACACGACATGGATAAAGTCATTACTCAATCGAGATATAACCTAGTTGTCTATATCAGTCATGTGAACACGCTTACTTCCAAATAGTATTTTAACATCCAAGATTAATTCGACAATTTTCAAACTATATATTGTCTTTCTAAAGACGATTGAGGTTACTGACACATACTTATCTTTTATACTATGTTTAAATTTTACAAATACGTTATTTATTTTACTGAATTTCCTTAAGATAAAATAACAAACTTTACGTCGTGCCTCAGTCATGGGTTATACCTATTATATATAAATAATGCATTTGTAAAATTTATTTAAAACGTATGGTTCATGGTTGATGATTCAAATCACATATTCATGGTTCAAGTTTTGAGGTTCAAATAATGTAGTAAAATATGATTATTATAAGAATGGTTTACCTTAAAAATTGAAATGTAATGATCATCGATCTTGATCGTGATAAAACAATGATTCTGTATTAAACAAAAAAATATAATTAGTCTTGTACCACATATTATATAAGTCAATTAACTACATACAAAAACTATATTCAAACTCTTAAAAGGAAGCGAATCTATTTTGATTATTATTAACCAAATAAAAAGTTTTATGGAATAATATCTTACCTGGAAGCACAATAACCAATTTCTGCAGTATATCTCCAAATTCTTTCTCGAAAATTATACAAATTTCAAAAAAATATACAATTTAATATAGGATCTTAGTAGATTGAATTGGGTAAGAGAAGATAATAAAATTGAAATATGATCTCTATGAATATTTTTATTCAGAAGGAATTAGATCAAGATTTGTAACATTTGCAGAGATAAGAAGTTAAGGAAGGAAAAGGACAGAGGCGGCAAGAAAAAACTGAAATGGTAGAATGATCTTTAGGGTTATGATAAAATGATTTTAGGTTAAATTTTTAAAATGGGCCACTTCCGATACTTGTTTTTCTAAAATGGGCTGAATGCACAACACGTACTCAACTGATTCCCAATGTTTCACATTTTTACCCAATTTGGGCCAAGACCATTTTTCGATTAGTTTTTGGAGGAAAAAAATACATGTGAAGGGCACATAGAGTTAATATGAGAAGTTTTTATAACATTACAAAAACAATTATAATATCTTTTTTATCTGTTACCCTCACACCTCCACACACTATGCCTACCCCGTTTTCTTATTCAAAGCATCACCATTTTCATCATATCATCTTCATAGTTTTTTTTAAACCTTAATTTACTTGGAATGCACATAATAAATACACTAAAATACACACACTAATGTACGTTTCAAGATTACCTATAACTGATAAAATTATATGTTTTTATACTAGAAAATGGTATGTTTGTTTTTGTTGCCCCCTTGGATATTCTTTTTTATCAAGCCCTAAAATGGTTGAACATATTATAAAGGTATTTAAACACTTAGCTACGCAAAAAAAGTCAACGAGATCCCTAAACTTATCCATCATTAAATTAAGAGTTGACTGCACCATATTATTCTAGTTTATAAAGTATGAAAGGTCTGGCCAATACAAACCCATAAATGATGAATATCCAAAACTTCTCTTTGTGGTTGTACGAGGTGAATCTATTTTTTGTAAAGTAGGTGACCTAAAATTGGACAAAAGCAGGACCACAGGAAGGGTTGCCTCACGATGGCACTTCGACGGTCAAGTCAGTGGATTATGCTTGACTGTAAATATGAACGATGTAGCAATAAAAGTAAGACATATTTTGCTAATGGTGTGGGTATTTATAGGCAAGAAAATCCCAGTTAACTGGACGGATTTTGTCATATTATCCAAGGGTGTGTCGGGTAACTAGAAACCCGAATAAATAACAAAGCAACTTGAAGCCCTTTGGGTTCAAACCTGCAATTCTTCTCTCCTTGGAATTGGGGGGGGTAGTCTTTTGGAGATAATATCACGATTGTGTCGTAATCATCGCTCTAAGTGGAACGCGACCGATCCTATCAATACTCCTTTAAACTCGAAACGAAAGTACTAATAACTTCTAGTAAGTTCAGTAGAGAGTTCACCCATCTCGATCTTTCATTTGAGGGTGATGGTTAAGGAGCACCCTTTTGTTAAAATAGATATCTTGTCGATACGATATTGGTAAATAGGTCATGATTTCCCCTCGTGCATTTTAAGAGGATATTTCAGGCGTTTTGCCATAATGTCCTAAGGAAGGCGAACCGTCACTCACTTGGCTATATACGTGTTGCTTTGTTGTAGATCGACATCCCTCGCTACTAAATGTTTTGGATCTTCTTAGTCTCTTCATTTATTATTGTATTTATTCCCAATCAATGGCGAGGTCCTCAAGTGTTAAGCTTGCCTAAATGTGGATTCTTTAGAGTACCTTAGAAGCATCACTCATCCTTCTTGGCCTTCTTCTCGACCAGACGCTCCTAGAGATTCGTCTACGAACGGTTCATCTATCGTTTATTATTTATGTGTTATTGTTTGTAATGTTGGATTAATCAAATTGAAGAAGTTTAGGTGTTATTGTTTGTAACTTTGTGATTGTATACGTACTATGACCATTCGATTGTTTTTTGTTGTTTCGCAAAGCACAACAATGTTTTGAAATCTAAATGGTTTGCTTTATAAGTATAATTGTATACATATCAGCATGTAACAAACTTGGGAGATGAGATTTGTCTCACAACTATAAAGATTGGACTTGTCCAATGAGTAGAGAAATGGGGTTTATACCATAAGACAATTCGGTAAACATTATTTAATACGAGTACTTTTCAGAAAGAAAAAATGTTGTTTGAATAATGATTCTAGGTTGTTGTGTGTCATAAGTATAATTGTTTACATGTCGGCATGTAACAAACTTGGAAGATGAAATTTCTCATATAACTATAAAGACGAGAATTATTCTATAAATAAAGTGATGGTATTTTTTTCATAAGACAATTCAATAAATATTATCTTACAAGATTATTTTTGGAAACAAAAAATATTGTTTTCCAAATTTTAAAAAATAATAATAGCACCAACTTCGGGTGAGTTAAACACAAGACGTTATTGTAAACTAGATAAGTGTAATTCTGCTATACTAGATATTATTCTTTACTTATATTGTTACCCAAGTTTACAAATACAATACCCATAGCCTAATTTTACATATACAATACCCCTAAGTAAGATGATGGGCCTTGTCCTATTGCATTTATAACAAACATAAATGCATACTAGTTGAGATTAGCTCACCGGCCAGAGCCTTGGTCATCCAATTTAGGGGTGCAAGTTCAAACCAAGTCAATGACTCCGAATTTAAAATGGCTCTCTTATGTAACAAAAAAAAAAAAAATATGCGCCCGCCATAGAGAATAATTGACACTCCCCTCAGAGATTTGAACTTGTGACCTTATAGTAATTTGTAAGCAAAATTCTATTATGCTAGATATTGTTCATCCCATTATATTAGTTATCCAATTATACATATACAATTCTCAAGTAGGATAATGAACTTGTTCTTAGGGATTACACTACTTGCCTTCGTTTGACAAGCTCATCTAATATAAATACAAACTCAAACTAGACCAAAATGAATGGTTCACTATAGAAGCTAAAAGTTGCTAGCTTATAGTAGTTTTTCAAACCTAAAGCATCACAACATCAAATTACCCTCATGAAGAATGGTCACAACTAAAAAATGAACACATGGGGTCTACTACAATTAACCCTTTTTTTTTATATTTAAGACAAAATTCATTAACCTACAAATTCTAACAAAAAAAACTACTAACTAGGAATTACATTTTCAGCTTTTCCTTTATATATATAGCCAAAGCTTCTTCAAGATTAAAACTCATACCATTACCACAATAAAGAAAGCTCATAAGAGCTTAAACATAGTAACATCCATAACTTTGTTCCTTCCCATGATATAAATATCACATAAAAAAATCCAAAACATTTAAAAAGCAACCCAACCAAGGAATCACTTAAAATACACACAAAATCCCACAATTCTATTACAAAATTCTCCAAAATACTCTTTTCACCTTCTCAAACTACACTTTCTTAATAATCTGCACCACATCTTCATCCTCAAGCTCATGCTCCTGTTTCAAAAACACCCAAAAAAAAAAATCAAATTAGCACCAAAAAAAAAATAACAAAAAAATTTAAAAAAAAAATATAAGAACTTACCCTCCCAACTCTCTGAGGCTTGTGTTTCGCGCTTGAACCCCAAACAAGTGCACTACAATGTGAAAGTAACATATATATTATTTATCTCACAAGTTATTTAATTAATAAATTAAAAATTAAAAATAAATACTTACTACTTAAATTGCTTAAGCATATCCTTATGAATCCTAGTACAAAAATCCTCAACAGTTCTTCTTTTGGAAGACAAAATTACTGGATCATCATAATCCGGATTAATCCCTTTAGGTTTTGTATAAATCCGAGTTAAATTCAAATATTCCCAAATCTTTTCAAGCAAACCATCTAAATTCCACTCCAAATGCGCACTATACATATCAAAAAAGCCCCGTTACTTTTAATTATTCACCAAATTACCACATGCAATAGATTATTTACCTGATTGGACAATAATGAGGAAGATTATCCAAAATCTCGAGTTCTTCAAGGGTAATTTGGTCAACTTTATTGATAACATAAATACAAGGGATATAGACTCTACTACCCTCGATAACATCAATTAAATCATCAGCAGTTGCATCATAACGAAGGTTAATATCGGCATTATGTATTTTATATTCACTGCAAATCGCTTTTACTGTGTCTAAATCCAGATTTGTGTTTGAAGAAGTTGATGTTAAACTTAATCCACCTTTTTCTTTTCTTCTAAATGTTAAATTCGGTGGCTCCTTGTTTAACCTTAAGGACCAAATTGCAATTACATTATATTCATTATATACGTAATAATATGTATGTATGTATAGTTTACCTTATTCCAAATCCTTCAAGCTCTTTCTCGATTAAACGTTTGTGAGTAATTGGCTTTATAGCATCGAGTACTATTAAAATACAATTACATGTTCTTGCAGTACTAATAACCTGAATATGAATAATATTTTATTTTTCTTTTTTTTAAATATTTTACAGTAATAAAATATTATGATTATTACCTGTCTTCCTCTACCCTTTCCGTCTTTTGCACCTTCAATAATACCAGGTAGATCCAAAAGCTGGAAAAATAAATCAATTCATAAGTTAGATTTGTTATAAATATGGAGGACCTTTTGTGAAAAAAATGTGATACCTGAATTTTAGCTCCTCGATAAGTGATTACACCAGGGATACAAGTTAAAGTTGTGAATTCGTAAGAAGCAACCTGTAAATATAATGTAGATTATATAATTTGGAGTTTTGAATTAATTTTTATTAGGGAGATTAAAGAATATAAACCTCGGAAAAAGTGCCGGTCAACTTATTTAAGAGAGTTGACTTTCCGACAGAAGGAAAACCGACTAAACCTACTCGAGCATCACCGCTTTTTGTGACGTCAAAACCTTCTCCGGCACCACCACCACCACCTTTTGAAGGTGGTGCAAGAAGGTCTCGCCGGAGTTTCGCAAGTTTTGCCTGTAATTATATGAAAGCAAATAATAAGATCAATTATGTTGATTTAAAATAGTAAATTATTGTATATAGATTGAATGTGTACCTTAAGTAACCCAAGATGATGTGCTGTAGCTTTGTTTTTCTGAGTCTTAGCCATCTAATAGAATAAAAGTGATAAATTGTTAGTGTAAACAATTCAACAATCATCTCTCAGTACTAGTACAATCGCTTATAATAACTAGAAATTATCTAAAATGGAGTAAATTTCAACACACCAAGCTTTCAATTCCATGTTAATCTTAACTCCTATATAAATAAAAATTTGGAATTCCTAGGCATGAAATCAAAAACTTAGATAGGTAAAAGAACAGATATAGTGTTCTTTTTATTTTGCATAGAAACTCAAAACTAACACAAATGCACTAAATCGCACCGAAAAAAATGACCTAATTTCGCATATAACAGTGGAAACTAAAACGGAACAAATAATAAACATTGAAACAGAAATTAGAGATGTTTTTAGAGTATTTCAAGTTTTAATTGTTGATTTAACGAGAAAAATAATAATTTACCTCATCTTCGATGTCTTTGATTTTCTGCATTACAGTCGCCATGGTGTTCTAGCTAGCAAAAAAAAGTGAAACTTGAGTAAGTGATTTTGACCAGAACGGCGTCGTATGGGAGATGAGTTCTTTGTGGTTTCGAGGTTTGATGATTTAGGGAAACGGAAGCTCACGAAGACGGTAGCTGAATATGTGTATCTCTCTATGTGTAAGACAGAGTTGTAGATGAAAATGGGGGTTGAGAAATCCCTGGTGTGTAAAGCCCGTTAGAGTTTGTTTTTGGGCCTAGTCAAAGTTGGCCCTAAAGCGTACATAAAAAAACCCAATTTGTTAGTTTGGATATAATGCTTCAATGTAGTTTGGATAGTTGAAACAATTACCCAACTAATTTTGAAAACTCACCAAAACACCTCCACTCAATTTCCTATTTTACTAAAGAGTAATGATATTTGTCACCCTTTTAATATCACCCTTATATCACCTCCTACGTGTATGTCTACATGTACCAATGAATTGATTTCTCTATCCTATTTAATTTTTCTTTATTTTCTATTCAAGGAAATCAAAACATATATATAGAAGGGTGATAAAAGGGTGACATATATCATTACTCTTTACGAGTAATGATATTTGTCACCCTTTTAATATCACCCTTATATCACCTCCTACGTGTATGTCTACATGTACCAATGAATTGATTTCTCTATCCTATTTAATTTTTCTTTATTTTCTATTCAAGGAAATCAAAACATATATATAGAAGGGTGATAAAAGGGTGACATGAAAAGGGGTGACATATATCATTACTCTTTACGAGTAATGATATTTGTCACCCTTTTAAAACTCTAATGAGATTTAACACTTAAATCTGATTTTTCAATACCTATTATATTCTTAAACTACCCACTATATATCCTAGATATAATACACACATAAATCATAAAAACACCACTAAACTCTAATTTTATATTCTCTCTCCACTCGACCCTAAAGTATTCTCTCTCGGCACCCATGTAATAAGCTTTTCAAGGTTTTTGAAATTTTAGTCATGGTCGCTCAATTTCTCCTCTCCCCACCCCAATCCAGTCGCCATAATATTAAGCTTTATTAGCTCCCTCATTCATTATCCAGCCCCTCCATGTGAGTTTGTGGCTCGTTCGTGGTTCGGAGCTATGAAGAAGAACAAATTTGCGAAAATGATGGAGGAAGAGGAAGTTGACACAAGACTGAAACTCGAAGCTCCGGTAATTCATGTGGATTCGTATTAAAGTTTCGGTCAGTGGAGTCATGAGTACTCAATTCATCCCTTTCTTCTTCACTTTATTGAGTACTTGATCCATTAACGCCATGGATCTCCGACGAAGCTTTTCGAGCCTATTCTTTTAGCATATTTGAAGCTTTTTTAAGAAATATTATTCTAAATAAGACTTTATGTAGATTTTTAACATAGTAATAGTGTTTTTTATTTTTATTATTATTAATGTTTTGTTCCCCTTAATTAAGTGTTTTCGAGCCTAATTGGTTGATTATTTTTGAGGTAAATGAAAATGAGATGCAACTCACAAAAGCAGAATTTATACCTATTGAGCATGTAAAACTCAAATATAATGTATAAGATAACTCATCCTGATAGCTTAAGTTTTCGGGAGAATTGGTTGTCTAACATGGTATCAGAGCCCAGATCCATAATAGGTTGCAGGTTCGAGTCTTGCCATCGTCACCCAATTTAAAAATTCACGTAGCAAAGACTAGACATGCAAAAAAATGACACGAATCTAGCTTGCACGTGAGGGGCGTACTGAGGATGTAAAACTCAAATTTAATGTATAAGATAGCTCCCCTGATAGCTTAACCTTTTGGGAGAATCGGTTGTCTAACAATACCGTTGCAAGTTGATGAAGACAGAAACAATGATGACTTACGGGGTCGTGGTATAAACATCTAATTGATAAGGATATGGAAAGTCATGCAAAGATTCCATCGCAACACAAAGGTGTAATAAGTTCAAACATCACACATCCAACTGTAGACAGTGACAATGAGTTATACAACAAGGAAGGGGACTATATGGTTCACAATGCACAACACAACTATATTGCGTGTGTTGAGGAGAAATATGAAGATTATGAAGTTATTAGTGGTAGGGAAATCGGTGAGTGTGAGGCGATAACTATATTAGTAGACCTTTGACGCCACGTAGAAGAAAGAACTAGTGAGAACATAAGGTTGTTGTGGAGTTGGAAGAAATATTGGTAAAAACTTAGCACTTGAGAAAGAGAAATCTATAATTGTGATAGGATCCAATAGGGTGGAGGTTTATATAGCCAAAACATAGAATGAATAGGCGACTAAGAAATTAAAACTTTGAAAAAGAAACTTATCAAGAAGGATTGATTGGAACCGTGGAGGGATCGTCAAAGAGTAGTGACAGTGAATGAGAAAGAATGATAGATGAGTTGGAAACATTGAATATCGGATTTGGATTTCGAGAAGGAGCTTCTACGATCAAAATTCGAGCAACAAAAAATAATTATCAAGGAGATGTAAGTAGAGATGGTTTTAAAAGATAAACACGTGTATGAACTCAAAAATTTGGGCCACATTACCAAAAAGATGGAGACGAAAGTCCAAGGTTTGAGTGGAAGATGAGAAAAAGGCTCAACAAAATCGTACAAAAGACGTGCAATACGGATTCTGAAGAATTCTATGATGAATATCGTATTATGTGTCAAGCCCGCCAGACCTTCATGGTATTTACATCGGGATCTGATGCAAGGAACGTCAAACTGAACAAACATGCACAATGAAAATTATGGATTCAGGTTTCGTGGAGAAACCCTCGACAACAACACTAGCGAAGAAGGCAAAAGTAACCATGGTCACAATGATAAAATCAATCACAAAATAGACATTTTTTAAGATAAAGTTTAGACAAAAATAAGTAATTTGGAAAACTTAAATTGAATTGAACTTGACACTTTGAAAATAAAGAAGTAAGGCTGAAAATATTCGTAAAGGTACATAAAAGTTTAAAAATATTCTTAAAATTAATCGTATGTGCCACCCACACTTATATTTTGTCGTTAATTCGTTGATTGTGTAAATAATTATTAAGTTACTTATAACGGGTACAAATATCATAATGGTTTAAATGAGTAAAATGTGCAAAGATTACTAATCTGGCGAGCTATAATATGGTTTTGCTTGGTCTTTTATATATGACAGAGTCGAGAAATCAAAGTTTATTGAAGTGTGTAATGAATTACTATCAGCAATAAACGTCCCGTACAAGAATATTAGAATATTAAGGAGAAACAAAGTGGTGATGTGTTTGCTGAAGTCACCCAAAACTCCTCCTAAAGCAAAGCATAAATTAATTATAAAGATATATATATATATATATATATTTTTTGAGTTATAATAGTAGTTTTGTCTCTTTCATATTGGTAGAATCCCTGCCCGCCGGTTAGTTGCGATGCCTATAAGGAAGAGGCTAGTAGACCTTTTTTATCGTAATGGACCTATATTTTGTATTTGAATAATGTTTTTGAAAGTTTAAAAATACTACCTATTACTATAAAGATGAACAATGATATATACTATCCAAATATCACCTAATGACGTGGCGTGAATTGGTTGGTTACAAATTTTTAACCATATCAAAAAAATAAATGCATTACTGATTTGTAACCAACCAATTCACGCCCCGTCACTGGATGGGTGGTATTTGGGTGGTATATATCATTACTCCTATAAAGATTATAAACGAACCTAACAAATTAGAAGCCCAATATTACCTTCCTTTCGTTGGACAGGACAGTTATAACTTGGAAGTCCTCCCGCCAGACATTATCAAGCTATTCAGACGTTATCTTCATATTCAACAGGAGAGCCTCAAAAACCCCAAAGAGAAAAAACAAAAAAAGAAAGAAAAAAAATGTCAATTTCTTCAATGTCATCACTCTTCACTCCTCTCTTTAATGGAAGCCCAAAGAAATGGAGTAGTAGTCGTATGATCACAGCTAATTTCTCATCATCAACTGCTCCTGGTGTTGACTTCACCACCATTGAAACCGCCATAGCTAAGGTTAATTTTCCACAGCTTAATTAATTCTTCAATCTGCAGTCTTAATTGACCCTAATACAAATGATATTTGATGCAGAAAGATAGTGATGAAGTTAAAAAGGCACTTGATCAGCTGCGCGAAAATGGATGGGCTAAAAAATGGAGCTCTCAACCCTATGTCTCACGTCGCACAGTCAGTATTCATTAAAACTTTTACATCAAGTTACTTAAGGAGAGTATAAAAGATTACCTTAACAAATCATTGTATTTGTAACATGTAACAGACATCTCTGAGAGAGCTTACGAGTCTTGGAATTAAAAATGCAGAGAACCTTGCAATTCCAAGTGTTAGAAATGATGTAAGTTTTACGAAACTCGATCTTTTCATCATGTTTTACAAAGTGCTTGAGAAACTAAATTGATCTTGTACAGTGATTCAGGCAGCTTTTCTTTTTACAGTGGTCGGAACAACCGGTTTTTTGGGTGTAATTGCTGGTCAACTTCCTGGGGTAACTTCTTGTAGTCTCTATTTGCTCTCCATTAATAACATCTACACATGTTAATATGAAAATAATTGATAACATATTTAAATTTTAGCTTAAAAATCTTGGACTTTTGTAGGATTGGGGATTCTTTGTACCGTACTTGATCGGGAGCATTTCTTTGGTAGTTCTCGGAATAGGAAGCACTGCCCCGGGGTAAGTCTATACGTTTAATTATATTAAAGTTAAAATAGTAATCCTTTTTTTACCAATTTTTTGAAGCTAATATTCTCGTAAAATGATATAGGCTTCTTCAGGCAGCTATTGATGGATATGCTTCATTCTTTCCTGATTATAAAGAAAGGATTGCTAGACATGAAGCCGCTCATTTTCTAAGTAAGATATAAATTAATCCTACGAGATAATTAATGTAAGTCATAACGAGATGATTGTGATACAGTTGCGTACTTACTTGGACTCCCAATCCTTGGATATTCATTGGACATTGGAAAAGAGCATGTCAATCTTATCGATAATAGGCTGGAAAAATTGATATATAGTGGACAACTTGACTCGAAAGAACTTGATAGGTATTATTCTTGAAGCAAAAGCTATCAATTTACATGAATATTTTCTTGTTTAGTTAGTGATTGATAAATTGCAATCTTTTCAGATTGGCCGTGGTAGCTATGGCTGGACTAGCAGCAGAAGGGTTACAATACGACAAAGTTATCGGGCAATCCGCAGATCTTTTTACTCTTCAGAGGTTTATTAATAGAAGCAAACCACAAATTAGCAAAGATCAGCAACAAAACCTTACTAGATGGGCCGTAAGTTACTTACTATAACTAAAACATTTCGGAATTTCTTGCATGTATTGATATCTTAATGTGGGGATATGGATTAGGTTTTATTTGGGGCGTCACTTTTGAAAAATAATAGAGTAGTTCATGAAGCGTTGATCTCCGCAATGTCAAAAAAGGCGACGATATTGGAATGCATAGAAGCAATTGAGAAAGCTGAATAATTTAAGATTTATTGTATCAAAACTCTGTTATTCAGCGGATGTTCTTAAACATTCATATCTCCAAGTTTTGTTATTTACTTGATAGACCAAAATAAATTCTTTTTTGAATTCAGCTTAATTCTATCTTTCTTAAAAACCATCAATACTTATTGACTTCATAGTATATAGTGTAATTTTATTTACAATTCGAAAATAAATTATGTAGAAGTTATATGTCTAGAGGGCAGAATTGGGATGGTATGTTAAACTTCATTCTTTCTCAAACTATTGACATTTTTTCTGAAACTATCTATGGGGTTAATTTACAGTTGTTGTTTATATTATTTGGAGAAATAGGAACATTTATAATTATAGATGCTATACTTAAGATGAAGTGATTAAAAACATACAATATTTTCTTTCAACTAAGTTAAACAATTGCCAAAAGTTCACTTGTAAAGATTATAGAATATTGGAAGTTAGTTAATGTTTTGAAAACTTAGATTGTATTGTGTTGAAATTTGACTCATGAACCAATGCATTGGAAAAGTAAATGGTGTCTTGGAAAAAAAAAAATAGCTTTTAGAGTTAATGGTTGCCTTAAAACTTGAAAGGTTTGAAAATTTTCAAGATAACTAGATTTATTTACTTGTTTGGTCATGAAAACCTATAAATATGTATCATATGTTGATGGTTGAAATCAAAGCAAGGAAAAAAGAGAGAAAAGAAGAGAGACACGAAAGATCCAATTTGCATATTATTCTTCACCTAAATTGTCATCATCATCTAATTGAATATCTTCTAATTTCTGACCTTCTTCACTTAAATTGTCATCATCTTCTTTATCATCTTGCATATTATTCTCACCTTGCACTTCCTTTAGGTTCTGATCTTCTTCTTCTACTTGCTCTTCCGGACCCATCCTTCTTTCCATTTTAATAACACTGGCATGAACACAGGAGTTTCCACTTTGTCTCCTTCTACCATCTTCGGTATAGAAACAACAAACATGTCAACTGTTTGGTTTTTTCCCATCACACTGGACAGTTCCATAACTTTCTCATCACTGTCTACATACACATGACCCATTGGTAGTTTTTCGCCCAATTGTAGGTAGTATAACTCATATCTACCTTGAATTCCAAATTTTTCCAACGCTTTCCGAATAACAGGTACACTAAGGCTATCATAATGACACCCTGCTAAATATTCTATGTTTACATCTCTGTACTCGCTCCTATCTTCATTGAAGAATCCACCAAAGTGAATACGTAATGAAAAAATTTCGGTTACACACGAAAATTAGAGAACATGAGTTACCCATTTAAATAGGCACCGACTTTATTAAATAAGGTAACGTCTGAACAACCACTACTAATATGGTAACAAAATCCCTAAATATTAGTTACATTAACAACTAAATCCCGACATTCAAGCACTAATTCAAAAAAAGAAAAAAACCATTTCAAAACCCTACAATTTCGGAGTTCAAAAACCAAACCCCACCCCTAATAAACCCTACTTTTACGGCAATATCTTTACAACACTTACTCCATAGGCAAATTGACAGCATTGACTTTCTCTAACACTTAGTATTGGAGAAGCTCTCCGATGATCTCGCACGTAAGGGTGAGGGTGAGTGGGAAGGTGAGGAGTTTGAGAAGTTATCAGATGGTTTTTTGTTTATGTTTATTAATTTTGTTTATTTATAATATGGCCATAAAGTGATGTACCCAAAATACCCATCTTTAAAAAGGGTTATAAATAACAATTTCTAAAAAAATGAATTTTTTATAATAAAAACCAAACTGACGCGCGCGTGTAACACACTCTCTAAAAAATGGACGGAATTTGGTCAAAAGGACTAACGAGTCACGAAAACATAGTTTACGAACCATCTAGTCGCATTTTTTTCTTTGGGAGGCAATCTGTCAAAACGTGTATAGTTCAGGGGGTAAATGAGGCATTTACTCTAAAATGTACAGAGTGAAAAACGTTTATCAAGTCCTTTTTTCAATTAATTTTTAGAAAGATCAATATCTAAACTTAGGGTGGTTATCGGTTTCGGTCCACCGGTCCGCCGGACTGGACCGAACCGTAGCAATAGTGAAACACGGAACCGCTCCGGGTCGTATAATCCCACAACGGTCCGGTTCTTAATAATAATAAAACCCCCATTTTGAACCGGTCTGAAATGGACCCGACCGATAAGTTATTAATTTTTTATTAATATAATAAACAACCCTTCCCACCGACCCCATTTACTTCACCTCCCCATTTACTTCACCCATTACACGTGTTACTCCATCTCACCCAAACACACCAACCCCATTTACTCCACCTCTCCATCGACTTTAATCTGTTCACCAAACCCACCTCCCCTATTCAATTTCCATCTGAAATACGTATCTTATCATCACTATTGAGAAATGAATTGGTAATGGCTTGATTATTTGGTGGCTATGGTGGTGGTGTCGGTTTGTATAACGCATGGCTATGGTGGTGGTGGTGGGTGGTTTATCTAATTTGTGGCTATGGTGATTTGTCTAATTCTTTTATCTTCAAATCTCTAATATTTATGGGATCCTGATGAGCTTCTTTTTTCTATTTTTGTGAGGGTTTATGGAATTGTTCATTCTGGTAATCTTCAATTCGAAAGTACTAATGTAAGTACATAAATCAAGGTTTTTATTTTCTTATAGTTTGATTCTTATTAATATTTTCTATGATTCAATCTTTTTTTTGGTTCTTGGCATGTTGAAAACGTGTTTTGCTGATGAAGAGGGGAGTTCTTGTTGATGGTTTATTTACTGATTCTTGTTGGTAAGTAGATGGCTTTGATCCCTGGTTTATATGATATGTTTTTGGTGTTTTTTGAATGTTCTGTAATTTGTTACACCTAGTTTTTGAAATAAATACTCTGGTCTATATGAATTTTGTTTATGTAGTCCCTTCTGTTATGCGAAAATCTTTGTGAAGTCCATGTTATTTGTGTAATTGATATGAAAAGTACATAAGTGCTAAATTGATCCTATTAGTGCTTGAATAAGGTGATTCAAAGTGAGAAAATTGATAGATTTCCTGTTTTACAAGTTTTTTTTTTTTTGAAAATTGCACTTTTAGGCCCTGTGTTTTCTTGAATTATATGGAAAGTCCATATTTTGTGTAAAATTGTTACAAATAGTGCATAAGTTATATGATTTGAGTATATTTTGTGAACTGTAGGTTGTAATTGATAGTGGAGAATGGATTTCGTTGAATTTGCGAATGTGGATTCCCTTTGATTAGTGAATTTGCAAGTTCGATCCCTATGTTATCCTAATTTGCGAATTGAGGAAAGTTTGAAAATTATGAATTAAGGACCCTATGTTTTAATATTTAAAAAATTGAGGTCTCTATGTATTAGTGATTTGCGAATTGAAGTTGGTAAGATCAAGTGGTTTTAAGAATGGATGGTTTTAAGATCAAGTTGGTAAATTTTTAAAATAACCTCTTCTTTAAACGAAAATGATGATCAAACTTATTAGAAACTATATTTGATGACAAAATTACCCTATATTTTTCATAAATTATGTATTTGGACGAAAAGGAGTTTCAAAAAAGCATACGTAACAATAAAAATGATGAGTTCAAATCTGAAATTGAGCAATTTAGTCCTTACACGATTTTGATTTTTTTTTTAGGTTAAATTATTATTTGGACGGTTTTTTTAATGACTATGCATTACTAAATATAATTGAAGTATAAAGTATTTGCAATGTTTGAAACATTATCTCATAGAGAAAGAGAAAAATGTTGATGTAGGAAAAAAACTAATATTATTGGTGTTTAATTTTTTTATATAGGAGATAAAATATATGGATGAACTAAAAAAAAAAGAGTGTGATGTATCTTTACTCTATCTCATATCTTTTGCTTATAAAAAATCTCATATCTTTTTTTTTTTTTTTTTTTTTTTCGATGTATGGGTGTCCGGGCCAACTTACGCGCACCACGACTAATCCCATAGGAAATATACACGCCTCCTCATGCATACTCCCACTTAATCAGAACTAGGTTACCCATGTTCAGGGAGGAGACTCGAACCATGCACCCCTTGCTTACCCCCTTTAAGGGCTCAAGAAATAACACGGCTGAGGGGATTCGAACCCTGTACCTCCTAGTTGAGAGACAGGGTCCTGGCCACTGAGCTAGTCCCAGTGGTTAAAATCTCATATCTTAAAGTAATTAAACCGCAGTTAATTTTTTTTTAACTTACAATTTTACATCTCTTCACAAAAGAATTACTTCCCGACCAAACAAAAAAAAAAAGAAGGTAGAAGCACGCCCCCTAATTACAAGGTCCTAACTTCACCCAGCCTCGACAACTAAGGAAGGCAGATTAATTGATATATGGCCTTTGGAAGTCGCAACAGACCATTAACTGGAAGCACCTATAGGTAGCTAGGATTCGATGAAATGAGATAATGAATGATACTAACAACTATGCAATAACATCAATCTGATCTGGTGACTTTACAGAATATCATAAAGCATTAATACTTTTGTCATCTAATGTACTGCAACGTGTACCTCGAATTCACAAAATTTACCAAAGAATAATCCAACCATTTATTCTTTCTACTGGTACGTTTCTTGATCTTCCCCTGGTACAAATCATAAGAAGATACATTGAGTACTTCAACGCACCCAGAGTATTCCTAAATCCTAAGAGTATAGTGAAAAGGAGACGAATCCTTCCATATGATGAAAGGGATAGCACCTAATCTTTGACAAGGAAATGTTTCTATTTTGCATTTTCTGACCTACACTACAAAACAAAAGCAAAAGTAATAGATGTGAAAAATTCCTGAAAAACTTGACACTCGGACACGGTAACAAAATGTCCGAATTTATTTTCATCTAAAAATAAGAGGCAACTATAAATATAGGTTCCAACAACTTATCAAGTTTATATTAAAAGTCATACCCTTTAACTAGCTATTTACATTCCAACTAAAAAAGTCAAAAAACCCAAAAACCCTCCCTATATCCTTTTATTATAGTGGAAATCAATTACCCAAAACAAAAACCAATATGGTTACGGATCACACCAAAAACCCCATCTCCCTGTTATCTCTCATCCAAATCTCTCTGGGCTCTCTCTCTCTTTCCCGATCAGAAAGCCCTCTTTCTAACCTCTGGTCTCACCTTCTCGCAGCCACTGTTTTGCACAAGAAAACCATTGCCGCCTTGTACCATTCTCCACCACCAACCCAGCCACTCTCCTCTCTCTCTTCACCACAAAACCGCCGCGCTAATCTCCCGATGCACAAGAAAATCACTGTCGCGCTGTCTCGACCTCCAGATCCAGACCTCCATTGACGCACCTCCATCTTACAACAACCTAGATCCGGCGTTGTCTCGTAGCAACCCAAGAAAACGGCCTCCATTCGCGCTCCACTGTCACCGTGTCGCCGCCACCACAGGGACCAGATCTCCAGCACCACGAACCCTTCACACTCGCAAGTGGGTACAGACCCGGCGAACGAGATCTACTCACACTCGCAAATGGGTACACACCCGGTGACGATATCTACTCACACTCGCCATATTACAGAACAAAAACCAAAAAGGAATCTCATTACACTGGCATTTGGAAAAAATCAAAAAGAAATCTCTTCACTTTCAGGTACAACCCCTTTCCACGAACCCTTCACATTTGTTTTTTCACAAACCCTTCAAAAAGAAGTCTCTTAACTTTCTGTTTTTTTAAAAAAAAAATCTATTCACTTTCTGTTTCATTGTTTTTAAACGTTTATTTTCCATTGTTTTATTATGTTTCAGGTATTCGAGTGTGAAGTTGGAGAGATAACTGTATGGGTACAGCCCCTGATCACACCAATTGGGGTACAACCCATATAGATTTTGTAGTTTCTTTAGTTGGGTACAACCCCTTGACCCTATGTCGTGGGTACATCCCCTTGACCCCTATGCTGTGGTACAGCCCCTTGACCAAGCTACCCCGTCCTTATAAACTCTATCATAGCTATTTTTCACATGGATACCTTTTTCTGTTTCCTCAATGGACTTATTGGGAGCAACAACATATAGCTATTTTCGAGTTGGGTCTTTACCCATCTGCCTGTTATTCGAGATGGATCTGTACCCATATGGACTTTTACATGGACAACCCATTCAAGGAATTAATAAAATTTAATACACAAATAAATAAAAAAATTAAAAACGACACGCTAAAAACGAGTGGGAGCGTAAATACGACCCACTGAAAACCCTTAGGGCGCGTACCCATAACAAATCTGAAACCCAATACAAAAGTAAAAATAAATAAAACAATTTAAATTAAATAGAAAGGGTGTATAGGTAAATTGGAAAAAGCATAATTGAAACTAAGGACTTTGTAAGAATAGTTAAGTACATGGGCCTTGTAAAATAACATTTGAGCCCTTTAGGCTCATATTTGTAATTTCTTGAGGGGGATAAAATACACTTTCGCCCACTACTTTTAAAGTCGCCCTCCCTCCAAGTCTAAAATTACCCCAAATGTTTTTAGGGATCTACCATTGATCTCACCAATTGCGCATCCACGCTGGTCACTTCTACCTCCTCCCCTGACCCTTCCCGATTCAAGCGGTTGGGTATCATTACTAATGCAAAAGACCAACACCACTATGTATAGCTCCCTCCCCATCTACACCCAGCCGTCACATCAAACCCAACTTCTAAGTACAAAACAATTTACATCCAAAATACTGAAACAATTAATCTCATCGCCTAATCGAGCACCACAACTAGGGGATACGCCATGCAATCATCTGAATGGTTCAGATAGTGGGGAGGTTAGGACAATTAAAAGAGACCTAGTTTATGTTGATCGAGATGAATTTATCCCCAATGGAGACATTTCCTATTACGCCAAAGGAAGAAATTCCAAAACTATGGAGGTTGCTCGTAGCGATAGCCGTGTATTGCTGATAGGACTGCCTAAGGAACCACTAAAGACTGAGCTAGAGATAGGGAGGCAACCTGCAGTTCTGGGTGGAGAAGAAAAGACTAAAGTTGTGGCTGCAAAAGGCTCCAATTGTATAAGAAATATTTCAGTGGTAAGGCAATACACTCGCTTATCAATTCAGTGAACAAGGGCGTGGATTAGTCTCAGACGACTTTAGATAAGATAATAATAGCAACCAAAGTAATAGAGGGGGTAGACCCGTGCAACGTGTCTAATGACATTCCACATTTGGATGCCACATATCCCCAATTGTGTTCATCATAGCAAAAACGTGACAGTTGCAAGGTATGTCATTGTACGCTTAGAATTCATTTACTTAGTTAGAATATTGATTACAAGCATCTATTAAGTAATTTTGATCAAATTTGGGCTCCCAAAACTCATATGGACCTGTAAAGGTAGGCTTCAACTAATTTATGGTGCAGTTCGCCAATAAAGAACACTACAATAGAGTATTGAATGAGGACCCTGAACGATTTTAGATCCCTACATGTTATTGAGGACGTGTAACCTTGTATTTCATGCCCCAAGATGCGCTAGTGATAAAACGACAGTCTGGATTCACCTTAACTACTAGCCTAGAAAAATTCTATCTGGCTTGCAAATTTGTAAAAAGGCAATGAGAACAATTTTCCAATGATGGTGTCCATAGTTGTATCTACATGTTATTGAAGACATGGCCTTGGGCCCCCTTCCCATTCGTAATATTATAAGGCCCCTTAACTTTTTTTTTTAATATTTTAAACATATAGCAGACATAATTTTTTTATTTAAATAGGCCTAATTTTGGCCCAACCCAAAATAAAAGAATGCTGCCACTTTTTTTGTTTTCCAAAATATTATTTAATTATATTATAACTTGTTGACCAACTCAAGTCAAAGTGTATCTTTGATTAAACGGGTTTTTAGTTATTCTTTATATTATATTTTAAATTTTATTTAATGTAATTTATAATTTTTTTAAGGAGCCCTTATTTAGAGTTTGATTTAAGCCCCTAAATTATTAGGTTCGACCCTGCAAGCCGAAAATCCTCCTTGGTGGCCTATTATCATGCAACCTGCAGAGTAGAGATTAAAGGTGATAAGGGTAAGTCTGAGCATGAAAGTAGTGACGAGAGCAGCCTGGGTAGGATCCCGACAACAATTATTGTTGAGAAGGTAGTGAAAGGTATAGGTCGGGCGACGAGGACATCAATAAAAAATTTGATGTGATTTTTTCAACATCTTTTAATTACCAACATCAAATATCGTCGTTGAAAATGAAACAAGACAACAATCATAATACGATTTCCAAATCAATAATATACCAACGATTAATTATTTGTAGTGATAGACACAAGACGACGCCATTATGACCAATGTGCAAGTAAAAGTTTTTTGTTTTTGGTAAGCTTATTACAACGCTTAATGTACATGACAATTAATTATATCTAAAATCAAAAAAAAAATCTAAGTAGTACGAAAACTTTCATTGGACAATAAAAACCGTTCCACCTACTAGACAATGCCAATCTAGGAAAAAATCCATTTGATAATCTAATGTAATCAATTGATATTTTGACAATTTTTTTGGAAAATGAATGGAATTAAGACAAGTATCTTACTAAATTAGTAAAATATAGTGAAATTATGTTAGCCCTAAATTTATCTAAATCACAAAATAATAATGACTCCTAAAGGTTCCTCATTCTCAAAATATTATGATATCATCACGTTGAATAATCATCTTCAATCTAAGCGATCTTTACTTAGGAGCTGACTCAGGGGGCAACAACCTGAATTTTTTTAGGGTTAAAATTAGCAAACATAAAGGTTTCTAGAAATCATTCATATGAAATCAAGAAATTAAACTCATACCTTATAGAGTATAAATAGTCCAACAATGGAATTTACATATATAAGAATAAAAAATAAGTCACATGAGAAGAGGTTAGGAGAATTTCTAAGATATTCAAAGTAGAAGAAGGCTAACCCAAAGTGTCTCCCTCAACTGTCGATAACTTACCTACCCGTGTAACTAAAGGTACCTAAAGCCATGCACTAATTCAAGATCACATGGACTTTTGCTCCTGATGGCACTCTAACACTCAAGTCAGTATATGACCGAGACTCTTATAATAGGTGTTGCCCTTTTAGATTTTAAGCCAATGAGCTTTCTTGCTCCTATTGAAATGTCATTGGGCTTTCTTTCCACGGTAGTAATGTTGACCAGTTAACAGTGTAAATAATCATTAGATAACTTACCAGTGGCCTGCTTCTGATGGGGAGGTTCTGTTCAAATTTACTAGCGCTGGAATACTGAGAAATAAGAAGAAAGCGACGAATACAGAGAAGATAGTGGGCTTCGTGGGCCTAGTCCGAGGTTGTGTTTTCCGAAGGCCCAGCCCAGGCTATCTTGATTGTCGTTGTGAAGTCGATGTTTTTTCTCCCGATGACTAAGGGTATTCTTAAAATCAAAGAGAGAGAGAGAGAGAGTTATGAAAACTTCAACTGTTTATGAACAATGAAGTTTGAATCATGAATAAAGTTAACTCTTTATAGGAGCATGCATGGGCTATTGATAAATAATTTGGGCCCGCAAGGTTTTTATGGGCCTTTATCGCTTTTTATTTCTGATTACGCGGCGTCGGCATTTTTGGTTGTTTAGGCGCGTGTATGCTCTCTCTCTCTCTCGGCTAATCTATGTCAAATGTCGTATATCCTCGCCTAGGTAGCTATGTTCAACTATTAACTTATCTAGACCAATTACTTTTGACACTTTGATTTATCAATATTTTTCTCTATGCTTCAATTATTATGTGATTAGTGATCACATTTTTAAAATATTATAACAATGTCTACATTTTTCAAGATCTTTATTAAGTACTAAAAAAACTTTGATAATGGTTCGACATCACAACAAATAAAGTGAAATCGAGGGATAAATCTACATTCAACACCAATCTTTCAGGATGGAAAACCAAAAAAAAAAAAAATCAATATTTTTAATATAGTTCATACGAAATCTAGAACTTAAAGGTTTAATACTTCTCTATTTTAGCAAAGATATTTTTCAATTAAACGTGATCACTTATCACACACTTAAAATATTGTAATAACGATTAAATTTTTCAGGATTATTACCAAATACCAAATAACACTTTGTACATGGTTCAACACCACAACAAATGATCTGGATTTGAGTAAAATGTCCACATTCAAAATCAGATTGGGAATTTTCATGTTGGACGAGCAAACAAAAAAATCTTTCAGGCTTGATCTAATACATCAATTCAGGTCAAAATCAAAGTGATATTATAATCACAGTTCACCATAAAAACTCGAAATTTATCATAAAAAGTTATATCCAAAAACTAAACCACGCAAGAAAAAAGAAACAAAATTAATAATTCACCTATAACTCTCAAATTCATATGAAACCCGCAAAATCAAAGGCAACTCACCGGAACTTCTCAATTCTACTAAAGGGTGGAGTGAGGCCACGGGTGGATGTATATATGGTGTTGTTTTGTTTAAGACTGTTGTTGTGTTATGTTCTTTTACCGTCTAGATGGGTTAAAATAATATCGTGCGAGACTTTATTTTGAAAGGATCTAGAACATATGTGACTTAAAAAAAAATTGGACTTGAAGTGAACCTGGGGACTCAACTCCCCTCTCCCTCCCTCAGGCCTAAGGAGGATCCGCCTCAGTCTCCACTTTGACCATCATCACCCTTGCCTTCAAGGTAGGGGAGAGCAAGGTCGGTTTTACCCAGTTTTGAAGTTAGGGTAACTAAGGGTAATATATTTCGGTTTAAGGAACTACTTGGGTAACCCAAGGGTAGGGTAAAAAATCTACCCTTGGGTTAATTCGGGTTACCCTTCGGTTACATTCTGTTTACTTGCGTTAGTCAAGATTAGTCAAACTATTTTTAACGCATGAAAACGTTAAAAATAAAATAACAAAACTAAAAAACTGATATTATAATACTTCTAAAGATCGAAGTTACAATTTTGACATTAAAATCAAGAAGTCGTGAATCGAGTAGTTCAAATCAGTTACAATCAATTACAATCCAAAGTAAATCTTATACACTACATAACTTATACTAAAAAATCACATTTTGTTTGAACATCAAAAGTGCAGGTTGAGTGGGGACTTGGTATTGACTATTGGAATATCCGAGAAGTCAAATGAAAAAACTTCTCTGATATGCATGTTTTGTATATTTGTTTTATTACACGATTTTTCGGTTTGGGTACCCTAATCCAATAGTCTGGGTAATATATAGGTTAAACACATAGACTTGAAAATTCACAAGGTAATCCAATGATAAGGTTGACCTAGGTAAACTTAATATATGTTTCGGGTCGGTTTTGTAAAATTTAATTTGATTTTTCGGTTTTGGTAAAATTTTGTTCTCTCTACTTCAAGGTATAATTATAAGCCATATAGGTATATAATTTGGAATATTATAAAGTTACGAATATCTTATCACCTTTGATTGCATGAGGAAAAATGTCAATGTTTATGCAACTTGTGATTCCCTAGTGATTAGGAACACCTCAAAACTTCTTTTCAGGATCAACCAACAAGCATAATATAACAAGATATACCGACATATAACCTTTTTTCGACGATACTAGATACTATATAAAAATAAATGAAATATTGCATCACCTTTTGGACTCTATATAGATCCCCATAAGAAACTCAGTTTCCATCAAGCCAATTTCATTTGACTTTACTTGGGGAAACCACCACCGAGAGTCAATAACGTGATTCCCAGCAATACGAAAACAGCTTAATTAGGATGGATAGAGTGATGTCTTTAGGTGCAGAAAAACCAGTGGTGATCTTCAGCAAAAATAGTTGTTGTATATCTTACACAATTAAGACATTAATACAAAGTTTTGGTGCTGATCCTCGTGTTTATGAGCTTGATGAACTCCCAGATGGTAGGGAAATAGAAAAGGCATTGACAGCATTAGGATGTAAGCCAGATAGTGTTCCAGCTATTTTCATAGGAAACAAGTTTATTGGTGGTTCTAATGAGATTTTTAGCCTCAATCTCAAAGGTGAGCTCAGATCTTTGCTCATAAATGCTAGAGCTATATGGGTGTAATATACTATATCATATTTTATGGTTCGTTGTTATATATTAAGGATAAGAGTTGCTCTAGTAGTTGGGAGTATTTTGATTTCCAACGATCTTGAGGTTTTTGAGATTAAATTTAGTCAAAAGAAATTATGCACAAGACTCTCTATTGTAATAAAATGAAATAATATCAAATTTATTAAATAATGTTATTAATTATTATAATAGAGGTTGTAACAATGTTCAATCGTTTTGTTTTTATGCAAATTAAATAAAAATTTGGAAGACATCTATACAATTCAATTGAGAATCTGAACGAATTGATTCATACCAAATTAACCTGATCATTACAACTTGGTAGGCATTGTAATATCATTTCCATGAGATTTTATGTATTATATTCTGACCTAATCTACGTATGTAAACTACTCAAGCACTTATGGTATTCTTATAGAACGATTAAAGCCTATTTCTTAAACGAAGAAATTAAATCCTGACAAAGAAAATACTCAATTCAGGTCCATTATTTCCATCAGGGCTCAACATATAGAAAGTCTCGGAGTCTTTTGATCCGACAACATGTTCAAAATGTGCTCGTATGTAAGCCAACTCACCATCGGGTCCTTCCACGTCAGATGTTCCGGGAAGAACACCTGCACCCATAGATATCACTTTAAGTACTTCCATAACATGTAAATCCTCTTCATTTGGATCACGCTTAACACCATAACCATTTTTCTTTCCATTACAATACATAGTCCATAATGGCTCTTCCATAAGATTTGTCTTGTCTGCTTTTTCACCACGTTTTTCACATTCCAATGCAATTCTAACCATTCCAATACTCATTTCCTTTTGTAAAGCATTTGTTTGCATGGCAAACTCAACAACTAAATCAGGAATTGTTTTAGAATTTTTTTGTATTGATAGACTTACACGTCCTTTACGGTACCCAAATAATGTCCCGGTCACACGATTGCGACTATCACCGGGTAAATGACCTCCCGGAAGGGTAGGAAATTTGCAAATTACGGGCGTAATAATTGGAAATGATCGAATAACAGTTCGTAAAACTCGAAACGCTTTTGTGGCTTTCGATCTTTTCTTCTGGGTAGGTGCATTAGAGAGAGTCAAGGATGTTAGAGGCGGTGGTGGTGGTGGTGGTGCTGGTTTTGAGGAGGAGGAGGAGGATGATGAGTATAAGGAGGTGAAGGTTCTAGGTGATGGCTCTCCCATTAAAGGATTAGGTTAATAACAAGCAATGGGAGAGGTGATAAATCCTTTGAGATTTTTCGTTTATATATTTTCTTTTGGGAAGGAAAGATTTTTACAAAAATCTTTATTTTTCCTGCCTGTTTTAGTCTCTTTGAATATAACAAATAGATTGTTATAACTAAGGACAATAAACTTGAATGTTCCATTAATATGTTTTTGCTTGTTCGCGAAAAAGAAGAATAAGGGATATGGTGTTTGGAGAAGACTATAAACAGAGGTAAAAGTGAACAAACAACTCTAAGATTTGTTAATTTGTTTTAAAAAAACTTTAATAGATTGACTCACAAGAAAAAGGATAGAATAAATAGTAAAAAATAGAAAGTATTTATTTAAATTATATAAATAATAATGAAATAAAAGCGTGTAAAAGAATTTTTTATTTAATTTTTTTATTTATAAAGAGAAAAGATATTTATTAATGTAAATATTTTTATTTCAATATAGAGTCAGTTGAATTTTTTTGCATTTCAAAAATTTATAGGTATTCGATGTGGATTTTAAAAAATCTTTTAAAATCTTATAGTACTCAATAAGGATTTTACTCCATCTTTTAAAATATTGTGGTATTCAAAGGTCTATAAATTTTTATGGATTTCATTAATTATCGGATTTTATAGGATTCTATATGATCCTATTAAAACAAAAAATTTATTTTAGAAATTCTTGTTTTAAGTAAAGATTTTGATAAATTTGACTAATACATACTAAATAAATAAATTATGACGTATTTTTCATATTCTGGAATATTAATTTAATTTTTTTTTTCTCAAACATGGATATACAATTCATTAATGTTCAGTTTTTTTCTTATGGAACAATGTTTTAGAAAAAGTATGTAAATATGGATATACTTTTTATTTTGTCAATTCATCTATGTTTAGTTTTTCTAGTCGAACAATAATTAAAAATTTGGGTGAATGAGACATCAGGTCTTAGAGACAGATTTTATAATCTATAAGGAAGGAAATAAATCTTAATTCTTTCTGGAGATCTCAAAGATAACTAAATACTAAAATACCCTTAATACCACCTAAAGACAAAATGAGTGACGTCACTGTCTTCTCTCCACTACTCCACCTACATCCGATCTCCGACCACCGACCTCCGATCTCAGACCACCAGAAAAAATATAGAGTATCGGAAAAATTTGATGAGTATCGGAATAAAATATGGAGTACTCTATAAAATTTGATGAGTACTCCGATAAATTTGATGGGTATTCCGATAAATTTGACGAGTACTTGATTAATTTGATGAGTACTTGATATAAAACCATGAGTATTCTAATAAATTAATGAGTATTCAATTAAATTAATGAGTATTTATTACATCTTCAAACTAATTACAAAAATAAAAAATAAAAAAAACTAAATACAAAAAAAAAGGAATACCTAAAAACTAGATTGACCAGATCTGGTCAAATGAGATCTGAACAAAAAAAAGTTCTTTTGGCCATTAATGGGCGGCCTTCGCGCTGGAGCTCATCTTCACTACTGAAGAAGACCACCACCACACAACCACTCGCGCTGGAGCTCCTCTTCATTGCTGGAGAAGACCACCACCACACAACTACTCGCGCTGGAGAAGACCACCACCACTCCGGTGAAACATCATGTCGATCCCGTTTCGCTAGCACAAAAACACAACTCGATCTGGAGACACACCACTCCATCTGGAGACACCAAACCAGATTTGTTTCCTTCTCTGGCGAGCTACTTCGCCTCCTATGCTCCCAACTCGAAGCGTGAAACCATGACCAAGTTCCCCCCGCCGCCTGTTTCCTGTAGAAGAAGGTCGGATCTAAGGAGACTTGAAACCAGATCTTGGCTTGCTTCAACCTAGGGAGTATTCATCGGCGTAAATTAAAGACAGCTGCAGCTTAAGCTTGTGAGTTCCGTTCGAGCTCCGGTGAATATCTGTTGCATAGGCGAACAGATAGGCAATAGTGAATCTCCGGAGAAAGCTCTCACCAGGGAAATGTGCGTGGATCTGGTGATGTGGTCTTCTACTGGTCCATTGCTGCACCACCATCGCAATAGCTTCGGAGCTGGTAACTATTCCATGCTTGATTCGGCGGTGGATCTCGGCAGCTTGCCGGATCTGACCGTTGACGAGGTGGAGAACGAAGAATAAGGCATTGTGGTAGCTATTGTTGGTGTGGTTGTTTATGTAGGTCTGAGATGGTAGCCATAGAGTGATGTGGGTTGAAAATGAGAGATAAAGAGAGGATGAAATAGAATATATAAATTAGGGTTACGGGAAAATGAGAGTGTGGAGAGATAATGTAAAAAATCTAATAGAAAATACTATATATAGGAAAAATAAAACAAAAGGGGTAAAATTGTAATTGATTTTTTGTATTTTAGTGTAAGATTTGATTTGAGGTCTTTTGTAAGAAGAGAAGGAAAGTGGGATTGGGATTGGAAAAAGGGAGGTGTCTTCAAGACCCCTTGGATCACAATCTCTAAAAAAATTGTAATTGCAATATAAAACAAATAAATTTATAATCTATTTAATCCACATCATATAAATATTTATTTATAATTTTTTTTGATCTTGTAATTATTTATTTAATATTTACTAATAAAATTGTTAATCCAAAATTTAAAAGTTCAGTAAATTTAGAGTCATTTGGACTCCGACAAATTTTATTATAATCTATTAAAATCTGTCATAAAATTCAATAAAATTTGTTAAGAGTCTATAAATCCTTCAAAATCCATGGATTATAAGAATTATACAAAATCCAATAAGATCTTTTAAAATCTTGATCGAATACACCCCATAAGATTTGTTAATTTGTTTTAAAAACATTAATGATTCCTATTTCCAAACCATACATAAAATTTGTCATTTCCATCATACTCATGATTTAGTATAGTCTATTTTAACTGATTAATAGAGTCAAGATGCCTCGTAGGGAGTGAAAGGTCCAAGAGGATTTGAAGACGATATAAACAATTTTTTCTCCAATAGTTTTTTGATACATGAGAGAGAGTACTTAGGACTAGAGTAAAAACAAAGCTAGAGAATGTCCCTTCTAAATGTGCATTGTACCTTATTCTAGGAGTCGTGAATCTAAATCGATCTCGTACCAAATATGGCCATAATCCACTTCGGGTCTTGGTAAAAACCATGCTTTAGTTCGGTTTGGTCGAGCATAGTTTAAGTAACCAATCTACAATATTAGTCAATTTCTCTATATATTCTCATCACCTCATAATGGAATTTCGTCTAAAAATATTTTGAATGTCGTCAACCCATCGTACACTTGGAACTCTGCTTCAATACTCATTCTTGACCCAATCAATACCTCGCGAGAGTCCACTTAAATTACCATCGTCGTGATACCCTCATATTCAGACCAACCAAATCCTCATAAAAAGATATGAGTTCGACAATTATAGGAAGCACATATTCCATATACTTTGCAAATCCTCCCATCCAAGTACCTTCACAATCTAGTAATATCACGCCCATTTCTCCCAATATCCTTGTAGGATTCACACCTCTGTCCACTTTCGGTTTCAAACCCTCATTGGGTTTCATCCACCGAACTAGCTCGACATGTTCTTTTAGTGCAACCTTTTCAGTATTTCCCCTCACACCCTTATATACTCCGTCACTAAGTATTTTGCCTTATCTATTAAGCATGACACATTTGGAAGTGTCACCTCATTAAAACACTATTATTATGAGCCATCCAAATCGTCCAAACCACCGTGAGACATGAAAAATATCCGCGCTTGACAGGTTTTTTACCCCACCACCCCGTAGAGGAAAAATCTAGGTCTGCTTATTTATTTCTTGTTGTTGTCGGTTGATTCACCCAACCCGAGGCCGCAGGTCCCTGATCCCGATTAACTAACCCTCTCTGTTGGTGTTCCTATCCAGTACCTAATAATTAGAAAGTTCTCGGACCCCTTGGAAGAAAGGAAACAACTCCATTGGAATAAGTTCCAACCATGTCTTGGTTGGTAGTTGCTTGAGTCAGGTTATTCTATGAAATGTCAAACAATACCATGACATATTTGCTGCTCCTAGGCTAGATCTTCCCCTGCATAACTTAAGTTCAAAGTCCCTAAACCTGGACCAGGCGTTCCAACAACAGTTTCTTCCTCCCGTTCCTGCGAAACAGGTCGAGTGACTCCCTCAAGTCGCATATTCCAATGAGATGCGTTTCTTTCATTGGTGCTCGTTCCTTGCAAAGAAAACGTGTACTCAGCATCCTATTCACTTCCCAAAAGAATCTCAAAGCCTCTTAATCATATTTCAACTCCAAAAAATATGATGTGTTATCTCGTTCGTAACTCCACAACCCAAGAAAAATACGGACATGTCCACCCCCTTTTTTCCAAGCCGGCTCATGTCATGAAGTTTTCCTTAATTGCATTCCAAATCAAAACCTTGACTTTCTATGGGATCCTTGATTTTCATAAAATAATATGATATTTGTTTTGGTTTTGTCAAAACTAAGGCGCAAGAAATAAATTACTAGAGTGATTAACTAAAATAATTTAATGCAAGTAAATGAGTGTGGAAGCAAGTATGAGAATGGTACTTGAGTCTCGCAAGGGTTTGACCTAAATCTCTCAAATTAATGCTTTCTGTTAAGGGCTGAATTGATATTATTGTGCTAGTCGGGACTCTAATGTCTCCTAACCCATGTCAGGGTGGATTTAGGAGCTCTTCTACGGTACTATAAACCCCGTCAGGGCGATTACATTTACTTTTGAATGGTAAAGTCTCTTACCTCATCGGCTGCGTGGTTAGTCAAGCGCGCCAGGATCATTGACGCACACCACGCGTCTATTACCTAGGTCTGTATTTAAACCCCCAGTCAAGGTGATCACTACGCCACTGTAGTGAATAGCCTAAATACTGTGAATTACCCTTGGTTCATGACATCAAAGATGATAAATAAGAACCATTGGGACTAGCTCAATGGCCAAGACCTTGTCTCTCATCTAGGAGGTACAGGGTTTAAATCCCCCCACCCTTGTTATTTATTGAGCCCTTAAAGGGGGTAAGTAAGAGGTGCAAGGTTCGAGTCTCCTCCGTGAACATGGGTAACCTAGTTCTAATTAAGTTGGAGTATGCATGAGGAGGCGTGTATATTTCCTATGAGAATAGTCGTGGTGCGTGTAAGCTGGCCCAGACACCCATACATCAAAAAAATATAATAAATAAGATTAAAGTAATAGCCAACACAATATATCGAATTCAATTTAAATACTTAAATCCCATATTAGAAAAACATCAATTTGAGAATTTAGGGTTCAACCCGATGTGCGATTCTCAAGTATTAATATGTTTAGCTCATTACGAAATTAAAAACAGAAATAAAATTAGAAGAGCTCATAGTCAATTACAAAAATAAATTGAAGAACCTAATTAAAGGATTGATTTTGACTGTTTATGGAAGAGAATTGACTCTCCAGCTTCAGCTTCTTCTCTCCTTTTTGCTCTGACTTCTTTTCCTAGCGTATACTGACATGTGTAATGAGTTGTGTCTAAAAAATGAAGTCTAAAGGCATTTATATAGTGGAGAATTTTGATTGGACTTTTTACTTAAAGGAATAGGTTAAATGAAATAAAAGCCCAATCCAAAATAGAAATCCCGTAACTGATGTAAAACAGCAAAACTTTTGCGTCTCAACTCCAAATCACTTCATTCCAGTCGCAAAATATTCCTAACTCAAAGATTCAAATTCATTAATTTAAGACTATAAGGCTGAATCAGTGGCTAAGTGGCTCAAAAACAACAATTTGTAACAGTCTTCCAGATTTTACTCTCCTTTATTTAATTCTTCGGATCATTTTTTCTCGCCTTTGACTTCTACGTTCGATGAGACTTTAATTCCCGCTTCTCCTCCTTGTCTTGATGCTCCATAGCATCCATGGATCTAAGAACTTTTAATAAAAAACAAACAAATTAACATACAAAAGCTCTAAAAATGAAATATCGTAATTCCAAAGGGAGAAAATGCAATATAACGAATTAAGCCTAAAAGTCTATCAAATAAGTCAAATATTCACCTAAAATGATGTCTCTTAAGGGCTAATATTTAGATAAAAAAGGGAGACATCATATATATGAAATTTTAATTATATACCATGATAAATAACATTATATGTAATATTTTAAATACCAATAACTAAAAAAATATTAATATTTAGGAACAAAAATTTCTCATAATAAAATAAGTTAACTAATTTTAATATTTTTTGTTAAGTGGATATTGATAACCAATCTTATAAATTTTAATATCTATGTATAAACAATAACTATTATTGGTTAAATACTAATGACTATAATATTTTTTGTGTCGTAAATATAAATTATGTTCATATTTATATTTTTATACATCTTACAAGTTTTATGTATAACAAATGATTTATTAAATTAATTTATATATTTTAATACATTTAATATGTTTTATTTTATAAAGAATGATACATAAATCATATTCGTAGCGTAGTCATATAATATAAGGATACATATTTAATAAATACAATAAAATTTTACAATATTAGATTAATGTTATTTTAGTTTTATTAAATTTGAGACAAATCTATTTTTTTACGTTAAAAATAAAGTGTCATGTTAATGAGCAGGTTAAATTTCTTTACATACCCCATAAGTAAAAAAATCCAAATACTGAAGATAATATTGATGTTGTCGTACCCATCTCAACACAAGGAAATCAATTTAACAACTCTTGTGATTTGTTTGTTAGTTTAATAGTAAAAAAAACCACCAATATGATGCCCAAGTTAAAGTTTCGCCCATAATTTTCAAATTTCAAGTTCCACCGCAATTCTTACACTTAATAATTTCACGAAAAATCATAATTTGTTTTATGATATGTATATGATTATAGTTCCTTTTGTTACAACTCCACAAAATAACTCTCTTAACATTAGTAATTTGGCCCTTTGCTACCAATGAGCCTGTAACTTGTTACATTTGCCAAAAAACAAATATCTACAAAGCTATAACATTCTTTTTTCTATTATTATTTTACAAGTTTTTCTATAATTTAAGAAAAATTACATATCAAGATAATATAGAACCGTTTGGACAAAACCTGTTTCAAATTCACCAAAACCCTTACAAAACACCATTTGTGAAATTTTGCTAAAACCTATTGTATTCGATTTGAAAATTGATTTTTCCCACTTGCTGTTTTTTTTGTTCTAAAATCACAAGTCCCCCACGATTTATGAGACAGTTTTCTTTGTTAAATGCATGATATAAGTAGAAATAGTGTTCATTACAAATACAAAACAGATCTCACGAGGTATACGGTTTGATAACAAAAGAGCAGTCAATTGTGGCGAAGGCTTAGAAGTCTAGTCGCTAAACTAATTTTCCTTACACATTTTTTAGCGACCCAATTTACTCAATTATTTTTTCTAAAAATACGAAAATACTGCATATCAATATTACAAGACCATTGCACAATATCTAAAAAGATAATAGTGTGACTTAGTGTAAGCTAACTTTGCTTGCAACTATTCCATAATAGTTTTGCTCTCAATAACTACATTGATCTTGGAATCATGGAAGTTTTTTGGTGCAAGCACAATATTCCTTACATTTATGATCTTTTCTTCCTCTACATTGTTATTAATGAAGGTGAAAGTTGCTCCATGCAAAATATTAACATATCCATCTCTAAGAATGCAAACAACAACTACTTTTGTTCTTCTTTTCCCAAGATGTTCCTTTGATTCCCTGGTAGTGCTAAACAGTTACTTTTGTTCTTCTTTTTAGGTTTATTGTTAATCAGACTACTGTTAGAAGTAGTAGTACTAGTCTCAGAATTTTTTTCTACACATTCATAATATTTAAGGTTCAAATGCTTTTGACGCTATAAATCTTGAGTCCAGTACTTCATTGTCAAATATAAAGGTATTTCTTACTTTCACATATATGCCAATCAATAAAAAAAGTCATCTTTGAGACAACATTATTATTCTAATAAATGTTTATTTAGATTTTAAAATTATATGTTTTATCAGAAATAAATATTTTACTCACGAATCATAGAGACATTGAGATAAGAGTAAAAAATATTTCCTCACACATATTTAAGTTTTGTTTTGAGTAATGAGAGATTTTTTAAAGAAAAAAAAAGAGTATAGTAAAAGAAGTGATAAGAGAATATATAGTTTTGTTTGGATTGAGTAAAAATGAGAAAGACGAATGTAAAAAAATTATATCTATATACTAATTGAATTGAAAGAACAATGGAATGAAAAAAATTATTTTTATAACTAAATGCCTCCTCATATGCCACTATTAATATATTTTATAAATAAAGAACAAATATATTTTAGATATTATAACACAATAAAAGAATCCTTAACGAGTTGCGTCATCTCAATTTGTCAGAGTCTTGTTTCTTTCTTTGAGAGGTACTAGGTTCGAATATTATTGAAGTCAAAATGCCTCTGAGTTCTGTAGCATTTCCAAAAAAATTCGTCTAATATGACAAGCTCGAATCTTAGAATCATCACCGCCCTTCACTAGCACATGATATTCCCATAAGTTGTTCTTTATAAATAATTCAGTAAAACCTCGTTCCTGTAATACCATCCATCCCTTCCAATCCTTCGATCCAAACAAACTTTTATATTCATAATATCTATTTTTTTGTTACATGGGAGGTCCTTAGACCGTGAAAAGACAGAACAAGCGAAATTCAAAGAATCAACACGCCGGATAAGCCCGGGCTATAAAAACTCCTCGGGGTCTTCCAATCAAGTCTATCCTGAGTGAGCATTCCCCAGATTTTATATGGTGGGTCAATACATACGTGGAGTATACATTAACTTACGAATCCAACCGAACAAGCCAATCCGTGCACATTGTTTGTTTCTCTATATATGCTATTAATCACAAATGCGATATTCCTTCCAACGATGCCTCTGATACCTTCAATCCAAAATGTGGTCGGTCATTTCCCGTACTCCACTTGTGATATCGCCTTTAAGACTTCTTTCGAGTCGACATTTACTCGAAGTTCTTTAATTCCACACTCCTCCTCCATACACAACTCCTCATAAATTTCCACTAACTCTGCAACCGCCAGCAAGGAACAATTAAATTCCATAGAGAACCCTCAGATCCAATTGCATTCAGAGTCCCATATCACCCCTCCTGCTCACCGATCCATCGACTTGTAACACAACTCCGATCCATATCAAGTTTATGACCAAAGTTGGTTTTACACCAACCGATAAGTTCCACAAAATCTCTGTGATTATCGAGTTTTTCTGGCTTGCTTTTCCACACTCTAATATTTTCCAAAACAAGGTATTTCACTTTCTTACCCAAGACTTCACCATTCAGAATTGTCACATTATTAAACACAACCTCGTTCCGTGTCCTCCACACAACTCCAATTAATGCAAAAAAGGAATCCGTTCCAATTTAATCTCTATTTATTGTTTGACCCTAAAAAGAAAAATATATTTATTAATGTAGAAAAATCTTTTAATTTAATTGAAAACTGGAAGAGTATTCTAGTACCATTGTTTATCTCTTTCTGTATTTTCTGGTCATATTGAAAGTTTTGAGAAAAAAACAAACTCACACACATCAAAAAATTGGTGTTGTATATAGCGCCTTAGATCTAGCAACAAGTTATATATAGTAGTCAACATCAAGAAAGAACACACCTTCATAAATTGTTGCATTATCTCTTTCACTCTAACCCACCTCTTCATCTTTTTAATCCTATCTCTCTCTCTCTCTGTCTTTTATATATGTATGAATTTGGTGAAGAGTTGATAATAGAGGGCTTTAAAGCTCCATGGCTGATATGGATACAATTACTCATCACAATACTTCTTCTAATTCTTCTCTTTTATGGCTTCACTGTTTTTTCTTCTCTCGAATCATCTACTCATGACGACGCCGTTTTATCATCTTCCACATCAACTACTCGTAACAATACAACACTCAACGCCTCTTCTTCGCCTAATCATACCACGGTAATATTCAAATTTACTTGTTTCTTTCTTTCTTAATTAATTTTTACTTATTTCCTTCTGTTTGTTCTTACTGTAACGATTTAATTAACATACTAGCTATAGAATAATTGGGGTCAAAATCTGTTGAATATATAATTGAATTAATAATAGTGATATATAAACTGGGAAAATCTATGTATTGTTTAATCAATGGTGTAATTAAATAACAGGTGGAAGAAATCGAAAATGTGAAAGGGAATGTAGGAACAAGTAGAAGTAGAGAAGAAATGGAAGAAAGAGATGAGATTAGTTTAAGATCTATTCAAAATCGAGAACACCCTTGTCATTATTTTGGGTTAGCTAAACTTGCTTTTCTCAAGTGTTTAGGTTTAGACTCTTCAGAAAAATCTACAGATACTCAACAACATGCCAAAAAAGACTAATAATGTAATTGTTCAAGTCTCTTTGTTATATGGTGAATAAACATATAATTCTCTGTAGTAGTGTACTTAGCTGCTTAGTAGTGAATGGTCTTTTTTTAAACTTCTCCATTATGATGTAAAATTTTGTACAGAGTTTTCATGTTGTCTTGAGATTTTTCCTAATTTTTAGTGTTTATGTAGTTTTATTGTAGACTTGTAGAGCATATGGTAGATTTAATTTCTGAGTTAAATGATAATTATCGGGTTTATACCACAGGGTCAAAACCCTCGTGGGTACAAATATGCCATGAAAAACTTTGTGATCCCCAAAAATAGTCACTATATTGGTTTATTTTTTTCAACCAAAGTGAAGGACATGTGTTTCATGCGAGAATCTAACTAAAGTGATTTAATAGAAGGATATGACTCAACAGTATTTCGACCTAAAAAAAAAATCACATACCTCATCGATTGTGTAATTATTTCAATAATTGTACCATTGTTACGCCAAATGCACTATACCCATTATATATCAATGAAATCTAGGAGGCTTATCTCAAACAAAAGTCAAGGATTACTTGAATTCATGATAGTGATTGTAAGACTTCTTTCTACCACAAAAGCATCAAGGCAAGAATTAAATATTATAGAGTCTCTTCTATTATTAAAGATGATAGGAAAATTATTGTAGAAGAAATGAGATCTAAGATGAATTTATGAAGTATTATATAAAGCTTATTGGCACCAAAGATGATAAAGAGGAAGATATTTCTATTGAGTGCTTTGATAAGCTCTTTGATAAAAGGATAGACCAGAATATTGCAAGGAATATGGTGGGAGATATTAGTGATAAAAGAGATTCAAGAAGCCATTTTTTCTATTAATAACACTAAAGCTTTTCGGATGGTTTTACAAGCGCTTTCTATAAAAGTGCATGGGGGTATTATTAGCAAGGACATTTGTAATGCTATTAAAGGAAGGCAATTATTGAAGCAGATTGATGTGACTAATCTTGTCCTAAAGTCAAGAATCGAACCTTAAATAAACGTTTAGGACATATATCTTGTTTTAATTCTTTACAAAGCTATATCTAAAGTCATTGTTAATAGGATGAAAAAGTGCTTAAGTGGTTTAATCTTTTATAATTAAGCTGTTTTTATGGGTGGTAGATGTATTTCTGATAATATATTTGTTGTTTAGTGTGTTGTTCAAAGTTATGATAGGAAGAATATTAGTCCAAGATGCACCTTAAACTTTAGATTTTCTATGATATTATACACTGGAATTTCTTAATGAAGATGTTGGAAGCTATGGGGTTTCATGAGAACTTCATTGGATGGATTAAGATATGTGTAACAACTAATATGTTTTCTTTATGTTTTAATGGAGATATCAATGGTTTCTTTAAAGGGAAAAGAAGATAAAGGCAAGGAGATCTACTATCTCCTTACCTTTTTGTGATTTATATATAGACTTTTACGGTAATTTTGGATCAAGTGGTGCATCATAATTTTTTTACTTATCATCCTAAGTGATCTAAAATGCAACCAAGTCATGTTATATTTGCAGATGATTTCCTTATTTTTCTTGATGGTAATAAGTGTTCTGCTAGAAGGCTGAAAAAGGGTTTGGAGTTTTTCTCTAAACTGTTAGGGCAAAAAATTAGTCCTGAAAAAAAATGAATAATATTTTGGAGGGAAAGACAGAAAAGTTCATAAAGATTTAGGTGATATCTTAAATGTTAAGTGTGGGGAATTGCCTATGAGGTATCTTGGAACACCACTAACTACTAAGGGATCTAACAGTATTATGTGTAATACTTTGATTAGTAATATAGAAGGTAGTATGGATAAATGGATGCATAATCCTTACTTTTGAAGGAAGAGCTCACTTAATTAAGAGTGTTTTTCAAAATAAAACTAAATTTTGGCGTGTTCAGATGTTTTTACTTGTTTGAGTAGTGAAAAATATAGAAGCTAGGTCCAGTCAGTTTCTTTGGAGAGGGAATACAGTAGAATATCATGGTGCTAAGGTATCTTCGGAAGAATTATGTAAGAGTAAAGAAGAGGGAGTATTGGGGACTCCTAGATTAATGCATATGAATCAAGAAATTATTCTTAAAGCCTTATGTAGAATGTATGGTAATGAAAACAACATTTGGTCTAAATGGGTGTATTCTAACTAGTCATATAACAAGAGTATTTGGAGCATTGAGTAGGCTAGTGCTCTTCCTTGGACTTGAAGGCTATGCTCAGTGTAAGAAGTCTTTCTTATGAGTATATTGATCCCAATATTGGTGATGATAAAAACACTTATATGTTGACCGATAGATGGATTGATGGAAGAATTATTAAAGAGATTTGTTCAGGGGGTAATGTATCTTTGGGCAACTATAAAATTAATAGGAAAGTTGCTGACTATTTTTTGAATTATAAATGGAGGATAACTAAAAACTTGAATGAGATTATGTAGTTCATAAATGATTACGAGCTTGAAGAAAACGAAGATATTATTAGATGGGGGTGATAAAGGATTTAAAACTAAAGATATTATGATTGATTTGAGAAGGGATACACAGATTGTGTAGTGGTATGCCATTATTTGGCATAAGTGGATTTATCGCAAACATAAGTTTTGTGGTTAGCTTGCTTGTAAAAATAGATTGAATACTAAAGGCAGATTGTTAAGTTGGGGAATGCTTGTGAATGGTATGTGTATTTTCCGTGGTACTGATTTGGAGAGTAAAAATTGTATGTTTGTGGAAGGTGGGTATACACGGTATATTTAGGGTGAAGTATTTATGCTCAGTGATCTTATTGATAGCGGTTCCAATTGGGAGTAGAGATTGAGCATTATGTAGGAATATAAAAGTAATTCTCTAAAGGATGTTGTGAGTACTTTGAGCTTCTTGAGCTTTATATATAACATCTGGGATGCTAGAAATAGGAGTTTAGGAGTATTAGGCTGTTTCAAAGTGATATTCTAAGTAAAATTAAAGAGAATGTTAGATTCAACTTATAAAATAGGAATAAATTTCACAATTCTACAATGAATAAGAGAATTAAGGATAAGTGGAATCTACATTAAGTTTTGATTCCAAACATGGGGGATTAAGTTGAGGTGATTGTTTTAATTGATTGAATATTTGAAGTTTTGTAGACTTGGTTTTTTTGTTGTGTAGTTTGAGGGTGGTGTTGTTGTTGTGGGTTTCTTCAGGGACTTATGCAAAATTAATTTATAGTTTGGTTTTGAGTAGGTTATGTTGGTAGGTGTTGAGGAGTTGACTGAGCTGAGTAGGAGCAGCTTGAACCTATTTTAGTTTGAGTTCTTCATGTATGTGTTCATTGGGTAGTCTCCTTTTTTGTTAAGTTTATGTTTTTGGGAAAGTTTCCATTTTTTTTGGTTTCCGGGTATAGCAAGTTGTTTAGGTGTTTTGTGTTTTTCTATTTGTTTGTATGGAAATGTTTGAATGAAAAAGTCAAACTAGGGTTTGATTTGTACATGTTTGACTGATGAAATATAATACTTGAATGAGCAATCAAGAAAGGTAAAACAACAACATAGAAGAGAACAGAGATGTGCTTATGGTGGTACGACTGTGATGGTAGGCATATGTAGACTGGAGCGCTTGAGCTTATAGTGGAAGAAGACCGGGAGAAGTTTTTCCAAAATTGTTCATGTTCGTACATCAGTTCTGAAGAAGATGAATCTCGTTCTTGAGCTTATGAGTCGAACGTTGAAGTTTCCGATGTTGAGCTATAATAAGGATGCACAATATTATGTATCATTTTTTTCACCCTTATATCACCTCCTAAGTGTCAACCCATATGACATCAATTAAAAGAGAGAATAAAATTATTTAGGAGAGAATAACATTATGATTAGTATTTAAAATCTTCACATAAAAAGTGACATAAGGGTGAAGCAAAAGATGATAATATATATCTTTACTTAATGAGGATGAGGAAAATATGATGATGAAGTCTTCCATCCATGTATGATGTTGAAGATTTTCATCCATGATGGAAAAATGGTGGAACGTGTATGTTTTTTGGACAACGCGGCTATGCGTTTGAAAATAATTCTGATAATGTATTTTATTTTATTTTTGAATTTTAAGTTCGATTCTTATACTTTTTTATCTCCCCTTATTCTTTTTTTGTATTTTTTTCTCTTCATAACAATACGAGGAGTATGCTCAGCGATATTATTGAACATGGTTAGAAATATCTCCAAATCGACTTGATTTGAGTTGGCTTACATATATGATTGAGAATGTTCACAGAAATCATTAAGCGTGCTCACTGATATCTCTAGGCCAACTTGATTGAGTCGGCTCACTAATATTACTGGGTATGCTAGTTATATCCTTGAGTGTTTGTCGTTTCTCTCTAGTTATTCTTGGGTTAGCTGATTTGTCTGTGATGAGTGGTGATTGATGTCTATTTGTGGGAGATTGTGTTTGTTTGTTTATTTCGTTTGGTCCATTTTTTCTCTAAAAAACGAATTAACATTCAAATCACCTAGAAAGTAAAAAACACAAACTAAAATCATGTACATACCAGCTTACTAGCCAACTCCATTCTTTCAACCGATTTTGGATATTTCAAATCTTCCTGACAGGAAACAAGCTAGTTTGAACTGTCACCTTGTTTCAATCCAAATGAAGCAAATTGCATCTTATTTGTTTTGATAAATGGTGTCGCCTAAGGCGTGATAAAATAATGGATAACATAAGTGCAAATAAACACCTTAGGCTGAGCACGGTTCTGCAAGTATACAAGACGTATGCAAGTTTTACTGATAAATAAGATTCGTTCCTCAGAGACTACGAAGGTTAGAGAGAACTTATGCAATTTATCAAGTGCAGATACGAAAGCTAGAATTAATAATACGCAACAAATAAAAGACTAAAGAGATTTTTGTTTGGTTTTTAACTAAGAAACTAGACTAATAAATTAAATACAGAAAAGTAAATAAGCAAAGAACATATAGTATGAGAAGTTAGCTCGAGAAATTAGCAAGTAATCCCCACTACTCTTGTTTATTCTAAACATGTAAGGGTGAATCATGTGGTATTGCAATAATCAGGATTCTAAATTCCTACCTACACCCGGAGAGCGAATAGGTAGGCTACGAAACAACCACGAGGTGACTTTAAATAGGGTTATCCTACGCCACTAGGTTCCTAAGCAGCCATTTCCTTCAATTGGTGATATGGTGATTAAAACAAACCCTAATGATTATCTAGTTAGGCTGGTGTTGTCAGGACCAATTCCTTAATCTAGACGTTATATGGTGTTTCAATAGTTAAACACTCCTTCCGAGCGACCATCTAACTACTATTAAGGTAATCTTATACGATGCGCACCGCAAGGAAAATAAATAATCAATCAAAACACATAAACATAGAATAAAATATGAATTCAAATTAAATACGCTGGTATCCCAAATTAGATAGATAAGAACTAGGGTTAATACATATATGTTAAATCTCAAGCTAAATATAAATTAGTTCATACTAAAGAAAGAAAAGAATTACAAATTTGAAGGTTGAAGAAGACATAATATAGTGTTAAGCTCCTTCCAGGCTTCTCTTCTTGTGTTGTAAGCTTCCTCTTAGCTTAAGGTTTTCAAGTGATGTGTTTCTTCTGATAAGAGTGTGTACTTATAGGGTATAGGAAACCCTAAAACGTTTCTTGGAGTAGAAGATAGGTATTGTACTCTTAGCCCAACTCAAATTCGTAACCCTAAAATATAGAAAAGGTAAGATTCTAGTGTTGGTTTGTTTTGGCTGTAACTCCTTCATACTTATCTGTTTGACGCGTTCCAGTAGTCAAAACTGACCGTCTCGGAAAGCTCTATAACTTTGATTCAGATTACTCTTCCAAATTCCTATCCAATCTTGAGTTATGATAACTTTTATGTTCGTAGTTGCTGGAATTCAGATTTATTTGACAACTTTATCTTTTCTTTTTTCATATTTCTTTCATTTATCTCCAATTTCCATATTTATCTTCTTTTCCTTATCTCTTAGAATTGACTTGACATCTAATTAATTACCATATACCTTTAAAGCTTCACAATTAACAAAAAATTAAACCCAATATGCTAAAAAAATAAATAAATAATTAAATCAAGACAAGAAATATGAAAGTGTACTAATATATAGGAAAATCGACATATAACCTACTAAATAAACCTAAAATGATGTCTCCAACTAATATTAAATCATCACAAATGGGAGACATCAATAAAACATCCACAAGCATATTGTATTTTCTTTGAATATGAGTCAAATTCCAAGAACTCAATGAATTGTACAAATTTTGTACTTTCATAATGATCGAATTGGTATTCCATCGAATTGTAAACGGTTCTTAAGGCCTTACACAATTTCTAGGTAGCCGAAGTAAAAAGTTTTTGTTTGATTTCTTTCATCCATTGCAAGACTACAAGCTTCTTGTAACACAAACGCTTCATTTTCCACTCTCGGTCTTGCCCAAACTTTCCTAACATAATGTTATACAATATAATATTCTTTATAAGAACCACATCATGAATACCCGATTATTCACATGCTTTCGTAAAAAAAGCATCATAAACAATTATCCAATCATGCATCACATTATTTGTCTCAATATTTCTTAACATTACGATACTGCGTTAATTAAGAACAAAACCCCCCCTCCCCGATACCATTCGTTTCCAAATGGTTTGTCCATTAAATCATGTGTTGCTAAAAAACGTGATCTGAAATCACATTTGATTTCCTTAAAGTTTGCTTTCATTCGAAACTTCGAAATCTTCCAACAAAAATGAGAGTGAAAGCCGCACTGATATTCTTATTCCATCCGACATTCGAGCACGATAAAATAATCTTAATAAGCCAAATACGCGATAGAAATTGGAACTTCTTTGTGAAATCTAATTTGTAACAAAATGTTTTCCCAAAATACATAACTTAATATGGATATTTTAGTAACAAATTCTCCATATCTAGCATCGATCATAATTTTACTCCATATATATATATATATATATATATATATATATATATATATATATATATATATATTAATCTCATAATTTCAAATTCACTATTTTTAGATTCTTTATACATTAATAAAACAACCTTCAAAGGTTCCTTTTACTTAATTTATTGAAAAAAAATTTTAAAAAATCTCAAATTTTTTACATTGATAAATATAAATATCACGATTTCAGATCTACTTAATTTTATATTAAATTTTTAATGAACAGGCTACGAAGTATTTAGGTTTTTGAAAAATTTAAAAACAAGCATGATAGTATTTATATTTAAAATATTGCTACATAGGTAAATAAGTTCTGTTTATTTTGTCTTTATATGAACATAAATGAGATTTTTTTAAAAATAGTCTTCAACGAGACAACTACCCAACATTAGTCCTTTTATATATTTATGCAATCTATAGGTATAGTAATTTAAATGAATGGTTTACAATTAAAATATTTTAAAAAATTATAAAATTATATATGTTTCACATAAGTTTTTTATATTTTGTGAGTTTGAGATTAATTAATTTTTTATTTGAAATAAAAATGAGATGTCATTTTAACAAGTGATCTAATTTTTTTTCATCACCTATAAGTGAAAATTCAATTCTGAAAGAAAATATCGTATACATTCTAAGTGAAGTTTCATGGATATCAAACTCTTAACTCAAGCTCGCTAAGTTCGTCATTAATCACCTTTCTTATGATTTGTTCCATAATTCACCTTAACAAAATATCTTTCACAATTCTTTTGACCCTTGAAATTTTGCTCAAGATTTTCAAATTCTATGGACATAAACTTTTGTAATCATAAGCCATTAATTCCATAGCAATCCCTAGTACTGTGTTTTTATGTGACAAGTCTTGATCTGTTTACTATCTATAAATTTATTAACTACATATTGTGTTATGGGAAAATGACCCAAAAAATCAAAATAATATTATTTTCAGCCCAATAACATCAATGACAAAATTTCTGCCCAATAACATCATTAACTAAATTTTGTCCTTGATGGGAATCGTCCTTGACGGGAATCGTCCTTGACGGGAATCGTCCTTGACGGGAATCGTCCTTGACGGGAATCGTCCTTGATGGGAATCGTCCTTGACGGGAATCGTCCTTGACGGGTAAACCTGTAATCTTATAATAGTAAGTTAATGGATGATTCTTTGGGGCAAGTATAATATTATTTTGATTTTTTGGGTCATTGACCCTTGTGTTATTCCATAACTATATCATATCTCATTTAGAAATCTAAAACATCTAAACATCTCAATCGATGCTAAACCATGCAATTACTCTTCACATTTCTTGAACATGTTTTTCGTCATATCTCTTGATTCGCTTTGAATTTGGAAAATCATGAACTACAACATGTCTTAGAATTATATTTTAAACATATCTTGTGACAAAAGTTTTTGCATTTGAGCAATATTAAGAAATGTCTTATGTCACAATACAAAAGCATTTCCAAGATGCTGAGTTAATATACCAGAATGGTGATGATCATCGGGGTGCCAATATTAGTCAAATACCATGTATGTGATCCAATATAATAGCTAATGGAAATATATTCGTTTAAATTATTAAAGTTGGAGATTTTATTTCTAATGCATTTCTTACACAAGAGCAGATTGGGTTATCGAATATCGAAGACCAGGATACCGATCCATAGTTGTTGCAACATTCAATGAAGGCCTAAGCTCATAAAAAATGCTAGAGATTTGAACCCCATCATTTGTGGGTTATCAGAACCAGAGTATAGGCATGTTAATGAATTCTTATCGACGCATAGTATTTGGGAATGTGCAAAGATTTCCTTTGAAGGAACGATTATCATCAAAAAAGGAAAGGTTGAGTATCTATCACCCAATACAAGTTATTTAGGATGAAGATTGGAGAAGCCTTGAATCATATGCATCAAAGATTATCTATGAAACCCAAAAAGTAGTTCTAAAGGAGGGGGTGAAGATATAATGGCCAAATAAATATTTCTCTCCAAACTCATGTTCAATTAATTTAACTTATACAAGGATAAGCTAGTATGCAAACTATTAGCTAAAATATCACTATGGCATTTTTTCAAACACTTATTGGATACCTAATTTAGAAAATGGGCTTTGTCAAAACCCTATTGAAATAAAACGAACAAACACTTAGCATGCAAGACAAGATAACTAGCTATGGGCTAGACATATAATCAAACACAATGCATGCAAGAAAGTGAAGAGTTAAGGGAGAGAAAAAGAATCACAAGATTTATAGTGGTTTGATTTACCAACATCTAATACCTAAGTCATGAGAAACATTAGCATTTAACCTTCTCCACTATAAATCCCTGTGGCTCTTCAATGTGAGACCGCAAACCTTTACACCCTCTTCAAATTTCCTTCTACGGAACACACTAGTGTTATAGAAAACAGGAGGAAATAAAGCGGACAATATTCACTCCCGGTGTAACACTCCACAAACCCGTAAAGCCTTATTTTGTGTATCTCCATACAAGAACTAATAGACAATATCTACTCTGATCAACCACTTCACACTATATTAAGCCTTCTAGCTAAATGTCTCTCCTACACAACCTTGTCTTGTTTATGGAAGAACACCCTCTTCACTAGACCAATAATTAACCCTAATATACCTAGGATAGACTCTATACTCCTAAATGGGTAGATACATAAGTGTTTAAAAGGATAAAAATACAAAGCGATATAGATATATGTATTATGGATTGCTTTGAGATTTCCCCTCCAAAGACATGTCTTTGAAGGATTGAGGAGAGTCAATTTTTGGAGTCCCCAATGCCTCTATTTATAGGTTTGAATCCTCCAACATTATTGTCCATGTGTCATTCTTCAGTTGGTTGCATTATGAATTCTTTGGACATTTGTGTCTTTTGGGTCGGATGTCAGTTGATGTGTCTCTAATGGCTCTATTGCGACCAGTACACTAAAACGCTAGAATAGCAACAACTCTGCGCTACTGCTAACTTATGTGTTGCTACTATGTTTCTTCGAGATTTTGCATCAGGCGCATTATTCCAAGATTCTGCAGTTGTCTTACTTCGAAAATCTATAGATGTGTTGCTTCGAGGAAATACTGTTGCTATGCTTTTCAGACGCAACCGCTTGTGTACTAGTTTCTCATTTACTCGCTCCAAAAATAGCTTCTTGGAGCTGATGCAATTTCCAACTGCAAGACAAAGCCTACGTTTGCAATTAAAAATTGGAGTATCTTTTCTTGCAGCCCCAGCTTTACTTGTTTCAGGTTTGAGGTGCGTACAAAGTTCCCAAGTTTGATGTTATTTTTTTAATCTCATTTGTATGGCCCCTGTTTCTTTACTAGAGTTCACAACAATTTCACCTTATTAAGTCTTCTCCTCTATTGTAGCTTTTTTCTGTCCATGTCTTGCTTCTTGTGAGATATTCCCCAATTGATTCTCCAATCATGTTACTTTCATAAAAACAAGTCCTCTCCATATGCCCATAAGCTTTACATTTACAACAACCTGAAGACAAGTTTTTATATTCCGCTTACACACTAAAATCCTTCCCCTTTCTTGAGCCTATCTCAAGATAATATTTTTTCTCTTTACTCAAGTCTATCTCTATAAGCACAAGAGTGTAGCTAATATCTTCCTCTTCGAAAGTGACACCATCGAATTGGCATATACCAAATTGGGATGCAATTTTTGCCAATTCAAGGTTAGTTCGGGCTTGTTTCCGGAAATTTATCAATATAACCCAAGAGGGTATTTTCTTGATTTCTAAGTGCCAAAATCAAAGAAATCCGGTATCTCGGAAAGTAAAAGAATATGACCCAAATAAGAATAAGGACATCTATTAAGTGTAGCTCTTCTTTCCTCGTCTTTATCAAATTAGATACTATCCCCTAAGGTGTCTCTGAACCTTGAAACATTCCAATTCTTTACCATTCTTCACATGTCCTCCATGTTGGGTTTCTTAACTCCGCTACATAACCAATTAACAAGTAACCAAACGTTTGCTCATTAGTAAAAATATCACAATCTTCCAAAATTAGCTACTCTCCTTCAAACGGTTCAAAGTATTGTAGTTCCATACCTACCAATACTTTCTTATTGTTAATGAGTAATCAATCCTTACACTCCTCTATTTGGGTTTTTCCTGGACTTATCGCATCAAAGGCAAGGTTCACGGCCATAATTTCGGGTTCTTTGGTGGTCTTTTCACGCCCTTCATCGACCATATTTTTAATGCATAAAGTGTATCTTCAATAGAATCATAGGGCTCTTTTCTATTGTCTAAAGAGTCTACTCCTTCAACTAAGGAATTAGAATCCATAAGGGCTAATTTACTAGCCGACCACAAATCCTCCTCCTTGATAGCAATTGAAAGAACAGAATCAAGTGATTCTTCATTCAAAACTCTCTTAGGCGATTTCTTGAACACTTGATGGTTCAAAAATTTATCACAAGCATTAGCCATAAAAAGATATAACCAAATCCTCTAATTTATCCTTAGCATCAATTGATTTTCTTTTCTCTAGATAGGATATAAACAAGTGGTCCTTGCTCTGCGGATCCAATTGAATAATTTGATAAAAAAAAATTTATCAACAAAAACATTTTATTAAAGCTCAAACATAAAGGTTCATTACAACCTTGAATAGCTCCAGAAGAGCTTTACTAAACTAGATAAAGAGAAAATCTAGTCTAAGTACACATAAAGAGATAAAAGATAAAAAGAACAAATGTAAACTGAATTGAGGTTAATTCAACATGTAAACTGAATCAATAAGAGGATCAAATGTTATTTTTGGGATTAATGTCTATATGTCATAATTTTATACATATGAATATAAGTAATCCCTCATTCTTCTGAAGAATCCACAGGATGACCCTTATAAGTAATCAATAACTCTTCAGCATGATCTGGATACATCAATATATATGACATCAAGAAATTCTTCTCTGATACATAAAACAGAGAAAGAGATTTAAGCTCCTTGTTCATAATCCCCTTTGCCTTCAATAATTGTACAACTCTATACCTCGGAATCACTCTATTTTGCATGCTAAACTTCAAACTAACAGGCAAACTAACTATCATTGATCTCTTTGCCCCAACAGTTTCTAAAAAGAATTTAAGTCCAACCCTTAACTTATCCTCAGATACTCTAAGTAGAGTTGGGGTTGTTTTAAACATATGCATACATTCAGTTTCGGAGAACCCAGATTCCTTAAAGATTCCAATTTTTTTCACAAACGTCTCTTTACTGATACAACTAATAGAATGCAAAGCATGATAAAACATTTTTGAATTAAAAGAAAAACCCATATCAACAACTTTATCAACAAGATCTTTAATCTTAGATTCCGACAAAAAAAAGATCCTAGGTTGCCTTACCAAAAGCTTAGACAATTGTGACTCATCAATTCCACAACTTTTCAAATATAAAATATTACCTAATAACACCTTTTCCGTAGCAGGGAGCCAACCCAACCTCGTTAAAACCTTACACAAATCATCATTTTCTTTACAATTACCAAAATCAAGTACATCATTAACTGCATCAAGACAAGGCTTCAATTTTTTATTCAAACTACATATCAGAAGACATGGATTTTTTGAAATAACATTACCCAGTTGGACTCCAGAGATATCAAAATCTTGAAAAAGCTTAATTTTTGGTTTAAGGGTGTTTTGGACATGGGCAAAGAGTATCTGTGGGTAGCCAGTAATTATAATTTGGATTTGGGTATTAGAAAAGCCTAATGATTGAAAATAATTAACAACATTTTGAGGCTTTTCAACCGTTTCGAGGGATTTGTTGTATGTAAACAACCGGTTTGAAATATTGAGTGCTTTGGGTTTTGGAAAATTTAGAGTGTTGGTAAGGAAGTTGAAGATCAATTGATTATTGGGTGGTGTTGAGATTTGAGTGTGGATGTGACAAAGTCTGAAGATGAGAGTTCTCATACTTGATAAAGATGATGATAGGAAGCTGGGTTTTAGCAACATTCTTGACATTCAAAAAGAGTGGAGAGATGTGAGATTTTATTGGGTTTGCCTCATATCATATGTATGCAAAAAAAAAAATGATGATTTTTTTTTTCCAAATGCATAATAATATAGATAATAAGAAAAAATTACAAGGTTTAGCCCATCCGGAAGGGTTTGGCTTCCTTACAAATAATAGTGGCTAACTGGGAAGAAATATATGTATCCTAATTACCAAACAAGATGTTAAAGATCTTATGTATGGCAACCAGTCAACTGCCCCATTTCTACCCCTAGACATAAAAGAAAAGTAAAAGGAAGATAGTTCAGCAAAATAATAAATATCACAAATAAAGTTTTTAATTGAATGACTCAACACGGGAAGTCCTGATGAAATAGGTTTCATGATAGTAGCTATAATAGCGCTCCCAAAAGGAAATTTTGAAGCCATCTCCGTAGCTTTTAAAATCTCCGTGGTCTCTGCCTTTAACACCGAATCTGTTCCAATTTTTCAACTATTACCTGATACAAATTCACCATTAGAGTTTTTTTCTACACAAGCAATTGCAGCTCCCAAATTCGAGAAAGGTGCATCACAATTAATTTTAAATTTATTTGGCGGAGGTTTTTCCCATTTATCTTTAAATTTAGTATTTTGTTTAATATTTCCGTTAGTATTATTATCTAACGTACTATTATTATTATCCCTAACTTTTATATCTAAAAAACGATGATGATGATGGACTAATAATGTTAGGATTCTTAAGGATGATTATATGATAAAACATGAAAAAATTAACATTTTAATCTACTAAATAAAAAACACCTTTTCTTTATATGTGGATAGTCCGAATCAGCCTGCAAATACCACGATTAATCCATACGCAAGCTTTCTTATACATATCCTGGTAAGTCAGAACTAGGTAACCAATAACAATTGTTCAGGGAGGAGTTCGAACTTTGTACCCCTCCCTTTACACATGTTAGGGAGGGGAGGTATTAGAAACACCTCCAATACACATATGCATTCGCACCTAATATTTTTTTACTAAAGGCGACAAACAAATTTTAATATTATAGGCCAAAATTCCTGTACCCATTGTACCCTATTCTGTTTTTACTTACTATATATATTAATATATTTTCACAATTAAATTAAAACCATAATAACACTTTTTTTTCATATCTCACACAACTTCTCATTTTTCAACTCCTCTCTCTTTTTTATCCTTCTTCATCTCCCTTTCATCCACCAGAACTCACCTTATCCTTCACGAGCTTGCATGGTTCGTGGGCAGCAACAACTTCGATAGCCATCTTGCTAGTGTCAAGATCACGGGTCACTTTCTTCTTCTTCTCATGTGAAGATGTTCGACCAGCAGCCATGGAACGGAGAGGTTGCATCCACTGAAGTGCGTGGAACTGTTCACGTGAAGATCTCTGGCAGCCGTGCAAGAGCGGGTGCAGAAGAACTCTGTTAAACTGAGCTGAGCGGAAGACATACACATCAGTTCGATCTGAGCTTACATGAAGCCAAGAAGAAGCTGTTCAAGATCGCATTGAAGAAGTCGGTCTCAGTTCTGCCGAGAAGAAGCCAGAAACCATAAGCTTAATCCGACGAAGCTTCTTCTTTGAAGCTCCGTTTCAACAGATGTGTGGCCATGGATACTAAATTTACTTGGTGGAGGTGGAGGTGGTGGTGGTGGAGTTTTTTTTTTTTTGGAATTGACAGAGGTCGGGGAAGAAGAAGACGAATGGGGAAGAAGAAGAAGGGGTAGGGGTGGAGTGGGGAGTGGGGTGGGGGGGAGGTTTATTATTTTTATTAATAATATACAAACTATTTATAAAATTTCTTTTTTGTCCTTGGTTTAAGTTAAGTAAATAATTAATTAAGATTAGGATTTAAAAAAAAAAAATATGACATGGAATTGCCACGTCATATTTAACGGAGAAAATGGACGGAAAACGCACTCAGGGGGTAACGGGTCACAAAAGTAACTCTTAGGGGGCAACGAGGCGCATTTTAAGACTTAGGGGGCAACCTATCTATCGCGTATAAACCCAGGAGGTAAAAGTGTCATTTACTCTATATATAATTCATGGACTTTGAGCTTTGGGTTAGCATATGTGAAGGTTATTTCATTCCGTAGGAATAAAAGATTGAAGACGGACTAAACGTGCCAACAAAGGAGGTGAAACCTCTTGAACTCATTCAAGGTGAAATTGCTAAGCTCATAAAAATTGCTAGAGCTTTGATACCATTATATGATTACATTAGATACATTTAGGTTATGTTCCTTACTTTGGAAATTCAAACATTTGATGAATTTGCAAAACTTCATTTTGCTACAAATTATTTTCTACATCTATTGCTAAATCGTCCTGCTGCGATTCTTTTTTTTTTTTTTTTTGTGCTGATGCAAACTTATTTGTTGTTGCTTCAAGATTCTGCATGCAGCTGCTGTGATTTTATGGCCAAGAGCAGCTGTTATACAATTCTGAAGAACTATTGTTGCCATCACATCCACTAGTTTCCCATTTACTCCTCCGGAAACAGCTCCTTGGAGCTGATGCAATTTCCAGTTGCAACACAAATCCTACTTTTGCAATTAATAATTGGAGTATCTTTTCTTGCAGCCCCAGATTTACTCGTTTCAGGTTTGAAAGTTCCCAAGTTTGATATTGTATCTTTTAAGTTCATTGTATGGCCCCTGTTTCTTTACTAGAGACCTTTCCAAGACTTGTATTATACTGTAGCATTTTTCAGTCCCTGTCTTGCTTCTTGTGAGATATTCCCAATCTGATTAGTTACCCAAAGCTTTTCATGCACCACTTGATCACGATACATACCCTCTCTATCATGCAACACCACATGGAAGTAAGTTTTCATATTCCGCTTTCACACTAAAATCCTTCCCCTATCTTGAGCCTATTTCAATATAATATTTTTTATATTTACTCAAGTCTATCTCTATAAGCACACGAGCTAACATATTCACTTTTAACTTTTAAAAGTGACACCATCGGTAAAAAATTGGCTTGTCAAATTAAGATACAATTTTTATCAATCCAAGGTGAGTAAAGGTTAATTACAACTTTGAATAGCTCGTGAAGAACTGTACTAAACTAGATAAAGAGTACACATAAATAAAACTTAATGAATAATAGCAATTCTTCTTTGGACAAAACAGATTACATTCAACAAATGAAAACATAATACCACTATAGCATTATTAGTAATTAGTTAAAGTCTCACCACGTGATACATTAAACACTTGCTGTGTTCCAAACATTTAATTTTTTTTTTTTTTTGTTTAAATTCCAAACATTTACTTAATATAACCAATCTGGCCTTACATATATCACAAATTGAATGGGTTGTTTCAGTTATAGTATTAGAATCAGTAATGTCTCTAAATTATAACAATACATTTGGCTCCTCATTCTTTTGAAGAATTCAAAGGACAATTCTTATAAGTAATCAACAACTCTTCAGCATGATCAGGATACTTCCATATATATGACATCAAGAAATTCTTCTCTGATACATAAAACAGAGAAAGAGATTTAAGCTCCTTCTTCATAATCCCCTTTGCCTTCAATACTTGTACAACTCTGTAACGTGGAATCACTCTATTTTGCATGCTATACTTCAAACTAATAGGCATATTAACTACCATTGATCTCTTTGCCCCAACAGTTTTTAAAAAGAATTCAAGTCCAAACCTTAACTTCTCCTCTGATGACCCAAGCAATTGTGGGGCTCTCTTAAATATATCCATACATTCAATTTCTGAGAACCCAAACTCCTTAAAGATACCAATTTTCTTCACAAACGTCTCTTCACTAATACAACTAACATTACTCAAAGCATAAACAATCATTCCCGAATCAGTGGAAAACCCCATATTGATAACTTTGGCAACAAGATTTCTAATATGGGATTCTGAGAAAGTAAAAATGGTAGATCGACTCAATAAAAGCTTAGACAATTGTGACCCATTAATCCCGCAACTTTTCAAATATGAAATATTAGCTAAAAATGCTACAGTACCAGATAGCCTACCACAGCTCGATAAAACCCGACACAGATCATCAATTTCTTTACCATTACTAACAAGTATATCATTTAATGCATCAAGACAAGGCTTCAATTTTTTATTCAAACTGCATTGAAGTAGATATGGATTTTCGGAAATAACCTTACCTAGTTGGACCCCAGAGATACCAAAATCTTGGAAAAGCTTAAATTTTGGTTTAAGGGTGTTTTGGACATGGGCAAAGAGTATCTGTGGGTAGCCAGTAATTATAATTTGGATTTGGGTATCAGAAAAGCCTAATGATTGAAAATAATTAACAACATTTTGAGGCTTTTTAACCGTTTCGAGGGATTTTTTGTATGTAAACAACAGGTTTGAAATGTTGAGTGCTTTGGGTTTTGGAAAATTTAGAGCGTTGGTAAGATAGCTGAAGATTAATGGATTTTTGGGTTGTGTTGAGATTTGAGTGTGGATGTGACAAAATCTGAAGATGAGAGTTCTCATACTTGATAAAGATGATGATAGGAAGCTGGGTTTTAACAACATTCTTGACATTCAAAAGGAGTGGAGAGATGTGAGATTTTATTGTGTTGCCTCATATCATATGTATGCCAAAAAAACGATGCTGATGATGGATTAATAATGTTAGAATTCTTTTTTTTTTTTTTTTTGGTCGAATTGATAGAAAGGTGCCAGGTTCGAGAAGTCAGCCTATTCCAAGCCTCCTAAAGTCCCGCACCAAGGATCCGGTGTGAGACCTCTCCACAATTCGTTGTCTCGCAAGACGCGCAGCTTTGTCAGCCCATCCATTCCGATTACGAGGAATATGCCGAAAAGACATAGTACCATGTCTTTCAGCAATCTGTTTAACGCACTGAAGAGATGGTCTGATTTTCCACCACGCTGCTGACAACTTGGAAATACCTTGAATAACTTCAAGGTTATCTGAGCATATGACTGTTTTAAGTGAAGTGTCTGTACTTGCTAATTTCGTGGCCTCGAGAACTGCTATCGTTTCCGCTTCCAAGGGAGAATCTGTCCAGATCGGTGCCGAGAACACTTGTCGATAGCCTGTGTTGACGTTCCTTCGGACAATTCCAATTCCGCTTTGCGTTGCTTGGTCTTTAAAAGATGCATCACAAGTGTAAATAATCTGTGTATCATGCGGAATATCAGGAGCAGTAGTTCGTTGTGGCGGTGGGTTCGCAGTTGCCGTTGTAGTACTTGTAATAGTTGTCCAATCCTGTCCAAAAAGATCAGTCATCGAAACATGTGTAAGTTGTTAACTGATTGAATATTAGGTGATCCTGTATCATAGAGACATTTCATCTTTTGTTTCCAGATGTTCCAGAGTATAAGAAAAATGTAAGCTGTTAGAATGTTAGTGTCCCAAGTCCATCCCGCCTTCTTATCAGAAATTTGAAGAATCCAATTATTTATTTTCAAGTTTTCGTCTTCCGGTATTCTCAGTTGTATTGCCGATCCCGCCCATACCTGCTTAGAAAATTGACATGAGAGTAATAAATGTGTACACGTTTCTGGTATCCCACACCAAGGACAAAGGTCATCCTCAGCGCATTTACGGTTATATAAATTGCGTTTGGTAGGTAAAATGTCCCAGCAGATTTTCCATATGAAATGACGGACTTTAGAGGGCACATTTGATTTCCAAACTAAGATCCAAAGCGGGGATGAATAAAGTTCTGCTTGAACAGAAGCTTGTGGTGTGTGACGTAATGTTTCCTTAGTTAGAGTGGCGTAACCAGATTTAGTTGAGTAAGAACCATTCTTGGTATATGGCCAGATGAGAGTGTCCTGCGCTTCCGGTGATATAAGTGGTATGCGGTAGATTTCCTCTTTCGCTGGGTCTGGAATATACGCGTCGATTAGCTCCCCATTCCAAGTCCCCCCTGATGTGTGCATCAGTTGATTGACTCTCTCAATGTTTGTTTCCGGCGGTTTGTCTTTAATAAGGCCTGAAAAAAGCCATCTGTCTTCCCAGATTCGGGTTGTCTTTCCATTTCCAATTTGCATGAGACCTTGCGCTTGAATGAGATCTCTACCTTCGAGGAGGCTAGCCCATGACCATGATCTACTCTGTTTAAGTTTAACCTGCAAAAAATCCTGATGAGGAAAGTAAATACCTTTAAGTAATCGAAAAACTAATGAATCTGGTGAGTGATATATCCTCCAAGCCTGCTGTGCTAGTAGAGCTGTGTTTGCTCTCTTAATATCTCTGAAGCCTAGGCCTCCTATTAGCTTGTGAAGTGTTAGTTTGTCCCATTGCTTCCAATGAATACGTTTACGTTCAATTGAGTTCCACCAAAAACGTGCAATGATAGATGTGATTTTTTTGCAGAAACCCAGAGGAAATGAGAAAATTGTCATCGCATAAGAGGGGATGGCTTGTAGAACAGCTTTAATTAAGACCTCTCTACCTCCTTCGGAGAGGAGTTTGGCTATCCACCCTTGAGCCTTGTTAAAAATTTTATCAGAAATCCATTGTAATGTTTCAATTTTAGACCTTTTATGACAGAGGGGAATTCCTAGATATTTCCCCAAATCCGTTTTCTCTTGAATCTGAAGCTTTTGTACTACGTTTGTCCTAATGTCTGGAGGAGTTTGAGTACTAAATGAAAGCGCTGATTTTTGAAAATTGACCCTCTGCCCCGAGCCCTGGCAGTAAGTTTGGATACATTCCTGAAATTCATCCACAACATTACCTTCAAGGGACAAGAAGAAAAGAGAATCGTCAGCAAAGAGGAGGTGCGAGATCACTGGGCAGTTCCTCGTTATCTGCACCCCTTTTATCTTCCCTGTAACAACCTTCGTTTCAATGAGAGAGATTAGAGATTCAGTAAGTAACGAAAAAAGTAAGGGGGATAGAGGGTCTCCCTGTCTAAGACCCTTCCCCGGGAGGAAAAGATGCTGCCTTTCTCCATTAATGTTAAGTTGAGATGATACTGTAGATATACAATTCCAAATCCATTGTACCCATATTTGGTTAAAGCCCAGTCTAACAAGAAGCTCCCTCAAAAAGTCCCATCTGACTAAGTCGAAAGCTTTAGCCATGTCCAACTTGATAGCCACAATTTGTTTTTGTGTTTTCAGTTTCCTCTTCATGTAGAAAGAAAGTTCTTGCGCTATTAAAATGTTATCCTGTATCACTCTTCCTTTGATGAAAGCAGTTTGCGTTGGTGAAGTAATTTGATCCATGATTTGTTGAAGACGTGAAGCTAAGATCTTAGAAATTATTTTATAGATAAAGTTGATGCACGAGATTGGTCGATAGTCCCCCACCTCCTGTTGAATTTCGCCTTTGGGGATTAGTGTTATTAGTGTTTCATTTAAGGTTGCAAGAGATGTGTTGTTGCGAAAGAAGTCCTGTACAACATAGAAGATGTCCTGTTTAATTATGGGCCAAAATTCCTGATAGAATTTCCCGTTCAATCCATCAGGCCCTGGTGCCTTCCCTGGATGCATGCTAAAAGCTGCATCCTCAACTTCTTTCATGTCAGGTATGCTAGTGAGTCTGTCATTCATTGTTGATGTTATTCTCCCTTGTATATCGCGTAGGGCTTCATAGTGGGGATCGTTATCCGAAGCTTTTAACAGATTAGCGTAGAAATCGTTGAATTGCGTTTTAATCTCTTTTTCATCTTGAGTCCAGGTCCCCGTTGTCGATTTTATGGCCGAAATCCGGTTCCAGTTTCTTCGAAGTGATGTTAGGGCAAAGAACAGCTTGGTGTTCTTATCACCGTACGTAAGCCATTGCTGTCTAGATCGATCAAACCAGTAAATTTCTTCTCTTTTCCAGTAATATTTGATTTTCTCTTTAAGTTGTTGCTCAGTTGAGCAGTTAATTGAACCTCCAGTAACGTTGTCCATTTGTATGAGTTGCTTCTCTAATTCTTTAATCTTACGTTTGTTATTTGGGAAGGCTGATTTACTCCAGTTAGTGAGTGCCTTTGTGGTTGCTTCTCGCTTAGCTGGGATTGTTTGAGCTGTGGATGATATGTTTGGTGGGCCCCATGCGCCTTCAACGATGCCATAACAATCTGCATGTGTTGTCCAATTTGTTTCAAAATGAAAATTGAGTTTGCGTTTTTTACCTTTTCCATCCTGGTAGAGGATAATAGGTGAATGATCCGATCCCGTTGCTGGGGGAATAAAAAGATTCGCATTAGGGTATTGACTTGTCCATTCCATACTTGCAAAACCTCTATCTATCTTGGATTTAACCAATGTGTTTTGATGTTGTCTGTTCGACCAAGTATAATAACAGCCTGAAGATGTGATTTCTGTAAGATTATTATTTGTTAGAAAAGTATTAAAGTTTAGAATTTGTTGAAAATTAGCAGGTGAAGAACTAAGTCTTTCAGTTGTATTCTTAATGTCATTAAAGTCCCCGAGTAAGATGGTAGGATTGTTCTGATTATGAATACGGGTAGATAAATTATCATAAAAAGTGAGTCTCTCACTGTATAACGAAGGTGCGTGAACAAAAGTCAGGTAGTACGAGAAATTAAAAAGTTTGACATTAATAGAGATAGAGTAAGGGCAAGAGTACAAAATAGATAAAGAGATATTGGAGTCCCAAAGGAGAAGGAAACCGCCCTTATGATCCCTGGAACCTGTTGGGTTGATGATAAAATGATTTTGAAATCCCAGGTTCCGAATTATAAGAGCAGCATCCTTCTCAACCAACATCGTCTCACAAAAACAAGCGATGGAAGGCCGGTAGTCCTTAACCATCGCTCGCAAAACCTGAGCTGTCAAGGGAGCCCTAATCCCTTGACAGTTCCAAAAGAAGATAATCATTTCCCCCTTGCGGCCCTAACCGGGGGGCCGCGACCTCTACCTCCTCGACCTCTAAACCTGCCTCTTCCATCAGACCTAATCTCCTCCACCAACCTTAAGTATTGCCTGTCTAACTCACTGTCAGCATCTGAATTCTCCTGAATAAACGAGTCGTCATTCTCAAGTTGTCCACCAGCTAAATCTTCTTCACTATCAGTTGTCGAATCACTATCCTCAACATCATAAAGCTCTGCAAAGTCACTGTTGCTCAATTGTTCTGTATTCTTGTCAGATTGATCCTCACTTCGATCACTACGAGTAGCAAATTTCCGTTGTTTTCCAAAATAGCTAATCCTCGTTCCCTGAGTCATATGTTTCTGTCTTTTTGCTTTGTTTTGTTTGTCATCAGTTACCATGGGCTCGCTACTGCGCTTACGAGGAGAATAAGTGCCTGCTGAACCCACTTGAAATTGCTCATCTTCCAAACGTTCAGTGATTTGTTGAATTTTTGCTTGTATATCGTCTTCATTCAAATCCAAAATGAGACCCCTAGCCTCACGTTCCTCACCCGCTTCCTGATTGTCATTAACTGCAATGTTAGTAGTTCTTTGTATAGTAGCAAAAGTACCTTGCTGCATGGCTTGATTAATAACATCTTGAAGTGTTCCAGTTACTTTGCGCCTCCTACTGTCTGCCCCGTCATCATTGGGATGATCTGAATCTGAATCTTCGTCACCTCGTGGAGGTCTACCTGTTCCTGGCCTATCATGGCGACGTTTAGTTCGCTGCTCGTGGTCATGATCTCCAGCGTTAGGGGAAGGTGAACGATCCTCTTCCCTGTTCCATGAATAAGCAGTAATGAACGGCCCAAAATTCTGACCTCGACGCTTCCGAATCCCATAAAGCGGTGTAGCCAAAGTTTCTTTAAGGACGTTTTCCGGTCCCCACGTCTGGTATTTAAGGTCAATTACTGAAATGCCTTCCTTCTGAGGTGGTTCTGGACAGTTGTTCCTGATGTGACCAAGTTTCCCACATTCGAAGCATAACATACCAATATTCTCATACTTGAACGGGACCCATGCAACACCATCGCGTTGTCTCACATATGCACCTGGGGGAAGAGGGTCCAAAACTCTAAATTTAACACGAAATCGTAATGTATGTACCTGCTGACTTTCTGATTCCGGGTAGTCGATTTCTTCGAGATCTGTAAAGCACCTAGTGATATTCAGAATTGTATTTATCGTATTTTGAATAAACGCTAATCCAGAAGCTTGAACCCATGCAGCCGAGTAATTAGATTCAATAAAAGTGCCATCAAAGTCTCCATTTCCTTTTGTAAAGGCTGCATGGTACCCTATAAAGTTTCCTGGTCTCAATCCCCATAAACGCTCGAACTCTGACTGCTGCATAATCTGAAGCATGAATGTGTTCTTGGTAACCTCTGTAATGTGAACTGCACCTTTTACCAGCCATCGATCATGAACCCATCTGCGGAACCCATTAAGATTTATCTTCTCCTCTCCAAGTATCCGAACCTTAAGTGTGCCTTCAGGGATCAGATGTTCCACACTTTGCACTTGTATATCAAGATGAATAATACCATATTCAGCGTCTGCTGCTTCGTCAAGAGAGAAAGTATGTAATGCATGCCTATCAGCAGTAGCCATTATCCTGTTGTAGAGAAAAGGAAGACAAAGAGAAGACGAAGAAGAGAGAAATATTGCAGAAGAAAAGAGAGAGAAGAGAGAATGTGAAGTGATGAGGGATGAAGTGGTGGGAGGTATATAAAGGTAGTGTGAAGGGCGTACCTCGAGGATCGTAAAGGACACTTGTTTAATTAAAAGAATACGCGTATTAAGGTGTCGTTTAAGTAAACGATGATTCATGTCTTTACCAATGTGAGAGAGCGGCACGTGTGAACGCCATCCAATGCAAGCCGAAGCGTCCGTGGGAAGAATATCAAGATAAAGATTTGGTGTGGCCTAAGGTGTGATAAAATGATGATATAAATAAGTGCAAATACACACCCTAAACTAACACTGTACTGCAAGTATTACAGGACGTATGCAAGTTTTAATGATAAGAAGAGTTCGTTCTCAGGGACTGACGAAAGTTAGAGAGAACTTATGCAAATTATCAAGTGCAGATATTAAAGATAGATAATAATACGCAAGGAGAAAGAAGAGAAAGATAGATATTTATTTGGTTTTTTGATAAGAAAACTAAACTACTAAATTAAAGACAGAAAATAAATAACAGAAAAGAAAAGAAGATCGTATGAACGATATAACTTAGGTTTTACTAGTATGCACTAATCCTTCTAATTCTATCTATTAAATCTAATTCATAAGGGAGAATATTAGCTCTTGGTATACTTAGTCAGGATTCTAAATTCCACTACCTTAGACCTTGAGAGCGACTAAGGGGGCAACGGCACAACCAAGAAGTGATTTAAAAGAGGGTTATCAAACGCCACTAAGGCCCTAAGCAAATACTGCAATCTTGGTGATATGGTGGTTAAAACAAACCTTAATGACTATCTAGTTAGAAGTATGTTTTGTCAGAACTGCTATCGACACTAGACGTTATGTGGTGGTTCAATAGTTAAACACCCTTACAAGGTGACCATCTAACTACTATTAAGGTAATCCTATACTCGTGCACTAGCAAGGAAAACAGTCATTAAATCAAAACACATAATCAAATATAAAAGTAAGTAGCTAATATCAGATTAAAACATATAATTCCCAAAGAACTTAGATAGAAGAACTAGAATTCATAGTTTATACATTATGCAAAACCTAAGCTAAGAGAATTAGTTCATACAAAGAAAAGAAGAAGAAAGAATTACAAAATAAGAGGTTGAAGGAGACATGATTGATGCACAGCTCCCTCCAGACTTCTTCTCTTGTGTTGCAGCTTCCTCTTGGCCTTAGGGTCTGGCCAAGGATGATTTAAGAGTGTTAAGAGGCTGTATTTATAGTGTATAGGTTGACCTAATTCGTTTGGTGGAGATAACTTCAAGTAATGGGCTCCCGGCCCAACCCAAATTCGTAAGGAAAACACTGCTGCGTTGTTTTGAGTGTATCTTCTTCGTTATTGGTCGGATTTTGCTCTATAAGATACCAAAAGAATCGCAACAGAATTATCTAGACCCTTAAGAAGGAAATTACCAAATTCGGCCTATTTCTTAGGTAAAAACACCAATCTTTGGACGTGTACTGCAGAATCCCAGATTTAGGCAGCTTTTCCTTTTCCTATTTGAACTCAGTTTCCTTCTATCTCCAATTTCCATGCATATCTCTTTCCATAAGTTGTAATCTTTGACTTGGACTCTAATTAATCTCCATAATTATCTTTAAAGCTTCACACTAAATAAACAATTAAACCCAATATGCTCTAAAAATAATAATTCTACAAATCAAGACTCAAAATAGGAAAGTGCACTAAACTAAGCTAAATTCAACCTATAAACTAATAAATAAGCCTAAAATGATGTCTCTGAAGTATATTTAACTATCACAAATGAGGAGACATCAAGACCCCCAACTCAAAGTTGTATCGTCCCGATACAATAAAAGTAAAGAACAGTAGGGTAGTCAAGAAGAAGAAGTATGAGGAGATTAAGAACAGAACACAATGAATGATCCTAGAGCAAAATATCTAAAAAGTCTCATGTAGTAATGCTCAAGAAATCATGCACAAAGATGCTTAATATACATGTGATCAACAATTCATAAATTCAAGTCAAGATTAATTTCGCAATGCCAGAAGGAGAGGATGATAACTTAGTTCAGGTTAATGGCTATAGGTTGTTCATAGGTCCCAAATACAGCATCCAATGGTCCACTTATCTACTACCTAATAGCTCAATTGTTTCTCTATCTAGTAGTTAGAAATCCTAAGGTCTTGGTTATAACTTGGCTTAAGGACGGGTGTGGTATATTTGGATAATGAAAAGTGAGCTTTTGGCTCTCTCCTCACTAGCCATCAACGAATCGCCCTAGAGCTTGAGTTGTCACTCGAAGATGTTCTCACTCAACCCAATTTATTGATGCTTTTGATGTGCATCCCCAATAATCCCACATTAAAACCTTTGATGATATAAAATCCACTTTGCCGGTCCGAATATATATTCTCTTTTCAAATCAATTATTTCTTTTGTATAGCTATGACTCTCTTTTGGTGTTGAGATATCACACTATTTTCTTTTTTTCATATATATATTATTTTTCTTTTTATGCCCTTGTTGGCAAAATTAGCTCGTAGCTTCTTTTTCATTCACTATTACCCCGGCAAAGGGTTACAATAATAACAATTTATCATCAATAAATTCACAATTATAATTCCCAAATCCCAATGTTCCCTAATAATGAAACCCACCACCCCAAACTCAAGCTCTAAAACGAGTTTGTCTCAGGTTTTGCGATTCGAGTGTGGGTCATATAGATAAGTCCTAAAAACTAGGGTATGGATTATAATGTGTTTCAAATAAAGGCTTTAGAAAGGCTCAGAGGGGCTAAGACGGATAAATAATAATCAAACAAAAGGGTGAGAAGGTATAAAAGGCTTCAAGTGTTTTAATCATGAAAGAACTGCCTTATTCATTTTTCTAACTACCGGATTTTGTTACTTTTTCACTATTAGTTCATAGACAAGTGGGTTCTCAACTAATTTTTAAACCTCACGTTCTACACACCAAATAACTATTCCTAAGTTTCAACATACTTCTTAGCATTGCTCATTAACTTTTCTATCTTTTATTTCCTGTTTTCATACATGCAAACTAAACATATTTATGACATCTTTCAAAAACATACTACTTACTATCATTAACTTAATTAAATCATGCTCAATAGATACATTCAAAGATATTCTATGCCTAATTCAACCCAAAATTTTAAATTTTATGAAAAAACAAAAAGGAAGATGAGGACAACGAATCCCCACCCCCAACTCAAAAATGAGCCGTGTCCCCACGACTCGAAAAAAACTCAAGAAAAATAAAATTTAAAATTAGCATACATATTGCACATAAAGAAATGGTAGGGAAGAAAGAAAACATACTCTTCGAGGCTTTTACCTCGCCTAGACGATACTCGGATTAAATCTAATGTATCTTCTTCACCCATCTTCTTACTCGCTTTTCGATCAAGACACGTGATCATAATAGGATATTGCATTAAATAACGTCATGGGAGAGATCGAAGATTCGTATCACCTCCTCATAGATCAACTGTGCCACATCTTCTTCTTCTCTTCACAAAATACACTTCACAAACAACCCAAAGCATTCCAAATCCCCATGAACCTTCATGTATTCACCTTCAACTTCTTCCTCAAATACTTTCTCATAAGAAAAAGGTAGTTCCTTTAATTGTTACTTCGGAGAAGCTATCATGGCCATTGAAGCTTTCTCTTTTTCTTCGGGTATAAGGTCTTTGATCTAGAGAGGTTGTGTTGTCTTCTTCACTAAAGATAGAACCTTTTTGCTCATTGAATCAACACAGCATGCTAACCTCTCTTCTGTTGACGTGTTTTACCCATTGAATTGGAACTAGGACTTGTCTCACTTGATTTCTTTTCAATTAAATCCAACACCTTGATTTCTTCATCTCCCTTTCAGTAGATAATGTTCATGTTCTCTTAATCATCTCAATTGACCCCCAACTCAAAGCTTTAACCACTCTTGAAATTTGAAACTCTTGATTATTGGTTGTACAAGCTTGATTTGGGTTAGGAAAGGTGATTTGATGATGATTCTCTATGTGGGTAAGATGGATTCTTCATGGATTGGCTTGGATTTAAGAAATTGTAGGATGAAATTCTGAAATTTAAGCTTTTGATTCTTGGATTCAAGGTGTTTTGGGATGATATAGGTGGTTGAATCTTCTTTGTAATGATGTGGAGAATGAATTGGATGTGTTTTCATGGTGATTGGGTAGTGTTTTGATGATTGGTGAAGGTTTTGATGAGCTTCAATGGAGTTAGGAGAGTTGTGGAGAAGAAAAAGAGGGTTTGGGTTTATAAAATTCGGAACTAAAAGCTTAATACCTCCTTTATAATCAAATCCCGTAGGTTTTTCTCTCCCTTGCGGCGCTGCGGACTACCCCTGCGGACCATGGGGTGTACCGCGGGGTATACTGCGCCTCCTACGTCAAAAAACCCGTGGTAGGACCCCGTGGCACGTGTTTGTGCGGTGCATGGCGCGGTATAGGGTCCGGTATACCGGACCCATCAGCTATTTTTTTTTTTGTTTCTGGATAAAACCCGCGGTAGCAACCCGTAGTACGGGTTTTTGACCACGCGGTGCACCGCGGCTGAGGTCCGGTGTACCGCACGTGGCAAAAACCTCCCCAGCAGCTAGATCTCGAAAAGTTATGCAGTTTAGGCTCAAAAATCACCTGATTCCGATATCCGAGCGCAAAGATATGGCTTGCCGAAGTTTCTGTCCGAAAAATTTTTGCTCGCTTCCCTAACTCGATTTCTCCAATACCTAATCATCAAAAACACTAATACCTTTCTCAAATATGCAATATCAACTAAAATTAACTAATCTAAACATAAATTAAAAACTAAAACGTAAAAACATAAAAGAAATTACGGGTTGTCTCCCGTACAGCACTTTTGTTTAACGTCTTTCAAAGTTAGACGTGTTACCTCGATTAAGGATGACGAAATTTCCACCCTTTGCCTTTAATTCCCACGAACTTTTCAGCTCGATTCTTTATAATCATGGATGGTGCCATCCAAGATGTCGTGGGAATAGGTGGTAACTCAATTCCAAGTGTAGCATTACACTCCTCTAGTAATCCATTCATCTCTTTAACTTCGAATCTTCGTTTGTTAGAAAGAATGTCCTTCATGAATTGACCGTATCTTGACATTCTTGTGAGAGCTTCTACAAACGGGCTGCTGATCTTTAACTTGTTCACCATGTCAACGAACTTCTTGAATTCCAGGTTATTGTCCTTTCTGACATGTGAAGGGAATGGTGGAGGAGGACATGTATTGGTTACCACTGGGCTCTCTTTTTTCTCTGGTGTCTTCTCTTGGACACGTTCTTGTTCAACTACCTCTTCGACCTTATCTTCTGTTGCTTCTTCCCTCCTCTGATCTGGAATAGGGACTGATTCTGGTTCTGGTCTTGGTGGAGATAGTTGTTTTCCACTTCCTAATTCAACTGCATGACAGACTTTGTTTTCTGGAGCAGTAGTATCACTTCGGAGTTGCCTTTCTGCAAGGATTTTAGTTTTTTCCACCATTTGTGACATTGTCTGTACCAGCTTGTCAATAGCATCATCTGAGTTTTGGATTCTTTGCTGGTTATTCTCCATCTTTTCAATTAGGTTCATCATCTTAGCCATGCTTGAATTCAAACTCGGAGGTTGTTCTTGTATGGTTTGCTGCATTGAATAAGGATGTGGTTCTTGATAAGCTTCATTATAAATCGGCGCTTCTTGATAGATAGGTTGTGGAGGATAGTAGGATTGTGGTCGTGGTTGATAATAATCATCATAATAATGATTACTATGATTATAATTCTGTTGATCTCCGACCCAATTGTAACTCTGTGGGGGTTGATAGTCAGCGTAATTTCCTTGAGATTGATAATAACCATCATGATAATGGTCTCTTTGATAAGGCATGAAGGAAATTGAGGCTGGATTGTTCATGCAACGTCCCCACGAGTGATCTCTTGCTCCACAACTAGGACATGAAGGTGATGTATGTACTAAATTCCTCCGAGCTAGTTGTTGCGATTGTTCTCGTAATTCCTCAAGTTGTCGGCTTAACTCCTTGAGCTTTAGAGATTCCATCTTTTAATAGCTTCTTCAGGATCTAATAGCACGAAACCTTTATCTCCTAATAAATCTGCTCTCGCCTAGAAAAAATCTGTAAAGACAAAAACTAAAAAGAAAAGCGTAAAATAGAACTAACTAAAATATAAGCACAAGATAATTGCACAAGGACTAACGATGTAGTCCCCGGCAGCGGCGCCAAAAACTTGGTGTGGCCTAAGGTGTGATAAAATGATGATATAAATAAGTGCAAATACACACCCTAAACTAACACTGTACTGCAAGTATTACAGGACGTATGCAAGTTTTAATGATAAGAAGAGTTCGTTCTCAGGGACTGACGAAAGTTAGAGAGAACTTATGCAAATTATCAAGTGCAGATATTAAAGATAGATAATAATACGCAAGGAGAAAGAAGAGAAAGATAGATATTTATTTGGTTTTTTGATAAGAAAACTAAACTACTAAATTAAAGACAGAAAATAAATAACAGAAAAGAAAAGAAGATCGTATGAACGATATAACTTAGGTTTTACTAGTATGCACTAATCCTTCTAATTCTATCTATTAAATCTAATTCATAAGGGAGAATATTAGCTCTTGGTATACTTAGTCAGGATTCTAAATTCCACTACCTTAGACCTTGAGAGCGACTAAGGGGGCAACGGCACAACCAAGAAGTGATTTAAAAGAGGGTTATCAAACGCCACTAAGGCCCTAAGCAAATACTGCAATCTTGGTGATATGGTGGTTAAAACAAACCTTAATGACTATCTAGTTAGAAGTATGTTTTGTCAGAACTGCTATCGACACTAGACGTTATGTGGTGGTTCAATAGTTAAACACCCTTACAAGGTGACCATCTAACTACTATTAAGGTAATCCTATACTCGTGCACTAGCAAGGAAAACAGTCATTAAATCAAAACACATAATCAAATATAAAAGTAAGTAGCTAATATCAGATTAAAACATATAATTCCCAAAGAACTTAGATAGAAGAACTAGAATTCATAGTTTATACATTATGCAAAACCTAAGCTAAGAGAATTAGTTCATACAAAGAAAAGAAGAAGAAAGAATTACAAAATAAGAGGTTGAAGGAGACATGATTGATGCACAGCTCCCTCCAGACTTCTTCTCTTGTGTTGCAGCTTCCTCTTGGCCTTAGGGTCTGGCCAAGGATGATTTAAGAGTGTTAAGAGGCTGTATTTATAGTGTATAGGTTGACCTAATTCGTTTGGTGGAGATAACTTCAAGTAATGGGCTCCCGGCCCAACCCAAATTCGTAAGGAAAACACTGCTGCGTTGTTTTGAGTGTATCTTCTTCGTTATTGGTCGGATTTTGCTCTATAAGATACCAAAAGAATCGCAACAGAATTATCTAGACCCTTAAGAAGGAAATTACCAAATTCGGCCTATTTCTTAGGTAAAAACACCAATCTTTGGACGTGTACTGCAGAATCCCAGATTTAGGCAGCTTTTCCTTTTCCTATTTGAACTCAGTTTCCTTCTATCTCCAATTTCCATGCATATCTCTTTCCATAAGTTGTAATCTTTGACTTGGACTCTAATTAATCTCCATAATTATCTTTAAAGCTTCACACTAAATAAACAATTAAACCCAATATGCTCTAAAAATAATAATTCTACAAATCAAGACTCAAAATAGGAAAGTGCACTAAACTAAGCTAAATTCAACCTATAAACTAATAAATAAGCCTAAAATGATGTCTCTGAAGTATATTTAACTATCACAAATGAGGAGACATCAAGATTACTTTTGTCATCGTGTGCTTTAATCCTTTTGCATGTGTGCCAGCAAGGTGTGAAAGCAATCATTACCTCCCAAATCTCGTGGTTCCTATGTTGACATGTGGATTCCACTAAGCCATGGTACTCTTCAGATAACAATCTAGTGAGGTTAGTACAGTAGCGTTGGGAAAGGATTAAAACCCTAGCCATAGAGAGTTCTGTGTTCTGGTTGAAGAAGTATAAAGGCTCTTTGATATTATTTCCGTTCATCCCCATCTTCATAGTCTTAGAGAAGGTGAGATGTCGTAACGGTAAGAGCGCAGCCATGAATCTATTCGAATCCGATGGAGAATCAAAGATGTTGTCCAAAAGTTGAATCAGTTGATTAAACACAAAAGTTTGCTGCTTGTTTTCCAAGATCTTGTCCACAAAAGTTACAGTAGAATAAAGATGGTCGATTAAGGTTAGCCGGAAAATGAAGGTCTGAACTTGTCGGTGAGCAGATCCGTCTGTAGATAAACCCATCGCAGTTGATCAAGAGTTAAAGAGGCGTCTGAAGAAGGTGGTGCGGATGTAATCCAGTCGTCAGAGGCTGTTATAATAGTCGGAGATTGAAGATTAAACAAACCCTAGTATGCAAACCCTAGCCGGAGGTGTTCGTCTTTAATCGCCTCAGTGTGAAAGCTGTTTCGTGTTCATAATGTTAGAATTCTTAAGGATGATTTTATGATAAAACATGAAAAAAAAAAAAAGTAACATTTTAATCTAGGGTGATTAATTCAAAAGGTCCACCACTAAAATAACTTTCTTTAACAAGTTCAGTCCATTTCTATAATATTTTTGGTCCGTAATACCCTTAATAATACACATGTAGCCCATTTTCATACCACATTTGGTAAAGTGATTTTTTAATCTACCTAGAATTAAAACTGCAACACATAAAACAATCCAATCCACCACATATACATAACGATGAAGAGAAGGAGTCGGACATGGTGAGCCAATTGACGACGAGCCCATTAACCAACCGACGAGCCCATTAACCAAACGGCAAACACATTAACCAAGACCGATAACAACCCATCACTGTCCGACTCTGGCGAAGTAGCAGCCCATCACTGGGAGCGAAATGCTTGTCTAACGGCCCATCATACTAATACAGTAAAACTTTTCAAACTGTCATGGCCAAGCGGCAAGGCCATTAACCAAGATCGATAGCCCATCACTGTCCGACTCCGGCAAGCCCATCACTGATCGACTCCGGCGAGCCCATCACTGTTTGACTCTGGCAAGCAAAGTGTCGTACTAACAGCCCATCACTAAAAGCTCCAACTGTCATGGCCATGGTAGGAAGTATCAATCGAAGACATTAAAAAATTCCAGAATAGAAAGTGAAAAGAAAAAGTAAAGGATGATAACAATCAAACAATCAAACCAAAAAATCATCTCTTCACAGTGCATTCGGAAAAAAAAGGACATCTCTTCACACTCACCTTCCCACCAATCCTCCTGCACAATAATTAAAATGGTGAGATTCAATTCTAAAAGTTTCAGTTGCAAAAGTTAATTTTTTACCTTGATTTGGGTTCATCGATTGTTGATGGTGATGTTGTAAAAGTGATGATATCGGTCAAAATTAAATTAATTTTTTCAAAGTTTCAATTATAAAGAATTAATATTTTACCTTAATTTGGGTTCTTGGATTGTTGATGATGAGGCTTGGTGGGGAGGTTTTATGGTCCATGTCGGCGGTTTTATTGTGCAGTGGTGGGAAGGTGAATGTGAAGAGATCTCCTTTTCATTTTTTTTGTTCGAAGGTTTAATTATGCAGGATGCTTGGTGGGAAGGTGATTGTGAAGAGATGTCTTTTATTTTATTTTCTTCGAATGATGATGTGAAGAGATAATTTATTGATTTCATTGTTATTTAACTTTTACTTTTTCTTTTCACTTTTTGTTCTAATTTTTTTTTTCGATTGTATATATATATTTTAATTTATTATTTTATTGTGTAAGGTTATATTAGGTATATTATAAATTTGAAATTATATTTTGGACTTTATTCATCCAAACTTTTGGGCTGGACTTCTTAAAGCATGATTTGTTGGGTTATGGACCTAATTAGCAATTATCTCTTTAATCTACTATATATATATTTTTTTTTGTCAGTCTTTTAATCTATTATATAAAAAAAAGAGTAATGATATATCAACTTTTTTTCTTAATATATGGATGGTCCGGATCAGCTTGCAAATAACACGATTAATCCCACAGAAATACGCAAGCCTTCTTATACATTTCCTCGTAAGTCAGAACTAGGTAACCAATAACAATATTCAGGAAGGGGAGGTATTAAAAACACCTCCAATACACATATGCATTCTTACAATTTTCTTTTACTAAAGGCTACAACCAAATTATTAATATTATAGGCCAAAAATTTGTGTACCCATCTTACCCCATTTTGTTTTTACTTACTATATATATTAATATATTTTCACAATTAAATTAAAACAACATTTTTTTTTATATCTCACACAACTTCTTATTTTTCAACTCCTCTCTCCTTGAATCTTTCATCTCTCTTTTTTATCCTTCTTCCTCTCCCTTTTATCCACCGGAACTCACCTTATCCTTCACGAGCTTCCATGGTTCGTGAGCAGCAACAACTTCGATGGCCAGCTTGCTAGAGTGAAGATCACAGGTCGCTTTCTTCTTCTTCTCAGGTGAAGATGTTCGACCAGCAGCCATGGAACAGAGAGGTTGCAGCCATTGAAGTGCGTGGAACTGTTCACGTGAAGATCTCCGGCAGCCGTGCAAGTGCGGGTGCAAAAGAACTCCGTTGAACTGAGCTGATCGGAAGACAGACACATCAGTTTGATATGAGCTTACATGAAGCCAAGAAGAAGCCGAGAAGAAGTTGTTCGAGATCGCCGTGAAGAAGTCGGTCTCAATTCTGTCGAGAAGAAGCCAGAAGCTTCTCATCTTCTTTGAAACCATAAGCTTAGTACCACGAAGCTTCTTCTTTGCTCCGATTCTGGACCAGGGAAGCTTCGTTTCAGCAGATGCATGGCAATGGATACTAATATTCAAGGCAACATGGTCTAAGGGTGAAACTTTCAGGCAAAAGCATGATTCAGGGTTGAAAATTTATGCTGAAAGATGGCTCGCCAGAGGAAAACATCGCCGGAAGAGCTCCCCGCAAGAAAACCACCGCCACTCGCCTAAGAAGATGGCTCGTCGTGCTTTTGTTTATCCGTGTGAATCTACTAAGCATTGAAACTCAGTTATTTTGTGATGGAGCTAGTAGTAGGTGTGGTTGTTGTAGTTATGGATGAGGTTGTGGTGGTTGTAGTGGTGGTTAAAATTTTTGTAGGTGGAGGTGGTGGTGGTAAGGTGTGTGGTGGTCGTGGTGGTAGGTAGTGTGTGGTGGTGGTGATGGTGGCGGTGGTGGTGGGGTAGGGTGGTTAGTAAGTTATTTTAACTTAAATGGAAATTGTCTAATAAAGAATGTTGCAGTTGTTTTTATTTATAGATAATAAGGGTAAGAAAGTAAATTGCTAATGAAGTTTTTACTTGAATGTGAAACTGTATAATATTATTGGAAAGAAATAAGGGTGAATTACCCAAGGGGTCTTGGGGACCATCTTTGAGCCATATAGGAACCAAGAGGATTCTCTGTTCTACTTAGAGGCCTCAAAATTGACAAATACCTTTACTACAATTATAGTGTATATAAGACAAAAAAATAGATTCTTCTCTCTCCTCCATTACCATTACTCTCTCTCCTCCATTACCATTAATCCCTCTCCTCCTTTATCAATTTTTCTCTCTCCTCTGTCATTAACTATTAATAATTCCAGCTCCGACCACCGCCGCCGACCCCGCCGGATAAAGTACTGAGCATGGAAAAAGTACTGAGCATAAAGTACTGAGCATGGAAAAGTACTGAGCATGGAAAAAGTACTGAGCATGGAAAAGTACTGAGCATAAAGTACTGAGCGTGAAAAAAGTACTGAGTATTAGAAAATTTGCTGATTATTCGAATTTTTTTATTGAGAAAATATACTGAGCATGCTCGTTTAATCAATAAAAGTGCTGAGCATGCTCGTTTAATCAATAAAAGTGCTGAGCATTTCTCGTATAATATACTGAGCATGCTCGTTTAATCAATAAAAGTGCTGAGCATGCTCGTTTAATCAACTAATGCTCTGTACTTTTGATATTTATAAGTATAAAAATGGGGACCAATAGTGCAATTATCCTAATTGAATGCATTACAAAGTCACAAAAAAATAGTACTGAACGTGCACCAAAAGAACAAATAAGATAAATAATTCAAAGTTTAACAATTTACAATTAAAAAACTGAGACGAAAGTGCTGAGCAGATCAAAAAGCTAAGAAGTAATCAATTGTATCAACAAAAAGTAGTAAACCAAGAAGTCAGAATACTCCTTCATATTTATTAATAAACTGAGCACAAAATAGTATAGGTCTTTTCATGCCTTTTCGTGAGCTTCCAAACCAGATCTGTAATAGACAATTGGTTATTAAAGATATGTCATTTTAGCAACTAAAATTTGACAGGAGATGACTTATGGATAGGGTCTAGCACAAAGATATCCTTCAATTAGAAAAGTCTTGGCCATCATGGCAAAATCCATTGGCCGGCCACATATGGAGAAAAACGGAGGGGCTTTGGTAGTTAATGTTGAAGGAAAACAAATAGCTCACTATCATGACCCTGGTCTATCAATGGTATCAAGCAGTATTCGGATAGGGGTTTATCTGTATTGTGGTTCTGTAGCTGATCCATATATCATTCGCCTCAATATAACACAACATCCAGCGGTATGAATTAGAAGATATGTGATAATTTGGTGAAAAATGGAAGCAAGATACCTCAAGCTACAAGTGTTTTAAACAGCGCCTATGCATTATAGTCTCAAGAATAAAACACATTGTTATGCAGTTTCATAAACCGAAGCTGTTCCGATCTATTGCTCAGCTTTTTCCTTCGAATCTCATTTCAAACCAGGAGCTCCGTCGATGACCGCCGCTGGTGCTCCGCTGCTACACCAAGCTTCTGAGTGTGCTTCCATGGCATCAAATCTCCTTCATCAGATTCTAGATTCTACAGCTAATGAAAGGAGGAGATGAGGCCGCTGGATCTCCGATGCCTGCCGCTGCTGCCGGAGTTCGAAGACCTCCGCCGTTGTGAAGTCTCAAGCCAATTAAAGGAGAGAGAAATACAATTACGGGATAGGGATATGAGAGAGAGGAGAGAGAAATTAGTTTTAGGGTTTATTAAATATATCTGATATGAATTATTATATATAGGGGAAAAAATACAAATAAGGGCAAAAAGGTAATTGGAAAATTTGTCTATGGTGTTAATTTATGGTTGAGGCCTTTAGTTAGAAGAGTTAATCCAAGGGGTCTTGTTAGGTCCCGGGGTGGTGCGGTCAAGACCTCTTGGGTAATAATCTCAAGAAATAATACATGTCAATTATTGGTCATGGACTTTCTTAATTTTGATTTAAATGAGTATTCTATCTATGATATGTTCAGGTTTTTGTAAAAACTGAAACAAACAAGATAGTATTTACAATTAAACTGTTGCTAAATTTGTAAATACATTTAGAGCCAATTGTTGATTGATGTCTATTAAAAAACTTATTTAGAAAAAGGTGCCTAGGAAAAAATATTTATTGAAAACAGCCCCATCCCAAAATTACCCTTATAATTAACAATTAAAAAATAAGAAAAAAAACTAATAATCACACGCGCGCGTCCGTGATTTTTTTTTAAAATCGTCATAACTAATTAAAAAAAAATCAAAAAAATAAAAAAAAAATTATATTTGAATAAATCAAATTAATATTTACGTCTATGATTTTTTTCGGAATTTTCTGAATTTTTTGATTTTTTTTATTTTTTTTTCGCAGACACGAAATTACATGTTTTAAACATGGAATTTCATGTTATAAACATGGAATTTCATGTTATAAACATGGAATTTCATGTTTTAAACATGGAATTTCATGTTTATTTCACGGTTTAAAACATGAAAATCCGTGACTGCCAAAAAAAAATCAAAAAAATTCAAAAAAATCAAAAAATTCAAAAAAAATCAAAAAAATTCATAGACGTAAATATTAATTTGCTTTATTCAAAAATACAATTTTTTTAATTTCTGACTTTTTTTGAATTAGTTATGACGATTTTAAAAAACAATTCACGGACGCGCGCGCGCGATGGAATTAGTAGTAGTAGGTGGTGGTGGTGGTAGTGGTGGTGGTGGTTGTGGTGGAGGTGGTGATGGTTGTGGTGGATGTAGTAGTGGTTACATACATGGTGGTTGTGGTGGTTGTGGTGGTTGTGGTGGTGGTGGTGGTGGTGGTGGTGGTGGTGGAGGAGGAAAAAGAAGTACCCTATTATTTGTTTAATATTTAAAAATTAATATTGTATTAAAATAAAATAATATATTTAATAATAAGGGTAGTAAAGGTATAGAAAATATAAAGATGATGTTTTCTATAAATAATTACTTCATTAGGCATTTTTTTATAAATAAGATTATTGAAGGCACAAAAAAATAATTAGAGAGTTTTATGAGGATGTTTTCAACAATAACCCCATACATTTATATATATATATATATATATATATATATATATATATATATATATATATATATATATATATATACTAGCTATGAACCCGTGCCTGAAGGCACTCTAACAATATTAATTTAGAAAAAAAATATAACACGTTTGGTTAGAGACAAACAATTCTTGAGATAAAAATAAACTGAAAAATATTCAACCAAACACAAATAATAGTTGCACAAAAAGCTACAAAAATATAAATCAATCAACTAAAATATACTCTTATGTAATAAAAAAAATCTCAAATAATCGAGATGACATAAATATAAAATAGCTCATAAATGCTAAATGTCTTTTTCATAAACACCCATTCGTCTCATAATTGTATAAAATGTGGATATATCACCATACATATATCCCTCGACAATACCAAAGAAATCTGATCAATTCATCAGTGCCAAAGCGTACACCATTTTTGATCCCAGAAACTTGTCACTTCACTGTAAACAAACAGGAAAAAATTATGTAAAGAATATTATATAATAATAATCGTAGAAAAAAAAACTCACACAACATCCTTTTACTTCTCATTCGGTAAAAGGCTCTCAGTGGTCATAAAATGGCCATTGTAGGATATATTAATTAAAAAGATTAGTGAAAAAAAAGAACTCACAGCATACAACAACATCACTTCTCACACGGTGAAAGTCTTTCAATAGTCCTATAATAGCTTGATCTGTATAAAAACATAATAAAAATAACATAATAGATATATTAATTAAAAATAAATAATAAAAAATAGTGAAAAGAAAACTCACAGCGTACGACATCACTTTTCCTACTGTAAAAGTTGCAATAGTCATTGGTCATTATATGATATGTATAAAAGAAAAAACAAACAAAAAATAGATATATTAATCAAAATAATAAATAATTAAAAAAAACTCACATAGCGCAGTAGCGCAGCATCACTTCTCCTTCGACCAAAAAAAAGGAGCATCACTTCTCCTTCGACCAAAAAAAAAGCAGCATCACTTCTCAAGCTTCCAACCTAAAAGGATTTGTACAAAACAATAATAAGCAAAAGAAAAATAGATATATTAATTAAAAAATAAATATTAAAAAATTAGAAACTCACAATATCCCCTTTCCGCATCATACTTTTTATACTTTATATGCAAACATCACTCCTCATACGCAAAAGGCTTCTTGTCCTACCATTGTTTTCCTTCTCCAAAATCAAATTTCGTACAAAAGTTAAAAAAAGATAGTATGAGTCATTACCTTAATTGTTGGTATTTGAAAGGATACAAAAGCAATTGATTTTAGTTTGGAAGATTGAACAAAGATGTTTAGAAAAAATCAAGTTATAAACGTACAGGTAATTTAAAAATATAGATAATTAGAATTAGATAGATAGAAAAGAATCTTTTGAGATATATGTGGGATTTTAACCATATGAGCATAAAGTAAAAAATCAAGTTATAAACGTACAGGTAATTTAAAAATATAGATAATTAGAATTAGATTGATAGAGAAGAATCTTTTGAGATATATGTGGGATTCTAACCATATGAGCATAAAGTAAAATAATTAAAAAAAATTAAAGATGAATAGCGTAATATAGAATGGATTTAATAAAATTAAAAGCGTTGTTAAAAAAAATTAAAAGGGTCCCACATGGTATAGAAGGTAATTTAAAAATATGGATAATTAGAATTAGATAGATAGAGAAGAATCTTTTGAGATATATGTGGGATTTTAACCATATGAGTGTTGTTAAAAAAAAATTAAAAGGGTCCCACATGGTATAGATCTAATGGCTAGAAAATATCAAGAGGACATCAAGACATTTTAAACCATCGATCGAATTCAAACAATCTGAACCATTAATTAGAATTGATCTAAAGGCCGAAAATGATAGAAAAATAATCTGACGGCTAGAAAATATAGAGGGAAATAGGAGACATTTTGGGCCGTTGGCCCTTCTCCAATATTATATAGATATATATATATATATATATATATATATATATATATATATATATATATATATATATATATATATATATATATATATATATATATATATATATATATATATATATATATATATGAGAGTATTTGAGAAATTTTTAAAAAGATAATCTTTAACGAGACAACTACCCAACATTAGCTTTTTTAACAAATTAGTTTTTACGATGATTTTATTTGTTCGTTTATTCTTCATATATTTATGAAATATATAGGTATAGTGATTTAAAGGAATATTTATAATTAAAATATATTTAAAAATCTATAATATTATATATGTTTCACATAGGTTTTTTATAGTTTGTGAGTCTAAGACAAATTAATTTTTTTATTTGAAATAAAATTGAGATGTTATTTTAACAAGTGATTTAAAGTGTTTTATCACCTATAAATGAAAATTCACTTCTGAAAGAAAATATCGTGTACATTCTCAGTCAACCTGACTAACGGTTCCCAGAACCGGTACACCAGACCGGTCCAGAATCGGGCCGGAGAGGAAAGTGGTCCAGAACTGGACCGGACCGGTATGCTGGGATAGCTGCTCGGTTCTTCAAAAAAAAAAATGGATGTGAAAAATCGGTCTGATAAGAACCGGAACTATGAGCTGTTTTTTTTGTTTATATGTTAACCAAAACCGGTGAAGGACCGGACCGGAACCGAAACCGGAACCGGTAAACCGGTCCCTTTTACCGGTCGTATTTCTAAGTTTTAGGACCGAAAACCGGACCAGACCGGGACCGATAGCCGAGGACCGGTATACCGCAGGTCCGATAAGGACCGGTCCGAAATCGGTCCGAACCGCACGTTAGTTAGGCTGAGTTCTCAGTGAAGTTCATGGATATTAAACTCATAACTTAAACCCTCTAGGTTCGTCACTAATTACCTTTCTTTATATTGTTCCAGCATTCACCTTAACAAAATATATTTCACAATTCTTGTGACACTTGAAATTTTGCTCAAGAGTTTCAAATTCTTAAGACCGTTCCTAATTTAATTTGTGACAAATTCATAAACAACCTTTGTACTGGATAAGCCATTCAACTGTAAAACAGTCAATTTTTAGTGTTTTTATGTGACAAGTCTTGATCAGTTTACTATCTATAAATGTTATTAACTACATTATTGTGTGATTCTATACCTGTATCATATCTTATTTAGAAATATAAATCATCTGAACATATTTATCGATGCTAAACTATGCAATTACTCTTTCACATATTCTAAACATGTTTTATGTCATATCTCTTGAGCCGCTCTGAATTTGGAAAATCAAGAACTACAACATTTCTTAAAATTACATTTTAACCATATCATGTAATGATTTTTTTTGTATTTGATCAATATTAAGAAATATCTTATGTCACAATATAAAAGCATTTACAGGATGCCAATTTAATAGACCGGAATGGTGACGATCACCGAGGTGCCAAAATTAGTCAAATATCGTGTAGGTAATCCAGTATAATAGATAATGGAAATATATTCGTTTAAATTGTTAAAGCTGGAGGTTTTATTACTAAATGTGTTTCTAACAAAATAGAAAATTGGGGTGTCGAATATCGAAGACAAGGATACCAATCAAGAGTTGTTTCAGCATTTAATGAAGGTCTGCGTGTTAAGACCTTCGGGGATTTAAATGGCTATATTAGAAGGTTTAATTGCAGATTTTGTTTTATCTTTTCAACTACAACATTAACTCCCATCATTTAAGCATAAATCAAGATATTTCAATCTACGCAATTCAAGTTCTAATCTTCATTCTCTTAACTTGATACGCTTCATAGTGATAACCACTCGACAAGGGAGTTCTAGCTTATTTACGATCAATCTTATAGACTTAGATCCTTTTGCTCTAGGATTGTTAATTATAGTCCAAGGTCAGAGAAGGAATATGTGTAAGGAATATGTGTGTGAAAAAGGTTATGGTTCCTTCGTGTTGAAACAAAGAGGTGGTTGTGATTCAGCTCGGAAAAATCACGAATTTTGGTTGGTGACCGAGATCGAAAAAATCACATTGTAATCAATTTATATTTCAAAGCTTAGTGGAGAAGTTTAATACTAAGGCAACATTGTCTTAGATGGTGGATTAGCCACCGAAAGTTCTAACAATTAAAATATATTTGTGTAATATCTATCCTTATATCTTTACATATTGCATTTATATCTTGTTAATCAAACGTAGACTATATCTAAATTTTTCTCCCCTTGTGTTTAATATATTGTCTAGTAGAAGTTTTTCCAACTTATAATTGTATTAGTTAAAAGTTTTATAATTAGGACAATATTAATTAGTGTCCTATTATCCCCTATAGGACATACAAGTTCTATCATAACCTAACTCTACTTTAATAGCTTAACCATCACTAGAGTTAACGACATAGAAACTAGTTAAATGTAATAGATACTACTAGACCTCCATTTTTTGTAAGTACAAACTACAACTATTGGAGAAAGATGATAGAGATATATATACAATTCATTGACTTTGAGTTTGGGTTAGCACTTGTGAAGGTTATTTCATTCCGTACGAATAAAGATTGAAGACGGACTAAATGTGCCAACAAAGGAGGTGAAACCCCTTGAACTCATTCAAGGTGAAATTGCTAAGCTCATAAAAATTGCTAGAGCTTTGATACCATTATTTTGGGTCATTAGAGCCAGAGTATAGTCGTTTTAGTGTCTGTTTGGGATTTCTTTTTAAAATAATCACTTGAAGTGATTTTAGATCCCTAAAAATACTCTAAACCTTTAAAATCACTTTAGAAAAAGCACTAGATAGATAGGTGATTATTAAAATAATCACTTAAAGTGATTTTAGATGTCAAAATATTTTTTAATATGTTTTTACAAATATTTAAATTTTAACTGAAAACGCTTTTGACTCTAAAATAATCAATCATAAACGGGCTTTTAGTGAATTGTTATCGACGCATAGTATTTGAGAATGTATAAAGATTTCCTATGAAGAAACAATTGTTATCAAATAAACAAAGGTAGCCTTGAATCATGTGCATCAAAAATTATCTATGAAACCCAAAAACCAGTCCTGAAAGAGGGGGAGAATATATAATAGCCGAATAAATTTTTTCTCTCTTGACTCATGCTCAATCAATTTAAGGATAAGCTATTATACAAATTATTAGCCAAAAACATAAATCTTCTTTTCAATCTATAAACTGGGTCATCACCTCTAGGACTTCAATTATGACACATAGATTTATTTGGTCTTATGGATGTGAATAATGTTTGGAGGATCCAAATATGTTTTTGTTATTGTATATGATTACACTAGATACATTTAGGTGATGTTCCTTACTTTGAAAATTAAAATCTTTGATGAATTTGCAAAACTATGTAGAAATGTGCGAAAGACAAGGGGTAATTTTATTACTTGCACGTAGTGATAATGGTATGCAATATGTGAATTCTTACACTAACTTTCGAACTTTTCGTCTCCAAAATACCCGTATATCATAATTACTCCTTCGTATAAGCCGAACGATACCTTGCTTCTTATGAGGTGAAGGAAATCCTCGTGTATTCGAAGTTGTAATAATTGTTGGAGTATAAATCTCCTATAACCTGTTCTCCGCCTTCTTCTAAAAGTTCGGACTTTTAGTTGAGTTGGCAAGTTAACATGGTATCAGAGCTCCAGGTACTTGAGGTCTTGAGTTCGAGTCTCTCCACCGCCACCCATCTCGATATCTGCACGTGCATGGCTTATCCATCTCCTTTCCGTGCATTGCTTAGATCGATCAATCTCCTCTGCTAAGCATGCACATCTCGTCTAAGCCTGCACGTGAGGGGGCGTGTTGGAGTATAAATCTCCTATAACCTGTTCTCCGCCTTCTTCTAATAGTTCGGACTTTTGGTTGAGTTGGCAATTTAACAATAATCATAAAGACAATTTTAGTGGTGAACCTTTATTAGCGCTCTTCACGTTAACGCCCTTAGCTTTCCAAAAATTCTTCTTTCTCCAAAAAAAATCTTTTGCCGTGTTTTTCCTCATTTCTCGATAAGATTCTTCTTTCACTCAACTCTTTTCTTTGTTCTTTTAGTATTTACGATCTCAAACAGCTCTTCAATGACCAAATTGTCCCCAAACCCGACTAACTCGTCTCTTGGACTACTCGAAAAACCCAAAAAACCCACTTTTCAATCACATGTTCTTTACCCGGCCTTTGTATAAATTTCCCATTCACTATCCAAATTCTATCTATCACGAAACTGTAATTTTTAAAATTTAGTTGTTGAGCCCCAAAAAGTTATTTTTTTTGTAAAAACTTTATTTTGCTACAAATTACATCTATTGCTAAACCTTCCTGCTGCCATTTTTTTTTTTTTTTTGTGCTGATGCTAACTTATTTGTTGTTGCTGTGTTGCTTCAAGATTGTGCATCAAGCATATAGTTCTAAGATTCTGCGTTGTGATTTTATGGCCAAGAGCAGCTGTTATACAATTCTGAAGAACTATTGTTTCTCATTTATTCTGGGAAATTTCTCAATATAACACAAGAAGGAATTTTCTTGATTTCTAAGTCCCAAAATTAAAGATATCCGATATTTTAGAAAGTAAAAGAATACGGCCTAGATAAGACTAGTAAGTGTAGGTTTTCTTTGGAACAAAAAAAAAGTGTAGGTTTTCTAGTCTCATTTTTTAAAATTAGAATATTAACATTCCAATTCTTTACTACCATTCTATTAAAGCTCAAACATAAAGGTTAATTACAACTTTGAATAGCTCGTGAAGAGCTGTACTAAACTAGATAAAGAGTAGACAAATAAAACTTAATCGAGCTTTAATAATAACAATTTGATGAATTTATCATCTTCTTTGGACAAAACAGATTACATTCAACAAATGAAATCATAATACCCCTATAGCATTATTAGTAATTAGTAACATTAAACACTTGCTGTGTTCCAAACATTTAATTAATATATGACCAATCTGGCCTTACATATATCACAAAATGAATGGGTTGTTTCAGTTATAGTATTAGAATCAGTAATTATAACAATACATTTGGCTCCTCATTCTTTTGAAGAATTCAAAGGACAATTCTTATAAGTAATCAACAACTCTTCAGCATAATCAGGATACTTCCATATATATTTCATCAAGAAATTCTTTTCTGATAAACTAAACTGAGCAAGAGATTTAAGCTCCTTGTTCATAATCCCCTTTGCCTTCAATAATTGTACAACTCTGTAACGTGGAATCACTCTATTTTGCATGCTATACTTCAAACTAACAGGCTTACTAACTATCATTGATCTCTTTGCTCCAACAGTTTTTAAAAAGAATTCAAGTCCAAACCTTAACTTATCCTCTGATGACCCAAGCAATTGTGGGGCTCTTTTAAATATATCCCTACATTCAATTTCTGAGAACCCAAACTCCTTAAAGATACCAATTTTCTTCACAAACGTCTCTTCACTAATAGAACTAACATTACTCAAAGCATAAACAATCATTCCCGAATCAGTGGAAAACCCCATATTGATAACTTTGGCAACAACGTTTCTAATATGGGATTCTGAGAAAGTAAAAATGTTAGGTCGACTCAATAAAAGCTTAGACAATTGTGACCCATTAATCCCGCAACTTTTCAAATATGAAATATTAGCTAAAAATGCTACAGTACCAGATAGCCTACCACAGCTCGATAAAACCCGACACAGATCATCAATTTCTTTACCATTACTAACAAGTATATCATTTAATGCATCAAGACAAGGCTTCAATTTTTGATTCAAACTGCATTGAAGTAGATATGGATTTTTGGAAATAACCTTACCTAGTTGGACCCCAGAGATACCAAAATCTTGGAAAAGCTTAAATTTTGGTTTAAGGGTGTTTTGGACATGGGCAAAGAGTATCTGTGGGTAGCCAGTAATTATAAATTGGATTTGGGTATCAGAAAAGCCTAATGATTGAAAATAATTAACAACATTTTGAGGCTTTTTAACCGTTTCGAGGGATTTGTAGTATGTAAACAACAGGTTTGAAATGTTGAGTGCTTTGGGTTTTGGAAAATTTAGAGTGTTGGTAAGGTAGTTGAAGATCAATTGATTATTGGGTGGTGTTGAGATTTGAGTGTGGATGTGACAAAGTCTGAAGATGAGAGTTCTCATACTTGATAAAGATGATGATAGGAAGCTGGGTTTTAGCAACATTCTTGACATTCAAAAAGAGTGGAGAGATGTGAGATTTTATTGGGTTTGCCTCGGACCATATGTATGCAAACGATGAGGGATTATTAACGGGGCATTAATATATATAGGCTTAAACATATGGGTGTTAATAATAAAAGGTCTTTTAGTTAGTAGTCAATGAGACAGTTTTTTTTTTGTTTTTTGACAAGTAAATACACCAAAGTAAAACACAACTCATCTAATTCGTTAACCAATGCTTAGCTTCGAGAATTTGTTCTGAAGAGCAGGTGTAAACATGTAGGCTTGCGATGCCCTGTGTCTGGCTTCCTTTGCTAGAAGATCTACCCCGACGTTGAACCTTCGTGAAATGTGCTTGAAGAAAACTGGTCCCGCTTCCCCGACAAGTTTTTGAATGTGTCTAATCCACGGTCTGAGCTCTCATCTAGCCGCCGAAACTTGATGGATACCTTGAATAAGATCAATGTTATCAGAGAAAACTGTTTTCCCCTCATTCGGCCATTGTTTCCCTATCTCGAGTGCCGTGACGACTGCATGTGCTTCACCTACGATTCTGTTATTACAGCTAGTTGTTGTCATATGTTTAACTCGGGAGCCGTCACCTTTGTTGTGTTGAATAACCCTGATGCCAGTAGGAAGATGCGTTTGCGAAAAGGAAGCATCGCAGGTAAAGACAATTGTTGTATTATAATCGCGATCTGGATTCGTGACTGTCATTGTGTTGAGACGCTCGGGGGGCGTGAACCCATTATCAAATCATTCATTCCCAAAGTGTTCTTTGATGTTAACATTTGTGATTCTTATTATCTCACTAGGATCGACTTCGGAGTTGGAGTGTCGGCTTTTCATTTTTACTTTCCAGATATTCAAAATCATAAGTAGTAGGTAAGAAATGACGACTTCCTTTTTCCAACCTCCTTCAGTATAAAGTTTTACTATATTCAAAACCCAGTCCCAAAGATGTACCTCTGTTTGTTCAATGTGTATTTGTAAGGCCGATCCTGCCCATATAATTTTTGACAGTCCGTAGTTAAGAAGAAGATGTTCCACGCTTTCTCGTTCCGCGCAACACCACCGACAATTGTTTTGAGTTTCGCATTTCCTTTTTTTGAGATTTTTACCAGTCGAAATAGCATTATTGCAAGCTTTTAAAGTAGATATTCTAACCTTTGTTGGGACGTTTGACCACCAAATAGTCCTCCAGAGTACATCTCCTATAGGTATGCCAGATGATTGATGTGGTGCTTCAAATACAACATGATCTGTAAGAACTTTATATCCCGTTTTCGTCACGTACTCTCCTTTGTTTGCATGTGGCCAAATGAACTTGTCTGGTGTGTCGGTCGGAAAGATTTTTCCGTGAGTATAATGGGAATGATCGGGCCAGGAAATAAATCATTCTATAAATCCTTATTCCAGTTTGTTGATGATGTCTCCCCATTTGTGATGATTTAATATTAGTTGAAGACATCATTTTTAGGTGTTTTAGGAAGTTTAGTAGTCGATTTTCTCATGTATTGTTGCACTTTCCTATTTCTTGTCTTGATTTAATGATTTATTATTTTTAGAGCATATTTGGTTTAATTAATTATTTGGTGTGAAGCTTATAAGATATATAGTAATTGATTAGATACCAAATCAAGTCTAAAGAGATAAAAGAAATAAGATATGCATGGAAATTGGAGATAAGGAAAGAAAAGCTAAGATATGGAAAGATAAAGTTGCCAAATAAATCTGAATTCCAGCACCCACGGCCACAAAAGTGCTCATAACTCAAGATTGGCTAGGAATTTGGAAGAATGGTATGAAGCAAAGTTAAAGATCTTTCTGAGACGATCAGTTTCAACTATTGGAACGCGTCAAACGTATAAGTATTGAAGCAGTTATGGCCAAAACAAAACAGCGGCAGATTATTACATTTTCTATATTTTAGGGTTACGAATTTGAGTTGGGCTTGGAGTCCAAGTTACTTGTCTTCCACTCCAAGAAAATTCCTAAACACCTATAGATACACCCTTAAACCATTGTAAACATGTCCTTGCTCAGTGCCAAGTATAGGCTTAGTCTTTGTTCTTAGTTTTAGTATTAGCTTAGTCCTTAATTTAATATTCATCCTTAGTATCAAGCTATTCATCCAAGAAGCAAGTTGACATGTAGAGGAAGACAAGAAGCAAGAAGTTGGAGAGTGACAAACTCCTCTTCTACATCTCACCTTCTCTATATTTAGGGTAATTAGCTATAGATTTGTGGCTTCACCATATTTCTAAGCTTTTATTCTGTAAGTTTTACTTTTTATTGTTGGGTTATTATTTTGTCTACATTCATTAATACTATTTGTTATTTTAATTGATTTGAGCTTGGCGTATATTGTTATTATGTGTTTTGACTTATTGTTAAAGCCCTAGATTTGACCAATCTTAGGACTATTCTTAGTTATTGACAACACCACATAATCGTCTAGTAGTGACCCTACCTAGATAGCCATAAAGGTTTGATTTAACCACCAATCATTACTCAAGGTTGCTTTACCCAAGATCCTGGTAGTGGAGAGGTTGCTCCTAAGTCCACCTTGACGGGGGTTAGGTAGAATTTAGAATACCGGTTAATATATAATACTCAATTCACCATAAGATTAGAACAACTTAGTAATAGACTCATATTAGTGACCCTAATTTATCTAACTTACATTCATAATTATTTATCTTCATTCTTATTTATTATTTATTTATTCACATCAGATAATTGTTCATTTTCTTATATTTTTATCTCAACATCTAAATTCATCTACGCTTATTGAATACAAGTAGATCTAACGGATTAAATCCCTACGAACGATCTTTTCTTATCAACTAAACTTACAAACGATCTGTAATACTTGCAGTGAGTTTCTCGTGGCAGACAAGGTTGTGTGTCCTTTATTACTATCTTATTTATCTGTTTATTTATCACACCTTTGCCCCCACCAGTTGCATTTGTGGTCCATAGTTCATGTAGAGTCTCAAGTAGGCACCTGTGGGGTCGTTCAATTTTCCATTGAGAGTCGAGCCATTTATCCTTCCAAATATTAATCGATTTGCCGTTACCGATCTAGAATTTTCAATATGTTTTTAACAAATCACGGCCCTCAAGTAAAACTTGCCCAGGACCATGTTCGAGTCTGTCTTAATGAGATAGTGTTTAAAGAACAAATAACTATTTATTTCTTGAGCCACGTGTTTATACAGAGTAAAGCTTGTAATAAAAAAAACCTATGTAGGATCAGCTCGACCAGCTGCTTTGTTTCTTTTTTTGTCTCACGTTGTTGTTTCAGTTTTAGTTTTACCTACTTCGGTTACTGTTCTACTGACTGCCACCGTACCAGTATTTGCACATTTACCTAAGACACCTGTCAGTTATCCTCCACCAGCTTTCGTACCTGTTGTCTCCACTCCATCGCCAACAGTCGCACCGGTGGTCTCCACCCCACAGCTAGTTGTCGCACCAGTTGTATCTACCCCAGCGCCAGCTGTCGCACTTGTGGTATCCACTTCACCACCAGTCGTTGCACCTGTTGTCTCCACTCCCCCGCCAGTTCCAGTTCAATCTCCACCAACTCCGACACCAGTTATTGTATCAGCTCCAGTACCAATACCGACTAAAACGGCAGATTCACCAGCACTAACTCCTCGTTTATCAAGCCCGCCAGCACCTCCAACTGGAGCTCTCAGACCTGCCACTGGATCCAAAACTCTTGGTTTAGCAGCAGCTAACGATGAGGTTCGTATTATTTATAAATGCTTCTCGTGCCTCATATGCTTGTAGATCTGCCATACTCGATTGCATAACATATTTTTCCATTGTCACAAATCTGATGTAGAATTTCTAGCGGTATTTTACAAAATTTAAAACATATGAAAGTAACTCTATGGTTGGACATGGGCTTCATTATTTGGTCATTATTGGGTACGCAATGTAGCAGTGGGTACACACGCGTTAGTTTGATTACTTGTGTTCTTTGTTGGGTTTATAGTTGTCAAGATTAGTATGGTTTACGTACTAATCAATATTTGGTCATTATTGTTGGCACACAATGTTGCAGTGGATACATACGTATTAGTTTGATTATTTGTGTTATTTGTTAGTTTATAGTAGCCGGATTAGTACTGGTACGTACACATCTCGTATGTGTGGCATGAATATGGATTTGTATGGGTACGTACCTAATGGATCTGTACGGGTATGTACCCTAGTGGATCTGTATGGGTACGTACCCAATCGTCTTGGTGGGTATGGGTGTGAATTTTTATAGGTATGGTTTTGTATGGTTTTGATGTTTTTTACACTTATTTAAGAAACTGGAACAGCTGGTTATATACCCACCACATACATGAATCTTGACATGAACAGAAGACTTCGATTGGACAAATATCAGTTGGGGTTGTACCCAAATGCTTGTAGGGACCTATAATGCAATTATATAAAAAATGACTTTATAACAATTATAAAACGAGACATACGTATGTACCCAACTGGAAAATAGGTACGTCTCCATATAAATTACCGGTGTGTATCCAAATCAGAATACTAGGTTTCTGAACAATTACAAGGTGGATATGTACCCAACTAAAGTTTGCTTACATACCAATATGGATCTTGTATTCTACTTAAGTATTTCAGCAATGCACGCCAACATGTTTACGTACTCATATAGAATGTTATACGTGTTGTAAAATAAATTGAAGTTAACAGTTATTAAGTATGTACCCAACATGTTATAATTCATTACTTGAGTATGTAGTATCCATTATAAGTGTGCATATAACGATGCTAAATAACAAATGAAAAAAGAAAATTAAAATAAAACAGAGTAATTTTAATAATAAGAAAGCCAAGAATTGTTTTGTAAGGAGAGAGTAAAATAGTCAAATGACCTAAACCAGATTATAATATTAAGACTTTTACCGAATATTTTTAAGTTAGGTCTTAATAAGTATTATGGATGGGTTTTGGGACTTATATTTTCTTTATTATTAATTTTAGAATTCTTAAGGATGATTATTTGATAAAATTTAAAAAAAAATATATTATAATCTACTAAATAAAAAATAATCAAATATTACAAAATTAACTATATTTCTTTTTTTACTTGTGGATGATTTTTCTACGGGAAACAGGTTGAGGATCTGTAATAGAGTTAGTAACAGAACTTCTGGCGACTAAATGTAACCAGCCAGGGGAGAAATAATAATGCAAGTGAGGATAGCTGTTAAGAAGCATGGTTAAAAGTACAATATTCCACAATTGTTAATCAATTATTTTGTTATTTGCTGAAAAATCCTGGTAGTAAATATTGTGAGCATCGTAGATAGGTCTCTGGATTAGTTTTTTGAGTTATTGCACCATAGGTCCCTATATTATGAAAAATTGCACATAGATCCCTATACAATAAAGAATTGCACCATAGATCACCATATTAGTTTTTTTGAGTTAACTGCACTATAAATCCCTATATTTTGAGTATAAGGATATACCTGAGTGAAAATGCTACTAGCAATACAGGTGAAAGAATATCCCCATTCCCCAAAATGCCAATTATACTATACATCAAGGCCCAACTTAGAAGAAGTGTACACCTAATCCATTCTATTTCTTACCATAAAAAATAATTTTATAGAGATCAATAAAAGTATTTGATTATTAAGGAGGCCCTGTGATGTTCAATTAACACAAATTTTGCAAGAAAAAATCCTCATTGAAATCAAAAGCAACAAACAAATGTAAACATTTACAACCATTCAACATAAATAAATGGATATAATTTCATAGTCTGGCATAAGGAATGTCTCTACATGTTACACATCTTTGTTTCTTTCATAATAAAAATAAAAATAAAAATAAATGCATTTAACTCCTCAATCTTCTGAAAAATCCAAAGATTGACCTTTATAAGTAATCAACAACTCCTCAGAATGATCTGAATACCTCAATATATATGACATTAAGAATCTTTTTTCTGATAAACTAAACAGAGAAAGAGATTTAAGCTCCTTCTTCATAATCCTCTTTTCCTTCAATAATTGTACAACTCTATACCTCGGAATCACTCTATCTTGCATACTTAACATCAAACTAATAGGCAAATTAACTATCATTGATCTCTTTGCTCCAACAGTTTTTATAAAGAATTCAAATCCAACCCTTAACTTATTCTCTGATGTCATAAGTAAATTTGGAGTTGTCTTAAACATATGCATACATTCAATTTCAGAGAACCCAAATTCCTTAAAGATTCCAAATTTCTTATCAAACGTCTCTTTACTAATACAACTAACAGACATCAAACCATAAACAAACATTCTTGAATCAACAGAAATACCCATATTAACAACTTTAGCAACACGGTTTTTAATCTCAGATTCTGATAAACCAAATATTCTAGGTTGCCTTATCAAAATCATAGCTAACTGAGACCCATAAATCCCGCAACTATTTAGATACAAGATATTAGCTAAAAATCTTTTTGCAGGGTTTGATGATGCTAAGAGCCAACTACACCTCGATAAAACCCGACACAAATCATCACTTTCTTCACCATTACGAAAAACAAGTATTTTATTAATTGCATCAAGGCAAAGCTTCACTCTTTTATTCAAACTATAATGCAGGAGAGACGGATTTTTAGATATAAACTTACAAAGTTTAACCTCAGAGATACCTAAATCTTGGAAAAACGTAACCTTTGGTTTAAGGGTTTTTTCGACATGGGCAAAAAGTATCTGTGGGGAGAGAAAAACTAAAGATTGGATTTGGGTATCTGAAAAACCCAATGATTGAAAATAATTAACAATATTTTGAGGCTTTTCGAGTGTTTTGATGTTTGAATACCGATTTGAAATGATGAGTGCTTTGGGTTTGGGTAAGCTTAAAATGTTGGTAAGGTAGTTAAATAATAATGGATTTTTGGTTGGTGTAGAGATTTGAGTGTGGATGTGACAAAACCTGAAGATGATGGTTCCGAGATTTGGAGAGGATGATACGAAGCTGCGTTTTAGCAGCATATTTGATATTGAGAAGAGAGAAGGGGATGGCGAGAGATTTGAAATTTTAATATTTTATTGTGTAGGTCCTTTGAACGAAAATTTCTGTGTTTTTCTTTTTTATTTACAAGTTGGATGAACTTTGAATAGTAGTACATCATTTAACAAGTTTAGACTAAAAATAGTCTTAAACGTCCTCCATTAAATCTCCTTAGATGGGTCATTATGTGAACGATCACTTTTAATATGTAGCAAACCACAATTAATTCGCATCATGATAAATGCAACCAAGGATGGACAATCTGTTTCTTGTCGTAACCTTTATCTTTCTCAACTCTGCCATTATTTCAACTACTTCCCCTGAGTCCCCGTTTTTATAACCACCTCACTCAACCGCATTGGCTCAATCAATTTAAACCCTTTCACATAAAGCTATTAAATCCATAATAACTGGAGAGTCATGTTAAAATCCTCAACGAAAAGCCCCCAATTCAATTGCCTTCTCCATCCCTAATTATTCTGCCTTCTCCACCTTCCTTGCGCCGTCTATAACAACTATTATACGTATTTAGCTTCAACCCTCTAAATGGTTTGCACCATCCAATAAGGCTAACAAAACCTTTATTAACCGAAACACTCCCCGGGATATTCCCCCATACTTTCACATAGGAAGATGCTAGGTATCGAACTTTTCGCAAAATAATTTTACATGAAGAGTTTTTTATGTTATATAATCCTTCCTTCTTATAAATAATCTTCACTTAGATGTTTTTTTATTTCACACATATGAGGCTTAAAAACCGTTAGTTAAAATAAAATAACTAAATCCCTCAAGAAGAATCTAATACAAGCTTAGGAAAAACGTAACTGCTCCAAAACAGTTGAAGTTCGACATGTTACCTCTAGGATCATTTCTTGTTAATATAGCCTCCCCAGCATTGGGTGAGGCTATTAACATCTACCAAGTGGAATTTTCAATTGTTCTTGGCTTTCACTTCGACCACCTTGTTTGAAATAACTCTAGTGACCATGAATGGTCCCATCCAAGAACTTTTGTACTTGCGTGATTTGTTTTGGTGAGATCAGGATTTTTCAGTGTGACCTCATCGCCTACCCCAAACTCATCTTTTTCACTCTTTCTCGTGGTATCTTTTTAGCACGTATTTTGATCACATACAAATGGGGGAGAGGTGTGGGTTCTTCATGTTTCTGAGTAGATTCAATAGGTGGCTTCTTTCTTGGCTATTTCTCCTTCGACCTTAAAGTTGCCACGAGCTCGACTGGTTCTTGCGTACTCTAATCAACGACATCCACGCAAAAATAATAACCTTTAGACTCGGGAAACTTCGTCGCCTTGAACACATTGAATTTGACATGTTTGTCTTGTACTCGCACGATTAATCACCATTCTCTACATCAATTAAGGTACGCCCTGTGGCTTAAAATGACCAACCCTAAATGATTGACACATTTTTTTCGGTATCGTAGTCAAGAATAATGAAATCACATGCAATTATAAAATTACCTGACTTGACGTCCACCATCTTTCCTTTGGGTTGGGAGCTATCCACCATTTGCAAGACCATGGTAGTAGGCCTCGCACTCCCAGTCTTCAATTTCTAAAACAACGATCTAGGCATAAGATTGATACTCACACCTAAATCGCACAAATCTCTCCTTGCCTGTTCTTTACCAATGGATATAGGAATATTAAAATTTCCAGGATCTTTCAACTTTGGTGGCAACTCGCTTTGACAAATTTCACTACACTCCTTCAGCAAACAACTATTTCCCCTTCTAAGTATCTGCGTTTGTTGGATAGCACGTCCTTCATGAATTTCAAATATTTCGGCATACGTTGGTTTGCTTCCACAAACTGTAGATTGATAAACAATTTTTCTCACCAGGTTCGTGAACTTCTTGTACTCTTTGTCACTGTTCTTATCTTGAACACGTGAAGGGAATGATGGAAAAGGTCGGTTTATGTGACAACTAACTCTTTCTTCTTTCGTTCCTTAATACGGAAGATGAACAATATATGGTGGAGGAGCTTAATATATGGAAGAAGAACAATATCACGCAAATCAATGGGGGGTCAAACGGGTGCGAACAAAATTTTATGTACAAATTTCGAGGCAATCTACATTTATGGTGATTACATCTAGAAGCAGAAATTAGTGTTGTAGATAGTTTTTCAAAAGAATCCATGCCATCACTGAATGAGAAGGGGCGCAAGCAGGTGATTGTTGGTCACAAGGTAATTCATAATTTGAACTTTGAGATGTCCAAACATCTCAAGTTAATTCTAGTTGTGGAAGACGTGGTCAACTCTTTTGGTACGAAGAGAAAGACGCAATAAAATAACGCGCCAAGAAAAGTTCATATGGGTTCAGAAGTAGTTTCCATCAAATGGGCTATACATGTAGTATAACACATAGGCGAATGTGTGTAACTCAAGAGCTTTATATATGGAAGCAAATTCCGACAACAAAAAGGAATAATGTCAGATTCTCCGATGTGTAGACAGTGTGGGTCAACATATAAGACAAAATTGCATGTTAAACATATTACAAGCAAGAAAACATTAATAAACAATATAAACTAAACACCAAATTTAGCATAAGAAAAACACAATCTCTAATATCATAAATTACCGTCAACCAATTAATAAATTCACCATCCCTTTACAGTAAAACCAAAGGGAGAAAAGAAAAGAAAAAAAATATTTAATAATCATAAAAACAAAAAATGTACACAAAAAAATCTCTCACACAGAAATAGAATGAAGCTCTTCAAACACTTGTCTAATATTAGGTCTCTCATTAACCGGAAGTATACACCTTAACGAAACCCCAAGCATTTCATCCATAGCTTTCGAATATTGCTCATCAGTCCCTGTAATATCTCTATCAATACAATCCATACCTCTTCCCTCTTGATCACATAATCTAACCCAATCTGTTAAATCAACGGCTCCAGATTGTCCCGATATTATATCCCCAGCACTTCTTCTTGTTAATAACTCCATTAAAATCACACCAAATGAATACACATCAGCTTTAAACGATGGTACAGGTTTTTCTCCAGTAAGTTCCGGTGCACGGTACCCCAACGCACCTAGGTTTAATATCTGCTCAACTATGCCAGGTGGCGTTAATAATCTATGAAGTCCGTAATCAGTTAAATGAACTTCGTAAGTGGGACCCGTTAGTATAACATTCGTCGGCTTTAAATTCCCGTGGGCCATACCTCGTTCATGTAAATAACCTAAACACTTGGCTATATCAACTCCGATTTTAAATCGTTGAGTAAACGATAATAAACTGTATCTCCTCGGGGTCGTTTCTGTAAATTTAAACAATTTATAAAACTTGAAATGAACTAATTATAAAAAAAGTTAAAAGATATATTAATTACCATATAGATGAAGAGCTAAAGTATCTCCGGGGACAAAATCTGATAAAATGAGACGTTCTTGTTCACGTGGGCCCCAATAAAACGCGCGTAAAGAAACGAGATTTGGGTTTTTAATAAAACCGATTTTTTTGATTTCTTTTGTGAATTCTTTTTTAGGTTTAACTAAACCAACACGTAACCATTTAACTGTGATCATTATTCCATTATCTAAAGTAGCTTTATATAAAGTACCATGTGAGCTTCTTCCTAATACTTCAGCTGGGGCCCGAGATAATTCAGTAGCAGTAAAATTAAGCGATGAATCAAGTAAAATTAACTCTCCAGCTAATCTATCCGGTGAATTCACATCTAAATAACGAGGTGACGAAGCTATAGGCGAAGATGTTTCGGGCCCTGTCCCAGGCCCGGACCCGGACCCTTCGGGTGTTTCGGAAGTTAATAAATGATCGTTGGAAAAACTTAACGAAGAGGCACGATTATTATTATTAACTCTACCTAGTTTAACATCTTTAACCACGGTTTGTTGAGTTTTAAACCCGTGGTTACGAAAATCCTTGATTTGTGAACGATTATACGCTAAGAATACGAAAATTACCATAATAGCCGCTCCAACACAAGCTACTATAATCGCGATACGTACACTCGATGTCGAACTATGATGGCTTGACTTTTCGTGACTTTCGGGTTCGGTCCTGGACCCCGGCCCGTCCCGGGCCGGGCCTCCTTTTAGTAACTCGTTACCCGGACGAAACGAAGAGACCGGAAAATTTCGTAGATTTTCGGGGATATTTCCGGTTAAATCGTTTTCCGAAACGTTGAAAAATTTCAGATTTGATGAAAGTTTTAACGGAATATCACCGGTAAAAACATTATTCGATAAATCGAGAAATTCTAAAACGGTAAGTTTATTTAATTCTTCCGGAAGCTCCCCGGAGAAGCGATTATTCGCGAGATTTAACGTTTTAATACCCCCAAAGTTACCGATATTCGAAGATAATTCACCGGTTAAAAAGTTACTTGAGAAATCGAGTGATTCAATCGGAGGGTAAGATGGTAAAACGAGCAGTACACTTGATCCAGGTCCATCAAGAGGGATTGATCCAGTAAATTTGTTACGAGAAAAGTTCAAGTTTGTTAAAGTAGTTGAAGTGAAGAGAGTAGAAGGAATAGTACCATCGAGTTTATTGGAGCTAAGATCGAGTGTGATTAGACTCGGTAAGCTTCCGAGTTGACTCGGTACTTTACCTTCTATATCATTGTTGTGAAAACCGAGATATCTGAGTTGATGAAACTGTGTGAATATAGGAAGTGTACCGGTTAATTTGTTCGAGCTCACGTCTATGATTTCCATATTTGCCCCCCAGTTTTGAATGGCTGAGATTTCATCTGTTAGATTGTTTTTACTCAAATCTATGATCACGCAATTTCCTAAAGAACCGGGTAATGATCCGGAAAGTACGTTTGCTGATAGATTCATCGTTCTTAGACTTGTTGAGTTAATTTCCGGAATTGACCCTGCGTAAATAAGAAATGATTAGCATCTATTAAATATATATACATGATTCGATTCGAATATAGGTAAAATATGATCATCACGAGTAAAGTGCACGAAAAAACTTATATATAAAGAATTCAAAGTATTTAATTAATATTTTCTTACCTGAAAATCCATTTCCACTTAGATCTAATTCTTCTAAAGGAACTAAACCTTGTAAGAACTCAAATGGTATAGACCCGAACAAACTATTGTTTCCGAGCTTGACAATTCGAAGATTAGGTAAATTCATAAATGGTGGAAGCTCCCCTGTAATACCATTGTTTCCTAAATCTAAGACTCTGAGATTTCGAAACAATGCAATTGAATCGCTTGATAAAAAGCCTCCTCCTAATTTGTTTCGACTTAAATTGATGTATTGTACTGTGTTAGATAAAGCAGATACATTCTGTACAGTGAATTGGATTGAGCCGTAAAATTCATTTTCACTTAAATCGATGTGTTCTATGTTTCTTAATTCTGAGAACAGCTCGTTTATGTCTCCGTAAATGTGATTTGAATGTAAATCCAATACTTTTAGTTGCTGTAAATTGCGAATTCCTTGAGGAAATCCACCATCGAAGTTATTGTTGGAGAAATTTAAGTGGTTTAAGCTCCAAAGCTCGTTGATTCGGGCTGGGATGGGCCCGTAGAATAAGTTAGATGAGAGATCTAAATACTGGAGAGATGTTATAACTCCTAAAGCAGGTACAAGACGACCGGTGAATTCATTTCCGGCGAGACTGAGGTTTTTGAGCTGTTTAAGTCCGGTGAGAGTGTTGAACTTCAGGTCACCGGAGAGACCGAGATGGTCAAGGACAAGTGAAGATACTGAATTGGTGGTGGGGTCACAAGTAACGCCGTGAAAGGAGGCGGGACATGGTACGGTACCGTTTGGATCTGTTGTACCAAGTGTGGTCCATGTAGAGGTGATTTTGTTTAATGGGTCGGTTTTAATACCCTTTTTGAACTCCAACAGTGATCTGACTTCATCTTCGGACCCAAAACATGGAATTGTGGAGAGAGAAAGTTTCAGGAACAGTAGAGAGAGAAGGAGCTTGAGTGTCATTTCAATGTCTGTGTGTTTGTGTGTTTGTGTGTGAGAGAGGAAAACAGAGAAGGAAAATGTGAGTGAAAAATGAGGAAACAGAGACTAAGGAAGAAGAAGAAGCATTGAGAGTGAGGTGGGGATGAAGGGTAGGGTAGGGTGAAGGATTAAGGTCAGGTGTTAATGGAGTTTGTGTCTGAAATGTGTGTGTGTTTTTGTGTGTATGTGTGTGGAGATGTTGACTGAAAAGAGAAGAATAAAGAGCGAGATTAGGGTTTTTTTTATATTTAGGGGCAGTACAAATGAGTTGTTTCTTATCTGTGTGTAAGAAAAGAAAAGAAAAAAGGAAAAGAAAAGAAAAGAAAAGAAAGGAAAGGAATTGTTGTAAATATTTTATCGATTAATATGATTTGATATCATATGTTTAAGACGAGAAGAGATTTCCGACAAGAAAAAAAAAGGACGAGAAGAGAACAAAATTTATTACACCTGTTTTTTATTTTTATTTTGTATAAATAAAACTCCAATGTAATATACACCAAATTGCAAATAGGACCATCTTTCTGTTTAAAAATTATAGTTTGGTCCCTAACTCTTGAAAACTTATGAGAAAACTCTTGTGTATTAAAGTTGCACTTTGGCTCTTGAATTTTAAATTTTTCCATCAACTATAAACATACTTAGAGATAATGGTTGGTGTAAAGATTTAATTACTTTAACACCTTTGCTGAATGAAAAAAGTGCATTTAGATCTCTGAATTTGTATGAATCGTGAAAAGAAATAATTTTAAGTTATTATTTAAAAGAAACTTAGTTAAGTAGATTATATTTGCAAATAGGACTCTTTTTTCTTATCTTTTCGTATAAAAACTGAAGTTTGACTTTTAACTCTTAAAATACCTTTGTAAAACCCGTGTAACGAAATATTGCACTTTGGGTGCTGAATTTTAAAAACTTCTGTAAATAAACACTTCTAAGAGATTAAAGTTAATGGTTTTTTAATAACTGCATACATTCCTTGTTCATGAATAAATTACAGATTAATTCTTGGTTGTTTAATAATTACATACTGAAAAATTGTAGATCGGTCTCTGAGTATTGATAAATTAAGCAGATTGCATTAACACGCGATAATATGAATACATTAAAAATTAACAAGCATATTCATAGCAGACATACTTCATTTTAATTTAAAAATATCATTTGTTCCAATCATTATATCATATAACATCTATCCATAACACTTTCTACTTAGCCAAAACATATCTATAAGTATATAGCAAGTCATCCACAAAATAAATCAAATATTATCATAAGATCTAGTCAGTACCACATGCTACTTAACTGAAAGACATCCTAAAGATCTACATAGCAAATTATCCATAAAACGCATCAATTTATATCAAGTCTGTTTAGGTAGCATCAAAATAAACCGTGCAAATATCATGCTAGTATTTTTTCTCTTCCACTTACACGAGGTCTCACTTTTCTCTTGCGTGGAACGATTGGTGGTGCTTTCCTACTCACATTTACTACTAGGAGGTAAGAATGAAGATCCTGCACTTCTTGTTGGGTTGGTAGCCTCCTGAATTAATTCTACAAAAAGAGCCCAATATCACTCATATAAGTGATTCATAATATTACTATCCTATAAGTTGTTGTATAAAGTATACCTTAGATTTATTACTTGGGAATTTACGCACGTCATGTCCTAACTTTTTTTTTCCATTACAAGGGAGATCTTAGAGGATCAGGAAATACAAAACAAGAACAAACAGGAAAATTAATCTAGCACAATAGAATCCAAACCAGCGGTGAAAACCATTCGCGGGGTTTTCCACTCCATACGATCACGATTAATAATTCCCCAAATACCCTCTGGCGGGTGCTCATATCGCATAACATGCTCCAGTTGAGACGAGCCCTTGTTCGCTAGCCAATCCGCACAAGCATTGCTCTCTCTAAAAATATTTTGTATCCTGAAAGATGGATTACGATTAAGTAATTGACGAATCTAGTGAATCCAATACGCTGCCAGTCCTCTACGATAATCCGTCTGCTCAACCATGTCTATTGCTTCCCGAGAATCCACCTCCACCTCCACATCTATCAATCCTAATTCCTCCGCTAAGCTAAGCCCCTGATGAAGCGCTATAATCTCTAAACCTGTTACCATATCCCAATCCTATTCTCATCGAGTAACCGCATATCCAATTACCCTCCACATCCCTTAAGACCTCTCCTCCACATCTTACTTTACAACCTTGTATAAACTTAGTTATTTTTCGTTAGCAACTCATAATTAGTGCCTTATTTTTTTTTTTTGCCGCCTACAGAATATTTTCCTATTTAGTAGTAACTTATTTCTAGGTTTGAATGCACAAATTACGGTAAGAAACGTGATTTATAGAATCAAATGGTTATTACCTAAGAGATAAATAAAAATGGTACATAATTTAAGACATATGAGAAAGGAATGCTATCTTTATTCAATGGAAAATTCATGGGTAAGGTACATGCTATAATATTATAATAAACTGGAAATGATATAGTGGCTAACGGGATTTCGACACGTGGCACAAATTGACCACTTTGCTAATAGGGTTAGTGACATGGCAAAGATTGATTTATTGCTATCTACCCCATTTAATGCAATTACTCAACTACCCTTACAAGTTATCTTTTATAAAGTAGGTGGAATGTGATACTCAACCAATAGAATCTTGATACGTGTTTTTTAAACCAACAAGTATATGACACGTGGCAAGCTCGCATTAATTGCACTTTTAGTCATTTTTTAGCTATATTATCATAAAATATTATATAATTAAAAACTTATTACATTTATTAAAATTTTAGTATGTATATTTTTTGTGAGTAATTATTGTTTGTTAATATTTAAATTTTATAATTTTATATGATATAATAATTAATTTATAATAATATTATTTAATAATTTCATATATAATACAAATCGTATTATTTTTTTGTGAATAATTATTTATTGTTAATTTGTAATAGAAAATGAGTAATAATATTATTTAATAATTCATAATTGTATATTATTTATTGTTATTATTTAATAATCTAGATTTTTTTATAATTGTAATAATGTGAGTAATAAATTTCATTTTTCAATTTAAAATAAGAATTAAATCGAATTTATAATATATAGGAGTTGACTTTGTAATTAATTTTTGTAGTATTTTTCGTAAATAAATAATAGAAGTTTATTATTTTGAAAGTAATAAATAATGTTTATGAAATATCAAATACTTTACTTTTTCATAATAGAAAGAAGGTTAATTATTTACTTATGACGAAAGGTCAATATAAAAATATAATGTTATTATTGTCAATATAAAAATATAATGTTATTATTGCAAAATATAAGTAGAATGAATAGATTTGACGATTCAGTTGGCTCATTGCAAGGTTTTACTGTGGATGATTTCATGCTTTGATTCACTAGTGATGTTGAAGCGTACGGGTTCTACAATATCTACTCTAGGGTTAAGGGTTTAGTGTAAGGAGGAACAATACCAAGAAGAAATACGATTTTATTTTATATAGTCTATTTTCATGTTTAAATCAAGGTACACGTTTAAATCAATTTATTCACTTGAATGAAAGACAAATAGAGAATATAGGGTCGTCACAAGATGTGAATGCCAGGCGTCTCTTAACCTATACCCTAAACCCTTAACCTTCACACTTAACCTTAAAATTTAACCTTAATACTTAACCCTAACACTTAACATTAGCCCTTAACCTATAACACATAACCTTAACCTTAACCCATACCCCTTAACCCATAACCATAACCTTAACCTTAACCTTAACCCATAGCCCTTAACCTTAACATTTAACCCTTAACCCATAACCCATAACCTTGACCTTAAATTATACCTTTTAACCTTAACACATACCCCCTTAACCCATAAGCATAACCTTAACCTTAACTTTAACTCACACCCCTTAACCCATACCCATTAAACCTTAACACTTGACCCTTAACCCTTAACGTCAACACTTAACCCATAAACATTAACTCGTAATCCTTAACCCTCAACCTTAACACTTAAACCATAACCCTTTACCATTAACCCTTTACCCTTAACCCTTAACCCTTAACCCTTAACATATAAACCTCAACCCTTAACCCTTAATCCTTAACCCTAACCTTAGAACTTAACCTTAACCTGTAACCCTTAACCTTAATACTTAACCTTAACACATAACTTAACCTTAACCCACACACCTTAACCCATAACCATAACCTTAACCTTAACACATACCTCTTAACCTTAACACTTAACCCATACCCCTTAACCTTAACACTTAACCTTAACACTTGAGCCTTAACCCTTAACCATCAAACCTTACCAGTAACGCTTAACCTTAAGCAATAACCCATAACCAATAACATTAACCTTAACCTATGTCCCTTAACCTTAACAATTAACACATACCTATAACCTTAACTTTTACCCATATCCCATAACCCTTAACCCTTAACCCATAACCCTTAACCCTTAATCCTTAACCCTTAATACTTAACCTTAAAACTTAACCCTTGATCTTTAATGTCGATACTTAACCCATAATCCTTAAATATTAACCCTTAACCCTCAACCTTAACACTTAACCCATAACCCATAACCCTTAACCTTTAACCCTTAACCTTTAACCCTCACCCTTAACCCATAACCCTTAATCCTTAACCTTAACCTTAACACTTAACCTTAACCCATAACCCTTAACCTTAACACGTAACCTCAACACATAACCTTAACCTTAACCTTAACCCACATTCCTTAACCCATAACATAACCTTACCCTTAACCCTTAACCCATACCTATTAACTTAACCCTTAAACCTTAACACTTAACCTTAACCCATAACCTGTAACCAATAACATTAAACTTAACCCATACTTCTTAACCTAAACAATTAACCCATAACTTGACCGTAACCTTAACCCATAACCACTAACCCTTTAACCCATATCCCTTAACCCATAACCCATAACCCATAACCCTTAACCCTTAACCCTTAACCCTTAATCCTTAAACCTTAACCCTTAACCCTTAACCCTTAAACCTTAACCCTTAACCCTAACCTTTAACCTTAACCTTAACCCTAAACGCTTAATCCTTAACCCTTAACCTTCACCCTTAACCATTAACCCTTAACCTTAACACTTAAGTTTTAACCCTTAACCTTAACACTTAATCTTAACCTATAACCTATAACCAATAATATTGACCTTAAACCATACCCCTTAACCTTAACTTTATCACTTAACCCATAACCATAACCTTAAACTTAACCCTTATCCCATAACCCACAACCCTAAACCCTTAACCTGTAATTGTAACCGTTAACCCTTAACCCTTAAACTTAACCCTTAAACCTTAACCCTCAGCCCTTAACTATCAATTGTTAACCCTTTACCCTCAACCCTTAATCCTTAACCCTTAACCCTAAAACCTTAATCCTCAACCTTTAACCCTTAACCCTTAACCTTAACACTTATCACTTAATCTTTAACCCTTAACCTATAACCCTTAAACATTAACCCTTAACCTTAACCTTTACCCTTAACCCATAACCTTAACGGTTAACCCTTAACCCTTAACCTTAACCTATAACCCATAACCCTTAACCCTTAACCTCAACCTATAACCTTAACCCTTAACACTTAACTCTAAACTCTTACCCTAAACCCCTAACCCTTAACACTTAACCCTTTAACCCTTAACCCTTCCCCCGACCAAAACTCATCTATCTTTGTGGCAAAGTGGAATAACTTATAACATCGAATGACCCAAAACTTGACAACGCATAGACATATTCCGAGTCCAACGAATCCTTCAACACCACAATAATGCCTTTATTCCTCAATCCTAGTAATTTTATAACATTGTCAGCATTGAATCCATATCGTATATGATTAAGGAAGATTTGATATTTACATTTAATAATATACAACCAAACTTCTTGCTTGCAAATAATAAGACCAAATTTTTATATTTTTTTCCTTGAAAGCTTTAAACAATATCAATGGTATATATAGTCATTTCATTAATATTTGGTTGTTGAAAAAACAAGCAATTTTATCATTTAACCTCAACAACCCCTATATTATCACAAAGTCAATTGCTATATATATATATATATATATATATATATAAAAAAAAAAAATTAGATTTGAATTTTTTTAAATACAAAAAATAATATATTAATCACATTATTACAAATTCATATACCCTATTTTCTAATAACTAATGGGTGAATTATATATAGGGTCTTGGAGACACACTTTCTTCTCTATAGAGTAGCTCCAAAAAAGCTATTCTTCTTAGGGACCTCATTTTTTACAATAGTCTTTCCTACCCTTACTAACACTAAAAGACAAAAAAGTGTGATGTCATTATTTCTCTCTCTTCTACCTACCACTACCCACCTACCTTCAACCTCCGAACACCTACCACCGACCTCCGACCACCGACCACCGACCTCCGACCACCAGTCACCGGTCGCCGGAAAAAACATAGAGTATCGGAAAAAAACATAGAGTACTCTATATATTTGCTGAGTACTCTATAAATTTGCGGAGTACTCTCTAAATTTCTTCGAGTGCACTAATAAAATTACGGAGTACTCTAAGAAAAACTCGGAGTACTCTAAGAAAAATTTCGGAGTACTCTAAGAAAATCTCGGAGTATTTTAAAAAACTGGTGAGTATTCTATTAATTCGATGAGTATTATTAGAGAACAAAGAAAACATAGTCAAAAAAATCTTTATTTATTACACAAAATTAAATACAAATTAATATACAATTAACAAAATTAAAATAATGAACCTTGACCAGATCTGGTCAAACCAGATCTGAAAAAAAAACTAATGCGTCAAAGCTACTCGGCGAAACAGCATCGAAGGAAACAGCTATTCTCGGCGAAGGAAGCTCGAGCCACCATCACCAAGCTGCTCCGGCGAAACAGCAATCGAAGGATTCTCTTCTCCAGCTCAGGCGAAGTAAGCTCGAAACAGTGCAGCAGTGTTCATCGAGAGTCTCCAGCCATGGTCAGGCACATCACCACCTTCAAACCTCCATAGCCGAGCATCAAATGTTCTGGATCTTAAGCCCGATCTGGTTCCCTGCTCTTTCTCCCATCTGAAAAGTTACTACCTTCGATATCCGAGCACCACCACCACTGGACGGTGTTCGATGTACTGCAAAACCAGGCGCAAGCGCAACTCCACTAAAGACGATGAACAAGATCGGCGAGGTGGAGCAGAACTGTTGCAGAGCTTCTTGCCTTCTTCTCCGGGTCGTCTCTCCTTGCTTCAAGCAGATCCGGTGGTGAAGCTCATTCACGCTGCTCCTCCACCGCGAAGAATAAGAACCAGATCTGGTTCGGTGGTGAGCTTGTGCGAGCTCCGGCGAATGTGAAGCGTGAGAAGAAGGAGAGTGGTGTTGGTGTGGTGGCGATTTCGGCGGTGGTGGTGGTGACCATTTTGGTGGTGTCGGTGGCTATTGAGAGGAGAGAGGAGAGAGAAGCAAGTAATGATTTGTGATTTAGAAAATGAAATTGTAAATGAGAAATAATTAGTATATATAGGCATAAAAAAACAAAAGAGGGTATAATTGTAAATGGGGTTTTGGGTTTCATGTGTTAAAAATTTATGAGGTCTTTAGTAAGAAGAGGCTCTAGGCCGGGTCCCCATCTTGAAGAGGGGGGTGTGGTCAAGACCCTAAGTGTCATTTTCTCATAACTAATTTATATAACACAAATATGAAATAGTAGAATTATTAAATAATAATAATAATTTATATAAAATTATGAAATATTAAATAAAATTATTATATATTTCTATATTAAATAATATAAAATTTTAAATTATTAAATAATAACAATAAATAATTATTCACAAAAATAATAAAGGTATAGAAAACTTAATAAAAGGAATAATTTATATTTAAGGTAATAATATTTTATGATAATAAACCTACAAATGGGTTTAAAGTGCATCAATGGGAGTTTGTCACATGTCAAGTATTAATTGGTTTAAGAATACATGTGTCGGCATACTATAGCGCTTGAGTCACATCTCAACCACGTTATGAAAAGATACCCTCAAATGTTAGTTTGCAATTAATGAAAACTTGACACATGTCGGTCAACGATTACTCATATGCTAAAAAATACTAAAAAAAACAGTTATGAAAAAGTACCTTAAATTTAGGGATAATACCTTTTGGGGGGGGGGGGGGGGGGGGGTACCCACTGGATCCGGTTTTTTACTTTTGGGTGTCCAAGGTTTTAAAAGTGATAAACCATTACCCATTGTTTTATTTTTGTGACGCCGTTAGTACCCACCGTTACTTTCTCCGTAAAATGCAATGTGGTGCCTACGTGGAGGGTGGAAAATCAGCCACACACGCCACGCAAGCGCCACGTATGTACCACGTGACACTTATAGAGAGTAGTTATAGCCTTAAAGACCTTAGGATTCTTGACTACACGACTTAGGAGATTTCAAACTCATAGAGAGTAGTTTGATATACCTTAAAACTATGTGAGGATCGAGGAACACCCTATAGCCACCATAGTGAACTAAGAAAGAACACAACTTCGCGCATTGCGAAACTAATGTGATCTTGAAATTAACATGTGTGGATTGTTTATTTGATAAGTGTATATTTGATTTAGTTTATAAATTGTACCATATGAGACTTGTTGGAATTTATGCATTAGTGTCATTCATTAATTTTCTACTCTTTCTCTCTTCTTTGACTTATTGAACTTAGACCCATCTAAACTCTCTTTTCTTTCTATTTTGTCAGGACGACAAAAATTTAAGTTTGTGGTCTTGATGTCTCTCTTTTTGTGATGTATTGATCCATTCACGAGACACTATTTTGGGAGGTAATTGGGCCTAAGTGGAGGATTTTTTCCTAGTATTTGCTATATTGTACTTTAACTTCTTGTTTTGGTCATAATTCTATTTATAGAGTTTTTGTGAAATTGTGTAGCTTTTAGGTACATGGGTTATACAAGGTTCCAAGATATGAAAAAGAAGTAAAAAAAGTCAAGATAAACCCAAGTCAAGGCGGAATTTGAGTTTAGAGTCACTTTTAGAAGTTGGAGCATTTGTTGGAGAAATCTATTCTACATTTCTACTTAGTGTTTCAGTCACTATGAAATATTGGTGATAGATTTGGACCCAATTCCTTTTAATTTAGATAGATCTTGAAGTCAGTGTCGAGTGGGAAGTGACAGAAATCATATCGAAGTTAAGATGAAGAAGTTATGCCATTTGTTTCTCCCGTGTCTCGAACCAGAATTATGTTAAGTAAAAATGGGTTGGGCCCTTTTTCAGTTTAGAAGTAAAAATGGGTTGTGCCTTAATTGTGTAGCTTTTAGGTACATGGGTTATACAAGGTTCCAAGATAAGAAAAAAAAGTAAAAAAAAGTCAAGATAAACCCAAGTCAAGGCGGAATTTGAGTTTAGAGTCACTTTTGGAGGTTGGAGCATTTGTTGGATAAATCTATTCTACTTAGTGTTTCAGACACTATGAAATATTGGTGAGAGATTTGGACCAAATTCCTTTTGATTTAGATATATCTTGAAGTCAGTGTCGAGTGGGGAGTGACGGAAATCATATCGAAGTTAAGATGAAGAAGTTATGCCATTTGTTTCCCCCGTGTCTCGAACCAGAATTATGTTAAGTAAAAATGGGTTGGGCCCTTTATAAACCTAATTAGGCAAGAAAAAGGGGGCACAAACGTTTTTAGCTTATATATAAGCCATTTAGCATCCCCCAAAACACTCACAACTCATAATCAACAAGAATTAATTTGAACAATAAGCACATCATCAAAATTTCTTTTAACAAATAAGGTAGAATTAATTTTTCCTCTTTAAAAACCATATTGAACAAGAAGATAGCTTAATCTTTCGTACCACGCCCTAGGAGATTGCTTTAAACCATATAAAGCTCTTTCAAGTTTAAAACCGTGATTTGGAGAAGTAGGATCTTCAAAACCTGGTGGTTGTTTCACATAAACCTCTTATTCAATAAACCATTTAGAAAAGAACTTTTTACATCCATTTGAAACAATTTAAAATCCATGTAAGAAGAAAAGCAAGTAGTATGTGAATGGATTCTAATCTAGCCACGGGAGCAAAAGTTTCATCGAAATCGAAACCTTCTTCTTGATTGTATCCTTGAGCAACAAGGCGATTTTTGTTCATTGTCACAATACCAGAGTCATTGAGATCGTTTAGTAATACCCATATTGTTCCACTGGTAGTGTAATCTAAGGGTTTTATTTACCAAGATTCTACACTTTGCTTCTATCAAAAATTGATTTAGTTCTTCATGCATGACATTGATCCAATGATCATCTAAAAGAGTTTATTTGATGTTTTTTTTTTGTTTTTCATACATATTTATATCATCTTTGGAGTATATTACGAAACTCGTCCTCAAGGCGACACTTTTCCTCACAATACAAATATCACAAAAATATGAGATGTTGAAAATTACTCATTTAGCATTTGCTGAACCTTACATTTCCTTTTAGGGGTGACTGTATTGATTGAAATCATATTTGTTTGCATGAATAACTTTGAAGAAAGATCGTGTCTTCACCTAAACATCTCTAAATCAAATATCTACCAAAGGAGCCAACCATCATAATTGATCTGCCATTGAGAAACACCACAAGCTTTCGAGGTAAATCAACCACCATCACTTCTCTTTGCACCACTATGCCTCTGTACAACGTCGAGATTGAGCTTCTCCTAAACCACCACAAACCCTAGCTCGATCACACCACCACCACCATAGCCACTATATTATATTCCGACCGAAGGAGTTTCAATTCGAACCATTCTCACCAACACGAACCACCAGCAGGAGCCAATAAGATTCGCCAAGAAGTTCCATCACTCCTCCGCCACAAACGAGTTTTCTGGTCGTGCATAGGAAGGGAATTGAAGTGTTTTTAGAACCATGAGATATGTGTGTGATATGGTCTCAGGATTTGAGAGGTGAAGTGGGTTATATACGGGATAATCTGCTAAATTTAGTATTTATTTTCAATTCTAAGTGGTATTTTATATGAACATAATAAGAAAGTGTTATATTTAAATTTCAAGGAAACTTTCTAAGACCTGTTGAAAAATTATATCTATAAATCTGCAGTTTTTTATGTTTTATTATTTATGGTTTATACCAGTAAAACACAAAAGATTATCTACAAGTGGAACCATCAATTCTAATTTATCAAGATAATTACCATGTTGTGTAGTTCAAGCACAAATAATCAAGTACTTTAACACATATTACAAAGAGAGTATTTAGTAGTTAAAAATTAAGGAAGCGACTGAGTGTAGATGTAGTCTTCGTTCTCATACACACGATGATCATCACTAATTTCTTCCGACTTAGGAGTATTATTAATGTCATCTTTGCACTTGTTACTCTCTTTTCCACACTGTAACTTTTCCTGTATCAAACAATACCGTGGAACATATATAATGAACTCATATAATTAATATTTTTCTTACAATTGAAACACTTCAATTCAACATAGTATAAGTGTTTCAATAACAAAGGGTATTTAAAAGTAGGGGTGTGTGCGGGTCGGTTTTGGATGAAAAATGTCCAACCCACAAACCACCTGTTCTTGTGCGTCTTTTGAAAAATGAGACTTGCACCCGCCCAATACATTATATAAACCATTGAGTTTCGGATAGGGAGGGTTGCAGGTGGGTTGCAGGTACATTGCGGTGATTTAGTTCGATAAATAAGCCAAATTTATATGTATATTTATTTGGCGGGTCAAATATATAATACAAACGAAAGTTGTAACAAAAAATATTGTTTAAAATACTCATAAATACTTCAAACAATCTCAAAATTTAAATTAAACAAAAAAACAAAGATATAATCATAATTGAAATGAAAAACGGATTCATTAGATAAAATATATTTGAAATATTGAGGGATTTAAAAAAAATTAAAAGAAAATGAATAATAAAAAGAAATATAGAATACGAAACACATGATCCCTATTATTTTATAAGAATAAAATGACTTATACGATTTTTTTTAATTTTTTATATTATAGGTAATCGGGTATGTGGGTTTCAAGTTTAAGATCCACAATCTACAAAAAAAAAAAAAAAAAAAAAATCTAATTGGTAAACCCAACTCACTCAATATAAAACTACCGTATAATTTCGAATTAGTGTAATCGGGTTGGTCAGATTATGGGACTTTCTAACGTGATGAAAAAGAAAAAAAAATGCACAACCCTACTTAATGGTTCAAACATCAAATGAGTTGGTAGTGAAAGAAATTTACATACAAGTTAAAAGTTCAAAACTTATTGAAATAAAGTTGTGCTTACGGTTTACATGATAGTCTCACTATGAATATACAAAAACTTATGATTTTTTCTTATTACATTAGAAAATCATTTTAATTCGGATTACAATTCCAAAATTTAGTAATCACTCCAAAACACTTTAAACTTTCAATTTAAGTAAATGATGTAATTATATAAGGTATAATTTTTTGTCTATATATATACAACCGTTTACGGTTTACCTAAACGAAAAAAAAGACTATCAATTTTCAATCGGAATAGGTGATCATGATACTTCTTAAAGATGGTCTTATATATCAAACAAGCAATTTCAAAGCTACTATATACAGGTATATGTTGAAATAGTATTAAAATGAGTTAAATTAAGGACAAACTAATTAACTTACAAAATTTGGAGAAGGCATCATGAAATCATTTGCATACTTTTTATCTTTACCAGTAGCTGCTTGACTGCTGCTAACAAACAATATCAAATGAACGAAGATGGCTAATAAATAAAGGCGAGGTTGAGAGAGCCTTAAAAATCTCATGTTGAGAGAAGAAAATTAACAAAGTAGCTAGAAATTTAGAGTATCTTTGATTTAGAGATGTTTCAATTAATTATATAATATTAGTACAATCTTTGTTTGTGTGAATAACTGAACATTGTCTCCGTTTCCACAACAACTAGCTCGATCATCAAGAAGATGGGTTGGCTTCTCTGACGGACAACGTTTTCACAATTATATATTAAATTATTTACCCACTCATTTTAGAGTCTGACAAGCAAAATTAAACTAGTAAAAGTGTCTACTAAAAATATTACCTCGCTTATAAGACTCTAAATTGATCTATCTAATTATATTAATTGTTTATCAATATAAAAACCTCAAGGTGTGTTCAAATGATAAGTGAATTAGGAGGATGAATTTCACCTAAAGAATCCTGAGTTCGAAATTCACTTGAAATATCTTATGGTCAGGAACTCTTTAGTAACCCAAGTAAAAATTAATCTCATTTTATTAAAAGGTGGGAACCTCATAGGACAAAATAGAAAAGAGGAGTTAATAGTAATTAAACATTTCAAATTATAAATCTTAGACACAGAACACATAGAACATGTGCATGCAGAAGTGGTGTTGGCTAGATCTATTATTAGAAAGAAATTAGCTTAATTAAGAACTGGACAACATGAATGACAAATGACAAGCGTACATAATTGGTAATGTGGCAGAAGAATGACCTACATCCATACCATTAGAGTTTAGACATTCAAAACCCTACCGCTCCAGATATTTAAAGACTGTACTATTTCAATGAATGCTACATTTAAAATATACTTGCAGATTTGAAATCTAGCTAGCACGTTTTATTATTACCAGAAAGGTGACTCCTCCTCCTATCATCCCATGGAGTCCCCCTCCCCTCCTTTTCCCTTAACCTCTGCTCTCTCAAAGATCTAAAAGAAAACCCTGATAGAATTTCTGTTCATTTTTACATATAGAAATATACTTAAGGATGTTAAAGAGCAAAACTCAATATGAATTTTTATTAAATCAAAATTTGTCTAATCTAATAGTGAATTAAGGTCATTAGAATAACGAATCAAGGTCATTAGATATATAATGTATAAATTAAAATCTTAATGGATCTAAAATACGAAACTTAATAAAATATTAAATTGGTCTAAAAAATCGTTTAAAGAAAGCACGAAATGCAAAACTAAAGATTTTGTATAGTGTAGCCATCCATTGTGGGATTTTGGTTGATACCATACATTATGTTCAGAAAGTCCTAGGCATTCAGAAAAATATATATTATCGGCCTAATTTTTATAACGTATATAAAACATAGCGAAAAATCTCCTAAGTCCTAATAACCCCAAAAAACGGTCAGCCAGACCTTTTAATGATTCAAGCAAACCCAAATCTTCACTAAATCATTTTTACAAATAATTTTTAAGATCTCATCTTTTCCTCTAGCAATAATGGTTATTATCAACCAACCACCTCAAAAGTTTTCCAAAATATTTGTCTAGATTATTGCCTAATCTTCCCTTTATCATTTATATAGGGGTAGATAAACTTGAAAATTTCTCAAGAAAGAATAGGAATTACAATTACTTCAATCTGTGCTAGAATATTGGAAAGTTGATTCCTTTAGTTGTGTGAGAGTATTGAGTCAAAATCTGGCTAACAATTACGTAGAACTTAGGTCAACTCACAATGAGGGACTTTTTACCTACATTTATGTTATATCTTCCAATGAATTTTTCTACGAAAAAACAGGATATAAGTATAGTGTCATCCATAATATGTGCTATGATGTTCAAAATAATGTATTACACTACTGAATATGGTCATTCATAAAGTTATTAGTGCTTCAGGTAAATAAGGGACACAAAGGGATATTTTTATCTTGGTAATCTAAGGTCATTTTACATGTCATTGCATGTTCCTTCTCAACCATGGACAAACATTAGGATGGATTGTTATCGGCCTTCCCCGTACTCAACTAGGTAACGATTTAATTTTTGTTGTGATTGATCTTTTTTCAAAAATTCTAAACTTTATTGCATGGAAGAAGGACAACAATGTAGAGAAGGTTGTTATATTTTTTTGAGAGAAGATATATGTTTTACAAGATTTCCCTTTTTCTATCGTTTCTGATCGTGATACACGACTCCTGTCACACTTTTGGTATAGTTTGTGGCGTTCGGTTTGTACGTCTTTGGACTTCAGTACAAGGTACAATCCTCAAATTGGTGGTCTAACAGAGATGGTCAATCGTTCATTGGGTCATTTTTTGTGTAATTTTATGGATGATGTTTGAAGGGTTGGGATTTATTGTTGTGCAAGGCTGGATTTTCACATAATCATGCAATCAATTATAGTACATGTTTTGGTTGTTCATCGTGATCATCTTGTATGGTTCCTGCATCAGATCCATCTCGTCCTAAAAGTATTGTTGTTGATTTTATTAATGAACTTCAGAAGATTCATGCTCAAACTCACAATTAATGTTGCCAAGTAAAAGCAATATTACGTTCATCTCTTGTTATGCATATTATTTCTACATTAGAATGCATTGGTGTTGCGACAACAACCATTTAGGCAAATTAATCTTTAGAAATGGGAGCCCAATAATTATTTAATTACATGTATTATATATCTTGAGGCAAATATTGACTATGCTATTATAGAGTTTGACATCCTTGAAATTATTTAGGGAATGCAAGCACCTTCAATAACTAGGTGGAACATCGAGTTCATGTTGAAGAAGGCCATATAAACTGCTAAAAACATGCATATCTTCGTCACATTCCAATAATCTGCAAATAGAGCCAAGTCTATTAGGATGTGATCCGTGAACTGTGATATCTCCAACCCATTTCGTATATTAATATATATCTCATGTGAGTAACTTTTTATTAGAAGGGGCATAGGTTGATCAATATGTTGTAAGTATTTTTTATGTAAAGCCTAGCGAGGCTCTTTAACCTTCTTTTACTTTCAATTTTAAGAGCAACGTCTCATACCATACTAGTACAAAATTTACCAATTTTGGTCACATCTTTCAACTACACCCTTTTTCAATTGCGATCAAATTTGGACAATCCTGGCCAAAGTGAAGGCAATTAGTCAATTTACTGTGTTATCTTTGCAATATCCTGATTTAGACGTGAACTGAATATGGACGATGCAAAGATAATGCGCTTAATGACTAATTTTCTTTTTAATTTCGTCAATTTAACAATATAGTTATTACTTTGGCCAAAATTGGCACAAACCTTTATTGATCAAGCCAAAATTGGACAAAATTGAAATGAGGCTAAAACTGGTGAAATGTGTAGAAATTAATAGAATTTACTCCAATTCTAAAATACGTAAGGATTTTCCAATTAAAATAAAATAAAATGATAAGTTATTTTTTTGATCTCTAATTTTCTAACTAGCGAGTTTAAAATATGTGAACAATTAATTAATAGATATTTTAGATATATTATCTATGTTTATCTGGTAAGAAAATCTCGGCAAAAAAATAGTTCTTAGGTGACAAATTGTTGATGGAAATATTGTTATATTTTGGATTCTTTTGTTTCTTAAAACACATAGCATCAAATATTATTAATAAAAAACAAAAATATTATTCGATTCCCAAAGGGGAAATCTGAATACAAAATGTAACAGAGTTAAAAAGTAGGAAAAGACGCCCAAATTAAAAGGTAAACTAGATGCAACAACACTAATCCAATCAATAGCACGATTTGTTGATTTCCGCACCTACCTAATAGAAATATGAGAGGGCTCATCGGCTAACAATTAGATGTCTTTCAGGATCAACGGAAATCACCAGTTTGTTGTGCTGGTGGGAGATTTGATAGCTTAGATCACAGCTAAAACATCACTTTTGACGGTAATACGAACAAATGATGATTGTCTGGTATACAAGATAGTACTCTTGATGGTCAGATAAGGTAGTAAAAACGGGGGAAGGGGATGAGTAGATAGTTTTCCCACAGACAAATCCCACTCATATTCTCTACCAATGAAACTTGTAACTACTCTATGAGGATCCACGATTGTGTTTGTGTTGAGTTTAATGGTGTTTTGCAAAGGAAGCGTGTAAGTAGTTATTCCAGTTAAGAATGAAGTATCATGTAAAGAAAAAGGGGAAGGGGGGAATGCAAAACATGAGCAAAAAATCTTCTAAACTATTATTTATTTGAATGAGAATAGTAGGCACGTGTAATTTTTTTTTGCATAACAAATTTATTTCGTGTTATCCAGATAGAACAACATGTAAAGGCTATATTAGGAATTGTTTCTTTCGTCTTAACGACATTCTTTGCGTAGTTGGAAGTAAGGTCCAAGAGACACCGGTCAAATCCAAAATCCTTAGGGAAAGTCACACGGGTAAGTAGAGATATATTATTCCATATTTCTCTAGTCCATGTGCTTTGGAATAACATATATTCGACTAATTTTTCAATGAGGTGACATTTGTTGCAGGTAGGGAATATCTCACACTAACTAAATTTATATTTGGTTGTGTAGGGAGAGCATCAATGCACACTTTTGAGAGAAAAGTCTTTAGTTTCAAAGACAACTTTCTGTATTCTATCCCAGGTCTCTGGAATAAAGGTGGGGAAGCTCTTACTATACCATTCGGATAAGCTAAGTATTTTAGAGCTTGGTTATTTCTGGTCTAAGACAAATATATCTCGTACCCAAAATGGGGCCAAATCACCCAATCAAGTCTCACTAAATACGGTATAGGGGTAGGTTGTACTAGTTGAGCACTCTTTTCATCCATGAACAAGAAGATTAACAAAAAAACCATGTTTTAGTTTCTAGGTTAATACGTTCGACAACTTTTGTAGGAAGATTTTCCAGTGAAGAAGGGGTAGAAGAATGTACTTGGAGCCAAGGGATTTTCCAAATGACTACTCATATCCCTACTAAACCATAGGGCAAGGTCTCAAAGAAATTAGTTCCCCTTGATTATTCTAAACCATACCCACGAGGCGTGGTTTCCCATTGACACATTTCAAAATGAGTTCTTGGGGAAATAAATCCATTTCAAGGTTTGAGACACAATTGACTCAAGGTTCTCTAAAATTTTCTATGCTTTCTTAGCCATAAGGGTCGGGTTATAGGCCTAAAAATCCATAAGGTCGAGACCACCTTCGGTTCTAGCAGTAGAGAAGATTGTTTGGTTGCACCAATGGATGCCAGAATCCCCAACCTCGCTCCACCAAAAATCTGCCACTAGGGATTTTTGCTTTTTAGCGATGGTTTTAGAGAGTGATAGAAACGACATTAAGTAAGTTGGGAGAACATTGGATATTGCTCCTATAAGAGGGAGCTTTCTCCCTTTCGATAAGAGGGAGTCTTATTAAGCTCAAAGTTGAGAATGGACCCTTTCAGTAAGCCAAACTAATCCTCCAACTCCGAATAACCCCCACTTTGTTGGGATTCCAAGGTATTTGCCCATATCAGTCACTCATGGTGCTGCGAAGGTGTTCGTAATAGATGCTCAAAGTCAAACAAAAGTATTGGGGATAAAAAAGAGTGAAGAAGTTAAAAAATTGAAATATTGTTTAGACACAAAACAGTATTTATACAATATTCCTTTATAGTTCGTGCTTCACGTTTATTACACTCAACGATAATATTTAATCGTATATGAAAAGTAATTGTAGTGGGGGAGGATATGAATGAGCGATATGATACCCTTTAAGGTTTCACAAAGAGAGTTGCTCGCCTGTGAGGCATGTTAGAGACTGGGTGGTCAAAGTGAAAAACGTAAGAAGATAATGGGTCGCCTTGATGAATGCCTCGAGAAGACATAGTGGTGCCAGACCTTTTAGATTCGTAGTAATACTATAGGAGACTAGGGGATGCACCAAATGACCCAACACACGCACGTTGAGTGGAAGCCTCGAAAGAACTTTTGGATAAAGTCTCGTTCCAACTTATCGTAATCCTTGTGCATAACTGCCTTTGGAATGCCAAAACATTTATTCGCACTAGGCTTAAGACGCTAAAATTTATGGAGAACCTTGTGCACAAGAATGACATTGTCATGGATATCCCTAATCTGAATGAAGACCATTTGTGTTGGGGGTTACTATCTTATTCATCAAAGGTTTAAGACGGATAAACATCACATTCGAGATAATCCTGTAAATAAAGTTAGCTAGGTTAATGGGTCAAAAGTATCTCAGCGATTTAGGATAATCAACTTTTAGAACGAGGACTAAAAAAGTCTTATTCAAGTGCTTGAGGTCAAGCGAACCCAAAAAGAAAACTTGGCAAAGCGATAGAATATCAGGCACTAGGAGGTACCAAAAGTAGTGGTAGAACCGTCCACTATTTCTATCAAGGCTAGGTGACTGGTTTGCCCCCAAGATCCAAGTTTCCTTCCCAACTTGTGCCATATAAATGACTCGAGTCAATGAAGCGTCGTCGACATAAGATACCACTGGGAATGCAATGCAAGAAGCACTTATAAGCACGTTGGCCTTCAGATTTGTATAGGTCACAGCAAAAAGAAGTAGTTAAGCGCTCAAGGTTATCAGGGTCATCTACCCATTTTCCAAGAGAGCTCTTAAAACAAAGGATTTGGTTTACAGTGCGCCAAAACTTAGTAGAGACATGGAAAACACGGTCGTCTTCTTTCAGCCACTTATATTTAGTCCTATTAGCACAATATTTCTCTTCATAAGTATATGGTTTATTAGTGACCAATAGAGTGTCCATATAACAATGGAAGATGATTTAATAATTGCTCATTGATATGTCGCTTATGGTTTTGGTGTTCAAATTTGCTTCGTTAAAGTAGAGTTTTTTAACATAAATTTAGTTTTCATTGGATTTTGTATAAAGAAGGACAACAAAAGGCATAAAATGGTAAATAATTTGGGTACCGAGTAAAATATTACTCCTTCCGTCTATCGATATTTGTCATACTTTTTTCCCACACGGATTAAAGAAACAATTAATTTCTTTTATTTTTACTAAACTACTTTCAACTAATTAAGTAAATAAATTTAATGATGATAAACTTTTAAATATTAAATAAAGATAGAATTAGTAGAAAATATAAAAAAGTTTTTTTTTATCTTAAATAGATAATTTTTTATGGATATTTATTTTTAAAAATTATGGTAAATATTAATGAATGGAGGGACTAAAAACTTTACTTTTGTAATGAGGCGTAATTTCAATTACGAAAAAATATTTCGCCAAATATTATGTCAATAATCAACCCTAGATAGCTAGAAAAAGACACTTCAAAAGGTTAAGCACATGGAGGAGTAAGTTTACAACTCAATCACTTGAATTAAAGTTAGTATTATCGAACCATTTCACAATAGAAAATGAAGAAAAAGGGAATATCTCTTTGAAAACTCATCATGCTGCAAGACAAAAGGAAAAAAGAAAAACAATTTGGAATTTACTACCAAAAGTTGAAACATGTAGGGAACTCAAAGAGATTGCAAGATGAAGATTGCACGTGGTGTCATGCGATTAATGATATGGATCTTGATTAACTTGTATATGTCAATATGAAATTTACTTTAAATTCATTTTAAATCAGATAAAATTCATTTTTATAACTTTTTATCATTGCAAGATATATTAACTACTATAATAACTATTGATATTTCAATCATACAATTTTTTTAAATAACTAACTAGTTATATAAAAGATAACTAGATAATTAATTATTAAAAATCTTCACTTTTAATTTATAATTTTTTTCTAAAATATTATAGATAAAAGACAAGATCTAATATATTAAGAGTCGAATTATTGAATACCATATGTTAGCAAGAGCACTTAAGACTAGGATGTTAACGAGCGTAGATTTATAGATATATGTTTTATTTTACTATAAACAGAAAAAGTTTTAAAATACTAGATGGAGGTTAGAGTGGGTTGTGGAGATCAAATTATAAAACTCGCGTAAGACAAAATAAGTGTGGGGATAAGTATTATTTGTTAGTGAAAAACAGAAGCACTCATGTAATGCTAATTACAAATATATTATATCAAACCCAATATAAAGCTTACAACAAGATAACACGATACTGAAAAAGGAAAACCATAACTTACAAAGAAATAATATATTAGAAGTAATTGATCACAATATTAATAACAAAATTCTGGTGTAACCGATATCTGTAAACGACTAATATCACTATTCTAGCCTATGCTAAAAAACGATTCAGAGAGAGAAGTTAGAGTGCTTTTTTAGTGAGTTTGTAATTTTGATTTATGTTATCCGAATGACTCTAGCCCTCTAGATATAGTGGTATAGGCATTTATAAACGGTCATATTTATTTTCCATCATAAAGAGATTCACCGCAAAGGAAGAATTATTTCACATGTGTGGAAATTATGACACTCTTCTTGTAGCAGGTTGGAGGACGAATATGGATCACCCTTGTAACCTTGGTAACATTCGATACTTCATTACGGGAGTTATAGATAGTGGAAACGGGGGCAATGAAGTCTTGGATGTTTATTGTTCTTCTGATGGCTTTTCAAATACCTGTTTCACAGTTGATTTTATTTTTATTTTTCAATTCCCCATGACTCCAACGACCACAACTATGCCACCGCCTTCGCTGTCACCGGGCGGGCGGGGTGGTGGTGGTGGTGGTGCGCACATGTGGGGTATTTCTTTTACTCTTTACTACTAGAGTCTTGAGTTTTTCAAAATTTATAGAAATAGGAAATAATATAAAGTAATAAAGTTCCTTATATACTTCAGATGTGGTACTTTTTATCAAAATAAAGACTCTTGGTCTTCTTCTCCAAGAGAATGAAATAAATTAAACTTCATTTCCTTTTTCTCTTTGATTTCCAACAACCCCCTCTCAAGTTTTGGGAGAAAAGATGAACAGGTTTTCATGCACGCTAGTCTTGGGTAAATTGTACTTAAATGGCAATATCTTTCAATTGAAATTGACGCGTAGTGAAGTGACTCAACCACCAAATTTTGTCAATTGGACGTACTCTTGAACTTGACGTTCTTCGGTCGAGGCCTTCATAACACATACTTTACCCACTAGTAATTAAAAATTACTCGATCATCGCCATTTCTTACACATAGGTGATCCGTAAGATTTTATTTTTCAAAGTAGACTACCATTCTAGGGTCTTGATATCATTAAGATCACAAGAGCTCAACCTCATTATGTGTTTTTTAAATTCATCAAGTCCATCTCAATATGACCACCACTACGGGCTATAAATTTATAGTGTGTTATAAACTCATCCTTAGGATCTTCAGAGTGTCAATCGAATGTAGAATCCCCATCTAGGGTCATGAGGTCATGTTAGGAGCAATATATATCAATTTCAACGGTGAATTCATGAAATATTTCTCAATAGGACCACCATTAACGGATATGAATTCTTTAAGATTTAATATGCTCATGTATGCACAATTTATGCCATAGGGATGGAAGATAGCACGTCATATGAACTCATCATTTATACGTTCTTATCAATGGTTTTTGTCCTATCCCCCTTGACATTTCCAAGACTACTGTCTTGGTTAAGCCTTTGGTGAATAGATCAACTAGATTATTCTCTAATCGTACATATTCCAAAGCCATCACACAATTCTTCTACAACTGTTTTACTAAACCATGTCTGATGCGAATTACATCTGTGAGCTTAACAAAATCAAATTTCCTATGGTGAATCAAGAAGATATTAACTTCCTGCATTTTCTAGTCAAATTTAACACTAGGAAACCTATCAAAACTGGAGTCTTCCTTGAACAAATGGAAGGAGTTGTATGGGTTTCAATAATTTATGAGAGTTTGGGACTTTTCTCCTGTAATTGTGGTATAGTAAGGCATAACAAGAGTGCATGTTCAGTGGGTATGGTGCGCCCTCGTTGGAATGATGACTTTACTAAATACTTTAATTAGAAAATAGAGACTCCTATTGGGAAAAAAAAGACAAAGTGCATCATGTAAGTAGAATAAGAGATCGATGGGGCGTGTTTGATAAAGTTGTTTGTTTTTTCCTATTCAGAAGATTTGACGGTAATAATGATGATGAAAGTGGATCAAATAATGGTGAAAACAGCAGAATGAACACTGGATTTATGGTTGGGTCGAGGTTGTTCCTATGAATGTGCAGGGTAATAACGAAGCAGGAGAGAAGAACAATAAATACGAGGGCAAGTCTTTGAAAAGGAAACATGAAGACACTTGATTAATAGGTGATGTGGTGGGTAATCTGTAGAATGGAAATGATCCTGTTGAAATTAATGAGAATAATTTTCCAAGTTTTTTCATAATTTTTCAAGAAGAGATCCAAGACTTTGGTAAAAGTATTATTGTAAACAATGAAGTGATTGTTGATGTTTTGGGAGGAAGAGGTATAGACATTGATGTTATGTACAACAAGATCACAAATAATGTGAATCAAGGTGTAGAGATAGTATCCAATAAAGAAGCTTCGAAAAGAAAAATTATGGAGGTTGACGACACCAATAAAGGGAAAGACACTCCAAATGCAAAGGGCAAGAATGTCTTAACTAATGAGGTGGAGAATAAAGAACATTTTGAACCAGATTGGGAATAAAAAAACTCATAATTTGTCCATATAACTCAACATATGAGACAAGACGAAGATTTGATCAAATGTGGTATAAAACCCGAGAAGAAGAGTTATTTATCCGACATAACAATTTTCTTGACCAAGAAGCTTGAAGACGAATGCATCTCCGAGTTACTTGGAAGTCAAGTCTAAGGTTGGAAAATATCAGCAAGAAGAATTTAATATCATGGGAAGAAGGATTAACGAGATGAAAATGTTCATTGAGATTCTTTACACGAGCTTTTGTGAAGTCAAATATAAAGTGTTCGAAAAGGATAACACGATCGACGATAAAAAGTATGAAACTGAAGAGGTTATGCCAGATTAGAGGAAGTTATATTATAGTAATGGTATGGTTTGTGATGGACATTTACGTCGATATGAAGTTAGTGATAGCAGCACCGAAAATGACGCATGTACCAGGGAGATTCGTGTGAAAGAAAGTGTCGTCCCAATCCATCTGATAGACAAGGGCCAGTCCTCAGAAGTGGTCAAGTTTTGTGGATAGATTACTTGATTGGAATATTCGAAGAACGAGGAAATTAATAACTAAAAAAATGTTTAAGACCCTCACGTCTAAGTATAATGTCTCTACCATTTGTTTACTTGAATCTAGAATTAGTATAAAATGGCGGGAATAAACTAGAAATGGATGGAAAAAATTTAGAATGTAGAAAGTTTTGCATATCAAAAAAAGTTTTAATGGTATTGTTGACGCATTGGCTAAATGTGTGATACAAAAATATTGATATTTCTAAATGGTAGTTTACTTTACTCTTTGCGAATTTTATATACCTTAGTATTTTATATAGTCGTCGTGTATATTTACACGTACCTTGGTATCTCTAGCAACTCACTTCTTTTATCACATCTTATTTTATATATAATACACAAGAACCAACAACAATTTACAGAAAAATGTAATATAGCTAAAATACATTGTATCCACAAAATCTTTTAGCTCAATATTCTTACATTTATTTTTTTCTTTTCCAAAAAACTCTCTTATTGTTCAAACAAAATTCTTCGTTGCTTATCTTTTTTTACACCGCGACAGAAATAGCACCGTCTGCAATAGGACTGGAACATATTTTCTAATAACATACAAAAAGAACCCAAAAATCAAAATAAATACAACTTCAACTATATGTACTAAAGATTAGATATCATATAAAATGTGATTCAGATTCCAGAGTAGATATATATTTAATTTATACTAAACCGATACAAACTACATGTATTTCCCTACTGTACAAAAAAAGCCACACTCATTAAATTACAACTATCATACCCTAACGTGTCAATACAATCAAAATTACATTCTCATTGACTCCACATAAATTGCATCTTCCATTGTAACTTGATCTATCTTTCTTTTCCAAGTTCTTATTATACAAATATTTCATCATTTTGAATATTTTTAAGCAGTTCCAGTAATTAACTTTTCACGTTGATCTAACTTCTTAACTTTCAGTATTCCAATCAAAACTTGTAACCCAAAAAACGCACATACACTGTATGCTATTGTAGCAGGCATCTGAAAATCAAATGTTTTTTTAAATAAATAAATAAAGAAATAAATATATATATATGTATATATATTATTGAATGAGAATGTTGCATTGACTTACTCTAATTGCATTAAGATGTAAAATCGTAGCAAGGTTAATTAAACTTCCAGCAGCTACAGCCTGTTAAAATATGAACCATTAAATATAGGGACCTATAACGCAATTTCAATAAATTTGATTGAGATAATGAACTTACACTTAATGTTGTCTTTTGAACAGCTGCTACACGTTGAAAAGCTCTCTCAGATTCTAATGTTCGTACTCTAAGCTTTAAATCACCTTGCTCCTATATCAACAATATTTATATATTAAAAAAAAACATTAAAAAGAATTCAAAAATAAATTAAAAAGTGTACCAATCGTTGAATAATATCCGCTAGCTTCTCAATTCGATCAGCTTGTCTGAATAAATTATAAAAGGCTTGTGATTGTCTATCCAACCTCTTTCTAAAATCCTGATTTAATTAAAAAAAAATTAAAAATTATATCCTCACACACATACTTTTTAAAAAAAAAAAAAAAACTATACCTTTACAACAACTTCAACTCCAGCTTCACGAAACTTAAGCAATTCCAGAGCATAACTAATAAAAATAAATAATTAATTTTTTTTCTTTAAAAAAAATTAAAAATTAAAATATACTTACGGTTTTGCAATTTCAGTAATATCGAAACGAGGATCGAGACCTTTACCAATACCATCTAAAACTGAAAAGGCTCGGACCACAAATGTAAATGTGGCGGGAAATCTAAAGGGTTGATCTCCGGCTATAGATAATAAATCTTCCCCTGTAAAATAATAAATATTATTATTTCTAGAAGCTTCTAGAAGGTTCTAGATTATAAATTACCAATTGCAGCTAATCGTTGCTTTTTCTTGGCAACTTTCTCTTCTTTACTTAATTGTTTTTTGAAACCAAGTTCTGAAGTAGCCATTTCTCTTTCTTTTCTTTGTTGAACAAGTCTTTCTTCAAAACTGTATAAAAACAAAAAAAGAATAGTTTAGTATTAAAAGGAATTTCAAGGGTATTAATGTAAAGTAAAGAAAAGTAAAACAAAGGACCTGTTGAGAAAGAACAAAGCAGTTCTTCTTACAGCAGTCATATCTCCTGTAGGTACAAGAACACCCATTTGTATCATAGCTTGAAGGACCTGTAACAAAATTTTATTTTCTTAATATCTTTCATAAAATCAAACATTACCTTATAAAATATTCATTACCTTATCAGAATCTTTTTCGTAAACTCCATAAAATACTTCAAGCAAACCTTCTCTAATATTTGGACTTATACTGCAAAAAGAAGAAAAAGTAACAGTAAAAAAACTTGACACACAATATATAAAAAATAAAAAAATTAATTAATTACCTTCCCATCATTCCAAAATCATAAAAAATTAACCTTCCACCATTAACATCATCTACAGCTATATTCCCAGGATGCTGTAATAAAAATATCACCCAACATTTTTAAATTTATTATATATTAATTATCATAATTTTCATTAAATTATGTATTATATATGAAACTCACAGGATCAGCGTGAAAAAATCCAAAAGATAAAATTTGCTCTAGGTAAGATTCAACAGCATAACGTCCCAACCTAATTAAATCATTAAATTATTATAAAAAAAAAACAAGAAATATTGTTTATTTTCTTTGAATTAACATATTATATAATATATATACCTTTTTCGATCAACACCTAATTGATCTAAAGCTTGTATCCTATTTATTTTAATTCCAGGTACATATTCCATAGTCAGAACCTATAGAAGTAAAAAATCATGAATAATATTTAGTATATATAAATAAATATTATTTTCCTCTAAAATATTCAAAACCTGTGGAGTTGTGTATTCCCAATAAATCGATGGAACTTTAACATAATCCATGTTTTTGAAATTATCCGCAAATTTTTCCGCATTAGCAGCTTCTTTCGTATAATCAATTTCCTAAAACAAATTAAAAATTTATTCAAGAAAATCGCTAAATTAATAATAAATCAAAAGTTAAAAAGTGATAAAATTTTACCTGATATAATACATTAGCACATTCATCATAAATAGCAACCCAATCTCTTTTTGCACCATCAGATTTCGGATCAATCTTCTGAAGATTTTCAGCTATTACCTGTAATATTCATATAATTTTAATTATTATGTAAAGATTTTATATAAATAAAAATATTTATAAACTAACCCTTAAATTCTTAAGATCAATATCGAAAAGGTCCTTTAAACCAGGTCTTTGTACTTTAACAACAACTTCCTCTCCATTTAGTCTTGCACGATGAACCTGACCTAAAAATAAAATAAAATAAAAAATTAATTTTCCAATTATCATTTTTATTTATTTTTTAGTATGAAAAATACCAAGACTAGCTGCAGCAATAGGTTCAAAGTCAAAACGTTCGAATATATCATTCACAGGGGATTTTAGCTCTTCTTCTAGAATCGAAACAGCTGTTTCTGAAGGAAAAGGTGGAACTTGATCCTATATTAATTAAATTTTAGTTTAATTAAGAAACATTTAATTATTACATATTATTATGTATATAACATAAAATGTACCTGTAGCTCTGATAACTGATCAACATATTCTTGAGCTAGAATATCTACTCTTGTGGAAAATTGTTGTCCAATTTTAATGAATGTGGGACCCAATCTTAATATAGTTTCTTTCAACCATGTGGCAAGAATTTTTCGTTTTTCAGCTTTCTTTTGCTCTGTTATTCCACCTGTTTGTGTACATATGCATATTTCAATGGATTGTTGATTAAAATTTAAAAGAAAATGCTAATTTAACCTCGATAAGCAAACTTTTGGTTAATTAACCAAGCTCTAAATAGAAAAGTGAGAACAGATCCCCAAATCTCTACTGTTCTTTGAATTGTTGAATATGTTTTAAATCTTCCCCATCTACCCCCAGGTGTAACAGATACCTGTAAAAATAGATAAATAAAAATGTCAATTCATAATGAAAAATATAGTTATGTAGTTGATATAAGCTTATAAATGGCTACCTCGACTTTTTTATTTGTTTTAAACCAAGCATCTTCTTGTCCAATCTCTTCAATAGTTTTATTCTGATTCTTCTTAGTTTCCCCTTTTTCTACATCCACTACTTTAGATATGCTTCTTCCATTAACACTTCCATTACCATAGTTTACTAAGCTTCCATTACTCGAAACTCGATTATTGATACTTCCATTAGAATTGGAATTAACACTATTACCATTCACATTTCCATTTAATTGGTTCATTAATTCTCTATCTCTTCCTTCAAGAATAACAGCATTATCGTCTCTTTTAACTGCTCTTACGATTCGAATTTGATTTCGGAGAACTGTGGTGTAATTAGCTTTTCTTAATGAATAATTTCTGGGTTTTCTAGTAGATGATGTATTTGATAGAAAGATCAATAGAGTTGCTCCGGTTAAAGAAGCGGTTGCACTTGCCATTTCTTAGTGCAACTTCAGAAATACATGTGTTTATGTATATATTAGAGAGTGAAAGGTTTGAGGTTTGAAGAATGTGTGTTAAATGCAGAGAGGAGAAGAGAGTGATGGAGAGAAAATGGTATCCATTAATACTTTAGGAGGGAAATTAGGGGATTGTGGAGGAAAAAATGACACGTAAGCAAGGAAGATGAGTGTAGGAAGATTGTGAGAGGGTTTTGATTGGTGAAGGGGTTGTGTTCTAAGCCAAGCCACGAGAGGCTACTTTTGTCCAATTCAATTAGAAGACGTTGTATGTTATTATATTTTGGGGTTATTGTTGAAAACATCCTCCTTAAGCTTTCTAATTGTTTTTTTATGCCTTCAATAATCTTATTTATAAAAAAATGCCTAATGAAATAATTATTTATAGAAAACATCCCCTTTATATTTTCTATACCTTTATTAATTCCATCACATGCGCGCGTCCGTGAAATTTTTTTAAAATCGTCATAACTAATTCAAAAAAAATCAGAAAATTAAAAAAAAAAATATTTTTGAATAAATCTAATTAATATTTACGTCTATGAATTTTTTTGATTTTTTTTGAATTTTTTGAATTTTTTCGAATTTTTTTAATTTTTTTTTCGCAGACACGGAATTCCATGTTTTAAACATGGAATTCCATGTTTTAAACATGGAATTCCATGTTTTAAACCGTGAAATAAACATGGAATTCCATGTTTTAAACATGAAATTCCATGTTTCAAACATGAAATTCCATGCTGCGAAAAAAAAAATTAAAAAAATCAAAAAAAATCAAAAAAAATCAAAAAATTCAGAAAATTCCGAAAAAAATCATAGACGTAAATATTAATTTGATTTATCCAAATATAATTTTTTTTGATTTTTTTGATTTTTTTGATTTTTTTTGAATTAGTTATGACGATTTTAAAAAAATTTCACGGACGCGCGCGCGTGTTTATTAGTTTTTTTCTTATTTTTTAATTGTTAATTATAAGGGGGCTGTTTTCAATAAATATTTTTTTATAGGCACCTTTTTTTAAATAAGTTTTTTAATAGGCATCAATCAACAATTGGCTCTTATATTTTTTGTCTTTTTTTGGTGTTATTACAACACCAAAAGAAAGTGTGTTATTAGGTGCCACATATTTTGTAGTGAATTAGTCATTCGCTTTGTTAGCTTGATCTAGGGGAAATGAAGATTTATATGAGTAATTGATCCAACTTTTGTTTTTTTATATGTAATCCAAGCAAATAGTTCTTTTATTAATTTTAAATTATCAAAAAAATTTGAATCTTTTACCATATAATAATCATTTAAAGGATATCAATTTAATACAAATGTCTAAGGATGGAGTTGTGATAGTACTAATTTTGTTTGTTTCCACCAATCGTGATTGTACTATCAACTGAGTAATACAATTATTTCCAATAATGTTATGTTTTTTAGTAATACAAACGTGATTAGAGATTATGTTAGGATCGAGGAACATCATATAGCCATCATAGCAGACTAAGAGAAAAACCTATTCTTCGTGCATTGCAACGCTAATCTAATCATGAACTTAATATGTGTTGATTGTTTGTTCGATAAGTGAATATGTATGACTTCGTTTGTGAATGCTACTATATGAGACTTGTTAGGATAGTTGATTTAGTGTCATTAATTAGGTTTATATTTGTCTCTTCTTTGATTTTTTGGATTTAGGCCCCGTTGAGCTTTTATTTTCTTTTATTTTGTCAGGACGACAAACTTTTGAGTTGGGGGTCTTGATGTCTCCTTTGTTTTGTTATATTAATCTATTCACGAGACATTTTTTTGGTGTCTTAATTGTGTGTTGAGTGTGTAGCTTTCAGATTCATGGGTGACACAAGATTCCAAGATGATTTGACGAAGTCAAAAGTTCAAGTTCAACCCTAAGTCAAGGCGTATAAAGAGCTTAAAGTCAATTTTGGAAAGTTAGAGTGTTTACTGAAATAGTCTGGATGCCACATTGAGTCAGTCACCACGAATAATTGGTCAGATATTTGGATAAAAATCCTCTTGATTTGGATAGAGAATGAAGTTAGTGAAGTGTGAGAAGTGACGAAAGTCCATTCGAAGTTGAGATGAAGAAGTTATGTCATTTGCTTCCACCATGATTCGAGCTTATCCAGCACTAGTCTAAAAACGGGTTGAACTATATTTAACCTATTTAAGTGAGCACATGAGGCCCCAAAATAATTTTTAGGCAACTTTAGAAGCTCATTATTCAACATTACACTTTAGATACTCGTTCATTTAAGTGTCTGGAGAGAGAGGAGAAGAGAAGAAAAGTTTTTCAGAAAACCTCATTATTCTTCACCATTCCAACACCGATTCATTCCGTACTAAAGTAAATTTATTCCATTTTATCTTATAAACACGATTCTAGCATTTTTCTTCATTAGTTTTTATTTCTGTATTATGAATTAACACTTATTGCTTGAGGATTGCTTTGTGTGCACCTTTGCTAGTTTATTCAATATTCTATTTAATTTGAGATTATATTTGATTGTAGTGGTATTTTGTTCCATTAACTATGTATTTATGACTATTTTATTCATATTATGGCCAAATATTAGGTAGTATTAGTAAATAGTCGCCCTTACACCTTTAACAGTGTATTTTGTAGTTACATTGAGTCGTCAATCCAGGCAACTTGAAAATCCGTCACGTCATTAAAGTTCAAGTCATTACGGTAAAACAAAAAAATTTATCTATAGAGTTTCTATTTACCAAGGAAAAGTAAAATTAATATAAAATAAATTTGAATTGTCCTATTTGCCCTTAATAAAGAAATTATCACCACACATGCCATTATATTTTAAAGGAAATTGGACAAAAAAGGATAAAAGAGGAGAGTATCGACATAGTTTACTAATACAGATGAATTATACTGTGACAGCTTTTGGGGAGATTCTTATGAATGGAGTAGCTGAGAAATAATAAGAAGAGAAAAAATGGAGAGTAAACGTAGTTGTAATTGGAGATCGGAAAGAGAAGAAGAAGATTATAGATGTGTTCAATGTGCTTCTCCTATTCAAACACTCTACGTTCAATACTCCCCTGGTAATATTCGTCTCATCAAATGCGTAAGTTCTCTCATTTCTTCCTTCTTTGTTTATATATAATTTATTCCCAAATGAATTATTCTAAATTACAGAGCAATTGCAAAGCTGTTGCTGATGAATACATCGAATGCGAAAGAATGATTTTGATTATTGATTTGATTCTTCACAAGTCTAAACCCTATCGACATTTATTCTTCAATAAATTCTCTACACAAATATTCAATCAGGTAAATCAATTTTTTTTCTCATTTTCCTTTTGTTTTGGTGTAATTTAGGCTAACTAATTGTGATATTTTGTAATTCTTATTTTCATTTTACAGGGATTATTATGGAAACTAGCATTGGTTTTTCTAGCTCTCGATACTTGTATCCTTTTAATTCTATATCATGGAATCAATAGTTTCTATATTATTAGTATAATAGCTCGTAATTAATTCAAATTATATAAAAAAACCTTAACTATCAAAGATAGAGTAATGGTGTTAACTACAAGTGAAAAAGAACGTAATTCGCCTGGAACTTTCGGTTCATCAGCTTGGACATTTTGGAAGGTTCCGTATTTTTCAAGTTATATTTATTAATTTTATTTTATTTAAATGGACCTTATAATTTAGTTTCAATTTTTGTTTTAGGTTTTAATGGATGTTTTCTTGGCGAATTTCGTATTTCTTTGTGCATTACTTACATGTACAAAAAGATTTTTAAAAACCAAAACAGGACTTCTTGGGTAAATAATACTTCTTACTTTAATTTGGTTTAAAACATTTTAAATAGGCTTATTATTTTCAATTTACTAAACAGGTACAAAGACATAATACTTGCAATCCTTGTTTCGAGTTATTTCAAAGCTTTTCTTATTTCGATGATGGTATGATAATTATTTTACTCTTAAAAAATATATTATTCATTGTTTAAACAGTATTTTATTTTTTACAGGTTTGGGAATTTCCTTCTTCTGTAGTATTTATAGTTGATATGTTTGTTTTATCATCCAATACCGTAGCTTTACAAGGTATGAATTTTTTTTTTTTTTTTATTGTGAGTAAATGTATTGATTTTATTTTTATTTTTTTTGTGAATTAGTGATAACGGATTCAAGTATTGTGAGGTGCTCAGGAGTGTCCTTGTTTGCAAATTCTTTGAAGTTTATTGTGGGATGTAAGCTTGGGAATCTTCTTCCGTGGTTGCTTGTTTGAAACTTTTTTGAAACTTTTGGGGTGTAACATGCAATTAGCTTAAAAAGATTATATATGAGATTCCAATTTTTTTGGTTCTGTTATTGTTGTGGAAAAATGGAAATATATGAATACTTGATCACTTTCTTGCTTAATGTTAAAAGACTTTTTGCATTTTAGCCCCCCGAGTATTTCTTTTTCGATCATTCTACTCGCCTGACGTTCTTGTAACTATACATATTACCCCTCCGTCTATTATTTAACAGCGTCTCATGGTGCGATTATAAGTATTTCACTCACCCCTATAATTTTAAAAACTTCATTTCAACCCCAAAATAAGTCAAAAACGTTAAATATATATATTGTATACACACATTCAGCCCCTGTTATTCCATCATTGTGTGAGCTAATTTCACAGGGACCAATGGTGCAATTAAACCAAACATTAATAGGAGACTCTGATTAGAATCGTAATCTACCAGAAGAAAAGGAAAGGATCTTATTCCTTATTTTTGCAGCCATTTTAGCTTTTAAACATTTACAATTCTCTTACATTGATAAATCATAAAAGTTACAAAATCTACCATAGATGAAAATTCTACACAATAGAGTGATTAGAAAGATCTGGCATTGATGAAGTTGAAGTTATTAAAAGATCTTCATTAATGGCCATGGAATTTTTTTCATCTTCAAGCTCTCTATACTTACTTAAATAAACTCTTAAAGGCTCAATATAATCGTCAAATCCAAGGGTTGACAAAGCCCACAAAAGATCATCACCGTTGATTATTTTCCTCTTTTCCGTTTGACATTTCTTCGAAGCTTCCCTGGTGATGAAACTTATGAACTCCGAAACACATTCTTGTACACTTTCCTTAGTTTCTTTTGATACTTGTGCGTTTGTAGGAAGATATTTTTTCATTATTCGACTTATGTTAGCTATGGGAAGGAAATGTTCTTGCTCTCTACTTATGGAATTATTTGATTCTGATGTATTATCGGGTAAGGGAGTTTTGACAAGCTTCCTATTGTGGCTCCTTTTACCGGTCATGATTTTGTAAAAAGTGAAGGACAAATGATAAGAACACAGAACAAATTGAGGGAGATATATGAAGAGGAATGTGAAAGATCTGAGATTGGCTTTTAGAAGATATTATAGTACAATACGGGAACTAAACAATCATTTGATGTCGATGTTTAAGCTATGTCTCACCCAACAACAAAAAAACTGAAAAAAATTGTGTCCCAAAGTCAATGATATTGTTTTAAAATCGATACTTTTAGTGCTTGTTTGGAAGTGTTTTTTTTTTTGTCATAATTGTTTGGAAGTGTTTATTTTAGAGCAAAAAATCGCTTTTAGAATAAAATTTGAAATTTGAAAAAATTATTAAAAATAAATTTAAAATCTAAAATTATGTTAAGTGCTTTTTTCAAGAAGCACCATTTCAAGTGCCCGTTTGGAAGTGTTTTTTTGGAGAAGCACTTAAAAGTGCTTTTAGCATTTTAAGAGTTTTTTTAATTTTCAAAAACACTTTTTTGAGAAGCACCTATTAGGTGCTTCTTAAAAAAAGCACTTAAAATAATTTTAGATTTTAAAATTATTTTTTTAAATTTTAAATTTTATTCTAAAAGCGCTTTTTTATTCTAAAATAAGCACTTCCAAACGGGCCTCAAGAAGCACCAATTTGGTGCTTCTCATAAAAGTGCTTTCTAGATAAAAAAAAAACTCTTAAAATGGTAGAAGCACATTTAAGTGCTTTTTGGAAATGCACTTCCAAACGTATACTTAATGGTTAGAATATTCTTGCCACTATTAAGAGGTACTCAAAGTTTCAAAGTTTAGTAAAATTTGTGAGGGAAAATATCTGATATAAAGTGTTTTATATTTTGACAAATAAATGTTCAAGTTTAAAAAAATGATAAATAAGTACTCAAGTTATTATTTTATGTCTTTCGTTAGTACCACCGTTACTTTTGATGTTAACTACCACGTGGCGATTGCGTGACGTTTCTGTTAGTACCCAAGTTTTTCAATTTTTAACAAATATGTATCCAAATCTACCCACGTGTTTGTCTAAATGATAGAGAGTAAATACTAAATTATCCCTAAAACAACTGATATTTACAAAAAAACCAGAGCCACGTGGTAGGTAACATGTAAAGTAACGGTGGGTACTAATCGAAGACAAAAAAATGTAAAGTTGGGTATCCATTTGTCATTTTTAAAAATTTAGGCACTTATTTGTTCAAATTCTGTAACGTTGGGTATTCACGAGGGAATTTTCTCAATTTGTGATATTAAGAACCAAGTTGCTCGTTTCTCGGACAATGGTAACATGATAATTAAGTTAATTTTAATAGTAAACTCCTTGAAAGTTGAATGAGGCCAAATAAGCTTTACTAAATATATTATTATTAATTATATTATTCTATAATTCCATTTTACTTCATAGTTGGGTATATATAGAGCAGGATAGTAGTAATCGATAAATCAATCAATAATACATTTATATATATAAAATGTTTGTAGTTTGAAGTTATAAAAAAACCTGCTCGCTCTGTGACGCCCAAAATCAGTAACCGCCGACCGTTTCCTCTCAATCCAAACTTTGGGTCGGAAAGAGAACAACCATTGGATGTAATGATAATGGATAACCCATTAAACAATGGGCAGAAGTTAGAATAATTTCCTAGTTTATCAATGGCCATTGAAAATAACAGATTGACCAAAAGGACACGATCCACTGAAGTCCCAATTATGAACTATCCTCAAGAGTCGAGTGTGTAAATGTCTTCTATGGTTAATTCTCCAAGAAAGAGTATTGGGTGGCATACAACGTTTACACGTACGAACGTAGTCATCCTTGCTATAATTGATATTAATGAAAATAAAGGAAAACAGATATTCAACGAAGAAGCGAGGGATTTTATCTCATCAATTAAGGATGATAAATTTATTGAAGACTATGAGTATCCCTAGGTAGTGAGGTAACGTGCGAAAATTATAGAAGGAATTGAGTTATAGAGCAATATAGTAGTTACAAGACTTTTGGGTTTTAAGGTTGGGTATAACTATATGCTATGAAATTGAGACATATATGGAGCCCTACAAGTTTGTTCGAGTTGGTGGACGTTGGTCATGGATATTTCATGGTGAAATTATCCATTTAAAGATTTAAACTTTGCACTGGGCGGTGGTTCGTGGATGATTTATGATCACTACTTGGTGGTTTCAGAGTGCACACCTGATTTCAAGCCTCACGAACAGCTTGGGTTAGGGTGTCAAACGTGGGAATGAAAAATTACACGACACGTTTATTAAGGAAGATGAACGATATTATAGGAAATGATAAGGATTGATCCGTTAACCAAGACAAGAAAGAGAGGTAACTACGCGAGGTTAGTGGTTGAACTTGACTTTGATAAACTGTTAAAATTGGAAATACACACAAGGATACATCAGAATGGGGATATAGTGGTTCCGAGATCATAGAAAGACACGTTAGTTCTGAGTAGTGTACCTAAGCCGACTGTTGAATAGCAACCAGACTAGAGGGTCAAAATTAAATCGGGTATGCGTAGACAAAATACTGATGTGGTTCGAATAAGGACTTAGGATCAAGGTTTATAGCTTTTTTCATCGAGGATAACAACACTGGTGATTTGGGGGGAAACAGTGGACCCGTAGTTCGACCCAAGATGCAGAAGAAAATTGTTCCTTTAAAGTAAGCGGGACAACAAGGAATGAAAACAAAAAAAAAATATTAAGGGGAAAGCTCAAGTCGTAATATCATTGTGGACACATACTTCAAAAAGGTGAGGAAGCTAGGGGTAAACTTAAGGTCGAAGAATGTTATGGGAATGGAAGTAAGTATGGAGCAGGTGCAGTTTTGGGCTAGATCATATTTAATTAAAGTTTCAAAAAAAGGAGAGAAGGGGTGTTTAATGGCGTTGGAAACCACAATGACCAATGTGAAAATTATTGAGAGTACATTGGTGAGTGAAGTTGTTTGGCTTTTAGCTGGGACATAAATTTTTTTTATAAAAGAACAGGGGTGTGGTTTGGATAGTGCTAGTGACGAATTTGATGATATGAGAGAAAAAAACCATAGTGTTCAATGTGAAGGATATTAATATTGATGAAGTGGACCTAAGCACACGTCAAGGCCATGCCAACAAGAGCAACAACAGTTGTAGGACTAAGGTCATCCGCCTTTGCGAAGAGAGGACTGAGGCTCGGCAAGAAGTTGTCAAGTTGATGATGGACATTCATAAGGCTAACGACAAAACGACTGATTAACCACTCTTTATGAGGGTATCAATGTGCACTATCGAGAGGCATCAAAGCGGGTGGATAGTGCTCCATATGAAGCTGATTAAGATCAGACAGAGGCTATACGGGACAAGGGGAAGTGGATAGAGTACTTGGTTAAGATCAAAGAACTAAATTGACAATTGAGGTCGACCAAAACTTCCTTTGGCAGGAGAAGCGATGATCAAGTTGTGGCGACCTCTACAAGTGTTCAACAAAGAATTCCAACGAGGTGGAGCGGTACTGCGTGCCGCTATACAACAATGGTATGCGAAATTAGTATGCACACTGCATTCATGATATTGTGCCTCGTCGCCTGATTTTGGCGTCGAATGTTAATGAAGATTTATTTACTTGTACACAGGACACCAAGGCTTGATTAGGGTACGAAAGTACCTCATTTTCCTTCGAACGCAAATGAACCCTAAGCCATCTCATGGCCATGATCCAACCATTTCTGTGATCTGATCACGTTTGACTTCGAAGATCGAACACCGAGCCTTCTTGTGCACTTTCCTTGTCAAGATGTTTTTGAAATAGGCTTTTTAGTTATGGATCGTTGGTCGTTCTTGTATTGTCTAGTTTTGTATCTTTGCATGTAATTCATGCATTTTTTGTGATCCTTCTCTCAAATATAAATAATACGTTCTTTTTTCTTTTCTATTCTAGTTTCCATTTAAAAATAATTTGAAATAAATTTCTTTAATTCAAACAACACTGACCTCGATCACATCTTATTATTTCTCTCATTCCCGAAGTAAGATAGATATATAATACTCATTTTCTATTTATTTCGGGGAAAAGAAAAATATGTTCAGACTTATATTTGTGGTGGATCTTTTCATACAATAATCGATTTTTGATTTAAGGATCAAATGTTAATAATAGCCAATGGTGAAAGGATGGTGTGCTGATGACATATTCAAGTTATCAAATTTTATAATTGTATAATACCAATTGCCAAATTATATTTAAAAAGTTCACAAGACACATTATTTTAGTTTTTATGGTCAATTCTTTGTTTTAAATATAAAACTATTAGAACGTGTGCTAAATCTTAAAGATTTGTTTAACATGAATTTCTATCATGGGGAATATAATAATCTCATGGGGGGGTTTGGATTTACTTATAAACTAACGGGAATATATGCCAATACAACATTTTTCCATCGGGCAGGATAAGGTCTATTTTGTAAATTACTTTTCTGTAAAGTGCCGGATTTGGACTTTCGATGAATAAGGGTATTCTCGGCACTTTATCTCTTTTTTAGGGTGTACCCGTCTAGAGTCAGCGTGAGCTTGCTTTCCATTTTCTGATTATTCTCAATACCAAACTGTTTCATATAGTAATATATACACACACCTTTAATTATCAAAAATTTCACAAAAATTCCTAAAAAATATATATTCAATTTCAAAATCAAATCCATATCCAAGCTCTTCAGTTTGTCATTAATGGCGTCCTCAAGTAACCCTAGCGTGTAGTTCGTATTCATTCTTCAGCCGCCTTTATCGCTCGTGAAATAGGATTATCAGCATATGCTTTTCTTACTGTACGTACTCCTTTTATCAATTTCTTTATATTATATATATATATTTACGTATACACAACACACGCATACACACATGTATGGAATTTTTATCATTGTTTTCGCTTTGTGTTTATTGTTGAGTATCATTTTCACTGTAATTTGTTTGGCTAATTTAATCGAATGATTCAATATTTGAACCTCAAACTGAAATTCTGAAAATTCAATTGTTGAAGGAATTAGGGAATCTGATGTAATTGTAATATTTTAGGTATTATATTATATGTATTTACTATTTTTCTTCCTAATTTTGCAGTAATTCAGTGATTTTGTGTACAAATGGCTGAAGAGGGCCCACGAATCGGTGGGTTTTCATCTGGATTAGCTGTAGTATTAAACGAAGAAGATAAAAAGGAATCTCGAAGAGTTTCATATTGTGATGATTTTGGAGATCAATCAATCGAAAGAACACTCGAACATATATTCGATCTTCCTTACAAAACTATCACTCCGTTAACTTCTCAAATCAATTCCAAAACTATCCAATCCATTATAAAAAACAATCTTCTCAAACACAACAAAGATTCGATAGCTTCGAAGGCTAGTTCGGATGTAAAAAGAGATGGATTATTAGCTGTTAGTACCGATAATACCCTTCCAATTATAGGTATAGAAGAATCAAGCATATTAGGTGATATAAAAATAGTAAAACCACCTTTACTATTAGAATCTCACGCTTTATTCTCAAGTGTAAGAGCAAATGTATGTGTATGGAAAGGTAAATGGATGTACGAAGTAACACTCGAAACAGCAGGTGTACAACAAATCGGGTGGGCCACACTTTCATGTCCATTTACTGAACATAAAGGTGTTGGAGATTCCGAAGATTCATACGCATACGATGGCAAAAGAGTAAATAAATGGAATATCGAGGCTGAAAATTATGGTCAACCTTGGGTAGTAGGTGATATTATAGGTTGTTGCTTAGATTTAGTCTCAGGTGAAGTTATATTTTATCGTAACGGTGTTTCACTTGGTGTAGCTTTTAGTGGGGTCCGCAAAATCGTACCAGGTTTAGGTTATTTTCCCGCCATTTCTCTCTCACACGGTGAAAGTTGTGAGTTAAATTTCGGGTCCCGCCCTTTTAAATATCCGGTAAAAAACTTTTTACCACTTCACGCTCCACCTTCAGAATTACCCTTTATAACAAATTTACTCAATTCCTTTTTAAGATTAATCGAAATACAAAGAGATTCAATTTCGATCGAGAAATCGAGTAAATTAAAAAGATTTGTATCATACGAAGATATATTTCACTCAGTATCTCATGGAATATGCGAAACATTATTCTCTAAAATCGATTTCAATTCACAAACAGGTGAATATATAACGTGGGGCCCACTTTTATCCTTTATTATCCAAGTATTTAAAGAATCTCCATTACACGATTACAAAAGTTTAGACCGAGTACTTGATTGTTTACTAAAATTTCGAGAATCGAAACTTTTATTTCATCACTTATTAGACGCACTTTCGTATGAATGTAAAGTATCGAATTTCGTTTTATCAGAGTGTCCTTATACTGGATCGTATTTATATCTCGGATTAACATATCATATTTTAAGAAGAGAAGAATTAATGATACTTTGGTATAACTCGATTAATTTCGAGTTTTTATTCGAAGGTTTTTTATCGAGAAAAAATCCGAATAAATATGATCTTCAAGGTTTAATACCTTCTGTATTTTGGCCTGGTTATAATGAAGATTTGTCTAATGAGAATAGTATGGCTTTAACTTCATCAGCTTTATCCGAAGCAATTAAACAAGTAAGTTATTAAATTTTTTTTATTGCAATATAGTCCCTGATATTTTCTCTTTCTTTACAAGGTTGAGGAAAAGCAAAGAGAACTTTGTCGATTAGTAATACAGTTTATACCACCTAGTTCTACACCTCAGCTCCCTGGTTCAATATTTAGGACCTTTTTGCAAAATATTTTATTAAAAAACTGGGGGGCAGATCGTAATTTACCACCTCCAGGGGTATCAAACAATTCAGTTCTCGTTTCGTTATTTACTATAATACTTCATTTTTTATCGGAAGGTTTTAATATAACAAATCATTCGATAAAAATGAATAAATTTGGATCAGATAATATTGGATTTCTTCATAGAGGAGGTGAACAAAGTTTTCCGATTAGATTATTTCTTACAAACGATGATATTTCAAGACTTGGAGGATCTTATATGTATTTAAAGAAATCAAATCCTATAAATGAAAAAGAAATTATTAAATGGGAAGAAGGATTTATGGAAGATGAAAAAACACGTGTAACACATTTAACTAAGCAAAAACCATGTTGTTGTGCTAATTATAATACGGATATTAAAATCTCGAAAGATCCGATTCGATTTTTAGCGAAAAGTGGGCCCACAAGATCTGGTACTACAGAATGTAATAAATCGAGTTTAAACGATGAAATAAGTGATGATAAAGTGGGTCCGAGTACAAGTGATCATCATCAAAGTGGGTCCGGGTCAGAGTATAGTTTTTGGTCAATGCAACAAAATAGGAATGTATTCAAAGGGAATGATTTTTCAAATGTAGCATTAAATGAAGAAGAGCTTTTAGATTCGATGCTTTTGCTTTATCATTTAGGTGTTGCACCGAATTTTAAACAGGTAAAGGTGTTTTGTTGTGTATATAAAGTGTTTGATAAAATGCTTAAATGATACTTTTTTGTGTAGGCTTCATTATATATGTCTAAACAGACTCAATCTATGTCTGTTTTGGAAGAAACTGATAAGCAAATTAGAGAAAAAGGTTGTGCTGAACAAGTGAAGAGATTAAAAGAAGCTCGAAATTTACATCGAGATGAAGTTATGGATTGTGTTAGGCATTGTGTTTGGTAAAATGCTTCAATGAACTTTTTTATTGTGTATAGTTAATAACTTGTTAGTTTGTCTAAAGTCTGTCTTAAATCTGTCTAAATCTCTCTGAGTTTCAGTCTGTTTAAATCTCTCCCAGTCTAAATCTCTCTGAATCTGAATCTCTCTGAGTCTAAGTCTGTTTAGTCTCTCCCAGTCTAAATCTCTGTGAATCTTTGAGTCAAAATCTCTCTTAATCTCTAAGAACTCTCTGAGTTTCTCTAAATTTCTATGAATCTCTCTGAGTCTAAATCTCTTTGAATCTCTCTGAGTCTAAATCTCTCTGAATCTCTATGAATAGGTACCGAGTCTCATTACTTTCAAGATGGAAACAGAGGGGTATTTTCGGAACATGCATGTGGGTTGTTCAACTTCTTTTAACACTCAGCAAAACGGATTCAATCTTTGTCTATATTCCCGAATATTATTTGGAAACTCTGGTATTATTATTATATTTTTCCATTTTAAATCATTTACTTTTTCTTTTTTTTACTGACACCTTTTTTAACAATTTACAGGTTGATTGTTTCCATGTTTTACGCAAAAGTGATCCACCTTTTGTTCCAACTACAGTATTTATCAAACAAGGCCTTGCTTCATTTGTATGTCTTTTTTTCTTTTTTCTTTTTTCATTTTTCTTTTTTGTACCCTCCACTAATTAATTTTTTTTTTGAATTATTAATTAGGTAACACTAGTTGTGACACATTTCAATGATCCAAGAATCTCAAGTGCAGAATTAAAAGATCTACTTTTACATTCTATATCAGTTTTATTACAATACAAGGAATATTTAGCTGAATTTGAGTGTAATAAAGCAGCTACTCAAATAATGCCTAAATCTTTATTATCAGCTTTTGATAGCAGATCTTGGATCCCAGTAACTAATATTTTACTGCGTTTATGTAAAGGCTTTGGTTTTTGTTTCTCAAAACACGGTGAATCTTCATCTACTTCAGTTATTTTCCAGGTAAAAAATATTCCCATTTTAACCTTATCCTTAACAATAATGATTTATTTATCGTTTTTCTTATTTTTACAAGAAATTGCTTCGTGAAACTTGTGTAAACAACGAAGAGTTATTCTCAGCTTTTTTAAATCGGTTATTCAATACGCTGAGCTGGACTATGACTGAATTTTCTGTTTCGATTCGTGAAATGCAAGAACATTACAAGGTAAGGGTATTTTTGTAAACTTTAGATTGTTATGTTACTTAATGATGTTTTTTTTTTGTAAGGTTTTGGAGTTTCAACAGAAAAAAGGAAGTGTTACATATGATCTATCATGCAATTTAGCAAGAGTTTTAGAGTTTCTTACATGTGAAGTACCTGTAGCATTTCTTTCAGGACCTGATACTAATTTACGAAGACTTACTGAATTAATTGTTTTTATTTTAAATCATTTAAATTCTACAGCTGATCTTGAGTTTTTCGACCTGTAAGTTTCTTCATCATTTTTGTGATTTTTATTTTTTTAAATTTTATTGCGTTTTGTTCCTTATAGATCAGTTAAGAGACCTGGTCATTTTAGTGAAAATAAATAAATTTAATTTTATTGCGTTTTGGTCCTTGTAGATCAGTCAAGAGACCTGGTCATTTTAGTGAAAAAAAAATAAAGTTTCATTTAATTGCGTTTTGGTCCTTGTAGATTAGTTAAGAGACCCGGTCATTTAAGTGAAAAAAAATTTAATTTAATTGCGTTTTGGTCCTTGTAGATCAGTTAAGAGTCACAGTCATTTTAGTGAAAAAAAAAAATTAATTTAATTGTGTTTTGGTCCTTGTAGATCAGTTAAGAGTCACGGTCATTTTAGTGAAAAAAAAATTAATTTAATTGCGTTTTGGTCCTTGTAGATCAGTTAAGAGTCCCGGTCATTTTAGTGAAAATAAATAAATTTAATTTAATTGCGTTTTGGTCCTTGTAGATTAGTTAAGAGACCCGGTCATTTTAGTCCCGTTTTGGTCCTTGTAGATCAGTTAAGAGACGCGGTCATTTTAATGAAGAAAACTCATTTAATTTAATTGCGTTTTGGTCCTTGTAGATCAGTTGAAAGACCCGGTCATTTTAGTGAAAGAATACAAATTAATATAATTGCGTTTTGGTCCTTGTAGATCAGTTAAACGACCCGGTCAAGCACCTGAAAAAATCAACCGAGGAATGATTTTAGCTCCATTAGCTGGAATAATGTTGAATTTATTGGATGCTAAAGATTATCATAAAATCGATATTATCGATATATTTGCAAGTATGGATTGTCCAAATACAGTTCATTTCGGATTAAAATATATCTTGGACTATAATTGGGTAAGTTAGTTACTTTATATTTAACTATCTAAAGTTTTTTTTACGATCACTAAATGGTATTTTTTAACAGGGGGATTCGAGTAAAGGAGATGATTATGTAACAAAAATGAGACAATTAGAGAAATTTTCGAGTTTATTAATATGTCGAAAAAAGGCGTTAGAATATGAAGAAAGTGTGAATATTTGTTGTATATGTTACGCAAGTGAAGCGGATACAAGATTTGTACCATGTTCACATGTTTCATGTTTTGGGTGTATTTCGAGGCATCTTTTGAATTGTCAAAGATGCTTTTTTTGTAATGCCAAGGTTATGGAAGTTTGTAAAAGTGATGGAATCTTGGAGGAGTATGTAGAAGAATAGTCTAGGAAAATGTATATGAATGAATGAATGTATATGTAGTTTGTTTTATATAGTGACTTCTTTTTTTGTTTTATTTTATTGGAAGGTTTGATTTTGAGATCTAATGATCTGGAGAGACTTTTGGTTTTTTTAGTTTTTTTAGGAAGAAGTTGAAGGGATTGTTTTGTGTACATACAAAAGAGATTAATGTAGTTTTTACATTACATTGGTAATTACTTGAACATATATTCGTGTGCTGAAAATTTGTCCAAACGATCAAATCCGTCTAAACTTGCATATACTAACAAAATTTTAAACTAAAACCAAATCGAAATAGATGTCATGTTGGTGCTTTCGAGTGGAGATTTGAAGTGTGTGTTTTGTTTGTGTTTGAATGTAAATGCTAGTGTATTTTATTTTGAAGTTGTTGTATTGTCTTATTTTTATTTTTTTATACCGTTTAAAAAGAAAATCAATACTAAACCCACTTGGTTTATTTCTACTTTTTTGACGAGCAAATCCGATTTTTAGTCCAAACGTTTCAAAACGTCTATTTTCAGGCCAAACGTATTCAAAACGTTCATTTTAGGCCATTTTATTAATTTCGTGAGATATTTTATAAATTTTAAGAATAATTTAAACACTTTAAATAGAGTTACTAGTTTGTGATGCAACTAAATAAAGATATAGTTTATTTGAAATGTCTAAATTGTTTTTAAAATCTATAAAATATCTTACGAAATTAGTAAAATGATCTAAAAATAAATGTTTTGAATATGTTTGACCTGAAAATGGTAAATGTTGGCCTAAAAATAGAATTTGCTCTTTTTTTGACATATGCTTAGTTATTCATTTTGATTTTAATAAGGATAATTCATTTTCTTTTTGTTTCAATAGGACCCACCACAGAATCAAACACTACTACGAGCTGAGGTCGAAGGAAGGAAGAAAAGCTCAAGCTCTTCCACTAAACCTCAGCTCTACTATACGTAAAATACACAATTAAACAACCATAAACCAAAATGTTGTGTAAGCTAAAGCTTCACCCTCATCTATCAACAACAACTCTTCCTACTACTACTACATTATCCACAAAATACCTCACCGGAGAATCTCTCCCTTCTCGCCGCCGTTTACTTCTCCGATTACCTCAACGGAAATTTGTTTCAGCTGCTTTACGATCCGAAATCAGCAATAATTCATCGACATCTAAGCAGCCGCTCAACTCCTCCGTCGGTTATCCTTCCTCCGCCGCCCCTGTCATTCAATGGATCCCCACTCAACGCCACGTCACCGTCCTCAGTTTCATCGCTTGCGCAGTACTACTCTCCACACACTCATTTACAAATTACAAATATAATTATATTTACAATGATGTCAAATTTTGAAATCTTCATATTTGTATATAAGTTGCAATGTAGCTCACAATAATTGAATTACATATATGCAAATATAGCCTCAGTATTCGATTTAATTTCTAAGTCAGATTTCTGTTTAATACTCGAGCTGGGCTTTCAACTTTATGTTGCAATTAACTCAATCTTGTATAATCTGCATAATAAATGGACCAATGGTGCAATTAACTAAATTTTGTTTACACAGACAGCTATATCTGCAACCTGGCTATTTTGCTCCGCAATTCCTATGCTAATGGTACGCTTCATTATACTTATAAGTTATTATACTTTCACGAGGTTAAAATTGTCTTTTTCTATGCAATAAATCGAATTAAAGGCCTTTAAAAAAGCAGCAGAGTCAATGGAAAAACTAATGGACGTAACTAGAGAAGAGCTTCCCGATACAATGGCTGCTGTACGATTATCCGGTATGGAAATTAGTGACCTAACAATGGAACTTAGTGATCTTGGGTAAGCATTTATACAACATAATATAACTTTAATTTGTCTGAAATATTTGATTTCTAATTAAAATTGTAGTCAGGAAATAACACAAGGTGTAAGAAGTTCGACTCGAGCTGTCCGTTTAGCAGAGGAAAGGTTAAGGCGACTAACAAACATGGCCCCACCAGGTTATTTACTTTTTTCTTGGAGTTTTTAATTTTTTTTTAAAATTTTTATGTCTGTTTGAAATAATTTAGACTTTATTTTTTACTTGATTAGTGTATATGCAGGAGGTAAAAGTAATAGAAACAAAGACATCAGAACCAGTTCTAGCTAAAACTGCAAGAGGGGTTAGGGAGAAAATTGTAAAAGGTCGTTCTGTTGTGCGAACGTTTTTTACTGTCACTAGATTTTCGAAAATTGTGTTTAATTACTTTAAATCTCGAGCAAAGGCGTGATATTATGTGAGAATGTTTGATATAAGGATGTACATGTTTCTTTGTAGGATTCATTTTATGTTTCTTTGTATGGTTGACTTGTGTATCTCTTTATTTGAGTTTTGGAAAGTTTGTTATGTTTTGAAGATTAAGGATTAATGTGCAATAAAATAAAGTGTTAATTATAAATAAGTTAAAAGAATAAATTGTAATTAACGGAAAAGATATGGATAAGAAGTTAGATTGAATTTTGTTACTAATCACCCATGGTAATAATTCAGATGATTCTAGTTATAAGGATGAATTGGTATTTTCATGTTAGTCGGGATTTTATATTCTCCTTGAATCCTTTTCGGACAGCTAAGGGGTTGTCCTACAACGCTAGGGACTGTATCTTGTATCTTTGAAGAACAAATTAAGTTATTAATTTAAACAAAATTAGCCATTTTTCATTATTCAAACTTGATCAAGATCATCACTTTTATATCTAACTCAATCAATTTATCATCTAGTTATCAAGATGTTTATCACAAGTTTTATTGTATAAATCAACCCAAGAACGAGTCTATCAAATTTTATAAGAAAAATATTCTCATTAACGAGTAGAAGGATATAATTGTATTATTTTCTTATTAAGGAGTGGTTTTTCTAATTATAACTTTTTCTATCAAACAGTTAGAGTTATTTCTCTTGCTCTTTATTAGATAAGAGTGGGTTGCAAAAGTTGAGAATGAGCCTAGTACAAGTATCAATCGGGATGTGACTTAACTAGGGATGTCAATGGGGCGCGGGTTTGTGGATACCCGCCCACCTCACTTTAAACAGGACGGGTTTTAAGGTACTAAATGGCGTTTGGGGTGGGTTGTGGGGACAGATTTTCCAAACCCACACAGGACGGGCGGGTTGTGGGGATAAGTATTCCCCACCCGCAAACCCGTCCCGCATGTATATAACATATAATGAATATATTTTAATTATAATATATATTTTATTTTCAATAATTATTCAAATCAAAGTTTGATTTTAATTATTCACATCTAAGTGCAACTTTAAGGCGAGAATTTGTGTAAACATTAAAATACAAATGCAAATTCTGAAGAATGAAACATTTGAGAGTTTAAGAATAATAAAATTTGTAATAATGAAAAATTTTGAACGATCAAACTGAAACACACAGATGGAACCCACACTTCGCGGGGATTTAAAGAGCGGAGCGGGGCATGAGGAAGAACAACGCGGGGGAAACTTTTGACTACCCGAATTAGCTCATAAAATTGATATATGCGTATGACTAAAACAACTTACTCAATTATAATAAATGGAAGTCTTATGAGATTATTTTACAAGTACAAGAGAATCAAGATCAGAGGACCCGCTATCCTATAGTCTATTTGTTTTATGCATGAAGGTGTTATCTCAAACACTATTCTTTTCTTTGGGTCGGAAAAACAAATCTCAAATGTTATATAAAATTGGTGAGAAAAAGGATTTTAAATGATATTAAAGTGTAGCGAATTCCCGTTGAATTACTTAATGTTTAGAGATAATATATTAATTTTCTTTAAACCTACCAGATAGTCAATCATTCTCATTAAGCAAGAATTACTTGTTTTATATCCTATCTAGATTGCAAAACCTACGCGTCAGTGGGGAATGGAGCGCAATTCGTCTTAAAAAACAAGGGTCGTCGATCTCTCATGTTTTCTTTGCTGATGACCTGTTCCTATTTGCTTTGGTGTCATAAAACCAAGTTGATTTGATGAAGGGGGTAATGAAGTCCTTTTGTGATGAATCGGAGAAAACAATAAGCAAAGAAAAGTCAATATAATTATTCTAAAAAACGTCCAACAAGAAAAGATGGTGGAGTTAGTGGAAAGAAGCGGTTTCGTGTTGAGTGACTCGATAGGTATGTATTTGGGTACACCTATTTGTGTCAGCCGTCTTCCAAGGGGGTTCTTTAGAAGGATAACTATGAGCATGCGAAATGAACTACCGAATTGGAAGACGCAAAATCTCTCACTCGGCAGAAGGATAACTCTTGCACAAGTAGTCCTTAGCTCCATTACCACTTATACAATGCAAAAAATGATGCTTCCGAACTATGTTTGTAATGAAATTGATAGAATTATTTGGGAATTCATTTGGGGAACGAATGGTGAGTCAAAGAAGATACACTGACTCTCTTGGAGAATCTTTGTCGTAACAAGAAGGATTGAGGTCTAGGCTTCCGTGATGCGAAGAGTTTAATAAAACTTTACTCGCTAAGTTAGGATGAAATATTCTTAAAAGGGAAAAAATGATTTGGTCAAAAGAACTAAAACATAAATATTTTGAGGGAGGTTTCATAAGTCAGATAGCTAAACAATCAGATTCAAGAGTATGCAAGAGTATAATTCACGGGCAGGAGGTGCTGGCTAATGGTGTTAAGGAAGTATATAGTGAACATGGGTTATTAGTACAGGTGGAAGTTAGAGGCATCGTGAAACCTTTTCGTCAAATCAGCTTATAAGTCACTTAAAGCGTCGAATACGACTGAAATCTTTAGATGGGAGAAGATTTGGTCCTTAAAGTGTCCGCAAAAAATACAGATTCTTCTTTGCGGGTCGTATGGGATCGTCTTCCCACAACCGTGAATCTGGGTAAACACAAAATTGAGGTATTTATGTTATTTAGGAGTTGTGGTGTAGCTTAGGAAACTATTGCGTATCTATTTTGAGACTGCCGGGAGTACGATGAGCTCTGGAAAGGGTGTTACTGACTTGGTAAATTGAGTAATACTGCGAGGACTAGAATGGAACGGCACCAAGCGTTTTCGTCAGCTGCTGAGTAGTAATTACAACACCATCGGATAAACAACACCTGATGGGGAAATTGTTGTTAACAAGAAAGGTTTAGTGCGTGACAACATTGATGTAATGGCCGCTAGAGAAGTTAACATCAGGTATAATAGTTACAACGTGTTTCAGTAGGTGGTAACGATCTCACAACTTTAGGCCATCAAAAAGTCCAGGCAGGAATGGAACAGTTACATGTGTTGTACCACGCAGATTTATTGTGACATCAACCTTGCTGGATCTTGATTGGTGGAAATAATTGCGCGACTGTAATTGAACAAAGGAGGGTCTGAACTTACAACTGCCGCGATCTCTTTAATCTGGCACATTTGGATTGATCGGAACGGAAGATACTTTAAAGAAAATACCCACGAGAATTCGATAGGAACACTTAAAGCTATGGTTAAAAATATAGTTGTGGGTTGTGTCTGGTCTTGAGGAAGAGAGCAAGATGAAGGGATAATCTCCGCGATGAGAAGTACACTAGTTAAGTGTGTAAACCAACTTTCGGTGTTAAACTCAACATAGATGGTTGTTTAGCACAAGGGGCTAGTAGAGTGGGAGTTGGGAGCCTTTCATGCGTTAGTAAATGAGATTTCTTAGGAGGATTCGCGAGTTCTTGTTTGAGAGTTTTTTACTTACATTTCGGTTTGTATACGACAATTACTTGGAAGTATGCGATGTTTTTCATCAAGACTGATTTTCTTGAGCTACATGCGTTAGTGAAGGACGGTGAGAATAAGCGAGAATGATCGGATGAAACACTCAAAGAGTGGAAGACTATATTGCAAACCCTGTTAGCTTCGAGATCTTCTATGTGTATCGGGAGACGGGAGACGAATTCTTGTACTGATTGGACAACGAAAATAGGTATTGAATCGAACGGTGAACCGATTTCGTAAACGCGAGATAAATATGAATAAACTATACCTCGTACTATATTGTGTGTTTTTTTAAAAGCTTAGTAAGTTGAACTTACCTGGTTTTATTAGACTTCTGTAAAGAAAGAAAAAACTCATTGACAAAAAAAAATAAAAAATAAAAACTATCCCTTCGCGTTCATTTATATATTTGGTTTTGAAAAAAATAAAATTCATTAAAATCTCGTTTCTCGTCCATCCCCTTTTCTCCTCTCAATGTAAAAAATGCTGCTAAAACGCAACTTCCCTTCATCATTGCAGAGTCTCACAACTCTCATCTTCAGATTTTGTCGCACTCACACTCAGATCTCACCACCACCCAAAAACCCACTATTATATAACTACCTTATCAACATTCTAAGCTTACCAAAACCCAAAGCACTCATATTTTCAAATCAGTATTCATACATCAAAACTCTCGACAAGCCTCAAAATGTTGTTAATTATTTTCAATCTCTAGGCTTTTCAGATTCTGAGATCCGATCTATAATTATATTGGCCCCACAGTTACTCTCTGCCGATGTAGAAAACACCCTTAAACCAAAGCTCAAGTTTCTTCAAGATTTTGGTATCTCTGGTGTCCAACTAGGTAAGCTTATTTCCAAAAATCCATATCTACTTAAATGCAGTTTGAATGAAAGATTGAAGCCTTGTCTTGAAGTATTAAATGATATACTTGTTAGTAATGGTAAAGAAATTGATGATTTGTGTCGGGTTTTATTGAGGTGTGGTAGGCTCCCTGGTAGTGGAATAGCCTTGTCAGCTAATATTTTATATTTGAAAAGTTGGGGGATTAATGGGTCACAATTGTCTAAGCTTTTATTGAGTCAACCTAACATTTTTACTTTCTCGGTATCCCAGTTTAGAAACGTTGTTGCCAAAGTTATTGATATGGGGTTTTCCACTGATTCGGGAATGTTTATTTATGCTTTGAGTAATGTTAGTTGTATTAGTGAAGAGACATTTGTGAAGAAAATTGGTGTGTTTAAGGAGTTTGGGTTCTCAGAAATTGAATGTATGAATATGTTAAGAAAAGCCCCACAATTGCTTGGGGCATCAGAGGAGAAGTTAAGGGTTGGACTTGAATTCTTTATAAAAACTGTTGGGGCAAAAAGATCAATGATATTTAATATGCCTATTAGTTTAAAGTTGAGCATGCAAGATAGAGTGATTCCACGTTACAGAGTTGTACAATTATTGAAGGCAAAGGGGATTATGAACAAGGAGCTTAAATCTCTCTCTCTCTTTAGTTTATCAGAAAAAAGATTTTTGATGTCATATATATTGAAGTATCCAGATCATGCTGATGAGTTGTTGATTACTTATAAAGGGCCATCCTGTGGATTCTTCAGGGATTACAAAATATGACATATAGAACATTCGGTCCTCTTATTTATTTGCTTTGACTATGGAATTCTATCCATTTATTTATGTTGAATTAACCTCAATTCAGTTTACATTTTCTCTTTTTATCTTTTACCTGTGTAAATAGGGTTTTGATATCCTAATGGTTTATTAGTTGAAATTAACCAAACCGCTTGCTCGAAAAAAGTTTGTTCGAACTCGTTTTTAAAAAAAAACGAGAACTCGTTCGTTAATTAACTATCTATTAGATATGATATGTAAATTAATGTTTTAGTTATCAAGATAAGAAATTAATACAATTTATCTTAAAAATGGTGGAAATCCGGTGAAGGATTAAGGTGAATGTAAAATGATGAATTCCTCTTCTCTTCTTCTCTCCCAGTGTGGAGTTTCTTGAATAATTGTATAAATCCAGTAATCCACCTTTGATTTTCAAAATTCCGATATATTAAAGTTCAGAACATTTTGTGAAGTATCGGTCTTATTTAAGTGATCAAAGTCAACCCAAAACTATTTTTAAAAGATTTGGACTGGTTTAAGGCACGGTGGTAGCAGTAATATTAAATTTGTCATCTTAATTTCAAATTACGATCGGTCACCTCTCACGTACTTCTAACTTCAAGTAATATCTTGAAACCAAAAGGATTGCTCAAAATTTTAGCCGAATGCGCGTGGTGACTCTCTTAATTCAACGTCAAAGTTTTACCGGTAGATGCTCGTGATCTTCCACTATGGCATTTTGCTCCTTTGACACCGTGACTTGGGTTAGCTTTGACCTTTTGACTTCTTCTCATCATTTTGGGGTCTCGTATCATCCGTGTACCTAAGAGATTTACAATATATCAAATAATAGGGAATAATCCCTCAAATAAGTCCAATAAACCCCCAAAAAGATGTCTTGTGACCCTATAAATCTATCACAAAATACGAGACATCAAGACCACCAACTCAAAGTTTTATCATCCCGACAAAATAAGAACTAAACTAGGGGCCTAAGTCCAAATAATCATAGAAGAAGATAATATAAAGAATGACCCAAAACACTATTTTATGAAGTCTCATGTTGTAAAACTATAAGAACTAATCAACACATACACTTACTATACAAACAATCAACACGTTATAATTTTAATATTAGATTAGTTCATATCTAAAGACATAGAAAATAAACTATGGATAAAATTAATTAGAAACAAAGATAAACTAAAGAATCTAATACAAATTACCCTAATGATAGAGGGAGATGGTAGAGAAGAGGAGTTTGTTACTTTCCAACTTCTTGTCTTCCTCTCTATAGGTCTTGTTGCTTCTCTTGAATGACTTCTATAATACTTAAGGTTTAGAGCTGAGCAAGGACATGTTTACAATGATTAGAGGGTGTATTTATAGGTGTTAAGAAGACCCTAGGTCGAAATATCTGAATAGAAGGCAAGTAATTGGACTCCTTTTCCAATTCAAATTCGTTTCCTAAAATATAGGAGGGAGGATAAACGTTGCTGTCTTGTTTTGATCGTATCTCATTCGTTATTGGTCCGATTTTCGCCTACTTCATATCGAAACGACCGCAGCCTAAAGACACTTTTCCTTTTGATTGCTCATCCAAATTCCCAACCTATCTTATGTTATCTTCACTTTAGTGGACGTAGCTGCAGAATTTTAGATTTACTTGGTAACTTTTTCCTTCCTATTTTATCTCTGCTTCCTTTTATCTCTTAATTCATTCCATGTCTTCTTTCCTTATCTCTTTAGAATTTATTTTGAATCTAATTAATTTCCATTTATCTTTAAAACTTTACATTAACACACAAATTAAACCAAATATGCTCTAAAAATAATAAATCATCAAATCAAGACAAGAAATAGAAATTTATCAAAATATGAATAAAAATATATAATTAATTAATCATAAACACCTAAAATTATGTTTCCAACCTAGATTATTATATCACAAATTGGGAGACATCACTTCTCCAAGGTAAAAAAATTTAAAAAAGGAAAAAAATAGGGTGATTGACACATAAGGTCTTGGAGACTAGTTTTTCTTCCAATATGAACTAGTGGGAATCTAATTTCTTTAAAAAGACCTCAAAGTTGACCAAATAATAAAATACCCTTACTAAAACTAAAAGAAAAAAAATTTGTTGAGTGATGGCACTGTTCATCTCTCCCCACTACCCACCTACCTCCGACCACCGGCCTCTAACCACGACCACCAACCACCAACCACCGACCATAAAAAAAAAATATAGAGTATCAGAAAAAACAGAGTAATATTCAAAATATAGAGTACTCATAAAAAACAATGAGTATCCTATAAAAAACGGCGAGTATCCTATAAAATTAATGAGTAATATTCAAACAATTTAATTTTATTATCTTATTACAATTTCTAAAGAAAGAAAACAAAAGAATTACAACTAATTCAGTTCACCTACACAATATTACACGTTGACCAGATCCTACAAACACAAAAAAAAACTTATTTCTCTTACGTCTTCGTGACTTGAACCGGCCATGACTTGAACTCCAAGAGCACAACAAATTGGTTACGGGAGTATATCCGCTCTCCTTCGTGGCCATGGTAGTGAAGACGAAGCTTCGCAGAAAGAAGAGACTCCGGTAAACGTGAAGAGATCTGCGTGAAGAGACCCTGCTCTGGTTCCAACAACTCAATATGAATGGTGAAGAGGCCGGATACGAACGGTGGATCGAGTTGCAATGAGCTCAGGTGGAGAGCACGACCGCATCAGCGTTCGAACCCGCCTCGTCGGAGCTGGAGAGCACGACGGAAGCTACGCTTCGACTTCGAATATTCAAACCAGAGCTGGATCTCCAGCAATGAACGAAGCTTCAATTAGAAGCTCCAAATCCGGAGACTAACGGAGGCCGTGAGATTGTGAAAGGCTCCTTCAAGAGGGGCTTCGCCTGGAGGTGCTTCGCTTGGAGCTTCTGCGCTTTCTTTTGACCGGAGCTTGCTTCTGCCGGAGCTGCTTCGCCTAGAGCTGCTTTAACTTGAGCTCCTTCTCCTTCTTTTTGCTGGAGCTTGCTTGTTTGGAGGAGAGGATTGATTTGTTGGTTCAGAGGTGAGAGAATGAAATATGGAAGAGAGAGAGTGGGTTACAGGAAAAAGAGAGGAAATAGATAGGAGAGAGAAATTATTTTTAGGGTTTTAAGTAATTCTTGAATATATTAGTATATATAGTGAAAAAAACAAAAAGGGATAAATTTGTAAATGAGATTTTTGCCTATAGTATTAAAATCTGTTTGAGATTTTTTAGAGAGAAGAGAAAGAAAATGGGCTTGGGAAAGGATAAGGGGTTGTGTGTTCAAGACCCCTTGGGTCAAAATCTCAAAAAAATATGATTTAAAAAGGAAAGTGATGTGACAGTTGTTGATTTCTTTTGGAGAACACTAGGAAAACTTTTTGATAAAAAAATATATATAATAGAAGAACTCTCCCTTCTCGTTCATATATGGGAGAATTACCTATAGGGTCTTGAAGACTATCTTAGTGCCACAAAGGAACCCTCCCATTCCTCTCTCCTCCAAAGAGGTCTTTAAGATGCCCATTGTCATTACTACCCTTATAGCGTATATAAGACAAAGAAAAAAATCATTCTCTCTCCTCCATTACCATTTTATCTCTCCTCCATTACCATTTTATCTCTCCTCCATTACCATTAACCTCTCTTCTCTTTCATTAACTAGATATAATTTCCAGCTCCGACCACAACAACCGCCCACCACCACCGACCACTGCCGGAAAAAGTTATGAGCATGAAAAAAGTTCATGAGTATGGAAAAAGTTACTGAGCATGGAGTACTGAGTATGGGAAAAGTTACTGAGTGTCGGAAAAAGTGTTGAGTATCAGAATAAGCTACTGAGTACTCGAATCTTTTTAATTGAGTCACTTTACTGAGTATGCTCGTATGCTCAGTAACTTTACCGAGTATGCTAATTACAACAATTTTCTCAATAAAATACATATAAAAATTCAATTTGAAAAAATTAAATATATATTACGAGTATTAAAGAAAAAGAAAAGAATTATAAAGGGTGAGCATCTGAGATGCTTTTTTGATTAGCATTACAAGTAAAGAAAGGAAAATAAAAAGGAATAGTGTTGAGCATAGCATCTAATCTACTGAGAATTTATTGAGATGATTAAAAAATAGTATGAACATATTCTCCAACATCTTCTCTTAAAACAACTATACAAGTCTGACTTTGCAAGATTCAAGAATAAATCAGTTTTGACAAAAAAAAAAAAAGGAATAAGACAAAACCAGTCTTGAATCCGAATCAGCATGTTTATCCAATAATACAAATAGAAATTCCCATACACTAGCAAGTAAACCTTCATTTGGTATTTTTACAAGAAGACATTTACAGTTCATTATAAATACTCCAGGTTTCAAAACGGACTCCATGGAAGCTTCCTCACCACCAAAAAACGGAGCTCGAACAACACAGATCCATGAAACAACTCGCCGGAGTTGTCAAGCTCACGGCACAGATCTCGAACCGCCACCACTCAGAGCTCACAGAACAGATCCCCTTCGACTCGAGTTTCGCGGTTTCTTCGGGACGATGGCTCGCAGCAGCAAATTTGGATTTCTCCGGGACGACGGCTCGTAGCAGCAGCTCTCTCGCGAAAGACGTCTCCTTTCACGAGCTATGGTTTTCATGTGCCGGAGGTTCAATTCTTCGTAGGATCTCACTGCTACGAACGGAGGTTTCAGGGCAAGAGAGAGGAGTTTGGAAGCTTTCACGTGAGAGAGAGGATGCTAGTAGATGAGAGAGAAATAATAATGATTAGGTTTTTATAATATTTCTGATCAAATAAGTATATATAGAAAATAAAAAACGAAAAAAAAGATAAAAAAGTAATTGGAATTTTAACCTATAGTGTTAAAATTTGATTTAGCCTTTCGTAAGAAAAAAGAATTCACCCCGTCTTTGTTAAAAAAAAAAAGATTCATCCGGTCTTATTGGATAAGGATGTATTTAAGACCCGTTGTATAATTATCTCTTCTAAATAATACTAACATTCATTAAAATCTCATATTTCTTCCATTCCCCTTTTTTCACCAAAAGAAAAAGAAATTCCATCCCATTTTTCTCCTCTCAATGTCAAGATTGCTGCTAAAACGCAACATCCCTTCATCATTGCAGAGTCTCACAACTCTCATCTTCAGATTTTGTCACATTCACACTCAAATCTCACCCAAAAACCCACTATTATATAACTACCTTATCAACATTCTAAGCTTACCAAAACCCAAAGCACTCATAGTTTCAAATCAGTATTCATACATCAAAACTCTCGACAAGCCTCAAAATGTTGTTAATTATTTTCAATCTCTAGGCTTTTCAGATTCTGAGATCCGATCTATAATTATTTTGGCCCCACAGTTACTCTCTGCCGATGTAGAAAACACCCTTAAACCAAAGCTCAAGTTTCTTCAAGATTTTGGCATCTCTGGGGACCAACTGGGTAAGGTTATTTTCAGAAATCCGTCTCTTCTGAAATGTAGTTTGAATAAAGTGTTGAAGCCTTGTGTTGATGCAATTAATGATATACTTGATTTTAGTAATTGTAAAGAAAGTGATGATTTGTGTAGGGTTTTATCGAGGTGGGGTTGGCTCCCTGCTAGTGAAAAGGCCTTGTTAGCTAATATTTCATATTTGAAAAGTTGGGGGATTAATGGGTCACAATTGTCTAAGCTTTTGATTCTTCAACCTAGCTTTTTTACTTTCTCAGAATCCCATATTAAAAACGTTGTTGCCAAAGTTATCGATATGGGGTTTTCTGCTGATTCGGGAATGATTGTTTATGCTTTACATTATGTTAGTTCTATTAGTGAAGAGACGTTTGTGAAGAAAATTGGAATCTTTAAGGAGTTTGGGTTCTCAGAATTTGAATGTAGGGATATATTTAAGAGAGCCCCACAATTACTTGGGGCATCAGAGGATAAGTTAAGGTTTGGACTTAAATTCTTTTTAAAAACTGTTGGGGCAAAGAGATCAATGATAGTTAGTATCCCTGTTAGTTTGCAGTTTAGCATGCAAGATAGATTGATTCCAAGGTATAGAGTTGTAGAATTATTGAAGGCAAAAGGGATTATGAACAAGAAGCTTAAATCTCTTTCTCCGTTTAGTATAACAGAAAAAAGATTCTTAATGTCATATATATTGAGGTATTCAGATCATGCTGAGGAGTTGTTGATAACTTATAAGGGTCGTCCTGTAAATTCTTTAGAATGAATGAGGGATAAGATGTTTTTATTAGATGCTGAAGAGTTAATTTGTTAGTTGCTTTTGATTACAATGAGGAATTTCTTGCAAAAGTTGTGTTGAATGAATATCACAGGGTATTCAATATTCTCGTCTTTGACAGCCTTATAAATCAATAGACTTAAATTTTAGTTCCAACAAGCAGAGTCAATTAGTTAGCCACAACAATAATCATAGTATTAGCAATCGCCAGAATGTCAGAATTATTGCGAAACCCAGAGGTACTGAAGAAAGTCAAGAAAGAGCTTGAAGAAGTCATAGGAATGGATAGGATCGTGGAAGAGTCCGATTTAGATAGCCTCGTGTATTTGGATATGGTGGTCAAAGAATCCTTCAGGCTTCAACATAATTTCATTTATATTCTATACATACAAAGGAGGTGTAGAAGACTGAGTGAATACTTGGTTAAATTTTTTATTTTTAGAAACATTAAATTCAATAGCTACATTTTGACTATAGTAAATTTAAAAAGTGAATAATTTTGTGATCATGTCACTTATATTTGGAAAATATCATTATATATGATATTTTATCAACATTATTATATATTTTTGGTAATTTAAATTCTACAATAATATTCACAAGTGATAATATAAAGATCAAGATTATCAAATGAAGATTACCAAATTGGGTATGGACAAACAAAGATTTTTATCCTAAATAATTTTGATATTGAATCGTCTATTTTTTAAAACGAATTCAAAGGGATGTATACAAGTCTAACAAAGTTATTAACTGTATTGTATATGCCGAATCGCTAAGACAATGCTCATAGTAAATACCCCTGTTGGTAAAAGACCAAAAATTATATCCATCAAGATATTTTATTGTGCAATATCTATTACTACTGCTCCACCACCGTGCACAAAGATGGATTTTGAGAACATATTGTATATGATATTCTCAAGAATAAGGGAAGAAAAACAACTGGAATATAAGAATACACCATTTATATTGATCCTCGTATACTCGTTCAAATATTGTAAAGGTGTAGTGACTAAATCACAAAAACCAGTTATCAATGCTCCTGATTAAATTTATGTCTCAGAAGCGCTATCTTATAAAATTAGACTATCGTACGCTTAAAGCGCAATAGATCTATTTGGTTCCAAAGATAGCATAAAGGAGCAACAACATGAGCAAGTTGTTAATTATGAGACTTTTGACATCTTATAGATGTAAAAGTAGTGTATATAACTGAGAATTAAAATACTCCTACTGAGTATCAAGTACCTGATTATATATTGAGATCTCAATCAATTATTTTACTACTTTAAATTATTGGAACCTAACTAAAAAATTGATCATGATCAAATATTTATATACGCGCGTAATAACTATTAATATACGAATGAAATCGAGGATTTTTTTAAATTAAAATGTCTAAATAAACTGACTGGCCATCAGTAAAAAGACATAAATAAAGCAAATATTTTTTTAATTTTACTTGTACGACGTGAAATTTTCACAACTGTAAAACGAATGTGCTACAAGGGGGAGTCACTATATAAGATAGTATGTTGTAGCACACGTAATATACTTATTAAAGAGATATAGTCTCCGGTGGTGGATGCATTTTTATTTGCTATTATTTCTTATGAAAAACTTCATATAAGTCCTATGTCGATCACTTTAAATTCATTATATATGAATGAAGCGTCGATCAAATTTATGTTGTATCATTTATTACTCCTATTTAATATCTCAAGTTGTACACCATTGTGTTATACTTACATCAGGGGGAGACATTTACGCAATGCACTCTTTTTCCCTTAGCATAGGTTTTTTCCCACTGGGTTTTCCTTGCAAGGTTTTTAATGAGGCAATTTATATAAACGAATTGAAGAATACTATACTCTTTTTCCTTTACTAGGATTTTGTCCCACTGGGTTTTTCTTAGAAAGGTTTTAATGAGGTATATTCTCAAAATTAAATATTTAAGGGGAAAGCAATCTTTCAACAAGTAAACAGAGTCCAATAATATACTACTTGTACCACTCAAGACAAAGGAAGCTACATCGAAGGTGATCAAACCAAACATGTCTCTCCAAAGTTATCCTTTAGACATGAACTCTAGAAAAAATAGATGTTCATCAAGTTCGCTCAAGCGACAATTTGACTGATTTATTCACAAAGGCATTACCTACATCTACTTTCAAGAAATTGCGACACAAGATTGGTATGCATCGAATTCAAGGCCTTCCCCGAGATGCAAGAGGGGGAGACAACCAAACGCTACACTATTTCCTTCATCATGGTTTTGTTCTAATAGGTTTTACTGATTAAAGGTTTTTAATGAGGTAGTTCTAAGGATTGAATATTCAAGAGGGAGTGTTATAACCCAATATGTGGATAGTCAATCCAAACCCATAGACTTGTAGTCAAGCCCATGAATACTAAGGTTAAAGTTATTTAGTCTCTATATATAAGACTTTAATACTCTGTAATTGTACGCTCTTTTACAATCAGTAATATTCTATTCTTTCTCTCTCTCTACTATTTACAACATCTATCAAATTGTATATAATATCAGTAAATAAAATAAGCTTTTTTGGACGCAAATCTCATATTTCTTCCATCCCCCTTTTTTCACCAAAAGAAAAAGAAATTCCATCCCCTTTTTCTCCTCTCAATGTCAAGATTGCTGCTAAAACGCAACATCCCTTCATCATCATTACGGAGTCTCACAACTCTCATCTTCAGGTTTTGTCACACTCACACTGAAATCTCAACACCACCCAAAAACCCGGTATTATATAACTACCTTATCAACATTCTAAGCTTACCAAAACCCAAAGCACTCATAGTTTCAAATCAGTATTCATACATCAAAACTCTCGATAAGCCTCAAAATGTTGTTAATTATTTTCAATCTTTAGGCTTTTCAGATTCTGAGATCCGATCTTCAATTATTTTGGCCCCACAGTTACTCTCTGCCGATGTAGAAAACACCCTTAAACCAAAACTTAAGTTTCTTCAAGATTTTGGTATCTCTCGTGTCCAACTGGGTAAGATTATTTCCAAAAATCCGTCTCTTCTGAAATGTAGTTTGAATAAAGTGTTGAAGCCTTGTGTTAATGCAATTAATGATATACTTGATTTTAGTAATTTTAGAGAAAGTGATGATTTGTGTAGGGTTTTATCGAGCTGTAGGCTCCCTGGTACTGGAACAGCCTTGTTAGCTAATATTTCATATTTGAAAAGTCGCGGGATTGATGGGTCAAAATTGTCTAAGCTTTTGATTCTTCAACCTAACATTTTTACTTTCTCGGTATCCCAGTTTAGAATCGTTGTTGCCAAAGTTATCGATATGGGGTTTTCCACTGATTCGGGAATGTTTATTTATGCTTTACATTATGTTAGTTCTAATAGTGAAGAAACGTTTGTGAAGAAAATTGGAATCTTTAAGGAATTTGGTTTCTCAGAAACTGAATGTATGGATATGTTAAGAAAAGCCCCACAATTGCTTGGGGCATCAGAGGATAAATTAAGGTCTGGACTTGAATTCTTTATAAAAACTGTTGGGGCAAAGAGATCAATGATAGTTAGTTTGCCTGTTAGTTTGAAGTATAGCATGCAAGATAGAGTGATTCCGAGGTATAGAGTTGTACAATTATTGAAGGCAAAAGGGATTATGATCAAGGAGCTGAAATCTCTTACTATGTTTTATATAACAGAAAAAGTATTTTTGATGAGATATATATTGAGGTATTCAGATCATGCTGAGGAGTTGTTGATTACTTATAAGGGTCGTCCTGTAAATTCTTTAGAATGAATGAGGAATAAGATGTTTTTATTAGATGCTGAAGAGTTAATTACTTGTAATATTGACATTTATTAGTTGCTTTTGATTACAATGAGGAATTTCTTGCAAAAGTTGTGTTGAAACTATGCTACTCTCTACCATATTCCTGCTGTGAAAAAGAGATCTTGCACCCCCCCTGTTCAAAACTGATCCTGGTCTGTTAAAATAATCCGCTCGCGATGTAAATGAAAAACATGATCAAACCTCACCGAGGCAACTAGGGATGTAAATGAACCAAGCCGCTCGCGAGCAGCTCGAGCTCGGCTCGGAGAAAAGCTCGTTCGAGATCGGCTCGAATGTAAACAAGCTCAAGCTCAAGCTCCATTTTAAGCTCGATACGTAAACAAGCCTGCTCGAGCTCGGCTCGTGAGCTCGTTTAAAATTATGAAGTATACATAAAAATAAATTATTTACTTATTATTAACCTTCAATATCTAATTAGATAATTTTAATTTCTTTAGTCATTTATTTTTTCATTAGTGTTATGTTTTATATTTTCATACCACACACTCATGAAAGTCCCATTTCAACCATAAAAAAACAAATTATTCATCAGCAACTCGTGCTCGACTTTAAAAAAGATTATTCAATAAGTTAAACAAACAAGTTCTAACATTTCTGATTTGGATGATTGGAAGCTCGGGCTCGGCTCGTTTAAATTTGAGCTCGGCTCGGTCCGGCTCGTCTAAATTTGAGCTCGGCTCGAGATATTAACAAACCAAGCCTGTACATCTAGTATTCGGCTCGGCTCGGCTCGTTTGCAGCCCTAGAGGCAACCATTCATTTGCTGTCAATTTTAAAGCCTTCAACACTAGAAGAATTCTCGCCCATGAAAAGCTCATTCATGAAACGCCAAATTAGCACCTTAACCTTTTGTGGACATCTCCAATCCAACCCTCCTCATAATCCGATTCTCCCTCTCATAATAGAGCGGACTTAACCGAATATATCTTTTTAAATATATACTATTATCATAATTATTTATTACCTTGTTAGACTACTTTATTTTCTAATTAGTTTAGTCTTCCTTTCCATGTTTATCAAATTATTAGTCATATAAATAGGATTATAATTTATTATATTATATCAACTTAATTCACCCACTCAACTGTGATCTCAATCTCTATTCAAAAAAAATCAAGATACACCAATTTGCCCCTCAACAGGAGGGACAACGTTGCAATTACTACTAAATACAACAAATTTTTATTAAATAAATCATGATCTTTGGGTAAGGTTAACAAACTAATCAAAGGTGTTAAATTCAAGTCTCGGAATATGATGTGAAGTACAATCTCAACTAATAAACCATTAGAATATCAAACCCCCTATTTACAGAAAGAGATAAAAGATAAAAAGAACAAATGTAAACTGAATTGAGGTTAATTCAACATGTAAACTGAATCAATAAGAGGATCAAATGTTATTTTTGGGATTAATGAATATATGTCTTAATTTTATACATATGAATATAAGTAATCCCTCATTCTTTTGAAGAATCCACAGGATGACCCTTATAAGTAATCAACAACTCTTCAGCATGATCAGGATACTTCCATATATATGACATCAAGAAATTCTTCTCTGATACATAAAACAGATTAAGAGATTTAAGCTCCTTCTTCATAATCCCCTTTGCCTTCAATAATTGTACAACTCTATACCTCGGAATCACTCTATTTTGCATGCTAAACTTCAAACTAATAGGCATATTAACTACCATTGATCTTTTTGCCCCAACAGTTTTTAAAAAGAATTCAAGTCCAAACCTTAACTTCTCCTCTGATGACCCAAGCAATTGTGGGGCTTTTCTTAACATATCCATACATTCAATTTCTGAGAACCCAAACTCCTTAAAGATACCGATTTTCTTCACAAACGTCTCTTCACTAATACAACTAACATTACTCAAAGCACAAATAAACATTCCCGAATCAGTGGAAAATCCCATATCAACAACTTTGGCAACAAGATTTTTAATCTTAGATTCCGACAAAGCAAAGATCCTAGGTTGATTAACCAAAAGCTTAGCCAATTGTGACTCATCAATTCCACAACTTTTCAAATATAAAATATTAGCTGACAAGGCTATTCCAGTACCAGGGAGCCTACCATACCTTAATAAAACCCGACACAAATCATCAATTTCTTTACCATTACTCACAAGTATATCATTAAATGCTTCAAGACAAGGCTTCAATCTTTTATTCAAACTACATTTCAGAAGAGACGGATTTTTGGAAATAAGCTTACCTAGTTGGACACCAGAGATACCAAAATCTTGAAGAAACTTGAGCTTTGGTTTAAGGGTGTTTTCTACATCGGCAGAGAGTATGTAAGGGGCGAAAATAATTGAAGATCGGATCTGAGTATCTGAAAAACCTATAGATTGAAAATAATTAACAACATTTTGAGGCTTGTCGAGAGTTTTGATGTATGAATATTGATTTGAAATTATGAGTGCTTTGGGTTTTGGTAAGCTTAGAATGTTGATAAGGTAGTTATATAATAGTGGGTTTTTGGGTGGTGGTGAGATTTGAGTGTGAGTGTGAGTGTGACAAAACCTGAAGATGAGAGTTGTGAGACTCCGTAATGATGAAGGGATGTTGCGTTTTAGCAGCAATTTTGACATTGAGAGGAGAAAAGGAAGATGTAATTTCTTTTTATTTTGGTGAAAAAACGGGGATGGAAGAGATATGAGATTTTTAATGAATGTTATTTTTTCAAGTATGAGTAATGATATATATCACCCCTTTTCAGGTCACCCTTTTATCACCTGTCTATATATATGTGTTGATTTCCTTGAATAGAAGATAGTGAAAAATTAAATAGGATAGAGAAATCAATTCATTGGTCCATGTAGGCATACATGTAGGAGGTGATAAAAGGGTGATAAAAAAAGGGTGACAAATATCATTACTCTTCAAGTATATATATGAACGCGCAAGAGAGTATTTCTATTCTTTTTGTCAATTAAGTATTTCCTAAAGTTCTTCAAAAGAAATCAGCAAGGGCCGCATCACTTTCATTTTTCAATCATATCTTTTTCTTTTCTAAATCTGGTGACCTTTGAGAGTACGTTTCTGGATCCTACGCGGTGGCTGCCGAAGCCAATTTTGGCCACCGGTGGCGAGAGAGGCCACCGACCTAAGGATGACGGTAGAAACTCATCTTTCTCCGTTCCGAACACTCTAAAAACGACAATTGACACACCTAAGGGGAAATCACACAACATGAAACGACTTTCGACTAAAAGGATTAAATTCTACTCAAATGGTGATGACCAAGTAGCAGAGAAGCGACCAACGGTGATCGGTCGGTAGGAGGAATAATTAAGGAATCGAGCAGGACTCCCAAAAGCGCTCGTTAATTTATATTGATAGAGATGGATTATCTCTGGTGGATGAGGAGCGTACGAGGGGTGGGGATGTATTAGAGTCAAGAGGTTTTGAAGGAATTGTGGCTCCCGCCCCACCAGCAGCCAAACCACTTATGGAGAATCCAATATTCTGGGACAATGATACTAGCAGCGGTCAAATGGAAGTACCTAGGGCGTCTATGTTGTGTGCCACCCCACCAAATGTCTCAAAGAAATTAAGCACAACCGCGACTCTAGGTATGGTTTTTTCTGAATTTCCTTTGTTGACTAATCGGGTTGGGAAGGCTGTGATTTCTAGGGAGGTGGATACGTAAGGTAACGACAAGAGCAGTGGAACCATTGTGATCACATCGCTTGAGGGAGAAGATGGTACCCTTATATCGTACGAATAGTCCATTTTCGGAGAAGGTAATCAAGATGACAGAATTGAGTAGCCTAGTAGCAAGCACGGTGGTGGACAAAGAGAGTTAGGCGAGGAATACTTTGACATGGAGGATGACACCCCGGTGGATGACGACACGTATCCTCAACTCATAAGGATAGCAGAACAAAAACGCAAGGGGTGTCAGGTATGGAAACGATCCCTTATCATCCGATTATTAGGTCATACAATTGATTATGAAATTTTGTCAACAAATTAAATCAAATATGGACGCTGAAAGCGCACATGGAACTAGTTGACATTGGATTTGACTAATTATGGCGCTGTTTGTAAATGGGGATGACTGTGAGAAAGCCCTGGGGGATTGTGGATGGTTTTGGATAGGTACTTGATAGTTAGGTCGTGGGACCCGCAGTTCATGCCTCACGAGGCGCCGGTGGTGAAAGTAACGATTTGGGTGAGACTTCCTTGGTTTCCATATATTTATTATACGGAGGAAATACTCTCATGATAAGGTTAAAGATTATGTAAAGAATGATGGAACTTGGGATTAAGAACGGTTCCAGGATAGATTACCCGCGTATAAACTCTAGGAAATTGAGGTGGTAATGATTTCATCAATTAATGAGGATCTGGAAATACTCTCATGGTCAAATGAGTTGAATGACATGTACTCGGTTAAATCGACATTAAGGGATTTGACTAGGGAATGAGCACGAGGGAGGAATTGAATGGGGAAGAATTTGGAAGCTTAGATGTACGCAAAAGATTCGAGTTTTATTATGGCAAGCGGTCCAAGAAATGTTAGCTACATGTTAATATTTAACTAAGCGTGGGATAGATGTTTCCGGAGTTTGTAAATGGTGTGAGATACATGATGAAAGTGTGATTCACCTATTTCGGAATTGTGATATGGCCAAGAAACTATACAATAAGGTGAGGATTGAGAGCCTTGTGGGTAGTCACCGTGATATGGGCAAAAGTATACTTTATCATTGTGAGAACAAACAATATTCTGAGTACAAAGACACCGTAGGTACTTCTTTTTAACCGTTGCTAGTAACACTGTCCCTGAAGATTGGATTCTCAATCATCATTGTTTTGCCTGAATTTGCCTCTTCCACAAGTGGTTTGGCTGCTAGCAGGGCGGGAGCCATAATTCCTTCAAAACCTCTTGATTCTAAGACCTCCCCACCACTCGTACGCTCATCCTCCACCAAGGATGATTCATCTTTATCAATATAAATTAACGAGCGCTTGGGAGTCTTGTTCGATTCCTCATTATTACTCTTACCAGACCCGTCACCGTTGGCCGCTTCTCTGCTACTTGGTAATCACCATTTGAGTAGAATTTAATCCTTCTAGTCGAAAGTCGTTTCATGTTGTGCGATTTCTCCTTAGGTATGCCAATTGTCGTTCTTGGAGTGTTCGGAACGGAAAAAGTTGACTTAATGCCGTCATCCTTAGGTCGGTGGCCAGGATTGGCTGCGGCAGCTGTCACGTAGATTACATGACATAACATCTAAGTAATTTATTTATTTATCTTAATTAATAATTTTATTGCTTAAATTAACTATTTCTTTAATTATGTTTTTTAATTATTTTATTTTTTACATGTCATGCCATCTAATTTGTCAAGATAAAAAATAATCAAAAAATGAAGAAAATAAAAATAACAAATATCATTACTCTTTGAAAAAAATAACATTCATTAAAAATCTCATATCTCTTCCATCCCCGTTTTTTCACCAAAAGAAAAAGAAATTACATCCCCCTTTTCTCCTCTCAATGTCAAGATTGCTGCTAAAACGCAACATCCCTTCATCATTGCAGAGTCTCACAACTCTCATCTTCAGATTTTGTCACATTCACACTCAAATCTCACCACCACCCAAAAACCCACTATTATATAACTACCTTATCAACATTCTAAGCTTACCAAAACCCAAAGCACTCATAGTTTCAAATCAGTATTCATACATCAAAACTCTCGACAAGCCTCAAAATGTTGTTAATTATTTTCAATCTTCAGGCTTTTCAGATTCTGAGATCCGATCTATAATTATTTTGGCCCCACAGTTACTCTCTGCCGATGTAGAAAACACCCTTAAACCAAAGCTCAAGTTTCTTCAAGATTTTGGCATCTCTGGGGACCAACTGGGTAAGGTTATTTTCAGAAATCCGACTCTTCTGATGTGTAGTTTGAATAAAAGATTGAAGCCTTGTCTTGAAGCATTTAATGATATACTTGTTAGTAATGGTAAAGGAATTGATGATTTGTGTCGGGTTTTATCAAGGTATGGTGGGCTCCCTGGTACTGAAATAGCCTTGTCAGCTAATATTTTATATTTGAAAAGTTGGGGGATTAATGGGTCACAATTGGCTAAGCTTTTGATGAATCAACCTAGCTTTTTTACTTTCTCAGAATCCCATATTAAAAACGTTGTTGCCAAAGTTATCGATATGGGGTTTTCTGCTGATTCGGGAATGATTGTTTATGCTTTGAGTTATGTTAGTTGTATTAGTAAAGAGACATTTGTGAAGAAAATTGGTGTCTTTAAGGAGTTTGGGTTCTCAGAAATTGAATGTATGGATATGTTAAGAAAAGCCCCACAATTGCTTGGGGCATCAGAGGATAAATTAAAGTCTGGACTTGAATTCTTTATAAAAACTGTTGGGGCAAAAAGATCAATGATAGTTAATATGCCTATTAGTTTAAAGTTGAGCATGCAAGATAGAGTGATTCCACGTTACAGAGTTGTACAATTATTGAAGGAAAAGAGGATTATGAAGAAGGAGCTTAAATCTCTTTCTCTGTTTAGTATAACAGAAAAAAGATTCTTAATGTCATATATATTGAGGTATTCAGATCATGCTGAGGAGTTGTTGATTACTTATAAGGGTCATCCTGTGGATTCTTCAGAAGAATGAGGGATTACAAATTATGACATATAGTTATTGATTTGCTTGACTACGGAATTCTATCCATTAATAATTTGATTAATGATCTATTATATACTTTTGGAACATATAATTACAAGACTTATATAAGAAAAAAGAAACACTATTCTTTTTATGATTTTTATGAAAAGACTTCAAAAATCGATTTTTATGAGTACATACCCACACCGAGCAATTTGTTGGTAGAATCTAGCTTCTTCATTGATATGTCGAGTAACTTGTTTTCCAAAGTTGCAGTATCTCCTTCAAAATCGTAGTATTACCCAAATCTTGTTGAAATTTACTTTTTGACTCTTCCAAGGCCTCGTACACCTTTTTGGCTTGTTTCGATATATGAGAGAAATTCTTTATATCCAATTCTATTAAATTATATTTCAAACTCCTCAACATAAATTATTTCATGCCGTTCAAGTGTTCACGTACCCACCCATTACTCACCGCTCCCAAATATTCCTTATGTTCCTTCCACATATCGAACAACCAGATTTCCAATTTTTATAATATATTGTTATAACCATGTTTACTATTTTACCAACAGGTTTTTTAAAAGTCCGAGGACATAAATAGATGAGTATAAGGGTAAGATGTCGGGCTCTTCACAGTAAGGGGCCTACTACTTCCTCGACTTCAGATCGAGTTTATGGGGAGCCCCCAAGCGGGTACAACAAGGTTTTTAGGAGCAGTGGAAGTCCTCTTTTGCTACAATGGATTTCAGAAGTGACCCGGGGCACAATGTACTGAAGCAGTTGCAAATCAAGCTCAGATTTCGGGTATGAGTAACAAGATCATGGATCGTTCATTCGTAGAGTGGTGCGCCAAAATATTTAGGTTAACAAGTTGTTTGCTGGTATGCATTGGTGAGTTGTATTTGCAGTGTTAGTTTGGTTCTTATGAGTTAGTCGTAAGGCTTTGTGCTTTCATTGTGGCGGTAAATCGAATGCGTGATTGAAAGATAAAGGCTTAGTTTTGAAAGCTAAAGGCCTCGCAAGAGAATATGATAGAGTGTGAAATATCAATGAAGTTGTTATTTATTGAGGTGGAATCTTGAGAGGTTATATCAATGGTCAAGGATGAGGCGGATATTAGATGTCTGGGGGCGTCATGGGTGGATGGGATTAGAAGTTTGTTTGTTGAGGAGGAATCCGGCTTTTAATTTGGTGAGCAATATACATGGAATTCAATGTTTGTGCGAATTGGCTAGCCAAGAAGGGAGCGCATCAAGAACATTTGGGTCGAGTGATTGATGAAGCACCGGTAAGCTTGAAGCATCTCTTGTTACGGGATAAGTACGATTTTAAGACGCACAATTCGTTCTCACTCAGTCTTCTAGACCTCCTTTGTATGAAAAGAATATAAATAAAATTATGTTGAAATAGAAGGTTACGATAGAATAAAAACAGTACAAAGTCACATGTAAAACAACAGCAACCTTATGCGCTACATTAAAAGAACAAGCTACAATTTTAGGCATTATTTAACTGGTCGATATCAAACAAATCACCTTATTATGATTTATTATGAGTGAATCAGGAGACATCTTATGATCATGCTTTTAACAGATAACTAGGAATAGCCATTAGATGATTGGCCCTTGATCCTACTACTCCTAAATGTTCAGTCATGTCCAAATCTTTAGGCATAATATCATATGGAAGCTTCCAATCAAAGCAATGTGATAATTGTGCGACCACTAACCGAACAACGATAAGTCCTAGCTGGATTCCAGGGCAACTTCTCCTTCCTGAACCAAATGGGATAAACTGAAAATCTCTTCCACGAACATCTATGTTATTACCAATAAATCTCTCTGGAATAAAAGCTTCTGGATCACTCCATGCATTTAAATCTCGCCCAATTGCCCATGCGTTTATGAAAATTCGTGATTTCTTTTGTATCACAAATCCTTCAACTACGCAATCTTCCATTGCCTCATGAGGAACAAGTAAAGGTGCTGGTGGATGAAGCCTGAGGGATTCTTTCACCACCATATTCAAATACTCGAGACTATCCAAATCCGACTCTTCCACGATCCTATCCATTCCTATGACTTCTTCAAGCTCTTTCTTGACTTTCTTTAGTACATGTGGATTTCGCAATAGTTCTGACATTGTCCATTCAATTACTGCTGTTGAAGTATCTATTGAAGCTAAAAGCATATCCTGCCATGAAAATAACCTGTCAGTTAAGAGCTTTTATCAAATAACACAACCAAAAGAATATTGACATACCAGCATAATGGCTTTTATGTGTCTTCGATCAAAGTTGAAATCAGCTTCCTCGAATTTTATCAAGTCCAACATGGTGTCAATAAAGTCCTTAGTTTTAACTGAGTTTCTTGATTGCTCATGTTCATCAATGATGTTCTCTAAGAATTCATCAAAGGCCTTACTAACAGACTTGAGACGTCTGGTTAGTCCTTGAATATCGAGTTTACCAAGATATGGAAAATAATCAATAAGATTTGGAGCAGACATCAAATCCATGATCTCCTGTTTTATAGCTTTGAACCCTCTTTTATTAAGGTCCTGATCATCTGTGTACTTCTTACCAAAAAACATCCTGCAATTCATGTCAGTACTCAGAGATGAAACCTTTGCACTAACATCAACAATAACTTGATCCTTTGCTGCTTGTTTGAGTGTTTCGATCAATAAACAAAGCTCTTCTTTCCTCATAGGTTGGTAAGTATTGATTTTAAGGGTACTAAGTAAGTGTAATGTGAACACCTTACGCATGTTTCGCCAGTTAGGGCCATAAGAAGCAAACATCATGTTCCTCATCTCATAAGAAATGTACTTAGAAGCCTCAATAGTTGGTCTACTTGCAAAAATAAGATCATGCTTCTTGAGAAATTGCTCAGCTGTTTGAGGGGAAGAAACGATAATAACAGGTACGGATCCGAATCGCATATACATGATGGGACCATATTTCTTGGCTAGGTTAGCCAAATCTCTGTAAGGATACTTTTTCAGCAAATGAAGGTGTCCCAAGAGAGGAATCCCTCTTGGACCAGGAGGCCTTTGCAATCTCTGATTATTATTCTTTCTAACCAGACGATGAAGGACAGTACTGGCGATTGCTAATACTATGATTATTGTTGTCCAAATCCAAACCATGGCTAACTTATTGGATTTGCTTGGTGGAACTAAAATTAAAAGTCTATTGATTTATAAGGCTGTTAAAGACGAGAAAATTGAATACAATAATTAAGTCATACAAGAAATATAGGTTGATCTAAGCCTACGACTTGATCAAGTTGAAGCCGTTTACTATTTATTATTTTATTTCATCAACTTCATTACTTGAAGCAATTTTTTTTCATTGGTGCCAGCGATGCATGAGATGCGAAATGAAATAGAGTAATGATATATACCACCCAAATTCATACCACCCAAATACCACACAATGACGTGACGTGAATTGATTGGTTACAAATCGTTATTGTATTTATTTTCTTGATTTGATTAAAAATTTGTAACCAACCAATTCACGCCACGTCATTGGGTGGTATTTGAATGATATGAATTTGAGTGGTATATAGTATTACTTAGCTAATTGTCTATCATTAGTTAGTTTACACATTTCAAAGAGAATCAAACATTTCACCTAATCCATTTTTTTACTAGATAAAACTTAATACAATCTATTATATTTTTAAATATTTTTAACCTTATACAATTTATTTTCTATTTTTTTTATTTTTAAGAGTTTTAAAAAAATAATAATACTTCCAGGCACTAAATTGGCTAAATTCGTGTTATACTTAGAACAAGTATACTTCTTTCATTCTCATATGCACCAATTTCTGAATTCTAGTGAAAATTTGCTCTTTAGTAAAAGTATGAGCATCATGAACATGATTGTTTCTTTTTGCCCAAATCAAATAAATATACGCAGTAAACCATCTACTCATGATGGATTTGCGCAAATGACTGTAACTTTAAGCTAGGATAGTCTCATTAACATTACTCCAAGTCTTGTTATTAGAGGTATTAAAACCGCATTGATACCATCACTTGATGTAAATTCTATGGGTTAAAGGACAGAGTAAAGAGATGATCCTTATCTTCCACCTGACCTATGCAAAATTCACATATGGTATTTTGACAAATACCTCATTCTTGTACTTTGGACTTAGTAGGAGTATATCAAGGCAATATAACCAAGTAATGAAGTTAAATCTGGGTAAACTGTATTTGTACCAAACATAGTTGCACCATTTCATTTCTGGAAGCTTAACTTTAATGTCGTCCATAGTTTTTCTGAATGAGAAGCAACCCGTAGTATGAAACTTCCAATGAGTCACATCATATTTATCATTCAGAATAGGAAGATAATTGATATATAAACTGAGCTCTCTAATATTAGGAGGATAATGCCACCTTCCCCCTATTAAAACATGCAAAAACAGTTTTGTTAATTCATAAACCTTCAACTTGAATATACTTGATCAGAACATCTTGGATGCACTTGTTATTGATCCAATAGTCCTACATGAAGAAATTTTTAAGACCATTACCCAAGCTATGAGTGATATAGCTGTGAATTTCAGGCCTAATTCTAGAAATCTTCTTCCAAATCCAAGTGTCATCCTGCTTTACATAAATACTCCAAATATACTTGTTTTTTATGACATTCATGTGCATCCAAGAACTCCAAAGACTACACTTATTATAATAAAGTCTCCAAAACATAACGATAAGACATACCTTATTAATCAAGGAAATGTCAAGAATATTTAAACGACCTTCAACTCTAGAATTGCAGCATTTTCCCCATGCAACTCGAGCTCCTTTAGCACCTTCTGTATTGCCTTTCCAAAGAAATATATACATGTAACTATTGAGCTTATAAATGACATATTTTGCGAGAAGAAAGATTCTGCACCAGTACATTATCTTGCTTATAAGAACAACTCGGACGAGCTCAATTCTTCTAGCATAAGAGAGAGAGAGTTATCACTCCACTGATATACTTGAGCAAACATTATCAACTGGCTTGTTTTCATTAGAGGAGCTAAGTTTTTTGTAGTTTAAAGGCACTTCAAGGTACCTAACTGGTAAGAATCCCTTCTTAATTTGAAGAATACTAATAATTACCTTATTTATAAGCTCAATAGTACTGTTGGGTGTTGGACAATATTCAGTAGATAAAGGATAGAATAAGAGAGATAAGAAAATAGCTTTGTTTACTATTAATTTGTTCTTGTAAATTGACTTGTTACAAATGAGATGAACTACTCCACTATATATATTAGTGGGTGAACATTCTAGACTCTAACTCTTGAATGTAAATACATGCATCGGATATTAATGTGGATACATGAACTAGCTATCAAGAGTCTAGACCTTTCCTTATCCCGAGGTGTCTTTTACTATTTCAAGACATAAATTAAAGGTAGGTTCACTCTATTGTCTTGGTGAATTGAACATTACTTAACATTATCCCCCTTAATGTGAAAATTCTTGAATTCCGAGGAGTCCTCTTAAATGCTGAAATTTATCTCTTGGAAGAGCCTTTGTAAAAATGCCAGCTTGTTGTTCTTCGGATATACAGAACTTGAGTTGTATCTCCCCATCTTCAATAGCGTCGCGAATGAAGTGATGCTTGATTGTAATGTGTCGAGTTCGACTATGAAAGACAGGATTTTTTTCCATAGCAATCGCGGATTTGTTGTCGTAACATAACCCAGTTCCTTCGTCTTGTTTACCACCCATTTCTTCAAGAATCCTTCTTAACCAAATGGCTTGAGATGTTGCTTGAACTGCTGATATATATCCAGCTTCAGCTGAGGATTGAGCTACACTTTGTTGTTTCTTGGATGACCAAGAAAATAATCCATTCCCAAAAGAAAACGAATATCCAGAGATACTTTTCATATCATCAACACAACCTCTCCAATCACTATCGCAATAACCAACAAGGTCGAAATGCTTTGTTGTTGCATATCTGATTCCGTAGTTTAGAGTCCCTTGTAGATAACAAAGTATTCTTTTCCAGGCTCCGATTTGGATTTGACTTGGATTATTCATGAATTTAGATAGCAAGATTGTAGCAAACATGATATCTGGTCTTGTTGCTGTAAGATAAAGCAAATTGCCCACCATGCTTCGATAAAGAATTCCTTCAACTTTTTCAGCACCGTCTTATTTTTTGATTATTATAATAAAACACATGTCATTAGATTCGTTAGTTACTTTTGTAAGTTTAAAACATGGGGTATGTGTATTAACATGATTGGTGTAGGTTCATCCAATATCGGATGGAATAATTTTTCTATGGCTTCGTTTTCATTTTATTTTACAGAAAAGTGTTTTCATTTCTATTAACCAAAAGCATTTCCGTTACTTTTTTTATAAAATATAGAAAATAAAAATAAAAAACATCCAGGGGCCTTACTAAACCAAACTATGTTCTCATATTGACAAATGACACATCGTATAAAACATAAGCCTAACCTTTATATCGCTTACTTCCCCATCAAGCCGGAACCCTAACTCTTCCATCTCAAAATTTCTAATTTCAAACTATTAGCAAATTTTCAATCTCAGTAACATACTCTCAACAATCTTGTCTTCACTCAAGATTTTTTCTTTTAAAATTTGATTATTTCTTTCGATCCAAATTATAAATGTCTAATCTCTGATTTTACATTTTAATGTATGATCTTCATATTAAAGGTAAAGTAATTAATTACTGGTTATTTTGTTCAATTCAAATCATATATGTTGTCTTTTATCTTCTCTTTGCTAAACATATTTTTAAGATATATTTTCATTAATCAATTTGTTTTGAAAAACTAGATTAAATATTTTAATCTGTATGGTATACGAAAAACAAGTATAAATATAATTTTGAAAATTTTATATCCTATTGAATGATTAAGGAGAGTTTCAATAAGTCACTCAATAAGGGGTTTCCATGATATTTACTGAAGAATACATATGTCTTTCTAGATGCAAATTGATCTTCATTTGTTTTCTAACAAAACTTACAAAGAAAGTTAGATCTCAAATTCAAGTAAGTAATTTTTATTTTGTTGGTATTTTATTTATATGATTAAATTTGAATTTATATATTGATAAACTCTTTATCTTCTAAATGATTGTATGCTATAGATCCTAAAACAAGTTTTTTAATCTGTATTTAATTTTAAAATTTATACCCTAAATTAAGATTTTTGCAAATTGCAGATGATATATGTAAACAGTTCTAATTAAACTTTTGGGGCGATTTGTTGATAATTAGATGAATTGTTTTAATTAAACAAATTCTATCAATTGAAGTTTATTAATATTTGTTCAAATTCTAATTAGTACTAATTACATAATTTTTCAAAACAGAGATAAAAAGATCCTTGGCCATGATATTTCGATACATAACAACATTCTATATATTTGGTAAGTCTTAAATTTAAAAAGGATTTTAAATTGATTCTGAACTTTATCAATGTTATCAACAGGTATGAATAAACTCTACTTAATTGCACATTTGCACTATAGGTCCTTATATTCTTTTGTTTTTTTGTTTTAGGATTATACGTTCGTGTCTAAGCAAAAGCCTGAGGAATATAGTGTTTAGTAAAATGGTGGCTGAAGAAATATATATTACTATTTTATCTCAAAATATATATTACTATTTTATCCTTGAGATGTACAGTTATAAGACATACTACTAAATATTGTAGTTTGTAGAGTAGGTGAGAACTTGTGATAGGGATCTTAAAATTGAAAGTTATCCATTCCAAGATGTTTCGGTTAACTCTTTATTTAATTTAATATATGTAACATTTATTAAATTAATAAATAGAATTATAATTATAAAGCCTCGCTCACGGAGAGACGTTTATTTCATTCGATGATGCATTTAGTCGATAACTAGGAATAACCATTAGATGCTCGGCTCTTGACATTACTAAACCAAAATGTTCAGTCATGTCTAAATCTGTAGGCAACACATCATATGGAAGCTTCCAATCAAAGCAATGTGCTAATTGTGCGATCACTAGACGAACAATGATGAGGCCTAGCTGCATTCCAGGGCAACTTCTCCTTCCTGAACCAAATGGTATAAGTTGAAAATCTCTTCCACAAACATCTATATTATTACCGATAAATCTCTCTGGAATAAAATCTTCTGGATCACTCCATGAATTTGGATCTCGCCCAATTGCCCATGCATTTACGATAATTCGTGCTTTCTTTGGTATCCCAAATCCTTCAACTACACAATCTTCCATTGCCTCATGAGGAACAAGTAAAGGTGCTGGTGGATGAAGCCTGAGGGATTCTTTCACCACCATATCCAAATAAACAAGGCTATCCAAATCTGACTCTTCAACGGTCCTGTCCATTCCTATGACTTCTTCAATCTCTTTCTTGACTTTATTCATCACCCGTGGGTTTCTCAAAAGTTCTGACATTGTCCACTCAATAACTGCTGCTGAAGTATCCATTGAAGCTGCAAGCATATCCTATAATAAAAATAACACCTCAATAATATTGATTAGTAGAGGTTTCGTCAAATAACGCAATCAAAACATCACATTCAATGAAATTTCGACATACCATTATAATGGCTTTGATGTGTTGCCGATCAAAGTTAAAATCAGCTTCTCCAGAGTTTTTAATGTCCAACATGATTTCAACAAAGTCCTTGGTTTGAGCTGAGTTTCTTGATTGTTCATGTTCATCGATAATTTTCTCGAATAATGCATCAAACACCTTACTAACAGCCTTGAGACGGTGTGTTAGTCCTTGAATGTCGAGCTTACTAAGATAAGGAAAATAATCGTTAAGATTTTGAGCAGACATCAATACATTGATCTCCTGCATCATAGTTTTGAACCCTTTTTCATTAAGGTCCTGATCCGTATACTTTTTTCCAAACAACATCCTGCAAGTCATATCAGTACTCAGAGACGAAACCTTCGCACTAACATCAACAATAACTCGACCCTTTGCTGCTAGTTTGAGTGTTTCAATCAATAAACAAAGCTCTTCCCTCCTCATAGGTTGGTACGAAATTACCTTAAGGTTACTAAGCAACTGTAATGTGCATAACTTACGCATCTTTCGCCAATAAGGGCCATAAGAAGCAAAGATCAAGTTCCTCTTATCATAAGAAATGTACTTAGAAGCCTCAAGTGTTGGTCTACTAGCGAAAATAAGATCATGCTTCTTTAGAAATTGCTCTGCTGCTTGAGGAGAAGAAGCAACGATAACAGGTACGGATCCGAATCGCATAAACATGATGGGGCCATGTTTCTTGGCTAACTTAGCCAAATCCCGGTGAGGATTCTTTCCTAGCAAATGAAGGTGTCCCAAGATAGGAATCCCTCTTGGACCGGGAGGCCTTGGCAATCTCTGATTCTTCTTCTTTCTAACCAGACGATGGAGGAGAATGACGATTGTTGATACTATTATTATTGTTGTCCAAATCCAAGCCATAGCTAGCTATTTCGTATGCTTGTTGGATCTAATATTGATGTCTATTGACTTATAGAAGGAGCTTGAAGACAGAAAGTCGCATGCAATTACGTCAGATGCTTGAAGACTGATTGGTACATACTGTTAATTAGACTGATTGGTCTAATTATTGGCTTGTCGAAGATGTGGTACAAAATAAATTAGGATAAAATAGAAAAGGAAATGTGTTGTCATTTGTCATCCTATTAGATAATTTCACCTACATTTTTATGCCAATAAAGAACCTAGAATAGAGGGGTGGCTAATTATATACCTCTTATATTTTAATAAAGGAACTAGAATTTTTAAAAAAAAAAAAATGGAAACAAAAATATCAGGATGGGGTTTTGGAAAAGAAGTTAATTTTTATAAAATAATATCTTTGGAATAGGAAAATAATATGGATAAGATGATTGATAATTTTTTTTTTTTAAAAATTGCTTGGCACAGTAAAGAAAAACGAAGACGAATCTCCCAAAAATCCAAAGGGCGGCACGCCTGAAGAACAGCCACCGACTTCATTGCCGGCCAACGAATATACAACAGAGACGATGGTAACCGATGAGGAGGCACTAAACACAGGACTGGGGGAACACTTTCCAATCCTAGCAGCGGCACATGAGCACAATCGAACAACCAAAAGGGCACGACAACTGGAGCCCTTCATATAAGACATCAAGACCTTACCACCATTATCCACCATAGGGCTAGTGATCCCTTCAGAAAAGACTCACGTCTAACATTCTGCTCTCACAGTTTTGAGTCACGTTATTCTTGCAATGGAAGATATAGATGTTAACAGAGGCTGGGAAACAAGTTTGGAAGAAATAGACTCCATCTCTCATTTGTTGATGACGAATTTACTGAGGAATGTGAACACCCACAAGTTGTACGCCCCCAAGATGAGATTATCGAAGGGACCATGTTATGGAGTAATACTGTCGTAGTTAGACTTCTTTGCTCAAAGGTTGGATTTAACACTTAGAGGCAAAATTACGTCAAATATGGAATCAGAAAGGGTTGAATTAATGGACGTTGGACATGGGTATTTCATAGTCAAATTCTCATTTAAGGAGGACCTAAACTTTGCCTTATCAGGGGGACTTGTGGATGATCTACGATCACTTCTTAACCGTCCAAGAATGGACACCCGAATTTAAACCTCACGTTTATTCAATTACCACTACAACAACATGGGTGCGGATTTCCAATGTCGGAATGCTGCACTATACCTCAAATGTATTGATGAAGATAGGTTATCTTATTGGGAAGACCATCAAAATTTATTTGTTAACTACAACAAGGATACGAGGTAACTATGCACGTTTAGCGGTGGAATTAGATCTAAAATAAACCTTTGGTTCCTAGAGGAGAAATCTGTAATGTTGAGTACAAGTGTCTTCACATGATTTGTTTTGAGTGTGGTTGGTTTGGGCATCTGAAGGATAAATATCCTCCAAACACGTTAGGAGAGGAGGTTCAAAGTGAAAGACCAGTAGAAAATTTGACAAATATGGGACCAGGGAGAGTGGAGAAATCGAGTTTGGATGAACAACCTCTCTATGGGGAGTGGATGACTGTTTAAAGGGGAGGAACACGCACTAGGAATCATAACACCGGGAAGGTAGGAGCTACAAGAAAGAGGAAGAATGGTAGTAAAGGACTTGGTTCAAGATTCAAGGCCCTTTTTATTGACGATAATATTCAACAAAAATATGTGACTTCAATAATGAACAAGAAGACACATAAAGGAGTGCCGGGACAATAATATAGTTTAAAAGCGCAAGTACCAAAAGGACAAAAAGGGAAAAAGCCGCTGGTTAAAAGACCAGCTCATAAAATTATCATGGACACGTACTTTGAAAGATTAAAAAGGCTGGAAAGCCCGATTATTGAATCAGATAGTGGACTAGTATTTGGTAGGATATAGGGGAAAAATTAGTCTAAAACATGAGGAAAAAAATAGCAGATTGTGAAGAGTTGAAATTAGCGGATGACACCAATGGGATGCGAAATATCATAGGGGCAGAAAAGCATAATAAGAATAAATCAGGGGCTAGAATGACTAGTGCACAAAATTCAGGTTCGAGAGCAGGGAACTCGGAAGCGTAAACCCTTGATTTTCATGCTTTATTTCATCATTCTCTTCTTCTTCTTCAGTTCCATGTATATTGAATAGATTTTTTCCTTTTACCTTTTCTAGCTGAATAATACAATATTTTTTTTATTTTGCTATATCATTGATCTTCAGTTGGAGATCAGTCACCTTTCTCTTCTCGGAGTTCAAATCTTCTTTCAATATCTTGATTTTAACTTCCATTTTTTGTGTCCGCATATAATAGTTTAATGTCTGCTCTGGTTGTGTCTTTTTATTTTGTTTTTTCATTCATGTTCATGTACACTCCATCAGATTGTGGTTGATGTGGCCTAGGGTGTGATAAAAAGATATATAAATTAGATGCAAATAAACACCCTAAACTGAGCACGGTTCTGCAAGTATACAGATCGTATGCAAGTTTTAATAAATAAGTAAGATTCGTTCCGCAGGGACTACGAAGGTTAAGGGAATCTTATGCAATAATCAAGTGCAAATATTAAAAACTAAAACAAATAAAACGCAGAAAAAGTAAAGACAAATATATTTTTATTTGATTTTCAATTAAATTAAACTAATAAATTAAAGACAAAAATTTAAATGCAAGAGAAGAAGTAGTATAAGAGTTTAGCTTGAGTAAATAGCATGTAATCCCCACTAGTTTTGCCGTTCTAAACATGTAAGGGTGAATTATGTAGTATTTCAATAATCGGTTCCAATTGCGCTAGGTTGTTTTAAATAGGATTTACATGTGTCAATAAGGAGTCCTAAGCAAACCGTTCCTGCAATTGGTAAAATAGCAATACACTAAACCATGGTGATTATCTAGTTAGGTTGATTTGTCAGATCTAAACCATACACTAAACGTTATGTGCTAAACATGTAATTAAACACCGTTGTCAATGGTGACCTAACTACTAGATGGTAATTCTATATGGTCGCGATCCACAAGAACACAGAATTTAAATCCAAACACATAAACAGAGAATAAAAACAATAATTCAATTTAAAACATAGAATTCCCAAATTCGATAGATGTCAACCAAAACTAGGGTTCATACATATATGCTAAAACTCAAGCTAATAGAAATTTAGTTCATACTAATGGAAGAAAAGAAAGAAATTACAACTTTAAAGGTTGAAGATGACATTATTGATGAACAACTCCTTCCAGACTTCTGTTCTTGTATTGTAAGCTTCCTCTTGGCTTAAGGTTTAACCAAGGATGATTTTCTAGTGTTAAGAGGCTGTATTTATAGTGTATAGGTTGACCTACTCGTTTTCTTGAAGGAAACGGTAAATATTGGGCTCCTAGCCCAACTCAAATTCGTAGCCCAAAAACATGCAATTAGCCCTGTTTTTGTTTTGGTCCTATCAGCTTCAATACTTATCCGATTGACGCGTATGAGTAGTCTAAGTTCATCTTCTTGGAAAGATCTCTAACTTTGCTCTTGTCCGTTTCTACAAATTCCTCACCGATTTTAAGATATAAGCTGATTTGTGGTCGTAGGTGCAGAAATTCAGATTTAGGGTAGCTTTTCCTTTTCCATGTTTTTAGCTTTTACTTTCTTATCTTTAATTTCCATGTTTATCTTCTTTCCTTTAGCTCTTTGAACCAACTTGGACTCTAATTAATTACCATATATCTCTAAAGCTTCACACTAAATAAATAATTAAACCCAATATGCTCTAAAAATAATAATTAATCAATTCAAGACCCAAAATAGGAAAGTGTACTAAATAAAGCTAAAATCGACCTATAAACTAATAAATATGCCTAAAATGATGTCTCAGAAATATATTTTATTATCACAAATGAGGAGACATCAAGACCCCTAACTCAAAGTTGTATCGTCCCGATACAATAAAAGTAAAGAACAGAAGGGTAGTCATATAAACAATAAGAAGAAGTCAGAGGAGAATAAGAACAGAACATAATGAATGATCATAGAGCATAGAATCTAAAAAGTATCACGTAGTAATGCTCAAGAAATAATGCACACATATGCTTAATATACATATAATCAACAATCCATAAGTTCAAGTCAAGATTAATTTCGCAATGCCAGAAGGAGAGGTTGATAACTTAGTTCATGTTAATGGCTAAAGGTTGTTCATAGGTTCTAATATAGCATCCAATGGTCCACTTACCTACTACCTAATAGCTTAATTGTTTCTCCACCAAGCAGTTAGAAATCCTAAGGTCTTTGGTTATAACTTGGCTTAGGGACGGTGTGGTATATTTGGAAAATGAAAAGTGAGCTTTTGGCTCTCTCCTCACTAGCCATCAACGAATCGCCCTAGAGCTTGAGTTTTCACTCGAAGATGTTCTCACTCAACCCAATTTATTGATGCTTTTGATTTGCATCCCCAATAATCCCAATTAAAACCTTTTATGATGATATTCAAATTCCACTTTGCCGGTCCGAATATATATTTCTTTTCATACCAATTTTTTCTTTTGTATAGCTATGACTCTCTCTTTAACGTTCGAGATATCACGCTATTTTTCATATATATATATTCTTCTTTTTATGCCCTTGTTGGAAAATTTAGCTCGTAGCTTCTTTTTCATTCACTATTACCCCGGCAAAGGGTTACAATATTTTTCATCATCAATAAAATCACAATTGCAATTCCCAAAACCCAATGTCCCTAATGATGAAACCCACCACCCCAAACTCAAGCTCTAAAAACGACTTGTTTCAGGTTTTGCGATTCGAGTGCGGGTCATATAGATAAGTCCTACAAACTAAGGGTATGGATTATAATGTGTTTCAATAAAAGGCTTTAGAAAGGCTCAGAGGGGCTAAGACGGATAAATAATAACAATAATAAAATAAAAGGGTGAGAAGGTATAAAAGGCCTCAAGTGGCTTCAATATGAAAGAACATCCTTATTCATTTTTCTAACTACCGGATTTTGTTACTTTTTCACTACTTAGTTCATAGACAAGTGGGGTTTCAACTAATTTCAAATCTCACGTTCTACACACCAAATAACTCTCCCTAAGTTTCAACGTGAATTCTTAGCATTACTCATTAACTTTTCTATCTTTTATTTCATGTTTTCATACATGCATGCTAAACAAATTTGTGACATCTTTCAAAAACATACTACTTACTATCATTGACCTAATAAAATCATGCTCAAATAGGTACATTCAAAATATTCTATGCCTAATTCAACCTAAAAAATTTAAATTTTATGCAAACACGAAAAGAAAATGAGGACAACGAATCCCCACCCCAAAGCGGTTTTTCTTCGAGAACAGGTGGACATATTATGGATGGTTGCTTAATAGGTTCAATGTCACCTGATTCTCGAAGTAGTTCTCGTATATTTGATCCTAATGCAGCAACTTCTTCAGGGGGAATCTCGTTTTCCTCTTGTGATTCAAGTGTTAAGGCCTCGTCAAGATCATGATCTAAGCTTGCTTCATTGAAGACTTCTTGAGTAATTTTTCCGATGACATCTATTTTAAAACATTCATCTTGCGAATTGGGTAACTTCATAGCTTTAAATACATTGAATCGTACCTGTTTGTCTTGTACCCTCATGATCAACTCACCATTCTCAACATCTATTAGTGTACGCCCCGTGGCTAAGAATGGTCTACCCAAGATGATGGGAACATTCTTATCCGCGTCGTAGTCAAGAATAATAAAATCACAAGGAAAAATAAAAGTACCAGCTTTAACTAAAACATCTTCAATTTTACCTACTGGTCGGGAGAGAGAGCGGTCCGCCATTTGTAATACCACATATGTGGGTACTACCTCTCCTATGTTAAGCTTCTCGAACAGGGATCTTGGCATGAGATTGATACTCGCTCCTAAATCACATAATGCCTTCCCAGTCCAACTGTCTCCAATGCCAATGGGAATAGTAAAACTTCTGGGATCTTCTAGCTTCGGTGGTAACTTGTTTTGACATCTAGCACTACACTCCACAGGCAATCCAATTGTTTCCCCAGTTTCTATACTTCGTTTGTTCGAAAGAATGTCCTTCATGAATTTTAGATATTTCGGCATTCTCTTGGGAGCTTCTACAAACGTTATATTAATCTCTAACTTGCTCACCATGTCAACGAACTTCTTGAATTCCAGGTCATTGTCCTTTTTTCTGACACGTGAAGGGTATGGTGGTGGAGGGCGTGTGTTAAGTTCAACTGAATTTTTTGTTTTTTCAGGTGTCTTGGCTTGGACACTCTTTGGTTCAACTACCTCTTCTACTATATCTTCTGTTGTTCCTTCCCCCCCTTTTCTGGAATAGGGATTGGTTCTGGTTCTGTTCTTGGTGGAGGTAGTTGTTTTCCACTTCGCAACTCAACTGCATGACAAGAATCATCTCTAGGAGGAATAGTATCACTTGGGAGTTGCCCTTTCGGCCTATTTTGTAATGTACTTGCCATATGTGATAAAGTATGCTCGAGTTTCTTGATTACCTTTTGCTGGGCTTGAATTTTCTGTTGGCTACGACTCATATTGTTTTCAATTGCTTGTATCAATTTAGCCATACTCGAATTCAAGCTCAAGGTTTGTTCTTTCTTTGCTAGTTGCGTTGATTGTTTTGGTGGTTCTTGATAAGATTTTTCAACAACGGGCACCTTTTTATGAATAGGTTGTGGTGGACAGTAAGGTTGAGGTTGAGTTTGTTGAAAATTAGCGTAGCTTTCTTGCGGATAATCATAACCATTAGAATAATAGTTATCTTGAGGATATGTAACGGAAACTAACGCTGGGTCATTCATACACCTTTCCCACACATGATTTATTGATCCACAACCATGACACGAAGGTATTGCACGTACTACATTTACCTGAGAAATTGTTCGAGCTTGTTCTTGTAGTTCTTCGAGTTGTTGGGCCAATTCTTTGAGATTCAGAGATTCTGAAGTGTCTTCTTTTTCTGGTTTCCTTGGCCAACTTCTCTCGTTCTCAAGAATTCTCTCCATACAAATTTCGGCTTCTTCAGGATCTAGTAACAGAAAACCTTTGTTTCCTAACGAATCTGCTTTTTCCCTTGACTTGCTATTAAGTCCTCCATAGAACAAGGTTAAATAATATCCCGGCGATGATTTATGGTATGGACATCTCGCCTTCTTTTCATTAAATCTTAACCATGCTTCACCCAAACTTTCTCCGTCTTCCTATATAAATTGTTCAAGCTCCAACATATCTTTTAATCGTCTACTAACTGGATAAAATTGGTCTAGGAATCTTGCTTGAAGCTTGTCCCAATCTGGAATGACATGAGGATATTGGGTATCGTACCAATTGCTTGCACCTCCGGTCAAGAAGAACTGGAACATCACGTAATACACCTGCTCCCTAGTAACTCCTATGACGATATAAGCATCACAGATTTGCATGAATGTCTGAATATACCGGATCGGATCTTGTTGTGCAGCACCGCTAAGCAGTCCATGAGTTGCAAATTTTGTTAACATCCCTGAATCTGGCCTAAATTTAGCGGCTTGGATTTCAAGAGCACGGATTCCGCGTGGTTGCACTCTAAATTCGATGGGTAACTCAAGTCTCCTTTCTCCATTTGTAACTATCTATGAAACAAAAAACTAAAAGACAAAAGCGTAAAATAGAACTAACTGAAATAAAAGCACAAGATATATGCACAAGGACTAACGATGTAGTGCCCGGCAGCGGCGCCAAAAACTTGGTGTGGCCTAGGGTGTGATAAAAAGATATATAAATTAGATGCAAATAAACACCCTAAACTGAGCACGGTTCTGCAAGTATACAGATCATATGCAAGTTTTAATAAATAAGTAAGATTCGTTCCGCAGAGACTACGAAGGTTAAGGGAATCTTATGCAATAATCAAGTGCAAATATTAAAAGCTAAAACAAATAAAACGCTGAAAAAGTAAAGAAAAATAGATTTTTATTTGATTTTCAATTAAATTAAACTAATAAATTAAAGACAGAAATTTAAATGCAAGAGAAGAAGTAGTATGAGAGTTTAGCTTGAGTAAATAGCATGTAATCCCCACTAGTTTTGCCGTTCTAAACATGTAAGGGTGAATTATGTAGTATTTAAATAATCGGCTCCAATTGCGCTAGGTAGTTTTAAATAGGATTTACCTGTCTCAATAAGGAGTCTTAAGCAAACTGTTCATGCAATTGTTAAAATAGCAATACACTAAACCATGGTGATTATCTAGTTAGGTTGATTTGTCATATCTAAACCATACACTAAACGTTATGTGCTAAACATGTAATTAAACACCGTTGTCAATGGTGACCTAACTACTAGATGGTAATTCTATATGGTCGCGATCCACAAGAACACAAAATATGAATCCAAACACATAAACAGAGAATAAAAACAATAATTCAATTTAAAACATAGAATTCCCAAATTAGATAGATGTCAACCAAAACTAGGGTTCATACATATATGCTAAAACTCAAGCTAATAGAAATTTAGTTCATACTAATGGAATAAAAGAAAGAAATTACAAATTTAAAGGTTGAAGATGGCATTATTGATGAACAACTCCTTCCAGACTTCTGTTCTTGTGTTGTAAGCTTCCTCTTGGCTTAAGGTTTAACCAAGGATGATTTTCTAGTGTTAAGAGGCTGTATATATAGTTTATAGGTTGACCTACTCGTTTTCTTGAAGGAAACGGTAAATATTGGGCTCCTAGCCCAACTCAAATTCGTAGCCCAAAAACATGCAATCAGCCCTGTTTTTGTTTTGGTCCTATCAGCTTCAATACTTATCCGATTGACGCGTATGAGTAGTCTAAGTTCATCTTCTTAGAAAGATCTCTAACTTTGCTCTTGTCCGTTTCTACAAATTCCTCACCGATTTTAAGATATAAGCTGATTTGTGGTCGTAGGTGCAGAAATTCAGATTTAGGGCAGCTTTTCCTTTTCCATGTTTTTAGCTTTTACTTCCTTATCTTTAATTTCCATGTTTATCTTCTTTCCTTTAGCTCTTTGAACCAACTTGGACTCTAATTAATTACCATATATCTCTAAAGCTTCACACTAAATAAATAATTAAACCCAATATGCTCTAAAAATAATAATTAATCAATTCAAGACCCAAAATAATAATAATAATTTGGATCTCGCCCAATCACCCATGCATTTATTATAATTCGTGCTTTCTTTGGTATCCTAAATCCTTCAACTACGCAATCTTCCATTTACTCATGAGGAACAAGTAATGGTGTCGGTGGATGAAGCCTGCGGGATTCTTTCACCACCATATCCAAATATTCGAGGCTATCCAAATCTGACTCTTCCACGGTCATGTCCATTCCTATGTGTTGGTTTTAATTAAAGAAGGGAAAAGAAAAAAGTGTATAATAGTGTTTATATTTTGGAAGGAAGAAGAAAGATGTTTTTAAAAAATGATGAACACTTGGTTTAACAAGTAGGAAATGTTTATTGCTCTATGTAAAAGAGACGTTTGGTATAAAAGAAAGAGAAATTTTATTGATATGTGGACTTACAAAGTTTTTGTAGTGGGCTTTTAGTCTAGATTAAGATGGTACTTTACAAGACCAAGTGGTCTATTTATACACCTTGTAAGTCGGTGTAATATTATCTAGATTATTCTACAACATATCTATTACTAATAATAAGACTTTTCTAGAGAATAGTAGTAAGATTTGTCTAGACTCTTCATTAGTAAGATGCTTCTAGATTAATTTAGAAAATAACATTAATTTTAACCCTCCCCTTTAATGCTCAATTTTGTAATTCCGAGCATTTCTCGTAGAGTCTCGAACTTCGGTCGTGAAAGTGCTTTTGTAAAAATATCTGCGAGTTGTTCTTCGGTTTTTATATATTGAAGCTTAATTTATCCTCTATTTGTTGCTTCTCGCAGAAAATGATATTTGATAGCAATGTGTTTGGTCCGGCTATGATGGACGGGATTCTTTACCATTGCTATTGCCGACTTGTTGTCGCAGTAAATTTTTGTTGGCCTTTCTTGTTGTTCTCCCATATCTTCAAGTATTCGTTTAAGCCATATTGCCTGACTTGTTGTTAGTGCTACTGCAACATATTCTGCTTCTGCTGAAGATTGTGCCACACAGTCTTGTTTTTTTGATGACCATGAGAATATACCTGAGCCGAGTGAGAATGTTTAGCCCGAGGTACTCTTCATATTATCTACCGATCCAGCTCAATCGTTGTCTGTGTAGCCAGTCAGTCTTGAGTCAGTGCTAGGCTCGTACCAAATGCCATAGTCCTTTGTACCTTGTAAGTATCTTAATATTCTTTTTCCTGCTCCATAGTGGACTTGACTTGGACTATGCATGAATCTCGATAGTAGACTTGTAGCATACATGATGTCTGGTCTCGTAGCTATAAGATATAGCAAACTTCCTATGAGACTTTTGTATATTGCTGGATCTATCTTAGTTGAGCCGTCTTGTTTGGTTAGTTTTTCGTTAGTAACTAGTGGAGTAGCAACAAACTTGCACCCATGCATCTTGAACTTCTTTAGTAACGACTGTGTATACTTCTTTTGTGAGATGAATATTCCTCTCTTGTCTTGTATCACCTCAATGCCGAGAAAGTAGTGCATTAGCCCGAGATATGTCATCTCGAAGGTTTTCATCATGTCTTCTTTAAATTCCTTGATCATTTTCTCATTGTTTCCTATATAGATGAGATCATCTACAAAAAGAGAGACAATGAGTCTGTTATCATTACCTTGATTTTTTATGTAGAGAGTAGGCTCGTTTTGACTTCTTGTGAATCCTCGATTAGTGAAGTAATTGTCTATTCGACTGTACCACTCCCGAGGAGCTTGTTTGAGTCCGTATAGTGCTTTTTGTAGTCTTATAACTCGATCTTCTTGGCCTTTATCTATGAACCCTTGAGGTTGCTCGACATATATCCCTTCTTCTAGATAGCCATTGAGGAACGCTGACTTTACATCTAGTTGATATATCTTCCATTGCTTTTGAGAAGCTAATGCAATAAGTGCTCTTATAGTGTCAAAGCGTGCAACTGGAGCAAATGTCTCGTTGTAGTCAATACCTGGTAGTTGTGAGTACCATTTAGAAACCAGTCTTGCTTTATGTTTTTGGACTGAGCCATCTGGGTTGAGCTTCCTCTTGTAGACCCACTTGACTCTGATGACTTCTTTGTTGGTTGGTCGATCTACCAACTCCCATGTTTTATTTTTCTCGATCATTTTGATCTCTTCCTCCATTGCATTTACCCATTCTTTTTGTTTTGATGCTGATTCAAATCTTTCGGGCTCCAATGTCACAAAATTACATGTTTGATATATGTCTCTGAGTGACCTTGTCTTTCTTGGTGTTACTGGAGATGTCTCGTCATCACTGGATGAAGATGAAGATGATCTTGGAGTTCTTGGTGATGTGGGTTCCTGAGTATCTTGTGGACCTTCTTTTTTGGTATTACCCATGTTGCGCACCTTTGGTACCATGATACTTTGTCGTTCCACCTTTCCTTCATCCCAATACCATACTGCATTTTCTTCGAACTCGACATCACGACTGACTATAAGTTTATTTGTTTTGATATTATAGATTCTATAGCCTTTCGATTCTGAGCTATAGACGAGGAATATTCCTTTCTCTGTCTTCTCATCTAGTTTGTGACGTTTTTCTTTCGGGATATGCACGTAGCAGATGCTTCTGAAGACTCTAAGGTGTTGTGCTGACGGCTTTCTTCCACTCCATGCTTCAATTGGTGTTTTATTTTGAACGGCCTTAGTTGGACATCTGTTGAGAAGATAGACTGCAGTGTATACTGCTTCTGCCCAAAACTCTTTTGGCATTCCTTTCTCTGCTAGCATAGTCCTTGTCATACCCATGACTGTTCTGTTCTTCCTTTCTGACACGCCATTCTGTTCTGGAGCGTAGCCGACTGTTAGCTGGTGTTTGACTCCTTCATCATCACAAAATTTGTTGAACTCCTTTGATGTATACTCCTTTCCGCGATCATTTCGAATTACTTTAATTCGTCAACCACTTTGATTTTCGACAAGATTCTTAAATTTCTTGAAGATACTGAATACTTCTGACTTTTCCCGCATGAATTATACCCAATTCATTCTAGTATAGTCATCAATGAAAAGGATGAAGTACCTGTTATTTTTAAATGTTGGAGTCCTCATTGGTCCGCATACGTCTGTATGAATCAACTCTAGCACGTGTTTGGCTCTCCATGCTTTGCCTGAAGGGAATGATTTTCTGTGTTGTTTTCCTTCTAGGAATCTCTCGCACACGTCGTTATTCACTTGGATGATTGGTAGATTTTTCATCATATTCTTCTGATGGAGAATATTTAACCCGTGAAAGTTGAAGTGCCCGAACCTTCGGTGTCATAGCCATTATTGGTCTTCTTGAGCTTTCATGGCCGTTTCAACATACTTCCATTGGATCGGAAAATTTATTTGTTGCTGCATTTTTACTACAGCTATTTCTTTATTTTTATTTTTATTGTCATATATCGTGCACGAGTCATCTTTAAATAAGAGGTTATATCCTCTTTCCATCATTTGACCCACACGTAATAGATTTTTATCTAGTTTGGGGACCAACAGTACATCATGGATTAGTCGCGTACCTTTTTGCGTATTGACCGTGATTGTACCTTTAACTTCGACCTTCACTAGATCTCCATTTCTAAGCTTGACTTGAGATTTGACCGATTTGTCTATATCTCGAAAGATTTTTCATCACCGGTCATGTGGTTGCTGCAGCCGTTATCAATATACCATGTGTCATCTTTCACTTCTGAAGCAGCGTGACATGCGTAGAATAGGTTGTCTTCATTTTTATTTTCTTTGGAGAAGTTAGCCTGGTGCTTTTGTTTGTACCGACAATCTTTCTCCAAGTGGCCAAATTTTTCGCAACACTTGCATTGTGGTTTTCCACGAAACAACAATCTTTTTCAAGATGATTAATTTTCTTACAGATACGACATGGTGAATATTTTCCCGATCTTTGATTAGATTCACCATTTCCTCTGTTTCTAGAATTTTCTCCAGATTTCTCCCCCCATTTTTAGAGTTTTGAGACCATATGTTGAGTTTAGACGGAAATGCGTTTTCCATGGATTCATTTTCACGCATACTTAGTCTTTTCTCGTAAGCTTCTAGAGAGCCGACCAACTCTGTTACTGACAAAGTGGCTATATCCTTAGTTTTTTCAGTAGTAGTTACTATCGGATCGTATTTAGCAGGAATAGTAATTAATATATTTTCCACAACCCTTTTATCGGTTATATCATCTCCATAGGCTCTTAACTGGTTAACTATTTCTCGTAATTTAGTGTAGTAATTTTGTATGGTCTCGGATTCTTTCATTTTCATATTTTCTAATTCCCTTCTTAGAGTTTGAAGTTTAATATTACGTACCTTTACGTTTCCTTGAAACTCCTCTTTTAACGTATCACAAGCTTGCTTCGCCGTAGTAGCACTGCTAATCCTTGGGAACAGTGACTCCGCCATGGCCATATGTATGCTGTAAAGCGCCAAATTATCTTTCTCCATATCTTTAGTTAATTTTTCTTTCTCCGCTACAGATATAGTTGACATATCTTGGGGAACAGTATATCCCTTGTCAACAATATCCCATAAACTTTGGGACATGAAGTATGTCCTCATCTTGATTGCCCAATAGTCGTAATTTTCTCCCAAAAAAATCGGGATCGGAATTTGGGTATTGCTTAGGAGAGTGGCCATGAGAATATATTGAGTAGTAGAGGTGATTTTTGCGGAAGCTAGTTATCGCCTAGTTGATAATCGAACAAGGCTTTGATACCACTTGTTGGTTTTAATTAAAGATGGGAAAAGAAAAAAGTGTATAATAGTTATTATATTTTGGAAGGACGAAGAAAGTTGTTTTTAAAAAATGATGAACACTTGGTTTAACAAGTAGGAAATGTTTATTGCTCTATGAAAAAGAGATGTTTGGTATAAAAGAAAGATAAATTTTATTGATTTGTGGACTTACAAAGTTTTTGTAATGGGCTTTTAGAGCCTGTTTGGAAGTGTTTATTTTAGAGTAAAAAATGTTTTTAGATTAAAATTCAATATTTTAAAAAATTATTAAAAATAATTTTGAAAACTAAAATTATTTTAAGTGCTTTTTTTAAGAAGCACCTATTTAGTGCTTTTCAAAAAAGTACTTTTCAAAGTCAAAAAAACTTTTAGTGCTCGTTTGGGACTGCTTTTCAAAATAATCACTTAAAGTGATTTTATATCTATAGTAATATTTTAGACTCTTAAAATCACTTTTAGGAAAAGCACTAGATTAGTGATTATTGAAATAATCACTTAAAGTGATTTTGGATGTCAAAATATTTTTTAATATTTTTTACAAATAATTTAATTTTAATCAAAAAGCGCTTTTAGCTCCAAAATAATCAATCCCAAACAGGCTCTTAAAATGCTAGAAGCACTTTTAAGTGCTTCTCAAAAAAACACTTTCAAACGGGCACTTAGTCTAGCTTAAGATGATACTTTACAAGACCAAGTGGTCTATTTATACACCTTGTAAGTCGGTGTAATATTATCTAGATTATTCTACAACATATCTATTACTAATAATAAGACTTTTCTAGAGAATAATAGTAAGATTTGTCTAGACTCTTCATTAGTAAGATGCTTCTATAATAATTTAGATAATAGCATTAATTTTAACACTATGAATTCTTCAAGCTCTTTCTTGACTTTGTTTAGTACCTTCGGGTTTCGCAATAGTTCTGACATTGTCCACTCAATTACTGCTGCTGAAGTGTCACTGAAGCTGCAAGCATATCCTATAATGAAAATAACACCTCAATATTATTGATAAGTAAAGAGTTTGTTGTCCAATAATGCAACCAAAACATTAAGTTCAATGGAATTTCGATATACCAACATAATAGCTTTGATGTGTCGCCGATCAAAGTTAAAATCAGCTTCTCCAGATTTTCTAGTGTCCAACATGATTTCAACAAAGTCCTTGGTTTGACCTGAGTTTCTTGGTTGTTCATCTTCATCGATGATTTTCTCGAATAATGCATCAAACACTTTACTAACAGCCTTGAGACGATGTGTTAGTCCTTGAATGTCGAGCCTACCAAGATAAGGAAAATAATCATTACGATTTGGAGCGGATACCAATTCCATGATTTCCTGCATCATAGCTTTGAAACCTTTTTCATTAAGGTCCTGATCTGTATACTTTTTCCCAAACAACATCCTGCAAGTCATATCAGTACGCAGGGATGAAACCTTCGCACTAACATCAACAAGAACATGATCCTTTGCTGCTAGTTTGAGTGTTTCGATCAATAAACAAAGATATTCCTTCCTAATAGGTTGGTACAAATTTATTTTTGGGTTACTAGCAACTCTAATGTGCAGAACTTACGCATGTTTCGCCAGTAAGGGCCATAAGAAGCAAAGATCAAGGTCCTCTTCTCGTAATAAAGGTACTTAGAAGCCTCAATAGTGGGTCTACTACAGAAATTAAGATCATATTTCTTGAGAAATTGCTCTGCTGCTTGAGGAGAAAAAACAACGATAACAGGTACAAAACCAAATTGCATAAACATGATGGGGCCATGTTTCTTGGATAGCTTATCCAAATCAAGTGAGGCTTCTTTCCTAGCAAATGAAGGTGTCCCAAGAAAGGAATACCTCTTGGACCGGGAGGCCTTTGGAATCTCTTAATCTTCTCCTTTCTAACTAGACGATGAAGGAGAACTACGATTGCTGATACTATGATTATTGTTGTCCAAATCCAAGCCATAGCTCGGTATGCTTGTTGAATCTGATACTGATGTCTATTGACTTATAAAAGGAGCTTGGAGACAAAAAAAATTGCATACAGGTATAGAGACGGACAAAGATGTCAAATATTGAAGCCTGATTGGTACATACTGTTAATATCATTTGATAAGATGAAGAAGAATATAACTCAACTAACAAACTAAACACAGCTGTCAAAGTTGTTACAAAACAGTTAGAACAATATGTATGTATAGGTGTATGTATGTGTATGTATAAGCTGTTGTATTGAAGAGTATATATACATACTCTAACTCTTGTAATCACTTAACAAACTCAATAATAAAATTCTCTCTCTTTCTCTACTTCTATTATGGTATCAGAGCAAATGAGGTTTTAGCTCAAAATTTCATCGCCATTAATGGCGTCTTGAAGTTTTTTCAGACCTCTGCTCCAATTATCGATCTTCCGCTTCTCGCTTCTAATGGCGTTCTCTTCATCTACTCATACCAACACTACACCAAACATTCAATCCAGCTCGGAAATACCAGCTGGTCTTCTTCTTCCTCGCCAGAATTGGGCTTCTCTAGTACAAATTAAGCTCGATTGAACCAATTATGTTCTTTGGCGTGCACAGATGGAATCAGTTCTGGAAGCACATGGCTATCTTGCTCATGTTAATGGAACTTCTCCTCCTCCTGCGTCTTCTTCATCATCTTACTCTACCTGGCTAATTGTTGATCAACAACTCAAGGTATCGCTTAATTCATCAATGATACCGTCTATCTTATCTCAAGTTGTTAGATTAGTTCATGCTCATGATGTATGGGCAAAGCTAGAAGAAAATTTCATTACTCAATGTCGCATACATGTTCATGGATTAAAAATGCGACTGTGTAATATGAAGAAGAATGAACGTTCAATGACTAGTTATTTGAATGAAATTCAAGAACTGTGTGATGGATTAGCTACAGCTGGTGCATCACTTCCACTTGAAGATATTATAATGTATACACTTAAAGGCCTCCCATCTGAGTATAATCAATTCAAGTCGAGCATTAGGATTACAAATGCTCAAACCTCTACACTCACTTTTCACTCTTTGGGAAGCTTGTTAGTATCTGAAGAACACCATATGAAAATGAGTGAATCTACTGAGAATTCAACCTCATCTCACTCTGCATTATTTACATCTACTGGTCCTCAATCTTCTGGTTTTGCGCGAAATAACAATCAAGGACGTGGAAATTATGCTCGAGGTAATTCAAATCAAAACAGAGGAAATAATAATCGTGGTTATTATAATCGAGGACGAGGTCGAGGTTCTTCTCAATCAATCTTAGGAGCTCCTCCTAATCAATCTTCTTTTGGTATGAATGCTTCACCTACATGTCAAATTTGCTCAAGGTTTGGTCATATTGCTTTAGATTGTTGGTTTCGAGCTGATTTCAATAGTTTTCCATCACCAAAGGCACAAAGTCGTGTTGCTTTAGCTGCTCAAACCTCTCAATCAAACTCATATGATCCTGAGCTATGGTATCTTGATTCAGGGGCTAACAGTCATGTAACTCATGATCATTCATCAATTCAAACTTCAACTCCATATAATGGATCAAGTTCAGTTGCAGTAGGTAATGGTCAACCATTGAACATTGCACACATTGGTGATAGTAAGCTCTCTTCTTTTTCTGCCTCTTTATTTCTAAAATCTGTACTTCATGTTCCTTCTATCAAATCCAATTTACTCTCTATTTCTAAACTCACTCAAGACAATAATTGCTATATAATCTTTACTGCCAATTCAGTGTCAATTGTTGATTTAACCTCTAGGAATATTCTCTTTCAGGGCCCTTGTAAAGATGGGCTTTACCCTCTTCACTTTGGTGTTTCAAATAAGTCTCCTTCAAGTCAATACTCAGTTGTTTTGTGTTTGTCTTCAACTATTGTTTCTTCTTCAACTTCAACTAGTTCTTCTGCTCAAGTCTGGCATTATAGGCTTGGACATCCCTCTTCTCAGTCATCAACACCTTTATCTAGTGTAATAGGGACTAAGCTTGATTTTCATGGTGTTCAATGTAAAGCTTGTTCTATATCCAAATCTCATAAACTGCCTTTTAACTTGTCTAGTAGTAAAACTTGTAAACCTTTTGAATTAGTTCACACAGATGTGTGGGGTCCTTCACCTGTTGAATCTTCTACTACTTATTTTCGTTATTACATTGTGTTTATAGATGATTTTACTCGCTATTCTTGGGTTTATCCTTTAACTTTGAAATCTCAAGTGTGTGAAGTGTTTAAATCTTTCTATAAAATGATCCACACACAATTCAATACCTCTATTAAAATCCTTAGATCAGATAATGGTGGAGAATTCTTGTTCAACATGTTCAAACTTTTTCTTCAAGAACATGGTGTAATTCATCAAACTTCATGCCCACACACACCTGAGCAAAATGGTGTTTCAGAAAGGAAACATAGACACCTAATTGAAACCACCCTTTCTTTACTTTCTCATAGTCAATTACCCTCAACCTTTTCGATTGAAGCCTTAGCTACTGCAGTCTATTTGATCAACATTCTTCCCACCCCTAATATATCAAACAATTCACCATTATTTCTATTATATAATCAAAATCCTACTTATAATCATCTCAGAATCTTTGGGTGTTTGTGTTACCCTTGGCTCAAACCTTACTCTACTCACAAACTATCTCCAAAATCATATGCTTGTGTCTTCTTGGGCTATTGCTCACAATCTAAAGGATACAAATGCTTCTCTTTGGAATCACCTAAATTTTTTATCTCAAGACATATGAGGTTCAATGAGAGTGTTTTTCCTTATACTTCACATATAACTTCAACCTTCTCATTTGATTTAGAACCCTCACTCACTTCATTTGTTGATCTACTTCCCACCTCTATAATTTTGAACTCAATTTCTAAGCCTCTTTCTCTTGATCCTACTGTTAGTTTGCCCTCTGTGTCTTCTTCCTCTACTTCAACTTCAGCTTCTTCTACTGCTCCTCCTCATATTGTAACTTCATCTCATCCCATGATAACTCGTAGACAAACAGGATCACTCAAGCCTTCTTACAAGTGTCAGTCTCTAATTCTTCAACCTTCTCTTTCTGAACCAAATTCTTTTAAAGAGGCTTCTAAATATCAATGTTGGCATGATGCAATGGTTGAAGAATATAATGCTCTTATTCATCAACAAACTTGGGAGTTAGTGCCTCCTCCACTTGGGCGAAATTCAATTACTTGCAAATGGATTTACAAGATAAAAATTAATGCAAATGGTGATGTTGCTCGTTACAAAGCAAGACTTGTTGCTCGAGGTTTTCTTCAAGAATTTGGTCTTGATTATACAGAAACGTTTAGTCCGGTTATAAAGCATCAAACTATACATGTTATACTTGCTTTAGCTGTGTCATTCAATTGGAAAATTAGACAACTGGATGTCTCAAACGCATTTCTTCATGGCATGTTAAATGAAGAAGTGTACATGGTCCAACCAGCTGGCTTTGTGGATTCAAGATTTCCGGATTATGTTTGCAAACTTAAAAGATCATTATATGGATTAAAACAAGCACCTCGTGCTTGGTATGATTTACTTGCTACTTTTCTCACAACTCATGGTTTTATCATTAGTTCTGCAGATACCTTTATGTTTACTCGAGGTGCAGATTCTTCTCTCACTATTATATTGGTCTATGTTGATGACATATTGATTACGGGTGCGGATTCTAATTCTATCTCGTCAATTATACAATATCTTAAGAAGCGCTTTGAGATGAAGGATCTAGGTGAGTTATCTTATTTTCTGGGTTTAGAGATTGTTAAATCAAATGAGTATACAATTGTGACTCAATCGAATTATGCTCAATCTATTCTAAGTAAAGCTGGTTTAAGTGAGTGTAAATCTTTTGCTACACCAAATTTAAATAAATACTCTGTTATTTTTTAACATGGATTACTACCATTTGAAGATCCATTTTTGTTTAGAAGTCTAACTGGTGCATTACAATACTTGACAATATCCAGACCGGATATTGCTTATGCTGTTAATCAGCTATGTCAATCAATGCACCACCCCACAAATGCAAATGATGTCTCCTCATTTGTGATAATAAAATATACTTCCGAGACATCATTTTAGGCTTATTTATTAGTTTATAGGTTGATTTTAGCTTAGTTTAGTGCACTTTCCTATTTTGAGTCTTGATTTAGTGACATAATATTTTTAGAACATATTGGGTTTAATTGTTTATTTAGTATGAAGCTTTAAAGATAAGTATGGAGCTTAATTAGAGTCCAAGTCAAAGACTACAACTTATGGAAAGAGATTTGCATGTAAATTGGAGATAAAGGTAACAAAGGCTAAAAACATGGAAAAGGAAAAGCTGCCTAATCTGAATTTCTGCAGCACACGCCTAAAGAAGTGGTAATTACTCCTACAAGGAAGCCGATTTTGGAAGATTACTTTCATAGGGACATGGATAATTCTGTTACGATTCTTTTGGTATCTTATGGAGCTCAAACCGACCAATAACGAAGAAGATATGCCCAAAACGGTCCAGCAGTGTTTATCTTTATTTCCTTACGAATTTGAGTTGGGCTTGGAGTCTATTACTTGGCCTTATCTCCAAGAAACGAATTAGGTCAACCTATACACTATAAATACAGCCTCTTAACACTCTTAAATCATCCTTGGTGAAACCTTAAACCAAGAGGAAGCTTACAACACAAGAGAGAAGTCTGGAAGGAGCTGTTCATCACAATGTCTTCTTCTACCTCTAAATTTGTAATTTCTTTCTTTTTTTGCATGAACTAAATTTCTTTAGCTTGAGTTTTAGCATATATGTATGAACCCTAGCTTTGATTGACATCTATCTAATTTGGGAATTTTATATTTTAAATTGAATTATAGTTTTTATTCTCTGTTTATGTGTTTGGATTTATATTCTGTGTTCTTGTGGACTACAACCATCTAGAATTACCATCTAGTAATTAGGTCACCATTGACAACTGTGTTTAATTGCATGTTTAGCACATAACGTCTAGTATTAGGTTTAGACCTGACAAATCAATCTAACTAGATAATCACTATGGTTTAGTTCTTGTGACTATTTACCAATTACAGGAAAAGTTTGCTTAGGAAGCCTTATTGACACAGGTAAATCCTATTTGAAACTACCGATAGCGAATTGGGACCGATTAGGGAAATACTACATAATTCACCCTTACATGTTTAGAACGGCAAAACTAGTGGGGATTACATGCTAATAACTCGAGCTATATTCTCATATCACTTCTCTTCCATATTTATTTTCTGTCTTTTAATTCTTAGTTTTAAATTAGTTTAATTAGAAAATCAAACAAACATCTATTTGTCTTTACTTTTATTTGCGTTTAGTTATTCTAGCTTTAATTTATTACACTTAATATTTGGTGTCGCCTAGGGTGTGATAAAAATAAGATCAAATTAAGTATGGAAAACTATGCACTCTCACCCTAGACAGGCACAGTACTGCAAGTATTACAGGACGTATGCAAGTTTTAATGATAAGTAGAGTTCGTTATCAGGGACTTAAGTGTGTTAATCGCGTAGGAACAGATAACGAGTAAAAGTAAATAATTAGAAAACAGAAAATTAAATATTTGGTTTTCGAATTATATGAATTAAAACTAAATTAAAGCTAAGAAAATAAAGACAATAAAGTAAAAGATTAAGAATATGAGATGAGAAGTATAGCTTAGATTTTGCTAGTATGCACTAATCCTTCTCATTCTATCTATAGATCTAGTTCATAAGGGAGAATATTAGCTCTTGGTAATACTTAGTCAGGATTCTAAATTCCACTACCTTAGACCTTGAGAGCGACTAAGGGGGCTACGTCACAACCAAGAAGTGATTTAAAATAGGGTTATCAAACGCCACTAAGGCCCTAAGCAAATACTGCAAGTCTTGGTGATACGGTGGTTAAAACAAACCTTAATGACTATCTAGTTAGAAGTATGTTTTGTCAGAACTGCTATCGACACTAGACATTATGTGGTGGTTCAATAGTTAAACACCCTGTCAAGGAGACCATCTAACTACTCTTAAAACAATCCTAAAGTGATCAGTTCTAGGAAAGACATTAAATCAAAACACATAAGCAAATATAAAGTAAGAAGCTAATATCAGATTAAAACATATAATTCCCAAAGAAACTTAGATAGAAGAATTAGAATTCATAGATTATACATATGCAAAACCCAAGCTATGGGAAGTTTAGTTCATACCTGAAGGAAATAAACTAAAAGAAATAATAAAAGACATCATCTTGCTCTCTACAATAAACTGGAAGAATAAAACCTTAAGAACTAATTACTATGAGGCAAGGATGATTTACAAGTGATATAAGGGTGTATTTATAGGTGTTTAGAAGACCTAATTCGTTTTCTTGAGGAAGAGTTAAGGTAATGGACTTCTAGCCCAACTCAAATTCGTATGGAAATAAAGATAAACACTGCTGCGTTGTTTTGGTCATAACTTCTTTGTTATTGGTCCGATTTTGCTCCACAAGATACCAAAAGAATCGCAACAGAATTATCTAGATTCTTTTGGAGTAATTTACCAAATTCGGCCTCTTTATTAGGTAAAAACGCCTATCTTTGCAGAATCCCAGATTTAGGCAACTTTTCCTTTTCCATCTTTTTAGCAATTCTTTCCTTATCTCCAATTACCATGCATATCTCCTTCCATAAGTTGTTGTCTTTGACTTGGACTTTAATTAAGCTCCATAATTATCTTTAAAGCTACACACTAAATAAACAATTAAACCCAATATGCTCTAAAAATATTATTTCTACAAATCAAGACACAAAATAGGAAAGTGCACTAAAACTCAAGAAAATCGACATTATTGACTCCTAAAACACTAAAAATGATGTCTCATCTTAACATAAATCTATCACAAATGAGGAGACATCAATATTTGCATAAGATTCCTCTAACCTTCGTAGTCTCTACGGAACGAATCTTAATCTTTTAACTAAAACTTGCATACGATCTGTATACTTGCAGAACCGTGTAGCTTTAGGGTGTCATTTGCACGTTATTTATATCTTATTTTATCACACCCTAGGCCCCACCAGCAAATTATGAGGCTTTGAAGAAATTGTTGCGTTACATCAAAGGTACAGTTAGCTATGGTCTCTATTTTAAACCATCACCTCCTCATCTTCAAGCATTCTCTGATTCGGATTGGGCTAGGTGCTCAATTGATAGACATTCTGTGACTGGTTAATGCATATTCTTGGGTAAGAATTTGGTATCTTGGGGTTCGAAGAAGCAGTCCACAGTATCACGATCATCCACAGAAGCTGAATATCGTGCTTTAGCTTATGTTGCTGCAGAATTGAAGTGGTTCACTTTCTTGTTGCAGAATTTACACATTTAAATTCAAACCCCATCAATTGCGTGTGATAATCTCTCTGCGTTAGCTCTTGCGTCTAATCCTGTGTTTCACGCTCGTACAAGACATATTGATGTCGATTTTCATTTTGTTAGAGAACAAGTAAAATCAAAGAATCTTGTTCTCTATCATGTTCCATCTGAAAATCAATTAGCTGATCTTCTCACCAAAGGATTGAGTTCTACTTTGTTTGTTTCGAATGTTTCCAAGCTTCCACTGATCTCAGTGCTCAGCTTGAGGGGGGATGATAAGATGAAGAAGAATATAACTCAACTAACAAACTAAACACAGCTGTCAAAGTTGTTACAAAACAGTTAGAACAATATGTATGTATAGGTGTATGTATGTGTATATATAAGCTGTTGTATTGAAGAGTATATATACATACTCTAACTCTTGTAATCACTTAACAAACTCAATAATAAAATTCTCTCTCTTTCTCTACTTCTATTAGCTTTAAACATTTTTGGCTTGTCAAAGATGTGGTGCAAAATGAATAATTACGATGATATAAGAAAACATGTTCTCTTTTGTCATGCCATTAGATAATTTCCTACTTCTTTTTTTCTAATAAAGAACCTAGAATAGAATAGGGGTGGCTATTTTCTACCTCTTTTATATTCTAACAAAAAACCTAGAATAGAGAGGGTGGCTATTTTCTACCTCTTATAGTTATATATTCTAACAAAAAACCTAGAATAGAGAGGTGGCTATTTTTCTACCTCTCTTATATTCTAATAAAGAAGTAGGATTTTAAAAAAAAAAAAAACAGAAAAATATCAGGATGGGATGTTGAAAAAGAAGTAGGATACGTTTTTTTGCTTATCCTTACTGCTACTAATAATAAAAGTCTACTTCAGCTTATTGGAGAACACATAACAATGCGAATACTTTCCACTCTCTCAATTCTCTTGTGTATTTTCTAGTTTTGTGTAGTTGTTCGAGCAATAACACATTCCTTGTCCTCCTTACATTTTACTCACCCATGCATATACCACCCCACATACTCTCAATCGATCACCACACATACAGAGATCATACTCCACCACCAACATCACTGCTACATTATGAACAAAAAGATATTGTTCAAGAAACAAAATTTAAGATTTTACATTTAGACTCTTTTCTCAACTTTCCTATTTTCTTAGATTTTTTCCTACAGATTCACAATTTTCTAAGGTATTTCAGATTTTTTCTTGGTAATATATAAGTTTTATGCTAACGTGACCAATTACTCTAGTACCATAAATTGTGAATTATGCTGTAAATTAGGATTTACAGGTTCGAGATGGTCTAAAATCTTGGGGGTTGGTTCTTTAGATTTTTTTAATAATTAAATGAATTGTTCAAATTAAGAACTATATGTTAATTGATGTTTTATTTGTTCAAACAAATTTGATTTTACATTTGTTGGGTTTAAATCAATTGTTTAGAGTAATTGCTATTAATCCGCTCATGTTCTTTTGGAGAAGTGGAAAAGTTTTAGATTAAAACATCAAACAAATCTATCTTTTCCTATTCTTTTGGAGAAGTGGGAAAGTCACATTTTTGTGCATGAAATATCCTACATAGGAGGAGAAATGAACAAAATATTAGTATAAATATGCTTACCCATCTATTATATCCAAAAGGCCTAAAGGCTATGAAGGCCAAAGAGGAATAGGCAAATTCCCACACTCGCGCACCAACACCGCCCGCCCGACCCGGCATGGGGAGTTGGGGAGTTTGGGGAGTTTGGGGAGTTAGGGGAGTTGGGGAGTTTGGGGAGTTGGGGAGTTGGGGAGTTTGGGGAGTTGGGGAGTTGGGAAGTTTGGGGAGTCAAAAAATGAAAAATGAAAAAAAAAATCTGAAGTGAATCTGGTAAAATATGACTAGCTCTTATAGTAGTCGGTGGCAAGTCAACTCATTCGGCCATAAGACAAAACGCCCACCAATTTCGCCGGAAGACAAGCCTATATCAATTATGCACCAGTCATCAGTTACGAAACTTGGTCATTGCTGAATCAAAAACGTGGGTAAAATGTCAAATCAAAACCGCCAATTAATTGAGGAGGAAATCAAGGGCTCTAATTGTGGACGTTTCTGACAAAGGCTCACTCCACCCACTCACTTCCCCTATAAATATTGCAGCTCCCCACTTGTCTCAAAGCTACGAAATACACCGAAATACACCAGAAAAAAGAATAACACTCTGCCTCTCATTATCTCTAAAATGATAGTAGAACTTCGCTTTTTCCGTTAGAGATACCGGTACGCCGGAATATCTTATTAATAACCTGTGTAATTTGTTATTCATTTTCTTTCCGTGTAAGTGTATTTTGTTTTCCTGTAATCGTATTTCATTGTTTTTTTGTAATAGTTAGTTTACATTAAAACACATATTATTTCTTTTACTTTTGGGAAAGCATTTCTGTTTTGTTAAAACCGGTGATTATTTTAATCACAATTTAAAAAGATATTCATTTTCTATTCTCACCGGTTATTTTCTGAAATGGCTCTTCCTATTTTGGCTGTTGGTTCTCCTTTGAACGCAAAGCCACTTCTCGACGTGAACAAGTTGGAACCCCTTAATGGTTCTAACTACAAGCGTTGGGCACAAAAGGTTATGATTTGTCTTGAACAGTATGAACTCGACTTCGCTATAGTCGAGGCTCCTCCACTTATGGAAATTGGAGCTCATACTGAACAGGAGCTAGCTAGACATCTTTCCCTCGAATCCAGGTTCAAGAGAGCTAATACCATGGATCAAGGCTGGATGTTGAACAATGTTACCAATACCATCTTTGATCTCCTTGCCAAAGAGAAATCGGCAAAGGTCATATGGGAAACTCTCGAGAAGAAATATGGGGCTGTTGATTTTGGTAAGAAAAAGTACGTCACCTGGAATTGGTACAATTTTAAACTCACGGATCAGAAACCCATGACTGAACAACCTTATGTGTACGAGAACCTATGCGCGGAGGTAATCGCCGAAGGCATGAAGATGTGCGAAGTTTTTCAAGCCAACATTTTGCTTGAGAAATTTCCCCCATCTTGGAGTGAGTACCGCAACCACCTCAAACAGAAAAAGAAAGAAATGACTCTCCAAGAACTCATCAGCCACATACAAGTCGAAGAAGCCAATCGACTCAAGGATAAGTCAATATCTTTCCCTTCTCATTCCTCGAAAGCTAATCTAGTCGAAGGTTCTGGCCAAGGTAACAAAGACAGGTTCAAAGGGAAGGGAAAACAACAAGGCTCCAACAAGCCTAAATCTGGGGGAAACAACAACCGCGGCAACTCCAGCAAACAAGGTGGAGGATTCAAAACTTTCGGTAAGATTCAAAAACCTAAAGGGGCCTGTTACTGTTGTGGTAAAGAAGGACATAGAGCTTTAGAATGTCCCCTTAGGGCTGGCCAGGGTCCCAAAGCTGCCGTTAATCTGACTGAGACCGAAAAAATAAATGTCGCGGTAATGGTTGAGGTGAACTTGGTGGAGAACAAAAGTGAGTGGATCCTTGACACTGGAGCTTCTCGACACTTCTGCGCAAACAAAGCCTTGTTCAAGAAATTCGAAAGAGCAACTAATGGCGAGTGTGTGTACTTGGGTGACTCTTCCACCGCTACAGTTCTCAAGAAAGGACAGGTTCCACTCAAAGTCACCTATGGTAAGATTCTTGAACTAAATGATATTCTCTTCGTCCCCTCTCTCTGTAGGAACTTAGTTTCCGGAGCGCTTCTTAACAAAGTGGGTCTTAAACTTGTTTTCGAGGGGGGGGGGGGGGGGAATCATTATCACCAAAAATGACGAGTTCGTGGGGAAAAGGTATTTAAATAATGGATTGTTTGTTTTAAACACTGTAACCCTTGATGAGAATGTATCTAATTCTCCTTATGTCGTTGAGTCTGTTCAAACGTGGCATGGTAGACTAGGTCACTAAAATGTTGCGTCTATTAAAAGGCTTAAAACTCTTGGACTAATAACCCTTCACAATGTGGATGACTTTGAAAAATGTCAAATATGTGTAGAGTCCAAACTTGCAAAAAAACCTTTTAAATTCGTTACCACGTGACAAACTGAATTGCTTGTGAATCAGTTCATTCGGACTTATCTGATTTTAAAAACTCCGCCAGTAGAGGAGGAAAACTTTATTACATAACCTTTGTAGATGACTACTCTAGGTTCACTAAAGTGTATCTTCTTAAAACTAAATATAAAGCGGAAAATGCGTTTTTAAAATATAAAGCCGAGGTTGAAAACCAACTAGACTGTAAAATCAAACGACTTAGGTCCGATAGAGGAGGCAAGCATAGTTCTAATTTGCTTAAAGAAATTTGTGAAAACAATGGGATTATCCATCAATAGATGTCACTTATAATTTCTTTGAATCCTATGTGCACTCTAATACCACAGTTCACCACAATCTTCTCAACATTCGGAACCTGTGTAAGCGTATTTTCCATTTCAAGTTACATTGCATATAAACAAACCACCTTAACCTTTTAACTACTATTTATTCACATGTTCTCCACAATTTTGTTTAATCTTCTTTGCTAGCATAAACATTAATTACATGTTGTATTTAAACATTTACCATTTTCATCCAAAAAATGCAGTAATCTCGCTCAATTTTTGTAAATGTAACAATGTAGAATGGTATAGGTTTTTATTAAAGGGTCACAACTATTCAGAAATGGTGTGAGATAAGACTGCATTTATTAATTTCATCAAAAGTCATTAAGCGAATATCAATCGCTCAACACTTCTAAATACATAAGCTGAGACACCCACCAACCTATCACACCCCAAACTTAGCCATGGATCAAAAGTAAATGAACAATTCAAAGCAAATTAAACGTAGAAACATGATGAATATTAGCATAATTGAACTCCTCTTTAAGTAATGAGATTATATTCTCATTGTAAGGTGGCTTTAGACGTTGAACCTTCTTTGAGTCAGTTTTTCATTAAAACCGTTTATGCCACGGTTTTCACTGATAATCGGGACCCAAGGATAGGGAACTTAATGAACATGAACCAAACAAAATGTGAGAGAAGTTGGTTCGTGGAGAGAAACTCAAAAAATGAGAAAATTGCTTAATCCAATAGTCGAGCCAAATTACAATGTCAGAAGCTAAGATTATAAATTAAAGTACTATGTGTGGCAAATGTTTGGTCATAGCTTTGGTCACCAGCTGTAATTTGTGCCAAACACTGCTCAACGGCAATATATTGTTTTTTGTGTAGACTACTTCACTCATTGCATTGCGGCTGAAGTCATTCCAATAATTCACTATCCTGTCTGCCTGCGATTTCCATATGGAGAATCACGATACGTAGTAATGGGCATGGTAGGCAATTCTAACCAAAATTCTTCTAAGAGATGTGTGATGAAAAAGGGATATACGTAAGGTTCTCCTAAGTCACATACCCCCAGAGTAATAGGCATGTGAGGGTAAACAACCAAACAATAATCCAAAGTATATTTGCAAAGATGTTTTCAGAAAATAAAGATGTTTCGGTTAACTCTTTATTTAATTTAATATATGTAACATTTATTAAATTAATAAATAGAATTATAATTATAAAGCCTCGCTCACGGAGAGACGTTTATTTCATTCGATGATGCATTTAGTCGATAACTAGGAATAACCATTAGATGCTCGGCTCTTGACATTACTAAACCAAAATGTTCAGTCATGTCTAAATCTGTAGGCAACACATCATATGGAAGCTTCCAATCAAAGCAATGTGCTAATTGTGCGATCACTAGACGAACAATGATGAGGCCTAGCTGCATTCCAGGGCAACTTCTCCTTCCTGAACCAAATGGTATAAGTTGAAAATCTCTTCCACAAACATCTATATTATTACCGATAAATCTCTCTGGAATAAAATCTTCTGGATCACTCCATGAATTTGGATCTCGCCCAATTGCCCATGCATTGACGATAATTCGTGCTTTCTTTGGTATCCCAAATCCTTCAACTACACAATCTTCCATTGCCTCATGAGGAACAAGTAAAGGTGCTGGTGGATGAAGCCTGAGGGATTCTTTCACCACCATATCCAAATAAACAAGGCTATCCAAATCTGACTCTTCAACGGTCCTGTCCATTCCTATGACTTCTTCAATCTCTTTCTTGACTTTATTCATCACCCGTGGGTTTCTCAAAAGTTCTGACATTGTCCACTCAATTACTGCTGCTGAAGTATCCATTGAAGCTGCAAGCATATCCTATAATAAAAATAACACCTCAATAATATTGATTAGTAAAGGTTTCGTCAAATAACGCAATCAAAACATCACATTCAATGAAATTTCGACATACCATTATAATGGCTTTGATGTGTTGCCGATCAAAGTTAAAATCAGCTTCTCCAGAGTTTTTAATGTCCAACATGATTTCAACAAAGTCCTTGGTTTGAGCTGAGTTTTTTGATTGTTCATGTTCATCGATAATTTTCTCGAATAATGCATCAAACACCTTACTAACAGCCTTGAGACGGTGTGTTAGTCCTTGAATGTCGAGCTTACTAAGATAAGGAAAATAATCGTTAAGATTTTGAGCAGACATCAATACCATGATCTCCTGCATCATAGTTTTGAACCCTTTTTCATTAAGGTCCTGATCCGTATACTTTTTTCCAAACAACATCCTGCAAGTCATATCAGTACTCAGAGATGAAACCTTTGCACTAACATCAACAATAACTCGATCCTTTGCTGCTTGTTTGAGTGTTTCGATCAATAAACAAAGCTCTTCCCTCCTCATAGGTTGGTACGAAATTACCTTAAGGTTACTAAGCAATTGTAATGTGCATAACTTACGCATGTTTCGCCAATAAATGCCATAAGAAGCAAAGATCAAGTTCCTCTTCTCATAAGAAATGTACTTAGAAGCCTCAAGAGTTGGTCTACTAGCGAAAATAAGATCATACTTCTTTAGAAATTGCTCTGCTGCTTGAGGAGAAGAAACAACAATAACAGGTACAAAACCAAATCGCATAAACATGATTGGGCCATGTTTCTTGGCTAGCTTATTCAAATCCCGATGAGGATTATTTCCTAGCAAATGAAGGTGTCCCAAGATAGGAATCCCTCTTGGACCGGGAGGCCTTCGCAATCTCTGATTCTTCTTCTTTCTAACCAGACACTGGAGGAGAATGACGATTGTTGATACTATGATTATTGTTGTCCAAATCCAAGCCATAGCTTGCTATTTCGTATGCTTGTTGGATCTAATATTGATGTCTATTGACTTATAGAAGGAGCTTGAAGACAGAAAATTGCATGCAACTATAGAGACCGACAAAGATCTGTCAAATGCTTGAAGACTGATTGGTACATACGGTTGATTTCAGCTTTAAACCATTTTTGGCTTGTTGAAGATGTGGTGCAAAATAAATTAGGATAAGATAGAAAAGGAAATGTGTTGTCATTTGTCATCCTATTAGATAATTTCACCTACATTTTTATGCCAATAAAGAACCTAGCGTGCTAGAACAGGAGGAGTTAATGGCTTTTGAAAAATCAAGTGTTAGGTGGGTTGCATCTGGGGAATGAAATACAAAATATTATCATCTTGCGGCGTCAATTAAAAAAAAAAATCAAAATGCACTCGCTTATTAAATGACATGGGAGAATGGATAGAAGATAAAGTGGAACTAGCTGAATTGGTTTGCGGTTATTTTATGAAATTGTATGAAGCACCAGCTGAGTTTAATGGAGCTTTTAAACTTCCAAATATGGGTCCAGTTGAAGGGGAGATATCTAGCGCACTAAAATTACCTTTCACAAATGAAGAAATAAAAGAAGCTGTTTTTCAATCTAATCCGTCAAAAGCACCAGGGCCGGATGGTATGTCAGCAGCTTTCTATCAAAAATGTTGGGGTACGATTGGTAACGATATATGTAAGATGATTAGAGATACGGTGGATACGGGTAAGTTGCCTTCGGAATTAAATGGAACGCTAATTCATCTCATCCCGAAAGTCAATGATCCTGACCGAGTAAGCCTTCTTCGTCCAATAAGTTTAATAAACTCTCCTTATAAATTTATTATGAAGGCCATGGTCAATAGACTTAGGCCGGTGTTAGCTGATATGATTGGTCCTTGTCAAAGTAGCTTTTTACCAGGTCGTTCCACAATCGATAATATTGTTCTAGTTCGTGAGGTTGACCATCGAATGAGATACCTTCAAGGTCGGAAAGGCATAATGGCAATCAAAATCGACCTAGCGAAGGCCTATGACAAAGTCAGATGGAGTTTCATTGAAGACACGATCAGAAACTTTGGACTTCCGGAGAAATGGATAACTTTAATCATGTCAAGTATGAAGGAGAACGAAATGCATGTATTATGGAATGGAGAGCCGCTACTTCCGTTTATACCACATCGAGGAATCCGCCAAGGTGATCCACTTTCACCATACATTTTTGTTATATGTATGGAGCGTCTTTCATTGCTAATTCAAGAACTGAGTAATAAGGGTGATTGGGAAGCAATTAAATTGGGTCGTCAGGGGCCGAAGTTATCGCATTTATTCTTCGCGGATGACTTAATACTATTTGGTGAAGCTTCCTTACCACAGAATAGATTAATTAAAGACACGTTGAAGTTGTTCTGTATTGAAGCTGGACAGACGATTAGTGAAGAAAAATCATTAATTTACTTCTCAAAAAATGTCCCGGCCGATATACAAGAGGAATTAGCAAACGAGAGCGGGTACTGCCTTAGTGATTCTTTTGGGAACTACCTTGGGACACCAATTCAATCGGGTAGGTTACCTAAAGGATTTTACAAAAAGATTATTGAGAAGATGAGAGGTAAATTAGCCGCGTGGAAGACAAAAACACTCTCGCTAGCTGGTCGCATCACGTTGGCTCAATCCGTCCTTTGTGCCATGCCGGTATATCAAATGCAAGTGATGCGCTTGCCTATGTATGTGTGTAATGATATTGACAAAATCGTGAGGAATTTTATATGGGGTACGTCAAATGAAGCGCGAAAGATTCACTGGGTTGCGTGGGATCAATTGTGTATTTCGAAACAAAATGGAGGGCTTGGTATTCGTAAGGCGAAACATTATAATGTTGCACTGTTGGCAAAGCTTGGGCGGAGGCTACTGTGTAACCAAAACACTGCTTGGGTGGAGATCTTTAAAAATAAATATTTTAAAGATGGAATATTAAATAGAGAAGCTAAGGCAAGTGATTCTAATGCTTGTAAAGCCGTAATGGCTGGTTTAGAGCTATTGCGAGATGGTGTAGTGGAGTGTCAAAGAGGGTCAAGTGTGGTGATGAGGTGGCGGCATGAAAATTCCGGGGTTTTTTCTGTGAAATCGGCCTTCGAGAGCCTGGAAATTAATAATCCAGGAGATAATTTTAAATGGAGCAGAATCTGGAGCCTCAAATGTTCGCAAAAGTTAAAAGTGTTTCTGTGGCGAGTTGTTAAAAATCGAATAGCTACAGCAGCAAATTTATTTAATAGAGGAGTGTTGGATTCGAACGAGTGTAGAGCCTGTGGTGCACACAAGAAAGATGTTAAACATGTGTTTATTGAATGCCCAAAGACTGTTAAATTATGGCAACTTCTTGGATTGGATCCTCACAGTAGCTCGGATAATTCAGTGAGCTGTTTTCCTCCTGGAACCTCGGCCGAGAGAGCCTCTGAACTGGAGGAACTGAAGGCGTTTAATAGCGCCTGGAAAAATGCTGATAGTGGACTCCAATATTTTGGACAAAATAGTGGAAGTGATACAGGGGCTTCTTTGCAATTATTTAATTGGATGGGCCAACATCTTTCTTCAAAAGTCTTGATCGATGGCATTGAATGGCCATTATACTTTGCTGCTATTCTTTGGTCATTATGGACCACAAGAAATTGGGAACTCTTTTGTCCACAAGCCACTCAACGCAGGGCTGAAGAGATAAAACATCAGGCTAAATTTCATGCAATTAATTGCATTAAAGCCTGGGGTAGAGATAAAGGAAATGAATTAATAATTTCAGCAGGGAGTACTTTGGTCAGTTGGTGTAAACCGGAGAACGCACACAAACTAAATGTGGATGGGTGCTTCAACTTGGAGAAAAATGAAGCCGGAATTGGGGGCATTTTAAGAGACGAATCAGGTATGTTTATAGCTGGATTTGCGGGGTCTTGCGTGGTAGAATCTCCATTCACATCCGAGTTATTAGCGCTCTTTTATGGTTTAAGATGGGCTGTAAGGAAAGGCTACGAAAAGCTCCTTATCGAGACCGATTCGAAGGAGCTCCACGCGCTAGTGAAGGGCGGTGGGAGCTCAAGTAATCGGCTTTCGCATATGGGGCTCGAGTGCCAGGACTTATTAAAAGCTCATCCAAACTTTGAATTTAACCATGTGTATAGGGAAGCGAATCTATGCGCGGACAAGTTGGCTAAAGAAGGTGCAAATAGTAGGTCCTTTCCTACTGAGTTTAGTGATCCTCCACGCTATCTTTGGAAGTGGATTACGAGAGATAAGAGCGGGTGGGCATCCCCGAGGATTGTAATAGATAGTGTAGGGAATGTGTAATGTTCTCTATTTGATTCTATGATGTAAAAAACCGGCTATGAAGCCTCCTATGTATGCAAAAAAAAAAAACTAGAATAGAGGGGTGGCTAATTATATACCTCTTATCTTTTAATAAAGGAACTAGAATTTTTTTTTTAAAAAAAAAAGGAAAACAAAAATATCAGGATGGGGTTTTGGAAAAGAAGTTAATTTTTATAAAATAATATCTTTGGAATAGGAAAATAGTATGGATAAGATGATTGATAATTTTTTTTTTAAAATTGCTTGGCACAGTAGAGAAAAACGAAGACGAATCTCCCAAAAATCCAAAGGGCGGCACGCCTGAAGAACAGCCACCGACTTCATTGCCGGCCAAAGAAATACAACAGAGACGATGGTAACCGATGAGGAGGCACTAAACACATGACTGGGGGAACACTTTCCAATCCCAGCGGCACATGAGCACAATCGAACAACCAAAAGGGCACGACAACTGGAGCCCTTCGTATCAGACATCAAGACCTTACCACCATTATCCACCATAGGACTAGTGATCCCTTCAGAAAAGACTCACGGCTAACATTCGGCTCTCACAGTTTTGAGTCACTTTATTCTTGCAATGGAATATATAGATGATAACAGAGGCAGGGAAACAAGTTTGGAAGAAATAGACTCCATCTCTCATTTGTTGATAACGAATTTACTGAGGAATGTGAACACCCACAAGTTGTACGCCCCCAAGATGAGATTATCGAAGGGACCATGTTATGGAGTAATGCTGTCATAGTTAGACTGCTTTGCTCAAAGCTTGGATTTAACACTTAGAGTCAAAATTACGTCAAATATGGAATCAGAAAGGGTTGAATTAATGGACATTGGACATGGGTATTTCATAGTCAAATTCTCATTTAAGGAGGACCTGAACTTTGCCTTATCAGGGGGACTTTTGGATGATCTACGATCACTTCTTAACAGTCCAAGAATGGACACCCAAAATTAAACCTTACGTTGATTCAATTACCACTACAACAACATGGGTGAGGATTTCCAATGTCGGAATGATGCACTATACCTCAAGTGTATTGATGAAGATGGGTTATCTTATTGGGAAGACCACCAGAATTGATTTGTTAACTACAACAAGGAAATGAGGTAACTATGCATGTTTAGCGGTGGAATTAGATCTAAATAAACCTCTAGTTCCTAGAGGAGAAACCTGTAATGTTGAGTACGAGTGTCTTCACATGATTTGTTTTGAGTGTGGCTGGTTTGGGCATCAGAAGGATAAATATCCTCCAAACACGTTAGGAGAGGAGGTTCAAAGTGAAAGACCAGTAGACAATTTGACAAACATGGGACCAGAGAGAGTGGAGAAATCGAGTTTGGATGAACAACCTCTCTATGGGGAGTGGATGACTGTTTAAAGGGGAGGAACACGCAGTAGGAATCATAACATCGGGAAGGTAGGAGCTACAAGAAAAAGGAAGAATGGTAGTAAAGGACTTGGTTCAAGATTCAAGGCCCTTTTTATTGACGATAATATTCAATAAAAATATGTGACTTCAATAATGAACAAGAAGACACATAAATGAGTGCCGAGACAAGAATATAGTTTGAAAGCGCAAGTACCAAAAGGACAAAAAGGGAAAAAGCCGCTAGTTGAAAGATCAGCTCATAAAATTATCATGGACACGTACTTCGAAAGATTAAAAAGGCTGGAAAGCCCGATTATTGAATCAGATAGTGGACTAGTATTTGGTAGGATATAGGGGGAAAATTAGTCTAAAACATGAGTGATGTCTCCTCATTTGTGATAGATTTATGTTAAGATGAGACATCATTGTTAACTACAGTAACCTCATGAAATAGTTCAAGTATGGGGCACATGTGAAAAGTACAACCTAAGTCAAGTATTCAACTAGCATGTCCAGACATATTAGTGACATTCGGTACCTCATATACATCATCATCATTTCTAGGAATACAGGCTACATTAGACTCATTAGTACTAGCATTCATTTTGTTTTTAAGTTTAAAACAATTCTTTTTTCAAATGACCAGCTTCCCCACAATGAATACACTTCCTAGTTTCTTTACTTTTAAAACTAGTGGTCTTCTTACCTTTCTTAGATTTAGCTAAGTCATTACTAAGTGTAGCATCTTTTTTGGGTTTAACAAAAATATTTGCACCTATTCTTTTAAAGGACCTTATCTCATTTTCTCTAGTTTTCAAAGCATAAACAACTTGATCATAACTAGGCACAGAGGTAGCATAATGGAAAACATCTTTAACAACTTGATATGCATCAGGTATAGAATTTAAAATGATCGTGCATTTACTAGTGTCATCTAAGACCATAGGAGTTCCCTTAAGCATAAGACCCATCTTAGTATATTCGTCTAAGCTATCATCTATTGATTTAGATACATCCATCATGTAGTTAAACAAAGACCCTTTCAAGAAAGCAAGATGAGGAGCAGACCTAGTAGCATATAAATAGTTGAAATTACCCAATATATCAAGAGTAGTATCTTCACCATATACTAGCCTTATAACTGAGTCAGACAAGTTCAGAAACAAGATATTGTATGCGTTTTCATTGATTGTCAGTTGTTTTTCCAACATATATTTGGGCTATTCTTTGGTATCCTCAACTAGTGTCAAGACTGCCTTATGATGAGATCAAATAACCTTCATCTTTTTCTGCCAAACATTGAAATTAATTTTTTCATCATAGACAGACATCTCTATACGAGTAGTTGCCATTCAGGTTAGTATAATCAAGAAATCCAAAGACATTAGGTAAGTACTAACGACAGTAACGAAACTTCAAAGCAGTTTACCTTTTAAAATCACAAGTTTGTCAAAAACCCTCAATAAAATTTCAGAAACCCTAAGTCTCCAGGAAACTCTATTTTTGAAATATATCAAAAAAATTCGCAAAAACCAAAACCCTTGAGATTTTTCACAGATCTATTAAATATTAGAATGGAAACCCTAGAAAGGTTTCAATAAAGATACGAAATATATTATATAAAAGCTCTGATACCACTGTTGTAAAAACCTTTAGAACTTTTTGGTTTGAAACTCGTTTGATTCAAGAACAGATAAAGAATATAAAGTACGGATTATAAAGAACACAAAACCTTATCGTGGTTCGGTCAAAATGACCTACATCCATGTTGAAATCCAATAGAGTAGCTCTATTACTATAACACCTTAAGGTTACAAAACTCAGTACCAATCTCAAACAATACACCACATTAACCGAATGAATATGCCTCTACTCAGAAATCTCTAACCGAACAACAAAGATGAAGGTTGTCGGGTGAAGAATCAATATGATTCTCACCTATTACAAGAGATATTACAGTCTAGAGGCTAAACTACCACGGATCTAATGCTAAAATCGGAAACCAAAGATTTTTGATGAACTACGGCTTGAGAGATTAGAGAGAGAGAGAGAGACGACTTCAAAGGATGGGAGAAGAATTGATCAGCCTCAGTCAACAAAGAAAGACTGTTTATATGAAACAAACACGAGAGCAAATCTAGAGCGTTGATGAAGTAAGCCATCAAGGGCTGAAAATGTGCCACGTGTCATCTGGGTCCAAATGTGTCAAATAACTCGACACAACTTAAACACTTAACATAAGAATACATATATAACATAACACATATATTCCACTGAAAATTTAGAGACCATTAACTAACTACAACCTGGAAAGAATTTGTTTAAACAACAATTTGAACTATTTGGTGAATGATATTCAACATTTTAATTGTAATATTGAGTATATTTTCTTTCATTTGCTAAGAAAGGAAAACTTAATAGTTGACTGGATAACTAACAAATACTACATTACAATTTGTTTGATGATTGGAATACCAAGCCTCCTTTTAATACATAGGCTTAGCTCAAATTCGATTCCTAGTGGAATAGGTTAATTAAATTCTTATTTTGATGTAAGACGATATCATTGTATTATAGCATTTTAATTAAGCTTTGGACGAAGAAAAATGTTGTAAAAAGTTAAAGATTCTCTCCGAAAGCACATTCATATCTCCGAAAAAATTAACATCAAATTTGATGAGAAGTAAATATTATTTACCCTGTGTTTCTGAAAGTGCAAGGAACTAGTATCTATTATCACAATTCCAATATCTACCTAGTGAAATCTATGTAAAATAGCAAGAAGAAAAAACCCAAGCACAAAAGTAGTATAAAACCACATACTATTACCTGATTAAAAAGTAAGAGGTTAATAAAAAAGTTACCTTGATTAGTAATATTCAGAAGTTAGTTGGAAAATATGAAGTTGAGATTGCTCTGACCTCACATGTGCTAAGTTGTAATAATGCAAAATCTAACTTCTCTATCAGATTATTATACTTCCTTGTTACAAAACAATCTCAAAACCAAACACCCATTTATCCCGAAATTAATCCATGCTCAAATAATCAAATCTGGACTCCATCTAGGAGTATTTTTAGTTAACAATCTCATAAATGTTTACGCTAAAACCGGGTTTATCTACGATGCTCACAAACTGTTTGACGAAATGTCGCTTAAGAACACATCAACATGGAACACTCTAATATCAGCATACGCAAAAGATGGGTTCGTAAACGAAGCACGAAACATGTTCGATCAAATGCCTGATCGTGATTCCGTTTCTTGGACAGCTATGATCGTGGGTTACAATAAAGTCAATTGTTTCGAAACAGCTATTGAAATGTTTAACGAGATGATTAGAAGTAAAGTAGCGCCTACTCAGTTTACAGTTACTAATATTCTTGCATCTTGTGCTTCAAATCAAGCGTTAAATATTGGAAAAAAGGTACATTCCTTATCTATTGAGCTTGGGTTAAGTAGTTATGTTTCAGTTGCAAATTCTTTGTTAAATCTATACGCAAAATCAGGTGATACGAAAACAGCTAAAGTTTTGTTCGATAGGATTAGATTAAAGAACGTTTCGAGCTGGAATACAATGATTTCTTTACATATGCAAAGTGGATGTTTTAATCTTGCATTGGAACTGTTTGATAAAATGAATGAACGAGATATCGTATCATGGAATTCAATGATATCTGGTTATAGTCAACACGGTTTAGATAACGAATCATTGGACATGTTTTATAGAATGCTTAACAATTCATTACTAAAACCTGATAAATACACTTTAGCTAGTGTTTTATCAGCTTGTGCAAATCTTGAAATATTATCTCTAGGAAAGCAAATTCACGCACATATTGTAAGAACTCACTTCGATACATTTGGAGCAGTTGAAAATGCGTTAATTTCCATGTACTCAAAATGTGGTGGAGTTGAAATTGCACGTAAAATATTATCACAAAACGGTACATCAAGTTTAAATATGATCGCATTTACGACACTTTTAGATGGATATATTAAGCTAGGTGATTTAAATCCAGCACGAGAAATCTTCAACTCGTTAATAAACCGTGATGTAATAGCATGGACGGCCATGATTGTAGGGTACGTACAAAATGGATTTAACGAAGAAGCAATAAAACTTTTTAGATCAATGATAAAAGAAAAAACAAAGCCCAATCATTACACTTTTGCCGCTATGTTAAGTGTTTGTTCAAGTTTAGCTTCATTAAATCACGGAAAACAAATCCATACCGTAGCAATAAAATCAAACGAAGTTTCATCAGTTTCAGTTAGTAACGCTTTAATAACCATGTACGCAAAATCCGGAACTATTAGTTCTGCAAAACGAGTTTTCAATCTCATTCCATTAAATTACGATGCAATTTCTTGGACTTCAATGATAATTGCTTTAGCTCAACATGGTTTAGGTGAAGAAGCTATTAAACTATTCGAAAATATGCTTTTAAAAGGAATCAATCCCGATCATATAACTTATGTAGGTGTTTTATCAGCTTGTACACATATAGGATTGGTCCAACAAGGCCGTAAATACTATAATTTAATGAAAAACGTACATAAAATCGAACCCACATTAAGTCATTACGCGTGTATGATAGATTTATTAGGACGTGCGGGTTTATTACAAGAAGCGCGAGATTTCATCGAGACTATGCCAATTGAACCAGATGTCATAGCATGGGGCTCACTTTTAGCTTCGTGTAGAGTCCATAAAAACGTTGAATTAGCAAAATTTTCCGCCGAAAAATTACTTTTAATCGAACCGGAAAATAGTGGCGCATACTCGGCACTCGCTAATGTTTATTCGGCTTGTGGAAAATGGAATGAAGCGGCGAAAATTAGAAAATCGATGAAGGATAAAAATGTAAAAAAGGAGCAAGGGTTAAGTTGGATTTTAGTAAAAAACGAAACTCATGTTTTTGGTGTAGAAGATGGGTTTCATAAACAAAGGGAAGCGATTTATCAAACAATGGAGAAGATATGGAAGGAGATTAAAAAAATGGGTTTTATTCCGGATTTTGAATCGGTACTTCATGATCTTGATCATGAGGTTAAAGAGGAGATTCTTAAACATCATAGTGAAAAGCTTGCGATTGCGTTTGGGTTAATGAATACTCCGGAAAATTCTACGTTAAGGATTATGAAGAATCTTAGAGTTTGTAATGATTGTCACACTGCTATTATGTTTATTTCTAAATTAGTTAATAGGGAGATTATTGTAAGAGATGCTACACGTTTTCACCATTTTAAAAATGGTGTTTGTTCTTGTAGAGGTTATTGGTAGATTAAATCTTTAAATTATATCAAAGATCATAATTTGTAGTGTTGTAAATTTTTTGATATGAACATCATAATTTAAGTAATCACTTTCAAATTTAGAGTCTATACTTTACTTTCTGCTGTATATTCTAATTTCGAATCTCAGTTACTTAAATATGTAGTCCTTGTGACTTGTTTATTCTGCATTAATTTTTTTATATCAACATATAAAGTGTTTGAGTTCTGATTGTTACTTATCTTTTAAGTGTTGTTTTGATATCATAATTTGGTTCAATTGTAAACCTCGTTGTCTGTTTTTAAAATTTTCTATAATAAAATATAGGTAATTCTGTGTAGTATAAGGACTTATAATGTAATTAATTAAAAATAAATAATAAATATAGTACAGTTTTTGCATTATATTGGGACCTACTATATTGCAATTTTTGTATAGTATAAGCCATAGGGAACTTATACTGCAATTAAGTTTAGTTAATGTAATTAACCATTTTGCTTGTTGATAATGATTATATACATATCACTATCATAACCAAACTTTTCTATCTTCAACAGTCTTCTATCTTATCACTATCATATCCAAACTTTTCTTTTCTATCTTTAACAGTCTTCTATCTTATTTTAGTAATTGTTTTCCATCATGGTTATGAGGCTTATCCCCTCCAATAAGTCGAACTCCCTTTTTTCTATTAGGCATGATAAAATATTATATGACATTTATATTTCAAAAGAGACCAAGATTCGAATCTTGGTCACTCTTGGTCACTGTTGAAATATAAATGTAATATAATATTTTCTTTTTCTAACAATTCAAACTTTTAGTTGAGTTAGCAATCTAACAATCACAAAACCCTCCACACCAGTATATATCGCGCTCTCGCTCGATTTACTACCTAGCTAGTAACTTCAATTTTTGAAGAAGCGATAAAAAAAAGAGAAAAAAAAAATGACGGTCAACAGTCAATCGGCAAAAGTTCAGTGGTTGGCAGTGAGTGACATAGCCGACTGCGGGACAAGGAAGACGATACATACGGGTTTTGTGTAATTTTTTATATTATGCACACAAAATATGGTTGAACTTTGTGAAATTCTATGCCTGATACTCGCATTCAATTTTGTAAATACAAGGCACACTCGGTAGAGTAATAAACCGGTAAGTTCGCATGCGCTTAAGATCACAATATATCATTTAACCTGCAGGGTGTGCTAAACATTGATGTCTATATTGTCAATTGTGTAGGATAGGTGTGATTCTTGGGGTTTAAAACGATTCATCAATTAAATTTCGACGACTATTCTGTTTGTCTTCCATTTGCACACCTAACGAACCAGATGAACTATTTATTCCTAGCAATGAGCAAACTGTGCAAGCTCAACTCTTATAACGAAAACTAGTATACTAGACCAAGTGAAAGTAGTTGGAAATCCTTCAATTCTATATTTGGTTGAGTCTATTTATTGGACCACTATTTGTTAGGCTTGATTCCGTCTCTATATATTTAATGGTATCACATTAATTAAATAGAATATTAATTATTTAGTAATGTAATAACAATTGGATTAATGCATAGACCAAATTTATTACTCCATTAGCTCATTATCATGATAGAAAACTTTGACCCATTTTTACTCTATAATTAGGGGTTACGGTCATCAATGTACTTAATAGTATACTTTTAGAATTAATTAGTACCCCATTAGCTACTCAAAAAAAATACTCCGTTATACTCTAGAAAGATGAGTAAAGATATCCCACCCAAAAAAAGTTCTAGCCTACCCCATCCCTCAAGGTCCGAAATTATTTGTATTTGATTATTGAAAACACGTTATAGGAACTAAATTCCCATCACGAAACCACTAAAAACAACACCTAGAGTTAATACCTAATATATCTAGTCTATAAGAGGGATGTAGAATCTTTTTCTCCTACCCTACACTTATCTTAATCATAAAATAAAAAATAATAATTGAGGCAATCAGCTGGATCTAGCACTACGGGTAGGGACTTGGGAAGCATTTTGATCAAATTGGATCTAGCTTTGTTCAACCTCTTTATAAGTTAATAAACTTCAAATTTTTAATCCAACATGCAAATCAAATAACAAGCTATGGCTTGGATTTTAATAACAATAATCATAGTATTAGCAATCACCACCCTCCTTCATCGTCTGGTGAGTAAGAACAAGAATCAGAGATTACAAAGGCCTCCAGGTCCAAGAGGGTTTCCTATCTTGGGACACCTCCATTTGTTAGGAAATAATCCTCAGCGGGATTTGGCTAAGCTAGCAAATAAACATGGTCCCATCATGTATATGCGATTCGGATTTGTTCCTGTTATCATAGTATCTTCCCCTCAAGCAGCTGAGCAATTCCTCAAAAAGTATGATCTTGTTTTTGCTAGTAGACCAAGTATTATGGAGGCTTCTAAGTACTTGTCTTACGAGAAAAAGAACTTGCTCTTTGCTTCATACGGACCTTATTGGAGAAACGTGCGCAAATTGTGCATTGTAGAGTTGTTTAGTAAACGTAAAATCAATTCGTACCAACCTATGAGGAAAGAAGAGATTGGTATTCTAGTTGAAACACTTAGAAAGGAAGCACAAGATCATGTTATTATCGATCTCAGTACCAAGATTTCATCCCTTATTGCTGATATTAATTGCAGGATGTTGTTTGGTAAAAAGTATAGTGACGAGGAACTTAATCAAAGAGGGTTCAAAGCTATTATGAAGGAGCTTATGGAATTAGTTGCTGCTTTAAATCTTGCTGATTATTTTCCTTATCTTAGTAAGTTCGATATTCAAGGATTAACAAGGCGTCTCAAGGCTATTAGTAAGGTGTTTGATGCATTTTTCGAGAAAATCATCGATGAACATGAACAACCGAGAAACTCAGTTAATACTAAGGACTTTGTGGACACCATGCTCGACATTATGAACTCTGGAGAAGCTAATTTTAACTTTGATAAGCGAAACATTAAAGCCATGTTGCTGGTACGTCAAAATTCAATTTCTTTATGATGTTTAAATTGCTATTTGAAAAAATAAAATAAAAAAGGACATCTTAACTCGATGTTATTTCCATGTCAGGATATGCTTGGAGCTTCAGTGGACACTTCGGTATCAGTAATTGAGTGGACAATGTCAGAACTCTTAAAAAACCCGCAAGTACTAAAGAAAGTCCAGAAAGAGCTTGAAGAAGTCATAGGAATGGATAGGACCGTGGAAGAATCAGATTTGGATAGTCTCGAGTATTTGAATATGGTGATGAAAGAATCCTTCAGGCTTCATCCACCAGGACCGTTACTTATTCCTCATGAGGCCATGGAAGATTGTGTAGTTGAAGGATTTAGCATACAAAAAAAATCACGAATTCTCATAAACGTATGGGCAATTGGGCGAGATCCGAATACATGGAGTGATCCAGAAAATTTTACCCCCGAAAGATTTATCGGTAGTAATATTGATGTTCGTGGAAGAGATTTTGAGCTTATTCCATTTGGTTCTGGAAGGAGAAGTTGCCCTGGATTGGAGCTAGGTCTCACTGTTGTTCGGATAGTGATTGCACAATTAGCACATTGCTTTGATTGGAAGCTTCCATATGATATGATGCCTAAAGATTTGGACATGACTGAACATTATGGAGCAATAGTGTCAAGGGCCAATAATCTAATGGCTATTCCTAGTTATCGATTGAATGCATGATCATAGACACCTCTTCTGATTCCATTGCCATCTCATTAGTGAACGTTTTTATTTAGTCTTCGTATTGTATATGCCTTGAAATAAAGTGCTACCGATACATTTGTCTATCGATAGAGAGTAACGTAATATATTCATTTCGTTAAAATTATTTAAAATTTGAATAAATTAAAGTATAAGAAGAGAAAACAGAAAAATGTTTAGCCTAAAGTAAGACATTCAAACCCGCAATCTCTAGCTCATTCATAGCGCTAGTACATACTAACCACTCGACCAAATATTTTTCGCTCACACATGTAATTTATAATAAACGACGCTATGCATGGGATTAAATGTGCGACATCAGCATCAAGTTGAGACATTAGAAACGGCTAGGCCAGTTGCTTTAGAGTTAACTTCTTTTAAATTTGAATTACTACTCTGAATAGTTGCATCTCCACTTTGTGGAAATATCTTTCGTATTTCGTTAATGTGTTACGATTGCGTAGATCAGACCATTATAATCTGATTGTAACTAATAGATATAAATATGTAAGTATAGATCTAACTATCTACAATAGTATTAACATCTAGCACAATTAATCTATAACTAACATGCACTGTCATTTAGTTATATTATCACTAATAGTTGCTTTATACTTAAGATCCCCGTCAAACTGAGGTTAATTTTAATTAAGGGAAGTTTGGAAAGTAGATAGTTGAACTGAGGAAAAGCCAAAGCCTTGGATAGAAGTATGTAACTTGTTCTTTAGTTGATCTTTAGGAGAAATCCAGCTTCTTGGAAGTGACTTGTTCTCTTATACATGGAAGTCAACTCCAATATGTTTAGTTCTTGAGTGAATAACAGGATTTTTTTTTGTTCCAAGTGAATAACAGGATTAAAGGATAAGGAAAAGAGCTGACTGATGATCAGAGGATTAGACGTAGGCAAATAAAGATCATGAAATAAATAAATAAATCAAATCACTTTAAGTAGAATTATAGCACTAGGTAATTACCATCTAAAAAGTTATATGTTGTTATTTTAGTTAAATTTCTCAAAACAGTGACCCTTATCGAGTCTTCAAATTATGATCCATCTTCAACACCCAATACACCTCCTACCTTACATAATTACATGCATAAATATATACATAATAACAAAATGGCTTTGATGTGTTATAATGGGAGATGGAGCAACGACAACTATTGACAGTGATTTTAAAGAAAGAAAGGGAGAGGGAGGGATTTTGGATAATGAAATGAAAAACAAACCTTGTTAATTAGTTTTTCTCTTAGGTAAAAATTATGGTACTCCATCCGTTCCAAAATTAGTGTCCATGTCATTAAAAGTAGTGTCTTAAAAATTTTGTCTACTTAAAATAACAAGACATTTTTTCCAACTTTTTTCATTATTACCCTTATTAAAAAAAAAAAATTTATACTTCCAACGCATATTTAAAATATCAAGATACTTTGTTAGGAGTAATATTGTGATGTGTATATGCAATTATTAGGTTTCTTAATTTGTGTGAAAAACTAAGTGGACATTATTTTTGGGACGAGGGGATATTAATAAGACAGTCAAAAGCGATTATAAATTGTACAGTGGTGGAACTGGTACAAAATTATTACCCTAATAGAAAGGCTAGTTGTAGTTTTACTATTTTCTAGATCCTACTATATATCAATGTACATCTAAGATAAACTCACTATATCTCAGAAAAGGAAGGTAATGGTACAAGCTATAAAGAAAGCGATATATAAAAGCTGAATTTCTTTGAGAATGACATCATGGGTAGTTATCACTCCCTCATGAACTCACTTGATCTGTGTTGTTCAGATGGAGTGAACTATAGCAGCAAATTTAATACGCCACACTTTTCTCCTTCAACTGGCTCATTCCCTCAACTTTCCGATTCATTCGAAAGAGCTCGATATGGTGTTTATCCATCGCGAAATACCCCACCACCGTCTTACATCACGTCATATATCATACGTGACGCTACACTCGAAGAATAAGTGACTTTCCAACTCAATTCCATCTCCGCAAAGTACACAAATCGGGTCCAACTCGATAAAGTCTATTTGATCCTTGGTCCATAAACGATCCAAAAGCGTCATCAGAATGATAACCGAGTGTTTAAGGATCACACTCGAATCCCAAACAATGTCCGCACGCGGTTTGGGAGAAGAACGAGTCCGGGAAATGTCATATAGTGTCTTAAAATGCTCTTACATGACTCGACGCCTCAAACTCATACACGTGTCACTGTCTGACCAGCGAGGTTGACTCGTGTCAGTATGCTGACATGGAACTTGTTGAGGTCGAGGTGGTCCAGGGTCCCGCGAGGCTTGGTTTAGTCTAATATCCTGTATCTCGCATCTACGGTCAGTTGTGACTCAGGTCAGGCCAATATCACGTATGACACTGCTATATGCTCCTCTGGTATAGTTAGCTACATCATTTGTTTGTCGGTCCATCGAGGTCTGGTCCAGGAAATACCCCCGTCAACTGTGGTTCGGTCTAGTCTAATACCATGTGTGACGTTACAATTCGTTTCCCCGGTATAGTCAACTAAACCATCTATATTTTGGTCAACTAAGGATTGGTCCATAATAATACCTCATACGACTCTCAGGTCCCAAACAATGTCCGCACACAGTTGGGGAGACGGTCGACTCCATAAAACGACAAATAGGTTCTTGGAACGCTCATAAATGATTTGGCCGCTCGATAACGATAGATTGAAAACTAGAACAATTATCACCGTTGCAACTTTAATTTCTAGAGAGAGAGAAAAGAACAATAGGGAGGAAAGAGACGTTGTTATCTAACCATACCTTAATTCTTGATTAGAGTATGGTTCATTTGCCACTCTAATATTTTTTTTATCTAAAATTACTTCATAGATAATAATAATTTATTCTATTTCTGAAGAAACGAATTCTTCCTTAACTAATATAGATTGCACCATTTGAACCATGAATAATTTTGTGTTTAATTATTATTTTTTAATACATATAATAGTCACTTTAAACTCCAAATCATTTAACTTTAATATGATTCAATCCCAAAATCTCATTTCAAAACCTTTTAATCTTTATAGAATGGTTTAACCACTAGACCAATTAAGATCTTTTGAGATTAATTTTGAATTAATCAAAGATATAGTTTACATTTGGAATAGTTATTTATATAAGATAAAGTGAATAATCCACTCCAATCTCTCTCAACAAATCTTCTTGTATGAAGTACTCGGGATGCTTCATCGTGATCTACAATATTTGAATTCAAATAAAATTATATGTATTATTTGGTGTTATTCTCCTAGATAGTTGTTTAATCTTTATAGAGTGATTTAACCACTAGACAAATTAAGATCTTTTGAAATTAATTTTGAATAAATCAAAGATATAAATTACATTTGTGATAGTTATTTATATAAAATAAAGTGAATAATTCAATCCAACCCCCTCTCAACAAATCTTCTTGTATTGAGTACTAGGATCTACAATATTTGAATTCAAATAAAATAATATATGTATTATTTGGTGTTATTCTCCTAGATAGCTGTAAAGAGGGTATATTTTGGGTCCCATATTTTAAAGATTAGGAATCTTTTAGATAAGTTTTAAAACACTCGACAAAGGTTAACTATCCACGTCATTACTTCAAAGATTTCCACCAACCGCAACTGAAATAAATAATTAAATACTACTCTAATCAAAGTAAAATCTTACTATAATTGATTTTAAGCTTGAGCACCAACTTTGGATATATATGTATGTATTGTTTGTAAATGTACTATAACCTCTAATTGATTACAGCTATGGCGTTACAGAGAAAAATATTCAATGTTACATCAACCAACAAGAATACCACTAAACTGTTCTACGACTCGGCGGTTCGCAGCTTCTCTGCGACGGCGCCACCTGAATTACCGCCGTTTGACTACACTCCAAAGGCGTACAAAGGTCCATTAGCTGATGAGGTTCTTCAGAAGCGGAAACAATACTTGGGTCCTTCTCTCTTTCACTACTACCAAAAACCCGTAAAACCCTTATCTCTTTACCTCTTTATAATTCATTTCTCTTTATAGCTTAACGATCTGCTCAAGAACACCTAAATTGAATTAATTATTTTAATTTTCTTCACAGCTCAACATCGTTGAAGGAAAGATGCAATATTTATTCGATGAAAATGGAAAGCGATATCTAGATGCTTTTGCTGGAATAGTTACTGTATCTTGTGGCCATTGCCACCCTCAAATTCTGGAAGCCATTGTTGAACAAAGCAAGCTTCTTCAACACGCCACAACTATATATTTACACCACGCTATAGCCGATTTTGCCGAGAAATTAGCTTCTAAAATGCCTGGAAATCTAAAGGTATCTTCAAATTGCTCAATTTTATTTTTTTTCACAATTAGTATCATTCATCAATTGATTGAACTTTGCATTTGCAGGTGGTATACTTTGTAAATTCAGGAACTGAAGCTAATGAATTAGCAATGCTCATGGCAAGATTATACACTGGAAACCTTGGTATGATCGCTTTAAGAAATGCTTATCATGGTGGAAGCTCAAACACAATCGGACTCACAGCTCTTAATACCTGGAAATACCCAATTCCACAGGTTCGTTCTACATATTAACTAATAATCAATTCCATTTCAAAATAACATTAAAAAAAAAATTCGAATCTTTAAAGGTGGATATTCATCACGTAATTAATCCAAATTCATACCGTGGAGTTTTTGGATCTGACGGTCAAAAATACGCTGAAGATGTACAAGAACACATCGATCATAGTACTTCAGGAAAAGTTGCCGGCTTTATAGCTGAAACCATTCAGGTTCGTTTTATCTATTTTTTATTTAGGAAAATTCCCAAATTGTCCCTCAATTTTTTTTATTTTATTTTAGGGAGTAGGTGGAGCAGTTGAATTAGCTCCGGGATATTTAAAATCAGTTTACGAAATAGTTCGTAAATCTGGAGGTGTATGTATAGCTGATGAAGTACAAACAGGTTTTGGTCGTACAGGAAGCCATTATTGGGGCTTTGAAACTCAAGGTGTTATACCCGACATTGTTACCATGGCAAAGGTGAGTATTTTTTTATATTTTTTTAAATATTTTAAATATGGTATATTATATAACCTATAGATACATATTATATAAATATTTAAAAAATAATTACAGGGAATAGGAAATGGGTTACCATTAGGAGCGGTAGTGACTACACCAGAAATAGCGTCAGTATTGTCGCAAAAGATACTGTTCAATACTTTTGGCGGGAACCCAGTTTGTTCAGCGGGTGGGCTTGCAGTACTTAATGTTATTGATAAAGAGGAAAGACAAAAACATTGTGGTGTAGTTGGGACCCACTTGATTGGACGTCTTAAAGAGCTTCAACAAAAACATGACTGTAATTAATTATTTATTTATTATATTTTTACCTTCGTTTTGTAATTAATTTTAATGTTTTGATTTTAGTAATTGGAGATGTACGAGGAAGAGGATTAATGGTGGGGATTGAGCTTGTGACGGATAGGAAATTAAAGACACCTGCTAAGGCTGAAACTGCTGTTTTATTTGAAAAGCTTAGAGGTTAGTTTCTTTTTTTTTTTTTTTTTTTTTGTGTGTGTGGTGTGTTTAGTTATTAAACGATTTTTTTGTTTTAATGGTGGCAGAACTTGGGGTACTTGTTGGGAAAGGTGGATTACATGGGAATGTTTTTAGAATAAAGCCTCCTATGTGTTTTTCGAAAGATGATGCAGGTATATTTTGTATATAATGAATTTCTGTATAAAATGAATGAATAAATAATTATTGAATATTTTGGGTATATTTTTGTGTAGATTTCTTGGTGGATGCATTGGATTACTCTATGTCAAAGTTGTGAGCAAGTTTGAGGAGTAAATTTTAAGGAAGGAGCTTTGTTTTCAAGTTTGAATAAATATGGGAATAACATGTTAAAACTGTTGCAAAAAAGAATCTGTTTTATGAATATGGATGGTTTAACTATGGGAATTGAAAAAAAAAGTGTTGATTAATTGTTTGACTTGTTAGTGTGTTAGTAATTACTACTGAAGGCGTAAAACTTATAAATGCATATACTAAAACTTATAAGTTTCTTGCTGTGATCTTTTAGACCTATACGAGTGTTTATTAGACACTGTTTTGATAATCATAGACGTTTGACCAAGGGCAATATTTTGAGTGTTTGGATAATGTTTAATGTTTATTGAAAACAATGTGTTAAATGTTTCAAATTTCAATAATCAAAACCAGAGTTTATAATCTTAGGGATTTACGTGCAATTTTATCAAAACATGAATCCTATATAAATTGTAACAAAATCACAAGGTTAAGGGGTGGAACTGAGAATGTTTTTTTTGGACCCGGGGTTTATGGGCAATGCCCAATTGCACTAATAAGTCCTTATTTTTGGCAAAAATACCCTACAAGTTCCTATATATTGCACTAATTGCATTATAGGTCCCTTATTATGCATTAAACTATTATACTATTCAAAATACCTCTACAATTAAAAAAAAAAAATCTTAAAATGACATACGCAATTTAAAGGTAAAAAGAATTCAAGTTTAACAAAATACGTTTCAATTTTTTGAAGTTAACTCTCAAGAGCTAGTAACGGCTCAAAGTTCAAATAATGGGTTACTAGAAAAATTATTATTTTATTTTTGAGTAATGCTGGATATCATCTCAAATTGCATTGCATCGTCTTTATATCGCTTCTTATGTGGATCAATCATAAAAGAGAGAGAAAATGATAAATCAGGAAAGAGAAATCACATGATTGGTCCATTTAAAATCCACCTAGGAGACGATATAAAGGCGATGCTAATTGGGGTGATATCCAGCATTACTCTTTATTTTTATATCTAAAAAATTGATCTTTTAATTTTTTTGCTTTTTTTGCTTTTAACCTTCTCTTGTCATCTTTTTTTTTTTTGTTCAATTACAACCGAAAATAATCCGACTAAATTTTACAAAGATTGTTCAAGGTCCTATCGAATTCCACTAAAGAGCAGTTCATCCAACTAGGAATAATGATATTTCTTCTAATACACTTAGCTAATGCGTCTGCCGTTGTGTTATAGCATCTATTAATATGTTTCACCTCCCATCCTGGGAACCGACCAATCCAACTTTTGATCCCCGAAAGAATGGGTTTAAGGCTCCAGTGAAGCTCGGTCTTCTTTTTAATTCCTTGAATCAATTCAAGGTTGTCAGAGTAGAATGAAACTCTCTGACTAGTGAGATCATAGGATGATCTCATTGCTAACAAAATCGCCCACGCTTCTCCTTCGATGACTTTTTTGATTTTGCATCTCACATTTATCTTTCGTTCAATACGTCCACTAGTATTTATTCCAATGCCGCAATACCTGAATGACTATTCCTGTTAATAAAAGATGTGTCGGACATCCAAATCATATCAGTCGTATCCTCGCTGGGTTATCTATATTCGAGGTTCTTTTGATTCTTTCATCCATTTCCTTATGCCACGAATTAATTTTTTCACCAAATAGCATCCGCATCGAGTCGTTAACCCTATAAAAAATATCTTCAATTGACCATATTTTCCTTTCATGAAAGCACCTCATTTTTTCCTTTCAAATATTCCACATAATGGATAAAATATACGCTGTTACTATTTTTTTATCCCACCTATTGTTCGAAAAGCTTTGAATCATTTTAAGTAACCATTCCGCTATGTTATCTTGACTTGATACCTCAATTCTAATCTGCAAAGGTGACTTAGCCCACACCTCTCTACTAAACGGGCATCTAAGAACGAGATGTGTCACATTTTCCCCTTCCATCTCACACCACTCGCACACATCTTCCTTTAAACATCTTTTCCTCACCAAATTGTTTTTCGTAGGGATCGCATTATTGCAAATTTTCCATCCAAAATTTTTAACTTTCGATTGAACATTAGCTCCCCATATGCTATTCCACAATTCACTTTTCAAAATCTCGCCATTTCTCGACGTTTGAGCCTCATTAATAATCTCTTCGTTAATAATAGCGTGGTATCCGGATTTAGTACAATACTCACCATTCTTTGAGAAAGGCCAGATGATTTTATCAACCTTATTATCTTTGAAAATTGGAATTTCTTGAATAAATGAAACCACCTCATTAGAGAATAATGATATGAGTTTATCAAAATCCCATTCATATCCGTGCTGACTAAACAGTTCACTAACCATTTCGACTGGACAATTATCTGGTTTTGGTGCATAAAATCCTTCTTTAATCCAGCAGTGCTTCCAAATATTAATTTGTGTTCCATTACCTACTTGCCAGATACAATGTTTTTTAAGAAATTGAAGTCCTTTAAATAGACTACACCAACTCCACGATCTTTTCTTATAAAGTTTAGCATCCCACATTCCGCATTCCAGAAAATAAATAGCTTTTAAAACTCTTGATACAAATGACTCCGGCTTATGCAAAATCCTCCAAGCTTGCGCAGCCAACATTACTACACTCATTTTATGAAAATCTCTAAAACCTAGGCCACCAATTTTCTTTGATCTCGCTATTCTATTCCATGCAACCCGGTGAATTCTTTTCTTATGTGATGTGTCCCACCAGAAGTTAGCCACAATACTTGACATTTTCTTGCAAAGTGTTTTCGGGAATTCAAAAATTGACATGGCGTAATTAGGAATAGCTTGCGATACGGCTTTGATAAGTACCTCTTTACCTCCATCAGAAAGAAGATTTGCCATCCAGTTTCGAGATTTATTGAGAAGACGATCTTTAATGTAATTTAAATTTTGACTTTTCGCCCTTTTGATCGAAAGTGGAATCCCCAAGTATTTACCCAAGTCATTGGTATTCTCTATATTAAGCAAATTAGAAACGTTATTACGAAATTCATTAGGAGTATTTTTACTAAAGAACATTGATGACTTATGAAAGTTAGTGCGTTGTCCGGACGCCATACAATATTTCTTCATGACTTCTTTAAATGTCTCGATCTCCTTTTGATTTACATTAATAAAGAACAAAGCATCATCCGCAAATAACAAGTGTGTGATAGTCGGGCACTGTCTAGTGATGTTAATACCTTTTATATCTCCTTCACGACAATGAAAGTTAATAAGACTAATAAGACTTTCCGTAAGAAGAGAAAAGAGAAGTGGAGATAAAGGATCCCCTTGCCTCAAGCCTTGAGAAGGATAAAATTTCTTAAGTCTTTTCCCATTGACTTTGACTTGAAAGGACACCGAGGTAACACAATTCATGATCCATCCCACTCATTTTTCACAGAATCCCAAAGACAAAAGCGTTTTTGCAAGAAAGCTCCAATTCACTTGATCATAGGCTTTTTCCATATCCAATTTGATTGCCGCATAGTATTTTTTTGTATTCCTTTTATTATTGAGAAAGAAAGCAATCTCTTGCGCAATCAGAATTTTATCTTGTATACATCTCCCCTTAATAAATGCAGTTTGAGTAGGTGAAACCAACTCATCCATATATCCTTGTAATCTTGATGACAAAATCTTAGCAATGATTTTGTAACAAAAGTTAGCACAAGCAATTGGCCTATAATCTTTAACATTTTCCTGAGATGTTCCTTTCGGAATGAGAGTAATAACCGAGTCATTGATTTTCTTTAGATCCAAATTGGACTCGAAGAAGTCCTTAACCAGATTAAAAATATCGTTTTTGATAGTTTCCCAAAATTCATGATAAAATTTACCCGGTAATCCATCTGGCCCAGGAGCTTTTGACCCCGACATGTTAAAAGCTGCTTTTGTGACTTCCTCCATTAATGGTAGTCTCGTAAGTTCTTCATTCATAGTATAAGTAACTTTCGAAGGAATGCGTTGAGTAATATTTGCATTGTCCTCTGTTGGGTTTTCTTTAAATAAGTTTTGGTAGTAAGAATTGATTGTATTATTAATTTGTTTTGGTTTCTCTGTCCATTCCCCATCACACTTTTTAATCATATCAATTCTATTAATCTTCCTTCTACTCATTGTTTTAGCAAAGAAATACCTAGTATTCTTGTCACCTTTTTTAATGTGTAGATCTCTCGCTCTATCTTCCCAAAACATTTCTTTGATTCTCCATAGTTCTTCTATTTCTTTCTTTATCATATGTTCTTTATCAACCAAATCTTCATGAAACTGACAATTATTAAGTTCGATAAGTTCTTTTTGTAGTAGTTCAATCCTTCTTCTATTATTATAAAATGTTCTTTTACTCCATCCTTGTAGAGCAAGGCAAATAGCATCACGTTTATTACAGAAATCCATAATACTGTTGGATTTAGTATTCGACTTCCAATTATCTCTGATGATATCTTTACATTGCGAGTGTTCAATCCATCTTGATTCAAAGATAAAATATTTTTCATATTTATCACACTTTTTGAATCTTTTAAGAATAAGCGGTGAGTGATCCGACCCAATAGTCGGAGGTACAATAATAGAAGCATCTGGAAAGGTCGCACACCAATCCATACTTGCAAGAGCACTATCGATTCTTTCTTTGATATTTTCTTGATCTTTTCTATGATTATCCCAAGTATAATAACAACCTTTGCTCGGAATATCCACTAGATGGTTATAGTTGATAAACTCATTAAATTTAAGCACTCGTTCAAGATTTGGTGCTTTCTTACCTTTTTTCTCATCAAAGTTAGCAATGTCATTAAAATCACCAATAATAATATAAGGCTTGTCCATATCTTTGACCTTCTTATTGAGAGATTGCCAAAACTTAGCTTTCTTTTCCTCCTTACTAGGCGCATAAAAACAACACAACAACCAAGAAACTTCATTCGATTCATTAATTTCTAAGATTACAATATTAGATGACTTAAATAAAACTGAAACAGAAATAGATTCCTTCCAAACCACTACAATCCCCCCGGACCTATAGGCTCTTCCTCCGGAGTCAATCACAAGATTATTTTCAAAAGCTTTGAGGTGAACACACGATTTGAAATCATTCTTCCTCAAGCGACTTTCAAGTAAACAAGCTAAAGACACGTTATTTTTTCTAATCAAGGACTTAAACGAGCTTCTCGTCAGGGGAGCCCTAACTCCCTAACAGTTCCACACCATAAAACTATCCATCACATACCCAGATCAGAAATGTTCTCTCACAAGAAACGGAAATACCAATATCAAGAAGAAATTGTAGCCATTGAAAGCCGTCACTTGTTTCTGATTACACCAGTGTTTCCTTGAATTAATCCGATCTTAAATCAACTTCACCAACTAAACTTTTGCATGTATATATATCCAGAATCCTTGGAAGTGAGTAAATGTATCAGCCACATAAGAGAGCAGTAGGATTTGTAGAATTTTTTCCTAGGCCATCGATCTTTCAAGAGCAAGAATCTTGTATAACGATATTAGATCGATTTGTAAACACAGAAATCAAACTTTTTGGTACACACCGACAAAAGATCTTGTAGATCAATGGGTAAAACAAAAACCCAGGAAAGATTTAACAGAAAGATTGAAGCTTTGAAGAACCCAGATGAAGAAATTGCAGAATCAACAAAAGAAATCTTATTGATTGATTATTGAATGAAAACAAAACCCAGATAAGATTTAGCAAAAGGTTCGAACTTTGAAAGACCCAGATGAAGAAGATGAGTATTGACCATGCCGTGAATCGTTCAGAAGAATTTATCTTTTTGTCTCAGTTGTGCATAATTTGGCAATTGAGAAAACATAAAAAGCTTTGTTAAAATTAGAAAACTATCAATAGGTCTGAATAGAAGCATAATAAGGTGAAAGACAGAAGAAATTAAAAGAAATTAAAAGTAAAAGATGAGTTTGTTTACCGCAATTTTTGAAGAAAAAGGACTGAAAGCAGATTTGTTTTCCACTTGATCGACTATCAATAACGATGAAGATTGGATTACAAGATCAAACAAAGAGCAAGATCAAACACAGAGCATGATTGGATTACAAATTTTGTATAAATATTGAAGATTTAATTTTGACATTTTAGGCCATCGATCTTTTTCCTTAGAGAGAGAAAGAGCGTACGCTCTAGTATATTTACAACATGCTATACTTCCAAAAAAAACAAAACTTGATGTTGAAATTGGTCTCAGAAGTGAAGAAGATGAACAGTAGATCAATGTTGACTTTAGAAAAGGATATTGACTTTCATATACAGCAGGTTAACCACTTGAACATTGAGAAACAAGAATAAAAAAGAACATGCAGATCAACAAGAGAGATGGAAATCAAGAAATTAGTTGGAGATGACAAAGTTGACCAAAGCTACTTTGCATGTTGACTTTCGAGAGTGGAGAGAGATTATTGATAAATATCAAATTATAATAGATAAATATCAAATGGCCTTTGTTATATTTTAAAGATTTTGGATAAAAATTCAAACTAATCCCTTTAATTATATGAATAGAAATAATGTATGCAAAATCAAAAAAATAAATTACACAATCTGTGAAAGTAGTTATTTTTTAGATGAGATAAAGACAACACCTTTAATATTTTCATTAATGTTTGAATAAGTTTTTCTGATACAGGGTAATTAATTTTTTTCTAAGTCAATTTTTAACATGACATCTCGTTTTTACGTAAAATAGTTATTAGATATATTTAAATTTACAATTACTAAAAACTAATCTAAGATTGTAAAATTATACTTAAAATAATAATGAAATATATTTCAAATTCATAATTTACTAAAAACTGATATAAAGATTGTAAAATTACATTGTATATATCAATTAGAGATTTTGACCCAAGGGGTCTTGAACTCGCATCCCCTAATACTAACTTAACCCCATCTTTTTACTCTTCTCACTAAAGAGCTCAATAAGATTTTAACACTATAGGCAAAAATCTCATTTACAAATATACCCTCTTTTATTTTCCGTTTACTATATATATTGTATTTTATTTCAGAAATATTTTTCTTAAAACCCTAATTCATACAATCTCTCTTCTCTCTCCTCTCTCTCTCTCATTTAACAGCTCCCCCCCTCTCTCTCTCTCTCTCTCTCTCTCTCTCTCTCTCTCTCTCTCTCTCTCTCTCTCTCTCTCTCTCTCTCTCTCTCTCTCTCTCTCTCTCTCTCCCTCTCTCTCTCTCTCTCTCTCTCTCTGTCTCTCTCTCTTTTTATTTTAGAAACACAGCTGCTCCGTCTAACAACCCTTCTCTCTCATTTTATTTCAGAATTCACAGCAGCTCATCTCTCCGACGAGCTGCCACCGGAGCCTTCAGTGTATCACCACCAGCGAAACGGACTGGAAACCCTAGGCGCTGCGGTGGAACTTCTTCGCAGATCCAGCTTCATGGTGAAGACCTGTGATTTCTGAGCAGCTGGTTCTTTTGTGATGGTGGACAACATATGTGTCACCGGAGATCTGCGAATCATCGAGTTGTCAGCGGAGTTCTCGAAGCAAGCTCGGTGAAGAGAGCCTGCGATGGTGGCGAAGTTGGTTTGAAGCTCGGAGAAAACACGTAGAAGAGAAGCTCACCGTTCGAAGTTCCGGATCCGATCTCCTGTCGTCTTCTATTTTGGCCGCTGCTGGTCCTTTGCTCGAAGATTTTCGCCAGAGATGCTCATTTGCTCGAAATAGACGACGACTTTTCGAACTGCTGTTCAGATCAATCTCCGATGCGAGCAGTTTCTTTTCTCCGTGATCTAGATGTTTGAAGTCTAAGCTCGCCAAGAAGAGAGCTGGTCGAAGTTTGGTGCTGCATTGGTGAACAGATCGAGCTTCATCACCATTGATTGCTCCAGATCGAGCTTCATCGCCATCGATTTCTACAGTCAGAAGCCGTGGAGACGAAGAAGTTTCTGTGCGTGACACGAAGAAGTTTCAAACGATTTTTTTTAGATCTAGTCAAACCAGATATTAAGTTTAGGTTTTTTTATTTTTCTTTTGTTCAATAGTTGTAATCGTTAGGTTTTTGTTTTGTTGTAATAATAAATGTGTGTAAAAGTGATACTCATCATTTTTTTTAATAATACTCAACTTTTTTTATCGAATACTCTACTTTTTTAATAGTGTACTATTCAATTTTTGTAGAAAACTCATCATTTTATGTAGAAACTCATAATTTTTTATAGGAAACTCATCTATTTTTGTAGAAAACTCATCATTTTTTCTGGTGACCGGAGTTCGGAGTTCGGTGGTCGGTAGTCGGAGTTGGTGCTCGGAGATTGGTGGTCGGTGGTCGGACGTAGGAAGTAGGAGGTAGGTGGGTAGTGGAGAGAAAAGATGAATAGTGACATCATTTTTTTATCTTTTAGTGTTAGTGAATGTATTTTATTATTTGGTCAATTTTGAGATCCTTTTAAAAAAGTAAGATTCCCACTAGTTCCTTTAAGCCAAAAAACTAGTCTCCAAGACTGTATGTGTCAATCACCCGATTAACTTTGTATCATTTTGTTAAATCGTTACATTCTAAAAAACTATCAAATATATAAATATGTATATAATTTATGCTTACTATAAAGATATATTGTTCATCAAGTTTTATAAATTAGCGTTGAATAAATAATAGTTATAACTTATATACAAAAATTAGAATTTATAAGACTCTCCCCTTTCCACTCCTTCTCATCACCCTTCTACTTCTGTCTTCCCCAACTCTGATATTCTAAAGTTAAATTGAGAGTCCGAAGCTCCCCGTAAGTTTAAATTCTTTTTTTGGCGTGTTATGATGAATGCTCTTTCCACTGAACATAACATGTTTTCTAGAAACTGTTCTACTACTGATATTTTCCATATATGCCTTAAGGAAGAAGAATCTATTGAGCACTTGTTTATGAAATGTGAATGGACTAGAACATTTTGGTTCTTATCTCCTCTTCACTGTCATATTCCTCCCTTTTATGACTTTGGTTTTAACTCGTGGATTGGATCTATTATTGAAAATAAGAAAAATGTAAAAGAAAGAACCAACCTATTACTTACTGTTATCCTTTGTTTATGGGTTATTTGGCTTACAAGAAACAAATTTATATACCATAATATCCCCATTGATTTTGATCCTTGCATTAATTTGATTGGTATCTATCGCAGGCAAGTCTTCTTCAGTGGTGGTACGAGCTTTAATTAATCCTCTTTTGGGCCAAATAACCCTGATAATGTTGGGCTCTCCTCTATCTCTATTTGGTCACCTCCCCCCAGCAGTCTCTGAAGATGAATGTTGATGCCTCCTTCAAGATTGGAAAAGCCACCGCTGCCGCAATAATTCGTATCTGGAAAGGCGAGATTATTAATGGTTTTACCATGAACATCTCTGCTTCCTCCAGCTTTGAAGTTGAAGCTAAAGCTCTGAGAAATGGTGTTCAATTCGCTATAGCCCAAGCTCCACTTTGCAACAGGATTGAAACGGATGCAGAAGCTGTTCTTAAAGCCGTATATTCTTCGAGCCCGAACTATCATTGGAAGGACAGGGCTATCCTCGTTGATATAAAAAATATGGTGAATGACCACACTAATCTTTGTATCTGTGGTGTTAGAAGAACATCGAATAAAGTTGCTGATTGGCTAGCGAAGGCTTTTTTCAATTCTATTTTATCTCCCATGTGGATTTGTAACATTCCTTTTGAACTTAATGATTTGGTTTATAATGACTTTAATACTTTTGCCGCAACTGGAGTTAGTTAATCTCCGTTGCGTTTATTTTTAATATATTAGTCCCTTTGTCTAAAAAATCATATTTATATAATTTAGCGTTGAATAAACAATAATTATAATTTACATTAAAAAATTAGATTTTATAATACTATAAAAAATGAGAAAATGACACTTAGGGTCTTGAACACACCCCCCTCTTCAAGATAGCACCCCCTACTAGAGCCTCTTCTTACTAAAGACCTCAGAAACTTTTTAACACATGAAACCCAAAACCCCTGTTACCTTACTACCCTCAAATGTTTTTTAGACTCATATATATACTCTATTGCATTTTCTCTCTCTTTTAAATTACATGAGCTTCTTTTACTCCTCTCTCTCTCCATTTTCGTGAGCTCTATTTTTGAGCTTTCCATATTTATTTCAAATCATCCCCTCCGATTTCAACCTTCCTCCCTTGTGTTCATAGGTTCATCACGTCTCAATCTTCTGCATTTTAGATAAAATTTCAACTGTTACCTTCATTCTAAGGTTGGTTTCAAATATATTTACTATTTCTTTTTCCAGAAATTCATTCGTTTGTGTGCGTTACATGTGTTTTCTGTATGTAATAGCATTGTTTAATCCCAATATCCAGTATATATGTTTAGTTTTTCCATTCAAGCCATGATTACGTGCCTATATCATGCTCGTTTTAGAGGTTTTTGATCTTTTTTCATGTGTTTCATGGTAGATTTGTTCATGATATGTTTGTTATTGCATATATTCGTTTCAGTTTTCGTGTTCATTTCATTTTTTTTCAGTTTGAACGTTATTGTTTTCCGATCTGCCATTTTTAGGGTTTATCACAGCTGCTGGAGGAGAGATAGTACAGTACAGTACTATGTTGGCATATAGCCTCCCTTAATAGGTTGTTTTAATGTGACAAATCCTCTTGTGTTTAGTGTGCTAATTACTCTTGTTATACATATTCTATCTTGCACTCTAATTCATCTAATAGCACATCTTTATCATTTAGATCAAAGCTTTATTGTTATATCTTATGAAACTAATTCTCATACAAATACTTTTAGGGTAAAGGCCACGTGTGGCCCTCGATCTATACCCAAAGTGCACGGGCCGCCCCTGATCTTCAAAATTACCCTTTTACGTCTCGTATCTTCACCTTTTGTGACACCGTTAGCCCTTTTTTCATTTTTCTGTTAGTTGACAGTTAGTCAACGCCACATGGCGCCACGTCACTGCCACCTCAGCGCCACCTCACCGCCTCTGTCTTCGTCAGCATTGTCCTTAACTTTTAAAAAAAAAAACCTTTGAAGGTTTGAAGGTTTGAATGCTTCAAACCTTCATTAATGGAGGATTCCAAAAAAATCAAAAAAATTGATAACACTTTGTCTCACGTTTTAGTATATCTCTATTCAATCTTTGATTCCTTGTAGAATCTCTTTACCGAATAAGCATACAATTTTATTCTTTCAATTTTCATATGCATAATTTAGACAATTTAAAAAAAAAAAAACATAGAAACCTTCAACAATGATTAAAAATCCTTCTTCATCCTCGTAAATTGTTTTTGCTGCTGTAACTGGTCCATAAGCACTTCTCATTACTCCTGTAAATTCGGAAATCCATGGTGGCTCGATTACATGAATATCTCTTCTGAACATTCATCTTCCTTTCTTTGAGGAGAAGTCGAGTTTTTGCAACGCTTATTACACACGACTAAAAGATCCATAGCTTCTCCATTTCCATGGTTTGATGGCTGATTTGATAGATTTAAACCCGAACCATTTAATAATATTTTAGTGTTAGTTTTTATAAGCTCAATTTCGAATTCCGAATGTGGAAGATTCGTCCATAACCAAAATCACTTGCTTCGATAGGAATCGAGAAGTTTAAATCTCGACCAGTAAGTTCAGTCCATTTCTTTCGCTCATCTTCATCGAGTCCTATAAGATTAGGAGTTTGCACAACTTCAATTCCATGAACACATTGAGGATTCGAAAGTCCTCTGTAATGTTTTCTTTGCATTCTATGAGATCGAACAAAACCTTTCTCCACACTAAAAGGAAATAAACGTTCCCCTTGGCGTGAATGTCCATTCATAAAACTCCTTAATTGCATCTTTCCCAAAGCATTTTCAGGTTTGTCTTTAAACACCCAGATATACATGTTTTCCATTTCCACCACCACCACCATCCGGCCGCCGCCTCTTACTGCCGGATCGAGTTGTTTTCCGGCAAAGATCAACCTTTGCTGGTTCCTTGTCTTGAATATTTGCTTTCACGTTATCAATGGTTCTTTGTTATGAGATTAATTTAAGCTACTTTTATGTTTTGATTCATTCATGTCTTGTTTTATAATTGTTGGTGCAGTTGAAGGCGATTTGGTTGTTTAACTGTACATAACTAAAGGAGAAACAACCTTTAACAACTTGTCACTTGAAATAAGAAATGTCGAAAATAGTCAAGCATATAGACAAATGGAGAACGACAAGATACAATAAAAATGATAAATATGATGTACTATCAAAATCATTATCGCAACCACAAGTTGTACAGTATATATTAAAGTGACAAGTTGTTAAAGGTTGTTTCTCCTTTAATATGTTGTACAGCAGCCGGCATAGTTTTAACAAAGGAGAAAAAAGATTTCTTGTGCTTTTGATTAAACAAAATTGCTGATTGTGTAATTTTTTTTTTGTTTTTCTGAATACTCCATTGTTGACGAAGGACAATGCTGACGAAGACAGAGGCGGTGAGGTGGCGCTGAGGTGGCAGTGACGTGGCGCCATGTGGCGTTGACTAATGGTCAACTAACAGAAAAATGAAAAAAGGGCTAACGGTGTCACAAAAGGTGAAGATACGGGGCGTAAAAGGGTAATTTTGAAGATCAGGGGCGTCCCGTGCACTTTGGGTATAGATCGAGGGCCACACGTGGCCTTTACCCATACTTTTAACCTTATCTTTGTGTACATTGAGAATTAGCTTTAGTGATCAACTACAAAGTTTCTTAGAATGATGTTTCCAACAATTCTCGTGAAGAAGGTTTTCTGATCCGAGCATCGTAGTGAAAGATATACTCATTAAAAGGTGTTTTAGACCTTTGGTGCGGTACACCGCACTATGGGCACGGTACACCGCAGATGTGCGGACCAGGGCACGGACCAGGGGGGTAGCCCGTCAGAGAGCAAGTGATTTGAGAAAGCTTGGCGCGGTGCACCTCACCAATCCCGCGGTGCACCTCACCAACCTCGCGGTGCACCTCACCAACCCCGCGGTGCACCGCAGATTAGGGTTTCCTGCACAAAATTAAGACAAAAGGAATAGATCCGTTGGGGATATTAATATATCCGTTGGAGACAAGTCTTATGACCGTTGGGAGCATTTTGCAGCTATAAATTGAAGGTCTTTCAAGGCTACAACTACACCTTCAACCCATATACACTTAGGGGCTTACTAATAAGGCTCTGATACCAATTGAAAGTCCTAGAGGGGGGGTGAATAGGATTACTAATAAGATTAATGCCTAATTAAAAAATCTTTTGGACAATTATAAGTTTAAGAAAGAAACTTCTAAGTCAACTTAATATATCAAACTCCTAAGGGATCATGCAATGGATAAGCTAAGAGGTTTGAAATAAAAGTGAAACAAGTAAAGACAAGTTTCTAATCTCTTACTACTCTAGATGACAATATGTTAGATAAACTAGAAATAACACTATCACAATATTCATACTAGCTATTCTTCTAAGTCAACTAATATATCAAACACTTATGGGATCATGCAAATTATAAGTTAGAGGTACGATATATAAGTTAAACAAGTAAATCGGTTATCTATTAACTTAGAAGACCAAAGTTTGATTAGCTAGATAAACATAATCACGATATTCATACTAGTAAGCATATAATCAAACATGTGAAGTGCGGAAAATAAATAGTGTAGGGATAGAAAGATACACACGATTTATAGTGGTTCGGTTTCCCTACATCCACTACCTAAGGAAGCCTCCTTAGAATTTCAAGCTTTTCACTAAGCTCCCGTGTCTCTCTTAACCGGGTCGAGAACACAATAACCCTTACAACCTCTTCGATAACACGAAGGACAATCTCTTCGAAACCACGAAGGAAATACACTTGTGTTATCACCAACACAAGGAACCAAGCATACAACCTATGCTCACACTACTCTCTTAATCTATTACAAAAATTAAGACAAAAGGAATAGATCCGTTGGGGATATTAATATATCCGTTGGAGACAAGTCTTATGACCGTTGGGAGCATTTTGCAGCTATAAATTGAAGGTCTTTCAAGGCTACAACTACACCTTCAACCCATATACACTTAGGGGCTTAATTGTTATCATCCAAGAAGGTGTCAAGAGCTTCATAGTTCATATCCACTCAATTAAGGAGTTAATCCAAGGAGCTATCAAAGTTAATCATCCAAGCTTGATCAAGAGCTTAAACCAATAAGCTTCAAAGTTATTATCAACTCAAGAGAAGTCTTAAGCTTATAGTTATATCATCTCTTTAGGAGTTTAGTTACAAAGCTTTTATAAGCACCCTTAAACACTTTTCCTTTCCTCTTAGTTCTTGTAATAGATTAAGAGAGTAGTGTGAGCATAGGTTGTATGCTTGGTTCCTTGTGTTGGTGATAACACAAGTGTATTTCCTTCGTGGTTTCGAAGAGATTGTCCTTCGTGTTATCGAAGAGGTTGTAAGGGTTATTGTGTTCTCGACCCGGTTAAGAGAGACACGGGAGCTTAGTGAAAAGCTTGAAATCCTAAGGAGGCTTCCTTAGGTAGTGGATGTAGGGAAACCGAACCACTATAAATCGTGTGTATCTTTCTATCCCTACACTATTTATTTTCCGCACTTCACATGTTTGATTATATGCTTACTAGTATGAATATCGTGATTATGTTTATCTAGCTAATCAAACTTTGGTCTTCTAAGTTAATAGATAACCGATTTACTTGTTTAACTTATATATCGAACCTCTAACTTATAATTTGCATGATCCCATAAGTGTTTGATATATTAGTTGACTTAGAAGAATAGCTAGTATGAATATTGTGATAGTGTTATTTCTAGTTTATCTAACATATTGTCATCTAGAGTAGTAAGAGATTAGAAACTTGTCTTTACTTGTTTCACTTTTATTTCAAACCTCTTAGCTTATCCATTGCATGATCCCTTAGGAGTTTGATATATTAAGTTGACTTAGAAGTTTCTTTCTTAAACTTATAATTGTCCAAAAGATTTTTTAATTAGGTATTAATCTTATTAGTAATCCTATTCACCCCCCCTCTAGGACTTTCAATTGGTATCAGAGCCTAACTCTACGTGAATAGCTTAACCGTTAGTAGAGTAAACGATTTGGAATCTAATCTTTTGGAAGAGTTGTTTTCTACACAACCTCCATTTTCTTGTAGGTAATCGTTACTTTGCTTGGAGGAAACAAATGGAAGAATTAATATACGAAAGAACGCTCAAATCTCGAAAAAGGAAAATCCGGTGATTTCTTTTCTTTATCTCGTATATTATATTGTGTTTCCTCCTTATGGCTTGCGTTTTTAATTATGTTTTGGGTTGTGATTTGATTAGTTGTGTTTGTTGTTATCATGTTTTATCTTTGGTTATTATCTTGTGATTCTTATCATTGTTTTAATGTTATTAGTGTTATTGCATCTAATTCTCATGAATGATGTTTTTGCACTTTACCTCTTAGAATTTTGGTAATTACATCTTAGTCCCCAAAATTTTCAAAATTGCACTTTGACCCCTCATAGTTTTAATTTCTCCAAAGTGTCTTAGTTTGGACTTCATATTCTTTCACATGTAATATTTGCCATCTTAGTTCATGATTTTAAAAAAAATTGCATTTTTAGTCCTTACTATGTGAAATTGCTTTTTAGTCCCTCATCGATTATAAATTGCACTTTTTATTCTTACAAGTTTTTATATCCTTTTAAAAGTGCCTATTGTTTGATAAAAGGGAAAAAGATCAAAGATATTTGTTTACTCTTTCATATCTTAATTTATCTTTGATCACAAATTTGCATTTTCTTATAGGTGAGTTTTTAACGAAATTGCTTTTCAAAATATTTTTCCGATAATCTTTTGCATTTCCCATAGCATTTCAAAAATGTTTTTATGCATAGAATTATGGGAATTTTATCCATTATTGGTCATTAACTCATTTGCATGATTTTGCTTAGCCTTACTATCTATATGTTGTGCTTCATTATGTGCTTATATGGTTTATTCCCTATTGTGCTAATATCTTGTATAACTTGACCTTATCATGCTTAAAATTGCTTAGTTTTTACATTGGGTCTTTTTGTTCTTTTTTAAAATTAGGGGTATTTGTGAAATAAACGGTTTTATTTGTTTTCGGGATTTCCATGTTGAATCTTTTCAAAACAAAAGCGTTTTTAGTAGTTTTAAAATATTTCTAAACTATTGGGGAGTTTTCGTATTAATTTCGAGTGTTTATGCAATTTGCTTATTTTCTAAATCTCTCTTCTTACCCTTTTAGTCGAGCAGTTGTGCGGTGCACCGCAACAATGGTCCGGTACACCGCAATTCGGGGTTAATTGTTCTATCTTACTTTATGGTCCTTATTGGTTGAAAATATTGCATTGTGATCCCTATAGGTTGAAAAATATTGATTTTAGATCCCTATAGTTTGAACAAATTGCATTTAGCTTTCTTATGCTTGAAAATTAGACCTAGGTCCCTATTGTCTTGAGAAAGTTATACTTAGGTCCTTGAAGGTTTTCAAAATTGCATTTAGTCCCTAAACATTTGAAAAATGCATTTTGACCCCCATACTTTTCAAAGTTTAAATTTTACCCCTAGATTTCTTAAAATCGGTTTCAAATTATTCTTATTGGGTGTTTTTAATCTTCATATTATCCTACTTGGTCATTATTGTGGTTGTTTTGGTTTTTTAGTTGTTTATGCTTTGAATGCTTATGAATCCATGTTTTGGATATTTAGGATTTCATTGCTACTTGGTTAAATTTGGATGATTGGTTTAAGATGCTATGTGTTTAACTTGGATAATTGGTTATGTATGTATTGTTGAATGTTGTTGCTTAAATTTTATGCTTCGGATATTATTTAAATGTGTTAATGTTGCTAACATTTTCCTTAATGATATAGGTACTATTGCATCATTCATCCTTGATCTTATTCTATATTGTTTTATAGTCCCTTTAGTTTGTTCAAATTAATCTTAGTTCTTCAAATGGTTGAAAATTGCATTTAGGTCCATTGAAGTTTTTCAAAATTGCGTTTAGTCCCTAAACTTTTGGAAAATACATCTTGACCCCTTTGCTTTTCAAAAATGACAATTTACCCCATGATTTCTTAAAATTGATTCAAATATTCTTATTGGTAAAAAGGGGAGAAATTATTGGTCAAACTTTTCAAAATTGAAACAAACACTCTATGCATTTCGTGAGGGGGAGTTTTTAGTAAATTATCTTTAAAAAAACTAAAATGCTTGATTAATTGTTTGCACTAATCGTTTATCTTATAATTGCACTAATCGTTGCGTTGTTAGAAAGCTTATAAGATGAAAACCTATCGATCAAGAAGTTGGTAAAATGTCTCCATCCCTTATCCTTTTCATGCTTTGCAATTGTTGATCCTTGTGCATCTCAAATTAAAATGTTTTAATTGCTCTTAAACCCTTGATCTCTCTATGTTATTTTTCAAAATCTATTCACTTGAGTTTTTAGCTCTTCTATGATTATTTGTTTGATCTTATTTTATTATCCCGTCTTTTTTATGAAGACAAAGGGGGAGAAATATGTGCACTAAAACTTTCAAAATTGCACTTCTTAATACTCACAAATGCATTTCATATCTTATATTCATTTTTACTTAAATGCTTATTGTGAGGGGGAGCTAAATTTGATAAGAGCTTATACTTTCATATCATTCCTAAGGTGTTTTAGTGAAGGATTTGTCATCATCAAAAAGGGGGAGATTGTTGGCATATAGCCTCCCTTAATAGGTTGTTTTAATGTGACAAATCCTCTTGTGTTTAGTGTGCTAATTACTCTTGTTATACATATTCTATCTTGCACTCTAATTCATCTAATAGCACATCTTTATCATTTAGATCAAAGCTTTATTGTTATATCTTATGAAACTAATTCTCATACAAATACTTTTAACCTTATCTTTGTGTACATTGAGAATTAGCTTTAGTGATCAACTACAAAGTTTCTTAGAATGATGTTTCCAACAATTCTCGTGAAGAAGGTTTTCTGATCCGAGCATCGTAGTGAAAGATATACTCATTAAAAGGTGTTTTAGACCTTCGGTGCGGTACACCGCACTATGGGCACGGTACACCGCAGATGTGCGGACCAGGGCACGGACCAGGGGGGTAGCCCGTCAGAGAGCAAGTGATTTGAGAAAGCTTGGCGCGGTGCACCTCACCAATCCCGCGGTGCACCTCACCAACCTCGCGGTGCACCTCACCAACCCCGCGGTGCACCGCAGATTAGGGTTTCCTGCACAAAATTAAGACAAAAGGAATAGATCCGTTGGGGATATTAATATATCCGTTGGAGACAAGTCTTATGACCGTTGGGAGCATTTTGCAGCTATAAATTGAAGGTCTTTCAAGGCTACAACTACACCTTCAACCCATATACACTTAGGGGCTTAATTGTTATCATCCAAGAAGGTGTCAAGAGCTTCATAGTTCATATCCACTCAATTAAGGAGTTAATCCAAGGAGCTATCAAAGTTAATCATCCAAGCTTGATCAAGAGCTTAAACCAATAAGCTTCAAAGTTATTATCAACTCAAGAGAAGTCTTAAGCTTATAGTTATATCATCTCTTTAGGAGTTTAGTTACAAAGCTTTTATAAGCACCCTTAAACACTTTTCCTTTCCTCTTAGTTCTTGTAATAGATTAAGAGAGTAGTGTGAGCATAGGTTGTATGCTTGGTTCCTTGTGTTGGTGATAACACAAGTGTATTTCCTTCGTGGTTTCGAAGAGATTGTCCTTCGTGTTATCGAAGAGGTTGTAAGGGTTATTGTGTTCTCGACCCGGTTAAGAGAGACACGGGAGCTTAGTGAAAAGCTTGAAATTCTAAGGAGGCTTCCTTAGGTAGTGGATGTAGGGAAACCGAACCACTATAAATCGTGTGTATCTTTCTATCCCTACACTATTTATTTTCCGCACTTCACATGTTTGATTATATGCTTACTAGTATGAATATCGTGATTATGTTTATCTAGCTAATCAAACTTTGGTCTTCTAAGTTAATAGATAACCGATTTACTTGTTTAACTTATATATCGTACCTCTAACTTATAATTTGCATGATCCCATAAGTGTTTGATATATTAGTTGACTTAGAAGAATAGCTAGTATGAATATTGTGATAGTGTTATTTCTAGTTTATCTAACATATTGTCATCTAGAGTAGTAAGAGATTAGAAACTTGTCTTTACTTGTTTCACTTTTATTTCAAACCTCTTAGCTTATCCATTGCATGATCCCTTAGGAGTTTGATATATTAAGTTGACTTAGAAGTTTCTTTCTTAAACTTATAATTGTCCAAAAGATTTTTTAATTAGGCATTAATCTTATTAGTAATCCTATTCACCCCCCCTCTAGGACTTTCATACTATACTCAGCGTTTTTAAATTTCTGAGAGTACTCATTCTTTTTCAAATATACAGAGTACTCAGACTTTTACGATATTTAGCGAATACACTATGCGTTTATATTGGTGGAGTACTCACTGCTTTTATAGTACTCTGAGTTTTGTAGAGTACTCTGAGTTTTATATAGTACTCTGAGTTTTTAGAGTATGTGAGTTGTATAGAGTACTCTAAGTTTTATAGAGTACTCTCAGATTTATAGACAGTGAGTGCTCATCTTACTGATACTCTTCCATGGAGTACTCTGAGTTTTCATTGCCTTGTGTTTACTCACTGTTTCTCATTACTGCTGACAGATATAATGATCCAAGATGTGCTTGTTGTGTTCAAGATGGAAACTGATCAGATTTTCCTCCCATTTCATCAGCTGAATGTCATTAACTCAGTAAAGAATTTTGTTCAGTCTAGGTGGCCTCAGCTATCTAAATCTATTGTTATATCTTATATCTTAGACTTTGATGTGCTGTTAATGATATTATCTGTTTTGCAACTTAATAATATATGAGTAATCTATACTTTTTAATGAGTACTCTATATATCTAACTTAACACTCCTTACAATTCTATGAGTACTCTATATAATTTTATGAGTACTCTATATTTTTGTATCAATACTCTATATAATTGTATGAGTACTCTATATATTTTACTGAGTACTCTATATATTTACTGAGTACTCTATATATTTCCTGAGTACTCTATCATTTAATTATGTAATTTATCATTTTTTCTGAGTATTTTTTCATTTATCCCAGTACTCTACTATTTTTTACTGAGTACTAACATGTTTGTCTGAGTACTCTACCATTTCATTTGAATACTCTGTAATTTCATTTATCATTTCTCTGAGTACTCTTTAGTTTTTTCTGAGTACTCTACCATTTTGTTTGAGTACTCTGTACTTTTATTGTTTATCCTGGTATATAATGTTTAACTTTAAATATACACAATCATTTTCATGCTATATTATCCGTTCAACCATTTCATGCTATATTATATGTTCAACAATCAATTAATCAAACATTACCAAAAACACGTTTCATTCAAAATTCAGATAAAAAGTTCCAAAATAATCCAAAAACACCCAAAAGTTCCAAAAACATCAAAAAACACCCAAAAGTTCCAAAACACCCCAATATATCAGTTACATGGCAAAAACCATCAAAAATTACAAATCAAACTAAGTTCAACAGATATAATCATTACACAGTAAAATAATTAGAATCTCTCAATCAAGCACTTCTCCCCATGTTGATGCATTGCGAGTATTTGCTGCGCAACAACTTACGAACAATCATTGCTCTTCCTTCGTTAATAAATTTTTGTACGTAAGTTTTTTGACGTACCAACCCATTCTGATAATAGCCATAACACCATAGTATGACAAAAACACCGCAGTCCACACTCCCTGGTTCTTGTTCAACACAATCCACATTAGTCATTATATATTCGTCACAATTTTGTGTAGTAAAACCGAGAGTACTCACAGTTTTTATATAACAAAACTAAGAGTATTCACAACACAAAAAAACTCAGAGTACTCCATAACAAATAGAGAGTATTCCAGAGAATCATGAAATTACAGAGCAAAAAACTAAGAGTACACATGCAAAAGTACAAACCCAGAAAATGACGCTTCATATTCATATCAAAACATAAAGTATTTCACCAAATATGCAGAGTATTGAGCAAATACCATAGAGTATCGAGACAAAAACTAAGAGTACACATGCAAAAACTACAAAACCCAGAAAGGACGCTTCATATTCATAACAAAACAGAGAGTACTTCACCAAATCTGTAGAGTATTGAGAAAATAACAGAGAGTATCGAGCGAAAAACTAAGAGTACACATGCAAAACTACAAAACCCAGAAGGGCGCTTCATATTCATAACAAAACAGAGAGTATTGAGCAAATAACAGAGAGTATCGAGCGAAAAACTAAGAGTACACATGCAAAACTACAAAACCCAGAAGGACGCTTCATATTCATAACAAAACAGAGAGTATTTCACCAAATCTGCAGAGTATTGAGCAAATAACAGAGAGTATCGAGCGAAAAACTAAGAGTACACATGCAAAACTACAAAACCCAGAAAAATAACGAAAACTAAAACCCAGAAATATCTCAGAGTACTCATAAATCGATGCTAACCTTTTTTTCTTCGCCAGAATCGCTATCGAAATCATCGTTGTTTGCCATTTCCGTTCGATTTCTCGTAGTATTTGGATCGGCGCTTCAAAATCAGGAGAGAGAAATGATATCGGGGTTTGAGAGCGTTTTTGGGATAGAGAGAGAAAATCGGAACGCGCGTGTGAAGATAATGGAAAGAGAAAGCCAATGTTAAGAGTATTTATACTCCAAGGGTAGGAAAGACAATTGTCAAAAATGAAGTCTCTAAGAAGAACAACTTTCAAGACACTACTCTATAGAGAAAAAATAGTGTCTCTAAGACCCTATATATAATTCACCCATAAAAAATTTGTATTCATATATATTAATATTTTTTTTACTTTTTATAAAATATTTTAATTTAAAATTAAATATATAATATTAATTATTGTGGTATGTATTTTCAAATGCAAAATTATCTTATAAATCCTCCCGTAAGATTAATGGCTCCCTCCATCTTTATCTTTTACATTTTCTTTGTAAATTCTAACTTAATTATTTTTGCCCTTGTATAATTTTAAGGGTGAATATTACCTTACCTAACTAGCTAACATTTTATTTTAGCAATTATCTCTCGATCATCTCCATCTTTCGTTACTGTCCACCTTTCTCTTCTCTATCGATCTTTTTTTTTATTTCAATTTTGCTTTCAAATATTTTTTTTTTACTTCATATGCACTAAAATTCATCCTTACTGCTATATTTTCTCGGGTATATGTTTTCTTTTATTTCACCCCTTATTTGTTAAATTCGTCTTAAATCTTAATTTTTGTTTATTATATCTCGATATTTGATTATTTATTATGTGTTCATCATTTTGTTTTTTCTGTACATATATTTTGTTTATGTTTTGAGATCACAGATTATGAATAAAGTTTTTCACTATTCCCATATTATGTATAAATTCATTATTGTATGTATTGTTTTTCTCATCAATTCATATGTCGTTCATCATAATTTCATTTTTATATTCTTCATTTATCGTACTATTTTGTATGTTTAGTGGGGGGGGGGGGTGTTCTTTTTTTGTTATCTTTATTAATTTTAAGTGTTTGCTAATAGTGTTAACTCCGAATTTGCCTTAAAATTATATATTTGTCTATTATGTATTTGGTGGGATATTTCGCACCAAATGAATCTTTGTCTTTTTTCTATCCTTTTCACTGTTTTTCCTCTTCTTATCCATTATATTTTTTCTTATTTATATGTTAACTGTTATTTTAGTGCGTATATATTTTATTTTTATTTTTCCATATTTGGTATGGCATCTTCTGTTTTGATAGAGTTCAAATTCAGGGATAATAATGATTTCTGTTCTCTTCAGTTCTTATATTCATTTTTTGATATTAAGGGTTTTGTTGTTGAAATGTGACCCGATTTTAATCATTCACTTTTGAAGTATCGATATTCGTATGGTAGTCGAAGTAGTATAATGGTTACTAAATTTGATTTTTCGACACTTACTTGGCTAGTTGAGCACTCTAGTGGTCTGATTTGCAGATCAGTGTTACTGTTATTAGTGTTGCAATTAATACATCTTCTTCCTATAGTGAATCTTATAGTGCAAAAAGTGTTTTTGATAATTCTATTTTCAATCAATCTCCTCATAGTGTCATTCGATCATCAGATGAATCTCTAGATTTGATTCATAAAGGTAAGAAATTTTAAAGCCATGATTGGGACAAAGGAGTAAAGTCAGTTGGGGAGTTTTAACGCAATGGGGTGAAGAAATTTAGAGTAACTCTTACAAAATATTTCTGTGATACAGGTTATTATTTTGAATTTAGACATAATATTGCTTCAAAGGTGAATGATTATTGTAACAAGAAGAAAGATACATGGTGTAAATGGTATGTATATGCTTCAGTTGCGAACGTAAATTATCGTCTTTATGTCGAAAGTTTTACGAGAAACCACTTGTGCGGTGAACCCGATAAGTCTGTGAATAACTTTCGATTATCTTCAAAATTAGTAAAAGACGTTATCCTTGATGATGTTAGAGCAAAAAAGTATACAATTCCCAAGGATATCATTCTTAATATATAATTTCAGTACGGTTATAATATTTTCTATAAAGTTGCAGGTGCGACTCTTCAGATAGCTCGTGATTATATTTTTTGGGGATTTCGGTCTTTCATACAATTGCATCAAGGCTTATTTTTTCAAGTGTGTCGCCCAAGGTGTGATAAAATAATGCAAGTAAAACACACACCTCGAGAGAACAAAACTTCCGCAATGGTACGGATCGTCGAAAAGTTATACAAAGTAAGTAGATAGTAATGTTTAAGCAGTGTTCTAAAAGAGTGTACTAGAATGAGTTGTTAAATTAAATACGTGAAGATAAACATATATTTATTTGGGTTTTCATTTATACAACTAAAATACAATAAAGATAATTAACTAGGAAATAAAGATCAAACTAAAGACAAGTACATAAACAAAGGAGGAGAGAATGAGAATATAGCTCGAGAACTCGCAAGTAATTCCCACTAGTACCAATTTTATGTTTTATTGTTTAATATGCAGTAATCGGGATTCTAGATTCTTTTTTCCTGGTTTGGTGGGATTCTAAATTCTTTCTAACTCCTACCGGGGTAGCTTAGTAAGATACTTCAACACTACTAGGGGACTCCGGTGAGGTTACCCTGCACAATGATTAATGGATAAATTTCTATCCCTATTGACTATCTAGCTAGGCAAGTCCGTTAGGGTCACTACCACACACTAGACGGTTGTGTATTGTTCTCAATAACTGAACCCCCCGCAAGGGTGACAGTCCTAATAACTAAAGGCAGGCCTATACTTGGCCAGAGTAAGGATTAGAATATATGGAAAATACACAATACAAATCAGTTAAAATAACAATTCAATTAAAGACGTATTATCCCCAATTCAATAAAAGCATAAAATAGAACTAGGGTTCATACATTATAGTTGTTCTCAAGTACGAATTAACTAGTGCATAATGAGATAATAAAAACTAGCAACTAATAGTGTAATATTCATGTTCCAAATGAAAAAAATTACACTATTAATTGCTGAAGAACGATGAAGGGTGGAGTTGGAATGACATGAAATGCTTCCCAAGCTTCTTGTCCTCTTATCTTCTCTGCTCCATGCAATTTTTAAAGTGTATTTATGATTGGGGACCGTTTCCTAATGTTAAAAGATTATATATATATATATATATATATATATATATATATATATATATATATATATATATAGCCTCCATGATGTTTTATGAGTTGTGGGCCTTTTTAAAGTGACCTAATCCAACCCAAAAACGTTTTACTAAAGAGTGGGCTATTTTGAACCACGGTAGCGGCAAACCGTACAACTTTCTTAAATCATCTTCGAATCATGAACCGTCAGTTCCTACACACTCCTGACCTCAAATACTATTTAAAAATCAAATGGATCCTCCAGAATCTTCATCAATCTCGCGTGGTAACTCGGACAATTCACTTTCTAATCTGGTCAGCACATGCTTTCACATTCTAAAAATTGATGAATATTCCTTTTACGCCATGACTAAGGGGCAATATTGTTTTCTCGGATTATTATCATTATCTCGGAGTATCTTAGTATCAAGTACCTAATTTTGGCGTGTATCCATGTATTGGACATTTTGCCAACTTCTTTTGAAATCTCGTCCATGCTTCGCCAACACTCTCTCCGGCTTCTTGTAAGAAATTCATAAGCTCCAATAGTTCCCTCACTCGCATACTTGTAAGATAAAATTGATCAAGGAATCTTTCTTGAAGCTTGTCCCAATTTGTTATTAGCTCGGGAGGTTGATCATCTAACCAATCGCTTGCTTTCCCGGTCAAGAAAAATTGAAACATTAAGTAATACATCTGTTCTTGCGTAACACCTTCATTAATGTAGGAATCAAAGAATTGCATGAATTTCTGAACAGATCGGACCGGATCTTGATGTGTATCACCACTATATTTTCCATAGCTCGTGAATTGATTAATCAAGTCAGGACCAGGCTTGAATCAAACGACTTGAATAGTTAGGATGCAAATCCCAATGGGTTTCACTCGGAATTGACCAGGAAAACCTAGCTCTAACCGTTGATTAGCCATTTAAACCCTGAAAAAGACTAAAACAAAAAGAACGCGTAAATTGAAAACAAATAAAAACTTCTACACTAAATAAACACAAAATAGATTTAACATAAAGATAAATCCCCGGCAGCAGCGCCAAAAACTTGGTGGGGGCAAAGGTGTGATAAAATAATAATAAAGGACACACAGCCTTGTCTACCACGAGAAACTCACTGCAAGTATTACAGATCGTTTGCAAGTTTTAATGACAAGTCAAGTTCGTTCACAGGTATTTAATCCGTTAGATCTACTTGTATTAAATAAGCGTAGATGAATTTAGATGTTTAGAATAAAATATAAGATAAGATGACTAATTATCTAACGTGAATAAATAAATAATGCAAATAAATAAATATTAATGTAAGTCAAATAAATTAGGATTACTAATATGAGTCTATTATTAAGTTGTTATTGTAACATGTCACACATTGAGCTTTATATATTAACCGGGATTATAAATTCTACCTAACCTCCGTCAGGGTGGGCTTAGGAGCAACCTCTCCACTACTAAGGAACTTGGGTAAAGAAACCTTAAGTAATGATTGGTGGTTAAATCAAACCTTTATGGTTATCTAGGTAGGGTCACTACAAGACGATTATGTGGTGTTGTAAATAACTAATAATAGTCCTAAGATTGGCCAAATCTAGGGCTGTAACAATAAGTCAAAACACATAATAACAATATACGCCAATCTCAAATTAATTAAAATAACAAATAGTATTAATGAATGTAGACAAAATAATAACCCAACAATTAAAAGTAAAACTTACAGAATAAAAGCTTAGAAGTATGGTGAAGCCACAAATCTATAGCTAATTACCCTAAATATAGAGAAGGAGATATGTAGAAGAGGAGTTTGTCACTCTCCAACTTCTTGCTTCTTGTCTTCCTCTATAGGTCAGCTTGCTCCTTGGATTAATAGCTTGATACTATGGTAAATATTAAATTAAAGGACTAAGCTATTATTTAAAATTGAGAAAATACAAGCAAGGACTAAGCCTATATTTGGCACTAAGCAAGGACATGCTTACAATGGTTTAAGGGTGTATTTATAGGTGTCTTGGAAGCCATAATTCGTTTTCTTGGAGTGGAAGACAAGTAATGGACTTCTAGCCCAACTCAAATTCGTAATCCTAAATTATAGAAAAGGTAAGATTCTGTTGCTGATTTGTTTTGTCAGTAACTCTTTCAATACTTATCTGTTTGACGCGTTCCAATAGTCGAAACTGATCGTCTCGGAAAGCTCTTTAACTTTGCTTCAGACCATTCTTCCAAATTCATAACCAATATTGAGATATAAGCCCTTTTGTGGTCGTAGGTGCTGGAATTCAGATTTATTTGGCAATTTTATCTTTCCATATTTTATCCTTTCCTTTCTTTTCTCCAATTTCCATGTATATCTTCTTTCCTTTATCTCTTAGAATTGACTTGGCTTCTACTTAATCTCCATATATATCTTTAAAGCTTCACACTAAATAAATAATTAAACCAAATATGCTCTAAAAATAATAAATAATTAAATCAAGACAAGAAATAGGAAAGTGCAATATATCATGTGAAATCGAGTATTTAGACTTCTAAAACACTAAAAATGATGTCTCCAACTAATATTAAATCATGAAAAATGGGGAGACATCATGCTCGATTGGAGACAATCAGATTTCTTATTTCTTTGGCAACACAAAAGAAGTGGAAGATTTACCATATGGATGTTAAATCAGCATTCTTAAATGGCAACCTTGAATAGAAGGTGTACATAGAGCAACCAGAAGGATATGTTGTTAAAGGGCGTGAAAATAAGGTGTTAAAATTGAAGAAGGCCTTATATGAGTTGAAGCAAGCCCCTAGGGCTTGGAACAATCGCATAGATCAACATTTTCATAATGGGGGCTTCAATAAATGTTCACACGAGAATGCTCTCTATGTCAAGACAAATGAAAAAGGCGATATCTTAATAGTTTGTCTCTATGTCTATGATTTAATATTTTCAGGAAACAACGATGAAATAATTGCCTCATTTAAGAAAGAAATGACCGAGGAGTTTGAGATGACAGACATCGGCTTGATGTCTTATTATCTTGGGATCGAGGTGCAACAAAGTAGTGAGGGAACTTTCATCTGTCAAGAAAGTTATGCCAGAGAAGTTCTAAAGAAATTTAAAATGGAGAATTGCGAGTCCATTAGCACCCCGATCGATGTAGGTGAGAAGTATTCTAGGCATATAGGTGGTGAACCGGTCGATCCAACCTTATGTAAAAGCTTGATTGGAAGCTAAGTTACTTAACTTTCACTATACCAGATATTTTGTATGTTGTTGGCCTTGTTAGTCGCTTAATGGAGAACACGACCATCTATCATTTTAAAATAGCAAAGAGGATTCTCCGATATATTAAAGATACTATGGATCATGGAATTTTATATCCTACTTCTGGAAATTTGAAGTTGGTAAGATATAGCGATAGTGATTGGGCTGGAGATATTGATGATCGTAAGAGTACAACAGGTTTCGTTTTCTACTTTGGTGAATCAGCTTTCACCTGGATTTTAAAGAAGCAGACAATTATCACATTGTCAACATGTGAAGCTGAATACGTGGCTGCAACATCTAGTGTATGTCATGCACTTTGGCTAAGAAATCTGCTTAAGGAGTTGGGATTTAATCAAGCTGAATCAACAGATATTCATGTTGATAACAAGTCATCAATTGCCTTAGCAAAGAATCCAGTATTTCACGATAGAAGTAAACACATCGATACTCGTTTTCACTTCATCAGGGAATGTATTGCAAAGAATGAGGTTCAAGTCAAATATGCGAAGACCAATGATCAAGTAGCAGACATTTTCACAAAGCCATTAAGAAAAGATGTGTTCGAGAAGTTGAAAAGTCGTCTTGGGATGCGAGCATCAAGTTTAAGGAGGAGTGTTGATAATTAAACTTGAAGTTCAACGTATCCAATCTACTAATGTATCAAGACAATACATTGTATTTAGGAGAAGTTGGAAAGTCATATGGTAGATCAATGAATCAAAGCTGCTCAGTAAATCAAGACAGATCGTTGGCCTAGATGATCAGTGAATCAAGACAGTGAATCAAGACAAGACAGACCGTTGAAATTCTAAGTAGCTTGAAGGTCAAGAGTTTATGTCTGTATTCTAAGTATTTATATAGTGTCTTTAGTATTCTACTAGTATACATAGTAGCAGCATTATAGTTCACCAGCAAAAAAAAAAGTGTAAGGAAAAACATAAAGTATTTTTTTTGTAGTGTAATCTTCTCTTCAGTACTTGTTTCTATATATCTCTCCTCCCCTCGTATTTTATTTCTATCACCTTCCAACAAAATGACTGCCAATGTTAGTTATAGATTTGTTTTGCTAGCTTGTAGATAGTTATATCTATACTTACATATAGTTATATCTATTATTTACAATAGAATCCTATATAATGGTTTGATCTATATAGTAACAAGTACATTAACGAAATACGAAAGATATTTCCACAAAATGGAGATGCAACTATTCAGAGTATTAATTCAAATTTAAAAGAAGTTAACACTAAAGCAACTGACCTAGCGGTTCTAATGTCTCAACTTGATGTTGATGTCACACATTTAATCCCATGCATAGCGTTGTTTATTATAATCCCACTGGTTGGTATATACTAGCGCTATGAATGAGCTAAAGATTGCAGGTTTGATTGTCTTACTTTAGGCTAAACATTTTTATTTTTCTCTTCTTATGTTTTTATGTATCCAAATTTTAAATGATCCAAATGAATATATTACGGTAGCGCTTTATTTCAAGGCATATACAATAAGGAGATTTAATAAAGGGGGAATAATTATATAAAGCCCAACTCCCTACAAAGTTCCAAATTAAAGCCTACCCCTAACTAATCCTTTATTATACCATTAGAAGCTAACTAAAGAGGAGAAAAAGACCAAAAACCCACCCCCCAAACAGCTTATACAGTGAAGACATTTTTACCAAAACAAAACACCCATATAGGGTTTGCTCGATCCAAACCATTCTCTCAATGTGCTTCTCTCTATACTCCCTCTTCTAGCTTCTCTCTGCCGACACCATCCCACCATTCCACCCCTACTGCTCGATGCCCTCCTCCCCCTTCTCCTCCCTCTTCCCAGCCCCACCATCCCACCTCCACCATCGAAGCCACCGGTGCTGCTGATGATGTACAATAACTCCACCGTTGCTGCTGCTGTACAATACCTCCACCGGTGCTGCTGCTGTACACCACCTCCACCGCTGATGCTGCTGTACAATAGCTCCACCAGATCTGCTCCGTCCCTGCAACAGATCCGCGACCATAAGAAGAAGCCACAGTCATCTCTTCTCCTCCGATGCTCCGTTCAGATCCAGGCTGCAAGATCCGATGCTCCGTTCAAAAAACACCACCACCACGAAGATCTGAAGCCCTCTCCACCTGCAAACGAAGACAAAACTGAAGTCCACCTCCTTCGCGCTGCGCTGCTCTCACCTTCCCACCACCAGATCTCATCTTAGGTCCAGTCCTATAGGGCCAGCCCATAGGGCCAGCCCATAATGGTCCAGCCATCCCATTGATTTTTTTTAATCTTTTTTTTGTCAAAAACTTTTTAAAGTGTAGTCCAGCCATCTTGATTTTTTTAGCAATATCTTGATTTTTTTAGCAGTCCAGCCACAGCTTCTTTTTAAAATACAATTGTGTTTTTTATTTCCCTTTATATATTCCATTAGGTATATCCGTTACATTAGGGCTATATAGTAGGGGATAGACAGTAGTGGTTATACATTAGGTCTAGACAGTAGTGGTTATACATTAGGTCTAGACAGTAGTGTTTATACATTGGGGTTTTGACAGTATGGGCTACACATTAAGGTTTGTGACATGATTAATGACTAAGAATACATTAAAAACATGGACAAAAGTTTGGGTACAGCCCCTTGGACAATAACTTGGACAATACCGAAATGTTAGACATATACAGAAAAATAAATTGGAACAAAAACACCTAAAAACGTTGAAAAACAACAGGTCTGTACGATTCAAAAAAACTTAAAAACGTTAAAAACAACAGTTATGTAAGAATAAAAAATTATAGGTCTGTAAAATGTATGTACGGACCGGGAGAAAAAATTAGTTCAGTGCAAGTATAAAACGTCAGAAAAAAAAAATAAAAAAAACGAAAAAATGAATAAAAAAATTGAAAAGGGTAAGAAAGTCAAAAACTTAACCAGATTTTAAATTTAGGCTTTAAAACATAATGTTTTCTAAATGGGCTTTAAAAATTCTCTTTTGATATACTTAGGCTCTAAAATGAAGTTTCCTCTTTAATAAAAACGTTCACTATGGTGTTAAAAGTAATATCTTTGGATACATTGAATCTAGATAAGACTCATTGAGTCCATTCTTTGTATCTCTTAGTCTATATCCAATGAACTTATATGAGTCTCTTAGAGTCTATACATTGTATCTCTAAAGAGTCTACCTTCATTGTTTCTGTAAGTGTCTCTTAGAGTATCTTAAATGGCCTATATAAGAGCCATGATGTAGAGAACTTTATTCATCGATTCAAACAAGAAAATATAAGTGACTACTCAAACTAGAAGTAGCCTTATTCATCTCTCTCTCTCTCTCTCTCTCTCTCTCTCTCTCTCTCTCTCTCTCTCTCTCTCTCTCTCTCTCTCTCTCTCTCTCTCTCTCTCTCTCTCTCTCTCTCTCTCTCTCTCTCTCTCTCTCTTTCATTACTTAAATTTCTACACATATTATTTCCAACAAAGTGGTATCAGAGCCAAGTTGTTCATACAATTTGGGCGTAAAAAAAACAACAATGGCTAATCAAGTATCAGGAAGTTTACAACATTCATTTCCTCTCGTTAATGGAGAGAGTTATGATTTTTGGTATGTGAAGATGAGAACAATATTCATCTCATATGACTTATGGGAGTACATTGAAGACGGCTACGATGACCCAGAAGATATCTCAACCTTATCAAATGAGAAAGAAACAATTGAAGGAACATCGAAAGAAAGATGCAAAGGCACTTAATCTTATTCAACAAGGAGTTAGTGAAGTTATCTTTCCAAGAATTATCAACGCTACAATTGCAAATGAGGCATGGGAAATTCTTTAAAAATAATATCGAGGTAACGAAAAAACAAAAGCTGTGAGACTTCAATCCTTGCGAAGAGATTTTGAAAATTTAAAAATGAAAAATGACGAGAGTTTAAAAGACTACTCATTAAAAGTCGTGGAAATTTTAAATCAAATGAAATCTCTTGGTGAAGATATGAGTGATCAAAGAATTGTAGAGAAAGTTCTCATTAGTTTGCCTGAGAAATTCGATCTGATTGTTGCCGTAGTTGAACAGACACAAGACATTTCAAATCTGAGTCTGGAGGAGCTTTTGGGTTCGATCAAAACTTTCGAGTTGAGATTGAATAGGCGTTCTGAAAAATAGATTGAAAGTGCATTTCAATCTAAGCTCACTGTTCAAAACAACGATAACAATGGTGGTGATCGAAATAATAGTGAGTCACATCGAGGTAACAAATCTGGAAGAGGAAGAGGTAGAGGAAGATCCAATTTTGATAGCCATTCAAACTTCGAATCCACTCAACAAAATCAACAAAAGTGTGGAATTTGCAAAAGAAGCAGTCATGTTGATAAAGATTGTTGGTTTAAAGGAAAACCACAATGTCATAATTGTAAAAAGTTTGGACACATTCAAAAAGATTGTCGATTAAAAAATGATCAACAAGCCAACTTTACCAAGGAGCAAGATTATGAAGCAATGTTTTATGCTAATCACACGACAACTGAACACAAGAATCAAATTTGGATCATTGATAGTGGATGTAGCAATCACATGACTGGAGATGAAAATATTTTTGTGGAACTTGATTCAACCACAAAATCTCAAGTAAAGATGGGAAATGGCGCATTAGTTCCAGCGAAGGGAAAGGGAACTATTGTTGTAGATACGAAGAAAGGAAAAAGGTACATTCATAATGTTTTACTTGTTCCGGATTTGGAACAAAATTTGTTGAGTCTTGGACAACTGGTTGAACACGGGTATTCACTTGAATTTGGAGACAACTCATGTAAAAAATTTGACAATAACAATCAAGTTGTTGCAAAGATTAAAATAAAGAAAAATCGTAGTTTTCCTATTTCATTCCATTACCCGAGTAATATTGCTTTGAAAATGGATATTATTGACGAGTCTTGGTTATGGCATCGAAGGCTTGGCCATCTGAATTTTCAAAGTATAAAGAATTTGAAAGAAAAGGATATGGTTTATGGGTTACCATCTATCAAAGAAATTCAAGAAACTTGAAAAGGATGTGCACTTGGGAAACAACACCGAGAGTCATTTCCAAAAGACAAAGCATGGAGAGCTAAAACACCCCTAGAGCTTGTTCACACTGACGTGTGCGGACCAATGTCGACTCCAACTCATGCTGGTAACAAGTACTTTTTAATTTTCATTGACGACTTCACGAGAATGACTTGGGTTTATTTCATGAAACAAAAATCTGAAGTGTTCTCTAATTTTAAGAAGTTTCAAATGTACGTTGAAAGGCAGAGTGGCTTTCCTTTAAAAGTCTTGAGAAGTGACAGAGGTGGTGAATACAACTTAAATGAGTTTAACAAATTTTGTGAAGATATTGGGTTGGACAGACAACTTACAGTTGGTTACACTCCACAACAAAATGGAGTCGCTGAAAGAAAGAATAAAGCATTGAGGAGATGGCGAAATCGATGCTTTGTGAGAAGGGATTGCCCAAATCCTTTTGGGGTGAAGCTGTGTATACTTCAGTATATTTGCTAAATAGATGTCCAACAAAAGCTTTAGAGAACAAGACTCCACTCGAAGCCTGGAGCGGAAGAAAACTATCCTTAAGTCACTTGAAGGTTTTTGGAAGTATTTGCTATGCTCATATTCCAAAAGAGACGAGGCACAAACTCGATGAAGTAAGTGAAAAATGCATATTTGTAGGTTATAGCACAAAATCAAAAGGCTATAGACTATATAATTTGCAGAAAAATAAAATCATTATTTCACGTGATGTCTTATTCAACGAGAATATGTCATATGATTGGAAAGAAAAGAAAGTTCAAACTGTTTCTAATTCACTTGATGATAAGAACGAATGTGAGGTTGAAGACGATATTCCAGAAGAGGATCCTTCTACTTCAAGCCCTCAATCTTCCACATCAAATTCAAATTCTTCAACTCCAAGTTCAACTCCAAGGAAAATGAAAAGTTTGGATGAAATTTATGCTAGTTGTAATTATTGCGTTACTGAACAAGAAAGCTTTGAGGAAGCAATAAAGGAGGAAGCATGGAAGAAAGCTATGCTAGAAGAAATTCAAGTGATTAATAAAAATGAAACTTGGGATTTGGTGAAAAGACCTCAAGAAAAAAATGTCATTGGTGTGAAATGGATTTTCAAAACAAAGCTTAATCCCGATGGTTCGGTTCAAAGAAACAAAGCGAGACTTGTAGCAAAAGGATATTCACAACAACCCGGAATTGATTTTCAGGAAACTTTCGCACCGGTAGCTCGATTGGATACGATTCGGGTACTCATTGCATTGGCTGCTCAAAAAGGTTGGTTCTTATATCAACTTGACGTAAAATCAGCATTTTTGAATGGTAAATTGGAAGAAGATGTTTATGTTGAGCAACCACAAGGATTCATTATTAAAGGAGAAGAAAACAAAGTGTACAAATTGAAAAAGGCGTTATACGGGTTAAAACAAGCACCCCGAGCATGGTATAGCGAGATCGATTCATATTTCCTCAAAACAGGTTTTCAAAGGAGTAAAAGTGAGGCAACATTATATGTGAAGACACAAGGTATTGGGATTCTTATCGCTTCACTTTATGTTGATGATTTAGTATTCACCGGGAATAACAAAGAAATGATTGAAAGTTTTAAAAGAGACATGTTGAAAAAATATGAAATGAGTGATATGGGTCTCTTGCATTACTTCTTGGGTATTGAGATTTGTCAAAACAAAGATAATATTTTCATTAGCCAAAAGAAGTACGCCAAAACTCTTCTGGAGAAATTTAGAATGAGAGATTGCAAACCGGTGGCTACACCTTTGATTGTGAACGAAAAACTGAAGGAAGAAGATGGAAGTAAAGAAGTAGACAATTCGGTTTATCGAAGTTTGGTTGGAAGCTTGTTGTATTTAACCGCAACAAGGCCGGACATCATGTATGCTACAAGCATGTTGTCAAGGTACATGCACAAGCCGAGTCAAAATCACTTTGGAGCTGCAAAAAGAGTGTTGCGATACATTCAAGGTACTTTTGGATTTGGTATATCATATGAAATAAATGTTGAAGCAAACTTGCTCGGATTTTGTGATAATGATTGGGCCGGATGTGTTGATGATATGAAAAGCACATCGGGTTATGCTTTTTCCCTTGGTTCAGGTATATTTTCGTGGGCATCCAAAAAGCAGAAAACAGTCGCACAATCATCAGCAGAAGCCGAATATATTTCGGCATCCTTAGCAACCTCTCAAGCTATGTGGCTAAGGAGAATTTTAGAAGATATTTAAGCTACTATTCTCTTATGTGACAACAAGTCTGCTATTGCAATGACAAAGAATCCCGTCTACCACAGTCGCACAAAGCATATTGCAATCAAGCATCACTTTATAAGAGAAGTTGTAGAAGAAGGAGAAATTCAACTCAAGTATTGCAAGACTGAAGAACAAGTAGCTGATATTTTCACCAAAGCACTTCCAAGAGACAAGTTTGAGTTTTTCCGTGAACTAATCGGAGTTACCAAAGATATTAAGGGGGAGTGTTAAAAGTAATATCTTTGGATACATTAAATCTAGATAAGACTCATTGAGTCCATTCTTTGTATCTCTTAGTCTATATCCAATGAACTTATATGAGTCTCTTAGAGTCTATACATTGTATTTCTAAAGAGTCTACCTTCATTGTTTCTGTAAGTGTCTCTTAGAGTATCTCAAATGGCCTATATAAGAGCCATGATGTAAAGAACTTTATTCATCAATTCAAACAAGAAAATATAAGTGACTACTCAAACTAGAAGTAGCCTTATTCATCTCTCTCTCTCTTTCTCTTTTCATTACTTAAATTTCTACACATATTATTTCCAACAGACGGCAATGGAATCAGAAGAGAAGTCTATGATCATGCATTCAATCGATAACTAGGAATAGCCATTAGATTATTGGCCCTTGACACTATTGCTCCATAATGTTCAGTCATGTCCAAATCTTTAGGCATCATATCATATGGAAGCTTCCAATCAAAGCAATGTGCTAATTGTGCAATCACTATCCGAACAACAGTTAGACCTAGCTCCATTCCAGGGCAACTTCTCCTTCCAGAACCAAATGGAATAAGCTCAAAATCTCTTCCACGAACATCAATATTACTATCGATAAATCTCTCAGGGATAAACTTTTCCGGATCACTCCATGCATTCGGATCTCGCCCAATTGCCCATGCGTTTATGAGAATTCGTGATTTTTTTTGTATCTTAAATCCTTCAACTACGCAATCTTCCATGGCCTCATGAGGAGTAAGTAACGGTCCTGGTGGATGAAGCCTGAGGGATTCTTTCATCACCATATTCAAATACTCGAGACTATCCAAATCCGATTCTTCCACGGTCCTATTCATTCCTATGACTTCTTCAAGCTCTTTCTGGACTTTCTTTAGTACTCGTGGGTTTTTTAAGAGTTCTGACATTGTCCACTCAATTACTGCTACAGAAGTGTCCACTGAAGCTCCAAGCATATCCTGCCATAGAAATAACATTGAGTAAATTAAGGTGTCCTTTTTTTTTCTCTTTCAAATAGCGCAATTTAAACATCAGAAAGAAATTGTATTTTGACGTACCAGCAAAATGGCTTTAATGTTTCTCTTATCAAAGTTAAAATCAGCTTCTCCAGAGTTCATAATGTCGAGCATGGTGTCCACAAAGTCCTTAGTATTAACTGAGTTTCTCGGTTGTTCATGTTCATCGATGATTTTCTCGAAAAATGCATCAAACACCTTACTAATAGCCTTGAGACGCCTTGTTAATCCTTGAATATCGAACTTACTAAGATAAGGAAAATAATCAGCAAGATTTAAAGCAGCAACTAATTCCATAAGCTCCTTCATAATAGCTTTGAACCCTCTTTGATTAAGTTCCTCGTCACTATACTTTTTACCAAACAACATCCTGCAATTAATATCAGCAATAAGGGATGAAATCTTGGTACTGAGATCGATAATAACATGATCTTGTGCTTCCTTTCTAAGTGTTTCAACTAGAATACCAATCTCTTCTTTCCTCATAGGTTGGTACGAATTGATTTTACGTTTACTAAACAACTCTATTATGCATAACTTACGCACGTTTCTCCAATATGGTCCGTATGAAGCAAAGAGCAAGTTCCTCTTTTCGTAAGACAAGTATTTAGAAGCCTCCATAATACTTGGTCTACTAGCAAAAATAAGATCATACTTTTTGAGGAATTTCTCAGCTGCTTGAGGAGAAGAAACTATGATAACAGGTACAAATCCGAATCGCATATACATGATTGGACCATGTTTATTTGCTAGCTTAGCCAAATCCTGGTGAGGATTATTTCCTAACAAATGGAGGTGTCCCAAGATAGGAATCCCTCTTGGACTTGGAGGCCTTTGTAATCTCTGATTCTTGTTCTTACTCACCAGACGGTGAAGGAGGGTGGATATTGCTAATACTATGATTATTGTTATCAAAATCCAGGCCATAGCTTGTTATTTTGATTTGCTTGTTGGAGCTGAATAACTGAAGTTTAGTAACTTATAAAGATGTTGAAGACAATACAATGTTGAACTTAATCCAATTTGATCAAAATGTTTCCCAAGTCCTTATTTTATTTATGATTAAAAGAAGTTCAGGATAGGAGAAAGAAATTTTACATCCCTCTTATAGACAAGGGATATTAGATATAAATATTTCCGGACCTTGAGGGAAGAGGGAGGCTAGAATTTTTTTGGGTGGGATATCTTTACTCATCTTTCTGTAAGAGAGTATTTTATTAAGTAGCTAATGGGGTACTAATTAATTCTAGAAGTATAATAAGTACAATGACCGTAGCCCCTAATTATAGAGTAAAATTGGATTAAAGTTTTCAATCATGATAATGAGCTAAAGTCTACTCTATGTATTAATCCAATTGTTCTATTTAATTAATGTGATACCATTAAATATACAGAGACGAAATCAAGCCTAACAAATAGTGGTCCCAATAAATAGACTCAACCAAATATAGAATTGAAGGATTTCCAACTACTTTCACTTGGTCTAGTATACTAGTTTTCGTTATAAGAGTTGAGCTTGCACAGTTTGCTCATTGCTAAGATCAAATAGTTCATCTAGTTCGTTAGGTGTGCAACATGGAAGACAAAGAGAATCGTTGTCGAAATTTATTTGATGAATCGTTTTAGACCCCAAGAATCACACCTATCCTACACAATTGACAATATAGACATCAATGTTTAGCACACACTGCAGGTTACATGATTAATTGTGATCTTAAGCGCATGCGAACTTACCACTTTATGACTGTTACGAGTATGCCTTGTATTTACAAAATTAAATGCGAGTATCAGGCATAAAATTTTACAAAGTTCAACCATATTCTATGTGCATGGTATAAAAAATTACACAAAACTCCTATGTATCGTCTTTCTTGTCCCCCAGTTGGCTATGTCATTCCACCTATGGTACGACACTTTCATTATCTGTTTGGTGTCACAATTCTAAGGATCACAAACACAGTAATATGAACAAGACATGCCCATCTATATACATACTAACTAGCTCATATATCACAAAATCTCACTTATCTCTTGCATCTCTACATCTTTGTAATTAAATATAGTCAATTTAATCTCAATAGCAGGGCCGGTCCGGTAGTAAAGCAAAAGACGCGGTCGCTTAGGGCCCCCGATCTTTTGACGCTTTTAGGGGCCCCCGATCATCTAAATATATTATGAGTGTATATATATTTTCGATTTAAATAATAATGTAGGTGTAGTATGATTAGTTTGGTGGTAAAGTTGTATGTTTTCATTTATGAGGTCTAGAGTTCGAACTACTAATATTAATAATATTTTATTTTATTTACGTAGAGGGTCTCATTTTGTGAGTTTGCTTAGGGCCCCCAAAATGTCAGGGCCTGCTCAATAGTCACATTATCATGCCTAATAGAAGAATGAAAGTTCGACTTACTTCGATCTGAGCTTTTACAAATTCAATTTGTTTGCTTTTAACTCCAAGAAACAGTTCAATAAAGGGTTTGGGGTTATAGTTGTGCTCTTGGTTTTGGCTTCACAACTAAGTTTATTCTTGTTCTTGCTTTACTTTTTTTCTATATCAGATACTAAGGAAAGACGGTTAAAAAACTTGGATAATTATAAGACAATATATAAATTACACTCTAGTCCCTAATTTATTTATTATACTTTCATGTGAGACCCTCAATTTTAACAAGTTACTAATCAGGCCAACTAACTTTTAAAAATAGTTTTTATTAGGTTCTGGGTATCACAAACTCCACTGTACGAGATTTATTTCGGCTCATACGTTTGGGATTTTCAATAACCATGATGGAAAATAATTACGAAGATAAGTTTGAGAAAAATGAAGTGTTTCATATATAATAGAAAATGATGAGATAAGAGAGAAGAGTGTTGAAGATAGAAAAGTTTGGATATAATATATAATCATTATCAACAAGCAAAATGGTTAACCACATTAACTAAACTTAATTGCACTATAAAGTCCTTATGGCTTAAACTATACATAAATTGCAATATAGGTCACTATATAATGCAAAAACTGCATTATAGAATTTAGAGGAAATAACACTTTTGCCCCCTGGGTTTATACGCGATTGACAGGTTGCCTCCTAAGTCTTAAAATGCGCCTCGTTGCCCCCTAAGATTTAGTTTTGTGACCCGTTACTCCTTCACTACGTGTTCCGTCCATTTTAGCCGTTAAGTATGACGTGGCAATTCCATGTCACAATTTTTTTTTTTTAATCCTAATACAAATTAATTGTTTAATTAAGTTAACCTAAGAGCAAATTATGATGTTCATATCAAAAAAAATTTACAACGCTACAAATTATGATCTTTGATATAATTTAAAGATTTAATCTACCAATAACCTCTACAAGAACAAACACCATTTTTAAAATGGTGAAAACGTGTAGTATCTCTTACAATAATTTCCCTATTAACTAATTTAGAAATAAACATAATAGCAGTTTGACAATCATTACAAACTCTAAGATTCTTCATAATCCTTAACGTTGAATTTTCAGGAGTATTCATTAAACCAAACGCAATCGCAAGCTTTTCACTATGATGTTTAAGAATCTCTTCTTTAACTTCAAGATCAAGATCATGAAGTACCGATTCAAAATCCGGAATAAAACCCATTTTTTTAATCTCCTTCCATATCTTCTCCATTGTTTGATAAATCTCTTCTCTTTGTTTATGAAACCCATCTTCTACACCAAAAACATGAGTTTCGTTTTTTACTAAAATCCAACTTAACCCTTGCTCCTTTTTTACATTTTTATCCTTCATCGATTTTCTAATTTTCGCCGCTTCATTCCATTTTCCACAAGCCGAATAAACATTCGCGAGTGCCGAGTATGCGCCACTATTTTCGGGTTCGATTAAAAGTAATTTTCGGCGGAAAATTTTGCTAATTCCATGTTTTTATGGACTCTACACGATGCTAAAAGTGAGCCCCACGCTATAACATCTGGTTCAATTGGCATAGACTCGATGAAATCTCGCGCTTCTTGTAATAAACCCGCACGTCCTAATAAATCTATCATACACGCGTAATGACTTAATGTGGGTTCAATTTTATGTATGTTTTTCATTAAATTATAGTATTTACGGTCTTGTTGGACCAATCCTATATGTGTACAAGCTGATAAAACACCTACGTAAGTTATATGATCAGGATTGATTCCTTTTAAAAGCATATTTTCGAATAGTTTAATAGCTTCTTCTCCTAAACCATGTTGAGCTAAAGCAATTATCATTGAAGTCCAAGAAATTGCATCGTTATTCAATGGAATGAGATTGAAAACTCGTTTTGCAGAATTAATAGTTCCGGATTTTGCATACATGGTTATTAAAGCGTTACTAACTGAAACTGATGAAACTTCATTTGATTTTATTGCTACGGAATGGATTTGTTTTCCGTGATTTAATGAAGCTAAACTTGAACAAACACTTAACATAGCGGCAAAAGTGTAATGATTAGGCTTTGTTTTTTCTTTTATCATTGATCTAAAAAGTTTTATTGCTTCTTCGTTAAATCCATTTTGTACGTACCCTACAATCATGGCCGTCCATGCTATTACATCACGGTTTATTAACGAGTTGAAGATTTCTCGTGCTGGATTTAAATCACCTAGCTTAATATATCCATCTAAAAGTGTCGTAAATGCGATCATATTTAAACTTGATGTACCGTTTTGTGATAAAATTTTACGTGCAATTTCAACTCCACCACATTTCGAGTACATGGAAATTAACGCATTTTCAACTGCTCCAAATGTATCGAAGTGAGTTCTTACAATATGTGTGTGAATTTGCTTTCCTAGACTTAACTTTTCAAGATTCGCACAAGCTGATAAAAAACTAGCTAAAGTGTATTTATCAGGTTTTAGTAACGAATCGTGAAGCATTCTATAAAACATGTTCAATGCTTCGTTATCTAAACCGTGTTGACTATAACCAGATATCATTGCATTCCATGATACGATATCTCGTTCATTCATTTTATCAAACAGTTCCAATGCAAGATTAAAACATCCACTTTGCATATGTAAAGAAATCATTGTATTCCAGCTTGAAACGTCCTTTAATCTAATCCTATCGAACATGTTTCGTGCTTCGTTTACAAACCCATCTTTTGCGTATGCTGATATTAGAGTGTTCCATGTTTTTAAAAAATATGTTTTTATATTTTGTTAACACGGCAAGGGAAGTATTGTAAATAATATGTTATACATGGATGTTGTTTAGTTTTTAGATTTCTCCAATCTCATTTTTATGTAAGACACTTATTGTATGAAATGAAGAATCATATATCTCATATATTTATGACCTTCATTCCATTGTATTTTACACACATCTGTTGAAAAAAGAAATGAAATTATTTCCATACTTTAGGGGAGGCCAGCTACTGCTGCGAACTATTCCTAGCCTCCTAGGCGCTGGAATATTATTTCCAGTAAATTGCTCTTTAGGTCCCTACAATTGATACCAGACATAGTTATACCATGGCAAAGGTGGGTCTTTTTAAATATTATATGTTATATAACCTATACATACATATATGGTGTAATATTTAAAAAAGGGGTTATTGTTGAAAACATCCTGCTTAAACTCTCTAATTGTTTTTTTATGCCTTCAATAATCTTATTTATAAAAAAATGCCTAATGAAATAATTATTTATAGAAAACATCCCTTTTATATTTTCTATACCTTTATTAATTCCATCACATGCGCGCGTCCGTGAAATTTTTTTAAAATCGTCATAACTAATTCAAAAAAAATCAGAAAATTAAAAAAAAAAATTTTTGAATAAATCTAATTAATATTTACGTCTATGAATTTTTTTGATTTTTTTGAATTTTTTTAATTTTTTCGAATTTTTTTAATTTTTTTTCGCAGACACGGAATTCCATGTTTTAAACATGGAATTCCATGTTTTAAACCGTGAAATAAACATGAAATTCCATGTTTTAAACATGAAATTCCATGTTTCAAACATGAAATTCCATGTTTCAAACATGAAATTCCATGTTTCAAACATGGAATTTCGTGTCTGCGAAAAAAAAATATTAAAAAAATCAAAAAAAATCAAAAAAAATCAAAAAATTCAGAAAATTCCGAAAAAAATCATAGACATAAATATTAATTTGATTTATCCAAATATAATTTTTTTTTATTTTTTCGATTTTTTTTGAATTAGTTATGACGATTTTAAAAAAATTTCACGGACGCGCGCGTGTTTATTAGTTTTTTTCTTATTTTTTAATTGTTAATTATAAGGGGGCTGTTTTCAATAAATATTTTTTTCTAGGCACTTTTTTCTAAATAAGTTTTTTAATAGGCATCAATCAACAATTGGCTCTTTAAAAAATTATTTCAGGGAATAGGAAATAGGTTACCATTAGGAGCTGTAGTGACTACATGCGAAATAGCGACTGTATTGTCGTCAGTTTAATACTTTTAGCGGAACCAGGTTTGTTCAGCCGGTGGGATTGTAGTACTTAATGTTATTGATAAAGAAGAAAGCCAAAAACATTGTGGTGTAATTGGGACACTCTTAATTGGGCGTCTAAAAAGCTTCAACAAAACAAAGACATCACCGTAATTAATTCTTATCTTCTTAACTTTGTATTGCATAATAATTAAATTTCACGTTAATTTGGTGTGTAAGTAAGGCTGAAACTGCTGTTTTATTTGAAAATCTTAGAGGTTGTTTTTTTTTTTTTTTTGTGTGTTGAGTTACTGAATGATTTTTTTGTTTGAACGGCAGATCGAACTTGGGGTGCTTGTTGGGAAAGATGGATAACATGGGAATGTTTTTAGAATAAAGCCTCCAATGTGTTTTTTGAAAGATGATGCAGGTACTATTATAGTATAAATTATTTTGATGAAATCTTGTATAATTCATTGAATATTTTGGATATATGTGTAGATCTCTTGGTGGTTGCATTGACTTACTTCACGTCAAAGTTGTGAGCAAATTTGAAGAGTAAATATTAAAGAAAGAGCTTTGTTTTGAAGTTTAAATACATATGGGAATAAAATTTTGCATTATTAGAGTTGCAAAAAATTGTTCCTTTTCTTTCTGATCTTGATGGTTTAACTATGGGAATTGAAAAAAAAAGAAAAGAATTGTTAATTAATTGATTAAGTTGTTAGTGTGTGAGCAAATACTATGATGGAGAATAGTAGCATGAAGGTGTAAAACTTATAAATGCATATATTAAAACTTTCTTGCTGTCAATTTCCAGACTCATAGAATGGAGTTTTTTTTTTGTGTTTAGCTTCTTTTTTTTAAAATAATTAGCGTTTTGACATAAAAAAAAAATTACGAAACTGGCACAAGGGCGGTAGCCCGCTTACCGCCCTTCTAAGAAGGGCGGTAGTCAAGGCGTCGCTCTTGCTTAATTATGATTTTAGGGAAAGGGCGGTTAGCTAGCAAACGCCCATAGAACAAAATTAATTTTAAGGAGCGCGGTTGACTAGCGACCACCCGTAGTGTAAATTTGACCGCATAGTAAGGGCGGTTGGCTAGCCACCGCCTTCCATGCAGATTATATTCTGTAGTCTTTTAGAACTCTCATTACGGGAGTTCTTTCATTCACCAAAACCCACCCAAATCACATCCTCCCACCGCCGAACCGTCGTGCCGCCGCCACCACCGTTCGATTTCCGAGGCAAGCAAGGTTAATCAACCACCCACTCAAGCACAATCCTCCCTAATTCTAAGGTTAGGATTTGTTCAAACTTTTTTTTTAAAATTTTGTCTTTGATTTGTTATTGATTATTATATATGATTGCATGTTTGTAAATTAGTGTTTAAATGGGTTTAATTTTGTTTTATATTGATTAAAAAATAATTAGATTAATTTTACAATTTTAGGCACATTTAGTCCCTTTTAATTTGATAATTGAATAGGTAGTCCTTTTAGTTAACTTTAGTTGAAATAATAGCCTAGTAGTTATACAATTTGGGACTTGAATTTTATGTAATTGCACAATTGGTCCTTATAAGTTTTGATAATTGCACAATAGGTCCTTTCAAAGTTTGATAATTGCACAATTGCTCCTTAAAGTATATTTTAATTGCAAAATTAACCCTTTGTTTGGTATTAGTGAAATGTACAATTAGTGTCTTGAATTTTAAGTAATTTCGCAATTTGGTCCTTTCAATTTTAGGTAATTGCACAATTGGTCCTTTTTATTATAAATAATTGCACTATTGGTCTATTTTATTAATTTAACGGTTCTTGTTTTATTCTAGGTTTTAATGGCATCTTCTAGTAGCAATCCAGACTCGCTTTTATGGAGACAAGGGAAATTTGAACATAAATCCGAAGCGGTGACTAACGTAAGTTAATTATTTCAAATATAAAATTTATTTTAGTTTATTTGTTAATTATTTGTTTTTGTTAATAGGGTCGATATGAAGGTGTGACGATCAAGCCCCTCTCCACTACTCCGTGGCAATTGGACCCATGCGTAATTCCTCTAGTTGAAGAAGCTGGGTTCGGGGAGATTCGTAAAATAGCCAGGATTGTATTGGACCACGCATTGATCTCTGCGATGGTCGAAAGGTGGAGACGGGAAACCCATACTTTTCACATTCCCATAGGTGAGATGACCGTCACCTTATGAGATGTTACGATGATATTAGGTATACCAATCTGCGGTCGTGCAGTGACTGATGCAGAACCGGCCTACTTTAACTTTGAAGAATTATGTATACATTTACTCAGAATGGTACCGCCAGATGGGGGAGATGGTCGTAAAGTAATCAAGGTTAATTGGTTAAGGACTAATTTTGGGGAACGTAATCCACCTGTTGAAGCAGATGCCCAGGTTTTACGCCACTTCGCGTCCGCGTACATTTTGCATTTACTCGGGAAATTCCTTTTCTCATCCGGTAAACAAAACACTCTATGCGTTTTAAGGGCGGTACCCATCCTACCGCCCTTCAAGGCAGACTTTTTTTGGAGAATATTTTTTTTACATTACAATAAATACCAACTCTAATTCTACACATTAAAAACACAAACCCAATCATATTAAAACATCAACAATATTTTTGTTCAATTACACACAAAGTACGTATAATTCGACAATATTACAAAATACGACAAGTAAATAAAGCTTGATCGAAACTATTTTTTATTTTTCCGAGGCTTCCCACACGTCTTTTTGTTGTGCCCATATTGTTTGCATGTACCACATCGATTCGTACCCCGATCTTCTCTAGCATTCATTTCGTTGCGAATCCGGGAAGACCTCCTTCAACCACTCCTAGTAATTATTCTTTTCTTACATGCCACAATTTCAACGCCTTTGTAAGGTGGATAATCGAGAACATCCATAAGGGGACGGAACCTTCCGGCATAGGAATCCATGTATTTCGACAACGATGAGTATTCAGACACATACGGGTAGTATGCTTTATCTTTACCGTACGTCTGAGTAACAACAATGAAATGACCACATGGACGGTGCAACATTTTCCAAAGTCCACACGTACATAATTGTTCGTTGACATTTACGATGAAACTCGTTCTATCACTATCCGATCTCCTACCATCCAGCGCATTAACGACCCATAAATCTTCTTCTGAATCGTAAAGTTTAGGTTTATAACCATTCCCATATATTTCACTTTTATAAAGTTCAAGTGAGACCTTCGGTGGGAATACACTTCCTTTTGCCAAAGCATCCTTCCCGTCGTGTCTCTTTATCACAAAGTAACCAACACTTTTCTGAAATGTTAACAGTACAATAGCCGTTACAGGAAACCCCCTAACTCCCTTCAAGACGTTATTAAAAACCTCTAATAAGTTCGTTGTCATATTACCATAACGGTACCCACCGTCATGTGCAAGAGACCATCTGTCCTTCGCTATTCTTTCAATCCAAGCTTTGTATTTTCCGTCATTTAACTCGCAAAATTGTCGGTAATACTTATATGTTCATGCCTATCCGACATGTAAGCAAGATCAATGAAAGTCTTCTTTACCACCCGATTTTTGTATTTGTGATTCAAATTGCTTGCTAAGTGGTGCACACAAAATCGATGAACTCCTTCGGGTAGTGGAAACACATCCCGAATACTTGCCAATATACCTTTATGCCGATCTGACAATAAACATATTTTTCGATTTTTCGTAACATATTTTTTTAGACAAGTCAAAAAAAATGTCCATGTGTATGTCGACTCAACATCGGCTTATGAATAAGCTAACGGAAATAGTTTATTGTTTGCATCGTACCCAACCGCAATAAGTAGTTTACCATCGTACTTCCCATATAAATGGGTTGCATCAATGCTAACCACGGGCATCATATGCTTGAAACCTTTGATATTAGCTCCAAATGCCCAAAAAACCATATCAAACATAGCTTTGTTGCCGACAACATTTTTATACACAAACTCGTATATTGTTCCCGGGTTAGTGACTCGTAAAGCACCCAAAAGTTTAGTTAAATCCGTGAACGCACCTTCATGTGTTCCGAATAATTTTTCAAGCGCCTTTTGTTTACCCTGCCATGCCTTACTATACGAAATGTAATGGCCGTAATCCTTATGAATTTGAGTTTGTATCAAACCAATTTTCATAGCTATATCGGTCTTCACCATTGCAAATACTTCATCTCTAACAAAATCCGAAGTCAATTGTCGGTGATTTTTCACAAGAATTCCGGGTTGACACCTATGTTCTTCTAACCTAGTAATTTGCCAACTAACATAAACACCACGAAGATAGAATCTGCAACCGTCTTTAGCATGTACACAAATGCGTGCAATGTATTTATTATTCGTCCTTTGAGTTTTACATTGCTTGTGATTTTTAAGGTGCCACCTACTCACGTCCAACAAAAGAGAACGCCTTGAGGCGTATCGCTCACCCAAGATGAGTTGAACTCCATTCACCATGGAAGATGGCCGACTTAATTGTCAATCATGACATTCTCCTTTCTTGCTCGTATGAAGGGACCAAAATTGTAATTAGTTGGATTAGAACATTCATCATCGTCATCGTCATCGTCGTCCTTACCACTATCTTCATTCTCATCACTAGAAATATGAAAACCCTCTTCATCGGATGCCTCCGATTCGGTTTCGCTATTTTCATCATTTTCACTATAATCTTCACGAATTGTCTCGCGAATCGGCTCAAGAGGTGTGGATGTGTTACCCCGCTCAAAATTCTTTTTTACCCTATTAACGCGAAGTAGAAGCTTGCGATTCACGTATTTCTTTAATCTCGGCGTAAATCTCAATAGCATGGTATTGACCGTTTCTCGCCCCACAAATCATCGCATTGATCGTGTCCTCCCCAACATCTATAGCATGATACCGTGGAGGGTTTGACGAAATCGGACATCGCCATTTCAAATCAAAAATAACTTCATTTGCATTCCAATTACAAGTCGAACATACGGCTTGTTTTAAACCAATCAACCCTATATCTCCTCCGGTCATAAGAGCTTTACAATTTCCTCCGGAATACTCAACAACACCGTTACCACTACGAACAATATCACCTCCATAAAAACATATCCACATAAAACTCATATCTACCTAAAACCCCAATACAAACAACATAATCAATAGCAAATCAAATACAATATATAAAACCTAATTTGACCTAATAATTGTTAGAAACAAACTCCTACAAATAATTAACAATCACAACTACTATATACAACAACTAAAACCTAATTTTTCTTACATATATATAATATATATAAAAACAAATGAACAGAATAATTACCTTCAAGATGAATGGACCAAGGATTTGATGAAAAAATTGAAGATTTTGGATGTGATTTGAAGGGGGTGAGTGTATGAGAGAAAAGGGGTATTGAAAATGGAATGAAAAGGAAGAAGGGTTGTTTTTAACCTAAACTGCGGTGAAGGGCGGCCCCCAAGTGACCGCCCATCCTCCGCGTGAAGAGGGTGGCGGTCAAGGGGTCTCCCTTACTTAAAACTTTAATTAGCTCAAGGGAGGTCGATCAGTGACCGCCCTTCTAACTTAATCCAAATTTTAATTAAGGGAGGTAAGTGGGCTACCGCCCTTGTGCCAGTTTCGTAATTTTTTTTTCTATGCCAAAACGCTAATTATTTTTAAAAAAATGCTAAACACAAAAAAACTCATAGAACTGTCTAAAAAATCAAACGGTCTCTCTCGTCTAATTATTACCCAGTTTCTAATCTAATATGATATGATGTACAGTAATTCGATCATATAAAAATATAAAAAAATATATAATTTTTTTTTATAAAATTAATGAAATACACATGTCAAATTAAAATGACAAATAACAAAAATCAACTAACCTATAGTAAGATCAATCATTAATCTTTCTTTTATTTGATTTCACATAAAATAACATACGGGAGGTGATACAAAGATGAAAGCATTACTCTTTTGATAATCATAATGTTTAACAAAGGGCAATATTATATATGTTCCGATAATTTATTAATCTTTGTTGAATCGGACAATGCTTTAGATGTTTCGAATTTCAATAATCAAAAACACCTGAATTTATAAGTTTAGAGACTTACATGTAATTTCATTAAAACATGAATCCTCGTAACAAAATCACAAGGTTGAGGGGTGAACTAAGAACTTCTTTTAGGGGCCACGAAGGGTTTACGACAATGCCCAATTACACTATAAGTCTATTTTTGTGAAAAAAATACACTATATGTTTTTATATGTTGCACTAATGTTATTATAGGCCCCTTATCATCCTTATCATAAAAACCAAAATAAATTAGTTGCACTATAAACCGTCGTATGATTTAAAATACCTCATATACAATTTAATCAGTTGGGATTAGTTCAACTAATCAGAGCCTTGGTTATCCTTTTAGGTGGTACATGTTCGAACCGTATCAATAATACCGAATTTAAAAGTAGCTCTTCCATGTAAAAAAAAATTCATGTACAATTTTAGATAAATATCACAATCAAAAGTTTTAAAAAAAATTAAGTTTAAAAGAAATACATTTACATTTTTTAAAATGAGTTTACAAGAGCTTATATACTTAACTCAAAAAATTTCTTCGTCTTAAAATTCAAATAAAGAGCAATGGAATATTGTTTTAATTTTATATCTAATAATTAAACCTTTAATGTTTTTTCTGTTCAACCTTTATCCCTAATCATTGCAAACGGAACTTTAGATTTTTAATATTTTCAATTTATAATGTTATATAACAAAATCTATCGAATATTAAAAATCTATCTATATTTTGAAAATTTTGGACAAAAATTTATATTGAATTTTGAATTAAAAATAAGTCACGTATTTTATCAAAGGTTTTTTTGTTTCGAATGAGATGAAAATAAAACGGTTAATATTTTCATTAATATTTGGATAAGTTTCACTTATACAACGTAATTAGTTTTTTAAGCCACACTTATAACACGACACTTTGCTTTTACTTAAAATGATAAGTAAAGATATATTTCAAATTCACAATTTACTAAAAACTAATCTAAGATTGTAATATTATATTATAAATATCAACCAAATATCATTTTCCTAAATGGTTATATTTCAAAAATATAAATATGCATATTTATTAGTAAATAAAATATAGTCATCATATTATATAAATTAGCGTTGAATAAACAATAATTATAATTTACATAAAAAAATAGATTTTAAAATACTATTGATCTCATCCATAAAAATAATTAGTTAACTTATTTTAATATAAGAAATTTGTATTTATATATATATTTTAATATTTTTTATTTTTTATAAAATAATTTTTAAGTTAAAATTAAATATATAATATTAATTAGAGATAATTTTTAATTAAGTCTATTAATTATTGTGGTATGTATTTTCAAATGGAAAAAGTATCTTATAAATCCTCCCGTAAGATTAAAGGCTCCCTCCATCTTTATCTTTTATATTTTTTATAAGTTTTAACTTTTACCTTACCTAAGTAGTTAACATTTTATTTTAGCAGTTATCTCTTGATCATCTCCAACTTTCTCTAATGTCTACCTTCTCTTCTCTATCGATTTTTTTTTTTTTAATTTCAATTTTGCTTTCAAATATATATATATATATTTCTTTACTTCATATACACTAAAATTCGTCATCAATGCTATCTTTTCTCAGGTATATTTTTTTTTGTATTTCACCTCTTGTTTGATAATTCGTCTTAAATCTCAATTTTGTTTATTATATCTCTGTTTTATATAAGTTTCATTCTTGTATGATTCTCGATATTTAATTATTTATTATGTGTTCATCATTTTCGTTTTTTTGTTCATATATTTTGTTTATGTTTCAAGATCACAGATTATGTATAAATTTTATTCACTATTCACATATTATGTATAAATTCATTATTGCACATATTGTTTTTCTCATCAATTCCTACTCTTCATTTATCGTATATTTTGTATGTTTAGTGTGGGTGGGTGGGGGGGGGGGGGGGGGGGGGGATGTTCCTTTTTTGTTATCTGTATTAATTTTAGGTGTTCACTAATAGTTCTAACACCGAATTTGCCTTAAAAATATATATGTCTATTATGCATTTGGTAGGATATTTTGCACCAAATGAATCTCTGTCTTTTTTCTATCTTTTTCACTGTTTTTCCTCTTCTTATCCATTATATTCTTGCTTATTTATATGCTAATTGTTATTTCAGTGTTTATATATTTTATTGTTATTTTTCCATATTTGGTATGGCATATTCTGTTTTGATAGAGTTCAAATTTGGGATAATAATGATTTCTATTCTCTTCAATTCTTAGATTCATTTGTTGTTGAAAGGTGACCAGATTTTAATCATTCATTTTTGCAGTATCGATATTCGTATGGTAGTCGAAGTAGTATAATGGTTACTAAAGTCGATTTTTCGATAATTACTTGGCTAGTTGAGCACTCTAGTGGTCCGATTTGCAGATCAATGTTACTGTTATTAGTGTTGCAATTAATACATCTTATCCACATAGTGAATCTTCCAGTACAGAAAGTGTTTTTGATGATTCTGTTTTCAATTAGTCTCCTCGTAGTGTCATTCGATCATCAGATGAATCTCTAGATTGGATTCATAAAGGTAATAAATTTCAAAGCCATGATTGGGACAAAGGAGTAAAGTCAGTTGGAGAGTTTTAACGTGATGGGGTGAAAGAATTTAGAGTAAATCTTACAAAATATGTCTGTGAATCAGGTTATTATTCTGAATTTGGACATAATAATGCTTCAAAGGTGAATGCTTATTTTAACAAGAAGCGAGATACATGGTGTATATGGTATGTACATGCTTCAGTTGAGAACGTAAATCATCGTCTTTATCTCAAAAGTTTTGCAAGAAACCACATGTGCAGTGGACCCGATAAGTATGTGAATAACTTCTGATTATCTTCAGAATTAGTAAAAGATGTTATCCTTGATGAGGTTAGAGCAAAACCGTATGCAATTCCCAAGGATATCATCCTTAATATATAATTTCATTACGGTTATAATATTTTCTATAAAGTTGCAGGCACGACTTTTCAGAAAGCTCGTGATGAAATTTTTCGGGGATTCTGGTATTTCATACAATTGCATTGAGGCTTATTTTGCCAAGTGACGTCGCCCAAGGTGTGATAAAATAATGCAAGTAAAACACACACCTCGAGAGAACAAAACTTCCTCAAAGGTACAAATCGTCGAAAAGTTATACAAAGTAAGTAAATAAAGTATTGTCTCCACAGGGACTATGAAAGTTAATCTTTAAGCAATATTCTAAAAGAGTGTACTAGAATGAGTTGTTAAATTAAATACGTGAAGATAGACATATATTTATTTGGTTTTTTATTTATATAACTAAAATGAAATAAAGAAACTAGGAAATAAAGATTAAACTAAAGACATGTACATAAAAAAAGGAGGAGAGAATGAGAATATAGCTCGAGCATCGCAAGTAATTCCCACTAGTACCAGTTTTATGTTTTATTGTTTAATATGCAGTAATCGGGATTCTAAATTCTTCCTAACTCCCATCGGGGTAGCTTAAGAAGATATTTCAACACAAAGTACTGTGAAACTTATACTCAAAACATTCCTGCACTATATACTTATTTGGATGCCCCTCCACCAATAGATGATCTTGCAATCCACCCACCTTTAGTGAAGCGTTTGCCCGGTAGGCCGAAGACGAATATATATTCTTCGGAAGTTGTGTTATCCCGGTCTAAGAGACTTTGCGGCCGTTGTAAACAACTTGCTTACCATAGTCCCTCTTTGATCTGCAAATGCTAACGACTTCCTCGGTTACTTTATCGTGTCCAACTTATTTCGTTTGAATGATAATAATCATTGTAAGCTTTGAGATTTTGTAAAATGTCGTTAGTTTATAATTTCTACTTTAAATAAGTTTATTTATGACATTATATATCATGTATCTTGGAAACATTTTAAATTACACTGTTTCTAGGTTATCTTTTAAAGTTCTTTCATATGGTGGTCTTTTTCCCACCACATGATACTTTATCTTTTCTACCGCTAATCCGACAGATTTGGAGACGATCGAGGGAACATGGCCCAATTGACTTTCGGCATCTACCGAGAAGATTGAACATCCATGCGGACAGTCTTGCAAGAAATGCTAGGCGCGGAGCCATTACGGAAAGCACGGATATCAAAGGCATTATCACAGGGATATCGAAAATGGGAATAGGATAAACAGGGAGGTTTTTCTACTTCCTCTTCGACCAAAAAAAAATCTATTCTACTGTATCTCATTGTCTTTGTTTGGTGTTTTAGTGCGTATAGTATTTTTTGTTGATTTTTTTTTATCTTAAGTAAGAATCTCTAATGTTGTGATAATCTTTTTTTATGAATTTTCATTTCTCGTGTTGCTTTAATAATAGTTTATTTGGTGGGATTTTTTCCCACCAAATGAAGTACAACTTATAAATGCATCCTCTCTAAATACCTAAAACTTTTAAGTTTCTTGCTGCGATTTTTCGGACTCATAGGACTTGACATTATCGTTATAATCATAAATCTCTAGCAGATAGGGTGATATTTGAAATGTTTCGATAATTATTACTTTCTCTGTTCATTTTTGTTTGTCCACTTTTTTGGTGCACAAGAATTAAAAAGAGCATTTAATACTCTCTCTCTCTCTCTCTTTACACAAATGCCGTTAATTAATACACATGAGATCATTTATTACGCTACCTTTTCTACTATTTAATTAGGGGTAGCTACCTTTTCTACTATTTGATTAGGGGTAATATTAGAAAAAGTAGAAAAAAAGTATCTTGGTAATGAAAAATGGACAAACAATATTAGACACCTTCTTTTAGAAAATGGGACAAATAAAATGAACGGAGGGAGTATTGATTAGCAAAATAGGTAATACATTCAACCGTTATTTAATCAAAACATTAAGATTATACTCAAAGGAATGCAATTTCATGAAAACACATAGTCTCCATAAGCCTAATAAACCCACTTAGCTTACAGAATGTCTTGACAAAGAACTTGTGCAATTGTCAATAATCTGGTCTTTGTAGATTTACAATTTTTCGAGGGATTTACGTGCAAATTTCATTAAAAGACAAATTCTCCATACGCAATTTCATCAAAAGACGAACGATCCATAAGTCTAACAAAATCACCAAGCCCATAGAGTACCGACAAAGCACTCTACAATTATCAATAATTTGATCTTTGTCAAAGTAAGATGTTACAGGGGATTACGTGCAATTTCATCAAAACTTTGATTCATAGCTTAGTACATGAGGTTTCAAAAAAGGGCTCCCAAAGGTATTTTGTTAAAAGCCCTATCAAGAACCTCGAATGCGGAGGTTTTCTTGGTGTTTTGGTAGATCCTATGAGAACCTTTTGAGGGCCAAATATTCTACTATCATGCCCTGAATCTAAAATATATCTAAAACAAAATCATAATATATGAAATCGACCCTATATGCAAATTCAATGTTTCATTTTTTCAGTGGTGTGAATCATAACACAAAATTAGAGACCTTATAAACAAAACCCTTATCCTCATATGAGTCTAAATTATTTTTCATAAAGATTTGGCAGCATTACAACCCCACCAACCCATTACTTTGTTTCTCGTACATTTACATAACTAAAATACACAAAACACAAAAAATTTAAAGTCAGGCGCAAGACTCAAAACTGCCTCTATAATCTAAAAAATGTACAATCAACAATAAAGAAAAATTAACAAGTGCAATCCCAAACTTCCTCCTATATACTAACATATCCAATCTATATATACAACTTCTTAATAAGTTAGAAGCTGCCCAGAAAATGGTAGCTCTTCATTTTCTGTTTTATAAACCTTTTTTTTTTCTCGAAATTTTAAAAGAGAGAAAAACATATATACCCTCGTAACAAAAAACCATAAAAAAATGGTGAATACTTAAGCAGGCTCATGAGAACGAGTCGCCCAAAGTGAACTCAATGCCCTAAGGCGTTGAAAATACTCTCCTAAAGCTAGTAAGCCACGTGCTGCTTGCCTAGTCATTAAAATACGAGACATTTGTTGTAGTGTTTCTTGACGAAGATGATCCGCCTGTTTCAAACCATTAAACTATCTAAATACACATAAACTGTTTGATAAAATGTGTATCAGAAAGAACATGCATTACCTGGTTAACAAACCTAACCAAAGGTTCCAATTTCTCAATGGCGGAACCTATTTGTGGAAGATAATTACCTTCACCTAATTGCCCAGCTGAAACTGTTTCAGCTAATATTGTTTGAAGCCTTTCCATTCCTTGCGTTAAAGCATCCTCTGCTTGCTGACATGATTGTCTTAAATGTGTTATATCCCCAAGTTGTTGCTCCGTTAAATTGTCAAGATGTGGCAATAAAATCTATCGAAACGCAAAATCATTTATTATATAAAGAATAATACCTAAAAAAAAAAAGTCTAGAATTAATTTTAATGATGGACTATTATGATTTACCCATAGAAGGTCTATGTTTTTTTTTTTCATTAATATATTATCGGAGAGCCACTTTAGACTCGGAGTCATTGACTCGGTTTGAACTTGTACTGCTTAGAACCAGTTAAGCTAATCTCAACTGGTTAGGTCTATGGGTTTTTGCTAGTCATGGATCGTGTAATATTGATGGGATTTTTTTTTTTTTTTGAATATTGAAAGTCGCTCATCATTTAATTAGACCATAAAAATTTCAAAAAGAAAAATTGATTTTGAAGAATTAATAATCACCTTTAGAAGTTCGGAAGGGCGAAATCCACCAATCCATAAGAAAAATCGTTCAGCAGAAGTTTTCCACATTCCAGACATGAGATAGAACACATCAACTTTAGCAGCTATAGCTTTCATACGGAAAAGGTCGAAATAATGTGTCATGTTTTTATCCACAAGTATTCGCAACTCTATTTCACCGATATGAGAGTTTAAAGCATTTCTTAGTTCGTTAATCTGTCTATCTTGCCCTTCTACCCAATGTCCATGCTCCATATCAAATGTTGCAATACCTAAAGGACATGAATGTCATTTCATTTGCAAACAAGATAATGATTTTAAGTTAAGTTAACACACACCTGGGTTTGGATTTCCGGTGTAACTTAATTGACTAACATCTACTCCTCCACTTGCATATGCACCCTGTGCAAAGTATTTTTACCTTTTAGTGATAATAATATTAACAGCAGTTTTAATATTTATAGTTGGTCTAGTGGTTAGACTACCAAGAGATCCTGAGGTCGAATTTTACTGGAATCAAAATGATTATATTTTTTTTTGAAAAGAAAGGAAATTACCTGTTGTTTTACTCTTTCAAGTTCTTGTTCCATTTGAATAAGTTTCAATTTACTACTCTCTAGTTGCTGAACATAAGCCTGTAAATAAAGTTTTAATCCGGTGAATTCATGTTTCGATGAGTAAAGAGTGTAACTAAATTTTATTTTATTTTTGTTATTTATCGAGAAGTAAAAAAAGATACCTTTTTACGGAGACGACTTTTACGAGCAGCTTCGCGGTTTTGAGCAAGGCGCCTCAAAACCTAAAAATCAATTTAAAAAATTATTGAAATCTTTGAAGATAATTAGCAACCCTTAGAAAGGTTGAATGTATGTTATTTACCTTATCTGGTTTAGTAGCTTCTTGATCATATCTTGTTCCATGTGAAGAATCTTCTGACTAAATTCAGAAATAAAAAATTAGATGATTTATTACACATAATTTGTTATAAGGAAAAGAAATACGTACCTGATTACTCAATTTTGCTTCAACTTCTAGAATCATTGGAGCAGATGAATTTAAAAAACCGTTTGCTTTAAAATCTCCCCACATATTAACTTGATGAATTGTATCATATATGCCCATATTTGTTTGGGATACGAAATGAGTGGATGTAGAATTCATTTTATTTAGTGACTACAAAATAAAAAAGAATAAGATTATATACACTGCATTTACAAGGATTCAACTTCAGAACTAACAATTCTTAATTATATTAAGTAGAATTGAATGCAAAATAAAACTCTAAATCTACTTTCACGAAGCCAAATTGTCATAAGAAAAGGTAGTTGATATGTTGTAGCTAAATCAATTGATACTAACCTTAAGAAGAATTGACTATAAGATAACTAGAAAATTAAAGACAAAATACATCATGGATTTGATTGATAGAGATAAATGAACCAATTTCAAAACAAATTGCTGTAAATCTCTCTAAACCCCCCGTAATTTAGGGTAATTACACTGTATACCAGACCCTAAAATTTGGGAAAAGGCATCGGAACTTAAAGTTTGGTAACTATCATTGGACCATGAATTTTGGAAACTAGTGTCAGACCCCCAGAAGTTTGGAAAGTAGCAACAGAGACCCATTTATGTTAAGTTTCCATTAAAGGGTCTTGTAAACTTCACGTGAACTCTTTGTTCATCTAACACCACCATTAATACATCTAATTAGCAGCTCATATAACACACAAAACACTCAAAATCAAAATCAAGATTCCACAAAAGAGTAAAGAGGAGAAGAAAAAGTCCATACCCTATTGACTTTTTTTGGTTTGTCGGCGATCAAACAAAGTATAAACTTCAACACACTTGAAGAAACTATGAAAGACTCGAACTATATAAGCTTGACTATATAGCAAATGATTCTTCATCAAACTTCAGCTTCCATAGTTGGTTTGAAGAGAAGAATCAAATGTCAAACACATCTTTTCACAAAAACAATACTTATATGAAATATAAAGATGAGTGTATTATTATTATATAAGGAAATAAGTGTTTTAGATATGTACACAATGATATACTAGTAAAAGGTGTATTAACTATTTCTGATAGTTTATATTTGTATGCATGTGTGGATGCATGGATATTAGTATAAATTAATGATATGGTTATCACTTACTCTATGTTTTATTGGGTGTGTGTTGGCATGTAGGTCCAAAAAATTTAATCTTAAAATATTTGATTTAGGTAAAATTTGTTTCAGAATTTTAAAATAATTATAAATTTTAATATGATTTCTAAAAGAGAATATAAAATTAAGAGGGCAAGTAAGAGATTAAATTTGGTGACACTGTTCAAGTTTTTAGGGACACTCTTTAGTGTTTAGTTATTACCTTCATCTATGGATATAGATCATACATCTATCTTGTTGTTTCCTTTTTGGATATGTGTTGTGTGACGAATTTCCACTATCCAACAACATTGAACACTGTTGTTGTGTAATATGTAATGTGTATCTTGAATATGCGCACCAGGTCACTTTCACTACACTCATATTTGCCCCCTTTTGCCTTAATAAACCACAAGTCACTCATGTATATTATTTTATGTGATCGTCGTTTACTGAACTTGTGGTGGAAAAGAGGAGAATGTAATAATGAAGTGGCGTCTTGAATTTAAATCATAATTTGATTGAAACGGATGATTAAAGTAAGGGTTATGATTTATTTTATAAACTTGTAATAATGATTAATTTTGTAAGCTAAGAATTTTGGATTTAAATTAAAGGAAAACTCTAATAAAAAATTTGCTTATTTTCTTAGGACGCGATACATTTTCTGAATTTTTTCTGAAAATCTAAAATTCTTCTGGTCTTAAATAATAGAGATTTTTTTAGGCATAAAAGCTGGAGTTACAAAGTAACTAAAGTCTCGCTAAGAACCTAACACACGTCTCGGAATCGCACACCCATTCTTGTTTCTGGTGATATATGTCCATAAATAGTCTGGATGGTCTTCATAAATAATAGAGATTTTTACTTAACAGGTTTGAAGACACCCCTCTGTTTCCATTCTTAACCCTGTTTTTCTTTTCTTCTTACTAAATACCTCAAATTAGATCTTACACTATAATCTAAAAATCCAATTACGTTTATACCCTCTTTTATTTTTTTGTTTTCCTATATATAATATTTTATTTTAGCATTTATTTAAACCTAATTCATTTGTTCTCTTTCTATCTCACACAAACTCTCTTAAAACTAAACCAAAAAGTTGGTCGGGGCTCCTATTGTCAAGTCAATCTCCTTCCCCTCCCAACCTCACTGCCGCACCGCCACACCGCCGTACCGCTCTCCTTCGAGCCATGGCCCTACGAAAATAAAGATGCTCCCCCCAACCCGTTTGTGAAACTCGGGCGGCGAGATCCAGTGACATCTGATCATGAAGCTCAGGCGGCGAGATCCAACATCTTTGGGCCATGGCCACTGCGAGTTCGTGAAGGTTGTGTTTGAAAAGACAGGGAGTTGCTTGATCTGGTTTGTCGGAGGTTACAAACGCCTGGAGCTCTTGTCGTGTAGTTGTGAACATCAGGCAAGTAGATCCGCAGCTCCAATGAGTAGATCTGAAGCCGTTGAAGAACCTTCGAGATCTAACGCACCACCATCGTCGGAGCTTCACTGTATTCGAAGTAGCAGCAGTTGAAGGTTACAAACGGCGGCGAGAACTGACGCACCACCATCAACATTGTTTGCTACTTCATCAACAAATTAACCACCAAACATTAAATCAATCAACACGAATAGTCCACCACAATCAAATTAGAGAATAATAAAGAATCAAATTTGAGATTTGAGATTTGTTTGATCAATAATGGGAAGAGAGGTAAGTTTGAGGTCTTATGTTTCATTAATATTTTTGGTTTTATATAATTTTATGTCAAGAATTATATTTTATTTTTATCTTAATTTAATTATCTGATGAATTATTCTTGTTGATGGGTTAGCAAATAATATTAATAATATTTATTAGTTTAAGAGCCGAGTTTGAGGTTTTATGTCTCACTAATTATCAAAGGTTTGGATTTTATAATTTTTTTCTTCAAAAATCTATAGAGATAAAAAATTATAAAATATAATAACATTGATAGACGAAACATAAATCATACTTAATTGGCTTCATTTCGGATCATCAAATTAAGACTATTCGCTCTTATATTGCATTTCTTTTATACTTTTCTAGTATGATATTCATCTGGCACAACTGTTGGGGATGGTCTCATCAGGTTCAAATGGTGAAACGGTTGGCTAATTGTTTCAGATGGTTCATTTTTCAAGTTCTATTTATCTTGTGAGAATATTTTTATTATGTAACTGTAAATTTTACTTGTCCAGAATTTAATCGTACTACAATGAGAGTGGCATATTTAATTGTTGTCCTAATAACTACATCTGGCTTGAAAGCATTAATGGTAGAGATAAAATAATTTAACTCATTATCATTACTAGAGGATTTTAATCTTGTGGATATCGATAGCACTTAGTATTATATATATTCTATGAAAGGTAACGTTTAGATATATGGATAAATTACCTTGATCAATCATAAAATTGATGAATATCTTTATGATAAGAAAGTATATTTCAAAACCCAAAGATTAGATATGATGTCTTGTTTTGTTTCCTAAAACTATAGAGTATGAGGTGAGAGGGAAGGAAACTAAGTTTGTCTATAAGACCGCATAGGTCAATCACCCTAGAATATTTGATGTTCATCTAGGTTGGTGTACTACGAACCACATCATATTCCAACATCATTCCTTAAGAATGATTTCAAGAATCGACCTCTACCTGCTATTTAAATAAAGTCCAGTTATTCTCAATAATGAATCCAGCATCTTATTTGATGTCCGACATTTGTCAATTTATGTAGCATTACAAGTTGAAATACAATTCATAAGTTTTGTAAATTATGGTAGATGTAATATGTTTATATCCATTACTTTTACTTGAGTAATTTGTAAAGAAATATAGTGTGTCTTGTATTTATCTTCTAGTTTATATTTAGTTCGAACCCTTGAAAAACTAAGTAGTGGTGTGATTCTTAAAGTATTATATTTACATATATAAGAGAAGAAAACTTCAAAAAGCAATATAATAAAATAAAAGTTAAACTAAATATCATTTATGTTACAATCCAAGTTCTTACGGATGAAACATTAGCAATTTAAATATAAATACTATGAGGAGGACATAAGTGCAAATGCTAAAACTCAACGAATATAAGATATTGCAACAGTGGGTATAAATGCTTCTTGTGTATATAAACATGGTATACAATACACATACCATTGAACTTATTCAAAGATGTGTAAATACCTAAGTTCAATTAGAAAAGATCAATGAGTATAAACCCACATTAAGTACAATTGATGTTAAACAACTACAAATTATTATACTACAAGTATTTCATATTGCTGGCTTCTAAAAGATTTTTACCCATTGTTCAACGATGTTAAACCACTACATAGTGTGTAACCTTAAGATATGAGAAAAATGATTGTATTTTGTATTAATTAAAAATTTGAATTCTAGAGAGAGAGCAATTTAGGGTCGCGTAAGAATGACCTAGTGAGAGTATTAATTTTTGCCAAAGATAAATATTGATTGAAAATTAATTGATCATTGACATTAATTGGTAGTTATTTAATTAAAAGGATAAGAGAGTAAATAACTTAACAATTAGGGGCGGAGCCAAGAATTTTTCGTAGGGGGGAGTGGCAAAAGTGTTCGAGGTAACTGATGTCTCCATATTTTTGATATATTAATCTATTCATGAGACATCATTTTAGGTGCATTATATTATTTTTTAAGGGATTTTTCCCCATTTGTCCATAGTTTCTTAATTCATGCCTTAATTTGGAGATTTATTATTTTTGTACCGTTTTTGGTATAATTTGTGTGTTAATGTAAAGCTTTTAGGTAAAAGGAAATAATTACATACCAATTCAGTGCCAAGGAGTTAAGGAAAGAAGATCCAAGGCAAAATCTAGAAATAAAAGGAAACAAAGTTGAATTAGGAAATGAAAAGCTGCTAAATAAATCTACCAAGTTGTGGAGACGTCCACTATTTTGAAGACTGCATAAAATATATTACGAATTTGATGGAGCCCTTTTAGGGTCAGATAGGTATTTGATTTTATGTCGTTTTGATAGGTGGTACACTGAATTTGGCTAAGTAACGAAAGATATATTATCAAATTAATCTCCAGGGTTTATCCTTTACCATATTTTAGGAAGCGAATTTGATTTGGAATTGGACTCCAATAACTTCACTTACACTCCAAGATTTCGACCTAGAGTTTCCTAGCACCTATAATAACACCTAGTTATCATTGTAAACATGTCCTTACTTGAATATTAATCTCTAGTGTCAAGTTTATCATCCTTAGAAGCAAGTTGACAAATATATATCATTTCATTAGTTTGTTTCTCTCTAGTATGAACTAATTCTCCCATAGCTTGGGTTTGCACATGTATAACTTTGAATTCTATTTCTTTATTTTATGTTATTTGGGAAAATACTTTTAAAGTGATTTTAGCTACTTATTTTATATATTTGTTTTATATGCTTTGATTCAATGACTGTAGTCTTTGCTAGTGCACGAGTATAATACTACCCCATTAGTAGTTGGATGGTCACCTCGACAGGATGTTCAACTATGATAACATCACATAAACGTCTAGTGTGTGGTAGTGATCCATAGGGGTTGCCTAACTAGATAGTCACTAACGTTTGATTTCACCATCGATCATTACTTAGGGTCCCTTTACCCAAGACCCCTAGTAATTGTGAGGTTGCCATCTAAGTCCACCCTGACGGGGGTTAGGAGGAATATAGAATTCTGACTACATATCTAAGAGTTTTAATCATCATTATAACAAGAAAAGTGATTTAGAAGGATAAGTGCATACTAGCAACTCTAAGATGTATCTCTCATATCCATTCTATTATCTTATTTTTTTGCATTAGTTTAATTACTATCTTCAGTTCTTTATCGAAAATCAAACACACATTTATTTCTTTATTTTCTATCCTTTAGTTTTAACAATTAATCTCTTTTACACTTTCTCTATATACACAAGTAGACCTAACGGATCAAATCTTTACGATTTTGCGAACAAACTTTACTTATCTTCTATAACTTAAAAACGATCGGTATACTTGCAAAGAGTTTCTCGTGGTAGTTAAGTGTGTGTGTAATTTATTATTCTTTGTATTCATTCATTATTTTATCACACTCTAGCCTCCACTAGTAACACCCCCGAATTTTTTTAAGACTTATTTGCACTATAGGTCCATATATTATGCAAAAGTTGCAAAAATAAATCCTTATATTATATAAAACTTGACAATAAGTCCCAATATAATATTTTTAATTGATTACTCTTTATTTAATACAAAACAATATAGGGTGAATGACATATAGGATCTTGGAGACTAGATTTTTGTCCTATAAGAACTAGTGGTAATCATAATTTTTTAAAGGGACCTCAAGGATGACAAAATACTAAAATACCCTTTTAATATAACAAAAATCACTAAAAGCCAAAAAACAAAGTGATAAGATTATTAATTTAATGAGTATTAACTTGTTGGGTATTGGCAATGTTCAATTTCAGCGACCAGCACTGTCCACCTCCGGTAGCATCGTCCACCGCCGGTATTAAATATAGAGTTCGGAAAAAAGTATAGAGTACCTGAAAAAAATATGGAGTATCGGAAAATAATATGTAGTATCGGAAAAAAGAATGAGTATCGTTGATTTTTTGAGAAACAGAAAGAAAAACACAGAGTACTCCATGACTTTGCTGAGTTTTACGAAAAAAACACTGAGTACTCAATGATTTTCTCTGAGTACTCAGCAAAATCTTAGAGTACTCAGAAAAAACATAAAAAATAATACATAAGAAAAGAGATAATTTAGTTATAAGGTAATAAAAAAATATTACAATCCTTGAATTAAAAATTACAATACAAACAAAAAACAAAATCTAACAAAAATTCTACTCTACCGTATACATTCGTAAAGAAAATGAAATCAATTCTAGTCAAACGAGATCTTGCGAACAAAAAAAATTTAAAAGGCGAAGAACTCAGGACCATCACTGGAGAACTCAGGCAAAGATCTCGCATCTTCTTCGTGCTAAAGCTCGACCATTGCCGGAATACCACCTGGATCTGACACATGTTGCTGGAGCTCGACGAAAACACATGTGCAAACCAAGCTCCACCATAAATCCATTTCACTATGGCTGCAACGACACAACTTTAGCGAGCTCTTCATCTTCGCATCCACGTACAGAGCACTGCTTGAAGTTGTATCTTCGAACGAATCGAGGTCACGAGCTCACAAGCTCAAGAGATCTCTTCTTCTCGGAGTCTTCAACATTTGAACTGTGGCTACTCGGCGAAGCTTCCGGAGATGGCGACGGACGATGGTTTGGCTTCGTGATCGAAGAAATGGCGGCGGGCCCCACCCCTCTTCGCACTGCTTCTCACACTGGAGATCGAACAGCTCCATCGGAGAAGAACATGCCATGGCTCTACTCACGAGCTTCGTAAACTTCTACATCTCAAGAGCTCGATTTGTTGCAGCGAAGAGATTTTAATGGCTGGATCTTTTGGATCTTATCGGATATGTGCAAAAGCAACCATGTATTAGGGAGAGGTGAAGAAAGAGAAATAGGAAAGAGAGTGTAAAGAGTATAGGGTTTAGAAATAAAATCTAACAATTATCTATATATAGGGGAAAAAAACAAAAGAGGGTAAAAATGTTTTTTTTTTTTAGATTATAGTGTGAAATCTTATTTGAGATCTTAGTAAAAAAAGAAGGTAACTGAGGTTTGGAAGAGACATAAGGGGATGTTTTCAAAACTTATTGGGTAATAATTTCAATAATATATAATTTATTTAAAAAAATAAAATAATTATAAATTTAATAAAACAGAAGATCAAATAAAAAATTTGAAAATTTAGGAAAAGTCAAAAGAAAAAAAATTAAAAATTTAAAGAGTAAAATGTTTTATAACTTTTTTTATATATAAATCTTTTTTTGTAAGAAAACCTAGAGAGACATGAAGTTTCACGTGGTACAGTTAACATGAAAAACAACAAAAGGGTACTGTAAAAGAAATAAAAAAACCAACCTTTTTTTAGGACTAAAAAAAATCAAGCTAGCTTTTTAATTTGTTTAGGCATTTAGAACTATTAATGTATATCTCTATTAAGTAGTAAATATACCTAAATTTATTTTTTTTAGCAAAATATTCATATTTGCTTTTACTTAACTCAATAGATTAATGACCACATCAATCAGCAGGCATACCGGAGGCAGATATACTTTGGAAAACAATATGGGGATCCAACGTACTTAAAAAGGTTAGAATCTTTTCTTGGAAAGTTTGTAATAACGCAATCCCGACAGGTACAAACCTAGAAAAAAGGAAATGTGAAAGCCAAAGCAGCTGTCGCTGGTGCGATGCAGAACACGAAACAACTGAACATCTACTACTCAATTGTGGAGTTTCAAAACTTATTTGGGCAGGATCTGCCCTACAGATACATGTGGACAACGTCGAGCTGGACGTGGACCACTGGTTTTTAAAACTGGTTGAAATATATACAATAGGAGGGTGGCAAAAGGAGGTTGTAAACTCATACATCTTGCTGATGTTGTGGAATCTCTGGAAGACAAAAATGAAAAGTCGGCACAATAATTCAGACATCGATCCAGAGATAGTGATTCGCCTAACTAATACTCAAGTACAAGTACACTTTGGTCCAAACTGGTTCAACAAAGAACGCCCAAATCTCGAAAATATTACGACACTAACTCCCAGGAGTACGAGTCTCGACTGCACTACGACGCTCACCTTTACTTGTGATGCGTCTTTCGCACAAGCGCATATTCCCACGGGGATTGGGATTATTCAGATAAATAAAGTCGAAGGATCATGGGTGAAGTATATGACAACGGCCAGCTGTAATACCATAGTAGAAGGGGAAGCTATGGCCATCATCAAGGCATTAGAGATTGGACAACAATGGCCGCAACAAGAGAAAACTTTTTTCTCGGATAACCTTGACTTGGTTCAAGGTATTCAGCAAGTGTCGGCAGCTAGATGGGATCTTAGACCGTACATCAGGCATATCCACAAACTGGTCGGGGAATCGGGCCCAGTTTTCTTCAAACACATTCCCCGCAGATTTAATGCAGGTGTTGATCGTCTAGCAAAAGAAGCTAGGCACAGGGCAACTGACAGATATTTGTCTTTCGACGCTTTCACTGACAGGTTGTCGAAGCTTGGCATAGGTTAATTTCTTAGGTTCCTAGTTCTTTTGTAATATATGTACCCGTCAAAAAAGAAATAGATTAATGACGTCATTTATGAGAGTACATAGATTTGGAGTTGTTGTTGCCTTTTGGATGACTTAAAATGGATTTTCGACTAAAATAAAGACTTAAAATGGTTGAGCGTGAAGAAACGCGCGACATGAGAGCATGGTGCTTGTCATTTCGTGGGTGGGAAGTGAAGTGACGGAAGCAATAACAAGAAACCAAAGGACGGAAGCCAAGTGTTATTTGTGTATTATTAAATATATTTATGTATCAAGTCAAAAGTTTGTGTTTCTATAATTGAGGACCAAAGACTCTTACCTTAGTTGCTCATAATTATTCATAAAGAAAGGCCATAATTTTATTTGACTAGTACAAAACAGAATAAATCACGACTGAAGTCTTGAAAAACAGGGCACAAGCTGGGCTCGCCCCACCATCCAAAGGGTCTTCCGTCTAGTAGAGCAAATTTTATTGGCCAAACCGTTTAGAGGTCATGGTATGTGTTTGAACCACATGTTTCCATGTTGTTCAGCAAATTCTCTCACCCCGCAACGTGTATGGTCTGACACGCCACTATACAGCTGATGATGACTTTACCTTGAATAATATCAAGGTTATCGGAGCAAATGATCGTTTTGGTTCCCTGATCTTCTAGGCACGTCTTAGTTGCTTCCAATACTGCACGTGTCTCTCCTTCTGCTGCTGATTCCACCATATCCGCCTTAGAACTGGTCTGATGTCTTCTCGACCTTAAATTACGACGCACTATCCCAATGTCAATAGGTTCCACTTGGTTTATAAACGAGGCATCACAAGCTACAATAGATTGCATATCATTTACTTTTGTCTCTGTCCAAACAAGGTCATTTATGTGAGATTGTTGATTTATATCGTTTTTGGGTCTATTATCCCAATCATTACAGAACAGATCCTTCACCGCGGATTACATTACCTTAATAATATTATCGGGTACGAGTAGTGTGTTTTCGTTAACCGCCTTCATTTTTTGTTTCCAGATATTACACATCATTAGAAGGATATATGCCGTGCCATCTCTTTTTCCCTAGCTAGAGTTACCTACACCAGTTGAGACTTTAACGATCTAATCATCCAGGTTGTCTCTTAGATGATCGTCTATCCTGATTTGGAGAGCCGGTCCGGCCCAAGTTTGTTTACAAACTACACCAAAAGTAATAAATGATTAATTGTTTCCACTTGTTCCTCACACCAGTAGCACCAGTTATCAGTTGCGTGGTGTCTAGATTTGAGATTCTTTCTAGTATGTAAGATGTTTTTGCACGCTTTCCAAATGAAAAACCGTACTTTAATCCTACGTTTGATTTCCACACCGTGTCTCAGAATGAGGGTTATTCAGCTCCCCTTGAATGGAAGATTGTGTAGTTTCTAAAATGGCATTAGTCGTTAATACTTGATACCCTGATTTGGTTGTGTATTCCCCGTAACGAGTATGAGGCCACGTTAATGTATCATGTCCATGTCTCATAAGAATAGGCGTACTCTAAATTTCAACCCGCACTGGTTCTGAGAATAACGTGTCTATCTTTTCCAAGTCCCATGTGTCTCCCCCTTCCTTCATGATTTGGTTTATTGTATTAAAGTTTGAGATAAACGGTTTCTCTTTGATTAGACCCGACCATAACCGTCTATTTTGTAAGATAGTGATGACACTCTTTTTGATGTGAGATGTCATGTTACTTAATTTTTTGTTTGTTTTGTTGTTTTTTCTTAGTAATTTTTTTTAATAGATCCCGGCAAAGGATTAAAAGGCACACCATCAACATAATGCATATAAATAAAAGCTAAAATACCCACCCATTGTGTTTCCCATAATCGTAACCACCACCCTAAACTCAAGCTATAAAGACGACTGTCTTAGCATTGTAATTTGAGTGCGGATCATATATAAATGTACTATAATCTAAAGGGTATGACTTATAATGTGGATACAAATAAAAGGTTTACATGCTAGAATGGGTTGGTAATTATATAAAAATTATATTTGGTTAGCAATCTAAAAGGCACCAAGGGGTTTAACAAAAAACTACCTTAATCATCTTTCTAATACATTATTTCGTTACTTTCTCACCTCTAGCATATTCATTAAATGGGTCTTTAACTAGCTCAGATCTCACGTGCTACACACCATATATTCTCTCTAAGTTCAACCTTACTTCTATTGCATTGCTTACTACTCCTTTATATACTTTTACAATGTGTTCTCATGTCCATATTTTGAGCGTACATAATAACCAATTTACAAACATATTAATTAAGTATCATTAACTTTCTAAGGTTAATGCTTTCATGGGACATTTACACATTCTACACCTAATTCCTTAATATATACACTAACTAATAAATCCAACTTTTTCACATAAAATAGGAATGAAGTACAACGAATCCCCACACTCCCAACTCAAACGTGAGTCGTGTCCCCGCGACTCGAAACAAACTCCATAAGAAATAAAAATTAAAAATATACAACTAAACACATAGAATACATTTAATGAGATGAAAGGTAATGAATAAAGGAAAGGTACTCTTGAGCCGATTGCCTTGTATGATCATCACCCAAGGTATAGTACGATGGATGCTTCATTATATCGCGATGAATTTGCTCCAGGAGTATAATAATGTGCGCTTGATTTGATTTGTGCAACATTGTCTACCAAGAAAGTTCGAGTCATCTTTATTCGGTCGATTTACTCGCTAATCCTTTCTTGTTATGAAAGATTACATTCTCTCGATCTCGATCCCTTCTCGTCAATGTGTGTTGAAGCCACCCTATGTGGCATTTTTCTCTTAGGATCCATAGGACCCTGCTCCACTCGATAAGTCTCTACACTTGAAGGATTCTTTGTACTCCCTCCTTTCAGAATCGTCTTGATCTCGTCGTTGATATTGTTACTCGTCTTGTACGTTTCTCATCACCACGACTCACATTCGCTTTCATCACTAGGCACGTGATAATTGTTGGGTACTTCATAGTAAACACCGACTACGGTTTACTTGAAAAATGCAATACCAAATCAAATATTACTTGCACTGCGTCTATCTCCTCCTCTCGTAATACACAATTCAAGAAAATAGATTTTTTCTTACTTATTTAGCGGTTTGAACGTTTCCAAAGGTTGTTGGTGCAAGGAAGTGGTTCTATATTTGTGCTTTGGGTTGAAGGCACTTGTAAAGTCAAGGTCCCTTCAAATGTCTCTTGCTCTTCTGAACCTACTCTTTACACAACACATTCTCGTATAATAAATCCCAAATGAAGGCATCAATATTCTTCGCCTCTTCTTGATATTTGAATGGTCCAACTAATTTTTTGAACTCGAAGTGGATATGGATCTCTTTAACTATGAAAGGAATCAATTTCTCTCTAACTAGAACTCGACCTCGTTATCTCGGCTAAAGAGGCCAAGATAGAACTCGAATACTAACTATGTACATAACTTCGATTACCTCATCATGAATGTGGTATAACCCATTCAATCACCCAACTTTAGAAATATTTAATGCACCTTCTCAAACAATCTCTCATTTGAAGGGGTCATTATCGGAATCTTTTCTTTGGTGATAGCTAATAAGCGCTTAGAAACTTTGCTCATCACAGGTATTGAAATTTTGACTTGTAGCGGTTGTGGCATTCTTAGGTCTTAAATCACAATTGCTTGCTATAGAGGACTCGGACTCACCATCATCGACTTTTCTCTTGTCTCTTGACTCAAATTTCCCTTTCTCTTCTCCCAAAATTCACACGATTCATGTTTCTCTTCATCTTAACTTCAAATTGTTCTTTATCTCAATTTTTTTTCATCTCCCAAACATTAACTAATGTCTTTGTCCTACTCGTTATCTCAATTGACCTCTATCTCAAAGGTTCACCCCTCTTGAAGTACACTTTAATTTTTGGTGAATATGCTGTTATATTGGTTCTGGTATTATGATGACTTTCTGTGAAGTGGTATGGAATATCAATTGGGTGAAACAGAATTTAAGAAAATTGGAAAAGGTTTTAAAAAAAATTAGAAAAACTAATGGGTTTCCAGGTGTTTTGGAATGATTTGGGTGGTGAAAATTTGTTTCTTGGATGATACAAATCTATAATGCTTTGGTAGTGTTTTGATGTATGGTGAAGGTTTGTTGAAGCTTTAATGGAGTTTCAGTGGTTGGAGAAGAAGAAGGTTTATGGATATGGGAGTGAGTATGAACTATAACTCTTCTTTATAGCTTTTCCAGCATGCTCGTGCGGTGTACCGCAGTGTGTGGCGCGGTATACCGTGAATGTGTCTTCTTGTACCGTGCTGACGGTAGTCGAATTGCTTGATATGGTATTTTTCAATATGTGTGTGCCGTATTACCGAATGGGTGGCACGGTATACCACACCCTAATCTTGCTCTCGGCCTCATGTAACGTATTCACAATTAAATAAGAATCGTGGTGATGGTAGGGCTCGTGTGGTGCACTGCGAGAAGCTACGATGTACCACAAAACCTCTCGACCAACACGAATAAAATTAATAAAAACACCTACATGTCACGACTAGGGGTGAGCATGGTTCGGTTCGTCTCGGTTTTTGGCCAAAACCGAAACCGAACCGAATATTTCGGTTTTCTATAATTTAATAACCAAACCGGGTGGTTCGCATTTGGTTCCACATTCGGTTTTTGGTTCCGAATTGGTTCGTTTCGGTTCGGTTTTGGTTCGCTTCGAATTCGGATGCTTGGTCAATAATATTATCACCCCATTTCTTGAAATACACTGTCCAATAAAGACTAATATTCCAATACAATTATGCTACTATTACTTTTCATGTGGGCTATTAATATATCAATTAAATATAAACTTATAATCTAAAAATACTTATCTTAATTTACAATACTACAATCAATTTAAATCTATTACTTCCTATTTCATACAATCATGATTTATAAAATCAATCAAATAATGAATACTTATAATCTTAAGTGATATAAAAAAATTCCCACTAATAGCACCATCGAATAGTATAACTAAAATTTCATGTAGATGATAAATTCTTAACAAAAGTTTCTCCCACATAATTCTTATAAAAGAAGTTCACACATTCCCTATTTATTCCTTCGTTAGTTCGGTTTATGTTTGGTTTTTTTGGTTCGGTTTTTACGTAGTAAACCAAACCGAACCAAAAAATTCGGTTTTTGAAAAATAAAAAACCGAACCATTTGGTTATTCGGTTTTTGGTTATTTTGGTTCGGTTTTTTCCGGTTTTTTGGTTCGGTTTTTTCCGGTTTTTTGGTTCGGTTTGGTTTTTTGGTTCGGTTTGGTTATTTGGTTCTCATTTGCTCACCCCTAGTCACGACAGTCTCCTTTATTTCACCCCCAAACTCGAATTCTGGAATATCTACACATCAAAAACACTAATACCTTTCTCATTAAACATAGTATACACTAATACCTTTCTCATTAAACATAGTATACAAAATTACAAATTCACACTACTAAAATAGAAATAAAATGCATAAAAACTTTGAAAAATGTGGGTTGTTTTGCATAAGCACTTTAATTTTACGTCGTTCAAAGTAAGACGATGTTACTTCGTTACTTATTCTTTATATAGCCTCCCCAAGAAAGGGTGAGACTATTCATATCTACCAATAAGAACTTGCAATCTTTCTTCACTCGTACCTCAGTCACCTTTACCAAAATGAGTCGAGTGACAACGGACGGTCCCATCCAAGAATTTTTGTATCTCGTGGTCTATTATAGGGTTTGGGATATTTCCATGCTACTTTATCTCCCACCCAAAACTCATATTCTTATTTCTTCTACACGATTTCTTGGGGGCTCTTAGCATTTGACTCTCAGGTCACAACTCAGATTGTTGGGGCCTCTCGTGACTCCTTCTTCTTCATCTTTCCCAAAACGTTAAATATTTTAGACTTGTCTTCAATACAGATGGTCACGAATGCTTTCAAATGCTAGATAATTTAACCATGTCGACTACTTGGTTATTCAAGACCTCCAGATTCACTGACGCACACCAAGCGTTTATATACTAATTCTGTAATCCTACCCCTCTCCTGGATGATAGTTGAAACCACTAACACTAATTAATACTTGATTAGGGCAAAAATAGAAATGATAATGAATATAATCAATGTGAATTAGCTTAATTTATTTCAATATAAAATATCCAGATTCAGATAAACATATATATAATCAACTAAGGTTTATACGCATAGCAATCCTCAAGCACGAGAGGTTTAGTTCATAATATAAAGTTGGAAATTAAAGATAAATAATTCCAAAATAAAGTTTCTAATGTAAAATGAATATAATTAACCTAATGAATGGAATGAAATGGTTTTGTAATGGTGAATAATGATGAACTTGGGTGATAACCCTTCTTCTCTTCTCCTCTAGGCGTGTAGCTCTTCTCACTCTTGTAACATTTATTTTGTACTATATAATGATCTTCTAAAATTCTTGAGTACCTAGTTACAAACGTTTTGGGGACTTATAGGCTCACTTAAATGGGTTAAAAATAACCCAACCTGTTTTTTGCTAGTGTTGATCATGTTCGAGTCACAGTGGAAGCAAATAGCATAACTTCTTCATCCAAACTACAAATGGACTTCTGTTACTTCTCATGCGTCACTAACTTCAAGATCTATCCAATCAAAAGGAAATTTGTCCAAATTTTTGACCAATTATTCGTGATGACTGAAACAAGTGGCATCAAGGATTTTGCCAGTAAACGCTCTAACTTCACCAAAGTGACTTTTTGCTCTTTTTACGCCTTGGATTTGGTATGGACTTGTTTTGTCTTATCCTCTTCATATTGGACTCTATTTTCACTTAGGTCTAGTAAACCCAAAAATATGTCTCATGAAGACATCAAGACCCCCAACTCAAAGTTTTGTCATCCCGATATAATAAAAGAAAATAAAAACTAGGGCCTAAACCAAAATAATCAACAAAGAAGGAGAAATAGAAATGTTATATATGTGAAGTATTATATTAACTCTCTTATTTGACATATCACGTGCCATGCTGTCTTATTCTAATTTGCTGACTTGGGAGCTACGTGGACTTGTCTAGTTCCTTGATTAATGTTGAGATGGACGGCTAGGACTAAGACTTATTGATGTCTCTTATAAAAGACGGTCTTTCAGCCTTTGACTCTTCACTTCTTCGATTACTCTTCCTCGATCCTCTCTCTCTCTCTCGCATAACCCTAGTTTATACGAAACCCTTGGTTTCTTCATTGATAGTTCGATAGGTTAGATTACAGTTTAGCAAATTCGTTAGATTGAATCACTGGTTCAAATTTTAGTTGTATTTCAGCATAGTTGATTTACTAGATAGATTTGTGGAAGAATTGTAATAGTACGATAACTTTGAGGAATTCTTTGTGAGGTGTTTCAATCTTGTAATCTGAGGCATATAGTGAAGCAGAGCATGTATCATCTGGGCTCAACATGGATGTAGGTCAATTGTGACAGATTTCTGGTGTTCTTTACTTTCTGCATTTTATTGTTTTCTCTAAATCTCCTTCCAACTTAAACTATCTTTCAAACGTGTTCTAAAGGGTGAAAAATTTACAACAAGAAAGATAATAAATAATCCTAAGGAAAATATCATAACAAGTCTCATATATTGGTGTCCAATAATTAATACACAAATACATATAATATACAAGTAATCAACATGTATTAAATTTACTTCACAATGCAAGAAGGAGCGTTTCTCACTAAGGTTGATATGGCGGTTATAGGGCGTTCATAGGTCCTTCCTAGTATCTAATGGTCTACCTCGTTATTCCCTAATTAATCAAATTTAACTTAACCATGTACTTAGGAATCCTAACATCTTTTTGGTTATAGCATAGGCTTAGCAACGTATGATAATACGTATATTTGGATACTGTGAAGTGAGTTTTTGGCTCTCTCCTTACTAAGCATCAACGAATTAACCTAGAGCTTGAGTTACACTCAAAGATATCCTCACTCGACCCATATTTTAATGATCTTACTTAGTATCCCCAATTAACCCAATAACATTACTTGATGATTTTCCTAAAATCCATTTTGCCGGTTCTTTTCCTTTGATAGTTTTTTTATAAGTTGGTAATGACACACTTTTTGAGGTGCGATGTCAAACCACTTATTTTATTTCATCTCTATTCTCTCTCTCTCTCTCTCTCTCTCTCTCTCTCTCTCTCTCTCTCTCTCTCTCTCTCTCTCTCTCCTCTCTCTCTCTCTCTCTCTCTCTCTCTCTCTCTCTCTCTCTCTCTCTCTCTCTCTCTCTCTCTCTCTCTCTCTCACTCACTCTCTCTCAAGACCACGAAAAAGGGTTAAAATAATGATATCATCAACATCACAAAAATAGAAGCTCACAAAATTCCCACCCAGTGTATCTTCCCATGATGAATCTCAACATCCCAAACTCAAGCTCTAAAGTTGACTAGTCTTAGAGTTGCAATTCGAGTGTAGTTCATATGGTAAAGTACTATAAACTAAGGGATATGGATTATAACGTGGCGACAAAAGAAAGCTAAAGGCTAAAAATGGGCTAAGAATGATATATATTTCAATTCAAAGGGTAAGCAAGCTAAAGGATTCAAGTGGCTCGACAAGAAAAAAATCTTTAATTATTCCCTTAACTACTGGGTCTCATTACTTTTTCACTTTTAGTTCATAAGATAATTGGATTATGCACTAGTTCAGACCTCACATTCTACAAACCGCTCAAGGCTTCCTAAGATCAAACTTAACTCTTATACATTGCTTATTAATCTTTTCTATTTTTTATTAAATGTTTTCATACAATTATGTTATGTGTGTTGTAACATCGTTCAAGGGCACACTAGTTACTATCATTGACTTGTTAAAATTATGCTTAAAAGTACATTCATTACATTTGACACCTATTCCTTATACTAATATTTTTAAAGATTATGATTTTTTGAAAGCAATTAAAAGAAATGGGAATAAGGACAACCAATACCCCACCTGCAACTCAAATCTGAGTCGCGTATACGAATCCAATAGACTCGATAAAGCAAATAAAAATTACTAATATACACTAACACATAAGAAATTAAGGAGAAAGATTAGGAGACGTTACACGACAAACATACATCTCATCGAATCCGTGATTAGGAGGAGACTCTTGCGCTTCCCCAATTTTTTCCATGATTCTGTCGATTTTTCTAGCTTGACGGTCGGACCAAAGGAGAAAGAACCAATTATCACTAAGTTCATCCTCAACTCTGCAAGAAGGGTGAGAGACCTTGGAACCTGAGCCTCCATAGTGGGCTTTGATGTTGACCGACTGTATAAAACCAAGTTAGAGAACAAGCACTACTCATTGGCTTTTGTTTAACGTCGTTAAGCTCGACGGGTTATCCCTCGTGCTACTCTACTTTGAAGATGTACATGACCTCCCCAAAATTTTGATTCTCATCACAAACGGTATCCTTTCTTCCATGATAAATCTTCAAATGATGAACGTTCACCTTGAATGTTTGGTGTTCAGTTGGATGTTCAATATCTATGGCTCCATGAGGTGTGACATTGGTTACAATAAACAAACCCTACCACTTTGATCCCAACTTTTCCTAGATAATTGCTTAACTTAGAGTTGTACTTGAGGACCTTTTGTCCCACTTTAAAATTTCTTCACTCGAAGCCACTTATCACGTCATTTCTTCGTTTTCTCTTTGTAGAGTTTTTCATTCTCATAGGCATGAAAGTGGAACTTATCAAGTTCATTCAATTGCATCAATCGCTTTTCTCCGGCCAATATAGGGTCTAAGTCCAATTCTTTTATCGCCCAATACACAACTAACTCATGCTCTGGTGATAAGTAACAAGCCTTTCCATACACCATTCAATACAAAGACGCACCTCGGGGCATTTTGAAAGTTGTTCTATAAGCCCATAGCGCACCTTCTAACTTTGTTGACCAATACTTTCTCATTGGTCCCATATCAAGAATAGATTTTATCTCTCGGTTAGAGATTTTGTATTGACCATTTGTTTGTGGGTGATAAGCGGTAGACACTCTACGTCTTACTCCATACTTCAAAAGCACCGCCTTCAAGTAGTTGTTCAAGAAATGCGTACCACCATCACTAATAATTACTCTCGACGTCCCATGTCTTGTGAAAATATGTGATTTATAGAACATAATCACCACTCTTGCAACATTTGTGCGTAAAGCTACAACTTTAACCCATTTCAACACATAATCAACGACTTGCAAGATGTATTGTTTCCCATGGGATGACACAAACGGTCACATGAAATCAATACCACAAACATCAAAGATTTCCACCTCCAACACATTGTTGAGTGGCATCTCATCTCTTTTTGAAACATTTATGGTGAACTCACATCGTGGACATTAATTGACATAAGTATGACAATCTCTATGTATCGTATGCGAATAAAAATTAGATCGAAATACCTTTGCGGTAGTCCGATCACCCTTGAAATGTCATCCATATGGTGAATCATGAAAACGCGCTACAACATCACGAATTTCATGCTTTGGTACACATTTTCGAATCATCTAATCACTACATACCTTGAACATGAATGGATTTTCCCGAAATAACTGTTTCACGCAATGAAAAGAAATCTATTCTTCTCTTGTGGATCGCTTCCAATAGGAAATGAACCGCTCACAATAATATTATAAATATTTGCATACCAAGGAACAATACGAGCATTCATCATAAATACGTTCTCATCAGGGAATACCTCTTTGACCAACTCTAGTCTGTTTGTTGACATTAGAGCCTTCAAGGCGAGATAAATGGTCAGCTACTTGATTTTTGCTCCCTTTCCAGCCTCGAACTCTAAGTCAAACTCTTGTAACAAATGTACCCACCTAATAAGACGCGACTTTGCATCCTTCTTCTCCATAAGGTACTGGATTGCGGAATGGTCCATGTAAACTGTAACTTTCGCTCCAAGAAGACAGAATGAAACTTATCAAACACATATACCACGGTCAGCAACTCCTGCTCGGTCACTATATATTTCAGTTATGCACCTGTGAAGGTCTTACTAGCATAATAAACAGTATAATTCAGTTATGAACCTATGCGTTGTGGACCCTTTTAGGGACATAATTCAACCCAAAAATATTTTTAAAGAAGAGTGTATTGGTTCGAGCCACGACAATTGAAACTTTAATAATTTCTATAATTAAACTTCTCTTGCTTGGTCTTCCATGGTCCAAACCTATTTTGTAGGTATGTTGAAGGATTTGCGGTATCTTACACTAATGCGTGTCAGGGTTGCGATATGTTAATCGTGAATAGTTACCTTCGTGGGGTCTTAGGATCTTACTTCCCTGCTGATAGTTTCATTGATTGTTCAATGACAGAGGGATTGAGGAAGTGTATTGGTTATCGGGTTAAAAACTTATCGCTAGAGAAGAATTCTTATTTTTGTGGCCGAGATACGATTAGGTGTTTAATGTCTTTTTTTTTCTTTCTTTTGATATCATGGGTGTTTGGGCCAACTTTCGCGCACCACGACTAATCTTATAGGAAATATACACGCCTCCCCATGCATATTCCCAGGTTCAGAACTAGGTTACCAGAGGCGGATCTAGCTTTGCAAGCCCACCCTCAAATCTTTTAAAAAAAAAATTGGTTTAATTTATTATTAAATTTTTAATTTATTAACTTAAACTTTTAACTTTATAATTATATTTTACTTATATTATAATTTTTATAATATTAATAATTTATCATCAAGTATTTTTGTAATTTTTTAATTATTTTAATATCATAATAAGTATTAACAAAATTTATTTATTTATACAATTGAAATTATCCTTTAATTGATTGAACCGAATCTATTTTATTTTTAAAAAAATAGAATAAAGAAACGAATTGACTGATATTGTCGATGAATGTAACTTTTTTTATAACTTTTTTTATTTTTATATTAAATCACTAATTCATTTGATTCATATAACTTTTATTAACACCAACAAAAAAAAATTCAGGGGCGTTGCCCCCAAACCCCCTTACTATTCAAGCCCACCCTCATTTATGTTTCTGGATTCGCCACTGTAGGTTACCCATGTTCAGGGAGGGGATTTGAACCTTGCAACTCTTGCTTTACCCCTTTTAAGGGCTCAAGAAATAACAAGGTTGAGAGGATTCAAACTTTGTACCTCCTAGATGAGAGATAAGGTCTGGCTATTGAGCTAGCCCTAATGGTTTTAATATCTCTTTATGTTTATATATGTTTATATAGTAGGTAAATATTCGTATTCATAAAATATAAATGTTACATCCCAAAAAAAAAAATTGTCTTTGAACATTAAACTAATAACTACTACTGAAATTCATTGGTACCTCTCATATTGTTATAGCTTATAAGATATATCAAGACTATTAGTTAATTCATTATCATAATATTCATTAATATTTGATTTATATTTTTGGTCGTTAACTTTTAAAAGTATAAGCATAATTTAATATATCTTCAGTTTAGGCAAGTGTTTCTCACTTTTACCAGATTAAAATAATCCCTTTATCAAATAGGATAATTTATATATTAATAAAGTAAAGATTTATTATTTTTAATCACAAGTATGATCGATATATAATTTATTGCATATCATATGACAATTATGTAGTTATAATAGTGATCGTCTTCTCATGAACCCCAAAAGACTATGACTGATTTGGTGTTTTTAGTTGACGTTGTAATAAGCTGCCAAGCACATTCTATCCACTAAGCTTCCGCACCGCTTTTCTTCACAAAATTTCATTTTTCTAGTTACTAACCCTAAAAGCTGTGACATGCATTTTGAATAGTGTATGTGTATTCTGAAAGATGAATGAACGTTTTATCATACTGTTATTACTTATTTGTTACATGTATTTACCAGCAATTCGATAGAAGAATTTTGCATCAATTTTTTTTAATATATATCTGTACAGTTATGTTGATCTTTTTCCAGCTAATTAAATTAATAGACATGAAATCTATATCCCACCTAACGACCCTTCAAATGCTATAGCGACATGAATAATTAACCTAATGCCAACGAGTTGCAACATCACACTTTTCCTTTTAATCTCTTGATCTAAATTACTAATATATTATGGCAAAGTATCGTATCAAAATAAATTACTGTTTATTAGAATATTAAGTGCATCAATAATATAATCCTACGAACAATCCAAAAATCATAGACCATTACCATTTGTTGTATTAAAGGAGCATAAAAGGTTTTAAAAAGTTATAATTTTAACTGATAAAAATAAAAACGGTAAAATATTCAAATAAGAGAAAAGAGAAAAAATGAAAATAAAAAAATAATATATTAAGAAAGATAAGAGCTATTATAGCTAAAAAAAAAAAATAAAGATTAAAGACTACATTATGAATATAAGGTGTTGTCTAAGACAATATAATGAGACTATATATAATGGCTTAACTACTTGGTGAACCATAATGGTACGATTAAACTAAGTAGGAAAATAAATATGATATTGAAATAAACAAATTTAACAAGTAATAAATGATTATGGTAATAATATGTTTAACACCCCCTTAAACTGAAATAGGTTGGATAAAGAGTAACTTGGGTTTGAAATTTAAATCGTTGATAACGTGCTTGAGCCTTGTTGATTGAGAAGCGACGTGATGTCAATGTTGATGTGGTGGTGTAGCGGTGAGATGGAACAATGAGTCGAGCGTTGAGAACTTTGAAGAAGAATTGAGTGTTGATTGAACTACCGAGATGAGACCATTGGATGGCCTTACGAGATTTCGAATCCAACAAGAGGATTAATTTTGAATCCTACGAGAGGATTAATTTTGATTCCTACGATAGGAATAAGATTTCGATTCCTACGAGAGGAATAAGATTTTGAATCCTACAAGCGAATTAAGATTTTGTTTCCTACTAGAGGAATACTTTGAATCCTATGAGAGGATTAAGATTTCGATTCCTACGGAGAGGAATACAATTTCGATTCGTACGAGAGGAATACGATTTTGATTCCTACGAGAGGAATAACATTTTGATTCCTACGTGAGAATTAAGATTTCAATTCCTACAAGAGGAATAGAGGAAAAGAGTTTTTTTATATATATTTGTGTGGAAGCGGTCGAAAAGATAATGAAAGGGAACCATGGATGGTGGAGATTGAGGACTTGTGGAAACGAACAAAACAATAACGAGAAACCACTTTAGATTGTGGCTTTGATCGTTAGATATTTAAATAAGAGGGAAGAGAGAAAATAAGAAAATAAAAATAATATATTAAGAAAGGTGAGAGCCATAAAGGTTAAAGAGAAAGAAAGATCAGAGACTATATTGTGAATAAATTGATTATTTAATACAATAAAATAAGACCATATATATAGCTCTAACTACTTGGTTAACAAGAATGGTAAGACTAAACTTAGTAGGAAATAAATACGATATGAAAATAAACTAGTATAAAAAGGTAATAAATGATTATGGTAATAATATATTTAACATTAATTACTGTTTATTAGAATACTAAGTGCATCAGTAATATGATCCAACGACAAACTAAAAATCATAGACCATTACCATGTATTAAACGAGTATTAAAGGTTATAAAAAGTTATCATCTTAACTGTTAAAACTAAAAACTATGAAACGGTAAAACAACTACAAAAATTTGTTAAAGTAAACTTACTTGAAATCAATTTTAAAATCCAAAAATAAATTTGTAATAGTATAGTTGCTTTGTGTTCATAAATTTAAGCATTTAGGATTTACTTTTTTTGTTTGTTTGAAGTACGGTTGATAGTATTCAACAGATTTAGTTAAACGATTTTCTCTCATTTATGTAATTATTTAGCTTAATGTACATTTACTATAAAAAGTGAAGATTCATGTAGCCGTAATTTAAAACTTTGTATAGCTTGAATTCTTATAGATTCTAGGAGTTTAGCTAGGACCAGGGAGACAAGTACTACGTGGTTATAAGAAGCCTAATCCTCGGGGAGAAGCTCAACCCAAAGAGGCTCAACCTGTAGTGTAATTGGGTTGGGCATCGATTCAATCATTAGAACACCAAAATCGCCAAAGGTTTTTTTGTAATAATCCTTGGTTGGACCAGGTCCAACCCGTATACTATGTTGTTTTTATTTTTACTTTTCTTATATGCCTAACATATACCCCCCACCTCCACCCTCCCAACCCTATCTGCCACTTAGGATAGTAGTTCAGGGTTATTGTAATCAAATTCATGGACATTTGAAAATAAAAAGGTAGTTTTTGTTTTACATTGAAAATACATTTAAATTTGTGTCACTTAGAGGATTAATTTGTATGTAGGAAATAAACACTTTATGATCTGGTGAAGTGTGAGAACTCACCATCTTAGTCCAATAGGCTACATTTTCCATCATTGCACAATTTTGGTGGGGAGATAAAGGCAAAAAAAGAATTCATTGGGCTAAATGGGATCTTTTAACCCTATCAAAGTCTGATGGGGGCTTGGGTTTTAGAGACCTGCACCTAATGAACAAAGCACTTCTTGGTAAACAAGCTTGGAACATAGCTAATAAAAAAGATTCCCTTCTTTATAAACTTCTAAAAGGAAAATATTTCCATAATTGTGACTTTTTGGAAGCTAAACTAGGAAATTCACCCTCTTGGGGTTGGAGAAGCATCCTTATAGGAAGAGGCACCTTTGAAAATGATATTAAATGGAAAATAGGAAATGGATCTACCATTGATTTACACAAACATAATTGGATTAACAACAATAATATCATTATAAAACCAAATAATAATTATGTGACTAAAGTTATACACCTCATGAATGAGGATAAAACTTGGAATATCAATCTCTTAAAAAATCTTTACTGTAAAGAAATTAGTGATAAGGTTGAAAAAATTATTATACCCAAAATAGATTGTGAGGACCTTATCACCATAAATTTTTGTAAAAATGGTACTTATACTGTCAAAGAAACCTACCATAAGTTAAAATCTGAAGAAAATCAAAAAGAAATTATGAAGAATCAAAACACACCTTCAATTTCCATCAATAGAGATAAAGAACTTTGGAATCTCATTTGGCAAATGGAAACCCCAACAAAAATTAGGAACTTTATGTGGAGAGCTATTAGAAATCTCCTACCAACAGAAGAAAATCTTTATAATAGGAAGTACAATGATACAAATTTATGTAAAATTTGTAACAATAACATTGAAACAGTAGAACATATACTTTTTAGATGCCCTTGGGCCAAAGGTGTATGGTTCTCCAGTCCCTTTAATATAAAATCAGATAATGATACCACTAATAGATTAGATCAATGGATCTTGAACTATGTCAAACATATTACTACTAATTTTGACAAAAAAGATAGAATACTTGAACTCATTTGTATCATTCTTTGGCAAATCTGGAAGAGCAGAAACAATTTTATTTATAATGGAAAAAATTGTGACCCTATAAGAACTATTTATAGTTCCATTGAAGCTTGGAAAGAATATTTTAAAATTTCTAACCCTAATGATATAAACTTTATGGATAAAATGAAGGAAGAGGTTTTTACTATTCAACCCTTGACTCAAAACAACCCTAACTTAAATGTAAAGTTTAAAGAGAAATGGAAAAAACCTCCTCCTAACAAATTTAAAATAAACGGTGATGTGGCTTTCTCGGATAAAGGGTCAGCCATAGCATGTTTAGTAAGAAACTCTAATGGTGAATTTGTAACAGGTAAAAGTTGGAAAATCGAGACAGATTCAGTGTTAGAAGCAGAAGCCACGGGGATCCTTAAAGCAACTGAGATGGCACTAGATTATCCTTTTGGAAGCGTGATTATTGAGAATGATGTTGAGCAAATCATGAAGCCCCTCTCTTCAGGACTACAAGTCTCTAATCATTCTATTAAAAACATTGTTTGTAATATTTATTTTTTGGCGGAACTTTCGAGTCCTTCTTTTATTCTTATTTCTAGGAGTAAGAACAATGCGGCTGACTGGGTTGCCAAACAACAACTTCTAAGCAATTTGTTTGACAACTGGGATGTTTATATCCCTCCCCAGTTAGCATCTATCTTTAAAACTGACAAAGACCCGATAGGGGTAGGGTAACTTGTAACCGTTCTTTCTATCTATCTATATAATTATGCTTTGAACAAAAAAAAAAAAAAAACCACCACAATTCCCATACACCGTCCCCACCACCAACCACCCTACACCTCCCACACTGCCCTGCCACCTAGTTACCCAATCTCATTCCCTGCCACAAAATAGCCTACATATACTATAACTTATCATATTGTAAATTATGGGTGAGAACATGACTCGCTTCTCCCATTCAGGTTGTTTGATCTTCCACGATTAGGCCCACATAATCCGTTTCCGCGTATTTTGGATCTATACAGAACCTTAGTGTTAATAAAAATAATTTATATTTATATTTATTAATTTTCTTCTCTTTTCACTTAGGGGGTGTTTGTTTGCACTTAATGAGGTCTTAATCTGGTTCAATAAGGCACTGGATCAATAAGACTGTTTGTTTTTCCTGTCCAATTTAGATCTGAATGCCTCTTAATAGGTCTGTTTCATTAAGATTTCAAACTAAGTCTGAATCATTCAGACGCGGCCTCTTAACAGAATAAGTGCTATTCAGATGTTCATTCAGCATTCAGCACTTATTACTAAAAAAACAAATGACACCTTAGTATCATCTTTGCATATAAATAAGAATGATAAAAAGTTATATACGAAAGGTAGTGTACATTATTACTAGTGCCTCGGCTTAAAAAAACCCACTTAACTAGCCCAAACTAACCTAGAACTAAACAGATTCTTATTTTATTGGGCGAATACGATTTTAAAATACAAAAAATATGTAATCTTTAAAAATTGTGAATTTTAAAGTTAAAACCATCAAACTCTTAATAATGTTTACTCTTAAAAATTATCATATAAACTTTTTTCCCTATACAATTATACAATCTTCCAGTTTTTTACTAATCACTACAAGAAATAGTAGCATTAGCGGAGAAGTTATTGCGGCAACAACTAAAATGGACTCTAATGATAATTTTAAAAACTAAAATGGCCTCTAATTATATTTTTAGCGGCAATATTTGCCGCTAAATATAAAGTTAAAAGAGGCAAAAACAAATAATTTGCTACTAAAGGTATCTTTAGCGACGAACTTATAGAGGCGACAAATAACGATTATTAGCGGCAAAATTAAGATTTTTAGTGTTAAAATTTTTGCCGCTAAAGATAATATTTTTTGTAATGAATATTCTATTTAAGAAGTCAGATTTTGTATTTTATTATGATATTATTTTTATTTTTATATAATTTAAAGTTATATATTTTAAAACATAAATTTTTGAAATGTATATGGAGAACATAAATTATATTTTTGTTACACCTTACATTTGCAAAATAATCTTGACACATGGAGATTCCTCCAAGGTTCACATATGTTACGAACAAAAACTATCAACCATACGTTTTGAGACAGATTTATACACCAATTCACGGATGTGTAAAGCTATAATAGAGGGTTGGAAGGTGTTGATTGATATAACGGATGACAATGGTGTTCGGTACAAATAAGATCTTGAACATTCCGGTATCTTTCCAGTTGAATCGGTATACAAGTCTCTAGTGTTGGTAACTAAGAGCAGAACTTTCAAATGGGATGTTATTTGATGTTCGCAAAAATATGAATTTTGCTATGCGAGTAATATGGGATCACCTTCTAATGGAGGTTAATCTCTTTGCATGAGAGGGCGAAAATTCTCCAGAGACAGTCATGTATCTATTTTGACTGGGTGGCCTGTCCTTTAAGATAACATTCGGACCAGGGGCGGAGCCAGGAAATTTGGTTAGGGGCCCCCGAAAAAAAAAAATCGGCGTATTTGTACAATAAGTTTATATATTATGCAAAATAGGTCTTTGTATTATGCAAAAATACACTACATGTCCTTATATTGTGTAAAAATTGTAATATAAATCCGTATATTGATTTTTTAATTTATTATCCGATAAAATTCTTTTGTTTACAAAATAACATACATTTTTTTATAAAAAATTAAAAAAAGTTCTTTAAATAAAATAATTTAAAGCCTAATAAAACAATTCTTATAAGTTAGGGGGGCCAAATAATAATTTTATAAAATTTTAATGGTTAATTAGTTATATATTTTTATTTTTATTTTTTGAATTAGTTATAAATTTTTTTTAAAAAAACCAGGGGGGGCCATGGACCCCCCAAGCCACTACATGGCTCCGCCCCTGATTCGGACAACAGCTACCTTGGGAAGCAAAACTGGATTTCTGCATATTGGGCTTGGAAATCAGTTTAATGGCTGGAAGTTAGGGGCCTAAAGTGTCCAATCTTGAGTCTGTAATTAGTCATGAGCTAGCTCGATTTCGGGGACCTTGAGGGATGAGTTGTAGGCTTGGAAAGCAAGGATTTGGACATGGTTTTTTGTAGCAAAATATTCTTATATCATTGTAGCCGAGCAGCAGCTCAACATGGGGTAGAGAGGAGAGATTTTGTTATGGGAAATAGAGATTATAATATGCATGTCACCGGCTAGCTCCTGGTCTACAAGTCCTTAAAGGAGGTAAGCAAGATTTGCAAGGTTCAAGTCCCTTCCCTGAACATGGGTAACCTAGTTCTGATTAAGTGGGAGTATGCATGAGGAGGCGTGTATATTTCTATAGGAATAGTCGTGGTGCGCGTAAACTGGCCCGGACACCCATACGTAAAAAAAATGTAATACATATTGATCAAATGGACTAAGTCGATAACTGGGGTTAAATTAAATATTGATGAAAGTTTTGGAGAAACAACAAGAGTTGGTAGGATTTTTTGGGATACAAGAGGAGATATCTCATGCGGATTTGATGGCGTATGTGATAGACGGTCGTCGTATTAGGTTGGGTTGAAGGCATTGCTTTTCAATCTTTGAATACCCGTTGAACTTGAATATGAAATGGTGCTTATTGAGAAAAATTCACGAAAATTACATGTTCTAGTGAATGATAGTGAAAGACGAAAGTAATTTTAGAATATGTATTGAAACGACACTCAAATCTTGTAAAGATATATTAACGAGTTATGAAAAAATTGATCTTAGTCAAATCTATTGGAAAACATATGTGTGTCAATTGGATGGTTAGAAAAGTTACGCGTCAATGACAAAGTCGATTCAATATGAAAACTTACCAAATGATTAAAGGATAGATGCGGACAAAACTTGGATATAGTTTGAACTACCCGTATGTTTTATCACCGGTCTTTTGACCTGAGATATATAGGGAAATAAACGTGATACCACCCTCTCCCTTAACTCAAATATATACAACTCAATTATTGGGGCTAGTTCAATGGTTAGGACTTTGTCTTTCATGTAGGAGGTACAAGGTTTGAATCTCTTGAGTCTTATTATTTCTTGAGCCCTTCAAGAGGGTAAAACAAAAGTTACACGGTTCGAGTCCCCTCCTTAAAGTTAGGTAACATAATTCTAATTAAATGAGAATATACAAAGGCGTGTATAACATCTCTTTAATGGTTAATGTAAAACTAATTTTTTTTGTGATATTCTGGTCAAGTTCCACTGAATCTCCTTAGATAAGGTTAAGCTAGATTCATTGTGAATTTTAATCGCCAAATATTTTTTTAAAAAGAAGTGAATTTGGTTCTTCTTTATTTATTTATATAGCGGACTAGAGTGGTCCACATATCAATATTCTTTACAACTTAGTTGACAAATTAAAGTGAATAAATCCACCTTTTTTCTCGTATATAGATGAAAATAGATGCTAAAGTATGAAAACTTTTGCACTAAAATTCCTTATCTTTGAAATTTAGCATCTAACACATTTCTGGCCAAACACTGGTTTTTTTAATCGAAATACATTGACTAGTAGTTTTAATTTTTTACGATGTGTTACACAATCTGTGTTATAATAGTTGATCCCAAGTCAAATTTTTTTTTGCAAAAGCAAAGACTGCCTCGCTTCCTACCTAGTCTACCATCTAGCAACACGCGCAGTATGATCGGCTAGATTATTGAGACGACGTGAAATATGTTTGAACCACATGTTTCTATGTTGTTCGGCAATCTCTTCAATCCGCGTTGAATACAGCTTGATCTGTCACCACACTGGTGACGATGACCTAATAACTTGAATGATATCAAGGTTATCCGAACAAATAATAGTCTTACTTCCTCAATCTTCATAACAAGTTTGGTCAGCTTCCAACACTACTCATGCCTCGCCTTCCACCGCCGAGTCCACCCATACGAATTTTGTAGTATGTTGACTCGTTCTGGTATCCAGTTGTACTATTCTGATTCCACTAGGTTCAGCCTGGTTTACGAAAGAAACGTCACATTTGATTATAGTATGTGTCCCTGACAGTTCAGCTTCCGTCCAAACCGGGCAGTGAGTTCTTTTTTGGGCATTGTTTCTTGGTAGTTCATTCCACTTCGTTCCAAATAGATCTTTCATCCCCGCATGTACAACTCAAATGACGATGCTAGGGTCCAGATGACTATTCTCATGTATTGCTTTCATTTTTCGTTTTCAAATATTCCATAACATTAGAAGGATGTATGCAGTAAGAATTTGTTTATCCCATCTTAAAGTTTCATCCCCAGCATAAAATTTGTTGATACAATCTCCAAGATCACCTTCAAGGTTACCGTTAATCCTGATTTAGAGGGTCAAGCCTGTTGATGTCTCCATATTTATGATATATTAATCTATACTTGAGACATCATTTTAAGGGTATTTAGTACTTACTTTTGGGATTTCCCCCTTTTATTCATACTTTACACTTTCTTGTCTAGTTTTAGGTGTTTTGACATTTTGTGAGCTTTTGCACGTAATTTGTTTGTTATTTGTGTAGCACTTAGGTATATGGAAGCTATTACACCTTTGGAACTGATTTTAAGTGGAAAAGTAAAAAAATCCCTTAGTCATAATCAAAAAGGAAAAGTTTGGATATATTTGGAAAGTAAAGAATCTACCATGCCGGAAATAAGTTTACTAATTAAAATACTGCAGAAAGTCGGTCATGAATTTGAAGGAGCCCTTTGACCAGCTTATAGATATTTTAATCGTGGTTGTTTTGACTGGTCGTACATTAAATTTTGATAAGTAATGAAGGAGATATGACCAAATCAATCTGCAAAGATTTATCTTGTCCTACAATTTAGGAATACGAATTTTGGTAAGATTACGATTCCTTAACTTGGGGATTACTCCATATTTCGACCAAAGGCATATATATATATATATCCATTCATACCTTACAGAAATCACCCTTTCTGTTCCTCGTCAACCTTTAATCAACATAAAAACAAGTGAAGAGAAGACAAGAAGGAGTTGGAAGTTATTCATGTCATTCCAACCCTTCACCTTTGCAATTTATTTATTTTCTTTCTATATTATGAACTAATTCTATTTACCTTGAGATTAGAATATGGGTATGAACCTTAGACTTTTTTTATATCTATTTTAATTTGGGATGTCCTTATACATTTAACTAAAATTAGTAGTGTTATCTTTGTTTTTATGTGCTTTGATATATTGTCTGTAGTTCCTGCGGCTGAAAACATATAGGATTACCATAATAGTTGGATGGTCACCTAGAAGGGGTGTCCAATTATTGAAACACCACATAAACGTCTAGTGTGCGGTAGTGATCCTGACGGGTTTGCCTAACTAGATAGTCACTAGGGTTTAAGATTAACCACCGATCATTGCGCAAGGTCCCCCTATCCAAGTCCCCTGGTAATTGTTACGTTGCCTCCTAAGTCCACCCGGAAGGGGTTTAGGAGGAATATAGAATCTTGGCTATTGCATATCACACAATTCTCCATTAGATGAATAATCATTGAACAAGGCTAGTGGGGATTACTTGCTATATCTCGAGCTAAACTCTCATACTAATTCTTTCTTTCTATTTATTTTTATGTCTTTATTTTTTGTAGTTAATTGTTAGAGTCTTAAAAATCAAACAAATATTTTAGAGTCTTTTTGCGTATTATTTTATCTACTTCTTTTATTGCACTTTATAAATTCATTATCTACATCTAACTTTCGTAGTCCCTACGAACGAATTCTACTTATCAATTAAACTTGCATACGATCTGTGATACTTGCAGTGAGTAACGTAGTGGGGTAGGGTGTTTGGTTCTTTCAATATTTATATCGTTATTTTATCACACATTAACCACCACCACCGGCTCAGTCTTGTTTATAGACTGCACATGAAAGTAATATATGATTAATCGTTTCACTTGTTTTTCACACCATTAGCACTAGTTATCCGTAGCACATTGTTTCATTTTGAGGTTCTTCCTCGTAGATAAAATATTCTTTCATGCTTTCCACACAAAAATGCAAACTTTATTCGGCGCATCTGATTTCCATACCAACTTAGACAAGGTTGGGTTATTTTGTTCACCTTGGGTTAAGGTTTGTGTCGATCCTTTTATTGCTTTTAGAGTTAACATATAATATTTGGTAGTGTATTCACCAGAGCGTGTATGAGGCCAAGTAAACGTATCATCGTCCTGCCACCGAAGGATTGGCCTCCGCTCAATTTCGATACACGCCGGTTCTGGTAAGATCTCATCCAGAATTCCAAGTCCCACTTGTCTTCGTCTTTCTTCATGAGATGGTTGACTCTCTAAAGATCGGTGGCCACATGCCTGTTTAGAACTCTTATTTTAACCATTGGTGTTCCCGAATATTAGTGTTCTCCTCATTCCTAGTTTGAATAATTCCATCCTAGATGAATAGATCCTACCTTCAATGATGCTTTCCCAATACCAGGACCAGCTCTATCTCAGTTTCACTGGCAATAGATCCTCATTTGGATAGTATATTCCTTTAAGAACACTAGCCGCCAAAAAGTTAGGAATTTGTAAAAGGCACCATGATTGAGCTGCAAGAAACGCCGTATTCATTCTTTTCAAGTCCCTAAAACCCACCCCTCCAATGGATTTAGCAAGTGTCATTTTTTCCCAAGCCAACTAATGAATCTTACGTCGCTCAAGGAAATTCCACCAAAAAATTTGCAATAATAGAGGTAATTTTCCTGCAAAAAGTGATCGGGAGAAAATAGACATTGTGTATGCCAGTATAGCCTGTAAAACCGCTTTGATCAAGATCTATTTGCCTCCTTCCGAGAGTAGTTTGGCCATCCATCCCTGTTCTTTAGAAAATAATTTTTCTGCAATCCATGTTAGAATTTTAATCTTCGATCGTTTGTGAAATAGTAGGATCCCTAAGTATTTTCCCAAGTTATTCGTCCCTTTGATCTAAAGAAATTCCACACTATCCTTTCTGATGTTATCAGGGGTTCCTTTGCTGATGCAAACTGAAAACTTAGAAAAGTTAACACGTTGTCCCAAGCTGGAGCAGTAAGTGTCAATACACTCCTGAAATTCAACCACTTCTTGTCCTTCAAGGGTAAGAAAAAATAACGAGTCATCAGCGAACAACAAATGTGAGACGACTCTGAAATTCCTAGTAATTCAAATCCGCTTGACGGTATTGTCTGTGACCTTGTGTTCAACGAGACTAATACGGGATTTGATCATAAGAGAAAAGAAAGAGGAAAGAGGATTTTCATGTCATAAACCGCTTTCTGTGATAAAAGCTGGAGAACAATCTCCATTAATGTTAAGTTGGAAAGAAACGGTTGAAATGAAGTTCCATATTCAAAATTCAGAAGGATCGAAATCATGAGATAAGAGTCTAAGTAATTGAAATGGGAATAAGTCATCCAATGACTAAATAAAATGTTGTATAACTTGATATTTCCATCCAATTGATTAGAATATTTTTCTTTCTAAAAACACAATAGAAAGAAATATTACACAAATCGTTATAATAATTAATCTAGACTAAACTATTACATATTTTATGACACCATGAAAACTCGGGTCCTTGACGACTTGTATAACATTAATGCAATCATTCTCCATGGTGATGGCCTCTTTTGGGTAAAATTCCGCCATTTTACACGCAAACACAAACACTAACTATGGCACTAAATCCATAGAAGACCGCGTGTTATACCTCAAACTTTACCATAGAGCATACCTCCACCTACATTCCTAAAAATATAACCCACCGCCTCCAACCCATTATAAATATTTCAAGTTGTATCACAATTTATCTTAAGATATTTAAAACTGGGAGGGGTCCGTATGGTTTCAGAGTGTAAGCTCATCACTCCTGTCGATACATTATTAGTGTTACTGCAATTAATAGTGTTAAAATAATCCAAACAACCATGTCCAAGACTAAAATCATAAGTATGAAAGGTGTTTAAAATAAGCTCAATACTGTTAGTATCCAAAGAGAAGCTACCATTACTATATCTGTTATTAACTCTGGTAAAAGGCCTAATCAGAGAGGCAATCGAGGAGGAACCTGTGGAATGGTCTTTTTTTCCCGTACAAAGATGAAATACAGGGACCATCCTAAATTGACAAGACTTGATCGGTTCACATCATGCTTCTATAAATCAACTTGGGATATTGTTGCCACAGAATTCTGTAATGCAATAAAAGATACTTTCCATACATGGGTTATACTCAAAGGATATATGCTACATATGTTTTTCTCTTTCCTAAGGTGAGTATTCTTACACGTGTGAGACAATTTAGACCAATATCTTGTGTAAATACTACATGATTTCTTTCAATCAATCTACATATGTTGCTGATAGATACATATGTGAGAGATGAGAGCCTTGATGTGTATATTCTTTTCTAATTTAAATAAATATAAAGTTTAGACGGTCGAGCATCGTGACAGGTCCACTAAAGAAATGCAATTTCTAGAGGATGAAGGGCCATGATGTGTCTATTCTTTTTCCATTAAAATTAAGATAAAGTATTAAGGGTTGAGATACCTGAGGTGACTGTAATTTTTTGATTAAAAATAAATTAGTTTAGTGGGTTAAAAGCTATGAGATGTTTATTATTATTTCATTAAAATAATACAAAATTTTACAGTTTTTTTGGTTAAAAAAGCATTGAAATTAAAAGGATGGGAAAAAATAGAAAGAGTTGAATCGATCCCGGATCGGTTACAAAACCTCCAAGAGACTTGATCAAGTTAGGGATAGGGATTAATGACCAATTGTCTAGGAGGATGCTACACCTAAAAATCCTAGCAAGGATGTCAATCTCCACATTCCTAGACTTAGGTACATGCTTAATATAAATACAAGACTTACGATCAATATAACTTCTAATCTTCTGCATCAGAAGTTGAGCCTTCCAGATAGACTCAATTGTGGCTTTAAGGCCTTGGATAGATCCAAGACAATCAATGGGTTTAGTAACCTTCCAATCCTTATAGGAAACTGCAGCTTTGCAAGCCGTGAGAATTGCTACAGCCTCGCCTTCAATAACCGAGTTGCACCAAAGTATGTTTCCATTGTAATGGACAGAAAAGTTGGAGTTATCCCTTCCAATTATTGTAATACCTACAATCTAATGTTCTGCCAAAAATGAGACATCACAAAAGATATTAAGGTTGGAGGAGGAGTTGCGATCGTAAGTACAAATCCCCTAGATAGAAGAATTTCCCACATTTAATGGTTCCGCATAAGCATTTCCAATCATCCCAAAAGACGTCCTTCGTAAGGTTGTCCACCAAGATGATAACACATTTGGTGTTCCATTTAGTGCCTACAAATAAGCTTTACATACTGGCAATCCAAGTATTCCATATTGTAACAAAGATAAAAATTGTAAAAAAAATTTGACACCAACCTTTATTGGTCGCCTACATGATTATGTGCATGATATTTGATTCGAAATTACTAGTCCCACTGAAGCCAGTCTGAGTGTCTTCATGGTTCCATACATCAATATAGTTGGGGAAATGAATAGAAGATACGATCCATCATTTCTAGTTGGTGGTTGCAGAAATTACATCTTTCATTGAAAGCACGCTTCATTTTGTAGAGTGTTACCCCACAAGTAAATAGACTCATTGCAAAATATCCAAATAAAGACTCTGACTTTTGTGGGAGATTTAGCATGCCACATAAATTTCGAGATTGAGAAATATCTAGCGGTGCCAGATAAGGAAGCTTTAGAATATTGCTTTACCAAAAGGGAAGTAATTGTGTGATAACCTATTTTGGTCGTGTATCTACCTTTACTTGTTTGGGACAAAATGATTTTATCTTCTTCCTATAGAGTGTGCATCGAGATTCAAATAATAATGGATGAAATAGGTTTTGGATTAGAACGGTTTACAACCCAAGCCATCTGAAACTAGGAGGTCATACATCTTATGTACATTCATATTGTCTGTCTCATGATTGGGATGTGTGACGAGATCAATTTATCATTATGTGATATGTTTCAAACCTCCATAATGCATCTTTATTTCAAAACATCTCTTCCTGACATGATGCTAGTCCAGGCCCAGGGCTTGATCTTCTATTCTGGGGTGTACCAGAAAGAGTGATTAGGGAAATAAATTCCTTTGAGGACTTTGAAAATCAAAGAATCCACATTGTTGAATAAACTCCAAGCAGTGCTAGGTTCGTATTCCCAACATCCATGAAACCTATACATCCGTTCTTCTTTGAAGTCTCCACTTTATCCCATATTTTCCAATGAATCCTTTTTTATCCTAACCCACCTATAATGTGCTACTATTCTTTATAGTTTATTACAAAAAACCTTCGTTAATTATTAAATTGATATAGTATAATTTGGGACTGCCTAAAGAATAAGTATCCATTTTCCACCATTTGAAATGAGCCTATTTTTTCATCTATTTGATTTTGTAAAGAATCGATCTTTTACCATTGGAGAGTTGTGATCATGGATCGTGTGTAGTTCATTGGTATATCTATACATCTGCCAATAGAGTCGACCTACTGAATTCCCAACGAATTGACAGTGAGATCAATGAGAGAACTTGGAGAACCTTTACTGAAACAGATTTGGATTTGCTTCGATTCGCCTTTTGTCCAGACGCTTTGTAGTAATTTAGGATGACTTCTTTGAACGTAAAAATTTCAGGATCATGAAGGCTAACCAGAAATAGAGGATCATTTGTGAAGAAAAAATGAGACATATTTGGACAATCTCTAGCAAGTTTGATTTCTTTAATGTCGCTAAAATTTATCTCGTAGTTAATGAGTCCAATTCAGGCATTTATCAAGAGGCAGAAGAGAAAAGACGCGAGAGTTTCACATTGTCGAATGCCATTAGAAAGTTTGATACTACCAATCAACTCACCATTGATAGTAATCTGGTATTTGCCCATCGATATGCATTTTATGACCCAATCAATCCAAGTGTCATGGAAACCTAATCACAATTTTTCGAAAAGAAATCCCAACAGAGATACTCGTAAATTTTAACCATATCAACTTTGACTGCCATATAAATTTTACTCGTTTTACGAATGTTTTCGAAAAAATAAAAAATTTCATGTGCCAAAATAATATTATTGTGAATCACTTTATTTTTGATAAAAACTTTTTAGATGGACATATCAAATCATCCAAAAATTAAATTAAATTGCTTGTCAAAATGAAAGATATAAACTTGTATTCAAAATGAAAGCAAAAAATATTCCTCCACAAATTCGATGTAGTTTTTAATTTTAAACGTCTTTTTTCTACTAATTTTTGTAACATATATTTCTCTATACATCGAAATCTACAGAAGTGTGAAAACGACATGTTACAAATTTATTACTAATATTTTCCACCCAAATCAATAAAACTATGGATAAGATTAAGTATGATATTTGAATTTAGTTAATAATTACTATACCTTTTCATATTCTCTGTACATATGTTTGAATAATCGAAAAGATACGTCATCCCCATTTGTGGTGTTTCTTCTCATTTCGAACAAAAAAAAAGGTGTTTCTTCTCGATCTCAAGTGCTCTTTGTAAAGTGGATTTCCACTAAGTGTGGCTAATGTTGCGTCACCAATTGACAAGATTTATATACACCAAATCTTAATTCACAACATTACCTAGATTCGAGATTTTTTGCATACTACATCGTTAAGAAGTCCGAGATATGATTTATTTGATTTGTAAAGTTTATTATGGTATAAATTTTTATATTTATGAATTCAAAATTGATCAGGATAAAACTGTGGTCAGTTTTACCTGAAAAACAAAAACAAATGAAGGGTGCACATATACATTTCTCACTTTACTTGAACCTTTTTTTTTGTTCCAAACACTTTACTTGAGTCCGGCAGTGAGTTTGCACCAAGTTACGTGAGTTGACTTTTGAAGTTCAGAGAAGACTTTGTAATCAGAAAAGATAAAGAATACAGAGTACTAAATCATAATTGTGTTAATATATTCATGGTGATAGTGCTTTCGAAAGAGTGATTGTTAAAAGAGTGGTTCACTGTTTGTTACTCGGTTACCTTTTCAACGTCTATCATGTTCAAAAATATAAAATATAGAACCTCAAAATTGCTAGTAAAAAAGTAACTGGAAAACTTTATTAGTACCCCATAAACCCTTTTATTTTAAATTTCACGTATATAAATGATAAAAAAGAACAACTTGTTCAGCTACTATTAAAAAAAAGTAGATAAAAATAAATTTTTAAAATTTTCCCCAAGCACATTATTCAGGTAAAAAGACAATTTATCTTTCCTCCACACCTATCACCGTACGTACGTTTCTCTTTCTTACAATACGAACACTTCTCTCTCTCACCATGCACGATGAGATTAAAACAAAGCACAGAAAAACATTCGAAGAAAAGAAAGAAAGTTTCAAGGTCCGAAAATCATTGAGATGCAGTGTTTTTGTTGGAAGCCATTGAAGACGGAGAAACTTTACAAAAAGCAGTAAAACAAACAACACATAAAATTGGCAATGAGGACAATGAGTATCGCACCCCAAACTAAAAAATGAGGCGTATCCCCACGACTCAAAAAGACTCTATAAAGCAAATAAAATTAATATACACTACTAAATTAGAAAAGGGATAAGGAAACGTATCTTAATCGGCACTAGGCCGATTACTCGTAGCATCATGTCGAGGTTGTGAAGTCTTCTTAGTCACGATGTATAGATCATACATTGTTGCATTCATCTTATTTAACGTACACTTCATCAACTCGAACTCATATTTTCCATAGCTAATCATCTCATCATGTTTCTCCTCTATGTTATCATATCATTGGTGGTCCTTTGTGTGTTCTAAAAATAAATGCAAATGCTAATCGAACCACAACCGCAAGTGTACGGTTGTCCCAAGTAGTATGTATGATAATACAGATTCGTTCCAAGGACGGATGGTTGATCACAATGTTTAGCAAGTAGTGATTGATGCACTTATGAAAATAAAAGATAATAAATTGTTTGTTTTGGTTTTGTTTATTAATTCTAAATAAATGAAAGACAAATAATTAAATGCAAGTAAAAGATAAGACGCAAGTAAAATAAGTGAAAACGCAATATGAGATGTAGTACTTGAGAACGCAAGGATCCTCCTAATTTTACTTTCTAACTTATGTTGTTTAAGGGCTAAATCAGTCAATTACAATGGTCGGGATTCTAAATTCCTTATACCCCCGTCAGGGTGGACTATAAGGCAATCCTAAAGTGTCACTAGTCCCGTCAGGGTAAATATGATCCACCGTTGGATGATTAAGATTTATTACCACTTTGGCCCTAGGATTAACTAAGTTCGTCAGAATCAATAGTTTTTATCCCAGATTGAACAATTAATTCTGTACCTAAACCCCCCGTCAAGATGATCCACACGCCACATATGTGGAATAGCTTAGATACTAATAGCTAATTTTAGTTCGCGACTCTAAAATCAGTAAATAAACATAAATTGTCGAAAAGAGTAAAAGACCTGATTTAATTTAATTTAACAGAAACCCAAATTCAACATTCGTTATAAAATAAAACTAGGATTCACCCATTGTTTGTTCTCAAGCACTAATGAAAGCTTAGCTCATATTAAAATTAAAAACTAAATTAAAAGAATTGGAATTCATATTGTTTACAAAATTAAAATACGAAAAGAACCTAATTTCCGGAATTGGAATGACTACGAACGGAGCTATAGACCCACTCCAGCTCTTGTAGCTTCTTCTTTCTTCCTTCTGTTGCTTCTCTCTGGTGTTTAATCTTGAGGAATGTGAATTGTGTGAAAAATAGAAGTCCAGACCTCCTTTTATAAGTGCAAATTCGGACTAGGACTTGGACCAGAAAATAAAAGCCTAATTAAATGTCCAAGCCCACTTTCTAAGCCCAAAATCCCGTAACTGATGATAGGCCTTCACTAAAACAGCTTTTCCCGATGCGTTACAACTCCGATTGACCTCATTCTAGTTGCTAAAGTTCCGTAACTCGATAAGGAATGATTTATCTTCAAAGGTCAGCGGCTAAATCATCGCTTAAGCACCTCGAAATCAGCAATCTATGGCCTGGAAAGTGGATTTTCAGCTCTAAAAATAACAGTGTTCTAAAAGGCGCTAGGCGCTAGGCGGGCGGTCGACCACCTTCGAGCGCCCAGGGTACTAGGCGGGCGCCTAGGCGGAGCCTAGGCGTTTTCTTGCTAGGCGGTTTTTATATTTATTTGAATATTTTTTTAAATTTATATAATTTTTAAAATAAATTTATATAAATTTTAGTGTTAAAAAATAATTTTTTAAATTTTTTTGTATTAAAAAATAGATTTTTTTAATTTTTTTTAGCTTCTGACCGCCTAGCGCCGCCTGGGTCCGCCTAGGCGCCGCCTAAACCCGCCTAGGCCCGCCTAGGACCTTCTGGGACCGCCTGGAGGCCGCCTGGACCATTTCTGGAAGTTCAGTTACCTTCTAGCGCCTAGGCGCCGCCTAGGCGGCCGCCTAGGCCGAGTTTTAGAACACTGAAAAATAATATCTTCGGGATTTGTCTTCAAGTCTTGACTCTAATTCACGATCTTTGACCTTCTCCTCGGATTCCTCTCCTAGCTAACATCTAAAACCTGTAAACTTTACACTAAAAATACCAATATTACGCGCAAAAGTTTAATAAATTAAAAATGCTAGAAATAAAAAGGTAATTCCGGATTATTGAATATTTAGTACAAAAGTCTATCAAATTAATTAAATAAACACCAAAAATGATGTCTCCTAAGGGTCTAAAATAAGAACAATTAGGGAGACATCAAGACCCCCAACTCAAACCTTTGTCGTCCCGACAAAGTAAAACAAAACAAAGGGGTAGAAGTAAGCGTATAAACAAATAGAAGCTAGCAAATAGACCCTAAAACAATTCTCAAAATAAATCTCATATAGCAAACTCTAGAAATTAATATACACATACACTAATCATGCAACATCAAACCTAAATAATCTCAATCATAAATTTAAGTCGCAATGCTTGAAGGTTACACTTGTACTCATCTCTGTATGATGGCTATAGGGTGGTCATTAATCCTAACTCGCTTTGAACGCTCCACCTAGTCTATTCCCTATTAACAGAATCATAAATTCACTATGCACTTAGGAATCACGAGGTCTTTACGATTATAATATTGGCTTCAGGACGGGTGTGGATGTATATTTGGTAAATTTGAAGTGAGCTTTTGGCTCTCTCCTCACTTACCATCAACATTGTCCTCGAGCTTGAGTTAACGCTCAAAAAGATGTGCTCACTCACCCATTACGCAACAATTTAGCGTCCCATGTCTACCCACTATAAACAAGATGATTTCAGAAAAATTCCACTTTGCCGGATGTTTTATTCATTCATATTTTTCTTTTTATTTTCTTTTCTCTTTTTCTTCTTTTTTTTTTTTTTTTTTTTTTTTTTGTACAGAGGCAAACCGGGTACCCGGATTTTCGAAACCGGGTTCCCGGATCCTACTGTATGATTTTTCAAAAATTTTCATTTTTTCTTTCTTTTTCACTTTTCTACCTTCCCGGCAAAGGGTTACAAGTATATATCATCTGCAATTGTGCTACGATACAAAGCACATCAATCCCAACCCATTAAAGTCCCCATATGTGGTCCCACCACCCCAAACTCAAGCTCGAGACATGTCTCAGGATTGTGATTCAAGTGCGGGTCATATGGTCATGCCTAACAATCTAAGGGATAATGGTTTATATCGTGGCTACAAAGAAAAGGCTAAAGGTTCAAAGTGGGCTAAGACGGATAATAATTCATACAAGGGATAGAAGGCTAAAAAGGCACAAATGGCTAACAAAGAACTGCCCCTATCATTTTCCTACGTACATAGCTTGTCTTTAGTTCATATCTAGGTGGGTTCTCTACTAATTAGGATTTCACGTTCTACACACCAAACATATTCCTTGAGTACAAGCTTACTTCATTTGCATTGTTCATTAATTTTTCCTATCAATTACCTATGTTCGCATGCAATTGTAAGTGCGTTTTATATCAATCCCTAAAGTTCACTATTTACTATCATAGATTTATCAAAAGTATGCTTAAAGGGATATTTAAAAATTTCTATAGTCAAACGCAACTCCGAAAATTCTTTTATTGAAAGCAAATAAAGCAAATAACACATAAAAAACTGGGATGAGGCAACGAACCCCACCCCAAACTCAAAAATGAGTCGTGTCCCCACGACTCGAAAAGAATCAATAAAGCATTTAAACTAATATACACTAAGAGGAAAGTTTAGAAAACGTATCTTAACCAGCGCGAGGCTGGTTATCGGTGTTGCGTTCTGGACCTCTATCTCGCGTAACAGCATCATAAATCGCGTTTTGAAGTGTATTTACGCCTAGGATTAAGTTTCGAAGCAGGTCCAATTCTTTTGTAACGTTTCCCAAGGTAGCAATCATCTGTTCCTGATTCTCTTCGAACACCTGAATCTTCGCTTCCAACTCAGGTACAGTTTTCGCTTTCTTTGATTGAGGAGTTCTCGGACTTCTTGTAGTTCGTGTTGCTTCTTCATGGATGTTCTTGATTGTGCTCAAAGCTATACTCACACCAACTGAAACAGTATCAATATCTGCGTCCTTACGCGGAATCTTTGCGTCTAGACACAACTGAGTAATAGTACAAGGAAACTTCAGATTTTGTTGTTTCATTGGTGATTTCGCGAACTCCATGATCGTATCATAAATGATCTTAGCAACATCAAATGGTTTCTCCTCCAAAATACACTTAATAACAAATATGTGCTCTTTCTTCAACTCGGAAGTGTGTTTAATACCAAAGAAAGTGGGTATTATGAAACGAGACCAAACCTTAGCACGAGGTGTCAAACTACTGCTGTAAAACTGTCCAGGATACCTTTCACCTTCAGGAATTGGGCTAGTCCCATTAACAAGCACGGTCCCCCAAAGGGACTCAAAATCAAAAGAAGGGTTATTAAGAGTTCTTGGAAGGGGCATGTTCCAGAAAAATTGGGTAGTTTCAATGATTTTCGAATACGTTCAATAGAGAAAGGAACTACCTTTTTGCGGACATCAATGGCATCACGGGAGGTTGCTAAACCTTCGTAAAATTCTCGCACAAAAGTAGGAATAAACTCAAGCTTCCTTTCTTGTAACGCCTTCCAACCAAACTTAGCACATGTCACAGCATATTCCTTGTAATCACTACTCATAATACCCTTAGGAAAATTCGTCTCCTCACCAAATTTCAAAAATTCAATTCTTTCACGAACCTGAGTATTCCAACAAGTGTAAACCCTCTTAGGCTTGTGGGCCCACATCTTCATACGCGGAGGTTTCGTAACGGGTGCTTCCGGAATCTCTTGTTCAGTTTCTTCCTCAATGTTCTTCGTAATTTCCTCTTCTGGTTCCTTCTCACTTTCAATCTCATCAATCAATCTTCTCTTTAGACCTGTGATTTCTTTTCTGTTAGAATCAAGCTTAACTTCGTCAATTTTTCGTTTAGGACGCGAATCAGGAATCTCAATAGCTTGTTCTTGAGAACCACCAATGGTGGCCTTTCTTCTAGGAGCAGTTCTTCGGAAATCACCGGTTCTGTTAGTCATCTCTTTTCACCCCAAACTCAAAACTTCAAATAATGAGAAACTTAGAGAAAAAGTTTAGAATTTTGATGTTTTGAGGTTTAAGAACTTAAGAACTAGGTGAAATATGAGATGGGTCTTGGTTAATTTGTAAGGGAGAAGAAAGAATTGGGTTTACTTTAAGGAATTGGGTGAAGAAGAATCTTGGAAAAAACTAAGGATTTGATGTTATTTTGGAGAGGAGGTGAGTTGATCTTATGTTTTTGTGGTGAAAGAGGGTAGGATTTGATGATATATAGTGTTTTGGTAGATGAATTTCGGAGGTAGGGAGGCTATTGGTGCGTTTTAGGTAAATACTTGCAAAGGAGGCCAAGAAAACTAGGTTAAACCCCTCAAAACCGACATCACAGCTTCGAAAACCGGGTTCCCGGTTCCGCGTCGCTGTGACGGCGCGGAAAAAATACTTAAATAATTTTTATTTTTTTTTCTTTTCCTTTTTTTTTTTTTCAAAACGCACCAAAACGCTGGACCCCAAGACGCGGGGTCAGGGATTTTCTTCGCCGAAACCGGGTACCCGGTTCTGTGGAATGCGGGTTCCCGGATTTTCTCGATGGCGCGAGTCAAAACGCGCCAAAACGCAGCACCTCAAAACGCCGGGTCAGAACTTTTGGGTGTTTACAGCTCCGAAACCGGGTACCCGGTTCTGCCAAATGCGGGTACCCGGATTTGTGTCGATGGCGCGAACTAAAACGCACGAAAACGCAAGCCACCAGGACGCTGGGTCAGGGATTTTCAGAAATCACAGCACCAAAACCGGGTACCCGGTTTTGCCAAATGCGGGTTCCCGGTTCCGACGCTGTGATATTACCCAAAAACGCCAAGTGTTGCGTTAAAATGGTTGGTACCAGCTCCAAAACCGGGTTCCCGGTTTGTGCGAAACCGGGTTCCCGGTTTCTCCTGGACATCCAACCAATTTTTCTTCTGTTTTCGCCAAATCGACCCCAAACTCAAGTCCTTTTTACCCCTGAAATCATCAAAAACAACTACCCTTCCTCATTTCTTAATAAAAACAATAAAATTACGAAAATCAAACTAATCTAAATTGCAAAAATGTAAAAACTCAGCTAATATACAAGTAATTGGCTTTTGTTTAACGTCGTTAAGCTCGACGGGTTACCTCACGCTTCTAAGGAGTCTCGAGGAGATACATGACCTCCCCGGGATGTGGATCTTCCGAGCGATTGGTATCTTCACCTCCATGGTATATCTTCAATCTGTGACCGTTAACCATAAAGGTACGGTTCTCTAGCGGATGTTCTATTTCTATCGCCCCATGAGGTGTAACTTTGGTCACAATGTATGGACCTGACCACTTAGATCTTAACTTACCCGGAAAATTGCTGAACTTTGAATTATACTTTAATACTTTTTGCCCCACTTCAAAGTTCTTTGGACGAATCCGATTGTCATGCCATTTCTTTGTATTTTCTTTGTAAAGTTTAGCATTTTCATAAGCATGCAAGCGGAATTCGTCAAGTTCATTAAGCTTCATCATACGATTCTTTCCGGCTAAGATAGGATCTAAGTTCAACTGCGCAATCGCCCAATAGGCACCCATTTCAAGCTCTAAAGGTAAGTGACAAGCCTTACCATACACCATACGATAGGGAGATGCACCAACTGGAGTCTTAAACGCAGTACGATAGGCCCACAACGCATCATCTAACTTCATTGACCAATCTTTTCTTGTAGGACCAACGGTCTTCTCTAGGATTGATTTGACTTCACGATTCGAAACTTCAGCTTGACCATTGGATTGTGGATGATACGCAGTAGATACACGGTGTCTGACTCCATATTTCTCTAGAATAGTCTTCAGATATTTATTAACGAAATGAGATCCTCCATCGCTAATAATCACTCTAGGTGTGCCATGTCTAGTGAAAATATGTGACTTTAAGAACTTAATCACCACTCGTGAATCATTAGTAGGTAAAGCCACCGCTTCTACCCACTTAGACACATAATCAACAGCCAATAAGATATAGAGGTTACCATTTGAAGGAACGAAAGGACCCATAAAGTCTATGCCCCACACATCGAATATCTCAACCTCTAACACATTATTACGCGGCATCTCATCCCTCTTAGATATGTTTCCGGTAAACTGGCATCTCGTACATATCTTAACATATTCATGACAATCTTTTATAAGAGAAGGCCAGTAAAAACCTGATTGAAATACCTTTGCAGCAGTTCTGTCTCCTTTGAAATGTCCTCCATATAATGAATCATGGCATCCAGCTATAATGGCTTGAGTATCTTCCCTTGCTACACATCTTCGTATCATTTGGTCAGCACAAACTTTATAGAGGAACGGATCCTCCCAAAAGAACTGTCTAGCACGATGAGCTAACCTCTTTCTTTCTTGATAAGTAGAACCTTCAGGAAAAACACCACTCACCACTAAATTCGCAATATCTGCATACCACGGAGCCTCATAATCTCGAACAACGAATAAACTCTCATCAGGAAACTCTTCTCTAACTGCTTCAGTACCACTATTCATCTCTGAACCCTCTAAACGCGATAGATGATCTGCAACCTGATTCTCACAACCCTTTCTATCTTTGATCTCTAAATCGAACTCTTGAAGCAATAACACCCATCTGATTAACCTTGGTTTCGCATCTTTCTTCTCCATAAGAAATCTGATCGCGGAATGATCTGTATAAACAATAACTTTCGCTCCAAGAAGATAAGAGCGAAATTTATCAAACGAATAGACAACTGCTAGCAACTCTTTCTCTGTAACTGTGTAATTAATCTGAGCACCACTAAAAGTTTTACTAGCATAGTAAATCGAATGAAAAACCTTCTCTTTTCTTTGTCCTAATACAGCTCCCATACACAAATCACTCGCATCACACATAACCTCAAACGGTAAATTCCAATCTGGAGGTAACACTATAGGAGCAGAAATAAGCTTTTCTTTGATTGCTTTGAAGGCCGTTAAACAAGCTTCATCAAAAAGGAACTTGCAATCCTTTTCGAGTAAGTTGCATAACGGTTTAGCAATCTTAGAAAAATCTTTAATAAAACGCCTATAAAAGCCAGCATGGCCAAGAAAACTCCTTACCCCTTTAACAGAAATAGGAGGGGGAAGAGTTTTAATTACCTCTATCTTTGCTCTATCAACCTCTAAACCAACACTCGAAACTTTGTGACCCAGAACAATACCTTCGCGAACCATGAAGTGACACTTCTCCCAGTTGAGCACCAAATCTGTTTCCTTGCATCTCACTAACACTTTCTCCAAGTTATCCAAACATATATCAAAATCATCACCAAACACGGAGAAATCATCCATGAACACTTCAAGGAAATTATCTATCATGTCCCAGAAGATGGCCATCATACACCTTTGAAAAGTAGCGGGAGCGTTACACAACCCAAATGGCATTCTGCGATATGCAAAAGTACCAAATGGGCATGTAAAGGTAGTCTTATGTTGATCTTCTGGAGCCACGTAAATCTGATTGTACCCGGAGTAACCATCCAAGAAGCAATAATATTCTCTTCCGGCTAATTTGTCTAACATCTGATCGATGAAGGGCAAGGGGAAATGATCTTTTCTGGTGGCCTTGTTCAGCTTTCTGTAATCCATGAAAACTCTCCAACCTACTACCGTTCTCGAAGGAATCGCCTCATTTTTATCGTTAAGAATTGTTGTTATTCCTCCTTTCTTCGGCACACACTGAACCGGACTCACCCATTCACTACTCGAAATGGGATAAATAATCCCCGCATCTAAAAGCTTGATCACCTCTTTCTTTACCACATCTTTCATCACTGGCATCAATCTTTTCTGACCTTCAACTGAGCGTGCATTAACATCTTCTAGTATGATTTTGTGTTGACAATAGGATGGACTAATGCCTTTGATATCAGAAATTGTCCAACCTATTGCTTCTTTGTTGGCTCTTAACACACGCAACAGTTTATCTTCTTGAGGACCTGTTAAATTAGCTGAAACAATAACAGGTAGAGTTTCATTAGTACCCAAATAAGCATACCTCAAGTGTGCTGGCAATGGTTTTTCTTCCAACTCCGGAGGAGACTCAATTGAAGGTTTCTTTTTAGGAATAATCTCCCCCTGTTCTCTCACAGGTTCATAGGCAAGACGCCTATACTTCGGATTTTCAGAATTGAGAGCTGCCACTGTTTCTGTAAGCTCCTCCATCATCTCAGGTGAATCTAATGTCAAAGCAGCCTGCAAGATATCATCAAAATTTAAGCAATTAAATACCTCTTGCGATGCTTGCTCTACTACATCCATTCTGAAGCAATCTTCCTGAGAATCTGGGAATTTCATAGCTCGAAATACATTGAATTTCACTTCCTCATCTTGTATCCTCATTGTCAATTCGCCATTCTCTACATCGATCAATGTCCTCCCTGTAGCTAGGAAGGGTCTACCCAAAATAATGGGGACATTTCTATCTGCATTGTATTCAAGAATTACGAAATCAACAGGAAATATAAGTGTACCTGCCTTAACAAGGACATCCTCAATACGGCCTTCAGGATGAGCAAGAGACCTGTCCGCCATTTGCAAGACCATAGAGGTAGGTCTTGCGTTTCCAATTTTAAGCTTATCAAAGACTGACTTGGGCATCAAGTTGATGCTTGCCCCCAAATCGCATAGCGCCTTTCCCTTCCATTCTTCTCCAATCGATATGGGAATCGTGAAACTCCCCGGATCAACTAACTTCGGAGGTAATTTGCTCTGGCAAATCGCACTACACTCTTCAGGAAGGCCAATCATCTCATTATCACAGTAGGGCCTTTTATTAGTGAGGGCCCTCTTCAAAAACTTCGTATACTTAGGAATATCTCGAATTGCCTCAAGTAACAGAATATTAATACTCAAACCCCTCACTCTATTGAAGAATTTCTGAAAATCACCCATATCACCTTTTTTCTGAACTCGCGATGGAAACGGTGGTGGAGGGCGATTGCTTACAATTTCATCTCTCTTTTTCGGAATTTCTCTTGGTCTTTCTATCTCTTCAACCTCACTATCTTTCTCATTCTCTTTCTCTTTCTCACCCACTTCCTTTTCTTTTCTTGGGACTTCTTTCTCTTTCATAACGGGAAAAGGAGGTGGAGGAAGGTTCTTACCACTTCTTAATGTAACAGCCTTGCAATCTTCACGTTGTGTTGGATTTTCCGTATCGCTAGGAAGTTGCCCTTGTGGATGCTGATTCAGCTGTTTATTAATTTGACTTAGCTGATTCTGGAAAATCTTCATATTTGCTTCAGCTGCGTTTTGACGTTCCAAAGCTTGTGTTTGAAGAGCAATCAAATTTTCAACGGTTTTCTGAAGGGTAATTACTCCTTCTTGTGGATGGGCAGCTAGAGCTTTCTGGTTTAAATTCTCATCGTAGGTATTCTGAGGAGCTTGTCTTTGCACATAATTGTTTTGATTCTGTCCTCCTTGATGATTGTTATGTGGTCTTGGATTATAGTTGTTGCCTTGAGGACGCGGCTGATACGCGTAAGTAGGATTGGCTGCCCCATTAGGATTTGAGTATTGAAACCCAGGATGGTTTCTGTTAGGCTGATATCCATTACCACTTGAATTGAAATTACCTCTATTGGACATAAAATTCACTGATTCTTGGTTATTCGGACAACTTTCCTCATCATGATCATCTACCTTACAAATTGAACACATATAAACCTCTTGTGCAGCATGCACAGCTACCTTCTTACCCGAAAATCCTTCTTTCACAGCTAGAGTAAGCTGCTTCAATTGTTGTTCTATGGTGTTCTGGATCTTATTTTCAAACGTAGCAAATTTCTCTTCCATGTCAACATTATTTACTCCCTTGACTGGTGTTCTTACTGAGCTCCACCCAACTTCATTCTTGACTGTTCTCTCTAAAATAATTTTGGCATGAGCGGGTTGAACTTGAAGAAAACCTGCTCCACATAGCGTATCCAATTTCTCTCTTGAAATTCCATCAAGGCCTCTATAAAAGATCTTTAACTGTTGTTGTTCTGAAAATCCATGATTAGGAACTTTACGCAAACACATCTGAAATCTTGTCCAACTTCTTCCCACAGTTTCCTCATACTCTTGACGGAATTGCGTCAATTCTAGTTCAGCATCTAACCTCATGTTACTTGGGTAATACCTGTCAAAGAAAGCAATTTCTAATTGGTTCCAATTAGTAATCTTCGTAGGATCTTGCGTATCGTGCCATTCACTTGCTCCATCAATGACAAAGAATTTAAAAGCAGCAAAATACATCTGTTCTCTTGAAACCCCTTGTGTGATATAAGAATCACATATCTGTTTGAATTTCTGTACCGCTCTAAGAGGATCTTCCGATGGTCTTCCGCGAAAGTTTCCAAAGTTTTGGAACTGAGCTAGCATACCCGAATCTGGACGGAATCTCGGAACATCAATATCTGGAGCACCTACTCCTATAGCTGGAGCGCGGAATGGAACTTCTGGAGGGCCATTAGTGAACCACGGATCATGATTCATCACTATCTGGACTGGAGGATTAGGATTTAGTGGTTGAACTTGAGGAATAACGCCTGGAGCTAAAGGTTGTCCATTTGCATCTAACTGGCCTTGTCCATTCTGTTGACCTTGAATAATGATATTCTCCATTATGTTACTTAATTCTTCTACTTCTAAAGCTTCTCGTTCTCTTCTTCTTCTGTTCGCAAGTCTGATCAACGATTCTGGATTACTAAGGATCGGAGGTGTTGGCTCTAGATCCTTGAATAGCCTTCTTCGCATACACCAAACCTAAAAACCTGAAAAAGCTAACAAACAAAAAGCGTAAAACTGATAAAATAAAATAAATGCACTTATCACTAAAGGATAAACACCGTGGTCACACGCTACCGTCCCCGGCAGCGGCGCCAAAAACTTGGTGGTCCTTTGTGTGTTCTAAAAATAAATGCAAATGCTAATCGAACCACAACCGCAAGTGTACGGTTGTCCCAAGTAGTATGTATGATAATACAGATTCGTTCCAAGGACGGATGGTTGATCACAATGTTTAGCAAGTAGTGATTGATGCACTTATGAAAATAAAAGATAATAAATTGTTTGTTTTGGTTTTGTTTATTAATTCTAAATAAATGAAAGACAAATAATTAAATGCAAGTAAAAGATAAGACGCAAGTAAAATAAGTGAAAACGCAATATGAGATGTAGTACTTGAGAACGCAAGGATCCTCCTAATTTTACTTTCTAACTTATGTTGTTTAAGGGCTAAATCAGTCAATTACAATGGTCGGGATTCTAAATTCCTTATACCCCCGTCAGGGTGGACTATAAGGCAATCCTAAAGTGTCACTAGTCCCGTCAGGGTAAATATGATCCACCGTTGGATGATTAAGATTTATTAACACTTTGGCCCTAGGATTAACTAAGTTCGTCAGAATCAATAGTTTTTATCCCAGATTGAACAATTAATTCTGTACCTAAACCCCCCGTCAAGATGATCCACACGCCACATATGTGGAATAGCTTAGATACTAATACCTAATTTTAGTTCGCGACTCTAAAATCAGTAAATAAACATAAATTGTCGAAAAGAGTAAAAGACCTGATTTAATTTAATTTAACAGAAACCCAAATTCAACATTCGTTATAAAATAAAACTAGGATTCACCCATTGTTTGTTCTCAAGCACTAATGAAAGCTTAGCTCATATTAAAATTAAAAACTAAATTAAAATAATTGGAATTCATATTGTTTACAAAATTAAAATACGAAAAGAACCTAATTTCCGGAATTGGAATGACTACGAACGGAGCTATAGACCCACTCCAGCTCTTGTAGCTTCTTCTTTCTTCCTTCTGTTGCTTCTCTCTGGTGTTTAATCTTGTGGAATGTGAATTGTGTGAAAAATAGAAGTCCAGACCTCCTTTTATAAGTGCAAATTCGGACTAGGGCTTGGACCAGAAAATAAAAGCCTAATTAAATGTCCAAGCCCACTTTCTAAGCCCAAAATCCCGTAACTGATGATAGGCCTTCACTAAAACAGCTTTTCCCGATGCGTTACAACTCCGATTGACCTCATTCTAGTTGCTAAAGTTCCGTAACTCGATAAGGAATGATTTCTCTTCAAAGGTCAGCGGCTAAATCATCGCTTAAGCACCTCGAAATCAGCAATCTATGGCCTGGAAAGTGGATTTTCAGCTCTAAAAATAATATCTTCGGGATTTGTCTTCAAGTCTTGACTCTAATTCACGATCTTTGACCTTCTCCTCGGATTCGTCTCCTAGCTAACATCTAAAACCTGTAAACTTTACACTAAAAATACCAATATTACGCGCAAAAGTTTAATAAATTAAAAATGCTAGAAATAAAAAGGTAATTCCGGATTATTGAATATTTAGTACAAAAGTCTATCAAATTAATTAAATAAACACCAAAAATGATGTCTCCTAAGGGTCTAAAATAAGAACAATTAGGGAGACATCAATCATCCTCGGGAATCCTTCCTCAACACCTAACTCTCTTTTGTCTTTATGTTCTTCTTACCTTCTTTAACCTTCACGTCATCTCGAATGACCCCAAACTCAAAACTTCAAGAATTCCTAAATTTTTTGGATGAAATTTGTACTTTTGGTGTTCTTGAAGGTGTATGGATATGGATTATAGTGTGTTATGAGTTGGGTTATGAATATCTCAAGGTTTCGGAAAGGGTTGATGGGTAAACTTTAATCTTTAGTGAATTTTTTTTGGTATTAAAGTGTGAATTTTTGGTGTTTTAAAAGTACTTGTGATATGATCATGTGTTTGGATGATGTTTAAATGGAGTATTTGATGGTAATTTGGTGTTTTGATGGTGAGTTGCATGTATTTTCGGAGTTTGGGTTCGTCAACAATGGAGTTTTATGCCTGAGAGTCTAAAGAAAAAGGAAGAAAAAAGTTTAAATAAAGATTAGATCAACTCTCGCAGACCCGGCTAATATGCCGGCGATAAGGCCGGCAAGCCGGGCCTGTAATTTTCTTTTTCGTGTTCGCAATATTTTGATGCGTGTAGCGGATGATTTTCCAGTCGCTCGCGAAAAGTTGGCCAGTATGTCGGCGATCAGGCTGGCTTGCGGTCGCGAATTTGTTTTCTCATTGACGCACATTTTTGTTGCGTATAAGGGCACGTTTTCCAAGAACTTTGGCCGACATGCAGGTCGTGGATTCGTTTCATCACCAACGCACTTCCACGTCGTCTAAGTGTGCCAATTCCAGGGACTTGGGCCGGCATACAGGCCGTATGACCGGCTAGCTGGTCCATGCATTCGCATATGGCCACTTAGACGTGTATTTGCTCCGTCTCACACCTACCCCACCCCAAATTCAAGGATTTTAATTCCTGCAAACATAAAAAACACTCCAACCCTTCTCATTTCTTAAAAAATTACACTAGAAAACATCAAATTACTATATTGTACACTATGAAAGCATTTTTTTTTTAAACATGGGTTGTCCCCAAGAAGCGCTTTTGTTTATTATGTCTTTAAGTTCGACGCGTTACCTTCCATGAAGATTGTATTGAGGCCTTTGCGGTACCCCTCCGCTTAAACTCGCCTCTCCCTTTGACATGGTAACGTAGAACTTTCCCATCTAGACTCTGATTCATTCGATCTTTGAAAGGGATGGGTAAGATCCTCGTTTCACCTTCTTACTTTTATGACAAACTCATTCTCCACCGCGTGATAATAGATGACCGTCCTGAACGGTATAAGCTCATATTTATTCTTTTCAATCTCCCGTTCATCATTGAAAGGAGGTGGGTAGCTTCCCCTCCTTGTCGTCCGACTCTCACGGTGTGGCACCTTGCTTGCACAGTTCATGTTGATTATTTTTGTGGTGGAGGTTGCTCATTTACGGGTTGAGCTTTACTTTCATTCATGATTAGTGATGGGAATGGTGACGTGTGAAATTTTTGTGGTGGAGATTCAACTTCTATTTTATTGTGAACCTTGAGCTCTTCAATTGACTCTTCAACCACTTCAGATTTGTCTTCGTCTTCAACCCAATCTTCCACTATTACCTCATCATATTCTTGTTGTGGAATCTCCTTAACCTCGATCACCTCTTCTTTATGTTCGCATTCTATATCTTGATTATGTGCACGCACCTTAGGAATAGCAATCTCTGTTTCTAATTCTAGGATTTGTGTTGCTACTCCTTATTCCGCAATACTAACAAGATTCTCAAACACATGGTGGTTCCCATGTATAATTTTCACGGTGGTTATATCACTATCACAAATTTCTTCTTTCCACCTCGGCTGCTTCTTCTGATTGATCTTTTCTATCCCTCAGAGGAGTGGAATCTTGACAAGACTTGCTACTTGCTACACACGGCGAGGTCAAGAGAATTATTTTGGGCGATTTTAGGATTTGCAATTTGAGCGTGTCTTGGTCTATCATCTTGTTTCTATCATAAGCTTCATCTAGCATTTTTTGTATTCTTTCTGATGTCGAATTAAACTTTCCTTCCAATGGCGCATGTATTTAGCAAGTGTTTCATTCAGACCGGAAAGAGTTATCTGTGGAGGTTGTTGAATATTCCATCCTTGCTCTTGTAGGTAGTGATAAGGTGACTGTTGTTGATTATTCCCGATCCACTGGTTGGTCTATCTTTGCTCTTGCGGGTATGGATAAGGTGGTTTGTAGAAGTTACGACCCCATTGTTGTTGTCCCGAAGAGTTTTACCAATACTCGAATGGACCACGATTTTGATAATGTTCTCCATACATCTTTAATGGAATCTCTTGGGCATTATCCTATGTATAGACCTGTGAATGAAAGACAAAAACAAAACCAAGTGTAAAACAGAAATAATTAACTCTGCTAAAGAAATAATCACAAAAATCACACGCTGCAATCCCCGACAGGGCGCCGAAAAATTGGTCGATCCTAAAGTGTGATAAAAATCAACACTAAAGAAGAGAAGCGACTACCGCAAGTGTACGGGACGTCCAAGTAATAAATCAGTAAAAACGGGTTAATCGTCTCCACATGTATTGCTAGGCAAGACAGATTGTTTAGACGATAAATATAATTAATTGTTGTACAAACTAAATAAAAGATAAATATATGTTTGTTAGGTTTTTGAATTGTAAAACTACTAGACGCAAGAAAGTTAATTAACTAAGAGATTAACTGAATGCAAATAAATTAAAGATAAAAGAGTAGACACAAATAATAGAAGTATACTTGAGTCTCGCTAGGGATTCACCTAAGTTCATGTAATTAATGTTTTCGCTAAGGGCATAACTGATATTTCTATATTAGTCGGGACTCTACTATTTCCTAACTCCTGTCAGGGTAGACTTAGGAACTACCCTACAATATTACAAACCACGTCAGGGGGACTATAAGGTACGTTCAGATGATTACAAAAATTACCCAATTGGCTATGCAGTTAGTCAAGCCCGTCAGGATCAATGACGAATACCACGCATTTATTATTTAGCTCATTAATTAAACTCCCTTCCAGATGATCACTGCCACTAGTGCATAGCCTAATTACTATGACATATCTCTGATTAGCTAATTCATTGATAGTAAATAGGTACGAAACAATAATCAATATAAAATACCCAACTCAACTTCTATAAACTGGTCTCAAATTGAAATACACTAGTTAAATAAATTAGGGTTCATCCCATTACGCGATTCTCAAGTATAATGAATTTAGCTCATAATTAAATGTAGAAAATAAATAAAACTAATGAAATACATATTCCTAAATTAAATTGACCAGAATTTAAATGTTGGAATGATTTGGCTGTTGTTGGAGGAAGAAAGTCTTCTCCAACTTCTTCCTCCTCGCTTCCAAGTCTTCTGCTCTGACTCTCTCTCATAAATATGATATAAAATTAAGCGTAAATGAGAGATACTGATTTATGAGATTTAGGAAGTCTTATATAGAGCTTAAAAACGGACTGGGACCCTATTAGACTTAATTAAATGATTAAGGGCGCAAGTCCATTATATAATTCCCGCATTTGTTGTACACAAAAACAAGTGTAACTTTCACATCGTAAGTCCAAATCATCTGATTCCACTTCTCAAACTTCACTGACTCAGAGGTGCATCTTTTTCATTTGAACCACCAGGTCATATATGCACCGTTTGGGCTTAGGAAGGGTTATAAGTGACGACTTTTCAGTTTCGAATGCTCCTCCTCCTTCACTAAAGTGATGTCTTTCTCTCTTTTGACACTTCTTTTTGTTTTTGGACTTTAAACTTCACTTATTCTCTTCATCTTAATGCCTTTTAGCATCCATGTACCTAAAAACTTCACAGTAAACAAGCAAAATAACGCACAAAAGCAATAAAAGTAACAATAATACAAATCCGAAAGGAAGAAAGTACAGTATAGCAAAACATATTTATAAATCAACTAACTAAATCCAATTTCTACCTAAAATGATATCATCTAATGGGATTTATATATCACAAACAAAGAGATATCAGTTAAAAATGGGAGCACTTAAGTTTTAGACGTATTCTTTTTCTAATGACATTCCAAACATAGCCAATAAAATAGATAAATACCAACTTGAAAATAAATTTTTGTTTTTATTTTTTAATTTTTAATTTTCAGAAACTCTGCGTGTAAGATATTTACCTTACTTTTTATTTCGTCAATGTGGATTTTTATTTTCAAAAAACTGTTAGCATGAAATCGATTAAAAATCATAAATTTTCTTCTTAATTTTCAACAGAAACCAAGAGTTTAAAGTTGGGTAATAACAATTTGATTGAGATGACTTTGTTATGAATGAAACAATTTTTCTTTTTTTGGACAAATGAGCGAAACAATTTGATTAAGATAATTTTGTTATGCCCCTGCATATGGATGAGTTTCCATGTGCAAGTAAGTATCGTCTCACATAATAAAAATGAAATCTTAGTGGAATCAGATGTGAAGATTTAATGTATTCCTATAAAAAGAAGAATCTAATGCTTAAAAAAATAGTATTTTCCAGGGATTCGTCCTCTGAGAAACATCTCTCCCAAGGAATAATGCAATTATACAATTAAGAATCTGCAGAAAACTCTTTTTTGCTTTCCATTAATCTAAGGAATTAATTCGACTAAAGAAAAAGATCTAACGAATTAATGTCATCTCATTATATATGTTTGTAAAAACAACAAAAAGAAATCAAAAGATCTTAATTCAAATAGTCCATGTGCTTTTAGTAATCTACAGGTGTTAATGATAATTTGTTCATGTAAATGTAAGAATTCATTGTTTTATTGGTTGTTCGATCCTAATCCATCTTAGTGATGCAATCGAGCTGTATTAAAATACAAATTTATTCCTAAAAAACTTTGAAATATAATATAAGTGTCTAAATAACTCTAAGATTAGTTTTTTTCTTTAAAAAACAACAAATTAAGCATTGCGAAAATAGAGTTAAAAGACACATAGAAACCAATGATATTGTGAGGTAAACAATGAAAAGCAATAGTTTATTGAGCACTTATGCATTGTTTGGATTCAAATTATCAAAGAAAAGGAAATGATAGGAATATAAAAATGTTAAAAGAATGGAAAAGAAAGTAATAACCGTGTTTGGATTACCAAAATATTAATAAAAAAAGAAAGTAATTGATTAACGAATCACTTGTTTGGATTCACATTATTAAAAGAAAGGAAATAATTATTTTACATAAAAAATACTTTTATGCCCTTTTATATGTTATTTAAAATATTATATATTGCAATTATAAGGTTATTTGTGACATTTTAAATAGTAATAATTTCTTTTCTTTTAGAATGATTCCAAAATGGGAGGATTAAATAATTTATATTTTTAAAGGAAAGCAGAGGATTGTGCAATCCACTGAATTACTTTCCTTTAATAAAAAATCGAATTCAAACAAAAGAAAGGAATATTCAATCCTATCATTTCCTTTCGTTTTCTTTAAAAATATGAATCCAAACATTACATTAATCATTCATTACAACCACACAAGATCGGTTTGGGATGCTAGTTCTCTTAACCGTCTTACTCTTGATGACTCTACCACTGGTTTGGACGAATGGGTCCTTCTTCTCTACGATTATGCGAAAGCGATTCAGCGACAAAGGAGATGAGACCCTCTATTTTGTTGCCTATTTGGTTGGAATATCGAGACTAGTAGAAATGCTTCTATCTTTAGAACTCGACCTGAAACTCTGGTTACAGTTAATAATACTTTTTGTTTCTATGATGAGTTCTCTAAAGTCGTGGCTACAAAGTCTGAGGAAAAAGTAATTATTGAGAGGGGTCTTAACGGGATCTCACATTAATAGGGTAGCTAATGAAACTCTTACGACGACTCGTACTCAATAATCTTATGTCCCTTCTAATACAGTGAACAGATTAGGTCCCCTAGTTAATCATCAACAATAAAAAGGATATTATCTATAAAGGTGTGGGTATGGTGAGATCACACTCCATCCCCTCATGGACACCCCCATCTTTAATTATTTTAAAATTAATTGTGATGTTGTTCGGAACGCCACAAACAGTTTAGCAGTATTGGGTTGTGTGTCAGGATTTCAGGAAGAATTTTAGTCATGGGAGAGTTTGGAAGTATAGCGCATGATCCCTGATCGAAACGAAGACCCTTAGAGGTGTTTTTGCATGCAGATTAGCGAAGGGTTAACCGAGAGCAACCATCATCGTTGAGAATGATTGCGATAGTGTTATACAAGTCGTCAATGACCCAAGTTCTAAAACTGATAAAAGATTATGTAATAGTTTAGTCGAGATTATTTATTTGATTTTTTTTGTAATATTTATTTTTTGCTTGTCCCGAGAAAAAAAATTGTTGATTGGATGGCAAAATAAAAGCTATAAGATATTTCGTTTAGTCACCGAGTGACCTTTCCCCTCCCAAATTAGCGAGTCCTCTATCCTGAGACATCGATCCAATTGGAATTGGTTGAACGTAGTAATGTTGAGCCTTTAGCCTTTTTAATATTATGTTTTCGGTTTAAAAAATAGTGATACTGACTAGTTATCTCATCAATATCTTATACTACTGACTATACTATACAATTTAACACACTAGTGAAATGGGAGATATGTTCGATAAAACTGGTGCATCACTCTTAACATTGATGGCTTATCAATACATCACTTGCTAGACTTCTCTTGGTGCATATAAATCAAAGCTCTCTGGCCCCTTGCTTGTAGATGAGCGTGGATTAGTTCATTTCCCAGGTTTGATGTATTTGTTGTTTCCTTCTTTAGGGAGTTCTTCATATTTTACGTCTCTCGCGGGAGCTCCGACAACCTACTGGTTAAACTCAAGAACCCTACCTAACTAATTGTAATATTCTTATTAATATGAGTTATTACAGGTTATTACATCATTGGCCAAATATTGGAGATACGAATCCCCTTTTTGATGGATCAAGAATCCACACACCGTGCTTATTTATTGGTAAAATTCATTTTGAATATCCCTATGTGATTCTTTTTGAAGAATATAGACCTATTAGCCTCTGTAATGTAATTTATAAAGTAAGTGCAAAAATACTTATTAAAATATTACAAGAATATATGCATCTTATTATAGATGATAATCAATCTAGCTTCATACATGGTAGAGGGATTATTAATAATATTCTTATTAAACATAAAATGTGATACTTTTTAAAAAGGAAAAGAAAGACTTTAAATTTATTATGCAACAATTATACCAGATGTTGCTAACGCATATGAAACGTGGAATGAGATTTTATTAGAAATATAAAAGAAAGAATGGGATTTAGAATAACTTGGATTTCGTGGATAATGGAATGTGTCACATCGTTTTCATATTAAGTTATTATTAATGGTAATCATGTAAATCTAAATAATCATACTAAAGGTTTTAGACAATCGGATCCCCTATCCCCCTTCCTTGTTTGCATCATAACACAAGATCTATCTACTCTCTTGAAGGATTAAATAGACAAAAAACTTATTACATGAATTAAACAATGCCCAATGATAAGTCATATATTTTTTGTTGATGACAGTCTATTCTTCTTAAGAGCATAAGAGGAGGAAATTGAACATTTTTGTGAGGTTTTAAATGATATAGTAATGCATCAGGACAAAGTATCAACTTCTATAAACATGGAGTAATGTTCTACCCCTATATAAAAAGCTATTTACCCATAAGCTAAGAATTAATAGATTTCAGTAACTTGGGCAAATATTTAGGTCTCCTTACATAATGATGAAGATTTAAACTCAAAGCACTTAACAGTTTATTAGATAGAATTTCTCAAAAGTTTGATAGTTGGAATATATAATTCCTTTCAGAAACATACAAAGAAATTCTTATAAAAACAGTAATTGAAGCAAGTACATCCTATACAATGGCAATCTTTCTTATTCCAACTAGTATTGGTGAAAAGATAAACTCATTAATATCTCAGTTTTGGTGGAACAATAAGAATAAGAAAGAAAATACATTGAATTGAATGGGAATAAATAACCATTATTAAAAATGATAGGGGAATGGGATTTCAAGAAATGAAGATAAAAAATAAAGCCCTACTAGCAAGTAATACCTAGAAGTTAATGAGTAATCCTAACCCATTACTTGCAAGATTACTTAAAGGAATTTACTATTGTAATACAACACTGAATAAAGCTACCTTGGGCTATCATCCATCCCGGGGATGGAGAAGCTTCCTTGAAGGAAGAGACTCCTTCATTAAGAACTTGAAATGGAACATAGGGAATGGATATAGCATCAACCTTTGGAAAGAATCGTGGATTCCAGGCATAAAGAATATAAAAATGTCTCTAGGTTGTGATATAAGTAGAGTCTTTAATATATACTATCATAATACCAAATATGTGATGAAAATAAAGTTTATAGATGGTATTATGAAGAATTAGCTATGAAAATACTAAATATAATGACACTGATAACTTACATGGAAGATAAGGCTAGTTAGATCTTGTCTAAAGATTGTGAAATTACCTAAAAAAGAATGTACGATCAATGCATTAAAAAAAAGTTAACAGTGAAGAAAGATAAGGAATTTTTTTTACCTATTCGTCCTATAACACCCCTAAACATCTCTGGAAAAATATTTGGTCCCACGAGATACCCCCTAAGTTGAATTTTTTTGAAGGCTTATAAAAGGTCTCTACCAATTGAGGAGAATAAATTTAGAAGGAAATATGCTAAGAATAATTGTTGTAAACTCTGTAAGAATTATAAAGAAATGTGTGAACACCACCTATTTGAGTACTCTTAGCTTAGAGCAGTGTGGTTTCCTGTCCTTATGCAATTACTTTCAATAGGTCCTATAACAAAAAGAGTATACTTATGGTTCTATAAACATTACTCTTTAAGAGGTGTATGCGACCTTAAGGGTAGAAGACTAGAAGAGATGGCAATCTTCATAGCATGGAAAATCTAGAAATTTATGATAATATTAAGCTTGATCCTACTAGAGCCTTCTCTTTAGCTATTTTAGCATGTGATAAAGTTGTAAACATCACAAAAAATCTCTAAGGCTAGTAAAATAAAATAAATAAATCATACAAGCAATAATCATAAAGAGATGAAGAGTCTAATTAACCCTCAAGAACAACAAGATAACAAGGAAATAGAAAGAAGGAGTAAATTAAGAATACCTGATAAAGTTACGAAAAATGATCATAATATACTAGATGGACTAGAAATCTTAGTAATAAGACACTAATGGTTCACACATATGCTTTTTAACTTATTTAATAATAATGCATCTCCTGCTTGTATACTTAGATATGGACATGTAAAACTAATATGTGGTGCATCGTGGAAATTTATTTGTAACAGTTCTAAAAACACAGAGTTAATTGCAATGCGCAATACAGTACCTTCAACTAGGAATTTTCAAGGATACGAAGCCTAGATTCTCAGTGATAGCGAGACAATTGTAAACCAGCTGAGAGCAGCAAAGATATACTAAAAAACCTTGCATAAACTTCTATATCTTAATATTTTAAATTTGGATTGTAATAGAATAATTAATTTATTTCAGGAAATAACTTAACCCGCACTCTTTTCTTCTAGTAGTATATATTTTTTTAATACATGAGAGAGCCACTTTGGACTCGGAGTAAATGACTCCAATGAGATTCAATCCCATGACCTCTTGGTCTCTGTGGAGTAACCTAACCACTAGGCCAACTATCGGCCTCTGACCAAACAAAACAAAAAATCAATTGAATCTAGGGCCATTGTATACAATAAGATAAAGTTATTGGGCTTTAGTCTAACATAACTGACCCACTTATATTGAGTATTCAAACCCATAAAAGGTTTGGCTGGGCTTATCTACTTTCTCGTCTTTTTCCTCACTCGTTTAATAAAATCCCCCGCCACGCATCCATTGCCACCGTACGGAGATCATACTGCACCACCAACAACCTCCAAAAGCCATTTTTTCAGGTAAAATCTCTTTTTTCCGTTCAATATTTTGTTCTATAGCAACCCTAATGTTAATCTTAGCTTCAAACTATTATCTTCACTTTCCTATTTCCTAATTTTAGTAGAAGTTATCGAGAGTTAGCTTTACTGTATGTATTCATCCCTGGTCTTGAATTCTTAATCATTAATGAAGAACGAGAACAAATAATTAATAATTCTACAGTTTTTTTAAACCCTTTGTTCCAACGTCAATTGCTCACTTCCTGTTCGACGAAATTACTCTTTCAAATTTCTTAATATCTAACATACAAATGTATGTTTGTATGTACAATTATATCCTTTATGTGTTTATTTCCAGTGTTAAACAGCTATAATTCATCATGGGCTATGCACAATTAGTAATTGGCCCAGCAGGAAGTGGAAAAGTAAGTAATAAAATATCTTCTCATTACATAAATTTCACACAACACCCTTAATTCTTACCTTTTTTACCTTTTTACAGTCTACATATTGCTCTAGTTTATACCAACATTGTGAAGCAATGCAAAGATCAATTCATATAATGAATCTCGATCCAGCTGCAGAAAATTTCGATTATCCAGTAGCCATGGATATTAGAGAACTCATATCTTTAGATGATGTAATGGAAGAACTTGGATTAGGTCCAAATGGTGGATTAATTTACTGTATGGAACATCTTGAAGAAAATCTCGACACTTGGTTAACTGATGAGTTAGATAATTACTTAGAAGATGATTACTTAATTTTCGATTGTCCAGGTATATTATTTAATATAAAACATTTAAATTACTCCAAACTTCACAAATATTCATAATTAATTATTATAAACAGGACAAATCGAGCTTTTCTCTCATGTACCAGTGCTTAAAAACTTTGTAGAGCATTTAAAACGTAAAGATTTCAATGTCTGTGTAGTCTATTTACTCGATTCTCAGGTATTACTTCGAAATATTTCAAAATATTTCGTCTGTTAGTATTATGAATGTTATAAAAGTAAAGGGTATTGTCGTCTTTTTCAGTTTATAACAGATGTGACAAAGTTTATAAGTGGGTGTATGTCTTCACTTTCTGCTATGATTCAACTTGAATTACCTCATGTTAATATTCTCTCGAAAATGGACCTTGTAACAAACAAAAAGGAAATTGAAAAGTTAGTATTTTTATTTTATTTTTCTTATATATATTTATACTAAATTACGTTTATGTCCTTAGTTACTTAGATCCAGAGCCACAAATGCTACTAGGAGAGTTGAATCAACGTATGGCTCCACGTTTTGCGAAGCTTAATAAAGCTTTAATAGAATTGGTAAGTTGTATAATTTTTAATTAATTTTTTTTTGAGAAAATAAAAAATTTCTGTTTGGTTAATTAGGTGGAACAATATAGCATGGTGACCTTTTTACCCTTGGATTTACGGAAAGAGAGCAGGTATTTTTTGTATATATTCTTGTTATAGTTAAAGAGTATTAACTAATGATTTGTGTATTTTTTTTTTTTTTTGCAGTATAAGGTATATTTTGTCACAGGTGGATCAATGTATTCAATATGGTGAAGATGCTGATGTGAAGATTAAGGATTTTGATGATCCTGAGGATGATTAAAAATCTAGTGATGTGAATTTTAATTGCTTGTTAGTATTTTCTGTTTAGTGAACAAGATTTCGTGTATTCCGTCAAAAAAAAAGAAAAAAAAAAAACAAGGATTCGTGGATAACTACTTACTTTTAACTGGATTATGTCTATGTCTAAGTCTATTTTAAGTCAAATGGAGATTATAAGTGGTTTAGACAGACAATATAATAGTACATATACCAAGTTTGAAAAAAAACACTCAAATAAAGGAAAGTAAGTACGATTATTTTGATTAAACCATTACCAAATAACTATTTTTTATTTATAAACGAACAAGTTTTTACAAACCATGATTTTGTGTTTGAGATACATATTTATACTATGAATTAATTCAAGGGTTAATTATCAATAAACTTTTGCAGCCTTGTCTAATATCTCAACTCAAATTGCACAAAATGTATGGTAACTTTTATAGGTAAAAAAGTAATGGCTATAGTGAGCTAACTTTTATGAGCAAAAATTTGCCATAAGAAAACAACAATCTAGTTTTTGATTCATTTTTTATCCTACAAAAGTTAACCAAAATGGTGCATATTGAAACGTACACGGTCTTCTAATTACGAGTATCAATTAGGATTCCGTATGAGTTGAAAACACTTCTAAATGGACAAAAAGTGTTTCTTTGAAAATCAGATTAGTTGATAAAAATACTTAAAATGCTTTCAAGTGATTTAGAATCCCTATAATATTTCTTATTATATGTTCACATCTCATAGAAAATACTTTGAAATGAAAACACTTCACAAGATGCAATCCAAACAAGCCATAGATATATCAATCATTTACAATTTGGAATACTTTTAAGGGAGAACTAATTCAATATCTCAACTGTTATACAATAATATTGGACCTTCAAACCATGATTTTGTACACATGTTTCGCATTTCCCCTCTGACACACTCAATTTGCGTGTGCATTTCATTAAACAATCAAATTATAAGAGACCCAAAAAAGATCATACAAAGTTACATCCAATTCAAATTACACACTACTAAATCTAAATACTTCAAATTTACACATGGTACAATGTAAAATAAATCTAACTAACCTAATCTTCTAAATCAAGAGCATTCATTCATTACCTTTTCGGAAAATATCTAAATATTTCCTCAATTCTCCACCCTCCGTTCATAACAAGACCAAATAAAAATGGTAGAAAAAATACAAGAATACGAAGACAAAAAACAGAAAAAAAAGGAAACCAAAATCAAAAGGGTAAAACAGTCCATTCAAAACAAAAACAACATCATTAATCAATCATATGTCAAAATCACTGTTTAAGTAGAGAAAATGATATATGGATATCAAAATCTTCACTATTTCAAACACATATTAAGAATTATTAACATGAACAAAAACAAAAACAAAAAAACATATATGATCAAATTCAAATCCACCAATAAAGTATCGTGGTGTGTTCAATCTTTCTAAATGTAACTAAAATCTTCACAAAATCTCGTGAATTTAAAAATCTATAACCCTTAAATTTCAAAATCTGTGCACCTTAATCTGTGCACTCATTGCAATAAGATGAAATAAATTGCAATGATTCAACAAGTAATTGAAAATAAATAAATTAAATTGTTTAGGGGCTTAGAATATGGAAAAATTAACAAATCAATTCATATAAATAAAAGGAATCAAAAGATTTCGTTTTGGTAAAATTACAGCTGAAGAAAACTTGAAAAAACATGCTCAAATATCATATTCTTATATAAAAAGCCTGCAGAATTTTAAAAATAGATTTCAGATCCAAAATAATTAAAAAATACTAAATCTTACCCAAGACTAAACACCTGGATCATACTCATTCCAAAAATATTTGTATCTCAATGATACGAATTGTTAGTGAATTCAAACAAGTTATGAACATAAAAAAAATTTAAAATATAGAGATAATTGAAGAAACAATAAACAAATCAAATAAAATTCCACAAAAACATAAAGACAATGTAAAATGAAGATATAAGCATAAAACTTCTCAAATTTATGATACAAAAAGCTTTAAAAACAAAACAAAAACAAAATGAAGTTGACCAAAATCAGTTTTAGTCTTCAAATTATTTTTGTAAAACCAAATATTAATAAAGAAAAGTAATGTAACATAAAATCATAAACTCCAATATGCTAGCCAAGTTCTTGTCTTAAACTCTCATCAGATCAAGCAATTCACCTGCAAATATGGAATTAACAAAATTACTAAACTACCCTTCTTAGTGTTAATATAATAAATATTTAAATTATAAAAACATACCTAAAATAAGATGAGCTAGCACCAAATGTTTGTTGTTTAGCCGGAGAAGATGATGAGTCACGGTTTTTATTAGCCGGATAAATCTGTTGTAACCCTAAGGGTCCCACTTGTGTACTTGATCCAACCCCATAAGGTACCACTTGTGCACTTGATCCAACCCCATAGGGTCCCACTTGTGCACTTGATCCAATCCCATAGGGTCCCACTTGCGCACTTGATCCAACCCCATACGATCCATATCCTGTGGGCCCGGGTGATAAACCGAAAGGATTCATGTTCATCAAATTATGGTTTGATAGCATAGCACTATACATTGGATTCATATTAAGTAACTCCATAGCTAAGTTTGGATTTTGCCCTAAGTAAGCTAACTGTAAAGCTTGAGCAGCAGCCATTAATGGCTGCTGCTGCTGAGCTGGCATTGAGATAGGCGGTACTACTTGCATCGTACCTGTTGTAATCCCAGAAGCTCCACCACTTCCGCCACCACTTTTTCCGACTGTAGCTTTCTGAACATTCAATTGCTTACCTTCAAACACCTTATACGGCTCCTCTAACACCTTCCTTGCTCCATCAACACTCTTATACACAAACAAAGCATACCCTTTACATTTACCCGTCTCCACATCAAAACCTAATGGCCCACTTTCAATTTCCCCGAATTTTGCAAAAAAGCCCCTCAATTTCTCTACATTCACGTTATTATCCACATTACTGACGTAAATCTTCCTATTACTAACATCGGTGGTCTTATCCGACCCGCCCGACCCACCTGACCCACCCATGGCAGCTAATTGACAAGAAACGACTCGATTACAAAGCTTCTTCTGAGGATTTTGCAATGCTTTTATCGCACCTTGACGAGTTTTGTAAGTGATAAAAGCATACCCTTTAGCTTTTCCAGTAACTTTATCTGTTACAAGCTTATAATCCTCAATTTCTCCAAAAGGTTCGAAAGCAGATAATATATTCTCTTCTGTGGTATCCCATGAAAGGCCGTAAATGAAGATTTTCCGATGGGAGATATCGGAATCAGCAAGGGAATGGATACGGGAAGATAGAGAAGGGTTGGATAAAGCGAGGTTTGTTACGAGAGTAATGAGTTGGTCTTTTGATAAGTGTTCAAGAAGGTTTTCGATACTTTCGGAATCGGAATCGGAACTTGAATCGTTTGTTATGGGTTTCTTATTTTTGGTGATAAGCTTCTTTGGGGTGGTTTTGGTGACGGGGCTTGAGAGCTTTTGCTTCTTCAGTTGGGTTTTCGCCATTGAAAAGAAGTCAAGAGTTGAGAGAGATAAGAGTGGCGACGAAAACGAAAGACTGAGGATGGAGGGTTTCTTTATTGATTTATTTATGCTTGCAAAGTGTTTGCTTTATTGGCGAAATAGATTTACTAAATAATTGAAATCATTGAAAAAGACAAGTAGGCTTTTGGGGGTATAGTTGGTTATCACGCTAGTCTTACACACTAGAGGTTTTCGTTTGAATTCGGGTTTATACATATTTATTTTATTATGAATTTGTATTTTTGAGATCCGATTTTGAAGAGAGATTGTATCGCCTTTTTACTCACAGTTATGCACGTTTCGTATGTATTTCGAATGGCGATGACATCGGGCTGTCGTCATCGTCTTTTCAAGTCAGATATCGTTTTTTCTTTTCCAAAACTCTATCTTCAGAGCTCTTCGAACCCCTAGACCAGACCTCCGCTGTCGCCTTTATTTTAGATTATAAACGACCACTACGATCTTAACAACTATGGAAGTTTAATGATTAGTGAAGCACAAGTTTAACGACTAAAGAAGCACAACTAACGTTTGAGAACTAAGTTCAAACCAAATCCGAGCTCCTTTCCTTATATTCAAAGAACCAAGTCACGGTTTTCAATGAGTTTCGAACCACCTCCACCTCCTCCACTTCGCACCACCACGACTTCGACAACCTTAGAAGCTTCACCATTCATAAAGCTCAAATGATCTTCAAATTAAATCTGATTTCCACGCCTCATATTCGAAAACTAAGCCACGACTTGTCTTGAGCTTTAAACTAGTAGATTTGAACCACCATCAACAACCTACCATGGATGAGTTTCATTTCACCTTCATAAGTCACCACAAACCATGCTGATAACTTGCGAGCAGCTCAATGAGCCACTAACCAGAAAACCTCTATTTTCGATGCCATAGCCGATTTCGACGATACCTTGCTTCATTCATGGTTGTCTTGCTCATTAAGATCCGAAATCCACTTTTTCAGATTATAAAGTATTGTGCGTATTCGCGCATGTTTTGAATTAGGGTTTAGAAATGAAACAACTAATATATGTATGTATATATATGACAAATATTTCAAGGGTATTTAGAAAATTCTAATATAAGGGGTTTAGACACAAAAGATTAATGTAATACCTTTTCAATAAAAAGAATTTGAAGACGTGCCTTTTATTTTAGTGGTAAAGGCTATCGAGACCTTTTAAATAAAGATCCATAAAATTAAAAAAATAAGATAAATTAAGTAGAAGAAGAAAATTATTCTAAAGAAAATATCGACTCCAACTTTCAATATAGCGTATAGAGACACAAATGCAATCGCTATGTCATTCTGATTTAGGTGTTATTTGTTATTGATTTCTACTATTTTTCAATGAATACATATTGTGAGTTGAAAATAGTAAATTAACCTTCAATGCCAAGTTTCTTTCTACATTTTGACCTAACAAAATTTTTATATTTATATTATAAAAATGTTAATTTAAGTTGCACAGGATAATCTATACAATTTCTTTTTTGTTATATGGGAGAGATACTATTTGGATTTGGTGTCATTGACAATTTGATACGGTTCGAATCTGGACTGCCTAAAAGGATAACCAAGGCTCTTATTAGTTGAGGTAACCCCAATTGGTTATAATCTATACATTTTGATAACTATATCTGGTTGAATATACTTTTAGGTAAAAATTAAAAAAAAATAGTAGAAGAAGAAGTTTTGTCTTTGAAACCACAATATACTACAAACAGAGCCAAGTTTTGATCTTGGGACCTATGGGTTATGGGCCTACTACGCTTTCCCTGCACCACTCTGCTTTTGTTGTTCATTATTACTAATTTCTACAAGCGGTTTTGAGATTACTTTACTATCACATTAAATTAGTTCATTTACCATTGAGCCCAATTTCTTTCTACTGTTTGACTTGAAATAGGATAAAAGTTAAATCAGATAGCATATTCTAAAAATTTGGTAGTTGTTTCTACGTGTGTCGCCTACTTGTCGCCGAGTGAAACGTATTGTCTGGTGCCATGTCACTGAACCTCTTGACTTGTCTCCTACCACGAAGGTAGATGAGGTGTTGACAATGACCTTCAGTTGTTTCTGTAGTCATTTGGTTACCTACCTTCCTTGAGTCGGTAGGTAGACAATGGGTAGGCAACAACGTAACAAGTCAACAAGTGTGGAGGTAGGCGACAAGTAGGTGACGTTACTAGAACTTGTCTCCAAATTTTTCCTATTCTGTTTTGGATTGATCGTGAATTAATTTGAACTTCAGGGACATCTCTTGGGTGATTTCTCTTGATCTTTCTACTCTCACGTCCACTCATCGTGGTCATTTAACTAAATCGTCGTTTGGTTATCAATATATACTAAAAAAACACATTAAAAGGCCAAAAATATGAAGAATAACTTGATCAATCACAAAAGAATAACTAAGCGTATTTCTTTTAAAATGGAAAAATGCATGGAAAATGATGTCACTAGTGAATGATAAATAACTCTGAATAAGTAAACATTAATTGACCTTGAGTATACGATTATGATTGCGTGCATGTTTATAATTTATTAACTGCACTGAACATTTAATTATCTTAGATTAATCACCTTATCAAAATCTTATATAAGTCATATGGCGACATGCTAATAAATTGAACCTAGTTATAAGAGAATCCTGAAACTAATACAGTCGACCTTAGGAGCAGATATCACTACGGAAAATTGTCAACATTTATACATGGACATGTGAATAGAAATATTCTTGATGGGATACACTATTGTTATCTGGTTTTGTACTTGATCGCTTTATATCCTAATCAATTCATTAAAGAGAGAATTCTTGATTCTGAAGCATAAACGTGGCATGAATCGCCCATTTAACATGATTATCTTAAACTTATGATTAGTGAAGCAAATTGGTGGAGAATTATATGAATACTTGTTCACACATTTGCATCAATATATTACTTTTAAGTAGCTATTAATAAATTTTTGTTTCCTTAGGTTTTTTAGGTTTGGTCGATTAAAATATTATATTAAATTATATACAACAATCAGAATATTAAGTAATTCTATTAGTAGTTTGTCAAAGTAGCCATATTATTATTTACTTTATTTTTCTTTTGTATCTAACTTATTATCTATAAATTGAACTGAATTTCGATAACTCCAATTAATAATTGTGATGTATAATACAATCTATACTCAATTTCACCTTATTACATTGAACACGATTGTACACTTACATAACTAGTTGTTACAATTCCTAGAAGTGGAGTAAATCACCTTATCGCGTCTAGTAATACCAATTACCCTTCCTTTTTTTGTTAATTCACAATAGAAATCACTAGCTTGTAATATGAGCTTTGTTATAACAAGTGGATGAAACTTTAATTACAACCACACTATGACTTTAGTTTGCGATGTTGTAACATCTGTATCTAGCTATGAATCGTCTATGAAAAACTTTTCATTTTTTATTAATTTGTGGTAAAAAAGGGATAATTCCTATAAGCTAGTTACCAGAACGGTCCTTGAATTTCTAGAGTTATCCAAATAATCCTCGAACTTTATTTATTTTACCACCATTAGTCCCCGCATCAAATTCCATCCATTTTATTGGTAAATACGTGTGACAACGACTATTTTTGTTACCTTAGTTGTCCTCAAACTTTTAAAATTCCCTAAAATGGTCCTTGAACTATCCCCTTTAACCGGTTTGGTCCTTGAATGTTTTTGCCATGTGGCACTTCACAATAAAAAATATAATAGAGTTAAATGATGGGACTAACAAGGGGAAAAAATTAAGTTAGAGGATTGTTTATATAACTTTAAAATGTTTGAGGAGCACTAGCCTATAGTTCAGGGACTATTTGGAAAATTACCAAAAAAACAAGTAGATATTACCTATATATGAACCATTTCAATATATTTGGGATTGTTTTCTTCCTTACACACATGTTATATTACTTTATTGAGGATGGAGGGTTTCTTTATTGATTTATCTATGCTTGCGAAGTGTTTGCTTTATTGGCGGAATAGATTTATATAATGGTAATCATTAAAGATGACAAATAAGTCTGGGTGGTGTAGTCAGTTATCACGCTAGTCTCACACACTAGAGGTCCCCGATTCAAACTTGTGATCAACATGTTTAGTTTATCATAATTTATTTTACATTGCTCCTTTATTTTTTGTGCATTATTGGGGAATCAATCATTTGAAGGGCATGCATAGACTATACCCATACATTTTTCGACAACTCAGACACATATAGCGATCTACTTGTTAAGATCCGAACACGAAGGTTTCTATTAGGGGCGAGGACAGTCTGGTTCAGCTCGATTTTTTGCGAAACCGAATGGTTTGGATTTTAAGGGTGTTGTTACCGAAACGAACGGTTTTCATCAGTTTGGTTTCATCAATTTTCGGTTCGGTATATGTTCGTTTCAGTTTACTTTTTGGTTTTTATATAAGTTTGGTTTGAAAACTGAATAGTCCTCAAGTATGTCTATTTAAATTATTTTATTTTCTAATATATCAATGTATGAAGTGTTTGATTTTCATGTTGTTGGACAATGTAGAAAATTGCATTCTTGGAATTAAATTGTAAACATTTAATTACAGAGAAATTTTTCTATAATTTAATACGTATGTTTATCATAATATTTTTACTTTGCTCCCTCATTTTTTTGTGAATTATTGCGAAAGAATCATTCCAATGGTATTGCATAGACTATACCCATACATTTTTCGATAAGCAATTCAAACACATATAGAGATGTACTTGTATTTTTAAGATCCAAATTTGAAGACTTCTATTGAGAGATAAGAGTGGCAATGAAAACGAAAGACTGAGGATGGAGGGTTTCTTTATAGATTTATCTATATTTGCGAAGTGTTTGCTTTATTGGTGAAATGGATTTATATAATGATAATCACTAAAGATAACAAACAAGTCTGGGTGGTGTAGTCGGTTATCACGCTAGTCTCACACACTAGAGGTCCCCGGTTCGAACCCGGGCTCAGACATGTTTAGTTTATAATATATATTTTACTTTGCTCCTTAATTTTTTTTATGCATTATTGGAGAATCAATCATTCGAAGGGAATACGCATAGACTATATCCATAATAGGCAGTTCAGACATATATAGAAATGTACTTGTATTTTTAAGATCTGACTTCGTAGGTTTCTATTTGGGGTGAGGATGGTCCGGTTCGGTTCGATTTTGTGAAACCGAATGGTTCAGTTTTTAAGGGTGTTGCTACTGAACCGAATGGTTTTCAATCGGTTCGGTTTCATCAATTTTTAGGTTCGGTATATGTTTGGTTTGGTTTCATTTTTGGTTTTATACAAGTTTGTTTTGGAAACTGAATAGTGCTCAAGCATGTCTATTTGAAACATTTTTTTTCTAATAGATTAATATATGAAGTGTTTGATTTCATGTTGTTAGCCGATGTAAGAAAATTGTATTTTTGGAATTAAATTGTAAACAGGTAATTACAGAGAAATATTTCTATAAATTAATGTGTATGTTTATCATAATTTTTTACTTTGTACCTTTTTTTGTGCATTATTGGGGAATCAATCATTCAAATGGTATGCATAGAGTATACCCATACATATACCGAGAGGCAATCCTGACACATATAGAGATGTACTTGTATTTGTAAGATCCGACTTCGAAAGTTTCTATTGAGAGATAAGAGTGGTGATTAAAATGAAAGACTGGGGATTAATGGTTTCTTTATTGATTTATCTATGCTTAGGAGGTGTTTGCTTTATTGGCGGAATAGATTTATATAATGGTAATCATTAAACATGACAAGGAAGTTTGGGTGATGTTGTCGGTTATCACGCTAGTCTCACATACTAAAGGCCCTCGTTTCAAACTTGGGCCCAAACATGTTTCCTTGATCATAATTTTTTAAATTTGCTCCTTTATTTTTTTTGCATTATTAGGGATACAATCATTCGAAGGGCATGCATAGACTATACCTATATTTTTTCCATTGGCAATTCAGACACATATAACGATGTACTTGTATTTTTTAAGATTCGACTTTGAATGTTTTTATTAGGAGTGAGCATGGTCTGATTCAGCTCAATTTTGCAAACCGAATGGTTATGTTTTTCAGGGTGTTGCTACCGAACCGAACGGTTTTCATCGGTTCGGTTTTATTGATTTTTGGTTTGGTTTTATTTTCGGTTTTAATATGTGTTTGGTTTGGAAACTGAATAGTCCTTAAGTATATCTATTTGAAACGTTTTATTTTCTAATAAATCGATATATCAAGTGTCCAATTTTCATGTTGTTGGCCGATGTAAGAAAAATGCATTATTGGAATTAAATTGTAAACAGTTAATTACATAAATATATATTTATAATTTAATGTGTATGTTTTAGTTTCAAGAATTTTCAATAAACGAAGAATCTCTTTAGATATATCGACTAATGACTTATGCATATTTTGCACATTAGAAACTTCTAAAGGGTGGCACATGCCACTTGTGAACATTTTTTTTTGAAATTTACTTCATTTTCTATTCCATAATCATAATACTTTTTAAAAATTATCAAGAAAAGTCAGGGGATATTTTCCGTATCAATGAAAGTCATTCAAAACTCAAAAAAATTAGCGACATAAATTAGTTTTTGTATTGTTCAGCTCTACTTTTTGGTTCAGTTTAGCATAGAAAAACCGATTCGAACCAATTTTTTTCGGTTTCTTAAAAAATTTATAGCGAATCGAACGGTTTTGTCGGTTTTTGGTTTTTTCGGTTCGATTTTTTCGGTGTTTAGGGTCGGTTCGGTTTTTAGTTTTGTCTTTCCCAGCTCTAGTTTCTATATTGGGAATGATTACTTTTTTTATATTAATTGAAAACAAACATGTTGATTTCTTCTTTTCATTTTTATATTATAAAAAACATATAAAGTAACACTATCGAAAAATGGTTGTTCATTTTCAAGTGAGTCTGCAAGGATATTGTATCGCCTTGTTACTCATAGTTATGCACGCTCCATATGTATTTCAGATTACAGTTGTAAAAGGTTCCGATACTTTTGTTACTCATAGTTATGCACGCTCCATATGTATTTCAGATTACGGTTGTAAAAGGTTCCGATACTTTCTTTATTTAGAAGAAAAACTAACCAATAATTTAAATCAAAGAAAAATGAAAGAAATAGCTAACAAAATAAAAGAAAAAAGAGGGATTTTCAACCCAGAAAAAATGAGATATCAGAGCCAGGTTTCGATCCTGGGACCTGTGGGTTATGGGCCCACCACGCTTCCGCTGCGCCACTCTGATCTTGTTGTTCATCTTTACTAATTTATACAACAGCTTTCTAGAATACTTAACTATCAGATTAAATTAGTTCATTAACATTTGAGCCAAATTTCTTTCTATTTTTTGACTTGAAATAGGATAGAAGTTATATTAGATAAAAAATCCCAATTTTTTTGTAATTGTCTCTTCGTGTGTGTTGCCTACTTGTCGTCGAGTAAAAGGTAGATAACGTGATAAGTGTTGACGTTGACCATTTGATGTTTGTGTAGTCATTTGGTTGCCTACCTTCCTTGAGTGGGTAGACAACAATCTGTCTTCCTTTACTTTGGTATTTGGTCGTTAACCTATCGCCAAGTGTGGAGGCAGACGACGTGTAGGTGACGTTACTGCAATTCGTCTCCAGATTTCTCCTATTTTTGTTTTGGATTGATCGTACTTTAATACGAACTTAGGTCTATACTGTAAAACACGGTTTCTCGGCGTTGGCGGTCCACCAGGGCCTAGCGCCTAGGCATGATTACGTGGGGCCTAGGATGGATTAGGTAATTTTGAGTCCTATTATTTAATTTTATACATTTATTAATATATATATGTATATATATATATAGTGTTTATAATATTTTTTTACTATTTAAGTCATAAACTTCATTTAACAACTATAATAAATATAAAAATAAGAATTTTCGAGAGTATGAAAAATAAAATGAGGGCCTAAGCGGACATTTTTTTCATTAATCGTCGCCTAGGCGGGTTAAGCGCCTCTTCCACAATAACTAAGGTGCTAGAAAAAAACGTCTAACATTTTCACTAAGCGTAAGTAACTAAGAGGAGAATTGACGCCTAGGTGACGATTTCTACGACATCGCTTCTAAGAGGTTTGGTTCTCGAAGCATAATGTTTTCTAAATAATTGTAAAAGTCTCATATTTGATCACATATTAGCTAGTTTTTATAATGACTTTGGACATTTTCTATAACTAAGTATCTTCTAACTACCAAAAAGAAATATTCGATTAGAAAAACCAAAAAGAAACCATTATTTATTTATTTTTGGTTCGGACATACATTTACGTTAATATACATCTAAATTACTAACATACAAGTTAGTTGAGCTTCGTCCCAAAAAAAAAAAAGTTAGTTGAGTTCTATACTAGGGGCACTAAAGTCATGACAAGAGATTAAAAAGTTGAGGGTATTTTCGGAAAGCTACTAATATTTTGATTAGTATAGAGCAACCGACCAACAAACTAAATCAAACCTTCTTCTTCTTCTCCTTCTTCTTCTTTCTTCTTGGTATCACCAAGACAAAAACCCTCAAATAAAGGGGCATTGAAGAGAGAGAGAGAAATAGAGCTGTATGTATGAATCCACCCATTTAATTTAGAAAAGATAAATAATAAACTTGACCAATTTTCTTTTGAGTCAAAAGAAAAAAGTCAAAATGGGTGGTGATGAATCAGATTCTTCTCCTCTTGTTGCTCCTTCTCCGATCACTCATTCCAGTGAAATCGACCTCGAAGCTGGCCCTGAAGATCAAATTCAGTGTCGAATTTGCCTCGAATCAGACGGTAATTTTCAGCTTTTTTTTGCATATAAATTTAGATTTTGCTATGTTTAATCTCACAAATTAAGTTAAAAAGCAGCAATTTTTATATCATTCTGTGTATAATAGTTTGGTTTTTTTGCTTATATTTCTTTAAAACCCCTTCCATTTACTTCTTTTGACAAGTTGGTCCCTGATCCTTGAAATGCACATCATCTATCTCATCAATTTCAACTAATTTAACTAATTGTGTGTATATTATATGATATTTCTATGCTAATTAAACACAAATTAAATTATGTAACACAATTTCTTTTCAGGTAGAGATTTTATCGCACCTTGCAAGTGCAAAGGTACATCTAAGTTTGTTCATCGAGAATGCCTTGATCATTGGCGAGCTGTGAAGGTACAATATTCTTGTACAGTGGGTCCCATTTAAATTGGAAGAAATATTTAATATGAAAATAAGTTTAATTTGTTTTATACAGGAAGGATTTGCATTTTCTCATTGCACAACTTGTAAAGCTCCGTATCATTTAAGAGTACATGTACTTGCAGATCGAAGATGGAGAACACTAAAATTCCGATTCTTTGTGACTCGAGATATTTTATTTATCTTCATAGCTGTTCAGCTTGTACGTCTTTTTAACCTCTTTCTTTTATGGACACAATACCAAAATATAGGCCCCCTTGTTTTTTGCATAATATTGGGACTATATTGCAATTTTTGCACAATCTAGGGACTATATTGCAGTTTTTGCATAATATAGAGACTATTTTGCAACTTTTGTTCGTAATATAGGGACTATATTTGGATTTTTTTGCATAATATAGGGACTGTATTGCAATTTTTTCATAATATATGGTATATATTGCAATTTTGCATAATCTAGGGACTGTATTGCAATTTTGCATAATGTAGGGACTATATTGCAATTTTTGCATCATCTAGGAATATATTGCATTTTTTACATAATTTAGGGACTATATTGCAATTTTTGTATAATATAGGGACTATATTGCAATTTTTGCATGATAAATTCAGGAGTGTTGCCCTCGAACCCACTGAAAAATTCCTGGTCTGACAAAATGTCAAAAACCTACCCTATCGTTTTAAAAAGGACAAATATACCCCCTATAGCAATTGTCACGAGCTAGAAAACCACAGGGGGGGTATTTGTTCCTTTTGAAATCCGTAGCGTTTTTTGACCTTTGTCAAACCATAGGGAGGTATTTGGCATATTACCCTTTCTTTTATCATATTACTTTGAAAAATCATTTTATTTTTATTTTGTAATAATAGGTGATTCTTGCATTCTCGTACTTGGTTTATCTAATAGATGGTTACCAGAATTACTGGTTTCAACATGCTTTTGGTTTCGATGGAAATAGTTTTTATTACTTATCCGGTTAGTAAAATTCTTCACCTTATATTATATATATACTTATTTAATTTCACAAATTTAATTAAATACAGGGGCATTATTATTTTTCGCTTTACTCGGATTATCCGGGTGTTTCATTACATGTTACGATCGAAGAGTACGTAATGATTTAGCGCAACCATGTCGCGAATTATGTCTTTGTTGTTGTCAACCCGGGTAAGAACTTTCCACAACCTTCTACAACATTCTAGAAGAGCCAACTAATGTGTATAATTTTGTGTACTTAGGTTGTGTGGGGATTGTCATTTACCCGGTACACTTTGTATGTGGACGGATTGTACCGCGTGCTTCGAAGGTTGTGCCGGAGCGTTAGGTGAATGTGGTTGTTTAGGTGGGGCCGGTGAAGCGGGTTTACCAATAATGATAATAATGGCTTTGGTTGTACTTGGTTTGTTTACATTAATTGGGATATTTTATAGTGTACTTGTAGCTACTATGGTTGGTCAAAGAATATGGCAAAGACATTATCATATACTTGCGAAAAGAATGTTGACTAAAGAATATGTTGTGGAAGATGTTGATGGTGAAATGTCGCCTCCGCCCTTACCCGTTGAGCATCTTCAACAACTTAAATCGCTTGGGTTAATCTAAGTTTGTTGTGAAATGTGTGGGATATAATTATAGAAATGGACTCGTTTTTCGTGATAAATACCGATTAATGATGTTCGCTTGTTGTTTTTGTTTACTATGTTGTAATAATATTGAGTATAGAAATATAGTAAAAAGTGACTAACATGAAGGATTTGATTAGAATGTGTTGTTATTGTATGAAACTAGTGATTTGTAAATGGGGATTTCCCCTTTTTTGTAATTGTTGGTTTTTTTTTTTTTTTTTTTGTTACAGATGAGGCCTAAAAGGCCAGGAAGCTAAACTTCCTAAAAATTATTCACTAAACAAACTCTAGGAGTAGCCCAGCCACACCTATCCTTAGTTAACGAGCGCCATAGTCCTTCCGGAGGGTCCTTGTACATGACCGAATTCCCCACACTATTAAGCCCATGTTTCGCTAACCAGTCGGCACAAATATTAGCTTCGCGATAACTCCATTCCAACACGAAACTCGGATGGGAGTGTAAAATATCGCAACATTCTCGCACTATATCATTCGAGACTACTCCTGAGTTCACACCGCCCTTCACTAGCGCGTGCAACTCACGCAAGTCCGTCTCTACGATGAGGCTTGAGTACCCTTGATTTACCGCTAAACGGAGGCCAAACTTTAAAGCGTTGAGCTCCGCTTCGAAGGCCGAATGCGCATTAATTCTATCTGCGAACCCTTCGAGAAACTCCCCCTTATAATTGCGGAAAAGCCCTCCAATTCCCGCCAATCTCGTGTCACTATTATAGGCCCCGTCAACGTTGAGCTTAACCTTGCCCTCCTCCGGCTTGACCCACTTAACCAACACGCTTCTGGACGAGATAATCAATCCACCATCTGCTTCGACTCCCCATGCTCGAATGTAATCACTTGCTACAGTTCGGATCATAACCTTCAACTCGTTAACTGTCTTTTTTCTGCCCAATGGTTCGAAACTCCGCTTATTCCGGTCCAACCAGAGGCACCAAATCATTGCCGCGAAAAAGCTTCTCGCTTCTATTCCTCCTATGATAACCTTACTGGAAAGAAGTTTAGCCCAACTCTCCAGGTCCACCCTCCTCGTCATGTACTGTTGATTCGTAGCTGGAGAGAATAATTGCACTCCAGGTCCCTGGTGCGAAGTCCCTGTAGCAGAATTCCTGTTCATATTTACTTCAGACCCCTGCGCCTCATTTCCCCTCACCACCTGCTGTCGAGAAGCTAGTGTCAAAATTAATTCCACCTCAGGTCCCTGATGCAAAACTCCATCAGCAGCTCCTCGGATTGGATTTCCTCCATGCCCATGCTCCCCACTTCCGCTGTACTGTGATCCCTCCCTAATTCCTCCAGACATGGCGTGAGTCTGATCCCTACCTGTACCAATCCCGTGACCACCAAGCGGACCCGAAATCGACCCATTACTAACCTCTCCACTACTCCCCGTCCCATGCACCTGTACACCACTCCTCCCCAACCCAGTACAGCTACTTAAAATATCCAAATAGCCACTGCATTTCAGAAACAAATGATAAGACGTCTCCACTTCGACACCACACACCTTGCATACGGGACTCTCCACTACCCCACGCAACATCAGATTCCTCCCCATAGGGAGGCGGTCCCACACCGCACGCCAAAGAGTCATTTTAACCTTCTGAGGAACTTTGAGAGACCAGATTAATTTTCAATTAAACGGCAACCCATTACTCACCGCATCCATACTAGTATAGGCTGACTTCACCGAAAAAGAACCCGATGACTCATGCCTCCATTTGTACACTCTGTTACTACCAACTCCTGACTCTACTAGCCCATTCCTTAGCACCTCGCGGCCCACTAGAACATTTTTACACATCCTAGAATCGGCCATTCGCGCCTCTTGGTTCATAAACCCATTTCTAAAATACTTCTGTCTAAGCGCTCGAACCCATAGTGCCGTGTCATTTCTACCAATTCTCCAACCCAACTTCGCAAGGAGTGCCCGATTGTAATTCTTCGCGCTCCTGATTCCCAACCCTCCACTTTTCTTCGGCCTACACAACACCTCCCACGAAACCCAATGAATCTTCCGTCCTTCATCCGAGGACCCCCGAATGAAGTCTCTAGTAATCCTATCAATCTCGTCGCAAACGTAACCCGGAAACTTCATAAATTGCATCATATAAGTAGGTATAGCCGACAAGACCGATTGAGCTAGAGTGACCCTTCCCGCTAAGGATAAGTTCTGGCTCTTCCAATGCGTAAGTTTTCGTTGCATCTTTTCGGTAACACGCTTAAAGAACCCTCTCGGTAACCGTTGTGACCTTATCGACGCTCCAAGATAAACACCCAAAGAATCGCTTATCACAAAACCGCTTCTCTCCGCCAAATCTCTTTTAATTTCACTAGATAAATTTCTAGAAAAATAAATAAGGGACTTTTCCGCGCTCACAGTTTGTCCTGCTTCATCACAAAACACCCTTAGCACCTCCTTTATGAGATCAATTTGGTCTGTCCTAGCCTCAGCGAACAACATCAAATCATCTGCAAAGAAAACATGGGATATAGGGGGACATTGACGATGAAGGTGAATGGGCGACCATTCCCCTCGATCACAAAGTCCCTGAATCAGTATCGATAAACGCTCAATACATAAAACAAAAATATAAGGAGCGAGAGGGTCGCCCTGACGAATTCCTCGCTGTGGCGTGAACTCCTCCAGCTGACTTCCGTTCCAAAGCACGCGCATTTTATTCGTTGACATAGCCGACATGATGAGACGAACCCACGTCTCAGGAAAACCAAAGAAGGAGATAGTATCCTCTATGAACCTCCAACTCAACTTATCATATGCCTTGGTAAGGTCAATCTTGATCACCATATACCCATATTTAGCATGTACCTTCTGCATACGATGATCAATCTCTTGGACCAACACTACATTATCCACAGTTGACCGTCCCGCAAGGAAACTACTCTGATTTGGTCCTATCTTATCCGCTAACAAGGGTCGAATCATGTTCACCATCGCTTTCATTATGAATTTAACTAGGACATTTATGAGACTAATTGGCCTCAATTGGCCCCCACTTCCGGATCTGTAACTTTCAGAATCAAATGAATCAAAGTACCATTAACCTTCTGTGACAAACTACCATCTCGAACCGCTTTTCTAACCATATTACAAATATCAACTCCCACTACGCTCCAACATTTCTGGTAAAAAGAAGCCGCTATTCCATCGGGACCCGCATCTTTATTCGGGTTTGACTGAAAGACTGCTATCCTTACCTCCTCATCCGAAAACTCTTCTGCAAGCAATCCTCTCTGGCTCACATCCAAATTACTACCATACGGGAGTGCAAAAGGTCCTACGAACTTTACTGGGTCTGCATATAGATTAATGTAATAACTTCGAACTAGTTCTTCCAAATCCTCCTTGTTATCTACCCATTCGCCAGACGTATTTCGAAGCCGGAAAATACGAGATGCGTGTCTTTTCTTCGTCATTGCCAAGTGGTAAATTCTAGTATTCAAATCTCCCGACCTAATCCAGTTTTCTCTCGACCTCTGGTGCCAGAATATTTCCTCTTCCCGCAAAACACTAAGATACTCTTCTCGCAACCGTTTCCCAAGCCTAAACATTGACGATCTATAAACCTGTTGTAACGAAAGTTGAATACCTTTTAGACGAGCTAGAAGCACCCGCTTTCGTTTATTAATGTCCCCAAACACTATGTCTTTCCAAACTGACAGCCTTTCCTTAAACTTTTCAATACTAACTCCTAAGTCCAAGTCTGAAGCGTCCCAACTGTTCTGAACAAAACTCAAAAAATCCTTATGAAGGCACCAAGCTGTTTCGAAACGGAACCTCCTAGGTAATCTAGCTTGATCAATTGGCGCTAAGCACACCAAAATGGGAGCGTGATCCAAATGTCTACGATCAAGATGAATTACTTTCGCGAGAGGAAATAGAGATAACAAATTCGTATTCCCATACGCTCTATCCAACCTTCTAAGAATCCTTTGCTCCGTATTCCACGAATCGCACCATGTGAAGCGCGGCCCCTCGAATCCTAAATATGTAAGGTCACACCTCTCCCTCCAATCCTCGAATCTCTCCATATTACGCGTAATCCCTTCCTTTCCACCTTTCTTATCTATTTCTTTACCTACTTGGTTGAAATCTCCTGCAATCAACCACGGGGTTCCAATACTACTAAACGCTTGCTGTAGTGCCTCCCATAACGTCTCTCTGTCCTTAGCTTTTGGTCTCGCATAGATTGCTGAAAAAATCCAAGAATCGCAATTATCTCTAGAAACTTCAATATTAATTACCTGATTCCCAGCGGATAGAACTCAAACACCTATATCGGAATCGTTCCATAGAAGCCAAACGCCTCCTTTGAAATTAGCTGCTTCCACTCTAGCCGAATTTGCCATTCCCAAACCCCGAATAATAGCATTGGCCCTATCACCACTTACTCTGGGTTCAACAATGACCGTTAACTAAACTTTGTGTAATCGAATCATTTCGCAGACCACTCTTTGAAAGTTATCCGCCGCCGCTCCGTGGCAATTCCATACGAGAATATTTAAGGGTTGAGGAAGACCTCCCCAACTTCCGTTACTCCTAACCTGTGTACACATTAAAAAAAGATATTAGTCGAAAAAGGAGTGAGCTAGAAGGATACCTGGCCCGCTCTAGGTGTCTCCTCATGCGCGGAAGTCATAACCTCATCTTCACCAACACGTTCCAGCTGTGTTTCAGGTACATACGATGGATTTACTTCTCCGGGATCTGGTGGTTCAGCGCCTGACTGCACCTGCTCTGTCCCGTCAATGAACAGCCTGTTACAGCTGCCGAATGCAGGAGGTAAGTCTGCCTCGCGTCCCTTGCCTGAAGTCTGTGCAGCGCCTCTCGTGGTAGTGACCCAAAAGGCCGAATCAGCTCCTGGAGGTAAAATTGCAACCTCGGTCTCTGCAAAGTCCTGGGGGCCTGAAATGTAAATATTATTATTCCCTTCCAAAAGAGCTACAGCACCTGCTGTTGTCTCTTTTGTCCCCTCATTTTTACTTCCTGATTCTCCATAACTTTTGCTCAACAACTCCCCATTCACTTCGCCCACCACAGACTTCCCATCAGCACCCTTTACCGCCCCGTGTAACACCTTTTTAGCGCCAAACGTTTCGACTTCAGGAATCGAAGCAAGAAAGAGTGATTTCGGTAAAAGAGTGTACAAGAAAGAATTGTAAGCATGTATGTAGTATATAGCTTACAAGCTTAATTTAATAAAAATTAAAAGGTTTAACCGAGCAATTAGCTAACAAGCTCAGTGGGTTAAATACGTCAAAGATCTCTAATTCTCTATTGACTATAGTGTTTATTTTTTCCCTTTTCGGAAACGTAAAACAAAAACATTTTCGATATCCAATTTCCCCTAAACTTTTTCCGCGACAGTATGTCTTCTAGGGATTAATTTGCTCCTAACATGAACCCACAAAAAATTTACAGATTTACCAAAATGTCTTTTTTTTTTAAAAAAAAAAATCGACAAAGCAACAACTCATGTACTTGAATTTGAGTTATTTTCCTTCAAAACTGTTTAAAAGAAATTTAGAACCCACTATTAATTTCGATACCACTATTATAAAAGTCAAACACAAAATATCACGCTTTCAATAAAAACATTGAGCATTATAATATTGCCTCTTATTAAAATCAGAACTTTGCCTCTATGGAATTTGCGGAGCATCGAGGGAAGATTTAATTCATTTGTTTTTAAAATGCAAAATTGCCTCTATGGTTTGGAATTTACTTGGTCTTGTCTCAGGTAATGAACGTGGAGCTGCTGGTGCTGAATTGTGGACGGCAGCTGGAGGATTGATGGGGGAGCAGCATGGCGCAGGCGTGGAAGTGGATGAAGAAGCTGGACGGCTGAGGAGTAATGATCGAAGTTCACTGTTACTATTAAATACTGTTTGGTCAGGAAGCCGCGATAGAGAACCGCCTGCTGCGAGAGTAATGCTGCAGCGTTCCCGAGCCTGGTCAAACTATCGAGAAGAACCTGCTGCAGAACGAAATCAGCAGCACCTATCATCAAGTCGAGCTGCAGAATCTTCAACAGCTCCAGGGACTACACCAGGGACTTCAGCAGCTAGTGGGATTGTAATTTCGAGCATTAGAGCCTGGATTGGAGGACATCTTCAATCAAAGGCAAGAATAGAGGGGTTTGAGTGGCCATACATGTTTATAGCAGCGCTTTGGGTAATCTGGAGTAAAAGGGACTCGTATTTATTTAGAGAGGAGCAAAATGTACCTCATGAATCAGAACTTCGAAGGGAAATTTTTGCTCTAGCTAGTAGCTTTATCTTAGCATGGGGAAAATCATCCGAGAATGGCATAACCAAATTGGCTAGCAATGTCATGATCAAATGGGTGAAACCTACTAAGGGCCATAAATTGAACATTAATGGAAGCCTTTTCGTTGCGAAAAAACTAGCAGGTATAGGGGGAATAATAAGAGATAGGTTTGGTGCATGCATCGCTGGTTTTACGGGTGCATGTCCTGCTGAATCTCCCTTCATTTCGGAATTAATTGCTTTGCATTTTGGTCTTAGATGGGTTTGTAATAATGGCTATACTGAGTTGATTGTTGAAACGGATTCGGAGGAGCTCCATGCGCTAGTGAAGGGCGGTGGGAGCTCTACTCACTATGAGATGGACTCGGGGAAGTTCCACGCGCTAGTGAAGGGCGGTGGGAACTTAGGTAGTCGCTATGTTTCAACTTTTAATGAGTGTTGTGCCTTGCTCAGAGAGTTTCCAAATTTTGAACTGAATCATGTATTTCGGGAAGCCAATACTTGTGCTGACAAATTGGCAAAGGAAGGTGCATTGGGTAATGCTCAACCTATGATATTCAAAGACCCTCCAGATTATCTTTCGAAGTTGATTATAAGAGATAGAAATGAACGTGCAACTATTAAAGTTGTATTAGATAATAAATAAGAACTGTTGTTCTTCATGTAATCTCTTAGCTTTAACGGTTTTATAGCCTCTCATGTATGCAAAAAAAAAATCAGAACTTTAACGATTTTAAAAGAAACAACATTATTAAAATCAGAACTTCAACGATTTTAATAATGTTGTTTCTTTTCAATATCTCTCTAATAATTATAATGCTTAATGTTTTAAGAAAATAGAATGAATCAAATGTTTGAGTTGACCAACTATATATAGAAAATGAATAGGTGGTTAGATTTCCATTAGAACGAGTTATCACTGAAAAATTTGGAGTTATCCCGTGTAAATAAAAGATATCTTAATTTGTAAAAGACATAACTATTTGGTCTGACCCAATATTAATGTATCTTTAGTATTACACATGAATTGGGGCTGGCCAAATGGTAATGCTAGATGCTTGCACATGGTAAAAGGGTTACACAACTATTGGGCCTAGCCCAATAATACTTTTTTTTAATTTCACCTTTACTATATATATAAACATATAAATAAATAAACACTTATTATTTATTATTCCCTCCGAAATCTCATGACTCAGTTTCTATTCAATTTCAAATGATTTTTAACCCAAGTGAATATATTATGTTAGTCTTTACACTTAGATAAATTTATCAATCAAATTATCATCGACTTGGTTAACACTTGGGTAAAACTCATTTGACCAACAATCTCCACATGAACAGAAATTGACTAACCAACTATTGAAAAAATTTGCAAGAAAATACTAAATGCGAGAGAGAGTGAGAGAGAAGTGTAAAAGTATAGTATAACGAGAAAGGTAACCTTTGACCTTGTAGCTTCTCTTGTAAGAGTTATCCAATTTACTTGCTAACCAATGAATGTGATGTCTTGAATAGTTTAACGTTTGTGTAAACCAAGGTCGTCTCGAAGAGTGTGATAAAATAATCAACACCTGATAGAGCTACTATCTGCTAATGTATGGATCATTGACAAGCAATAAATAGTAAGTGTAAGAGTTATCGTCTCCACATGAAATATGATTAATAATTCTAGATGTGTTTACGTAAAGTGTTTTACGATGAGCTGTGCAACTAAAAATAAATGATAAATATTTGTTTGGGTTTCATAATATAAGTACTAAAGTGAAATTAAGATAATTAAATTAATGATTAAGATAACTTAGAATAAAATGAAAAATATAGCTCGAGAACTCGTAAGTTTATCCCCACTAGTATCGACTTTTTGTTTATCGTTTAAGAGAGAATTGAGAAATATGCAATAGTTGGAATTCTAACTTCTTCTTAACTCCATTTTGAGTAGCTTAGGAAGCCACCTTTCCGAGTGAAATCTAAGTGAATGATCAGCGCTAAAGTCTCTTAACATATTGGCTATCCGGCCAATATACGTAGCTTAGGAACACTCATTTCACTCAATTTACGTGGCGGTGACATGCGCCATGTGGCGTTGACTAACGGTCAACTGACAGAAAAATAGAAAAAGGGCTAACGGCGACAAAAAGTAGTGAGATCAGGGCCAGAAAGGGTAAAAATGAAGATCAGGGACGGATGCTGCACTTTGGCCAAAGTTAAAGGGCCTCGGGAGGGCTTTACCCAATAATATTTTTGAAACGTTTAACCTAAAAATGTTACTAAACCATAGATAATGGTCTAAAAATAGAATTTGCACTTTTTTATATTATTAAATTAAAATTTATGCACGTTTAACTTAATATTAACGTACTTCCTTTTATCATCATATATTTATTTTAGTTAGATAATATCATGCAAGAAAGTAGGACCTCTACAATAAAGTTGGAGTAAATGACATCCATTAAAGTAAATGCAAATGCAAGTTGATCAATGATGTTCAGCTGGTCTCCCGGCCCTCACTTGGTTTTTGCATATTCAAGCAACAAAATCATTTTAAATTTGACATAAGTTTTATATAAGATCGATGATACTATCATCATAAATTCACACCCAAAATACGATTGTAACAGCCTCATCATCCATAAATAATCTTGAGCAACTTATATAATGGAATTTAGTCTTTATCTATCGCCAATTCTTGCTTCTCTTGTACTACTACTATCATTGTATTTTATTTGGCATAGAAAGACTAATAATGGTCTGAAGAGTAAGGGCAAGTCACCCCCAGTCCCATCAGTAGCCTGGCCTATTATAGGCCACCTACACCTATTCAGAGGTGAAGCTCCCGTGGCTCGGAGATTAGGCGGTTTAGCCGATAAAATTGGTCCAATTTTCTGTATTCAGCTTGGTTCAAATCGCGCACTTGTAATTAGCAGTTGGGAAGCTGTTAAGGATTGCTTCACCAAAAATGATAAGGTGTTCGCAACAAGGGCACCTTCTACCATAGGTAAATAAAATATATAATAGTGTGCATATATGTTATACATATCTTAATGTTATGAAACAGTAAAAAAATAAATATTTTACTAACAATTTTTTTTTACCATACAGGAAAATATACCTTGCTTATAATTATGCAGCATTTGCTCTTGCACCATATGGTCATTACTGGCGTGACATACGAAAGATAGTTACGGTTGAATTGCTCGCAACTAAGAGGTTAGAAATGTAGGGTCAGACTCTTACAGATCGTTGATTCAGATTCTTAAAGATCGTTGACTCAGATTCGTACAGATCGTTAATTCAGATTCATAAATATTTGAAACAATACAATAAAATAATTGAGAAAAACTTACAAGAATTGTTAACATTCAAATTACCGAGGCCTGATCGTGATCAGTTTCCTTAAGACTTTATTGCCCCGCACTGGTGCTCACGGTTCACGGCAACAGCCTCCCAGGATACAACGGTAGGATCTTCTCTGTAGAAGCACTTCAAACGGAGAAGAATAGACGACCCAAATAAGCCTCTTGAACTCTATAGCTTTTCAAATGCAAAGATATAATTTTTTATGTGCAAAAAATTCTCTTATGAAAGTGATGCAGGCCTGCACTATTTATAGGGTTTGAAAAGGTGGATTGACAACCTTTCAAGGAGGAATGTGACTTTTCAACATAGGAGACTCTGGTGAAGCCAAACGATGTGTGACTGTTCTTTGAATACGAATATTAGGGTTCGAACTTTTTGTGAACCGTTGCGACTTTTATTTTGAGCATCTTTATTTATTTATTTTTTCTCCATATTCTCAATTTATCATTCACTTATTAATGGTTTTAACCAAGTGAATATAACACAGTAATCACCACAAATATGCTAACGCCTGAGTCAAAGTCATATATACAAAAACATGGTCTTCACTTGGGCTAAAAACCCAATTGACCAACAATCCCCCACATGAATGTAAATTGTCTAACCAACAACCATGCAAAATAAAAAAATGCTAAAACGAGAGAGTTCAAATAGAGAGATATTACATAAGGATAGGTAGTTTTTGGGCTTTGAACCTTCCATAGTGAAAACTATCGGACTTACTTGCCAACCAGTGAACGCGATGTCTTGAACTGTTCGGCGTTTTATGTAAACCAAGACAATAGAGTTCACATAATATCTCTCTGAAGTTATTTGGTTCTCAGTTGTGTTCATTTCGGCCCTGAACAACTCCTGGTATTCATGAGTACTCTCGATGAATTCAGCCTTTGGGAATTCTCGATGGAGCGGCCACACTCCTAACTCATATAGGTGATTGCTTATTAAGAGTATCCTGTAATACCCCATTTGGAATCTCCAAGCTATAAGAATCATTAAAAGCTATGCTTATCCTAAATCTCCTTCAGGTGCACTGTCTACTTGTCATAGGAATAGGTTAGGGAATAACCCCCACAGTGTCGTTCAAGTTGCGCTTTACATAATTTAGTTTTCCCTTTGAACCTAGTTCTTGGGATCTCCAATCATATAGGTAGGGTTTCTACTATGTGGTGGTAACTCATTTATAATAGGCTTTTAAACCCATTCCTCTCGACGAATTTGCAACTTTCTCTCCAGCTAAACCTTTTGTAAGCGGATCCGCGATGTTATCTTGCGATCTTACATAGTCGATTGTGATAACTCCATTGGAGAGAAGTTGTTTGACGGTATTATGTCTGCGACGTATATGTCTAGACTTACCATTATACATACTACTTTGTGCCCTTCCGATTGCCGATTGGCTATCACAATGAATACATATAGGCGGCACAGGTTTTGACCAACTTGGAATATCCTCGAGGAACTGACGGAGCCATTCTGCTTCCTCTCCAGCCTTGTCTAATGCTATGAACTCGGATTCCATAGTGGATCTAGCTATACACGTTTTCTTAGTGGATTTCCAAGACACGGCTGCACCTCCAAGAGTAAATACATATCCACTAGTGGACTTTGTGTCTTTAGAGTCAGATATCCAATTCGCATCGCTGTAACCTTCTAATACAGGTGGATATCCTAAATAATGCAAGCCATAGTTCAAAGTGTATCTCAAATACCTTAGAACTCGTATAATAGCTTTCCAGTGGTTGTGACCTGGATTGCTAGTATATCTACTTAGTCTGCTTACTAAGTATGCAATATCGGGTCTTGTACAATTCATGATGTACATTAGACTACCGATAATCCGAGAATATTCTAATTGAGATATTCCTTCACCAGTATTCTTTGTTAAAGGTATAGTAATGTCCATAGGTGTTTTCACTTGATTTTTATCATCTTTGAGGAATCGATCAAGTACTTTCTCAATATAATGTGACTGAGATAACATTATACCTTTAGATGTCCTGGTCACCTTTATACCCAAAATGACATCTGCAAGACCTAAGTCTTTCATGTCAAACTTACTGGTCAACATCTTTTTTGTGATATTTATGACATCGTTATTGCTCCCAATAATTAGCATGTCATCCACATATAAACACACAATGACATATTCTTTTTCAGTGCCTTTTACGTAGACACATTTATCACATTCATTTATTTTAAAGCCACATTCCAACATGACTTTGTCAAATTTCATATGCCATTGTTTTGGTGCTTGTTTAAGTCCATATAATGACTTTACAAGCTTACAAACCTTCTTTTCTTTCCCAGGAACGACAAACCCTTCGGGTTGTTCCATGTAGATTTCTTCTTCTAAATCACCATTTAAGAAGGCCGTCTTAACATCCATTTGATGTATCTCGAGATTATTTATAGCTGCTATGGCTACTAACATTCTAATAGATGTTATTCTCGTCACTGGTGAATATGTGTCAAAATAGTCAAGGCCTTCCTTTTGACTATAACCCTTGACTACCAGTCTTGCCTTGTACTTATCGATTGATCCATCAACTTTCATCTTTCTCTTGAAAATCCATCTACACCCTAAGGGTTTATTTCCAGGAGGAAGATCAACCAGTTCCCATGTATGATTTTGCATAATGGATTCAATCTCGCTATTTACAGCCTCTTTCCAATATTGGGCTTCAGGAGTTGACATAGCATCCTTGTATGTACAAGGCTCATTTTCTAACAAATAAGTTTGAAAATCTGTTCCAAAAGACTTAGCCGTTCTAGCTCTTTTGCTACGTCTCGGCTCGTCTTTATTTATAGACTCGTGGTCTATTCTTCTTTCATCTTCACGACTGCTACTAGTCTCACGAGACCTCTTCAAATTATTTTTCTCTTGTCTATCTTTACAAGGAAAAATCTCTTCAAAGAATACGGCATTCCTTGATTCCAAGATTGTATTGACGTTTATATCGTCAATCTCGGACTTGTGTACAAGGAATCGATATGCTGAACTATTGTTAGCATAACCAATAAATATACCATCAATAGTTTTAGGTCCAATCTTGACCATTTTAGGTGGTGGTACCGCCACCTTTGCTAGACACCCCCACACTTTGAGGTATTTCAGAGTCGGCGGACGACCCTTCCACAATTCATATGGTGTCTTCTCTAGTTTCTTGTGGGGTAATTTATTTAGAATATAATTAGCTGTTAAAATGGCCTCCCCCCACAAGTTATGTGGTAACCCTGAGTTTACCAACAAGGCATTCATCATCTCTTTAAGAGTTCGGTTCTTGCGCTCGGCAATACCGTTTTGTTGAGGTGAATATGGAGCAGTGGTTTGATGAACAATACCATGTTCCTTACAGTATTCCTCAAACGGAAATACATATTCTCCTCCTCTATCACTTCTTAATGCCTTGATTTTCTTATTAATTTGATTCTCAACTTCAGTCTTATATTGCTTAAATACATCCAAAGTTTCGTCTCGGCTTCTGAGTAAATAAACATAACAATATCTTGTGCAATCATCAATAAAAGTAATAAAATACTTTTTACCACCTCTGGTTTGCACAAATTTCAAATCACATATGTCAGTATGAATTAGATCTAGAGGTCCAGAACTTCTTTGAACCGAAGTAAAAGAAGTTTTAGCCATCTTGGCTTCCACACACACTTCACACTTACTTTGTGAATTAAAATTCAACTTAGGTAATGACCCAAAATGTGCAAGTTTATGCAACGATTTAAAATTCACATGCCCTAATCTATTGTGCCATAAATTAGGCGACTCAGGTTTGTAAGTAGATGAATATGTATTATTAATCATGGCATTTCCGATTGCATACTTTTGTTCATCTTTGGATACCATGGTTATTATACTCATTTTAAACAGACCGTTATAAAGGTATCCTTTGCCAACAAACATCCCACCCTTGGAGAGAACAAGTTTATCCGTTTCAAATACCATCTTGAAACCATTCTTACTCAACAATGATCCAGATATGATATTTACACGAATGTCGGGGACAAACAATACATTGTTGAGAGTGAGTTCTTTTCCAGAAGATAACTTCAGGATCACTCTTCCAACTCCTTCCACATTCGACGTGGACAAGTTTCCCATAAATAAAGTTTGATTGGTTGCTTGGTATGTAATAAACATACTTCTATCTGAACACACATGTCGGGTGGCCCCTGTATCAACCCACCAATGTTTGGAGTATTTTCCAACCATGTTCACTTCCGACATTACAACACATATGTTAGATAAATGATTATTAAGGTCCTCCACCTTAATCACTTGCGGATTATCCTCACTAATCTGAGATCTTTCACCAAGTATCAAGGGACTAAAACTGTGTCCCACAAATGCATTTTTAGATAGTGCATTATTATCGGATTCATCCTTTTCAAACAAATAATTTTTCATTTTATCTTTCTCCATTGAATAATTCTAACACAATAGAAATTAAATCTTTAATGTGGAACACAAATCCACTTCTTTGTCTTAAAAGTCAAGCACACACAATCGTTTCACAATCGTTTTTCTCCTGTTACCCAAGATTTTATGTCTTGTTAGGTAACAAAGCTCCAAGAGATTATTCTTGCTTATAAAGCTTAAGAAACGATTCTGAATTTCCCAAGATTTCAGATCTTGTTAGGAAAAACTTAGTCCCAAGATTTTAGATCTTGTTATAGAACACTAAGAAACGAAAGTATATTTCTCAAAATTTTAAGAATTATTCTCAATAAATTATTTAACAACAAATGAGAAATCAACAAAAGAGAATTGGAAAATTTATACGAAATAATCAAATTTTGTTTAAATAAATTTAACACAACTAAATTATCTAGTGACAACAAGTTACTAAAATAAATTAAACACCAAAACATAAATTACACTAAAATGTATGTCAGAAAAAAGTTATTGTATAATCTGAACACTTTATCTCCTTAATATTTATCTTAAAAGAAATCTCCTAACTTAAACAGTACCTTATAAATTTGCAAAAACAAATACAATTATCTATATAAGAAATCACCTTATACAAAAATATTATATGTAAATATACTCAGAGTAAATTGTCTCTTACGTAAATATCTACTCTATAACAAGACAATCAAAGATTTAAACAATCCAACTTCTACTCATAGCAAAAAGTAAGAGAACAAATAAATTCTAATGGTTATTTTATAAACAAGTAATAAAATAAACTTATACTTATTTGATTATGGTCTTATGCATCTGAAGACAAAAACTAACATATAATTCAGCAAGTTTGTATAGCAAGTAGCAAATAAATAGCATAAAGCCAAAAGTTTGCAGAATTTCTAGCATATACAAACCAAACTATGAACTGATTAACGGAAAAATAATTATGAATCACAAAATAAGAATCTAAAACTTAAACAAATAATAGAGCAAAATAAAGTCTTAAGATTGTAGGGTCAGACTCTTACAGATCGTTGATTCAGATTCTTAAAGATCGTTGACTCAGATTCGTACAGATCGTTAATTCAGATTCATAAATATTTGAAACAATACAATAAAATAATTGAGAAAAACTTACAAGAATTGTTAACATTCAAATTACCGAGGCCTGATCGTGATCAGTTTCCTTAAGACTTTATTGCCCCGCACTGGTGCTCACGGTTCACGGCAACAGCCTCCCAGGATACAACGGTAGGATCTTCTCTGTAGAAGCACTTCAAACGGAGAAGAATAGACGACCCAAATAAGCCTCTTGAACTCTATAGCTTTTCAAATGCAAAGATATAATTTTTTATGTGCAAAAAATTCTCTTATGAAAGTGATGCAGGCCTGCACTATTTATAGGGTTTGAAAAGGTGGATTGACAACCTTTCAAGGAGGAATGTGACTTTTCAACATAGGAGACTCTGGTGAAGCCAAACGATGTGTGACTGTTCTTTGAATACGAATATTAGGGTTCGAACTTTTTGTGAACCGTTGCGACTTTTATTTTGAGCATCTTTATTTATTTATTTTTTCTCCATATTCTCAATTTATCATTCACTTATTAATGGTTTTAACCAAGTGAATATAACACAGTAATCACCACAAATATGCTAACGCCTGAGTCAAAGTCATATATACAAAAACATGGTCTTCACTTGGGCTAAAAACCCAATTGACCAACAAGAAACATTTAAACATCTCCGAATTTCGGAATTAGAAGAAAGCATGAAAGAATTATACTGCTCGGTTAATAATGGTGATCATAGTCCAGTCAAGGTGTCGATTAGTAAATGGTTCGAGAATTTAGCAATGAATATGATTGTAAAGACAATATCTGGGAAAAGGTATATTAATTCTTTGGATGGTTTATTAGATGAAGAAGCTCAAAATTTTAGAAGAATTGTCAAGGAGTTTACATCTGCAGTTGGGGAATTTCAAGCATCCGATCATTTGCCATTACAATTGTTAGAATGGATAGATTTTACTGGAAAAATCAAGAATATGAAACGCATTTCAAATGAATTGGACGATATACTCCAAGATTGGGTTGATGAACATGCGAAGAAGAGACTGAACAAAGATTACATCAAGGAACAAGATTTCATAGATGTAATGCTTTCAGTGTTTGACGACAAAATTGCATATGGATATACTCGTGACACCATAATCAAAGCAACAATAGTGGTATGTAAACTGTCATATTTTTTATATTTTTTCAATTAATCCCTCTCTTCCACAAATAATGCACATATTTTGGTTACGTGGATGAAGTACTCAAGCTTTTTATTGTATATTAAAAAACATAATTATTAAAATATCTTTTATAAAAAATTTAATAATTTAAAAATATAAATTTAAATATTTTAATAAAATTAGTAGTGAAAGAAATTTAAAAAATCTTAAAATTTCATATAAACAATAATTTAGAACACTATTTTTAATAAGTAAACATTATTTAAAAGTATAAGAAGTACATAAGATAATAAAAATTATTTCATGAATATTAAAAAACATATAAATAAAGGACACCGAAAAGATATATTAAATTTATTATAGAAAATTAAATTAAATTATTATAAAAGATAAATATATAAATAATTAGCCGAATTTAGTTTGTGTTTTTATAAACCTTTAATAAAAAAAGTAGTTACCAGATCACTATAAATATATACTTGATTTTTTTCATCAAATCACACTATATAATTTATTGTAAATTTTATTATATTTTGGTATTATTGTAAGCAAAGAACAATAATGAATTTAAACAAATAAAGATCAATCAAACATGTATCCCTAATATGACATTTGTAAGTCAATTTTGTTATAGTTTAATTTCACAAAATGTACTATTGTAGGTTAAAATATATTGATTGTATCTAAATAATGCTGAGTATACATATAGTACTTTTCATAAATATCTATGCTTGTCCATGAAATCTGAATCTCAGCTGTCTTATTAACAGATTATTATCTTCGCAAGTGCTGACACATCATGCGTTCTTCTCACATGGACAATTTCTTTACTGTTGAACAATAAAGATTCTATGAATCGCGCACGAGAAGAGATAGAGAGAAATGTTGGTAGAGATAGATGGGTTGAAGAGTCTGATATGGAGAATTTAATCTACATCCAAGCCATCGTTAAGGAAACACTTCGTCTGTATCCACCTGGACCTATTTTGGTACCACATAAAGCTATGGAAGACTGTAATGTAGGTGGCTACCTTATCTCTAAGGGAACTCAATTGGTAGTGAATGCATGGAAGCTACATCGAGATCCACGTATTTGGCAAGAACCTGATGAATTTCGGCCTGACAGGTTTTTGACAACCAACACCGAGATAGATGTTAATGGACATCATTTTGAATACATACCCTTTGGATCTGGAAGAAGATCTTGTCCAGAAATTGGGTATGCAATGCGAACTACACACCTAACTATTGCTCGACTACTTCAAGGTTTTGATTTTGCAATGCCATCAAACTTCCCAGTTGACATGAAAGAAGGAATAGGTTTCCTCTTGGTCAAGAAATATCCTCTTGAAGTAGTAATTTCTCCACGTTTTCCAGCTTTATTCAACAAAGCTTAGTTATAATTAACTAGGATAGTGATCTCCTTGGATTCGTAGCCCTTCATGTATTTCTTATGCTTCTAAATATTGATCAACAATAGTTAGGGGCATTATGTTTAAAGTTTTTTTTTTTATAATTTTCTATTTATCGTTTCCTCGGAGGCCAAACCTATACTATTGGTTGGAATGTTGGGAGAACTATGGTGTTCTGAACCAATTTAAGTCATGATGGTCGCCTATGTTTGTCTTTCTCATGATTGAGATCTTCTGTTTCTAGATTTTTATTCCTTTTTACTAGTTTTAAATTTGTTGGTGGGTTCGAAAAGGTGATATAATTTTTTGGGTGATGTAATTTGTACATTACATAGAGTCTTTTTGTTGTCCTTGGTGTTATATTGAGTATGTAATTCTCTAATCTGTTTGACTAGCGTTTATAATTACGTTGTAGTATAACCTTTTGCTATAATATAAATTCTTTTTCAATATAACACTTTTGACAAGACAAACATGCGACCAATATCAAGAAGAATGCTGAATACTCCCAAATCTGTTACATTTTTTTGTCGCCCATATAAATAAATCTTTCAGCATCAATAGGTGAATGTGAAGGTTGACAATGCCAACGAGACATGTTTACGTATTTGATAACACCAACATCCACCCACCATGTATCTTTGGGATCTACGATCAATTTTATTTCTAAACAAACAAAGCCATGAGTCACTCAACTTTGTCTTGATTTTCGTTCTGAATTTATTGTGGTAGAAGATAATTAAATGTTCTTAAAAATTTACCTGACATTGAAAGAAATCTACAAAGTTCTGACATAGGTATATTTTGATAACATAGATCATTAAAATCTGAGTTTATAATAAGAGTAGTATATTTGGAAATCAAGCATGAGCAACTAAAAACCACCACCCATTTGGTAACCTCTTTGGTTATCAATATAGAATACGGAGTCTGAATTCTTCTAAAAATCTGACCAATCATGCACACCGTTCAAATAATTAGCACAAGGGACACTACTTTAGATACTACCATAACTTGAATCAGTGTGACAAATTTATTATATATTGACATAATGTTTTCAATTATTTAGGGATGGCAGTGAGTTTTATTTGTATCACAGTGTTAGCATCCAAGTCACACATACCACGTGAATTTTGTTGCAACGAATGCTTGTGTGTCGAGTTCCAACCTTTCTCATTCTTGACTATAATTAGCAACACATTTGGTATATTTGACATCATAAAATCACCATTTAAATATGAGTCCAAAAATATGTATCATAAGTACCTAGACCTTAAAAAAATACACCAAGTTGTTATAAAAGGATAATACATTTATTGACACACTTCCTAAGAAGTATGTGATATTATTTAAAGCTTCACTGATAATACCATTGCTTTCGTTTTTAGGTCTATGTATCGTTTCTTACCTCCAACCCTTATTGTGTGTGGAAGGTATTACTCCAAAAAAGGCTTCATTTAGCCTATTCCAAGTATCAATAATTTTCAAAGACTGGTCATCAAACCAAACACTAGCACATCTGATGATAAAAAAGAGTAACACTATCATGTACATTTTTTCTTGCGTGTCACATATTTGAATAAACTTTTGCAAGTACTATAGTGGGCCCCCATGTTCCGCACCACTAAAGTTAACAACCATTTGAGTTAAGTTATTATTCCCACTTCTGGCTTGAAACAATAAACTCCAATGACCGTTTTAGGAACTCATAGTGGTGGAAAATCAATTAACTAACCTTGCATCAATGGGGGTCGAGATTCCTTATTATTGACACATCCCATTAAGAGGAGGATCAATTAAATTTCCAACACTTTCACCCATGATGGATGTATTATCTTGTGCTCCATTGTTAATATTGGCCTCAATGGCCTCATTTGTCATATTTTCTCCAAGGGGTGGATCCCCTATAACTTCAATCTCTTCAACTGCCGGTTGCACCACATATACATTCAACGCCACCCCGACAATATCTGCCTCATGCTTCTTTCTTGCTCTTTTGATTTGCGAGTAGTGGAAGATCAACTTCTCAAGACCTGAGAGCCTACATTGATATGACGTATACCTACAAATATATCAAGATCCAAATACATGTGAGGGACATAGATATAACAACAAAATTTTATAAACAAAATATTATATCAATACTCGACAAAAGTGCCAAAAATATGGTGGTGTTGAACATTATATAAAATTATTTTAATAAATAGTAATGCTCAACACACCAAACATATGAGCGTCGCACAAGTAATATACTTGGAAGTCCAGTATTGAATCTACATGATGGATGTACAAAGTGCTCGTATTTACAATGCAATGCTATCACAATAACTTTAGATTTTTTTGCTCAATAAGATTATAAATTAGCACAAACCTTAAAACTTACAAGAAGTCGGGCTAGTAACTACTTGACCCTAAACAAATTCAAGTATTCAACCTAGTCTAAAAAAATTGCACACTTATACATCCATTACTAATCTACGACCAAGTCAACTAGTCAAAAATGAAACAACAATCACAAACACTAGATATTACAAAATTTTAAAAAATACTCAAAGACATGAAAATTATAGCAAACTTCGGTCCAAGCTTAAAACTACAACTTTTTAACTTTACGACATTCCTTCCATCGAGCCCTCTCAACAAAAATTCATTATTCAAGCCAAAACCACCACCTTTACTCACATAATACTCAGTTCCAGAGTAACTGCATAAATTTTCTTACAATTTCTAATCATACTACATGTCATCAAACATCAACACTACCTTCATCAATCCTTAGTATCAGAAACCAAAACCCCCATAAGCTTCTAGCTTCTCTTGATATTTTTGGTGCTCATAGTTTTTAGAAACTTACACTTATTCCACAATCTGCTCCTCACATCCTCTTTTATCAGATTTAGAGTGTCTTCCGGCTTATTCCCATAATTTTATAACAAATTGTTATTCCTGACTATCCAGATATGATACAAAAAACTAAAGAAGCTTAGTGTAAACATTAGAGCCTTCAAAGTATCCCTTTTACTCCTGAAAATCACACAATTCCGTCTACTATCCCAACATATATTCTTATCACAACATCCATACAATTTGCAACATTTCTATCTCTACACTTTGAGAGAAAGAGCATTGATCACAGAGATGATATCTTGATTCTACTCCATTATTTCAAAACATACATTCATCATCAACTACCACACTCCATTTATTAAGCCTGTCTTTAGTTGAAAATATTTTCCACCATACTGACCATGCACAAAAGATGTGCCTGGGAATAACGTAATTGTGCCGCACATTTTCATACCATAAGGCCTTATCTCCCTCAGCAACAATTACCCTCATAGTCAATTTTGTAGAGAATATAGTCTTATTATCCAATTTTCACACTATTTTATCCTCCTCTTTTTTTAAACAATACTTTAAATGCAATTCAAAACCCCACTTAGCTCAAATGGTACACATTTTATTACTATAAAACCTTGAAAATATAATGTTTTTATCGTAACTTCCATTCTTAACTTCAACACTAGGACATATTACGCTCAAATAATTTTTATTTTATTATTAATAAATGTTATACTTATTAATAGTGGATGTCCAAAGGGTTAAGACATTATTTTCCTATTTATTGTGGCAAGTGAAGGGTCACTTTTTTCTCTATAAATATAAGATCATTTCTTTGTAATAATACTAGTGATTGGAATACAAGAAAATATTATCTCTATATTGTATCTCTTTTTTCTTTAGTTTATAACACATTATTAACACGAATAAGTCTTTTAATTTTATGTCTAATGTCTTTATTTGATTATTAATTTGTAATTTTTATTTTATTCTTATTGTGTTAAATTTGGTGTTTATGATTTTATTTTTTATTATTTTGGAGGTTAAGTATTTCGATGCCTGGAAGCCTATATGTAATTTTTTTAAAGGACTGAAGCCTATATGTACTTATAGAAAGCCTAAAAATATTTAATCTTAAAAGGTTCGAACCCTTTAATAAAATTCAAAAGCTCGAAGCTAAGAATAATGTTGTAGACTCGAATTTTCAATTTCGATTAGTATAGGATGATGCTATATGTAGATTTATTTATCATCTCAAAAAAATAGGGTCGGTCAAACTTTGAGTAGCATCAGGAATTTGAATTTGAGACCTTAGATAGTAGAGTATTAGAGTATAACCGTTAGGATATATAATTATTTTAACTATACCAATAGTTTTTGAAGAATATAATCTATAATTCTAAATTTTGTTATATATTATTCATATTCTACAATATATATGTCTGAATAATACATAGAAATATATATTCTGGAAGCATATAATTTTTTTATAGACCCAAATCGTACAAATAATTTTATATGCCAGAATCATATACAGAAATTTATAGGCTTGAAACATACAACAAATTTATAGGCCGGAAGTATAAGAGAAATTATATAGACAAGCCTACATCAGAATATATACGAAATATATATGTCAAAAGCATATAGAAAAATTTATAGGCTTGAAGCTTGCATAATATTTTATATGCCAAACTTATAAAATAAATTTTATTGGCCTGAACCTACATCGAATTTTGTATGCCGGAAGCATATAACAAATTTTATAGCCCCGAAGTCTAGAACATAATTCATATGTCCGAAGTATAGAACAAATTATTTTGAGATTTGAAGTCAAGATCAAATTTTAACGACTTGAAGCATATAATAATTTTTTAAAGGCTCGAAGCTTAGGTCGAATTTTTAAAGGTTGAAGTCTAGATTAGATTTTAAAGACTCGAAACCTGTATGGATTTTTAAAGGTTTGAAGGTTAGATTAAATTTTAACAGGTCAAAATCTAAACGAATTGCAAAGACTTGAAGTCTTAATTCAAATTTATAGGTTTGAAAAAAAAAGTGTTATATGATATAAAAACTCATATGAATATCATGGATATTTAAGAATTGAATTATATTAATCAAAATGAACATGTACTATCTTTGTAATGAGTTGATAATGAAAATATACTTCTAATTCTTATGGACCCGGAGCTCGCTAATATACAGTTGTGTAATGCTGGAAATTACCCCAAATCAAAATACCTTTTTATCACCTCCTAGATTAATTTCAAAGTGGCTTGTTAATCCTTTTACACTGTGACTTGGGGTTAGCCTTGACTTATTGTCTTCTTATCACCATCTCAGGGTCGTATCATTCTTGTACCTAGAATATACATACTTAACACACCATTAACGCATAAAAGATATGAAAGTAAAGAAATATCTGAGGATAGATGAGAAATCATAAATGTCAAATAATAGGAATAAATACCACAAATGAGTCCAATAACCACACAAAATGATGTCTCGTGATAGTATAAATATATCACAAAACACATTACATCAGGTTTTTATAGATGTCGAGAGGCACACAAAAGGATGCTTGGGCGTACTTTAAGTATAATTCGAGTGCAAAGCATAAGGCGGGGCAAGGTTAACCTGTTAAGGCGTCATGTAATTTCAGGGCATTGACATGTATAACTCATACGCAATATTTTAACCCAGAAAAGAGATCTTACCGCATATTCCCCCAGTCATCGTGTGTATAGACCCCTCATCCTAGCGTAACTCCTAGACTTTTATGAGGCCGAGTAAGAGCGTTTTATTCTGCTTATCACTTAGGAGAAAACACAATCAGTCTGAATGGTGAAGGATAAAAGACAAGGCCAACATAATATTGTGACCGAGGGAAAAACATTTTTCCCGAGAAAGATTGCATATTAGTTGGGGAAACTACTCGAATCATAAACAAAATAGAAGCTTTTGAAGATAAGAAAAGGTAATAAAGGAGGACTCCTTACTATGAGATAAGGAAATGCCTCCATCTGCAGCCATGTATGCAAACTATTAAGGGATAAAAAATATGCCACGAATGGCTATTAAAGAAATCTTATAAAATTCATGAAAAAACGACCAAGAGAGTATTCGAAGCTGAGGCAAAGGGCTCTCAGAGAAACCAACTCGATAACCGTTCTCAAGGTATGATAACAACAAATACTAGCAAAACACATGGGAAAATAGGATAAAATCGGCAAAACACATAAATAAAAAAACAAATAAAGGAAACTCAAAGGAGAAAAACTATACATACTCTCCATTATGAAAAAAACAAATTGCAATGTTATAAGAAGGGTATAAGTTACATCATAGGTAGAAAAATAATCTTTCTCCCTATTACACAAGTAACGAGTCCTAAGAAGAAAAAAAGGTCTCAAAGTATCCCTCGGTACTAAAAAAATGAGCTAAATCATCAAGAGGGTAGTGTTCGAGGGAGTGAAAATATCCAACACCAATAAAAGTATTGACCACATATACTGCAAATATCGATAATAGTATAGCAAACTCATATGGTTGTGTGATCCTCAAGAAGACGAACATGCTTAGAAACTGGGAGAATTTTATCATTGAATGAGTCTAATAAGTAAGGGTATCGATCTTGGATGTGATAAATTCACAAGCGGTATCTGACCTTTTTTTCACCATCGTAAGCTTGAGCTGCCCGAGGGTGCACAACCTCCCCGAACTCTCTTGAGGCTTGACAACAATCTATGATTTCGGCTCGATAGAAGGTAATCCTAGAAAGTGCTCTGGTTATCTCTTGTAAATCTATGATCGAATGCCCCCTTTCTTAGCCACGTCCCAAGCATGCACTATATCAGCTTCAACTAACTCTACTTGGTCCTATAACCGAATATTCTCCACTTGTAGTTGAGAAACCAGATCCCAGGCCTCGTCTCTCTTGATCCTGAGCTGGCAAAGCTGGTCCTCATCATCCCTCAGAAAAGTTGGGGGAGTGGATGAATTCCTTCCAGAAAAGAATGCAGAAGACCTTGAACCTGGGACCCTCTCCTCCTTTTGGACCAGGAAGACGTAGGATCATTAAACTCCCCACGAGACTTAAAGGATCTATCTCAAGGAGAGGGAGTTGCTGATGAGGTGTCGGATTTGTCAGCCATATTTATAAAAGGCAATTAGGAAATAAATAAATAAAATTGGTGGAGCAAAAATGGAAGGAGTTGCTGCGGTAAATACAACACGATAATGACTATTTATTTTCCCAAGGAAGTTAATAAACAAAGACCCTGCATGTTCTGTGTAAGGGTAAGTTTGGTGTCGCCTTGGAAATCAAAAGATTACTTGTAATTCAAACGTAGTCTCGACAATCAGAAGATTACTCATAAGTCCGCGTAGCCTCGACAATAAAAATATTACTCGTAAGTCTAACGTAGCCTTGACAATCTAAAGATTAGTCACAAGTCCGATAGAGCCTCGACTAATAGAATATTGCTCGTAAGCCCGACGTAGCCTCGACAATCAGAAGTTTAATCGTAATTCCAAAATAGACTCAACAATTAGAATATTACTCCAAAGTTTGATATAGACTTGGTGATAAAAAATACTCATACCAACCCTTAATGTTGACACCCTCTCAGAGGTGCGCTTCCAAAATATAGTAGTAGCATTCAAAGAGAATCAATTATATACCCGTTGAAGTCTCGGTAACTGTACAAAAAGGTTGAAAAGTAGAGTCAAACCAAGATCGAAGTAAAGCTACGAGAGATGATGAATTCCTTTTGATCATATCTAGTCAAAGAATATCGATTTCACAAATTCAAAGACGTATAGATAATCCATAATATTATATGCCGATACCAAAACAAGCTCGAAAGGGTTTGAAATAACCTAATCGAAGAGATGTATGATAGATTGAGGGTAAGGAGTATCCGTCGAAGGGGAGAAAGTATCAAACTCTTCCAAAAAATGACGTCTTGAGTCATCCAGGTATTGCGCGAGGGTAATTGGTTGGTTCTTTAAAAGGTATCTTCTTGGTTGCCCGAGTTCCACCGTGGCTTATAGTTCACACTCGTCCCAACCTAATACCGCTGACCATGATAGCTCTCTTTTCACATCTTTGAATTTTATAAATACCCACTTCATATCCAAATTGGGTATACTCTCTCTCTCTCTCTCTCTCTCTCTCTCTCTCTCTCTCTCTCTCTCTCTCTAATGGATGTAACATAATGCATTCATCATAAATATCCTCAACTCCTCGGGTTAAGTAATGCTCGATATCAAAAATTCAGTGTGCCATTAAGAGTGCACCTCCTTTTGACCTTGATGTAGTGTCTGCTTTCAAGAAGACTCAACATAGCAGCTAGAGCCTTGGGAAACTAAAATAGATATTCTCCATGGGGATTGAGAGCAAGGTACACGGTTATTTCCCCGATTCATTGTGTTAATTTATATATAAACTCATCATCCTCTTTACCGACACATTTGGTTATTTGATCCTATATGTATGATATCGACTGAGACCTTGGGTTGATGTGTTAGATTTGTGCTTTGCTAGAGTGACATTTTGTGCTCTATCACCATGGCGACCACTTAAGTATTGCTTTATTGTACTCGACTCCTTGTATGAGAGTGAGTTGAGGTTTGTTAGTTGTGACCCCCTAGGTTTAGCCCACTAGGCTTTATAACCCATCTTAGGGGTTGAACTGAGACTTTCCAAAGAATAGTTAAGCATGCAAACATGCAATCATTTAAACATGTAGGTAGGAAACACAATTTTTAAAGCTAACAACAAGCCTTCATATTAACACGTAATCTACTTAACAAGATCGGGTAGGCATTAGCATATGATTGATACATTTCTGGATATTTTTAGTTAACTAATGGAAGTATGGTACATTCAAGATATTTTAAGTTGACTAATGGATTTATGGTACGTATATAAGCTACCTTATCACTTTGGTGTGAATAGTCGTGTACCTTAATTGAAGGTAGGTTCACATCTAATTTTGAGTTTGATACTCTAAATTCTTCACTACTTAGATTCCTTAACTTGATGGTTGAAGAATTTTATTTACTATAAGACCTTGAGCTCCTCGGTGAACTCTAGCTTCGGGGAGACTACTCGAATTGTTAGGGCTTGCCCGGTAGGACAAATAAACCCCCTCTTCCTTTGTGACTAAAACTATTCCATGCCTTTCAACGTTCACACTATGGTATCTCAACGGGTTTACCAGTTAGATTTTGGAGTGAATTTGATGGAGTGAGTGGGGATAATTGTAAGAGTGTACGCCGATGGATTAATACTTAAGGGATGCAAATATATTGATAGGTTAAGATATGAATACATATAAACATAAAAAACTCGTAACTAACTTTATTAAGAAGAATAACACAAAATAGTATGTTGATCTTTATTGCATAAGTTGAGGCATAAAAGCGTTGAATACATTGGATGTTTCATTCTTTTTCCAAAATATACTTCTATTTATAGGACTCAACTAAGTCAGTGGTCTCCTTTACTAGGACTGGAACGCGTGTCCTAAGTAGTGGTTAGTTAGGCCGCTACTCTAGATTCCATTTTTGCCTATCCTTTGATCTCGTCTAACCCTATAGACGAGTGGTAGCTAGATGCGCGATCTTCAACCCCCTCGCACCATCATCGGGTTACCAATACTTAGCTCAAATTGATCTTGACGTGGCATCTGTTATAACCCATATCACACAGATCGAGGGAGGTGGTATATTATCCCTATTAAGAGTATATATCTAGTATATTTGATTGATTCTACAAAATCTGCTTCTGTATGGATTTTTCGTCTCTAGAAGAGAAATAGGGTTTTCTAGTGATAGAGAGAAAAAGAGATCTTGAGTGTATATTTTACAATTGGTTTACTTGTGTTGGAGTTAACACAAGGATTATTTCGAAGAGTTAGTTTGAAGAGATCGTAAAGGTTTGTGTTCTCATCTTTAATATACATACAAGTATAGTGGAAGTGCATTTAAAATCCTTAGGATCGAATCAGACCTTAGGTAGTGGACTAAGAATACGAGAGCCAAACAACTTAAAAATTGCGTATTTGTCTTATTTCTTTACTCTTTACTTTCATGCATTATATATCTTCAATTAATTACTTAAAATTGTTGATTGGCTTTAACCAGTTTTTATGCATGCAAAGTATTTGGTAAAATGTCTCTTAGTATTTTTAGGAATTTATCATATCACATTATTCCATCCTTTAAACCCTAAATCTTTCATATTTATTTGATTTGGATACTTTTTAATTGGTTAATTTTAAATAAGTATGTCATGGTTTCTATTCACCTCATCCTTCTAGGACTATTTATTGGGTTTCAAATCTTTTTCACGATCCTCCTTTTACCAGGTTCTATCTCATAATCCTACCACTATGAGATCCATATTAACAAGGGTAAATATTCCATGTTGATCAATTTAATCTACTTACATGATTAATAATAATCAATAAAACCATGTATCCTATTTACATAATTACTCCATCCGTTTCAAAATATTTGTCCACTTACTATAATTGTTGTTTCAAAATGTTTGTCCACTTAGTATTCAAGACACTTTTTCCCAATTTTTTCCATTATTACCACTATTAAAAAATTAAAATGTATATTTCCAATACACATTTAAGATATCAAGACACTTTATGAAGGGTAATTTAGTAATAGGGATTGTAATTATTATATTTCTTAATATGTGTGAAAATCAAAGTGGACAAACATTTTGAAACGACGGGAGTATAAGGTTGAGGTTTTCAAGGAAGACACAATTACCCATTTGACATATTTATTAAAATTACATAGAAAATAACCATGTTGGCTTCACAATATTATCTTGAGGTTGAGGCCCAATCCATTGAAGGGGGGTTATTCTAAAAAATGTTAAGAACCTAATAATTTTTTAAAGAACATACATCCCTCAGGGATAGAAGGCTCAGGTGGGGGAAAACTTTGTGTAAAACTAGGAGATGAATTAATATAAAATCATGACTAGTTATATCCATTTCCCACCAATCAAAAACCAAAACCCACAAATAGGGATAAGGACAAAGGGGATTTTGGCAATGTACCAACCTAAAAGAAGGTACAAAAATTGAATATAATGTAAATATCAATCCAATAACAAAAACCAACTAATAGAAAATAAGTCAAAGGGGATGGAAAGGCATTCACTCAAGGAACACTGGCACATGATATGTGGTAATTCACTTAGTATTTATAGAGAAAAGTTGGGTAAAAAACTCATTGAAAACGATGTGAGAAAGAAATAAATGGTTTGGTGCCTCGATGTGTTTGGTTTGCGCGAGCAGACCTAGTTTTTATGACACCTATGCACAATATGCATATCCTGGCACGTAATGCTTACCATTTGTGCATCTATGGTAACAAATGGTTCGTCATTAAACATTTAGTAATAAATCTTAAGTGTTTTGGGTTAATGAATAAGGAGGTCATCCATGTATGCTTTAGCTCAGGTTCGGGTTGCAAAATATTAGACTAATCTGGCCCAAAGAATCAATCACATTACAAAAATTGTACCTTTTCTTAGGCCGGTCTAGGCTGGCAGGGTGGGTTGGGCCTAAAAAACGTTTGCTCACCCTAGTTTATGGGGTTATTATCTCATACTAAGTGTATGAAAAGCCACACCTCTTAGAATAATCTATCAAAAATAAAGACACACATAAAAGTTTAGGAAAGGAAAAATAATTAACATCCGATAATATGCTCTATTAAATCTTGTTACCTCTTTTTCAATTATAATGTCATTTCTAATAATTCTACCGATTTATGAGAAATAAGAGTTAAAGGTTCCTAGCTAATCATAATAGTCCCTTTTCCCACTAAAATTGAAAGCAAAGTAGGGTTTAACATGAAAATTCCAAAATTACATCATTTTTTCGATGCACGCCTCACCAAGTACTCGTTGACCTAGTAGGTTGACAAAGGTTCAATGAGGGGTCTTCATATGAGAATATTATCTTGTCTCTCCAAGTGGTTCCTAAGCTAGAGGTTAGAAAAGACTTGGCATGGTCGCTTTTAGAATTTTCAATCGTGCCTTCTTTTTTTTAGTATCATTGAGTTCATATGTTAACGATAGGGTAGCAAAGTTATATAGTCCAGTTTCTCCTTCTTATGGTCTTCAAGTGCTCGCCTAGTAAGGTGGTTGGAAATAACGTGGAGAAGATCCTGGGGCATGTATAAAAGTGGTAGGTGTCCTAGATAGTTGGTGAATAGGACAACCAAGGCGATAATGACAACTTAAAACTTTGTAATAGAGTGAATTAATACCACTATTCATTCGAGCAACTATTATACTAGCATAATTTAGCCAATCCATATACATTTTAGTCAAAATTCCTAGTTTACCCAATTTCACATATACATAGGATGGATAATATGTGTAAATGGAGTTTTTTTAAGTATATTGGTTATATTCTACAAATAGAAAAAATTCCATGACAATAAATCTGACATATTTCTATTAAATGAAATAAAAAATTACAAAACAAACATTTGAAGCAACTTCAAAAAAAAATTGAACAACAAAAACCGATAAAGATATACCATTACAATCCACAAAGACATATAACAAGATAGCAAAAGAAATTAGAGCTTTAGAGTCAAATCTAATTCTGGTTTTTCAGTTGTTGGTTGATTGCTTGCAATTGATGAACTTGATGAAGAACCGTTGGAAAACAACTCTCTTCCATCAACGCCATTACCATATCCCTGTGGAGGATACCAAGTAGCAACTTTTCCAGGGTTTTGCGTACATAGGTATGGTGTGTTTTCAAAGAAACAGGGATGATGAAGCTCCATTGGTGTCCTTGGCAACATGGGATTAGGGTAAGGCTGATACATATGTAAAGTGTTCAGCGGCTACAATGAATTTGGTAAATAAGGAGAAGATCTCATACGGAGATAGTAATTATAAAATTCAACTTTTCTTTTTTCAAACGACTTTTGAGATCTATGAGCATTTGAATGACCATTTAACGCTTGCTTATTTTTATATTTATTGCCGCAAAGCTTACATTCGTAATTCATAGATTGATGTGACAAACCTATATCAGACGACTTTTGTGCCACACCTAATTGAATGGGTGTACATGTCCCCCTAACTGCACTTGGTTTAGATATGGAACCTATTTCAAAACCAGATTCGGTGTTCATGTGCTCTACTCGTGTTTTACTTTGTGAGTTCATTATAGATGAAAGGTTACTGAGAATGAGATAGGTGTCATTAACAAGAGAGTTATAATGCGGTATATATAGTGAAAAAATCTCATTCTAATCTAATTTTAATTTGGGAATTTATTGGTAAAATCATTATAATTAATGTAAACTTTCTTTTTAACGCCATTTTTGGATCATGACCATAAAAGACATTAATAAAATTTAAGTTTATTAATTGATTTTATTCCACCATTAATTTACTAGTACGGCTTCAGAGAAAATTACTACGTCATAAAGTAAAAGCGTAAAACTTTAATTTTAAATTTTTTAGTTTAGAAATACTGATATAATTGATTTCCCATTCTTCATTATGGATGTTGTTTAATATGGGAGTATAGAAAAATACTTAAGGATTTCTTTTGAACTTATTTGAATTCGTATTAGATGCAAATGGTTGTTGTAACAAGCAGAGTTGAGTCTAGTGCTAGATGTGTAAGCTTGTTTGTGTAATCTCTCTAAAAAAATCAAATTTAAAAGAGTTGAGTTTGAGATTTTGAATCCTGTTTGTCTAATTTATCAGTAAAATTCAAACAATTTTTTTTGTAGACGATTTTGAATAGGTCAAAAATAGCTTGTTTCTTTTATAGATGAAGCAAAACTTACATGAACAATGTTTTGGATGGAGTGTGTGGTATGAGTTATGAAATGTGACCTTGGTTCAGAAAAAAATATTAAAAAGAAAAAATGTACTCATTTTTTATAATATATTTATTAGATGTCACAATTCATAAATATAACCGAGCTATTTACATACAAGATTTTGTTAACGTACTTGATCGTTCAAGTTTTATTCCAAGCCAAGCTCGAGTTCTTCGTGAAAGTATAGGTTCGTGTACAACCTTGGATACAACCATTAAAGTTATTTGATATTATTAGATGATTTATACTCACAAAAGATCCATTTCAACACCTTCGTTCCAGATGCTCGTTTAAGGCAAGATTTTATGGCCTACTAATAGTAATTTTTTATAGATTATAATTGAAAAAATGGAACTTTTACCCCTATAGTATTCGGTAATTGACAACTTTTTCCATGAAATTTTTCCTTCGGTATTACATCCGTTTCCCTTGTGTTATCAGTTACTTCTTTTTTATGTTTTACGTCCTTTTTTATTTTAAAGCATTATTTAATCCAATCAAATCATTTAAACACCAAAACTATATTGAGTTATCGATATAGAACACAAAGTCACACTATCAACAGACTCATCCCAAGGACCTATTCCAAGTTCTCAAATACCACGACAGATAAGGTAACACCGAAGTAAGTAAATAGACGATGAATATTGTTAACAACTACGTACCTTACTCTTGATTACCTCCGAACAGCTCTATCTTCACTTGCATTAGGCTTCGCTTGTTTAGCCGAAACTTTTTTAAAACCAGACGCTATGTCAAGACCAAATGGATATGCGATCCCGATGGCACTTTAACGCTCAACATTAGCAATTTTTCTATTAGGGAATACTTAACCCGAAAGAGCTACGGAGACTTAAGCCGACCGTATAATAGCCACAAATTTTTTAGAGAGAGAGAGAGAGAGAGAGAGATCATTAACCCAAAGTTTCGTACGATATAATCATACAAACTTAATTTTCTAATATAATTTCTTAAAATTAATCTTAGTATACTTTAATAATGAACTAGGCAAACACAAAATAAATAAATTAAAATACAATAAATAAAGCAGAACATTGGCTGAATCCCGACATTTTTTACCTAGCAACTCTATATTGCACAATAAATAAACATGACTTAACATAAATCGAAGGGTAAATGTTTCTAGGGGCCACTAAACTATCACACTAGTCCTGTTTGGACCACTTAACTATTATGGGTTCCAAACAACCCACGCATGTATAAAAATCGTTTTGAATCAACCACTCCATTATATTAACATAAAAAATAGTTATTACAATTAATTTCCAAATGCTTGGGAAGGTTATATTAGTATACTTCTTGGTTTTATATACAAAGGTATTACTCTTATTTCATAGGAATGATGAAGATATTCCAAACCCTTAGTAACATCAATAGAAACGAGTAATAACCATCATTAACTGAAAAAAGGAGAAATGTATAGTTTTTATTACTTGGGTTAATAATTGTACCCGAGAAGAACGGTTTAAGAAAAGGGACAAATGTATAGTTTTTATTACTTGGGTAATAATTGTACAGATTAGAATACTTAAGGGCAAAAAGGTAAAAACCTGTTATCTAACATTAGCTGATTCAGCGCCGAATATTTCTACGAAAATTTGATCGAGAGCTTCTCGTCTTCCAGCTTCGTCACGACCATATCCTGTACTACCACCAAAGTGCTGGTGCAGAAATAATATAAAGACCTATAGTGCAATAAACTACAAATAATATAGGAACGTGTAATGCAATTAACAACAAGAAAAATGATGACATTTCTGTGTACTATATATATATATATATATATATATATATATATATATTAGATTTTTAGAATTTAATGAAGTAGGTTATAAATGATTCAGTGTGTAATTTAAAGTTACATATAACAAACTGCCCTTGGGGTTTTCATAATATAGTTTAGACCCTATAAAAAATTATAATGGTCCCCCCAAGCTAGATATTTTTTTCCAGTTAACGAATATTACACCGTTTCTATTGATGTTACTGAAGATTTGAATTGTCTTCATCATTCCTATGAAATAAGAGTAATACCTTAGGATATAAATCCAAGAAATATACTAATATAACTTTCTCAAGCATTTGAAAATTAATTATAATAACCATTTTTATGTTAATCTATAGGGTGGTTGATTCAAAACGATTTTGATATTTTAGTGGATTGTTTGGATCCCATAATAGTTAAGTGGTCCAAACAAGACTAGTGTGATAGTTTATTGCCCCTAGAAACATTTATCCTAAACCAAAAAGTATGAAAACCAATCGAAAGCAAATATTAAGTATGTACATACTGGTATGTATTGTATATACATAACTAGGTTGAGTGTACAGTGACGAACTTACAATAAAGATAAAATTGAGAGTTTGGGGCTGAGATATTGTGAGTAAAAGAGAGAGAATTTTAATGAAGTAAGCGTAAGCGTTTTCCAGTCCTTTTGAGTAGTAGTAGTTCAAATTATGAATGTGTATGGATGCGCTTACTTTACTTAGCGCCAGACGATAAAAAGGGTAAAGGAAAATAAAGCGAATTATTTCAATCGATTTAAATGAATATCGCTCTAGTATTCAAGTTATCCTAATCAGTTTAACCTCAAAATACCAACAATTGCATCGATTATAATATAGCCTTCCATTTACCATGGGGTTTTGGAGATAATTTAAAAGATATATGGATAGATTTTTTTTAAAGGTTATCATTTAATTTTATGGGTAACTAAATATTAAAATACTCTTATATAAAATAAAAACTACATACAAAAGTGGCACTAAGTATGGATCACCAATTAGTGAGTCATGCGTATCAACTTATTAAGTATCAACTCATTGAGTATCGATATTTTCCATCTCCAACCACCTACCACCGTCAAATTATTTTACTAAGTGCTCAAATATTTACTGAGTGTTTGAAAATTTTACTGAGTGCTCGGATATATTACTGAGTACTCAAACGAATTTACTGAGTATTGAAAAAGATCATTTGGGTATTAGTGAAATTTACTGAGTATCGGAGGAAAACACTAAGTATGCTCAGTGAATTACCTGTGTATGGTCCAAAAATACCGAGTATTTGGTGGAAAACTACTGAGTACACTTGAAAAATAAAAGTTAAACAAAGAAAAATAGGCAAAAAAATTCATAATTAAAATTTTAATAATAAAAAAATTACATTTGAGTAATATACAAGTTCCTACACTACAAAAATCGAAAAAGAAAAAGCAATACTCAGCAAAAGTTGTCCACTTAGTTGGAATGAGCGAAAGAAAAAGAAAAGAAACAAAATAAAAGTTGGCCATACCGGAGATGAGCTCTCAGTTCACACATGAAGAAGCTCCACCATTGAAGATTGAAGGAGTTGTTCTCACAAACGGATCTGCTGCCACGAGCCTACCGGAGAATCCACCATTGAAGATCGAAGGAGCTCTTCTCATGAACGGAGCTACTGCCACGAGCCTGCCAGAGAAAGAGCTATGTTGTCGAAGAATCCACCATTGAAGATCGAAAGAGCTCTTCTCACGAACGGAGCTATTGCCACGAGCCCGCCGGAGAAGGGCCCAGTCGTCGGTGACAGAAAGCCATATCTATCACTTGTGAGCCATGAGCCACTAAAGTTGCAATAACAGGGAGATGGTGAAGCCAAGAGCCAGTTCGTCTTCTTCTTCTCAGCTCTGGCTAGTGTAGCCATGAGCCAGTTCGTCTTCTTCTGCTTAGCTCCAACGAAGGACTTCATGGTTGTTCGCAACTTATCGTCGGAGCCATTCCATGTTTTCTACCTCAAGCCTGCTGCTGGCCTCCCTTCCATGGCTTCACGAACGGCTAAGCAGAACAAATTGGCTGCACCACTGTGAGCTCGAGTTCGGCGACGTTGTGGTTGTAGAGCTCGGCTGTTGTTGCTGTTGTTGACAGATCTCTTCTTCACGTCTTCCATGGTCGTGAGCTAGAATTCTGGTGACTCCATGACTGCAGAGTTCTAGGAGTGTGGATTTTGTAAAGAAATAAAAAAAACAAATTTGCATGAGAAGAGTAATCCACATAATAGTCGGACGTCTACGAGCTAATCACTTTGAGATGAGACTAATACTAATAAGACCCAATCCCCGATCGAACTCCCTCTGATTTAACCCCAGATCTGTTTGTATTATCATGACTTAATTTTATCTATTCGATTATTTAATTTTGTTTGATTTTGTAATTTATTTTTATTTAACTATATGTTTTTCTAATCTATCTTTTTTGGTAATATAATATATTTTTGTGACTATTTAATTCAGCTTATACTCTATTTTTGTAATGTTTTATTTTTTAAAAACCTTTTACCAATTGCCCTGGTGGTCGCTAGATACAGGTAACTTTTAGAGACTACTGAATAGCTGGTGAAGAGAAGCTATTGGTCCTTAATCAATGGGAATGTTTAACGACGTCGGTAAAGAGCACCTAATGGTCGTTAATTTTAAATAACCTTTTACCGACCATCAAGTGGTAGTCCAATGAGAAACCTTTTAGCAACCACCTGGTAGTCGCTAGAGACAATAATCAATAGTGCGTAGGTGGGAACAGGAAAAAAATTCTATGTAAGGGTCAAACATTAGCGACAAATTTTTAACGACCAAACTCAGACGCTAAAAATAATCTGTCTTTAACGAAGAACTTGTGAGCCTCTTGCGCCATTTATGTGGTCGCTGAAGGCCTTACTTATAGAAGTGATAAGTGGTTAAGTGAAAGTAAATATTTTTATATAACCAATTTCAGTTTAGCTTCTAATTAAATGGCTCGACGGGTGCTTGTAAGGAGTTTTGGGGTTTATCTCAACGCACGCGTTATAACTGCCTTTTCGACCCGACTCATGCTCCGGTCTCGACCATGGCTCTGGCATTGGCATGGATGTGATCATGGGAGTTGGGATAAATAAAATAGACTTATATTGTATAGATTTATATAGAAGCTGGATTTAAATGTTTTTGCTTGAGTTCAGGATATACGTATAATTATAATGCCTAATTCTCCTTTACATGTCTTAATTCCACATTTTTCATTACCTTGGAATTTAAACGTTTGTAAAAGCTTTTCTACATTTTCACTACCTTGGAAGTTCAAATGTTTATAACATTTTCAGATGAATTTCAGATTCACTACAAGAAATAGTATCTTTAGCGGTAAAAAATTTAACACTAAAAATCTTAATTTTGTCGCTAATAGTCATTATTTGTCGCTCCTATAAGTTCAAATGTTTATAACAGTTTCAGATGAATCTCAGATTCACTATAAGTTCAAATGTTTTTGCCTCTATCAACTTTATCTTTAGCGGCAAATATTGTCGCTAAAAATATAATTAGAGGCCATTTTGGTTTTTAAAAATATCATTAGAGGCCATTTTAGTTGTTGCCGTAATAGCTTCCCCGCTAATGCTACTATTTTTTAGATTCTACTCCCCTTTTTTGTTGCTTCATTGGTTAACTGTTATACCGTTTATTGTTCTCTTAATTAGCAGCTATATATATATGAACTCTTTGTAGTTCATTTGAATCACCACCAGCTACGAAAATCACTGATCTATTTTCTTACTTTTTTTCTAAAAGATCTTTTGAGTAAAAAGCGTGTATACAATTTTTTTTTTATCAATTTAGTTGTAACTTGTAAGTGTGGGAAATAAATAATATAAGACTGTTTAGCCTAAGGTAGTCCCACAACATTTTGAATGCAGTGGTATAACTTAGATCAGTTCTGTTTTTCAGTTTCGATTTCCGATTTACTGTCTATTCTGAATTTCATTATAGTCCTGAAACAACAATATGATCCACCAAATTCACTTTATTCAATTTTCGCAAAGTAGCCAATGGGATGGGATCAAGTTGTCCAGATCAAATGATGAAATTTATGAATTTCTTTTTTATTTCTACATTTCGACTCAGTCCAATCGGGTGGGGGAAGGATTTGAAAGTATCCCCAAAATTTTAATAATTCTGTGGACTTAAATCTGACAGAATATTATAGCTGATAGGGTAGAAGGTAAGGGGTATTTAGAACCTAGTCTTTGAAAGACAGCCTAATTATCCATAAATAATTTTGAAAGTAACCAGAACCAGAATCTTAATAATTTTGTGGACTTAATTGTGACAAAGGATAGGTTAGAGCAGAACTCAGAAGGCCAGGTAAGGGTCTAAGGGAAGTAGGGAAACTTCAATTATTAGACAGAATTTTGTATTTAAAAGAATGAGTAACAGCCTAATTATATATCAATAAATTATTTTGAGCAACAAATAATGGATTTTAGTTCTCATCTATCTCCAATTCTTACTTGCCTTGTGCTATTCCTATCGTTGTATTTTCTTTGGCAAAGAAAGACTCATGGTCTGAAGAGTAAGGGCAAGTCACCCCCAGAACCATCAGTAGCCTGGCCTATTATAGGCCACCTACACCTATTCAGAGGTAAAGCTCCCGTGGCTCGAAGATTAGGCAGTTTAGCCGATAAAATTGGTCCAATTTTTTGCATTCAGCTTGGTGCGAATCGGGCACTTGTGATCAGTAGTTGGGAAGCTGTTAAGGATTGCTTCACCAAAAATGATAGAGTGTTTGCCACACGTGCGCCTTCTACCACAGGTATATAAATTACAACGTACTTACTTTGGTGAGCATGTGAATGAATAATTCATATATACATTATATAATTTGTTAAACCTAGAGGGATAAAACATATATTTTTTTTACATGAAAGTGGTAGACATGCACTTTTGAAACACGATGATTCATGAGCAAAATGTACAAAGATTGAGGATCAAAATGTTATTTATACTCATCAAATGATCCTAATTAAATGTTATTTGTCCATACAGGAAAATACCTTGCTTACAATTACGCAGCATTTGGTCTAGCACCATATGGTAATTACTGGCGTGACATGAAAAAGATAGTTATGGTGGAATTGCTCTCAACTAGGAGGTTAGAAACCCTTAAACATCTCCGCACTTATGAAGTACAAGAAAGCATAAAAGAACTATATTGCTCGTTTAATAATGGTGATCATAGTCCAATAAAGATGTCTATTAGTAAATGGTTGAAAAATTTAGCATTAAATATGATTGTGAAGACAATATCTGGGAAAAGGTATAGTAATTCTTTGAATGGTTTAGAAGATGAAGAAGCTGAAAATTTTAGAAGAGTTGTTAAGGAGTTTACATCTGCAGCTGCAGAGTTTCAAGTATACGATCAAATTCCATTACGATTGTTTGAATGGATAGATTTTACTGGGACGATTAAGAATATGAAACGCGTGTTAAATGATCTGGATAATATATTCCAGAATTGGATTGATGAACATGAGAATAAGAGATTGAACAAAGAGTTAAACAAGGAACAAGATTTCATATATGTAATGCTTTCAGTGATTGACGACAAAATTACATATGGATATACTCGTGAAACCATAATCAAGGCAACAATACTGGTATATAAACTATATCATACTTTTCATAAACCATTATAGTTCTCCATGATATTATTAATATAAATCTCGTATTTTAAATGCAGATTCTTATCTTAGCAAGTGCCGACACATCATATGTTCTTCTTACATGGATCACTGCTCTATTGTTGAACAATAAACATGTTATGAAACGTGCACAAGAAGAGATAGAGAGAAATATCGGTAATGATAGATGGGTTGAAGAATCTGATATTGATAATTTAATCTATCTTCAAGCCATTGTTAAGGAAACACTTCGTTTATATCCACCTGGACCCGTTTTAGTACCACATCAAGCCATGGAAGACTGTAATGTAGGTGACTACTTTATTTCTAAAGGCACTCACTTGATAGTGAATGCATGGAAACTACATCGAGACCCTCGTATTTGGCAAAAACCTGAAGAATTTTGGCCTGAAAGGTTCTTGACAACCAATGCACAAGTAGATGTTAATGGACATAATTTTGAATACATACCTTTTGGCTCTGGAAGAAGATCTTGTCCTGGAACTGGGTATGCAATAAGAGCTACACACCTGATTATTGCTAGATTGATTCAAGGTTTCAATTTAGCAACACCAAAAAACTTGCCAGTTGATATGAAAGAAGGACTAGGGTTACTATTGGTCAAGGAAAAACCTCTTGAAGTATTTATTTCTCCTAGGTTGCCAGCATCATTCTACGGAAATTAGTTAATAATTAATGAAGTGTGGTTGTGATCTATATGTGGCCGATGTGTGAGGCCATCTTGTATGTCTGGTTTAAGGTAGTACTGTTGGTAAAGATGATACTCCCTCTACTCCACAAATATCTGTCCACTTATTTAAAGTGGTATTTCCAAAAAGATTGTTTATTCAAGATCTTAAATCACTTTTTTCAATTTTTTTCATTACTATTTTATAAAATTAAAATTTATATTCTTTAGACATATTTATACTATAACATTTTATGAACATTATTTTTGTAATGGTGTAATTATAATATATATGAAAAGTTAGGTAAACGTCATTTGTGAAACAAAGAAAATATCTTTTACTTTTTTTATATGTCGAATTTTAGTCCATATTATTACAAATAGCTGTCCCCAAGTATTTACCATTTTAGAAAATGAAAACACTTTTTAACCTTGTATATCTACGTACTTAATCCAAGAAAAACAATTTTTCATGATTTCGTTTTGGCTTTTTAGACGACCTTTTAAAGTGATGGCATTCTGACATATACAATTGTGTTGCCAATGTTATAACTATACCTCCATAACACAATGGGTTATTACTACTGTCTTTTTCAACTTTTTTTCCAAAATAGAGTAGGCTATCGACACTTACATTTCACGGCTCTCTTCGAAATAGAGTAGGCTATCGACACTCATATTTCTCGTCTCTCTTCTAAATATAGTAGACGATCGCCATATACATTTCTTGGCTCGTTGGCTATTCACATATATATATATATATATATATTCCGGCTCTATCTAAATAGAGTAGGCTACCTTCTTTTCTAAATTTCAGTTTTGACCTACAAATATAGTATTAAATTGTCAATTTAAGTAAGATACATTGACTAAACTGTCAATTTGAGTAAAATATAAGAACTAAATTGTCAGTTCAAACAAGATATAGGGACTAAACTATCAATTTGAACAAGACATGACTAATCAATCAAATATTATATATACATATATAAAGGTTATTAATATAGAGTGGAAAATTTAATATTATTAGGTGTGTTGTCTAACTATAATTGCACTACGCGTTATATATATAAAGGTTATTAACATACATAAAAATTAAGATTACATATATAAAGGTTATTAATATAGTGTCGGAAAAATTAATTTTAATTAATTTTCTATTCTGCATTCCTACGCGCTGAGTTATATTCGTTTAATTACATAATTATGTTTCTTTTGCTACAATGGAGATCCAACCATGGATTGAAATATTCTAATCCAGTGATTACTAACCAAACCAGGACTGTGAATCAGCCTGGGTGTTTATCAACCCATCCTATCAAGTGTAATAATCTTCCATATTCCACTAGGTGGGACAACAAAGGATGCATAAGATACCTCTTGAGGGAGTCCGTTACGCGCTAACCAAATCTGTACACTTGTTCGCCTCTCTATATATTGCTTTAACGGAGAACACCCTATTCTGAGACAAAATCCAACGAATCTTACTAACCCAAGGTGCAGCAGAGCCTCGCCTTTCTTCCACACCACCAAGAACCTCTAAAACTTCCCCATAATCCACTTCCACCTCTACATCAGTATCCCCCATTTCCTCAAGCATATCCAGTCCTTCACATAAGGCAATAATTTCGGTAAGTAAGGTCGAATCTTGGTTAACATTCATCGAAAACCCTCGAATCCAAGTGCCTTCGCTATCTCGAATTACCCCACCTCTAGCTCCTTGATGTCTTTATTTGTTGAGACTCCCATCCGTGTTAAATTTTAGACCCCTATTTTGTTTGGTCCATCCGATCAAGTTAACTAAAGTTTTCTTAGGAGGCGATTTACCTGGTATATTCCCCCAATCCTTGATATACCTTTGGGCCCTATGGTCAGCCTTCCTAAACAAAACTGACGCGTTCGAGAATTAAATGCCTTTAAAGATCCGGTCATTCATTTCTAGCCAAATAGTTTCTATTAATGCTCCAAAAAAACATTCCAACTAACTCCGAAGAATAGTTTATTGTTCGCCAAATTACGATTCCACCACGGTGTGTTACGTGGACTTGTTACATCACGTAGCTGCATTTGATTAGGATTGATCACTTGTCCAATAACCGAACCTGGTACATCCTCCTGCTGCGGAACCTGTTGAGTAGTATTGACCACCTGTCCAGTAACAGAACCTGGTGCAACCTCCTGCTGTGGAACCTGATGATGTGAAACCTAGTATAGCCCGGATTCATCCACTACCTCAGACGTGTGAGCATGGAGCTGGAACCTATCGCTGGGATCCATTTGCACCCACCTGGACCTGCAGCTCGGCTCTAAAACATTAGGCACATGTTCCTTGGAGACTGCAAGGTAGGTCCATGTGGTGAAAAAATCATCTGAGAATATATCAGTCTCAAAAAAATCTAGTATGTTCCCCTGATTTCTAAGAGGTCTCACCTCCTTCCTAATTAAATCCCAAATTTCCTTTATGACCCCACAATCCCGAAAGAGATGCATTGTCGTTTCAGTTTCTACATCACAACACGGACACAAAGGGGAGCAATCAACTCCTCGTTTAAGTAGATAACCTCTAGTCGCTAATCGCTCATACATCATTCTCCAAATCAACCTCTTGTTTTTTAGGGCATTTTAGCTTCCATATCCTATCCCAATTAATACCATCACTCAAATCACTGACCTCTATCGCATTCAAAGCCGACTTGACTGAGTATATGCCATGTATCTCGTGCATCCATGAAAGTAAATCTGTATCGCTCTCATCCATCACCATCCTAATACCCGCGAATTCAAGTAGATTGGAGGGAGGGAGTAAATGCTGGAAACCGTCCCAGTCTCAAGTACCATCACCCAAAACATAATCGCTAACTTTCTTCAGTCTATCCTCCTCTCCAATAACCCCAGTGACGTGGTTAATCAAAGCCGAGTAACCTATCCACAAGTCTAACCAAAAGAAGACTTTTTTCCCATTATAAGCGGACCATCGGGATCCCCGTCTAATTACGGAAATACCTTCCACGATGGCCCTCGAAATACGAGAGTCTACTGTCTTAGACTCAAAATGAAATAAATCTTTCTTGAAATATTTTTCCTTTCAGCGCATTAGTCCAAAGTCAAGTGGTTTCGTGAAGTATTTTCCATCCCAGAGCATTTTATTCATATCTTCGGCCAAACGAAGCCCAAGTCCTCCCACTCTCTTTGGTTTACATAAATCCTTCCATGCAACCCAATTTATATGCTTTTGATCATCCTAAAAGCCCCAAATAAATTCAAGTCTTATTCGATCAATTTCTTCGCAAACATAACTCGGTAAATATTCTCCCATGCTAATCAGAACTTGGTAAAGTTGCATCTGCAATTTGACGCTCTCTCTGAGGATGATTTAATTTAAAGAATAATTGAGATGTGCTGAATAATGAGGTCTAAAATGGCTTATATAGATGGTGAAAATGGATTAGGTCTAATCTTTGGCTTAATTAAGTAATTAAAATCCCAAGTTCAATTGGTAATTCCCGTAACTGTTGTACACATTCCACTAAAACAGCCGTAGCTTTTTTGTCTTAAGTCCAAATCACCTGATTCCAGTCCTCAATTTGCCCTAACTCGGAGGCACAACTTTATCCTTGAATCTCCAGACCTGATCAGTGCCGGCGTGACTTGGAATAAGTAATTAGTAACAACTATCCAGATTTTCATATCTTTTTGTCAACTCTTTGAGTGGTACTTTTTCTCTTTTTACCTTTCTCTTGATCTAAGGCTCCAAACTTCACTTCTCCTCTTCATCTTGGTGCTTCCTAGCTTCCATGTACCTAAGAACTTTATACTAAAAACAAACAAATTAAAGCAAAAAAGCTCTAAAAATGCAAATAACATAATTCTAAGGGGAGAAAGTGCAATATAACAAAATAAGCTCAAAAGTCTATATAATAAGTCAAATTTCTACCCTAAGGGCATTTATTTATCAAAAAAAAGGAGACATCAAGACCCCAAACTCAAACCTTTCTCGTCCAAACAAAGTAAAACAAAATAGAGGTCTCAGGTAAGAAGCAATATGCAGAATCTAAAGAATATAGCCAAAGCAAAACTCAAAATAAATTTCATATAGTATAACATAAGAACTAATGCACTCATACACCTATCATACAAAATCAAACACATAAATAATTTCAATCCAAAATTAATTCCACAATGCTAGAAGGTAACACTTGATACTTAGCTCGAGATGGCGGCTATAGGGTGTTCATCAATCTTTGCTCGCTTTGAACGCTCCACTTAACTTACTCACTATTAGAAAAAATGTCATTCCACTATGTACTTGGGAATCACGAGATCTTTACGGTTTTAGCGTAGGCTTAGGGACGGTATGGTACATTTGGATAATGAAAAGTAAGCTTTATGATCTCTCCTCACTAGCCTTCAACAAAATGTCATGAGCTTGATTTTACACTCACTAATTTAGCATCCCCACATAGACTCAATCCTATCATATTATTATAGATATATTCCTTTGCCATTTCTTTTAATTTTTTCAATATTTTTTTTGTAAGTTAAATATGACATTATTTTTAATGTGAATTGTCATGCTAACTTATTTTCTCAATTTTTATCTTTCTTTTTCTTTTTTTTTTTTTTTTAATTTTAGAAATCGGAAAATGAATTTACAGTAAGGTGCATATCATTCAAGCACATCACAGATCTACCCAATAGATGTAATAACAGATTCCCTCACCCCAAACTCAAGCTCAAGGACAACTAGTCTTAAGCAATCGTGATTCAAGTGCAGGTCATATGGTATAGTCCTAACATCTAAAGGATAAGTTTATAATGTGGCTTCACAAGAAAGGCTTAACGGCTAAAAAATGGGGTTAAGAAGGATATAATTAATCACAGTTTAGAAAGCTAAGAAGTCTAAAATGGCTATCAAAGAACTATCTCTATCATTTTCTTAGTTACATATCTTGCCTCTAGTTCATAATTAAGTGGGTTCTCTACTTATTTAGATTTCACTTTTTACACACCACTCATTCTCCCTAAGTACGAGCTTACTTCTTTTGCATTGTTCATTAATTTTTTTTCTATCAATCATCTAGTGTTTGCATGCATATAAGATGCATATTACATTAACTCTCAGGTATACTATTTTCTATCATTAATTTACAAAAAGTATGCTTATTGGGACATTCAACAAACTCTACAGTCAGATAATTCCTTCAACAAATTTTTGTTTGATTTTAATTTTTTTAAAAGCAGTAAAAACACATAACACATAAAATTGGGATAAGCCAATGATACCCCACCCCAAACTCATAAATGAATCATGCCCCCACGACTCGAAAAGACTCTATAAATCAAATAAAATAATATACACTACTAAATGAGAAAAGGGATAAGGAAACGTATCCTAATCGACACTAGGCCGGTTTCATGTAGTACCGCATCGAATTTGTGAAGTAGTGATGTATAGATCATACACAGCTGATTTCATCTTATTCAACGTCTACTTCATCAACTCGAATATTTATTTCCTTTAGCTTGTGTTTTGATGGTGGATTTTAGGTATTTCCAGAGCTTGGATTTGTTACATCGCCTCAACCGGGATCCCGGTTAGCAACAACCAGGTTCCCGGCTGTGTTCCCCTTTTCACACCAACAAGTTACGTCTAATCTCTCCAATTACAGTAGGTTTTATCTGTTCATCTGACCTTTTTGACTTCACCACTGGATAGATATCAAAAAAATAAACAGTTTAGGCTCGAGATAAAGCTAATTCTGACCTTCGAGCGCAAACTTACGGTCTTCCAAAGTTTTCAGCTTTTGAGCACGAAATTTATCAATTCACAAACCGGGTACCCGTTTGGTGACAAACGGGCGCCCGTTTCTGTTCAACAACCTCTTATACGCACCTAGAATGTGCGAAATCGACCGTATCTTATACCTAGCACCCCAAACTCAAGTCTTAACACTTGCAAACATTAAAAACACTCCAACCTTTCTCATATCTTAATAATATACACTAATACACATCACATTACTCTATTATACACTACGAAATTAAAAGACATAAAGAATTTTTAAACATGGGTTGTCTCCCAAGAAGCACTTTAGTTTTGTAAGTCGTTAAGTTTGACACGTTACCTTCTATGAAGATGGTATCGAGGCCATTGTGGTGTTCCTCCGCTTAAACTCGCCTCATCCTTAATATGAAAGATTTAGTACCTCCACCTATAATTTGATTCAATCGATCTCTGAAAGGGGGTGGGTAGTATCTCTGTTTCGCCTCCTTGCTCTCTAGCGAAACTCGTTCTCTTCCACATGGTATATTAGGATTGCTCTTGTTAGGTTAATTACATGTTTATCTTCAATAAGCTTAGCTCGAATCCAATTCTTAGCAAGAATACATTCCTCTATACATGCTTCTATCTGGGTTATCCAATCTCTCTATTCAAATATTTATTATTTCTAGAATCCACGAACTCCTTCCAATATATGCTTTGTTGTACTTGTGGGGCGGCAAGGTGAGCATACAAAGTATCCATGATTATATTATGTGTGGGAAGAACTATGGGAAACCCTCAATCTAGCATCATGTACCGGAGGGTCCAGTCATGGTCATCTAGTACTCTTTGGAGCCTAGTTCTTTGAGTTCCTTGTAACTCACTTACCTTCATACGAAACTCTGTCAACAAATCCACATTTACCTCTTCCAACAAATTCAGTTCGTAACCTTGAAATCCATTTACATATTTATTCACTTCGGAGAGAGTTAGTTGTGGAGGTGGTTGGACATGCCCGGTCCATTGATTGTTCCATCCTTACTCTTAGAGGTGTTGATAAGGTGATTGGTAGCAGTCACTACCCCATTGTTGATATCTTGAAAAGTTTTCCTTATAATCGAATAGACCAAAATTCAGATAATATCCTCCATACATCTTTAGTGGAATCTCTTGATCATTACCCTAAATATAGAACCTGTAGAAGAAAACAAAAAACAAAAGACAAGCGTAAAACAGAAAATAACAATTAAAACTACTTAAGGATAAACACTGAGGCCACACGCTACCGTCCCCGGCAGCTGCACCAAAAACTTGGTGGGTCCTGGGGTATGATAAAATTAAGCAATAAATAAAGGATCCGCATAACCCAAGTGTACGGGTCGTCCAAGCAATAATCCGATAATCGGGTTTCATTCTCAGGGACGGATAGTTATAACTCTGGTGTTTATCAGATAAGTAGAAGTAATTGCTAAAACGGAAAAATAAAAGCTAAATATATATTTGTTTTGGTTTTGAAGTAATACTAAAGATGCAATAAAATAAATTACTGAGTGAAAAGATTAACAGAAAGGAAATACTTAAAGTAAATAAGTGTGGATGCAATTATGATAAATCTACTTGAGTCTCGCAAGGGATCCACCTAAGTTCATACAACTAATTTATCCGTTTAAGGGCTAAGTTAGTATTTGTTTACTAGTCGGGACACTAATATCTTCTAGCCCCCTGTCGGGTGGACCTAGGAGCTATCCTACGGTAATATAAACCCCTCTCGGTAGTCTATTTACTTACAAATGTGAAGTTCTTACCTCTTTGAATATGTGATTAGTCAAGCTTGTCGATCAATAACGGACATCACACGGATATTACATATGTCTGGAAACATCCCCCCCATCTGATGATCACTCGCCACTAAGTGAATAGTCTAATTATTAAAACCTATTCCTAATTGCACAGAAAAGAAATAGTCAACAAGCATAAATAATAATCAGTATAAAATACCCAACTTAAATTAAATCATAAATCCCAAATTTGGAAAAACGTTAAATTGATAAACTAGGGCTTCTACCTATTATTGTGATTCTCAAATACTTATGAAATCAGCTCATATTCAAACTAAAAACTGAAAGGAAATTAAAAGTATACATAATTCTTAAAACATAAATAAAATAAAGATGAACCTAATTAGAGGAATGAAAAAAACTGTAGTTGGGGAAAATGGATTCTCCAGCTCCTGCTCTTGCCTCTGCCTCTTGACGCTCTCTAAGGATGATTTAATTTGAAAAATAATTGAGAGGTGCTGAATAATGAGGTCTAAAAGGGCTTATATAGATGGTGAAAACGGATTAGGTCTAATCTTGGGCTTAATTAAGTAATTAGAAGCCCAAGTCTAATTGGTAATTCCCGTGACTGCTATACACACTCCACTAAAACATCTGTAACTTTTGCGTCTTAAGTCCAAATCACCTAGTTCCTCAATTTGTGCTAACTCAGAGGCGCAACTTTCTCCTTTGAATCTCAAGACCTGAATCAGTGCCGATGTGGCTCGAAATCAGCAATTAGTAACAGCTATCTAGATTTTCATATCTTTTTGTCAACTCTTTGAGTGGTATTTTCTCTAATTTGACCTCTCCTCTTGATCTAAGACTTTAAAGTTCACTTATCCTCCTCATATTGGTGCTTCCTAGCATCCATGTACCTAAGAACGTTATACTAAAAACAAACAAATTAACGCACAAAAACTATAAAAATGCAAATAACATAATTCCAATGGGAGAAAGTGCAATATGACAAAATAAGCTCAAATATCTATCTAACAAGTCCAATTTATACATAAAATGATGTCTCCTAAAGGCATATATTTATCACAAAAAGGGAGACATCATGTATTCCCTAAGGATTTAAATCCACAACAAGGAAAGAGGTTAAGCCATCGAGCAAGACAATTCTTTTGGGATGATCCCTACCTCTTCAAAGTTTGCATTAACCAAGTCATTAGAAGATGTGTTCATGAGAGTGAAACAAAGAAAATCATTGCAAGCTGACATGGCTCAACATATGGTGGCCACTTCAAGGGTGATAAGACCGCAACAAAAATTTTGCAATCCAGCTTCTATTGGCCCACCCTACACAAGGATTGTCATTGGTTCGTCCAGACCTGTCAAAGATGCCAATTCACTGGCAACATATCGAAAAGAGATGAAATGCAACTCAATAACGTGTTAGAAGTAGAAATCTTTGATGTTTGGGATATAGACTTCATGGGACCTTTCATCACTTCCCATGGTAATCTTTATATTTTGCTAACAGTAGATTATGTGTCAAAGTGGCTAGAAGAAATGGAAACACCAAAGAACGATGCCAAGAAAGTCATCTCGTTCCTTAAATTAAATATCTTTTCAAGACATGGTACGCCACGTGTTCTCATTAGCGATAAAGGTGCCCACTTATAAATTTTCAGTTGAGAGCTGCGTTTCGTAAGTTGGGGATGAGACACCGCACTTCTACATGTTATCATCCCCAAACCAACGGTCAAGCCGAGGTCTCTAACCGAGAGATCAAATATATCCTAGAGAAGACCGTGAACAAAATGAGGAAAGACTGGTCACTAAAGCTAGATGATGCTCTCTGGGCTTACAGAAAAGCATTTAAAACGCTAGTTGGGGCATCTCCATACCGCATGGTCTACGACAAAGCCTGTCATCTTCCTATCGAGATTGAATCCCGTGCTTTTTGGGCCATTAAAGATTTAAACTTAAACATAGAGTTAGCGGGTAAGCGAAGGATGATGTAGTTGAACGAGTTAGATGAATTATAATTTCATGCCTATGATAATTCACGTCTCTACAAGGAGAAAACTAAAAGATGGCATGATAATAGAATTTGCACGAATAAGTTAGAGAGGGGACAAAAAGTACACCTATATAATTCAAGATTCTCGAACAACCCGGGTAAACAAAAATCCCATTGGGGAGGACCATACATTGATAAAAAGTCACACCTCATGGCGCGATCAAAATCGAACATCCAACAAAGCAAAGGACCTTCATGGTGAATGGTCATTTATTGAAGATATACATGACAGTGAGGACTACGGAAGGGAGGAGACAATACATCTCCAAGAACACGCTTAAGCCGAGGTAACACGTCAAACTAAACGACGTTAAACAAAAGTGCTATTATTAGACATCCCTTGTTTAGATTTATTTTTAGTTAAGTTTATGTTTGGTAGTGTATAAGCTTAAGTTAGTGTATAATTTTAATGTGTTTACAAGCTAATAAGAGAGAAAAGTAGTGTGTTAGTGTGCAGGAAACGATTTTAGAGTCAAAAGACGGAAGAATTGCAAAAATCAATAGCTAGGTGCGGTACACCGCACCCCATATCGTCGCTCACGCAGGCCTGTGCCACGGTGGAATCTAGAGAGCTCGTGTGGTACACCGTATCAGTACCACGGTGAACCGCGGGAAGAAAACCGTCACCACGGTTTGGTAAATCCGGTTTGTTTGCGAGAGCCATCAAGGGAAAAACCGTTTCGTCAGTCGCGCCCGACTGTGACACGGTCCAAGTCAAAATGTTCATGTGATACACCGCATGTGTACCGCGGTACACCGAACCAGAAGAAATATCGTCCCAATGGTTTTCAAATCAGTTTCGATACTGAGAATATATGTGGCCATACCGTGTCGTCAACATCGCAAGACCGTGACACAGGTTGATGACGTCACCTACATTACACCACAGGAAGGGGATTTGAAGAGGGAAATTGATTCCTTTTTGGATTCTTACCGTACAAGACCTTATCCTAGCCTCTACCAACCTTCTCATCACGAAATTTTCATACCCAAACTCATAAAAACACCTTGAAACTTCATTAACCCTTCAAATTTTTCCTGTATCCTCCATAAACACATATTCTTCATCAAATCCATCCCATGACACTGCAAAACACTTAGCATCATAAAGTCTTCAAGAATTCTTCCACCACAAATAAATTATTCCTTCCCCTACTATTGATAATTGTTCATCCAAACAACAATCTCAAGTCACACCAATCTTTCGTAACTTTATTCCATACTTGGTGCATCTTGAGTTGTGGGTTAAACAAAGATGGCTAATAGAACGGATGCTATGCATTACAATAGGAAGTGTTACATCTTAGGGAAGAAAAAGAATTTGCCTGGAGCTACAAACGAGAAAGCCATCGATCTTGATGAACCCAAGTGCAGAGAAGCCAAAGCTCGAGGTAATAGCACAACCACTATGAAGAATTGACAACAGAAAGAGGGTACCTATCAATCCTAAAACAAAGAAACCAATATAAGGTCAAGGTTCATCTTCAAATCTTAATGACAAATCAGAAGGGGCATCTACACCACCAAAGTGGGCAGTAACATTGATGAACAATGTCACAAGATTAGATGAAATATATATCATTGCTACTAGATAGAAATTCCGAGGATGAACTACAACATTGACAAGATCACCGATAAATTAGATTTAGAAAACGATTCTCCTTCAGAGGATGAATGGAAAAAGATACTTTATGGCAAGGCACCACCTTCTAATCCTTCTCCTTAATTTCTTATGTGCATTAGTTTAGTTTAGTTTAGATTTTATTGCTTTATTGAGTCTTTTTCGAGTCATGGGGATACAACTCACTTTTGAGTTGGGGGTAGGGATTCGTTGTCCTCATCTTCCTTTTGTTTTTGCATAAAATTTAAAAAAAATTAGGGTTAGAATTGGCATAGAATATGGTGAATGTACCTATTGAGCATGTTTTAAATAAATCAATGATAAATAGGTAGTATTTTTTAATAGTATCACAAATATGTTTAGTATGCACGCATTATAACAGGAAGTAAAAGATAGGGAAGATTAATAAGCAATGTGTATGAAGTGTCAAGTTGGATCTTAGGGAGATTTAATCGGTGTCTACAACGTGAGGTTTGAAATTAGTTAAAAACTCGCTTGTCTATGAACTAATAGTGAACAAGTAACGAAATCTGGTAGTTAGAAAAGTGAATAAGGCAATTGTTTCATATCTAAGCCACTTGAAGCCTTTTTTATTTCTCACCCTTTTATTCGATGATTTTTATTGTTCGTCTTAGCCCATCTGAGCATTTCTAAAGCTTTTTTTAACCACATTACAAGCCATGCCCCTTAGTTTATAGGACTTATCCATATGACTCACACTCGAATCGCAAAATTTGAGACAAGTTGTTTTAGAGCTTGAGTATGGGGTGGTGGGTTTCATCATTGGGAAACATTGGGATTGGTAAATTTGATTGTAATTTTGATATTATTGATGATGATAAGTTTATTATTGTAACCCCTTTCCATGGTAAAAGTAAAAGAAAAAGTGGTATGGTCTCACCTCAAAAAGGGAGTCATAACCAACTTAGAAAAAGAAATATGAAAAAGATTGAAAAAAATTGGACCGGAAAAGTGGGATTTATTATGTAGTTATCATAAAAAGATTTATTTTGGTTATTTTGGGGTGCCATGTTTAGAAGAATCAAAATTGGGTTGAGTGGGAACATCTCGAGTGAAACTCGAGCTCTAGGGCGATTCGTTGATAGAATGGGAGGAGAGAGCCAAAAGCTCACTTTTCATTATCCAAATATATCATATCGTCCCTAAGTCAACGTTATAAGCATAAAGACCTTAGGATTTCTAGCTATTTGGTAGAGGAACAATGAAACAATTAGGTCATAGTTGAGTGGACCATTGGATACTATATTATGACCTATGATCACCCTATAGCCGTTAGCACAAACTTAGTTGAATACCTCTCCTTTTGGCATTGCAAAGATAATCTGGACTTGAATTTATGGATTGTTGATTATGTGTACAATAAGCATATGTGTACATTATTTCTTGACATTACTACATGAGATATTTTAGAATATAGCTCTAGGATCATTCATCACTTTCTATACTTCTTCTTGTTCTTCTATCTTAGACTACCCTACTGTTCTTATCTTTATTGTATCGGGATGATACAACTTTGAGTTGGGGGTCTTGATGTCTCCATATGTGTGATATTTTAATCTATACGTGTAATATATACATGAGACATCATTTTAGGGGTATTCAGTAATTTATTTCGGGATTTTCCCCCATGTATTCATACTTTACTTGTCTAGTTTTAGGTGTTTTGTTATTTTGTGAGCTTTTGCGCGTAATTTGTGTGTTAATTATGTAGCAATTAGGTATATGGAAGCTATTACACCTATGGAAACTGATTTGAAGTGGAAAAGTACAGAAAGATCCCTTAGTCAAAGTAAAAAAGGAAGAAATTTAGATATATATGGAAAATAAAGAAGCTGCCAAAACTGCAGATACATCCACTAATTAAATTGCTGCAGATATTCGACCAGGAATTAGGAGGAGCCTTTTATATGAGCAGATATATATTTTAATTGTGGTCAATTCTATATAAAGAACATTGAATTCCGATAAGTAATGAAGGAGATATGACCAAAACAAAATTTGCAAAGGTTTATCCTGTCCTACAATTTAGTTTAGGTAAGATCAGGACTTCTTAACTTGGGGATTACTCCATATTTTTACCAAAGGCCTATATATCCATTCCCACCTTAGAAGAAATCATCCTGGCAACCTTTGTTCAGTCCTTAATTAATATTACACCAAGAAATCATTTGGAGCAAGAAGACAAGAAGGAGTTGGAAGCTATTCATGCCATTCCAACCCTTCATCCTTGTTATTTATTTCCTTTCTTTCTCTAGTATGAACTAGTTCTATTTAGCTTGAGATTGGAATAAGGTTATGAACCCTAGACTTGTTTTATATCTATTTTAATTTGGGATGTCCTTTTACTTTTAATTAAAATTAGTAGTGTTATCTCCGTTTTTATGTGCTTTGATATATTGTCTGTAGTTCTTGCGGTTGCAAACGTATAGGAGTACCATAGTAGTTAGATGGTCACCTGGAAGTGGTGTCTAATTATTGAAACACCACATAAACGTCTAGTGTGCAGTAGTAATCCTGACGGGCTTGCCTAACTAGATAGTCACTAGGGTTTGAGATTAACCACCGATCCTTGTGCAGGGTTTTCTTACCCAAGTCCCGTGGTAATTGTTAGGTTGCCACCTAAGTCCACCCAGAAAGAGGTATGGAGGAATATAGAATTCTGGCTATTGCATATCACACAATTATTCCTTACATCAATAGGTCATAACACAAGGCTAGTGAGGATTACTTGCTATATCTCGAGCTAAACTCTCATACTATCTCTTTTTTCTTATTTATTTTCCTATCTTTATTTTATTTAGTTAATTGTTAGAGTCGTAAAAACCAAACAAATAATCTTTTAGCGTATGATTCTTCTAATTTCTTTTACTACACTTTATATTTGCATTAGTCCTAACTAACTTCCGTAGTCCCTGCGAACGAATTCTACCTATTAATTAAACTTGCATACGATTTGTGATACTTACAATGAGTAACGTGATTGGTTAAGGTGATAGTTTTTATCTTTATTATCATAATTTTATCACACTCTACCCACCATCAAAATCGATCTAATCAACTCTAGCCGACCCGCATATTAAAGAGAATAGACATTTCAAGATCAAACATAACTCTTTTATTAATAAGAGGTTTATAATTTCTTAAAAATAAAATCAAAACTCTAAAGTCACACTCATATATTAAAAAAAACATATATTCCCTTTCTCAAGGTGTGTAGTATTTAATATTGTTTCAAAAACTTTATTTTTTATCCCTACATAATAAATGTTAACATATTTTAAATAAACACCCGAGTATTTACGAAACTTTTTAATCTTAAACAAAACGAGATTTTTTTTAACTAGTAACCTAAGATTGTCGACAAATGTTAGAGGAGTGATCTTGATTTTTTCACATGTAAGGATACTTGAATTCATAATCTATTTTCTTTAAACTACTAAGGTCATTGTATGGCAACAATAATGTGTGCGCTATTGGTAATGAGTCATGAGTCTATTAATATATTATTGGTGGGAAACAAATCGTTAGCGGTTGGTCTTATCAACAATAAAACCAGGGGTGACTTTTATTCTTTTGTTCCATACGTTTAACTTTTTAGCTTAACTATCTTTTTTTGGACGGTTTAGCTAAGCTAATCAAGGTGTTGCTTTATGTCAAAAAGGTATAAATTAATAAGAGGGTGATTAATTCAAAAAGTTTACAGCCAAAATAAATTTCTTCACCAGTTTTAACCCATTTCTATAATATTCATTGTCTATAATACCTTTAATGATACATATGCAGTCCATTTTATACATATGTAGTCCATTTTCTTACAAGTTTTGATTAAAGGATTTTTTTTTAATCTACCTAGAAGAGTTCAAATTACAAAACATAAAACAGTCTATTGAATCTGCAAAATGAAGAAGAAATGAAGAAAATAGGGAGCCGGCTAACAGTTTGACGAGCCCAATTGGCGGCGAGAGCCCATTAACAATTGGCGGTGATCCCATTAACAAAGCAACGAGCCCATTAAAACCAAGCGGCAAGATCATTACCAAAACCGATAAAACCCAGTAAAACTACACGCAAAGATGAACCACTTGCTTCCGCCACTGTCCGACTCCGGCAAAGTGTTGTACTGTATTAACAACCCATCAAAAACGCTATGAGCAAAACGCTTCCAATTGTCAATACTCAAATCAGATAATGCTGGAAAATTGCATAAATAATAAGATTAAATCAATAATTAAATTATGTTTGAAAGTTTCAATGGTAAAAATTAATTTTTTACCTTAATTTAGGTTCTTCGATTTGTTGATTATGATGGCGATGAATGGTCTCTAGCGACGCTTTTCTTGTGCAGGATGCTTGGTGGAAAGGTGGGTGCGAAGAGATTTTTTTTTTGTTTCTTTTCGAATGTAAGAGATGATTTTCACATTTCATTTTTCATTGTTATTCAATTTACATATTATTTTATTTTTTTATTGTATATATTTTTTAAATTTTTTTATAAGGTTATATTAGGTATTATTATATTTCTATATTTTGGATCTTATTTATCCAAACTTTTGGACCGGACTTCTTAAGGTATGATTTGTTGGGTTATGAACCCGGGAACTTAATTGAAGATGATGATAACGATACGTTGGATGAGTACGGAGTTGATCCATTTGAGAAGACTATATACATCGATAGTGATGATGACAACATAAGCATTGATGGGTATGAAACTGAGTAGACATTACGAGAGTGTTTATCATTTTGTAATCTTATCAAAATAATTTAAGTTTGGAATGTATTTGATTTTGATTTTGGTTTTGGATTGTTTACATAATTGGTGATATTGCGTTAGATTCTTATCTATGTTGATGTTGGTTAAGTGTCTAGGAAAAAGGGTTAATTTTTTCAAGAAAGAAAAAGGGAAAAAATTATTTATTCCTCAATGGCGACGACATGTCGTCGTGGGTCATGAAGAACACGTCGTTATCGGGCTCACGGTATGATTGAAGCTCCCACCCTGCTATCAGAGATGTCCTGAAGTACCTCCAGAGATGTAGCAAAAAGTTCGTGATCGATTACGTGTAATTTTTTGTTCCCAACAATGTTATCTTATTCATACCCACTATTTAGGAATAACAAGAGCTGAAATATCTGTGAACATGATTTCTCCCGAATTGGTGATTGGATGTGAAGGCTGGACCAGTCTAATATCTTTTGCAACCTTGACTTTACGTGTTCCTAACGATATAGTGATTTAAGAATCTGATGAAGAAGGATTATAACTACGCCAGTGAAATCTCCAATGATCAGACACTCAAGAATTAGGCAAAGAGTTGTGAAGTGTTTGATGGCATAAAATTACAGGTAATATTGTTGGCGGTTATAATTTATATAAATACATAGTTTATTATTTTAATATAGTAGGTATGTTAAAAAAATCAGATACATACTGAAGCAAACAAGGCTAACCGGTCATAACAAATATGCCCGAGTGGTGCCGGTTCGAAAAGTTATTCCCGAACGTGAGAAAATATGTTTGAGGTAAATATTTTAAGAAACTAATTTTTTTCTTGAATCATGCTAATAATTTGACCCTTGAATGAAACGTGATAGGGTGAAAAACCCGGTGGTTATTAGGAAACCAGTTGAGGGACAAAAGCAGGATTTGCCCCTTCCTCCAATGGCGTGCTTCTTCTACAGAGTCGGGTATGACAAATAAAGAAAGGAGTGGTGGACAAATCACTACAAAAAATCTGATGTAAGTATTTCAATAAAAAATTAGATTTCAATTATTTATTTCACGTCTGAAATTTTATTAATTGCTATGTATTCATTTCATGTAACTAGGCAAATTGAGATCCATTAAGAGTGAACGAGTCAAGAAAACACAGACTCGGTCAGGATCATCATCATCTATACCTGTTTTGATGCAGAATGATCAGGTGGATATTAATCTCAACACAGCCCGCAAAGGTATGGATCAAAGGACGCTGAGTTGGGCGCTTGGTGTTGGAGCCCCTATGAAGGCCAAACATTCAAAATCAGCTGCGTCATCCGATCATTTTAGTGCAGGATATGAATGCGATGATGGGGGGCCATCACCGATTACCTGATATTGAGGGGCCAGAAACCATACGTTCTGTAGGCTGACAGATCGACGAGCTCCACAACTGCCACCCATCCACGTACAACCTCGATCAATTGAGTGAATCTCTAACTTGGAATAATTAGATTAAGGAAGTCGACTATTCGTTGTCCTTTAATACTCCTCTCAATCCTTCTCCTGCTAAATCCAGAAGTCCAGCCAGTCGTCGTCTCGAAATGATTGATTAATGTTTTTACCATAATCTATGTTAAATGACGTTTAATTTTGATTTTTTGGATTTTTTAATTTTTTTTTTATCAAATTTAAATTTGTTTTTTGTTTGTAATTATTTGATCAACTTTAGTTTATTTTATTTAAGTCATATTATTATTTGTGCAGATTAATGTGTATCGGGATTTGTTGTTTATTAAATATAATAGTAAATTTAAACTTAATTATAAAATTAAAAATAAATAAATAACTAATAATTTAAAAAATTAAAAAATATTACTCGCCATGATATATCCATCTACAACGACAGTATAAACAGTTCAAAGCGATGACTCTTCAAATTTTTCGCGGAAGGAGATTTCAAATGATAAGATAATGTTACTAGCAATAAAATGCCGATGACGACATTTTCACAAATTACCAAATATAATTCACCGCGATGATAACTAATAATAGTAATATTATTGGCGATGAAAAATGTAGTTGCTAGTAATAATTACTGACTTAGGGCTCGTTTGGAAGTGCTTATTTTAGAGTAAAAAAGCGCTTTTAGAATAAAATTCAAAACTTAAAAAAATTATTAAAAATAATTTTAAAATCTAAAATTATTTTAAGTGCTTTTTCTAAGAAGCACCTATTTGGTGCTTCTCAAAAAAGTGCTTTTCAAAGTCAAAAAATCTCTTAAAATGCGAAAAGCACTTTTAAGTGCTTCTCCAAAAAAGCACTTCCAAACGGGCACTTAGTGTAGCCGTGTTTAGTAGATTATAGATAGACTACATGTGCTACGGTTGCACTATTTTGCCCTGTTTGTATTTCTCATGATATATAATTGGATTAACATTATTTACTAGCAAAGATATATAAACCTCCAAAAGAAGGTTGACAACTAATTCCCCATTAAAATAATACTATTCTTCCACATGCAGTTCCACAATAATTCTGTATAATAATATCAAAACTTGTAATCGCTTTAACTTTTTGCTCTAATGGTCAAGCCATTATTCGGGATCCACCGTTAAAGATGCCCACTTACAAGCTTGTGCCCCCACTTCTTCTTTATATAGCCAAACTCATGCTTGTTTTCATTATAATAACATATAATTAAAAATTAAAAATTCAGATAGCAATGTGCTATATCGAGACAAGACATACACGGAGAGTAATATTAACGGTGAACTAACTAGAAACTGACACTAAAACCCTAGTAGCAGGTCAAGTATAAAAATATGAATTAATTCAAATTCGTTAGCAATTTAAATTTTTTTAAGAAATCTACCATCAAAAAACGAGTTTAGTGAAATTTTAATTACAACAAAATAGGTCATGGTCACAACAAATTTTTTAAAAGGACAAGAGTTATTATTACTGTTGGAACATTTAACATTTAACATTTAAAGTGTAGTTTGGTTTGTTCCTTTTCCCACATCGGTAGGGATAAAGGAATTAAACCTCCTTTTAGCCATTGTGATGGCATTAGCTTCCTAATATTTTAACCCCATGCATATGAAAAGGTATTGGATAAGCCCCACACGCGCACCACCACCCTCCCGCCCGCCTGGCCCGGCCCGGCACCGGTGAGGGCGTGGCAAAGGATTGATTGATCCGTTACAAAGCAATTCTCTGGCAAAGGATTTCAACTCCAACACTCTGAAAGTTCTAGAGGGGGGGTGAATAGGATTACTAATAAGATTAATGCCTAATTAAAAAATCTTTTGGATAAATATAAGTTTATGAAAGAAACTTCTAAGACAACTAATATATCAAACACTTATGGGATCATGCATAGGATAAGCTAGAGGTTCGATATATAAGTTTAACATGTAAAACGAGTTTCTATTTCCTTACTACTCTAGATGGTAATTGGTTGATTAACTAGATGAACATTATTACGATATTAATACTAGCAAGTAATCAAACATATAATGTGCGGAAAGTAAATAGAGTAGGGATCGAAAGATACACATGATTTATAGTGGTTCGGTTTCCCTACATCCACTACCTAAGGAAGCCTCCTTAGGATTTCAAGCTTTTCACTAAGCTCCCGTGTCTCTCTTAACCGGGTCGAGAACACAATAACCCTTACAACCTCTTCGATAACACGAAGGACAAACACTTGTGCTATCGCAACACAAGGACACCAAGTATACTCCCGATACTCTAACACTTGTGCTATCTCAACACAAGGATACCAAGTATACTCCCTATACTTGAATTCTCTCTTAATCTATCTATTACAAGACCTAGACTTAAGAGGATAGATAAAAAGTGTTTAAAGGGGTGCAAACAACTTTGCTAGATAATCTCCTAAAGAGTAGATATGACTATAAGCATGTAAACTCCTCTTGAGTAGATAATAACTTTGAAGCTTATTTGATTAAGCTCTTGATCAAGCTTGGATAATTAACTTTGATAGCTTGTGACCTCTAACTTTGTAGGAGAATGATATGTAAGATAGTTGAAGTGTTAGAGGTAAGTTTCGCCTTCAAAGAGCCCATATTTATAGCATAAGAAAGTCCCCAACGGATATAAAGTTGATGGTGAACTTTGTTCCAAACCGGGTTCCCGGTTTCCCAAATGCGGGTACCCGGTTTTAGTTGCAACGGCTATAAAACGGCTATATAAACTTGATGTTGACTTGAGCTTCACCAAACCGGGTTCCCGGTTTTCCCAAATGCGGGTACCCGGTTTCTACTGACTTGGAGATTTATGATATTTTGATTCGTTGCTCGGATGGAAAAGTTTTCTTCACGAGAGTTGTTGTAAACATCATTTTAAGAAACTTTGTTGTTGATCATGAAAGCTAATTCTCAATGTACACATAAGATAAGGTTAAAAGTAATGGTAAGAGAATTAGCTACTAAGGATAAGATAATTAAGCTTTGATCAAAATGATGTCAATTGTGCTTTTTGATGATTTAGAGTGCAAGATAATAAAGTGAAATTAGCACACTAAACACTAGAGGATTTGTCACATTAAAACACCTAATCGATGGGGGCAATAAGCCAACAATCTCCCCCTTTTTGATGATGACAAATCAATCACTAAAACACATATGGAGTCAAACTCCCCCTCACAAAAAGCATTAAGTCAAAGTGTATTTTTATGAAAAAGACATGCATTTGTGAGTTTTGTAAAGTGCAAGTTTTGAAAGTTTTAGTGCACATATTTCTCCCCCTTTGTCTTCATCAAAAAGACGGGGTTAATAATAACAACTACGAATAGAAGAGCTAAAACTCAAGTGAATAGATTTTAAACAACGTTTCTAAGAGTGTGCAAGAGTTTGGAGATTAAAACATTTTTAGAAAGAGATGCACAAAGATAGATAATTGTAAGAGCTAAGAGATAGAGACTATTTACCAACTCCTTGATCGATAGATTTTCATATCATATGCTTTCTAATAACACAAACGATTAGTTGCAATGTATTTAGATAAATAATTAGCCTAAGCATTTGAGTTTTTAAATATGATTTAGCAAAAACTCCCCCTTACACAATGCATAGAGTTTGTTTCAATTTTGTAAAAAATATGATCTACAATTTCTCCCTAAAAAAATGTTTGAAATCATTTTTAAGAAAATTAGGGGTAAAGTGTATTATTTGAAAAGCATAGGTGATAAAAATTATTTTTCAAAAAGTTTTAGGGACTCAAAAGCAATTTGAAAAATCTTTTAGGGACCTAAGTGCAATTTTCAACAAAGATAGATTTGAACAAACTATAGGGACTAAAAAGCAATATAGAATAAGATCAAGGATAAGAGAGCAATAGTACCTATATCATCAAGGAAAATGTTAGCAAAAACAACACAATTATATAACATCCAAAGCAAAAAAAAATAGAAGCAACAAACATTCAAGATAAAACATAATAAACTTAACCAAATATCCAAGTTAAAAACATAGCATCCTAAACCAAATATCCAAATTTAACCAAGTAGTAAAAACATTCTAAATGTCCAAAACACGGACCCAAAAGCAATTAAAGCATAAACATCACATACTTAGTTCAAAAACAACGATAAAACACATAAAAGCCAAGCAAGATAAAATGAAGATTTAAAAACACCCAAACAAGAATGATTTAGCGATTTTCTCGAGGAGAGCGGCTCCTAGACCTTCTTCCATTTCCAACATCATCGCGAAGACATGAAACTTCATTCTTCAACCCCTCAATACGATTATTCATGTTTTCAAACCAACCTTTAATTTCCGCAAAACCCTCTTTAATAACATTCAACAAAGTAGATTCAACTTTATCAAGATCATCTTTAGTAGCAACATTTGAGGAAGAACCAATGGAAGATTTTGAACGGGAAGTGGTATAAGACGGAGGAGGATTAATAGGCATAACCTCACGGGAAGGAATGTTAAGAGACTCAATAGTGGGACCCGAGGAAGTGATATTTTGACCAACATTTTTCAAGATAGTTTTTCGAATATTTTCGGGAAGATGATCAAAAACATGCTTATCAATGTATTCTCCATTGTAAACGAAGATTTTCATAGTTTTCAAAAAAGGAATATCAAACCTCCAAATAGGTTCAAAATCACGAGGGTCAAGAGATGGAGATATTTCTTAACATTGATTAAGAGATAACTAAGAGCAATACCATATGGTAGAGTAGAATTCGAATGAGCACGATAATCCAAGTTACGAATGAAAATTTTGCAAAAATTGATAGGCCTTTTCGAATAAAGATGAAATAGAAGGATTGCTTCATAAGGAGCAATTGTACCATCTTTCCTATCTTTTCCTAAAAGACAAAACAAGATAATTTTGTGTGCTAAACGAATATCCGGAGTAAATAAACTCGATAGCCAAGGTTGAGTATGGGTTTGAAACATTTTCGATGACATAAAAGCCTCAACCTCGTTTTTCAAAGGAATATCAATCAATTCTTTACTTCTATTCCAACCCGAAACGATAAAATTCTCATAACCACTATTTTGAAGTTTAAAAGCTTTTTCAATGGTTTTTGGAGTAATGGAAAGATTTTTGTTTGAAACCATTGATTTTAAAGTGCAAGAATCACAATCTAGTGGATGGATATTTTTGTAAAAATCATTAACAAGGGATTCATAAGACTTATTTTCAAGAGATAGGAAAAAATCTAATCCTTGGAATTGAAATAAATGGAAGAGATTAGAATTTGAGCCATTTACCAAAGAGATGGAAGCACTAAGTGAAGGAGATGAAATTGATCTTCCCCAAAGGATCTTGATGTTTTTCCTCACCATTCTTTGTCTTGTGGGTTCTTCTTCAAGCTCTAAATCATCTTCTTCATCTTCACAGATTGGGTCTATCTCAATATCTTCATCTTCTTCATCAATGATTCTCTTGTTTTTGGAAGCCCTTGAAGCTCTAGAAGCTTTGGAAGATGAAGCCATGGCCAAGGAGATGATGAAGGTTTAATGGAGGAGTTAGGGTTTGAAGGGTTTTCGTTTTTAAGAGAGAAAGAGGAGAAAACGAGTTGGAAAAGTGAAGGAATAAAGGAAAGACCAAGGGTTTTGACTAGTTCGGATTTTACACAGACTCGAAACCGGGTTCCCGCATTCACCAAAACCGGGTACCCGGTTTCCTCGACTAAGAAGGGTAAGAAAGGAAAAAGACATTTTTCAAAAACCACCCGAAACTAGTTCGAAACCTCCCCAATAGTTTAGACATGTTATAAAACTCCCAAAATAATTTTTGTTATGAAAAAAAATGAAAAAGGAAATCACGAAAATAGAGAAAACGGTTTATTGAAAAAAGACCCCTATATTTTCTAAAAAGGACAAAAAGACCCAATGTGAAAACTAAGCAATTTAAAGCATGAAAAGGTCAATACTAGCAAGATATGGCACATAGAGGATAAAACACATAAGCACATAATAGAACATAAAGAACAACAAGAAGAAAGGAGAGAATTCACCGTATTTTCCTTTTAAGAGGTTTGAACGTCCTTTTGCATAAAATTCAATTTTCTTGACGCTCAACACCTTTAATGAATATTACTATGGTAACCGAGGTGGAATGGGTTCGGGAATACGATTAGTACTTTTCACGATCCATGTCGGTTTTTCATTTTGAGTGAGCTCCTCATTGGTGGGTTCATCATAATCTATTTCTTCTTGATTTGACTTGAGAACTCTTGCTTTATTTAACTCCTCTTTATATGGAACGAATGGACCTTCCATAATGATTCTCCATTGATCGGGATCTTTGGTTTTGATAAATTTCTCCATTTTTGTTCTCCAATTAAAATAGTAAGTTCCTACAATAAGTGGAGGTCGGGTAGAAGACGACTTTTCCATAAGATTAAATTCCATATCGTTTACTCTACTAACGATTAAGCTATTCACGTAGAGTTAGGCTCTGATACCAATTGAAAGTCCTAGAGGGGGGGTGAATAGGATTACTAATAAGATTAATGCCTAATTAAAAAATATTTTGGATAAATATAAGTTTATAAAAGAAACTTCTAAGACAACTAATATATCAAACACTTATGGGATCATGCATAGGATAAGCTAGAGGTTCGATATATAAGTTTAACATGTAAAACGAGTTTCTATTTCCTTACTACTCTAGATGGTAATTGGTTGATTAACTAGATGAACATTATTACGATATTAATACTAGCAAGTAATCAAACATATAATGTGCGGAAAGTAAATAGAGTAGGGATAGAAAGATACTTATGATTTATAGCGGTTCGGTTTCCCTACATCCACTACCTAAGGAAGCCTCCTTAGGATTTCAAGCTTTTCACTAAGCTCCCGTGTCTCTCTTAACCGGGTCGAGAACACAATAACCCTTACAACCTCTTCGATAACACGAAGGACAAACACTTGTGCTATCGCAACACAAGGACACCAAGTATACTCCCGATACTCTAACACTTGTGCTATCTCAACACAAGGATACCAAGTATACTCCCTATACTTGAATTCTCTCTTAATCTATCTATTACAAGACCTAGACTTAAGAGGATAGATACAAAGTGTTTAAAGGGGTGCAAACAACTTTTCTAGATAATCTCCTAAAGAGTAGATATGACTATAAGCATGTAAACTCCTCTTGAGTAGATAATAACTTTGAAGCTTATTTGATTAAGCTCTTGATCAAGCTTGGATAATTAACTTTGATAGCTTGTGACCTCTAACTTTGTAGGAGAATGATATGTAAGATAGATGAAGTGTTAGAGGTAAGTTTCTCCTTCAAAGAGCCCATATTTATAGCATAAGAAAGTCCCCAACGGATATAAAGTTGATGGTGAACTTTGTTCCAAACCGGGTTCCCGGTTTCCCAAATGCGGGTACCCGGTTTTAGTTGCAACGGCTATAAAACGGCTATATAAACTTGATGTTGACTTGAGCTTCACCAAACCGGGTACCCGGTTTTCCCAAATGCGGGTACCCGGTTTCTACTGACTTGGAGATTTATGATATTTTGATTCGTTGCTCGGATGGAAAAGTTTTCTTCACGAGAGTTGTTGTAAACATCATTTTAAGAAACTTTGTTGTTGATCATGAAAGCTAATTCTCAATGTACACATAAGATAAGGTTAAAAGTAATGGTAAGAGAATTAGCTACTAAGGATAAGATAATTAAGCTTTGATCAAAATGATGTCAATTGTGCTTTTTGATGATTTAGAGTGCAAGATAATAAAGTGAAATTAGCACACTAAACACTAGAGGATTTGTCACATTAAAACACCTAATCGATGGGGGCAATAAGCCAACACACTCCCCTATATAAAGACCTCATTCTCCACCACTATTAAGTACGAAAATACAAAGCACAAGCAGAAAAATATCTCTCTCTATATATTTTCTTTCTTTCTGTTAGAGATACCGGTACTACGCCGGAATATCTTTTTAACACCGGGATTCTTTTCCCTTTTTCCGTGTAAGTTGTGATTTTGATTTTCCGTGTAATAGTTAGTAATTTTCGTTGTATTTCGATTTCCGTGTAATAGTCAGTTTACTTGTTAATTGAATTTTGATTTATTACGTTTTGTTTTCTTCAAAACTTTTTTCTAAACGGTGATACTTTTTCACTACAATTACAAGAAGGAAGGTATGTTATCAAAAGGGACGAATCAAAATAAAAAATGGATCAATAAACCATTTTTATTAGAAATTGCAAAAGGATGTCAACTTCAAAAGATTAATGAGTGGTTGAATGAGCAAAAGGACGAGTGGAATGAAGAAGTGATAGATGAGATTATTCTGGAATCAATAAAGCACAACATTAAACACATTAAGTTACTACACATGGGCATACAAAAGATGGAAACTGCACAATAAAGTCTGAATATCATGTGTTGATCTACATACAAGTCAGTGAGGCGGCACACTCAGCAAAATTCAATAAGTTACAAGACCTTCTTATTTGGAAGGTTATCTGGAATACCAATGTTCCACCAAAAGTAAGGTTCTTTGCATGGAAAGGATGTCAAAACATATTACCCACAAAAAAAATTTCAAAAATAAGATGTACAAAGTCAAGAAATTGTGTGTATTGTTTAGTAACAGTTGAACATTAACTTCTTACATGTATAGAAAGCAAACAAGTTTGGGTAGTATCAACCCCACAAATCAGGATAAATGAATTGACGGACAAAAGTTTAGTTAATGGATAATCAAAATTACAAAATCTTATAAAAAAGGTGACGTGACAACATGATAATCACCTCGTACATTGTATTGGTTTGCTGGAATATATGGAAAATAAAAATGGAAAGACTTCCCGATGGAACAAAATTCGATAAGAAATCTATAAATGGAATGGTAGGATATGTCATGACATAATTGTTTGGAGATAACAAGACATAGAATGGAGTCCATATATCAGCACATCAGTGGACTAGGATGGCATTGATAACTTGACGGTACACGATACTAATGTTTCATTATTCTGCAATGCTTGTTTACAAAGCAAGGGGAACAAAGGGGCATGGTATGGTTGATCAACATAAAAATCACAACAAATTAGCAGATGTACCACACATGGATTGAAGCTTCCTTTCTCCTTGGCGGATAATGGGCAAGAAATGGTTGCTTATCACACAATCACGTTAGAAGGGCAGCTTCATGGTTTGAGTAAACCTATTTACTCAGACAACCTTGGAGTAATCCAGGTTACCTCAGCTCCGTCAAATGCTAATTGGATCATCAAACCCATTGTCAACAAGATTAGGAATTTGGCGGAAAATGACGGTAACATCACTATTTAACATATCCCTAGGAGCGCTAATGAAATGGCTTCTTCCATATCTAAGATTACTAGTCGGCGTATAACACATGTCGAGTCTCTTTTGGGAACTTTGGCTCAATTCTCAAGCATAAGTATAGGGTAGTACTCTTTTATTTAAGCTAGTAGATGTAACACATTAATGAATATTTTTATATGTTTAATCTTTTATATAGTATTAAGTTTGACAAAAAAACTAAAAACTAGGTGGTGGTCCTTTGTGTGTTCTAAAATAAATGCAAAAGTAAATCGAACCACAACCGCAAGTGTACGGTTGTCCCAAGTAATATAGTTGATAAAACAGATTCGTTCCAAGGACGGGATGGTTGACTACAATGCTTATCTATTAATGATTGATGCACTTATGAAAGCAAGTAAATAAAATATGTTTGTTTGGTTTTGTTTATTAGAACTACTAAATGAAAGACAATTAATAAAGTGTAAATAAAAACTAAGACGCAAGTAAAATGATGTAAAACGCAATATGAGAAGTAGCACTTGAGAACGCAAGGATCCTCCCTATCCTATTTCTTAACTTATGTTGTTTAAGGGCTAAATTAGTCAATTACAATGGTCGGGATTCTAATTTCCTTATACCCCCGTCAGGGTGGACTATAAGGCGATCCTAAAGTGTCACTAGTCCCGTCAGGGTAAATATGATCCACCGTCGGATGATTAAGTTTTATTACCTCATTGGCCCTAGGATTAGCTAAGCTCGTCAGAATCATTAACTTCTATCCTAGATTGAATAAATATTTCTGTACCTAAACCCTCCGTCAGGATGATCCAATCGCCACTAATTGGAATAGCCTAGATACTAACACCTGTTCTTAGTTAGCTACTCTAAAAACAGTAAAATAATCTCAATTTATTGAAAAGAGTAAAAGCCCTAATTTAGTTTAATTCAATAAAAACCCAAATTCAACATTCGTTAATTAATAAGATTTGGATTCACCCATTATTTGTTCTCAAGCACTATCAATTGTTTAGCTCATATTAAAAAGAAAAACTAAATTAAAAATAAAGGAATTCATATTTGATTACAAAATTAAAATTGAAAGAACCTAATTTCCGGAATTGGAATGACTACGAACGGAGCTATAGACCCACTCCAGCTCTTGTAGCTTCTTCTTTCTTCCTTCTGTTGCTTCTCTCTGGTGTTTAATCTTGTGGAATGTGAATTGCCTTGACACTCTCTTCTAAGGATGAGTTGATTTGAAGAACAAAGTGAGAGGTGAGAAATAATGAGGTCAAAATCTCCTTTTATAAGCTCAAAAACGGATTAGGGCTTGGACCTAATAATAAAACATTAATTAAATGTCCAAGCCCAATTTCTAAGCCCAAAATCCCGTAACTGCTGATACACCTTCACTAAACCGGCTTTTCCCGATGCGTTACAACTCCGATTGACCTCATTCCAGTTGCTAAAGTTCCGTAACTCGATAAGGAATGATTTCTCTTCAAAGGTCAACAGCTAAATCATCGCTTAAGCACCTCGAAATCAGCAATCTATGGCCTGGAAAATGGATTTTCAGCTCTAAAAATAATATCTTCGGGATTTATCTTCGAGTTTTGACTCTATCTCTTGATCTTTGACTTTCTCCTCGGATTCCTCTCCTAGCTAACATCTAAAACCTGTAAAATCTTCACTAAAAATACCAATATTACGCGCAAAAGCTTAATAAATCAAAAATGCTAGAAATAAAAGAGGAAAATCATATTATTGCATATTTAGTCCAAAAGTCTATCGAAATGATTAAATAAACACAAAAAATGATGTCTCCTAAGGGTCGAAAATAAGAACATTTAAGGAGACATCACTAGGTAACTAAGAATTATAGTATCTAATTCTATTTAAAGTAATGCTCAAAGTTAATTATCAAAATTTTAGTATTTTCTCTATCAACGATGGTCTGGGAGCTCGACCGTATCATATACGAGATTGTCCTCGACTATTGGTGGTTGTCCGCGAGTCTCATATGTTCATCCGTCAATCATCTCTACGTTATCCAAGCTCGTTTATGTTTCTTAAAATTATGATAAATTTGACAATATCAAATTCTTAGCGAATTAACCAGTCATAGGAATAAAGTTGTGAAGAATATGTATCATGAGATTAAGATACAATAATGGTTTTGGATGAACTTATGGATAATGCTCAAAGTGCCTTGGTATATGGTAGATTACAGTCTGATAATATTCATCTTGAGCAAGAACTATTGAGGGGTTATAACAAGGCTAGCTCGACGAGGTGTATGATTAAAATTGTCTTGTGTAAGGCATATACCTCAGTTTCCTAGGAGTTGTTACATTAGTATCTAAAGGGGCTCAAGTTTCTGACTAGATATATTAATTGGATAGCGATTTGTGTTTTGACTTATTCCTATTCAGTGGCTATAAATGGTGAAAAATTTACGGATTATTATAAGGTGGAAAAAGTGTGAGACAAGGTGATCCCCTCTCACCTTATCTTTTCATCTTATGCCTTGAATATTTATCTAGGCTTTCAAACAAAGAAACAAATAATTATCTAATTACCATCCATAAGTGTGAAAACTCATGATATTACATTTGGCCTTTGTCAACGATCTTATACTACTTTCTAGAGGTGAACCCGAATCCGTGAAAATTCTTATGGATACTTTGAAGAGTTTTTCTAGAGGCTCAAGGCTCCACATAAATGTGCTCAAATCGAGTACATATTTTGAGGGATCAAAGATAATAAACTTTAAGATATCTTGAAAATTACACAACTTGAGAAGGGAGAGATACCTTCTCGCTATCTTGGTGTGTCCCTTGGAGTTTCGATAATGTTTTTTAGAGATTATAAGCCTCTTATTGATAAATTTGAAAAGCTATATTCGTTCTTAGAATACCCATTCATTGTCTTATGCACACCGCTTAGAGCTTATTTGATCGGTGTTTCAAGGGGTAACCTTTTTTGGCTATCCATTTTCCGATCTTGGTTCGTGTGAGAGAGATCATACTGTGAACATATGTAGTTTCCTTTTATTGGGATGGTAAACTGTTGCAAATTAAATAAATAATAACATGTTTCCGAAAAAGTGATTAAAAGATTTGGGTACTTGTAAGGCTATAAACAAACCGAGTCAAGCTGAATATTAGATGTGCAAGCTTGTTACGAGTCGAGTTGAGGCAAACTCATATTTTAATGGGTCGAGCCAAAAAATTTAAAGTTTTTTTGTTAACATATTGAACGAGTTTTTTTCGAGCCAAGCTCGAGTTATTAACGAATAATTGTTTTTTATAGATTTAATAATATATTTATTGGTAAGTAAAATATAATTTACAGATGATAAATATTAACGAGTTAACGAACGAGTTCAAACAAACTTTTTTGTTCGTTTGTATAAACGAACGAGTTTGAATGAGTTTTTTTCCGAGCCAAACTCAAGCTGCTCGCGAACGGCTTGTTTCGTTTACATCTCTAAGTGCTTGGAGCAAACACTACTCATGAAGATATTGCAAATTATGGATAAAAAAGATTCACTTTGGATCAAATAGATACATGAGAAATATTGAATAGATCAAAGTATTTTGATGTGAATAACGGCTAATTGGATTCGCCTTTACCGGTGTGAGATATTTGAATTAAGTGAGATATTTAAATAAGAGGAAGAGAGAAAAGAGAAGAAATAAATAATATATTATTAATAGAGAAAGCCGTGAAGGATAAAGAAAAGAGAATACTAGAGACTACATTGTGAATGAATTGATTATCTAATACAATAGAATGAGTCCAATTTATAGGACTAACAACTTGGTGAACAAGTATGGTAAGACTAAACTAACTAGAAAATAAATACGATATGGAAACAAACTAATCTAATAAGGTAATAATATATTATGGTAATAAGATATTATGGTAATAATATATTATAATAATAATATATTATAATAGTAATATATTTAACACCCCCCCCCCCTTAAACTCAAGTAGATCGGATAGAGAGCAACTTTAGTTTGAAATATGGATCGTTGATGACGTGGCTTGAGAGTTGTTGATGGAGAAGCGTGACAGAGGAGTTAACGTGGTGACAATGTTGATGTTGTGGCGTGGAAATAGGTAGATTGAGGAGTCAAGCGATGAAAACTGTAAACCAAAAACCGAATGTTGAGCGAGTTACCGAGATGAGACCATTGGATGGCCTAACGAGATACAGAAATAAGACCATTGGATGGCCTAACGAGATACGGAGATGAGACCATTAAATGGCCTGACGAGATACAGAGATGAGACCATTGGATGGCCTAACGAGATACGGAGATGAGACCATTGGATGACCTAACGAGATGAGACCATTGAACGGCCTAACGAGATGAGACCATTGAACGGCCTAACGAGATGAGACCACTGAAGGGTCTAACGAGATGAGACCACTGAAGGGTCTAACGAGATGAGACCACTGAAGGGCCTAACGAGATGAGAACACTGAATGGCCTAACGAGATGAGACCTGAATGGCCTAACGAGATGAGACCACTAAATGGTCTAGCGACTTGCGGAAGCGAACGAAACGATAACGGGAAACCACTTTGGATTGTGGCTCTGATACCATGTGAAATATTTGAATTAAGTGAGATATTTAAATAAGAGGAAGAGAGAAAAGAGAAGAAATAACTAATATATTATTAATAGAGAGAGCCATGAAGGTTAAAGAATAAGAGAATACTAGAGACTACATTTTGAATGAATTGATTATCTAATACAATAGAATGAGTCCTATTTATAGGATTAATAACTTGGTGAACAAGTAAGGTAAGACTAAACTAACTAGGAAAGAAATACGATATGGGAACAAACTAATCTAATAAGGTAATTATATATTTTGGTAATAATATATCTAACAATTGGAAAAAAAATTGTATTTTGAAAGATGAAATAATAACTTCTCTCAGGATAGTGGAAGGTAGTAAAATAATATTGAATTTGTTTACCTCGGTCGTTGATCTTCCTATTAATGGGCATTTTGTTTTATATAAGAAGTCTTATGACGTTTTTCATCGCCAACCGTTCTCAAAGCCTTAGGCAAATATTGTATGTGATCCATGTGTAACACCTAAACATGGGATCATTGTTTAGATGACATTACAAAATAGGTTACAGATTAAGGATAAGATGGTGTATCTAAAATTGGATTCGCTTTCTAAGTTGTATGGTGATGATTTTGAGACAAATAACTACCTCTTTTTCTAATGTGTTTATTAGTTATATTTGGAAATATGTGAAATATTGGTTAGGTGTCACCAAAGAGATGAATAGTAATTATTATCGTAAACTCATGTATCTCAAGAAGTTAAAAGACGAGAAGAATTGGAAAAGAATAGGGCGGCGTATTATTTCCGTGGCAATAATTTATCTCATTTGGAGAGTGAGGATCAAGTTTCCAACGAAAAATGTTTCCACTATTGCGAGATGAAATTCTCAAGAAAGTAAAATTTGTATATTCCAATATTACTTACGTTGTAATTTCATCATACTTTCACGGTTACTAGCCGTTTTTTTTAGACATGCATGATGTTGAAATATAACTAGAATATTACTTTAAATTTTCAAACTAAGTAGGTGTTATTATTATACAAAGTAATTATATATACCACCCATTACGTGTGTGATTTAAATAAAAATAATTCGTCAGTCAAATCAAGAAAATAAAATATATTAACGATTACTTTCACTCAAATCATACTAAATCTTAGGTGGTACATTTGGTGATCTGAATTTGGAAGGTATATATATCATCACTTTATTTTACATCGTATAGATTTTTTCAGTTTATTTATAATTTTATACTTAACCTAAACAAAAAGAATAAAAAAGTAACGGTAATTAAGTCCGGATTTTTTTACAGTAAAGATCAAGCTTTTTTTTTTCTTCTTTTTTTGGTCGGCCGGATCAAGCTTTAAGACATTTGTTACTGTAAGCAAGTGGCATACCTTTTTATTTTGAGATATCTTAGAGAATTAGTCATATCCATAAAATGCACCACGTAAGAATTAAAATATCAAAAAATCACCGGATCCAATTTAGTAGATTATATACTATTGGCGGTTGCTGAAAAGGGCCAAAACTACCTTCTATAAATACCTTCAGCATATACTCCTTATCCAGTCAACCATAACCAGATCATTTACAAAACTTGTTTCAATACCACCTTAAATATTTCTGTTAAACATGTCATCTATAGGAGCAAGTTATGCTAACGTTTACCTTCAGCAGAAACGCCAAAAGGAGAAGTTGAAGAGATTGGAAGAAGAAAGATCAAGAAAAGAGGTTGAAAATGTTGTAATAGGAAACAGTAAAAGCAGTAAGATTATTACTAAAACTAACAAAATTCATCCAGCAGCTGGTTTAACTAATCATCAGTAGTGTTTTATCGGGTGAAGGGTATGAAATGTCCATATATTTTTATGTCATTTTTTCGTAAAGAAAATCGAGAGTAATGCTCAGAAGCTATAATTTGTATATCAAGCCGTCTCAACTTAGACTTTGTAGATCTGCAACTCCATATAAGATTAGTACATCATTAAGATCGAACATACATGAATTTGTGTGTTTGAGCTGTTTTTCTTAGGTTGCTGCTAGATCTGCCTCTGTAATATATCTCATGATCACGTGTAATTGGCATTTGCAGTAAAAACATGTTTATTTAACTATTTAAGTCATTTCGGTTTAATGTTGAATTTTGTAACTAATGGTGACATTGTATTATTGCTGGAGAGGCAATCACTATTCACTACTATATAGTTAATTAGTTTCGGACACAAAAAAAACTCGTTGATTAGCGGACTAATTTGTCCTAATTGAAAATTTTAACTCACAGCCTTTCTGATATTTTTTTCTTTCAAAATACTAATATTATAAATAGAGTGTAAAGCAACACATACAAAGGAAAAAATGGGGATCCAAGATTTAGAGGTAGAGGTAGATTCGGAGGAGGCTTTATATGCCATATATAAGATAAGTTTTTTATGCGAGAAGTCGGGTAATAGAACGATTACATGGGATTAAAAGGATCGTGCATAAAAGGAAAGGATATTGGATCAGACATGTTTTTTGGGAAGCTAATGAAAGTTCGGACTATTTAGCAAAATTAGGTGCGAGACAAGAGTTTGACTTTACGATTCTTGAAGATCCTCCTGACTCGTCATGGAAAGTCATAAATAAAGATTGTTTCGGAGGTAAGGTTCCGAGAAGGATATAGTGTGATAACTTAAATGATATAACTTTATTGTAATAGTTTTTATTTAAAACCGGTCTTTAGACCTCCATTGTATTAAAAAAAAAAAAAAAACCTTAACCAATTTCTCTAAGAATGGGAGATCCTAATAGTCTTTCTCATGGGTTGTTTGAAAATAAATTATTCCCAACGTTTAAGATTTTTGTAATTTTATATCTTTTTAGAAAAATATTTTTAAAATTGATCAAATAGGAGAAGAATTATATAAATATATTGTTTTAGAATTTGGGATTTCAAAACCGTTTATACACAGTTTCTTCAAACCACGTGCTTCTAAATCCTCTTGCTTTTACCCTTCAAATTATATCACGCTCGTACTCTTTTTCCTCATTTATTCATTCTTCAGTTTTTACAGCAAAACAAGCAAAACAAGGATAGCTTTTAACAAAAAAATTAATTAATATACTTCAAATTTATATTTTTGAATTTTTAGATTTAAAATCTATATATTTGTTAGATATATGAGTTTATAATATATTTATTAGATAAAATAGATTTATTTTGTTATATAAATTTAAAATTTGTTTTTAGTTTAAATGGATGGTTTAGGATTATATTTGATTTATTATATAAATTTAGGATTTATGGTATATATTAAATAAATTAGTTTAAATAAAATAATATAGAATTTATGTTATATTTAGATAAGATATATTTTGCTAAATTAGTTTAAGATTTATATTTTATTTTAAATAATTTATTTTAGGATTATAATAGATAAAATATATAAATTTAGAATTTATTTAATCAATAATTTTTTAGGCTTCTTGTTTTATTTTAGATTGATTGAAATTATTATCATTGAGTTATAAAATAAAAAAATCAATACTTAATAAATTCCTCATTTTATTTTTTATCTTCTTTCATCGCAACTGCAATTTATACTCCTGTAGAATGCACCAAACATTTACCATCGTCATAGTTAAGAAAAAAATATATATGTTCCTTATGTTCCTTATTAATTATTCAATTCCTTGTTAACGACGACTTTTACAAGACTGGTGATAGGCTAAGTTTTATTGTTGTATTTGAAACGTCTTTGGTGTCAAAAAAAAATTCCTTGTTAACTATTCATTTTTATTCACCCAAAACACCTATCAATTTACCTAACATCAAAAAGTATATTCAGTTCTATATCTTCATTTTTAGAAAATTCAATTAGTCAAGCAACTAAAATAAACAAATCGAAAAGATTAATTAACAAGTACGGGAAAACTAAACAACTGTTGCCGATTTGAAGCTGGTATTCCCATCCACAATGTTGGAAAAACGTTCACAAATATAATGCTTAAGATAATGAAAAACACTAAAACCTCAAATATCATCTTTGCCTCATTCATTAATTTTTAGTGTCACTTTCTCTATCTTCCAATAATTAATAAGCCAGATTTAGACAACATGAATAAAAGATAACCAAGTAATTCAGCAACCATTATTAAAAAAAAATCAATTTTTAAGTGAGCAATTGAGCAGCATGAGTAGTATTTTGGTTCAGACGGTAAAAATTGAAATTTTAAAAAGAGATAAATACCAATAGAGTCCTAGAACCCAACTTCCCACTTCCAACAAGTCCAGACTATAATTTCACCCTATCAAGATTAAAACGTTTTTAGTGTATACCGTCATTACCCTTAATCAGGATCAAATAATATCACGCATTCCTTGATTATCGCTTATAACTGATTCCACCATATCAGCAAATATTCTAAATCCCTTAATTAGCAATTTATTATTGGAAGCTTTGTTTAATACGTTAATATCAATATCATATAGATATTACATTCACGCCGACCACCACCAAACTCCATTCACGCCGACCACCACCAAACTCCATTCACGCCGCCCCTCTTGATCCAAACTCCGACCATCAGCCACCGCCGAGAAGATACACAGCGACAACAACAAGCAACACCCAACCTCCCGATCTCCTCCATCGAAGCCGACCCATGCACCATCGTTCTTCCTTCAGCACCGACCACCACCAAACTCCATTCACGCCGCCCCTCTTGATCCAAACTCCGACCATCAGCGCCTGACATCCGACCCACCGTAACCCATTAGTTTTAAAATGCAACCCATCAATAGCATACACGTAACCCACTACCAATAGACGACAGCACTAAAGGCTAACCCACCGAACTCAACATTCACACCATCGATATTACAAAGCATTACCCATCATCTTCATTCCCACCTTCATAGTCTGCACCAGTTTTTGCTAACCCAACGACTTCAACATTCACACCATCGATATTACAAAGCATTACCCATCGAGTTTAGTGGACAACCCACCATCGTCCATTTGAACAAAAGTTTCAAGTTTTTCATCAGTTGCTGCATTTGAATTGTATTAGTTACTGATTGTAATTTTTCTGGGTTATTAATTTGATTGATTGCATGATTTTAGCGATTTTTGTTTGTTTTAATTTCTTTGTTTTAATTTTTAACTGATTGCATGATTTTAGTATTTTAGTTTTGGTAACAAATCTCCAATTAATGGGTAACTAGGGGCAAGTCTTCATTTGCGGTGGGCTAGACCTGATGGGCAATCATTGATTACTTGTGGACTCTATAAGGAAACACCCTTTTAAGAAAGATCGAGTAGATTCCAAGATAGTCGAATCTCGTTGTTGTCTTTTGATACTCAAAATTCCTAAAAGTTTATGTATGATCAAACAGATGAACAAGAGCATCAATTTTCTTCCCACAACTCAATTTTTTTGAGTTTTGAGAATTTCCCAAAACTCAAATTATCTTTTTTTTTTTAAAAGACAAGTTTTATTTCTGATGCATAGTTGTTTGGAACTAACATTGTAGTTTTTCCATAACTCGGTTTTTTGAGTTTTGGGATTTTTCTCCTATAACTTAACTTTTTGAGTTTTAAGAATTTTCCCTTAACTTATGTATGTAAAATAATTAATGACTCGTTTCTTATGATATTTTTTACAATTTCTTGATGTATCAAATTAAATTTGTTGTCGTCAACTGGAAGCGAACCCAATATCTCTTAAGGACGGTAAAAAAGGACGATGCATTTTACGGGGTATTACACAGGGCTGGGGGGATTTATTGGCCATTCACCCAATAAATCAGTTTAGATTAGTTTTTGAAATGCTTTTTCATGGGTTCTAAAAAATTTCTCCAAGACTTATATATTCAAAATTATGTACTGGTGTTTCTCAAAGATACATGCTACTATCACATCGACGGGCGAGTTTATATCAACACGCACTAAATGGAACACCTTTTCAAGAAGAAACCCTGATCCAATGTTCTGATGATCCATGAACATCACCTCGTATAGGGTTGTAAACGAACCAAGCCGCTCGCGAGCTGCTTGAGCTCGGCTCGGTAAAAAGATCGTTCGAACTCGTTCGTTTATATAAATGGAAAAAAAAGTTCGTTCGAACTCGTTCGTTAAAAAAACATGTTTGTTCGAGCTCGTTCGTTAACTCGTTAAAAAATTATAATCTGTAAACTAATGGTTTAGTTATCAATAAATATATTGTTAAACCTATAAAAAAACAAATTATTCGTTAATAACTCGAGATCGGCTCGAAAAAAGCTCGTTCGATATGTTAACAAGCCTTAAAACTTAAGCTCGGCTTGACTCGTTAAATTTGAGCTCGACTCGGCTCGACTCGTAAATCTTATCGAACAAGTTTGCACATCTAGTATTCGGCTCGAATCGGTTCGTTTGCATCCCTAACCTCGTACATACATGTGTGTGCGTGGTTTAGTTATGATACTTTCCACATCCCAGATTTTTTTAATGCACCTCCGCACCCCCAAGGACACCCACTAGCTACCTTTTCACATTTAAATACCACAAACTCAGGGGTGAATTTGGATACCATGTATTTATTGTGGTTGGATATGTGAAATATTTGGATTGCCACCAAAATCTTTTCATTTGAGTGATACACCATCCCATTTCTAATATCACCTACCGCTACTGATGAATCTTCATAGAAGTTCGACCAATTAGTACAAATATTTTGATCCGCCAAGGGAACATCTATGAATATGGTAATAGGTGGCTCAATGGTAGATGTTGAAACTCCCCATCACCCTTACCATCGTCGCTTGATGAACCATCCTCGTCATCAAAATATACATGTCCAATGTCAGCATTATCGATTTCATCTATAGTTATATTTACCATATAAAATAATTGTTCATACGATGTTGAAGTGGCTAATATGTAAGGAGACCTTATACGGTGACCCTGGGTAAAAACAACATTGGTCAACGTGTAAACTCCATATACACCTCAATATATCATATCCCGTTGTCGTCTTAGCATGCACTGAATTATCCCTGACTCATAAACCGACACCAAATCGTACAATGTGAGGTCAACGTTTACTAACATCCTCCAAGAGACCTCAACATCATATTCTTGATAATTTATGCCACATTCTTGACAAATTGTTTGTTTTATTCTTGCATTTTTTCAAGTGGAATAAAGTTTGATTTCTTCCAATGTAATCAACAACGCTATTTTTGGGACCATAAATTGTGCCACCTGGTGTCACCTAGGGTGTGATAAAAATAAGATAAAATAAGCCAGAAAACAATGCACTAATCACCCTAGACGGGCACGGTACTGCAAGTATTACAGGATGTATGCAAGTTTTAATGATAAGTTAGATTCGTTCTCATGGACTTACTGTGTTATACGAATGAGCAAATAATTAAGAGTAGCAAGTAATTAATTAAAAGACAGAAAGTAAATACGATTGATTAAGAGATGATTAATTAAACTAAATAAAATAAAAGACAATAAAATAAATATGAGAATATGAGATGAGAGAGTATAGCTTAGGTTTTGCTAGTATGCACTAATCCTTCTAATTCTTTCTATCAATTATAGTTAATAAGGGAGATAATAGCTCTTAAATACTTAGTCAGGATTCTAAATTCCCATACCTTAGACCTTGAGAGCGATTAAAGGGTTACGGCACAACCACGAGGCCGTCTAAACTTAGGGTTATCAAGCGCTACCAAGGCCATAAGTAATACAATTCCTTCAATTGGTGATATGGTGATTAAAACAACCCCTAATGACTATCTAGTTAGAATCGGTGTTGTCAGAACCAATATCGGACACTAGACGTTATGTGGTGTTTCAATTATTAGACACCCCTTCCGGGCGACCATCTAACTACTATTAAGAAAGCCTAAAGTGAACAGGTTTAGGACAGGCAATAATTCAAAACACAAACAAATATATGGGTAAGAAGCTAATATCAAATTAAAACATATAATTCCCAAAGAAACTTAGATAGAAATAAAATAGAATTCATAGATTATACATAATGCAAAACCCTAAGCTATGAAAAATTAGTTCATACCTGAAAGAAATAAACTAACCGATTGTATAAAAGACTTCATCTTACTCTCTACAATAACTCTAATGATATAAAACCTAAGGACTAATTACTGGGAGGCAAGGATGATTTACAATAGTTATAAGGGTGTATATATAGGTGTATTGGAGTGGAAGACTAGTAACTTGGACTCCAAGTCCAACTCAAATTCGTAACCCTAAAATATAGAAAATGTAATAATCTGCCACTGTTTTGTTTTGACCATAACTGTTTCAATAGTTATCCGTTTGATGCGTTTCCAATAGTAAAAAATGATCGTCTCGGAAAGCTCTTTAACTTTGTTTCAGATCATTCTTCCAAATTCCTAGCCAATCTTGAGTTATGAGCACATTTGTGGTCGTGGGTGCTGGAATTTAGATTTATTTGGCAACTTTATTTTTCCATATCTTAGCTTTTCCTTTCTTTTCTCCAATTTCCATGTATATCTTCTTTCCTTTATCTCTTAAAAATGACTTGGAATCTAATCAATCTCCATATATATCTTTAAAGCTTCACACTAATGTATTGTTTGGATTCAGTTTTTTAAAGGAAATGATAGAAATAAATTTTCCTTTTCTTTGTTTGAATTCGATTTTTAATTAAAGGAAAGTAATTCAATGGATTTCAGAATCCTTTTTTTTTCCTTTAAAACGTCAATTATTTAATCCATCCGTTTTGGAGTCATTTCAAAGGAAAGGAAATGATTATTTTTTTAAATGTCACAACTAACCTTATAATTTTAGTATAATAATATTTTTACATAACACAAAAGGGTATAAAGGTATTTTTATGTAAAATAATCGTTTCCTTTCCTTTAATAATGTGAATCCAAACAAGTGATTCCTTAATCAATTGCTTTCTTTTCTTTTATTAAAAATTTTATAATCCAAACACGGTTATCACTTTCCTTTCTATTCCTTTAATATTTTTATATTTCTATCATTTCCTTTCCTTTTATAGCCTGAATCCAAACAAGGCATAAATAAATAATTAAACTCAATATGCTCTAAAAATAATAAATCATTAAATCAAGACAAGAAATAGGAAAGTATACTAATACATGTGAAAGTCGAGTATTTGGACTTCTAAAACACTAAAAATGATGTCTCCACTTAATATTAAATCATCACAAATGGGGATACATCACCACCATAATTACAACTCTACCAAAATATGATATGACCTACAAAATTGTAATAAAATTAGCAAGCACAACTACGATTAAAGTATAAACATAATTATCATTAATGATAAAAAATATTACTTAATATAATATTTATAATTTAATTAAACATTATAATAAACTTTAATTATAATTTACTTAAACAAAAAACAACTTTACTAATAATTCATTTAGAAATTAAAACAAAAATAATTACACTTATTTTAACATTATAGCAATACATTATTAAATATTTAAATTACACTGTAATTATAAACAAAATAAAATTAATTAATTAAAATTTACATAATAGGAAGAAAAAAAGTATATAAAGTAATAGAAGAAGGACTTTTGGTGTGGAAAACTTAAGACTCGGTGCTTTCTTATATAGGAAAAAAGATTGGTAGGTGGGAAGAAAAGGGGTAGGAGAAAGAAAAAGGGGTTGGTGCAAAAATTGCCGGAATAACTTGTTTCGAGAGCCCAGATTCCAAACTATAATCTAATTCGGAATATCATATTCCTAAACGGTATACTAGTGCAATTCTTTTTCTATTTGGACACTTCTGCTACTACTTTTCTAAAACAATACAAAATTGCAAGAAACTCTCCATAAAATATGTCTATTTTGCTTTCGCATATAAACTAAAAAATGTCATAACAATGGTATTTTTAATAGAGTAATTATATACATCATCCAAATTCATACCGTCAATGTGACATGATTTGAGTATAATTGATTATCGATTTACTTCCATTCAAATTATGCCACTTCATGTGTGGTATGTTGGCTGGTATAAATTTGGGAGGTATATATCATCATCTATTTTTATATGATCACTTTTGCGCTTATTATCAAAAGTATTTTTTACTGCGAAAGATCAAAATTATAATTTTATATATATATATATTAGTTTTTACCACTCGGCCCATCTTTAACCGACATCTATGTTATTATAGTTTTGTGGTCTCGTAAACAATTAAGATAAGTTGATTAATATATACGTGTTTAGGGTTATAATCAAATAGAGAAAGATGAAGATAAATATAAAGACAAGAAGAGAATATGCACAATTAGTTTCTTTCTCTTTTTCTATCTGATTATAATCTCAACCACCTTTTTATACATCAACTTAGCTTAGGCTTTTATACTCACGATCATAAACTCTACTTGGACGCAAAATTTCCAAGTTATATAGTCGAGCTTTTCAACTAACTTTCTATTGGCTCACGGTCATAATCTAGTTGGGATAAAAATTCTCAAACATTCTGGTCGAGTTTTTTAGTTAATTATCTACTGGCTCATGACCATAAATATTATTTGGACAAAAAATCCACAAGTCTTACAATCAATCTTTTCAACATACTATCTATTAGCTCATGATCATACAATTTACTTGGATAAGTAATCCTTAGGTACCCCTAGTCTGGACTCTAATTTAACTATCTTACTGACCCACAATCATAAAACGTTTCTAAAAGAAAGACGCCAAGTCTCTAAGTTAGTTGTGTTACTCATTTTTTTTGTTCAAAGATAGTTATTATCTATATATATAGATAATAACTATTTTATAGTACATATCAACCTATTCCGCAAAGGGAATTGTCTAGCTTAAGAATGGTTGCTAACTGGGTAGGAATCAACAAGTTCCAATTACCAAACAAAGTTCTTAAAATCTCTTGTTTAGAAACTCAATTAGCTACGGTGTTATCTCTTTTAGAGATTGACACAAAATAGGGTCTAGCTTGCTCATCATATCTACAAATATTATAAATCAGATTACAAATACTTAGGTTTTTTATTTCTTGATTTGCTGCAAGTGGGACTATAATCACAGTCTCCACCAGGTATTCGCAAGCCTTTTGGGAAGCTTTCAAAATGCTTGTAGTTTCAGCCTCAAGATCTGTACTTGTACTAATCTTCCAAGATTATCCTGAAATAAGAATACCATTAGAGTCTCTTAATATACAAGTTATGGCTACTACAACTTCTTTAACTGATGCATCACAATTAATCTTAATAAAAATTATGGGAGTGTTTTTCCAATTACTCTTATTTCTTGACATTTTTATTACTAGTTTCTTTAGTATCTACATGGTGTGTCTCGTTGTTGTGTTTTAATTCCTTAATGCTATTATTAGTCCATTCAGCATCAAGGAAATTATTTTCTCGTAGCTTAGTAGCTATTAGATATTCATTACAAGTATTGTTTGCTTGACTGATAGTTTCAAGGGCATCACATTTTATACTTTTTAGTGTGAAGTTATTTTGACTTCTCCATATAGGCCAGCTATAGTGCAAGTATTCTATAAAACTCTATTACTTTTTTCGTAATATTTTCCAATATCCTCATTTTAGTTGTTTATCCATTGGTCTAGTATATTATTAGTGTTATTATGTTTTTACATGTTTAAATGACCTGCAAACTGTACACTTTTATCCCGAGGACAACTAAATAGCGTGTGTTTTATTGTCTCAGTTTCTTCATTACATATTTTTACAGATACTTGTTTTATTACAATGTCTTTTAAATAGGTTATCTTCAGTTGGTAGTAGGTTTTTTAAGGCTCTCCACATGAAGTTCCTAATTTTAGTTTGTGTTTTCACATTCAAAATTGTTTTCAACATTCCTTTTGTGTGGGACTGTGATACACTTGAGAAATTGTTATTTTTAATGTTATGTTTCTTTTCTTCATCTTTCTTTAAGTTGTGATATATTTCTTTGACAGTGTATTGTCCATTTTTTACAATGTTGCAACAGATTTGATCATTACACTCAAACTTAGGTATGATCATATTTTTATGCTAGTAGCTATTCGAGTGTTATATAAGTTATCAATTAGACTATTGTTTCAAATTTTTGTGTTATTAATGAATAAGTCACTTAGGTGTTTGCAAGTGTTATTACTTTATTTTATATTTCCAGTTTTTCCATTTATAATATGGTTATCAATTTTTATAGTTTAACCATATCCAAGCGTTACTCGTTCATTTAACTAATAATTATGTTTTTACGAAAGGAACTCACCAGGTGTTTGATCAGGTGTCTTATCAAGGAAGTGTATGAGGCATGGAGAGTTACTTGTTCAGACTATTATATGAATAAAAATATGTCATGTACGAGTAAAATATTTTCTTTCATTTTACAAGCCAAACACTTGACTCTTGCCCATACATCAAATGAAAAAAGGAAAAATAAAGGCAAAATTAAGGACACCCAACAAAGATATGCTTCAGTGATATACACCTCGACAGCTCAGTCATACCTCACAAAAAGTATTTAGGATAAGCAATCAAGAAGTAGACGAGTCATCATGATCAAACTTGTAGACTTGGCATTTTCTTCCAAGGAACAACTAGGCCAGCGGGTTGCCAGATTCTAAGGCTAGTGCCTGGTCGAGAAAGAATTCTAGTCAAAATGAGCCGCTAGTTTTGATTGATGATGGTGTATTGTTGTTTCAAAATCCAAGCTTCTCCGTGAAGATGGCTATCAAGGTCTAATTGAAAATTTATGAACGCGTGGACCCACAATCAGGATCGGTAACAAAAGCAGTCAAAGACAGTAATTCACCGATAGCCTTAATAATTACATCAACAAATCCTTTGTAATCCCAAAGTTTCACCGAAGTTTCTAGTGTGTCTAGTACTAGAAGATAGGTAGTCAAATATACTACCTCATCAGCAACCTTTATAATCCTTATATTATATAGTTGTTGTAATTGACAGAGGTGATGGAACATAAGAGTGTTGGAATTGATGACCTCTTTTGCGGTTAGGAGAATAAGAAGAAGAAGAATGGGAGAAGAATAGAGTGGATCTAGTACCAGAACCAAGAGAGATGTCAATTTTGAGAAGCCAATGTCACATGTTGGGAGAAAACTAATGTATTTTACTTCCAAAAACTAAGATGGATACACTTGTTTGGTACATCCTATAGAATTGCGAAGGAATTCAAATACACATGGAGTAAGTACTTAACGTATTTAAAATATTTGCTATTTTCTTATTCACGTGCCTCATATAATATAAAAGATAAACAAGAGAAGGCACTAGCGGGTCATGTAGACGTGGAAAAAACTCGTTGAAGAGACTCAAAATGATGGTTTTTGGAGAAGGTAGAACCTATTTGAATTCATAAAACTTTTCAAGATATTGAACCTACCTATTTTTCCAATTATAAGTGTTTAACATTGAAACTGTCGGCGATCCAGTTATGACTGTAGAGTTCTAATTTGTGGATAACGGTAGGAACCATACCATGTGGAGATATAATTTGTGTGTTACTAATGAGTTCAAATGGGTCTCGCATGAAAAAGGGGGAAATGGGTCACTACGGGCTATGGTGTTTGTTGTTTTACCGAGTGAATTAGTTGGTATGGTGAATTAATTAATGTTTGGGAAAAAAATGTTCAGTTATGGTGTTCGAGTGCAAGTGGTATAACACTGACGTGAAAAGGGAGAAATCTGAAAAGAACATGGTATGATGAAAAATTGACACTAGTTCAATCTGGTAAAGCAGAATTGTAAATTCTACCCTCTCAATCAAAGAAGGTGTTATGCAGTGATGATTTTGTGCACTTTCAGGGATCGCGACATAATGAGTGATTTTTTTTGGGGAAGTGAGTGATTGTCATGAATAGAGTGCAGATATATGGGGTGTTGAGTCCATAACTAATGCCTCAGAAGTGATACATATGCCCACTATGAACATAAACACGGGGTTAGATGAGTTACATATGAATACAAGGAGGACTTCAAAGTCGATCAAGAGATATTAGAGCATGATCCTATTACCGAAGATGATGGAGAAGATTTGGATGATACTTGGGACGTGTACGCATATTCCATTGATAACTTTAGTGGATTCCAGAATATGTACATCGATAATGATGATAAAATTATAGACCTTGAGAAAAAAGGTTATGAAATAGACTAGTCCCCGATATGTAAGTGGTGAACGACCCCTGTTTACAACAGTTAATATAAATTAATGTTTTACATTACTAATATGTGCGTTCTTCTTGTAACCAACTTACTAGATATAGGCAATCTACCTCCAAGCATAACTCGTCTTATTTGTTGTAAATTGTACTATACATGCATGTATAATATTTAGTTGATTATTCGTGTCCGTTATTCCAAATTTTGTGTATTTTATATCGTGTGATTAATTTCAGTTAGATTGGATAAGGTGTGTTTTATCAGGTTTAAAAAAATCTGAAAATTAATTTATTGGAGATTTTTTTCTGTAAATGCTTATAGCGACCACCAATGTGGTCACTAAATCTATTTACCATTTTTAACTAAAAAACATATACAAACTGCTTATGTGGTCGTTAAATGTTTGGTCGGATACAAAGGACATTTATCGACTGATATTGTGGTCTATAAAAAGGTTATGTCCGAGTGGGTATTGCAAGTCTTATTCTAATGATAGACAGTTTTTCCTTTGGTCGCAATAGGACACATTTAACGGCTAGGTATTAGCGACTATTTATACCGACTACAATAGATGCTAAAGGATAAACAACCTTGAAGCGACCCACAAGCCAAAATTTAGCGACCACAGCCACAGTAGCTAGATGTAGTTTTTGGCATAGTGCACCCTCGTGAACAAGCCAAGGGTCAAAGAGCGTTCTCTCCAAGGAGAGTTCTAGCCCCATCTTTATTCATTATTTGTTGTGATTCATCTGTTGGAATTAAATCATTCTCATCTTAGGAATTGCATAAGAGCGAGGTGTATGATAATGGAGATGATGAAGTTCAAGAGAGGGAGAAAATGAATGATACAAAGACAAATTTGAGCGTTATACATACGAGTTTGATGAAAGATTTGGATAGATTGACCCAAATCTAGAAGGGTTCATTTAAGGTGTTTGAAGATACTAAGCATATGTGAACGTGCGAGGTATGCGTATCAGAATTATATGCTAGGATTAAGGTCGTGTATTACATAAATTTATATCATGGTTTATGAGATGAAATGATCGGTTGAGAGATGAAATAAGATGATGGTTGAAGGCTAGATCTTTGTAAAATAGGAAATATTAAGATCCTTTTGTTGTTTCTTTTCTTGTCAAATGCATGCATATCATTTAGATTCTTTTTAACTTCCTTATTAATTTATCTTCATTTGACATTTTGTGATGATGATTGTCCTTTGTCTCAACAATAACAATGGTCATAGAATCCAACAAATTGGGCCCCTTTATCCATATGGGTTGTATGTTGTGGGGTGTGTTTGGAAGTGATAATGAGGGTATGGTGTGTATTTAAGCAAAAATATTATGTGTTTGTGTAAGTTTGCTTGAGTTGTGTTTGAGTGAAAAGTTTATTTTTATGACAGAGAGTGTCAATTTTAGATTGAGGTATTAGTGAATGAGAAGGAAAAGAAAATTTTGGTGGGTAATGTTTTTTATTTAAAAAATTATTTTTAGATGCTGATAGTTTGTCTTATTTGTATTATGATAAACTAGTGGACAAATACAGAGTAAAGACCATCTTGACCACTATAATCAATTTTTTATGATATTATTTTTTAGACCAAATAAAATTGATCACTCAAATATGAATCTTTTTGTTCTTTTCATACCAGGTCAAGATCAGTCTTGTGAATTGAAGGTATTGACCGAAATTTTAAATTAAAACCTTATATGAATAAATAGTTTAACTAAAAATTAACAAAATATCACCATAGTTGTAATAAGGATATCATTTAGTCGTGTGTGTGGAATGGTATTTAAGACGAAATTGTATGTCGGTCTGGAATGTTTGAGTTAAGGGGATTTGGTGTTCAACGTCCCGTATATTTTATTTTAACATTTGGAGTTTTTCTACTATTTATAAGATATTTGATTCATTTTAAAATTACTCTTTAACGTGACACCTATTTTTTTGAAATAAAAAAATAAATTTGTCACAAACTTATAACTTATCAAAAACTTACATTGAACAAGTATAATATATATATATATATATATATATATATAATTTAGCATAATTACACAAAAAGATAAATTATAGACCCATGTTACCGTTAAAAGACACCATCATTATCTCTCGCAAAGAGAAAGAAGTATCTATATTTTGTGTGTATATATATATATATATATATATATATATATATATATATATATATATATATATATATTCATGCGTTGATCTTACGAAGTTTCCACCAACGACGAGACAGTTTTATGAAATTGTCTTTGGCTGCAGAGACTTCATCGGTATAACAAAACTTCATTTGACTGCAAATACTATGCTAGCTTCTTAGATCACCAATACTTTGTCGGTTTTATGAAACTTCATTTGATACTTTGTCGGTCTTATTAAACTTCATTTGATTACTGAGACTACGTCGGTCTTACAAAACTTCTTTGATAGCCGAGACATCGTTGGTTTTACAAAACTTCATTTGACTATCGAGTTCTTCTTTGATCACCGAGACTGTGTCTGTTTTTTTTTACTATCCCCTACACAAGAAAAGAAACTTTGACTAACTATGTCATTGGATCGATACTTACCGATGACATATGGTTAATCCTTTACTTGAAGATACCTTTCTTTCCAACGATATAGATGGTTTTTTTGTCTACACTACATGGGTCTAAAATTTTCAACAATAAAGTTGGCCTTTTTGCCAAAGCTATGTCGGTCTTAATTTGCCAACAATACACTTGGTCTTTATGCTGAGGATGCGCCATTCGTAAATTTTTCCAACAATAATTTGGTCTTTATACCGAGGACGCGTCGGGCTTTTAAATTGGAGCTATGTTGGTCTAATTGCCAAGGCTACAACAAATTTATTTACCATAGCTATATTGGTCGTATTGCCGAGGTTGCATCGTACTTATTTATCAGAGATATGTCGTTATCATTGTCGAGGATACGTTGGACTTACTTACTTGAGCTATGTCGGTCTCATTTTCGAGACTTCATCAGACTTATTTACCTAAACTATGCAGGTATCATTGTTGTGGTTGCATCAAACTTATTTATTGGAATTGATCTCATTGTTAATGCCTCTGACCGACCCTTTAGCATGACCAGGAACTCGATGTCAAGTTGCTAGATTCGCTGGTGTTTCTGAGGCCAACAAAGCTGGACTTTTACACCATATGAGTTAGTCTTTTCTACGCCTAATGAGTTGGTATTTTAACGCCAGAGGAGCTGGTCTTTTATTCCATAGGTTATAATCTTTTTTCCAGAGATGTTAGTCTTTTGATTGAGTCCAATGAGAATCGGTCTTAAGGAAAAGTTTTTTACATTCTATCGATTTTTTCAGGTCGGGATTCCATTGACCAATCCCCTAGTCGATGATCTTAGGGAATCGGGAATTTTGTTTTACATACTATAAACTTTTTCAGGTAAAGAATCCATTGGCCGGCCCCCTAATTGTTGATCTTAGGGTATTGAGATTTTTTTACATTCTATCGATTTTTTCAGGTCGGGAATCTTTGAAGTATCATTTGAAGCTTTCAGCTTTTCTTGATTGTTCACGTTTTAATTATTAGAAAATACCCCTCAAGAGGAAACAAAAGATAGTTTTGAAGTCAACGGCGAGTCGACTTGCACATTAGTTAATTTCAAATTTTGAAAGAAAGCATTTTTGAAGTAACCGATAGGATCTTACTGTTTTACCTTTGATTTATTCTTTGGTCAGTCTGTTCCTTTGAGGTAATTTAAAAAGCACTCCCTTGCACATTGTTGGTCACATTAGATAACTGCTATGCCACATGGTGTTGGGAATTTTAATATAATATGGTACATCTAGAGTGCAGCTCATAGTTTGTTTAAAGTGTTTCTTTCGATGATTTCATAGTACGCCAAAGCACAATGGCCACCATAGAGCATACTAGTACATTTTTCAAAAGATTCCCCTGCCCAATTCTCATTGGTAACTCAATGTATCCCGTTGGGTGGAAACTCTGCCATGTAAATCCCTTTATAGGGTCAGTATATGATTTTACGGACTTTATATCAATTTGCAATTGTATAAAGGCTCTCGCATATAATAGATCTACTAAGCTCCTCATGTGAACCAATACCCGATGCATGAGTCCATTCCCGATTACTACAAGAATCATTAAAGGGTCATCATGAGTGAACACTAACATACTAGCCTCTTTGTCTGTGAATTGTATGACATCACCATATGTAGGGCTGCAAATGAACCAAGCCGCTCGCGAGCAGCTCGAGCTCAGCTCGGAGAAAAGCTCGTTCGAGATCGGCTCGAATGTAAACAAGCTCAAGCTCAAGCTCCATTTTAAGCTCGATACGTAAACAAGCCCGCTCGAGCTCGGCTCGTGAGCTCGTTTAAAATTATGAATTATAAATAAAAATAAATTATCTACTTATAAATATATTACTAAACCTTCAATATCTAACTAGATATTTTTAATTTCTTTAGACATTTATTTTTTCATTAGTGTTATGTTTCATATTTTCATACCACAAACTCATGAAAGTCCCATTTCAACCATAAAAAACAAATTGTTCATGAGCAACTCGTGCTCGACTTTAAAAAAGATTGTTCAATAAGTTAAACAAACAAGTTCTAACATTTCTGATTTGGATGATTGGAAAGCTCGGGCTCGGCTCGTTTAAATTTGAGCTCGGCTCGGTCCGGCTCGTTTAAATTTGAGCTCGGCTCGGCTCGGCTCGAGAAATTAAACAAACCAAGCCTGTACATCTACTATTCGGCTCGGCTCGGCTCGTTTGCAGCCCTAACCATATGCCTAGGTTTACCACATGATTGTCTGGTACCAGCTCCTCGCTCATACTATTTTCTATCATATACAGAACACCCATTTTCAGGCCCCCTACTATTGTATTAATATCAACACCATACCTTATGCCCCTCTCGGGAAAACATGTTACCATATCCACTCCATAACTAGACCGCGGACTACCTTTGGATCTCCTTGAAATAGTTTTTATCGTAAAATCATATCCATGCACTGTTTGATTGGATTGTGAATTTGACAAATTCGCCCTAGGGTTATTATATCTACGACTTGCATTTCTTTATCCGGTCACTCTTAGATGGCGGTTGGGTCTTTACTCAATCTTCAGATGCCATATTTCTCATATCACCCTCTGAATGGTAGGTCAACTTGCCCAAATCTCTTCAACTTTCGATATTACATTTTGACTGCTTGCGACGATAAGTATCATGTCCATGATCTTTATGGTAATAGAAATGCTTAGTGTTATCACAAGCGCTAGCATCGAAAAATTGATAAATTAACGGAGAAATTAGACAACTCTTATCGAAATGAGGTAAAATGACACGGTTTTGCATGGAGGTAAGATTTATTTTTATATTAGGATTTTTTTACTTCCTGCTACAGTTGAGTAGGCCAGAAGACAGAAAGAGATATCAGAGTTTGTTGAGTTGAAAGAATGGCTCATGCTGAATCAGTTGAGAGTTGAAAAGATGAGGATGAGGTCCCTTATATCCCCCCAAGCTTATGAATAACAGAGTGAGGGCGCTTCGATTGGGCCTTGCAGGCAGACAGGCTAACTTGTGGAGACAAAATGGAATCCTATAAGAATGTCGAGTCCCGAGGGTCTTCAAAAGATCCGATGCTTCGGGTGAAACCAATTCCCAGGCCAGCGGATCTGATGGTCGAAAATCGTTCGGACTTGAAGGAGTAAGAAGTCAATTACGCACAATTACAAAGGGTAAACGATATATTTTTTTCGTTAAAACCAAATGGAACCACAAAAACAAATGGTATGTCCTATTGACATCAAACAATTGAGCCATTTCACAGTTGAAATTGATTGATTGAGAAATGGAAATTAAGGTTTTATGTTTTGATTTAAGGTTATAATTAGCGGAGTCATTATTATAGAAGGGGAACCACTTGAGCTGCACATATATTAGGGATAAAATTCCCATAAAAACTCTTTCAGAAATGTTCAATTACAAAATAGGCATGACATGTGGTATTTAATGTCAAAAGTTGATGGAGGTTCCAACAGTAGAACATTTTTTGAAACGCTGGGTACTATTCGACACCTTCTCATAATCGGGGTACTCATATGTCTCATTGTGAATTCCTTAAGGGTATTACTTGCAGTACAAGTATGGAGAATCATAAAAAATCATCAAAGTCTCTCAGCTAAATTACTTAAAGGTATTTATTTTCCTAATAAATATTTTTTGGAAGTGAAACTTAGACATAGCAGAACGTGGAGTTGGGCCAGTATTTCGGAAGGTGGGGATTTCATCAAAGAACATATCTTGTACCAAATTAGAGATAGAGAAAACACTAATATATGGACAGATAAATGGATTAATACGAGGAAGCTGGAGAAACCTTCTAACTGTGACTTAGTAAAGGTATGTCAACTATGGAAACATGGCACCTTTGGATGTGATAACGAGATCCTTGATAACCTCTTTCCGAGACCTATTAACCCTGATATAAAAAGAATTATTATCTATGATACGAATACTAAGGAAAAATTAATTTGGCCACATACAAAAGACGAAATTTATACTACAAAATCAGGTTACGAAATTTAATAGATGATCATATTCTACACTGTCCTCAAAATATGAATGTTACTTATAATTTGAAAGACAATTTACTGAGAATTGTTTGAGGCTCTAATATTCCTAATAAGATCAGAGTCTTCATGTAGAAAGCTTGTAATCATGGAATTCCTGCAAAAAAAACCTTTATAAAAGGAATCGTGTGGATTCTAATAAATTCCCTTGGTGCATAGGGGATATCGATTCTACTAAACATCTTCTTATTTATTGTAAAATATGTCAAGTTGTTTGGACAGGTTCATCTCTAAAATTGAGGATTACACCTGATCTAGATAAAGATGTGGGAGAGATTGGTTTCTTAACATTATCGACACTTATACAGTTGTTGGATGGGGTAAGAAAATTGTTACAGATTATATTATAATCTTAATTTGGAATATTTGAAAAGGAAAAATGAAAGAAGTATACAGAAATTGTTCATATAATTATCTTTACGACTAATAAAGTAATGCATGAGTTGCGAACTAGTAAATGTCACAGACGACACGAAACCTCCTTATCTACGTAAGTTGTTCAGAGTCAAGTAGACAACATTGAAATTTTCTGCGATACTTCTTTCAATATTCCCTATGAAACAACATGCATTGAAATTGTTATCAAGAATAAAGATTCGGGCCAAAAAAAGTAAATTAAATAACCAACGAATTGCAATACAAGTCTTGATGGAGAATCAATAAATATCCTTAAAGCAACCCAAAAATATAAGGAGTTTTCCAATGCAAAAAGAAAAAATATTTTGTAGAAAGATGTCAACAACAAGTTAGAAAATCCACCCAATTATCAGAAAGATCAATTAAGTTGTTAGGGAAGTATGTCTTATCTCGTTCAAATATATTCCAAGAAAACAGATAGGGCTAGCGGATCAACTTGCAAAAGAGTTACAAGTTTCACAGCGCAAGTATAGAACTATCGGAAGTTTTCATAAATTAGAAATTGATTAGTGATTCTTGGTTTATTTTCCTTTTGGTACTTAGTACCGTCCTTTTGTCAAAAAAAAAAAACATATCGATGAGGGTTAGTTTTCCTTTTGTAGCGGTAAAATGAGGTTTGGTTGGAGTATAATATATGAAAAATTCTTCCATCCAATATTGGATGATCTTACACCAATTAAATTAATACACATACCCCATGTTTTAAACTTACAAAAGTAACTAACTTGTTAATTTAATAACATGTGTTTTGTTATACTAATCAATGGTTGTGATATAAATATTGGATTATCCAATATTTGATGGAAGTCTTACCCATAATATATTCTATTTTTAGTTAATGTGTTTTAGATAATTAAAAATAGAAACCATTTATAGAGTTTTTCTTTTTTTTTGGACAAACGAGTTGATAGAGTTTAAATAATTTAGTGTTTTTTCCCATGATTAAACATATGAAAAATACTTGAGATACTGATGTGTTGTGTTGGTCATAGGTAATAAAATTAAGATGCATGCATGACACAAATCTAAGATGCACTTTTCAACAACAATTTTAGAGGTGTTGGTTTGCAAAGCAATCCATGGTTAGCCAAGAATGTTTCATTTCCGCTACAATTTTTCAGCATGACAACAGCAGAGTTATGTTCGTGTATCACCACCTCCTTGGTTGTACTGAAATTTATGAGATGATTCTAGATGTCTGAACATTACAAGAAATTTATCACAAATTTTAATTATTCTTTTCAATTATTCTATGTTTTAGTTGTTTTCCATCGATACAGATTAATAGAGTATTATTAGAAACAATATTAGAAGCAAGTAGGCTAATGCAAATAGTGAAATTAAAGTTCATAAACAATTCAAGTTAAAAACACCAAAACCAATATGTGTATAATATTATTACAAAACATAACAATATTTATTGTTGGTTAGCACAATCAGTTGGCATGAAGGAAACCTTCTTGTTTACAAGATCATAACCAACTAAAAAATTCATTTGCGCCAAGTTACCATATACAGAAAGACCATTCGTAGAAGGAACCATTGTAAAACAAATCACATCTTCAGCCAATTCAAGAAATGTACCCACTGGATCCAATTCCAAGTCCGCATCAGTAAAATGAACAACGATTTTCGGAAATCCAATACTATCACTCTTTTTATAACAACGATTGAGCATCAGCTCGGGTCCCGCCACAGGAGTACCTTTAATAGATTTTACTAGCTCCGATTCAACGCTATCGTACAATTCTCTTGGTAGTAATGTCAATGTTGTCCCTGAGTCAATAATCATATTACCTTCTTCAACATCCGAAAACTCGGAATATGATGAACTTGTGTATTCAATCTTTTTATCACCAACTGTAATACCCTTTAATGTGAGGTAATAGTATGTAGCGGGATCTTTTTGAATTAATGGAGTTGAAACGGCTTTAGACCCTGAAACAATTGCGTTACTACCAAAATGTAATTGGCCCGTAACATTTGCAGGGCTACCTACTGGAACCAAACAATAAGAGAATTTTCCATTTATGTATTTATCTAATTGTTTTATAATTGAAAGTGATCCACCTCCTAGTCCAATTATTCCTGACCCTGATCCATTAAATGTACCCCTATTTTGATGACCACACCCAAATACAACCTCAGGGATCGATATAGATTGTCCTGAACTTGATCCAAATGTAAATGTTTCAATGGCGAGATTACCCTGACTAGATGACCTGTCCCCGTACCCAAGCACGTATTCGCAAGATTTGTCAGTATTACAAATCGAGCTAGGCAAAGCTTCACAAAGCTCGGCGTTGCACGGTAAATTTTTGTAACTTGATGAGCTTTGAGGATCAAAAATAGGAGCCGTTTCTTTGTAACATTCATTACAAGGATTGCATTGAATCCATGCCACGTCACTACCAGTATCAGCTATGCTGAATATCTCAACAGGTGGACTTCCAATTGCAAGTTTCATTAGATATTCTCCACCTGCTGAATGGATTTGACTTTGGATCGTATTTGATGATGATTTTGAGGTTGTCGTAAATGTAGAAGCACGTGCAAATGATCGATGAAAGGCTTTGTTAAGACGTTCCATATGGGACATGGAAGGGTTATGATATGGAGAAGGGTGAGCATCCCTATGAATTAGACCGATTGAGAAACCATTATTTGTTGCTTCGACTAGAGATGTAAGAACTAAAACGAAAAGAAATGTGTTGGCAAAGAACAAGATAATGGAATTAGTAGCCATAGTTTCTAAATATTTATGAGACGAGAAATGATTAACATAGTCAAGCAACTTTTATAGATACGGACATGGAAACTAAAGATCTTTTACCGTTACATAATGAAAATTAAGAATTGAAATAAATAGAATACATATAAGGTTTCCATTAGAAAAACAAGGACAATTGTTCAGGATAATTATCTAATAATTTATTCCTCATTTCTTATTGATTGTCATAATTTGTAAAAAAGTTATATAATATATATTTTTCTTAATTTGTTGAAGTAGCCACCTAATATGTGATTATATATTAATTTATTTCATACAACAATAATTTCTACTCGTCCAAAAAAAATTACTATCATTCCCCGTCAGGCAGTTGACATTAATGAAATAGTTATCATTAAATGTTATTTTTAGAAGCTGACTAAATAATATTTTCATAGTTGATTATCTTTTATTACAGATTTCCTAAATTAGGTTGTATTATCTGGTTTGATTTGCAAAAAAATTTTGCATATACTAGATATAATGTGTGATGGATGACTTTAATGAAATATTTATCTTAAATGTTATATTTAGAAGCTGTCTAAATAATATTTCCATAGTTGATTATCTTTGATTACAGATTTCTTAAATTAGTTTGTATAATCTGGTTTGCTTTGCAAAATATATTTAAATGCATGCATACCATATATAATATGGGATTTAATATATACACGACAAATGTTTCATTTTATAATACCAATTTTAATCGCTTGGTAAATGTATAACTATATTGAGGCTAACATATAACATTCTATTCTAAATTTTAAGTAAATGTTTCAATATATATGGAAGAAGAGTTATAAAAAGATTCCTTTATAGTCCTATAGTATATTATATAGCCTTCTTTTTATATACTTTACCAAAAAAAATTAAATATTTCTAATTTCTAATATCTTACTTTCCTTTATCTGTTATTTACTTTATTAATAATTATTATTCTTTTGATAAATATAAATTATACTTTTATTCTTATTTAATTGTATAATAATTTATATTATTTTACTTTTTACCAATATTTTCTTTTTCTTTTTTGAATATGTTATATGTATAATAAGAACACCATACACAATTTTAAATAATAAAAAAAAATTAAAAATTATAAAACATATTGCACAAACTATTTATTTAATTAAAATTTATACAATTTTGTTTATACATATATATATATATATATATATATATATATATATATATATATTCTTACCTATTTATATATTTTTCAAATATAATTATTGAAATATGGTAAAGATACTAAAAATTCCTAAAGAAGTTTCTAAACTAAAAAAACAAGAGAAAATCAAATACTTATAGTTTAGAATTGCTTCTTCAAAGTTTGTAGTTCGATATTATATAGTTTGTCATTTGCTCATTTATAGTTTGTAATTCACCCTCTTACAGTTTATAGTTCTCTTATTTACATATTGTAGTTTGCGCATTTATAGTTTGTATTTTGTCACTTCACAATTTATAAGTTGTTGTTATATACTTCGTATTAAGCTTCTTTACATTTTGTAGTTTGTTTATTTTACAGTTCGTAATTCGTTCATTTACAGTTCGTAATTCACTACTTTACAATTCTTAGGTTGTTCCTTTAAAATTCATTGTTTGTTGATTTACATTTCATAGTATACTCCTTTACAGTTAATAGTGAACATAGTTCAATGTTATATACTTCGTAATTCACTCTTTTACGGTTTATGGTTTGCTCCCCTACAATTTGTAGTTTGATCCTTTACAATTCATAGGTCACTGTGGTGTCTCCTAGTGTGTTCTAAATAAACACACCTAAAAAGGCAAGACACGTACCGCAAGTGCACGGGTCGTCCAAGTAATATCCGGTAAACGGGATTTCGATCTCAGGGACGGATTAGGTATGATTAAAGTGTTATGCAATAAATGGAAATAGTTGCTTGAATGAAAGTTGAAAGTAAAGAAAAAGATTTTTATTTTGTTTTTGATTAAGGGACTAAAGTGCAATTAAAGTAAATATTAAACTAAAATTAAAACTAGTGCAAGAAAGTAAATATGAAGAGACTAAAAGATGAGAGAGTAGTACTTGAGTCACGCTAGGTTTCACCAAAATAGACTTAATCAATGCTTCTTCTAAGGGACAAATTAGTAACTAGTAATAGTCGGGATTCTAGATTCTCCTAACCCCCGTCAGGGTGGACTTAGGAGCTATTCTCAGGTGTTACAAACCCCGTCAGGGCGATCATAATCCACCTTCGAATGTCAGGTTCTCTACCCAATTGGCTATAAGATTAACTAAGTCCGTCAGGATCAATAATTTCTATCTTACGTTTATTATCTATGTCAGTAATTAAACCCTCCGTCAAGATGATCCAATCGCCACTAATTGGAATAGCTTAATTACTCAAACCTATGTTTAATTGGCCAAATTAAATATAGTGAAATTAACTTACGATAACAAACAATACTAAATTGCTCAATTCGAATTAAATTATAAAAATCCCAAATCAGAGAGCATTCATTAAATAAATTAAGGTTCAACCCTTACATCGATTCTCAAGCACTTAAGAAGTTTAGCTCATAATGGAAAATAAAACTAAAGCAATAAAATTAAAAGACATAATGTTTTACAGAAAGAAAATAAAGGAACCTAATTAAGAGGTTGGGATTGGCTTCGAATCGGAGATATAGACAGTCTCCAGCTCTCAGCGTTCTTCCTTCCTGCTTGCTCTGACATGAATCCTTAAGCCTCTTTGATAATGATATGAAGTGTGTGTAAAAGAGGAGGCTAAGGGGTGTATTTATAGGTGTTGTAAGACCCTAGGTCGAATTTGCTTGGAGTGGAAGACAAGTCAAGAACTCTCAGATTCGTAGCTCTAAAAGATAAGATTCTGCTGATTTGATTTGGTCATATCTTTTTCAATACTTATCCGTTTGAGAAGTTCCAATATATAAAACTGCTTGTCTTGGAAAGAGATTTCTATTGGTGCAGACCATTCGTCCAGAATCCTAGCCAATCTTTTATTATGATTTAATCTCTAAAACGTGGCTGGATTTTCAGATTTCAAAAGGCAGCTTTATCTTTTCCTCCTTTGAATAAATCTTTCCTAAATCTACTTATTTCCATGTAAATCTTCTTTCCTTTCATCTTTATCTTGACTTTGCCTCTAAGTAATTACCATTTATCTTTTAAATCTTCACATTAAATAAATAATTAAACCGCATATGCTTAAAAAGAATAAATCAAGAAATCAAGAAATCGAAATAGGAAAGTGTACTCTAAAAATAGAAACTCGACTAAAAATCATTTCCTAACACTCTAAAATACACTAAGACTTTATTCTCACTTCTTCTCCTTGGATTGGTCTTTCATGAGACTCAAGAACCTATTAACTTTGCATTAAGAATAGTCAAATTTAGGCACAAAAGCTCAGATTCTGCAAATAGTTAATTTCCAAGGGGAGAAAGTGCAATATGATCAAATAAGCCTAAAAGTCTATCAAATTAGTCATTTATTCACCTAAAAGGATGTCTCCAAGGGGCTAATAATTAGAACAAAACGGGAGACATCAAGACCCCAAACTCAAACCTTTGTCGTCCCGACAAAGTAAAATTAAAACAAAGGATCTTTTAGGTGAACGCAGAAGGTAGAATCTAGTAAATAATCCCAAAGCAAAGTTTAAAACAAATTTCATATAGTCTAACCTAGGAATTAATATACACCTACACTTATCATGCAAAATCAAATACAAAACAATCTCAATCCAAAATTAATTTCACAATGCTAGAAGGTTACGCTTATTACTTATCTCAAGATGGTGGCTATAGGGTGTTCCTCGATCTTTACTTGCTTTGAACGCTCCACTTAGAATACTCCCTATTAACTCACTGTGCATCTAGGAATCACGAGGTCTTTACGGTTTTAGCATTGGCTGAAGGACGGTATGGTATGTATATTTGGTAAATTTGAAGTGAGCTTTTGGCTCTCTCCTCACTTACCATCAACAAAACTGTCCAAGAGCTTGAGTTTACATCGAATAACGTTCTCACTCAACCCAATTGACGCGCTTAATTAGCGTCCCCAAATTAACCCAATAAGCACTAAGGATGATTCACTTAAAACTTTCCACTTTGCCGGTCCGAATATATAATCTTTTCAAATCATTTTTTTTTCTTATAGCTATGACTCTCTTTATGATGTTGAGATATCATGCTATTTTTCATAGTTATGCCTATTCATAACTGGAGCTCGAAGCTTCTTTTCCATTCACTATTACCCCGGCAAAGGGTTACAATATAATAAACCTGTGAATCATCAAAATATATAACCGAGCACAATTGATAAGCTCAAAAAAATCCCAACCCAATAAATTCCCATATGGTGGACCCACCACCCCAAACTCAAGCTCAAGACAGGAAGTCTCAGGATCGTGATTCAAGTGCGGGTCATATGGTCATGCCTAACAATCTAAAGGGATATTGGCTTATAATGTGGCGACAAAAGAAAGGCTTAAAGGCTAAAAATTTGGCTACAAAGGATACAATTAATTCAGGGATAGAAGGCCAAAAAGGATTCAAAGGGCTAACAAAGAACTGCCTCTATCATTTTCCTATCTACACAACTTGCTTCTAGTTCATACTTAAGTGGGTTCTCTACTCATTTAGATCTCACGTTCTACAAACCACCCATTATCCGTAAGCACAAGTTTACTTCTTTTGCATTGTTCATAAATTCTTCCTATCAATTATCTCATATTTGCATGCAATTAAAGTTCAGCTTCATACTAACTCCTAAAGTCAACTATTTTCTATCATAAATTCATAAAAAGCATGCTTGATGGGTGCATTTAAAACACTCTACAGTCAAGCACAACCCTAAAAAAATTCTTTCTGAAAAGCATGTAAAACACAAAAAATTGGGATGGGGCAACGAACCCCACCCCCAAACTCAAAAGTGAGTCGTGTCCCCACGACTCGAAAAAGACTCAATAAAACAATAAAAACTAAACTACCTAGTTAGTGCCTACCATTAATTAAGAAGAAGAATTAGAACGGGGTACCTGGCCATAAAGATCCATCATATCCTCCTCCGAAGAAGAAGAATTTTTATCAATATCCATGTTCAAAGTTACCTTGTCCCTTGTTGAATTCATCTTGGCAATTTCCTCCCATAGTGCTAAGACTTGTTTTCTTAGATGATCGATTTGTTGTTGATGTTTGATAGCCCATGGGGGTGTGTAAGAATCATTCAGAGAAGAGGAAGAAGAACCTTGATCTTGGATTGGTGTCTTTTCTTTAGGCTTTGATTGTACCTTCATTCTAGCTGTGAATTTATTGTGTAGTGGTGGTGCAGATGCCTTTTCTTCTTGTTCTTCAGTAGGCTCATCGAGATTGATGGCCTTTTCAATTGTGGAACCAGGCAAATTCTTGTTCTTCCCTAGGACATAACACTTCCTCTTATAATCCACAGCATCTGTTCTGTTCGTCATGGTTGAATTGACCCCAAACTCAAGTTATACCAAGGATAGAATAAAGTTAAGAAAACTTGGTATAGCTTGAGTTTCTTGCTTGGATTAGATGAAGGAAGTTGTTTCTTGATGAGCTTTGGAAGAATTCTTGGAAGCTTGATGATCTTGATTGTGTTTAATGGTGTTTTGTGATGAATTTGATAAAGAGGTTATGTTTATGGAGGATGGAGGAGAGATTTAATGATATTATTGTGTTTGTTGTGGAGGTTTAATCAAGCTTCAAGGTGTTTTTATAAGGTTGGGAGCTGGAAAATTCGTATGGAAGAGGCTAGGGTTTATCTCTTTAAGGTTAGAAGTTGACTGGGCTTTGATCTCTTCACAAATCGCCTGGCGCGGTGCATCCCTGCGGTGCATGGGTAGTCCGCAGGGGTAGTCCGTGCGCAACAGCTGTTGAAATTTTTGTCCTCTGCCTTGTACCCGAGCTAGCACCCCGTGGCACGTGTTTTGTGCCTGCGGTATAGGGGTGCGGTGCATGGGTAGTCTGCATGTGCTCCGTCAAAAAACCCGCGCTGCACACCCCGTGGCACGCGTTTTGGGCGTGCGCTGTAGGGTGCGGTGCACCGCGCCGATCCTCTTCTTTTTTTTTCTTTTTTTTTCTTTTTTTTTCTCGCCTCTGGATAAGACCCGTGGTGCGCGACCCGTGGTACGGGTTTTTGGGGCGCGGTATAGGGGGTACACCGTGGGGTAGTCCGCGCCAGCCTTGAATTCTCCAAAAAAAATCTCCTAGCACCCCAAACTCGATTCCTGCACATTTAACACAATACCCTTCTCATTTCTTTAAAAGTAGACACTAAAACTCGACACTAACTTAGAATTATACACTAGGAATTGAAAAACTGAAAGCACTAAACTAATATACATTGACTTGGCTTTTGTTTAACGTCGTTAAACTCGACGGGTTACCTCTCGAATCATTTTTTTACGTAACCTCCCCAGCAGTGAGTGAGGTCATCAATATTTGCTACACGGAACTTGCATCCCTTAGCTTTTATTACCACCAATTGATCAGAGATAACCCTTGTGACCATGAACGGTCCTTGCCAAGAACTCTTGGCTTTGCGCGCTTTCGGAGGGGGATCAGGCTTCTTCATTGCGACCTCTTCGCCTACACTGAACTCCCTCTTCTTTCTTTCTTTCTTAGGTTCTTTTGGAACCTTCGTAGCTCGCACCTTTTCTTTCTTTTTAGCATGGTCAAGGTGTGGATTTTTCTTAGGATATGGAGGATTTATGTTAGGTGGTTTCTTTCTGAGCTCTTTTTCCTCCATTCCTAAGGTTCCCACAACCTTGGTTGGCTCTTGTTCAATCAAATCCATCCGGAAGCACTCCTCCTTGGATTCCGGAAACTTCATTGGTCTGAACATGTTAAACTTCACCTCCTCGTCTTGGATTCGCATCGTCAATTCTCCATTCTCTACATCAATTATAGTACGCCCCGTGGCTAGGAATGGTCTTCCCAAAATAATGGGGACATTCCTATCCGCGTCGTAGTCAAGTATAACGAAATCAACTGGAAAAATTAACGTACCTGCCTTGACGAGGACATTTTCTACTCTTCCCTCTGGATGCACGAGGGATCTGTCAGCCATTTGCAAGACCATAGAAGTTGGTCTTGCGTCTCCTATCTTCAACTTTTCAAAAACTGATTTGGGCATAAGATTAATACTCGCTCCCAAATCGCATAAAGCTTTCGCTTGCCATTCATTACCAATAGATATGGGAATAGTAAAACTCCCAGGATCAAGTAACTTCGGTGGTAACTTACTCTGACATATCGCACTGCATTCTTCTGGCAAGCCCACCATTTCGTTCTCAAGATATCGGCGTTTGTTCGTGAGAGCTCTTTTTTAGGAATTTCAAATACTTTGGTACCCCCTTGATAGCCTCTAAGAAAGGTATATTAATATTGAGCTTACTCACCATGTTCATGAATCTTTCATATTCAGCCGTATCTCCTTTCTTCTGAACTCTGGAAGGGAATGGTGGAGGAGGGCGAGTTTCTACAACATCTTTCTTCTTTGGCTTTTCCGGAATCTTCTCCACTTCTACCACTTCAGGTTCTTCATCTTTTTCTTCCTCCTCTAATGGTTTTTCTTTTCTAGTAACTTCTTTTTCTTTCATAACCGGGAAGGGTGGTGGTTGCACAGTCTTACCACTTCTGGTAGTGATCGCGTTACAACTTTCAAATTGCTTAGGCACCTCCGTATCAGTTGGAAGTTGGCCTTGGCCTCGAACATTTAAACTATTGGCGATCTTTGATATTTGAGTCTCTAAGACTTTTAACGAAGCGGAATGAGAGTTTAATGTTTCTTCCATCCTATTTTCTCTCTTGTGGGTTTCCTCCATGAACCGAGATAGCTGGTTTTCAATTATTTCCGACCTCTTATCCGCATGGGATATGTATTGCGTCACAGTGAGTGCTAACTCATTTGCGGTAATTTCGCCTTCGTGAGGTCGAGAGGGAAGCGCTTTTTGAGCTAATGTGTCGGCATACGCGTCTTGATCGGCTCTAGGTTGATTTCCTTGGTATTGGTTTTGTGTTCGAACCTGATAATTGTTCCCTTGAGGCCTTTGTTGATAAGCTCCAGGATTGGCTGCCCCATGTGGATTCGAATATTGAAAGCCTGGATGATTTCTGTTTTGATTTCCATACCCTTGACCACCTGAATAGTTACCTCGCTGATTAACGAAGTATACGGATTCTGGGTTGTTGGCACATTCTTCCCAACCATGATCATCTCCTCCACAACTAGAACATAATTCTAGTTCATTAACAACGTTTACCACAGCCTTATTCGACATAGATAATTGTTTCAACTTGTTCTCAAGTGCAGCAATCTTAGCGTTTAATGCAGTTTCTGTATCCAAATTCAAAGTACCTCTTTCCGAAGCTCTAACCGATGATTTCGAGGATCGCCAACTCATTTCATTCTTCACAATTCGGTCCATGATAATCAGAGCTTGATCAGTTGTGACCATCATGAGACCACCTTGGCACATTGTATCGATTTTATCTTTTGCAGCATCACCTAAACTTCGATAAAATATTCCAAGTTGTAATTCAAGAGAGTACCCATGTAATGGGCACTTGCGTAATAATGTTTGAAAACGAGTCCATGCAGCACCTACAGTTTCTCCTGGCTCTTGGCGAAAATAAACAATATCTAATTGCCCACTGAGTCAAACACTTTGAGGATAGTACCTATCGAAAAAGGCTATCGGAAGTTGATCCCAAGTCACAATCGCGTTGTGTGGCTGTTGATCATACCACTCACTTGCTCCTCCGGTGAGGAAGAATGGAAACATATGAAAGTACATTTGTTCTTGGGTTACTCCAGGGGTGACATATGCATCACAGATTTGCATAAACTTGTACATAGCACGTATAGGATCTTCACGAGCTGCACCACTATACTGTCCCACGGTTGTAAACTGGTTAATCATCCCTGCGTCTGGTCTGAATCGAACTCCTTGAATTGCAGGAGGACGGAGTCCTAGTGGTGGTAGAAGAAAAGGTCCATGGTTATTTGGTTGGAAGATCTGCGGTCCATGATCGTGAAGTACTCCACCATTATTATTGACTTGTTGTTGATTTCCGGGAGGAGCTGGTAATTGGACTCCTACCGGTGGAATTGGTAATTGAACTCCTACCGGTGGAGCTATTGGGAGATCGTTGTCATATAACTGAATCGCGGGATCTTGAATCACGGGATCTTGAGCATTATCTTCTGCCATTGCTTTTTCTAACTTTGCTTGTTCTCTTGCTTCTTTATCTCTTTTGTTTTTCTCTCGTAATAGGCGTTCGGGATTATCAAGGATCACGATATCTCCAAGCATATACCAAAACCTGTAAATCTGAGAAAACAAGAATAACCCAAAGCGTAAAACTGAAAAATAAAAATTAAAACTAAACTAAAAACTAGCAACTAAAACACTTATGGCTAACACCGTGGTCACACGCTACCGTCCCCGGCAGCGGCGCCAAAAACTTGGTGTCACCTAGTGTGTTCTAAATAAACACACCTAAAAAGGCAAGACACGTACCGCAAGTGCACGGGTCGTCCAAGTAATATCCGGTAAACGGGATTTCGATCTCAGGGACGGATTAGGTATGATTAAAGTGTTATGCAATAAATGGAAATAGTTGCTTGAATGAAAGTTGAAAGTAAAGAAAAAGATTTTTATTTTGTTTTTCATTAAGGGACTAAAGTGCAATTAAAGTAAATATTAAACCAAAATTTAAACTAATGCAAGAAAGTAAATATGAAGAGACTAAAAGATGAGAGAGTAGTACTTGAGGAAGCTGGAGAAACCTTCTAACTGTGACTTAGTAAAGGTATGTCAACTATGGAAACATGGCACCTTTGGATGTGATAACGAGATCCTTGATAACCTCTTTCCGAGACCTATTATCCCTGATATAAAAAGAATTATTATCTATGATACGAATACTAAGGATAAATTAATTTGACCACATACAAAAGACAAAATTTATACTACAAAATCAGGTTACAAAATTTTAATAGATGATCATATTCTACACTGTCCTCAAAATATGAATGTTACTTATAATTTGAAAGACAATTTACTGAGAATTGTTTGAGGCTCTAATATTCCTAATAAGATCAGAGTCTTCATGTGGAAAGCTTGTAATCATGGAATTCCTACAAAAAAACCTTTATAAAAGGAATCGTGTGGATTCTAATAAATTCCCTTGGTGCATAGGGGATATCGATTCTACTAAACATCTTCTTATTTATTGTAAAATATGTCAAGTCGTTTGGACAGGTTCATCTCTAAAATTGAGGATTACACCTGATCCTGATAAAGATGTGGGAGAGATTGGTTTCTTAACATTATCGACACTTATACAGTTGTTGGATGCGGTAAGAAAATTGTTACAGATTATATTATAATCTTAATTTGGAATATTTGAAAAGAAAAAATGAAAGAAGTATACAGAAATTGTTCATAGAATTATCTTTACGACTAATAAAGTAATGCATGAGTTGCGAACGAATAAATGTCACAGACGACACAGAAACCTCCTTAACTAAGTAAGTTGTTCAGTGTCAAGTAGACAACATTGAAATTTTCGGTGATACTTCTTTTAATATTCCCTATGAAACAACATGCATTGAAATTATTATCAAGAATAAAGATTCGGGCCAAACAAAATAAATTAAATAACCAACGAATTGCAATACAAGTCTTGATGGAGAAGCAATAAATATCCTTAAAGCAACCCAAAAATATAAGGAGTTTTCCAATGCAAAAAGAAAAAATATTTTGTAGAAAGATGTCAACAACAAGTTGGAAGATTTACCAAATTATCAGAAAGATCAATTAAGTTGTTAGGGAGGCATGTCTTATCTCGTTCAAATATGTTCCAAGAAAATAGAATGGGCTAGCAGATCAACTTGCAAAAGAGTTACAAGTTTCACAGCACAAATATAGAACTATCGGAAGTTTTCATAAATTAGAAATTGATTAATGGTTCTTGGTTTATTTTCCTTTTGGTACTTAGTACCGTCCTTTTGTCAAAAGATAAAAACATATCGATAAGGGTTAGTTTTTCTTTTGTAGCGGTAAAATGAGGTTTGGTTGGAGGGTTAGTTTTCCTTTTGTAGCGGTAAAATGAGGTTTGGTTGGAGTATAATATATTCTATTTTTAGTCAATGTGTTTTAGATAATTAAAAATAGAAACCATTTATAGAGTTTTTTTTTTTTTGGACAAACGAGTTGATAGAGTTTAAACAATTTAGTGTTTTTTCCCATGATTAAACATATGAAAAATACTTGAGATACTGATGTGTTGTGTTGGTCATAGGTAATAAAATTAAGATGCATGCATGACACAAATCTAAGATGCACTTTTCAACAACAATTTTAGAGGTGTTGGTCCTATATGTTGTGTTGCAAAGCAATCCATGGTTAGCCAAGAATGTTTCATTTCCGCTACAATTTTTCAGCATGACAACAGCAGAGTTATGTTCGTGTATCACCACCTCCTTGGTTGTACTGAAATTTATGAGATGATTCTAGATGTCTGAACTTTACAAGAAATTTATCACAAATTTTAACTATTCTTTTCAATTATTCTATGTTTTAGTTGTTTTCCATCGATACAGATCTATAGAGTATTATTAGAAACAATATTAGAAGCAAGTAGGCTAATGCAAATAGTGAAATTAAAGTTCATAAACAATTCAAGTTAAAAACACCAAAACCAATATGTGTATTCATATTATTTCAACTATAGGTATAATATTATTACAAAACATAACAATATTTATTGTTGGTTAGCACAATCAGTTGGCATGAAGGAAACCTTCTTGTTTACAAGATCATAACCAACTAAAAAATTCATTTGTGCCAAGTTACCGTATATAGAAAGACCATTTGTAGAAGGAGCCATTGTAAAACAAATCACATCTTCAGCCACTTCAAGAAATGTACTCATTGAATTCAATTCCAAGTCTGCATCAGTAAAATGAACAACGATTTTCGGAAATTCAATACTATCACTCTTTTTATAACAAAGCTTGAGCATCTCCTCGGGTCCCGGAACACGAGTACCGTTAATAGATTTTACTAGCTCCGATTCAAGGCTATCGTACAATTCACTTGGTAGTAATGTCAATGTTGTCCCTGAGTCAATAATCATATTACCTTCTTCAACATCCGAAAACTCGGAATATGATGAACTTGTGTACTCAATCTTTTTATCACCAACTGTAATACCCTTTAATGTGAGGAAATAGTATGTAGCGGGATTTTTTTGAATTAATGGAGTTGAAACGGCTTTAGACCCTGAAACAATTGCGTTACTACCAAAATGTAATTGGCCCGTAACATTTGCAGGGCTACCTATTGGAACCAAACAATACGAGAATTTTCCATTTATGTATTTATCTAATTGTTTTATAATTGAAAGTGATCCACCTCCTAGTCCAATTATTCCTGACCCTGATCCATTAAATGTACCCCTATTTTGATGACCACACCCAAATACAACCTCAGGGATCGATATAGGTTGTCCTGAACTCGATCCAAATGTAAATGTTTCAATGGCGAGATTACCCTCACTAGATGACCTGTCCCCGTACCCAAGCACGTATTCGCAAGATTTGTCAGTATTACAAATCGAGCTAGGCAAATCTTCACAAAACTCGGCGTTGCACGGTAAATTTTTGTAACTTGATGAGTTTTGAGGATCAAAAAGAGGAGCCGTTTCTTTGTAACATTCAATACAAGGATTGCATTGAATCCATGCCACGTCACTACCAGTATCAGCTATGCTAAATATATCAACAGGTGGACTTCCAATTGCAAGTTTCATTAGATATTCTCCACCTGATGAATGGATTTGACTTTGGATCGTATTTGATGATGAGTTTGAGGTTGTCGTAAATGTAGAAGCACGTGCAAATGATCGATGAAAGGCTTTGTTAAGACGTTCCATATGGGACATGGAAGGGTTATGATATGGAGAAGGGTGAGCATCCCTATGAATTAGACCGATTGAGAAACCATTATTTGTTGCTTCGACTAGAGATGTAAGAACTAAAACGAAAAGAAACGTGTTGGCAAAGAACAAGACAATGGAATTAGTAGCCATAGTTTCTAAAAATTTATGAGACGAGAAATGATTAACATAGTCAAGCAACTTTTATAGACACGGACATGGAAACTAAAGATCTTTTACCGTTACATAATGAAAATTAAGAATTAAAATAAATAGAATACATATAAGGTTTCCATTAGAAAAACATGGACAATTGTTCAAAATCATTAATTAATAATTTATTCCTCATTTCTTATTTGATTGTCATAATTTGTAAAAAAGTTATATAATATATATTTTTCTTAATTTGTTGAAGTAGCCACCTAATATGTGATTATATTTTAATTTATTTCATACAACAATAATTTCTACTCGTCCAAAAAAAATTACTATCATTCCTCGTCAGGCAGTTGACATTAATGAAATAGTTATCATTAAATGTTATTTTTAGAAGCTGACTAAATAATAATAGTTGATTATCTTTTATTACAGATTTCCTAAATTAGGTTGTATTATTTGGTTTGATTTGCAAAAATTTTTTAAATGCGTGTACTAGATATAATGTGTGACGGATGACCTTAATGAAATATTTATCATTAAATATCTAGAAGCTGTCTAAATAATATTTTCGTAGTTGATTATCTTTGATTACAGATTTCTTAAATTAGTTTGTATAATCTGGTTTGCTTTGCAAAATATATTTAAATGCATGCATACCATATATAATATGGGATTTAATATATACACGACTAATGTTTCAATTTATAATACCAATTTTAATCGCTTGGTAAATGTATAACTATATTGAGGCTAACATATAACATTCTATTCTAAATTTTAAGTAAATGTTTCAATATATATGGAAGAAGAGTTATAAAGAGATTCCTTTATAGTCCTATAGTATATTATATAACCTTCTTTTTATATACTTTACCAAAAAAAATTAAATATTTCTAATATCTTACTTTCCTTTATCTGTTATTTACTTTATTAATAATTGTTCTTTTGATAAATATAGATTATACTTTTATTCTTATTTAATTTTATAATAATTTATATTTATTTTATTTTTTACAGTATTTTCTTCTTTTTTTTTTGAATATGTATAATAAGAACACCATATACAATTTTAAATAATAAAAAAATTTAAAAAATTATAAAACATATTGCACAAATTATTTATTTAATTAAAATTTATACAATTTCGTTTATATATATATATATTCTTACCTATTTATATATTTTTCAAATATAATTATTGAAATATTGTAAAGATACTAAAAATTCCTAAAGAAGTTTCTAAACTAAAAAAACAAGAGAAATATCAAATACTTATAGTTTAAAATTGCTTTTTCAAAGTTTGTAGTTCGATATTATATAGTTTGTAATTTGCTCATTTATAGTTTGAAATTCACCCTCTTACAGTTTATAGTTCTCTTATTTACATAGTGTAGTTTGCGCGTTTATAGTTTGTATTTTGTCAATTCACAATTTATAAGTTGTTGTTATATACTTCGTATTAAGCTTCTTTACATTTTGTAGTCTGTTTATTTTACAGTTCGTAATTCGTTCATTTACAGTTCGTAATTCACTACTTTACAATTCGTAGTTTGTTCCTTTAAAATTCATTGTTTGTTGATTTACATTTCATAGTATACTCCTTTACAGTTCATAGTGAACATAGTCCTATGTTATATACTTCGTAATTCACTCTTTTACGATTTATGGTTTGCTCCCCTACAATTTGTAGTTTGATTCTTTACAATTCATAGGTCACTGTTATATACATTGCAGTCCATTCCTTTATTGTTCGTATTTTACTCATTTAAGGCTTGTAATTTGATCTTTTACAGTTCGTAGTTTACTCCTTTACAATTCGTAGTTCATTGTTGTATACTTTATAGTCTACTCCTCTACAGTTCGCAGTTTTGCTCCTTTAGATTCGTAATGTGTTCTTTTATGTTTTATAGTTCACTGTTATATAATTTGTAATATGCCCATTTACGGTTCGTAGTTCGCTAGTTTAAAGATTGTAGTTCGTTCTTTTACAATTTGTATTTCATTGTTATATACTTTGTAGTTCGTTCCTCTACAAACTGTAGTTTGCTTCTTAACGGTTTGTATTTTTCTCCTTAACTATTTGTATTTTGTTCATTTACAATTCATATTTTTGCTACTTTACACTTATTAGTTTGCTCATTTACAATTCATTGTTTGCTCCTTTACAGTTGTAATTTGTTTTTATGTATTTCGTAGTTTGTTTCTTTAAGGTTCCTAGTTTTTTCTTTTACAGTTTGTTGTTTGTATATTTATGGTTTGTTGTTCACTATTATATACTTCGTAGATCACTCATTTACGATTCATAGTTTACTCATTTGGAGGTTCGTAGTTCACTATTATATACTTCACAGGTCACTCATTTACGGTTCGTAGTTTGCTTATATACAGTTCGTAATTTGCTTCTTTAAGGTTCATATCTTACTCCTTTATGGTCTGCAGTTCACTATACTATACAACGTAGTTCACTAATTTATGGGTTGTAGTTTTCTTCTATACGTTTTATAGTTTGATCCTTTATGGTTCGTAGTTCACGGTCATATACTCAGTAGCCCACTCCTTTATGATTTGTAGTTTTTCTCATTTTTACAGTTCGTAACTCTCTCCTTTACAAATCGTAATTCACTCATATACAATTCGTAATTCTCTTCTTTATAGTTTGTAATCTGCTCATGTACAGTTTGTAATTTCCTTCTTTACATTTCGTAATTCCCTCATCTACAATTTGTAATTCGTTCATTTACAGTTCGTAATTCCCTTCTTTACAGTTAGAAATTCATTTCTTTACAGTTTGTAATCCGCTCTTTACCGTTTGTAATTCTCTCATTTACAATTCGTAATTCCCTCATTTACAATTCATAATTTGTTTCTTTACAATTCGTATTTCGCTCATTTATGGTTCGTAATTTGCTCTTTTATAATTCGTAAATTGCTCGTATACAGTTCGTAATTCCCTTCTTTACAATTTTGTAATTCTCTCATATACCGTTCGTAATTCCGTCCTTTAAAGTTCTTAATTCGATCCTAACAGATTGTAATTTGCTCATTTACAAATCTTAATTTCCTCGTTTACAGTTTGTACTTTGCTCTTTTATATTTCGTAATTTCCTTCTTTATATTTTGTAATTCTCTTCTTTACAGTTTTAGTTCCCTTCTTTACATTTCATAATTTCCTTCGTTACAGTACATAATTTCCTTCTTTAAAGTTTGTAACTCCCTCATTTACAGTTCGTATTCCTTCCTTTACGTTTCATAATCTGTCAATTTATAGTTCGTAGTTCCCCCTTTTATAGTTCAAAATCTGCTCATTTGCAGCTCATAATTTTTTTCTTTACATTTTGTAATTCCTAACTTTTCATTTACTGTGTGCATTTTCCTACTTTACCGGTTGTATTTCGCTCATTTACATTTCATAATTCCCTTATTTATAATTCGTAATTCCTTTTTTTACCATTTTTAATTCCCTTCTTTACATTTCATAATTCTCTCATTTACAATTCGTAATTCGCTTACTTGTATTTCATAAATTGCTTATTTATGGTTCGTATTTCCCTCCTTTATAGTTCGTGGTTCCTCCTTTAATTCATAATTTTTTTGTTTACAATTCGTATTATTCTTCTTTACAGTTCGTAATTCTCTTCTTTACAGTTTGTAATTTGCTCATTTACAATTTTCAATTTACTCATTTACAATTTGTAATTTCTTTATTTATAGTTCATAATTTCCTTATTTACAGTTCATAATTTGCTCATTTTGAATATGTAATTCCCTTCTTTACAGTTTGAAATTTGACCTGATACAGTTTGTAATTCCATTATTTATAGTTCGTAATTCCCTTTTTTTACATTTCATAATTTACTCATATACACTTCGTAATTCCCTTATTTACAATTCGTAATTCCTTTCATTTACAATTCGTAGTTCTCTCTTACAAGTATCGTAATATATGTTAATAGGAGGTTCCTGACTAGAAGTGTTGACCCCTTGTTGAATTGTTTCGACACTATTAGGATTACAAGGTAAATTAATCCTTCTCAATTCACTACCGTGTAATTCTTGCATAAGTTTCTTAGTGGCAAAATTTATTCTCACTATCAATACCACAATTTTCATGAATAAATTTCTTCTTAGCCTTCTAAATATTCCACACTGTAATCATCAGGTAATCCGCAATAATTTTACCTTCACATCGCGTCTTTGAATAAGTCTCATTGATTTTAAGAAACCAATATCCTACATCCATATTTGATTAAAGATTAATTTTTATTTGAAAAGAACAACCTGCCCAAATACATTGATAGATCTTACAAAAGATGAGAAGATGTCTTTGCACCAAACACATTCTTTTATAAAGCTTACATTTAGTCGGGATACCTTTATTGCAAGCCTTTCAAACATAAACCTTATTAAGAAAAGATTAGATTTTTCTCAATAAAAAGTAAATAAAAAATAAACAAAAAGTAAATAACAAAATATATTGGAATTACTTTCACACTGAATTTTGTTGAGAGTAAGTCCTCTAATATAAATGCCACTAAGTACATTTTCATTACCCAACCCACTCTACTATGCAAACTATAATCCAATCAAAACAATTGCACTTCACAATAGAACTCACAATCTATACCATCACCTAACAAGATTATGAACCCGTTTGAGATTTGAGACTGCTTTTTAAAATAATCACTTGAAATAATTTTAGACTTCTAATAATAGACCTTTAAAATCACTTTTGAAAAGCACTAGCTAGTTGATTATTAAAAAAATCACTTAAAGTAATTTTAGATGTTAAAATATTTTTTACAAATATTAAAATTTTAATTAAAAAACACTTTTGACTCTATAATAATCAATCCTAAACGGACACTAAACAACTTTACAGCAAAAACCCCAAATATAAAGAAAGAACATCACAAGATTTTCAAGATGAAACAAAGTAATAGCATAGTTAAAGCATGGCTACACTGTTTAAAAACCCAATAAATCACATACATATATCGAAAAAACACCTAATCAATAATATCAATTAGAATATTATACAACTAATTATTCTCATATTTTTATAAAACAAAATTCTAAATCTTATCACTAAGGTTGAGGAGGAGGAGGAGGAGGATGAGAATAGTAAACCATCCCCGTCTGAAACCCAGGCGGTTGTTGGTGTTGCTGATTATAACCCACCACGTACGGTGGCGGCGGTGGTGGTGGTGGCATTGGTGGTGGCGGCATTAACGGAGGTGGAGGAGGAGCACCACCACCGTAATAATACGAATTCATATACTGATAATGAGGTTGCGAATTATAACTAGGCGGAACAGGAGGTTGGACCGGGCCCGGGCCTGGGACCCGGGCCTTCTCTTCTTCAGCTGCAAACGTAGATAAAACCGACGACATTATAAACTCCGATGATGACGAGGCGGCAAGTTTATCCGCCACCTCAGCTGCCACCTCAGCAGCACTTTTTTTATCTTCTACGTAATTTTCATCTTCGAGACGCTTTTTCATAATCTCAGCCTCGTTAGCTTGAGCTTGCGCCACCTGGATTTGAGTTTTAACATTTTCTAATTCCGATTCCTGGAAATTACACAAGGACTGATTAGCAAATAGTAAAATAACAAAAGGATTAAAGTGTAAATAACGTACCTGTTGAAGTAAGGTTTCACGTAACTGAGATATAAGAGCAACTCTATTAGCTTCAACTACTTTAAGTTTGGATATACTTTGTTTTAGAATACTTTCTTTATCTCCCATTTCTTTAGCTAAAATCTTTCTCTTTGGATCTTTCGCTACAAATCCAGAAAATAAAATTCAAATATTAAAATTTATTGGGTTATTTTTCTAAATGGTCCCTGAACTATAGGTTATTTACCAACTAAGGACCTGAACTTTGAAAGTTACCCAAATAGTCCCCCAAATTTTCTTTAACTGTCCGGAATTTTTTTTGGGAATTAATTGCAAGATATGTCCTTATATTATACAAAAATTGCAATATAGGTCCCTGTATTATGCAAAATTTGCAATATAGGTCCCAATATTATGCAAAATTTTCAATATAGGTACTTATATTATGCAAAAAATGCAATATAGGTCCCAATATTATGCAAAAAATGTAATATAGATCCCTATATTATATTTATTTTATTGGATTATTCACATAAATGGTCCCTGAACAATAGGTTATTTACCATATGAGGACCTGAACTTTGAAAATTCCCCAAATAGTCCTTCATCCTTTTTTTTCGATTTGGCAACTGCCAGAATTATTTTTTGGGAGTTAATTGCAATATATGTTTTATATTATACAAAAATTGCAATATAGGTCCCTATATTATACAAAAATTGCAACAGAGGTCCCTATATTATACAAAAATTTGCACTATAGGTCCCTACATTATACAAAACTTGCAATATAGGTCTCTCCATTGCCCAAAAATTGCAATATAGGTCCCTATATCATACGAAAATTGCAATATACGTCCCTATATTATATTTATTTAAACCAAGTATACTATAAGTCCCTATATCATACAATATAATCTATAATTATATCATAGAAAAACAGATAAAATCTACCTTTAGCGAGGGCTATTTCAACATCTTTTTCCATTTTACGAATTTTATGAACAGATGATTTGCAATTACTCATTTCTTCAACTTCACTTGAACGATCATTTGTCACTAAATGAAACGCAGAAACTATCTTTTCAACTGGGTCCCCAATTGTTAATTTCTGAAGTAAAAAATCATTAAATGAGCTAAAAAAATAAATTCTTTGAAGCTTGAGGAAGATATATATTACCGTTTTAATGGATCGTGAGCTACTTTTCACAATTTTAACAGTGCGAGGGCGTTTTTTACCAAACTCTAAAGGTCCTGGTAATTCTTCACCAAGCATTACATCTTTTAAACTCTTTAAACGTGACCCAAAAACTCTTCTTTCTTCCCATATATTAACTAATCTTGAAGCAGTAACTTTTCCACGATCATCTCCGTTTAATGAAACGTCTTTAATTGCAGAAGGAAGAACATTCCAGAATGCGATTACAAATTCATTTCCTTTTTTTTTGCTATTTTGTAAGATATCATTTGCTAAGTATAGTAATGGGACTTTTTGAGGTGTTTCTGCAGTTTGAAATTGTTTGTTCCATGTTGTAGCTACTAAATCTGCTTTGTTACGGTGGAATATGCACCAATGGGATAAAGCTATAGTTATAGTTAAGGTATAACAAGCTTTTGTACATCAAGTAATTGATAAAAACTTAAATAAGAAATAGGGTTATAGAAATTAAGGATACTCTCGATACATTGTTGTGTGCTATTGAGCTTTGAAAGCTTCTCCGCGAGTATATGTTCATTGAAAACACTGTTCATTCCGTCTTAACAATGCTTCTTCTCTGGTACCCAATTGAATTGAAATCCTAGCTTAATAGGAAAAAATCGAACAGGGTTTAAGAAAACCAAAAAAAAAAAAAAGCTAAAAATCAAAATTTAGAAAAGGGTTTCATTTTAACGGTTAAATTAACGAAAAGGGTATTTGGAAAACAAGCCAATTGAATAAAATATAAGATAAGATCTTCATAATTGAGGTTTGTAAAGCATTAAAACGGTAGGGTATCTGGAAATTCACGAATTGAGCAATTGCAAAGAAGGGAAATTTATATATGCACAAGTTAAGTAAAACTTGAATTGCATTGAAGGCAAAACAGAAACAATGTTTAAGAAGAAGAGACGAGATAATAGAGATAAATCTCGTTTTTTGATGTTTTTGTGTGTGTGTGTGTGTGTGTGAAATCCAAGAGAAGAGAGACGGGTGAAAAAAGAAGAGACGAGAGAGTTGCAGAGGTGAAGAATTTAGACCAAAAATAAAAGGAAAAAGAAAAAAGAAAGTGCAAAATAAATGTATATTATTATTATTTTTTTGTCAAATACACTTAAATAAATCACAAATATTTATACAGATTAATGACACGTTGATAACACTGATCCCAAAAGAAACTATACAAGAAAATTTAGGAGACTTTAGACCGATATCTTGTGTTAACTTTATTTATAAAATTATTACGAAAAATCTTTCAAACCGCTTAAGAGAGATTATGAATAGTATAATTTCGTCTTCGCAATGGGCTTTATAAAAGGCAGGTCGATTCAAGATAATATTATTATAGCGCAAGAGATATCGTTTTTTATGAGCAGGAAACGTAAAAACAAGAAACATATGGCAGCCATAAAAATCGATATGGCAAAGGCATATGATCAGGTAAGATGGGATTTTCTTTTCTTGGTTTTGGAAAAATTAGGCTTTAGCGATACTTGGGTGAAATGGATTAGGAATTGTATTACCTCTGTTTCATTTAACATAAATTTGAATGGAGAAAGAGTTGAGAATTTCAAACCAGGTAGAGGCCTTAGACAAGGAGACCCCCTATCACCTTTTCTTTTCTTTATTATGACCGAATCACTTATCAGCATTATCGATCATTATATAGATAACAGTTTGATCAAAGGTATAAAAATTAATAGGAACTGCCCGACGATTTCTCACCTCCTATTCGCAGATGACTCTCTTTTCTTTCTTGAATTAGAGGACATGGATATGAATCATTTCAAGGAATGCTTAGACATTTACTGTGCGGGCTCTGGACAACAAATCAATCTGAATAAATCAGCCATCCTTTTCAGCAAAGAAACACCAGATGATATTAAGAATGAAATAATTACAATAATGGATATTAAAGAAACCGAGGATCTTGGATATTACCCCGGGATTCCACTATGCCATAAAAGATCAAAAGTAGAATCGCTAGAGTGGATAGCAAAAAAGGTTTTCAAAAACACGGAGGGTTGGAAAGCGAAACTACTATCAGAGGGGGGTAAAGAAGTTCTCATTAAAGCTATACTTCAAGCCATACCCAATTATTACATGTCTATTTTCTCATTTCCGGTAAATTTTTGTAATAAACTTACTTCTGCTATATCTAATTTCTGGTGGAGTTCAGGTGAAAGGAACAGGATACATTGGGTTGCTTGGGAAAAAATTGCAGTTAGTAAACTCATTGGTGGATTAGGATTTAATGATTTCAAGAAAATGAATGCAGTACTACTAGCAGCTCAAGCATGGAGACTAATGAATAGCCCAGACAATTTAGCAGCAAAAGTACTCAAAGGTATTTATTTTAATAAATCTAATTTAATGAATTGCAAACTCAGACAGAGCAGGACATGGAGCTGGGCAAGTATTATAGAAGGTAGAGATTTCATAAAAAAACACAGAATAAAGATTATAGGAAACGGCAAAGACACCAATATATGGGACGAAAGATGGATAGACACCGACTGGAAATTAGAGAAACCAGAATGAACAAAAATTACAAAAGTTAACGAATTAATGGTAGAAAACAAAGACGAATGGGACTTAGAGAAATTAGACTATCTTTTTCCAGAACCTATAATACATTTGATAAAGAGAACAAAGATAAAAGAATCTGATACGAAGGATAAGCTTATTTGTCCTTTTTCAAAGGATGGCACCTACAACGCAAAGACAGGATACAAAGTTATAACGGAAGAACATATTGTTAATAAAGCTTCAACAACGGAAAATAAGACTTTACAGGACTCACCAATATGGAAGACAATATGTAGTTCAAACATCCCCAAAAAAATCAAGTTATTTATGTGGAGGCTGGTAAACAATGCTAAACCTACAAGGGATAATCTTTATAAGAGGAAATGTGCGGACGCAAAAAATTGTCTATGGTGTAACAATAACTGCGAGAATGTGGAACACCTCCTCCTTCACTGTAATGTGTGTAAAGACATCTGGGCAAGTTCCATTTTCAAATTAGAATACAAGACGAAGTCGAAGACAAAATAGAAAATTGGTTCCTGAAGATTATTCAGACCTACACAAAAGGAGGATTGGAGGAAAGGGTAGTACGAGATTTTATTATGATCAACCTCTGGAATATCTGGAAAGGGAAAATGAAGGCTATACACGAAGGTACTATGGTTTGCGGAACAGGAATCAATATCGCGTCAAAAAAACTAATGCAAGAAAATCATGGAATCAACTGGATCACGGAGAACTACAAAGGTTTCAACAAATCAGGAGAAACAAGCGCAAACACAAATACGGAGGAACATAATCAAGACTTATCTTTGTTCTGTGATGCATCTTTCTCCAATAAGCGGGATCCTACATGGGTTGCAATACTCGGTATACACAATAACAGCAACACATATTTTCAACTTGGATGGCAACTCAGCTTTGGAAGGGGAAACAAATGTAGTCCTTAAAGCTACACAATTAGGCACGAATTTCTCAAGAGGGAAAATAGTAATCTACTCAGATAACCTTGAAGTCATTCAAGGTACAAAGCAGGTGTCAGCAGGTGTCAGCAACTCGTTGGAACATCCAACCCATTCTGCGCAAGATTATCCACAATGCTGAAGAGCTCGGGCAAGTTTCCTTCAAACACATCAGTAGGAAGCTCAACAGCAAAGCGGACAAGCTCGCAAAGGAAGCTAGGCACGAGGCAACGCTCATTCGTCGGAATACATATAGTATTTTCGACCTATCTTCTAGGTTTAGTAAATTAGGAGTTGGATGGTTTTCTTTTGTTTTGGTGTCTGGGCACCTTCCAATGTCCAAAAAAAATGTTTATACAGATTTAAGAAAAATGTAAAATTCATTCAAAGAACCACCCTTCCACGACAATATGTCAATGTTTCGTCTTGCACACTTGTCCATAATGTCTGTGACTTTATTAAAGTCTCTCTTAACGAAGTTAACCTTCCAGAACGGAAACTTCGAAAGCCAGTTCTTCATTTCGGCAATAAATGGATAAATTTTCCATCGAAGACCCGTGCATTTTGAGATACCTTGAACCAGTTCAAGGTTATCGGAGTAGAAAGAGACACCCCGCAGATTACACTTAGCAGCCTTTCTCATAGCTAGAAGGACCCCCCAACACTCACCTTCAATAGATCTATATGTGAAAAATGGATAGGGAAAAGAAGAATTTGTAGCATATTTTTTGCTTACTATATGGAATATATGGAAGGCTAAAATGAAGGGTTTTCATGAAAATAAGTCGTTGATAATAAAAGAAATTCTTTATAAGATTCATTCGAATATGAACGATCTTTTTGGATCAAGAGAAGATGAAGACGCGGAAAGAGTTAAAATAAAAGAAAATAAGAGCAAGGGGGCTAATGATATTAAGATAAATGAGAATCCTATTTTAACAGATGATGCGGAATATATTTAACAAAAAACTACAAAGTTATTTATTAATTTTGACCAAAAAAGATAAACTTACCAATTAATTAAATAGGTTAGATTCGTGGATTACAAAAATCAAATTGAATTAAAACGATATCGTTTGATGTGTAATATTTGCTATATATATCGCATTATCGTTCATTGTTGAAATTTAACCCTAGTGGCCGCCTTCTTTGCCTATGCATACATATTATATACACAGTATCAAAAATCTATATTGATCTCTTCTAATGGTTGTTTAGTTGTATGCTTGATCATCTTCTTCCTTATTCTTATATTTGTTCTTTGGAAACATTCTCGATAGTATATGTTCACAATTTTTTTCAAATTCAACGCATATTGGAGGTTTGAAGAAAATCGAACACGAAGCTTAATTCCTTAGTAAAGTGTTCTCTTCTTTCTTGCTAGGTTTCATTCGATTTCGTTTCTTTCTCTTTCCTGCTAAGATTGGAAATCTTGTATTTTAAATATGCATACGATTGGATCTTTGGATTCACGAAATAGGGTTAAAAGAAGTGTTGATCCATTTCTCATATGTCGTATCCCTTTTCCAGTTCGTCGCCTATATATTCCATGTGAAATTACTTTTTTCCTTATCTCCTTCAACTCGATTTCTTTTTTTGACATTGAATCGACCTACTTATTCCTCTTGTATGATTTATTATCTCGGATCGTTGACCATGATATTTCAATTAATGATAAATAAATAACTTTTATTTATTACCAAACCTTAGCCGCCTCTTTCAACTATACATACATTCTAACCCCCTCCAATCCCCTCTTCTACACAATAATTTTTTCAACTATTTTCTCTATTTCATTTTTCCTTTTGAATGATGTGTCGTCTCATATCATTGGCCATGACATTTCAATTAAGAATCCATTGTCAGGACATCCCTTGAAAGATGAGCAATCATTCACCAAGCATACCAGCGAGAGAAGAAATTACATAACATCTACATGATTAATTAATTAGATTTGTTTGAATGTTATTTAAGAATGTAATCTGATGTAATATTTACAAGCATTGTAATTTTTTTTATACTTTTTAAACTATGTTTATCGACAAAAAAATGTCATTAATGATATTTATTATAAATTATTTTGTCGGTTGGAGATAATATAAGTTACAGAATTCTCAAATATAAGATATATACTTTCAGTTCAAAGATCGTGGAATAATGATATCATCTTATGAATAAGTAAAAAAAAAACTTTTCTTAACAATCCAATGTATTGCACAATTTAAACTTTTTTTAACATGAGAAAAATGAATATTACAAGTTTTAACATAGAAATGCATATATGTAATGGTAAAGTCCTCCTGATGCCTTTCAGCTTTAGCCAAAGTGCACTAGCCGCCCCTGATATTCCGTTTTATCCTTTATGGCCCTTTACCATAATTTAGGGGCCCTTTCCTTGTATTATACAGAAAATCGATTTGGCAGGATGTTTGGAGCCTCAAGGTTCCTTCTAAAGATAGAAATTTTGTTTGGAAAGTTGTAAAAAGAAAGATTCTTTGCAAGGAATTTAAATTTAAAAGGAAATGTGTTGAGAATCCTCTATGTAAAGTGTGTGATAAACATGTGGAATCCATTGAACATATGTTATTTAACTGTTCTTGGGTAAGAGCATTATGGTTAATATCTCCTATACAGATGTTGTCTGAAACTAACTGTACAGCTAGAATTGAAGTTGGTTCACTTATATAAAAAATTTAAAAAAACAACATGATATTAGAAGAAGAAGCCTCTATAATTTTGGTATATTTATACTTTGGTATATTTGGAAAACAAGGAATAAATATATATTTGAAGGAATAGTCCCTGATCCCATACAAGTGCTAAAACAAACAACAATTGCCTATGATGAATATATACAATGCAATAAAAAAATATCTGAGGCAATTAGTATACAATTTCCAAATGTATCTCCTGATTTTCAGAATATATGTCATCAAAATCAGGTAGAGCAAATGTATACTACGGGGCAAAAAGGTAAAACAGGTAGTAAAACAAAAAGTGATATTTGGAATCGTAATATGAATAGAAATACTATAATTATTCATACAGATGCTTCCTTTAAAGAGGATTTTACAGCGTCTTCAGCTTGTATTGTACATGATAAGGATAATAAACTAATCCATGGCCATGCATGGTCATTTTCATGTTTCAGCCCTGAAGAAGCCGAGCTTATTGGAGTGCGCAATGGTCTAAGTTCTGCAATCAACTTCCATCGTCAAGAAATTCGCATATTATGTGATAACAAGGTGGTGGTGGACATGCTCAACCTAACTAAAACTCCTCGAAATGCTAGGCTCAAGAACTTCCTTTGAGATATTAAACATCTTTACTGTAATAGATTAGTTTCATTATATTTTATTAGTAAAATTGACAATATGAGTGCGGATTGGGTCGCAAGGCGACAACTTCTTGGTTCATTGCCTTGGAACACCCTCCTAACCAACTCGCTAGGTTTCTGTTTAACTCCCCCTCCTCTAGCGGGATCGGGTGAGCTATTTTTTCTCTTCCTGTAAAACTCTATTGCAATTTAATTTTTAGTATTTTGACAAAAAAAAACAGATAAAAAGTATAACCTCATCTTATATTAGCCATTCCCACTTGAATGATGAGAAATTTGAGTGAGAAAAAACATCAATTTAAATCCAAAAAATATAATCTTAAATAATGTTGTCTCTCAAAGGGTGATAAAATAACCTAAATAGTTAACCGCAAGTGTACGGATTGTTAACAAGTAACAAAAAATAAGTATTACAAGTATCGTTTTCAAAGAGATTACGAAGGTTAACTCTTATGCATTGTTCTTGTAAAGTGTTTTACAATAAAGTACAAACTAAAAGATGGAAGGTAAATATTTGTTTTGTTTTTGTTTAAGGATTAAGGATGCAATACAAGTAAATTAAAAGAATTAGTTAAACTAATGCTAAGGAAGTATATAACTACATGAGTGAGATGAGAAAATAGCTCGAGAACTCGCGAGTAATCTCCACTAGTATTGATTTTACGTTTTATTGTTTAAGGGTGAAATGTCTAATAATGCAATAGTCTATATTCTAACTTCCTTCTAACTATCGTCAGGGTAACTTCAAAGTTTGTCTCAACAATTACCAGAGTACTCGGATGAGGTGGTTCTACGCAAAATTTCAGTGCTACAAAGTCCCTCTAACCCCAATGACTATCCAGCTAGTCAAACCCATCAGGATCACTAATGCACAACGGACGTTTTTGTATTATTTTCCGTAAATCAAACCCTCGTCAGAGTGACAGTCCTAATTACTAAGGGCATTTTTATATTTCTCCAGAGTAAAGGCTGAATTTGAATGAAAAATACATAATCAAAGCATATAATTTTAGTAATTCCTAAATTCAACAGAAGCAGTAAAACAATTGTAGGGTTAATACGTTATTATTGTAATCATGTTATAAATTAATAGTGCATAATGAATTTTAATAATAAAAATCTAACAACTAAAAGTATAATATTCATATTTAGAAGATAAAACAAAATAAAAATACACTAATAGTCGATGAAGAATGATGAACAATAGAGATGAAATTGCATAGAATGCTTCCAAACTTCTGCGCCTTGCTTCCACTCGGCTCCAGGCGTTCCTTTCTAACTGATGAATTATGAATGGCGACTTTTTTTTAATGTTAAAAAGTGAAATATATATTAAGGTTTCATCACGTTTTTGGTGTTGTGGGTCCCTTTTAAATGGTCCAAGTCAACCCAAAAACATTTTAGTATATGAGAAAACTTGGTTCGTACCATGACAACGACAAATTACATAACTCTTTCTTTTAGATTCAATCACGAAATGTTAGTTCTCACACGCTCCTTACTTCAATTTCTACCATGAAACCCAAGGGCTCGTCCAGAATCCATACCGATTAACTGGTTATGTCTGGTAACGGTAACGAATCAATTTTTAATTTATTGTCGGTAGATGTTCTAACTTTTCAAAAAAGGACGAATCATTCTCTAATGCCATGACTTTAGGGTAATCTTGTTTTATTGTTTTCTTAGCATCGTCTCGTGGTATCATAGCATCCAAGTACCTAAGAGTTACATACATAACACACAAATTACGCACAAAAACTCTAAAAATAACACAAAAAGCGAAACTAGAGAAGAAAGCTTAAACATCAAATCTCTCTAAACTGAGACCTATATACACTTAAAAAATATGCCTCACAACTAGATTAATTTATGACATGAAAGAAGACATTAATTAATAACATAGTTAATGAATTAAATATAATACACTAAATATAGCTAACTTTATCACTCAAAGGAGGATGGAGAGTGTCGATCTAGGTCAGATGGAGATGACTGAGGCATTGTGTTTTATTTTGTTCACCAGAATCATCATAAAAGACCGTTCAAGTTGAGTGTTGGTTTAAGATGAAATCAACTAAGTGTGACAAATGTTTTAAAAAAATTGAAAAAGAAGATTGCGAGCGAATGGTTAAGCAAATGCTCATAGATTGAGAAACTTACAGTTGGGTTCTCTATAATAAGTAAAAAGCCACAATATAAAAGTTGTTAAGACTTAGCTAAGAGCATAACACTTTGACGCATAGATTTAACATTCTATTTTGACAAATTAAACTTCCCTCTTTGATTTAAAACTTTGAACATCATATTTCACTAACCCTTTCTTCTAATTAATTATCATTCCTACAAGTATTAAACAAACATGCTTACTAACCATGTATCAAACCTCAAACCTATTAGTTGAGTTAAACCCATGTTCTAAAACAATGTCATAAGCCACATCTAAGGGAAAGTAAAAAACATATGCTACTTTCTCTTCATTTACTATTTATGCCCTTCCAACATTTCCATATAAAGTTCCTTATTTTTGGTATGTGTTTAGTTTTGATGTTCTAATTTTTCCAAATTCTTGATTTTGAGTTGATTTATTTAAACCAGCAAAGATAATATAATCCAACACCAAGGGGTTCTATAACATTCAAACACAAAAATGTATATAGATATATAACATATCTATAAAAAAAAACTCTCTCAACCATCAAAATATTCAAAGATAAAAGTAAAAATTAATCCAAAAGTACTTAAACAAGGATTAAAATCTATCATGTAATAATAAGCTCCATTTTTCACCATAGCAAAAAAACCTGCAGACCTGCAAAGATTCAATTATATAATACCTTTCTTACCAAATTATCATAATAGAGCTATAATCCCCTACTTCTCCCTCTTTTTCACCTTCCCTGCAACTTGTTCATCACTTAACGGTAAATAATAAATCCTTGGGGTTGCTTTTGTCTTTCTAAAAATATCATCCAATGTTATAACCGGAGCTTCCACTTTTGGTGGTGGTGGTGGTGGTGGTAATTCTTGAACTGGCGGCATAACTTGTGGTGGTGGTGGTGGAAGAAACTGCTTCTGTACCACCACTTGCTTAATGGGCTGGGCTTGCTTAATGGGCTGGGCTTGCTTAATGGGCTGAGGAGGAGGAATATTAGTAGGAGGGCAAATCCGTAATTTCACATCTTGAGAATCTACAAACTCAGCTATTAATAAATGTCCTCCATTTGTAGGCCATTGAAGATTATATAAGGCATTTCGAGTCTCGATAGCTTCTTCAATAGATGAGTACTGTAAATAAACATTTTAGTTACAACCTATACATACATATCACATATATATATATATATGCAAAAAATAAAAGAAAATTAAACTTACAGTGACATAACAGTGAGTTTTAATTTGATCCATCCAAAAACTAGTAACAGAACCAGTTTTATTCAAAAGTTCTTGTACAGCTTTTAAGGTAAAAGGACGTAAAAAACGATCGATTCTTAAAGAATCTGTGGGACCCTTTAATGAAGGAGGAACTGTACAGTAAATAAATAAAAATAATTAAAATTAAAAAATATACAATAACACTATATATGCATTATATAATAGTAACTTACCAACACGTTCTTTAGGTGCTTCTTCGATATTCATAGATGCGGGTTTACTAAAACTGCCCTTATAGGTAGGGGTAAAATTGTCTTTAGGTGTAACAGGAAGCTTTACAGCTTCATTGTTCCACTTTCTCTGTCTCTTTTTAACATCAATGGGCCCCACTACTGATTCATCTGTTATATTAAAGTAAAAATAAGATTTATGAAGATATATTTTAAAGCAGTAAAAAAGTAAAAAAACTTACCATTAAGCTTTCTTTTGGCAGATTCAGCTTCACTCTTTTCAATTTCTGTAATTCCGATTATACCCTCACTCTCATTTACTTTAGCTACTTCGATTTTCTCTTCAGAATTAGGTTTAATCTCCACCACAAGATCTTCTTCCATAGAATCATCACCAGAACTTTGCTCTAAATTCAATTTCTCAGGAGAACTTAAATCTCCAACTGTTTGTGATTTGTTCTCATCTAATTTTATTTCCTCAGCTATAATATTTTCCTTAATTTCGATTTTTTCATTAATCGAAATAGAATCAGATTTTACTTGTAACTCCTCGTGATTTTCATCTTTCTCCCCATTCAAAGATATGACAGGTGTCACACTCACAGTCTCTTCAACTACTTGCTTAAACTCTTCCACAGAAGTAGAATTATCTCCATCTACTACTTCACTAACTGTAACTTCCGTAACACTTTTCTCAGTTTTCTCAATGACAAAACTACCCTCAGCTACTTCATTATCTTGCTCAGATTGGGGAAGATCAGAATTATTATTAATATCACCATCTTCAGTGCTAATTGCATCGTTTAATCGCTTCAATAAATCTTCTTTTAAGCCCTTTGTGTTCAAATTACGTTTCTTAAGCTCTTCTCTAAGCTCTGTGACCTTCCATTTATCAATTGATTTGTTCTCAAGTATAGGATATGGTGATGACATTTTTTACCTGAATAAGAAAACATAGATATCTAATTATCTGTACAAGAAATGGGTAAAATATCTTTAATGGCGAGAGATATAGTAACCCTAAATTCAACTGTGTAGGCATATACAAACTTCCCCATTATTAAATACACTATTAATCGACAATAACAAGAATTTTTTCAAGGTAATTAAAATTAAAATTGGGAAAATACATCTAAATTATCAAAGAGTTTTAAATAAGATGAAAGATGAGTGAGCTCTTACAGTGCAATTGGGAGTGAATGGAGTGAACAAAGTCCGACAATTCAATAACGAAAATGAGTATACCAGGTAGCTTGAAACCCTAGTTTCATCACAACAAAAGATCAGACGACGAAAATTAACACGAAAATTAGTAAATAAAAACAAAGAAATGCGAGAAAGCTAGGGCATAATATCCAAATGATTCCTGAAAATGATAGAAAAGTCAAGAATTAGAGAGAAGAAAGTGCGGTGAACTTTTAGGGTGGAGATATTTTAGGGTTCTCCTTTTTGTTTTAGTATGCGAGGTCCGAGGAAGAGAAATGAGTACGAGATAATATATTATTGGAAAATTACGTAATGATCCTTATGTTTTGGACTATGTGATTATTTGATCCTTTATATTTTAGAGTTTATTATTTTTAATACATAAGTTTTTCACTTTGTAATTATATAATTTTTACTTGCTTTTTTATGTTTCAAAATATATTCTTATATACATAAGATTGTCACTTTTTTGACATACTCTGTATGTATTATGAACTAAGAATCATAAAATATGATTTAAACGTTTAATGAAAAGGAAAAGAAGAACAAGATGGCATATGTTTGAACCAAGTAGGGGTAAAAAATACTTGTTTAATCAGAGACTCTCACTTTTAAGAAATTTGAGGTACTTTTGAGGTACTTTTAGATTGTCTAAGAATTAGAAAGCGACTTTAGGAAGAACTCGGCATCTAAATAGGGATATTGAACACATTTTTATCCCAACTACAACAGAGAGAGAGTATATTGGATAATGAGTTTACTAAAAATACATCTTCATCGGTACTTTTTGACTCTCAGAGTAATCTCTTAAAGATAAATTACGTCTTTGTCTTTAGCAAAACATCATCTCGTTTTGGATCGGCATGTCGATCAAGGAGGTGCAAGGTTACTGAATCAGAGTGATACTTTTTTACCCAAGGCGAATTTGAGCTAGCTCATCTGGCCAAGGCTCTGTCTCTCAAGTGAGAGGTACAGGGTTCGAATCCCGCAGGTGGAAGAAAGTTATTAATGTTTGGAAAGTTTCCAAGGTTCGAAACCCTCCCCAGAATATGGGCAACCTAGTTCTGATTTGCCTAGAGGTATGGTTCGGGAGGCAGTCATATCTCCCGTGGAACTAGTCGGTTGTAAGCCTGGAACTCTCGTACGAAAAGAAAATGACAATAATTTTGATGCTTAAATGAAAAAATGTAAAACACCAAAGATGATAGAAATGATATATTAAGAAACTTTGTACATAAAATCGAAAGTTAAATGTCAACCCATACAAAATTATGGCCAAAAGTGAAAAACTTAACGCTAGTGAAAAATATATATTTTTCTTAAGTAAAGATACTTGGATAGGAATAATCTAAACAAGTGAATTGTTCAAAATATGTGAAAGTGTGTAATTAACCTGTAAAACTGAAAAACTTAACGCTAGTGAAAAATATATATTTTTCCTAAGTAAAGATACTTGGATATGAATAATCTAAACAAGTGAATTGTTCAAAATATGTGAAAGTGTGTAATTAACCTGTAGACCAAATTAGAAACACATACGAGGATATGATCTCTGTAAGACAAAATTAGAGCTTTAGAGTATCACAAGTGAAAGATAGAAAGTATGTTTTTCAAAGTGTTTTGCTAAATAATTATGTATGATAAGTAAAGAGAGATATCATGATCACTTAATAAGCACTTGACAATTTAAAGATTTGTCCTATTAAAACAACCTAACAAGTGCTATATGCCAATATAGGGTAAAATAAGGTCCAAGATCTGAGTGAGGTTCTGACATTCTACAAGAATTGTACTTCTAAAATTGAAATAAGGGAGTGTAAATTCAATGTTGGAAGTATGGAGGCTAGTGATAATTCATCTCTACTAATTGAAAATTTTCTGTGGGTGGGAGTTTGTTGCTTTAAATAAGACACATGGTAATAAAGATGCTTGTAATATGAGGAAGGTAGAAATTGGCAAATTTGTTTGCTAAATCTATTGAAAGAATTTTGAAATTAGATTTATATCCTCCTGAAATCAAATATGATATATTGATGGTGAAGCCACCTAACAAAGTAAATGCAGAGGTAACAAAGTTGGAAACATTGCTTGATTGAAAAATTTACTGGGAAAAAAGTAACCTGCTTTCTATATGATTAGAAGTATGGTGAGTGAGTAATGTAAAGAGGATGGTAATTTGGATATTAAGTCTATATATTTGAATATTTATTTGTTTTAGCTTAAAATTAAAGATGGTTGTGATAAAAAAGTTGTATACATATAGCATGTAAGTTAAGCTCAAGAATGATTATCTTCAATTGTGGACTAATGAAAGTTTACGTTATATGAGGATTACATTTGGTGTCTTATTCAAATGGATACAATATTTGTAGGAAATCAAGGTGGCAGAAGCTGACTATGGTTATTAAGGTTATAGTTGGCGACTCGAAAGTGGTTGCCTATTGTGGTGGATTTGGTGGTTGATTGCTCAAAGGTGGTGGGTTATTAAGGTTATATTAGCGATTCGAAAATGGTTGCCTAGTGTAGTAGATATGGTGTTGATTGCTCAAAAGTGGTGAGGTGCAGAGCTTCTAAGGCTTTCATGTCCAATTTCAAGCTTGATGATTTTCATGTTCAATTTCATTAGTGGTGGGCATGATTGGTGCAATCTTGATTTTTATACTCTTGTTGTTGATGAAGATAAGGTGATGTACGAACGAATTGCACATTGTTTAACAAATAGGTTGTACATTGTTTACGTAAGGGTGATGTATTTACAAATAGATTATGGATGATTTACGAATAGGTTGTGCATTATTTATTACAAATGAGTTACACACCCGGATGCAACTCATGGACAAATCCCTTCAACTTCCCTTTAATATTGTTGTGAACTTTTTGGACAAACCATTTGTACCACAAACTTTTTCGATCAATGACCCTAAACAATACACACTTTAACATATTCAAAACACAGAACCAGACCCTTACTCTCCAAATCCGTGTTATTATCTTATGACACATCGTACCTCTAGTAGGCTTGCATTTCCCAGATCAAACCAGTAATTTTTCTTCATTCCTCCAACCGTCCAATGAAACTAATCCCATCAGATATCTTAATCATAGAATTATAATAAACAATAATAGACATTATATCAAATTGACCAAAAAAAACAATAGATATTATATCTTATTTCGAAAAGAGCCCCTTATAAATTCTTGTTATCTAATAACTCAATGCAGGATAAACAATCCATTATCCTCCATAACTAAGTGGAACACATGTCTCTATTAATTAAATTCCAAAACATATAAATCATATAATAAGACTTCCCACATAACTTCCTACACCTGCCTGTTTTTTATCTAAGTTACATGACTTGGTAAAAATCCCCAAAAAACACAAAATAAAATACTAAAACACAAAAACAAAACAAAATTTTGTTAAAAATCAAACACTTTTCTCCACATAACTTAGTAAAACCAACAAATTTTTCTTACTCACTTTCACTTTCACTTTCCTCTTCTATATTTAAATGATTCATATTTTTTTCAAGCGGAGGCAAATCATCATCAGAACCACCTTCATTTTCACTCTCATCTGTAAAAAATATAATCCATGGGTAAAAAATTTAGTAAAATATTTTTCATATATATAAGTGGGTCCTACCTTTTATACTTTCCGGAATTTTCCTTTGCTCAGCAAGCCACTCATTTTGAACAGAAATTATGTCCACACTATTCTTACATTCCGAATATGCTTTCAAAAGTTCTCTACAATTTTCAAATATCAGTATATATATAATATAAATATATATATATAAGCAAACTCAAGGTAATTTAAATTACCTATTAAGCGAAAGAAAAGCATGACCCCATTTAAACTTATCAAGCAATAACTCAGCAGTTTCTTTCTCACCACTACACAAAAAATAAATCATCAAATAAACAAGATTAAATATAAAATTAACTAAATTTGTTACTACCATATAATTAAAGCTGCAGCTAATGCTTCAACACAAGATAGCTGACACGGTCTACCATAGTTAACTGGATTTGCTGCTACTAACCATGGTACTGTATTAAACCAGAAAATAATTAATATTAAAATTTTATTAAATTTAATTAAAGAATTAATTGGATAACATACAAAGGCGTGGTGCAGTACAACGCAGCTTAGCAAAAGGTACATCTTCTAAACGGGCCCACGAACAATCCACAACAGCTAATCCTTTTCTATTGATTAAATCTTGATCTTCTCTTGATACACATAATTGCCCAACTGGACTGTATATATTTGTTTAAGCTATTAATAATTAAATAAATTATTTAAAAAATAATTAAAATCAAAGTACCTTAAGACAATGCCACCAAAACCATTACCAACTCGTAATTCCTGTAATATGTTGTCCGTTTTATTTTTTAAATATATTGGTCATTAATAAAATAAATTCTAGATTAAAAAGGGGAAATTACAGATACTTTCTTTCAGCATATTAAATCTTGCGAGTTTGCGCCCTGTGCATCTTTTTGCATCACATTGTCCGAAATCCTGAAGCATAAAGGTTAATAATTTTATTATTTATAAGGAATTTCTAGGTAAATAATAAGTTTTACTATTTAGGTTTAAGTTTGTGAAAATTGAATTACATACCCACATGGCAAGCTGAACTTTTGGAACTATTTGTACTTCTTCTTCAGTAGCTGTACAATTGAAATCAAGTCTCGATAATTGTTTCTGAAGTTTATTTTACCAAATAAAAGTAAAATAGTGTTTCATTACCTGGATCAATTGGCAAAGACCCATCATCCCTGGAAAATAAAATTTAGTATTTGTACGAGGTAAAGCTGAGATAAGAAGGAGAAGGACAAAGACCTGTCTGAGTGAAGAGATTGATGTGTACGATTAGATTGATTACTGCCTCCAGCTCCGTTATGTTTGTTGGGGTGGCTCTTAAATCGTCTTTGCTTGTTGTTCCCCATTATTATATATGCTCGGCGAGGAAACTAATCGGAGAAGACAAAGCTAATAGGAAGCTTAATACTGTGTGTAAGTGTGTGCACGCACATGAGGTTAAAACTTCCGGTGTTGCCCCGTAATTCTTTATAAATTGTTTTATAAATATTTTTGTTTTTGTTCGAAAATGCCTATCTTATTTGAAGTCCCCTAAACTTTGTTTAAGAGATATTGAATCCCCACGTTAAAAGTTCTCTACATATTTGACCTAGAGGTTCTTCTTGAAATTTTGCTACTAATAAATCATCCATAAGGGTAAAGGCCATCAAATGTTATTATAAAGGGATAATAATTCTTCCAAACTTCTGATTTTTTTTGTTGTCAAAACAGGAATAATATTGATAGAAAAAAGTATCAATGTCAAACCTCAGAAAGAAGAAGAGATAGTTTTGCTTGTCGAGTTGGAGATTCAATCCGTAAGTAAATGATTAAAAGATCATCGCCACCTCAAACGTGACAAGGTAGGAAGACTAGGAGCTCGGGAATTATAGCTTACCGCCTCAAGAGCCTTAAACCAAGGGAATTAATTAACCCCACGTCGCCACTCACAAGATGTGGGTCATGAAGGACACTCTGGGACCATTATGCTAATAACGATTCGAAAATAGGATCAATAGCTCGAAGTAGTTGGGTTAGTGAAAAGATATAAGGGATGGGGTAGTATAGATGTATTCAACGTAACCTCAACAAGGATATAATTGCTCAAGTTATATTCAAGTCATATTATTTTCTCTAATTTAATCTCATTATCTTCCCATTCGGAATCAACATTCGTAGTATTTTACATTGCCTAAACACTTCAAAGACATTACACTTCACTCAAATTCACGACAAAATCTAATCGGTAAACTCTATCCTATCAGTTTGGCATCGTTTGTGGGAGGCGCCACAGCTTTCACCCATTGAGATGCCAAAAAAACAGCCAAATCCAGGGCCATTAGTAAGACACGGTACCAAGAGAAGGATAACCCTTAAGGAGAACTACCTCCTAATCTGACAAATTACGCAACCCATAGCACTTGAAAGCAGTGGGGGAACGCAAATTACTGCCACTCAACCACCAGATGGAGGAAAAATAACCGCTGAGACAACGATTATGCCCGGTTAAGAAAACATCTTAGCACCAGTAATGATAGAACACATGTTTAAGAGTTACAACAGTCAATACCCAGATGCATCGATTCCGTGTACCATCCTACAAGCATTGCCGACATCCTGGAACATCGTTAGCCTAAAAAAGCTCCCCGAAGGACCACCCCCAATAGAGCAGACATGTGTGCAAAGAATAAAAAAGATAGCCATTTTTTAAGCTCTGCCATATAGGTTCAAACTCCCCATCTACTGACCTAGGATAAATCATCTGATCCAGACCAACACGCCAATATGTACAAATAGCACATGGAGATGATCATTGACTCTAATGTCGTGATTTGTCGCGCTTTCCCCGTCATCTTAGTGGGAAGAGCACATCAATGGTTCTCTAAGTTGGAGCCCAAAATAATAGCCTCATTTGAGCAATTAATCTGGGGATAATGCATGATTCACGGAGAGAAAATAGGCAGGTCAAGACTCATTATCGCTACTCGAACTTTATAAATATATAAGAGAGACGCTAAGAGATTGAACAAAGGGGTTTGGTAGCACCGTATATGATAATGAGAACTAGCCAGGCCATCCTTCACACGAGGGCTACGAAACATATACCTCGTCGAGATCCTCGATGAGGCTAACCCTACACCAAAGTCAAAGATGTGTTAATCAGCGCCCTAATAGGATGAGAACCCTAGACGACGAGGAAGGTCAAAAAAAGGACAAAACCCGAGCAGTTGCCAAGAAAAGTAAGATTGATAATCAGTGATATCAAGGTTGGACTTTATACCCACCAATCCAAAGTATAAAGGAAATACTAGAGCTTGTAAAAAAAGATCCAGAGATAAGATGGCCACAAAAGATGATATGTTACGCAGAGAAAAGGGGCCAAAAGTGGTATTTCCAGTTCCACAAAAATGTAGGGCACGACATCGATGAGTGCCGACTGTGCCTAGCCTAGATAAAAAGACTCTAGAAAAGATTAAGATTGCCTATACTCCGCTGGGGACACCTACCTGACCAGCAACCAAAGAACGAGGAGTGACCAGGACGAGCCAAAGTCGACCAACCGAGTTCGTTGATCCATTTTACTGTCGATGAAGAGATACTAGAACCCTAAGATATCGAGGACGAAAATGGATACAATAGGCAAGCTTTCAGCATAGAAATCTACAACATTGTGGGGGAATTTGCAGTCAGAACTTCACGGTCCGGTTACACTAGATACGCTAAGCAAGTGTCGTCTTCCAAAGCGTGATATAAAACCAACGCTAACGGAGGGTGACTCCCCGCAAGTGTACGAGTCATTGACAAGTAATAAATATAAGTATAAGGGTTTGTTGTTTTTACATGGACTATCAAAGTTATGATTGATGTGTTTTAAGAGTATAATAAGGTAGAGTTGCGAGATAAATGACAATAATTTAAAATATAATATTCGTTGGTTTTGTTTAAAGGATTAAATTTCAAGAAAATAAATAATCAACTTAAATAAAAATAATTAAAATGCTAAAAGATAAGAAATGAGATGAGAGATATGCTTGATTCTTGCGCGTACCCCCCCCCCCCTAGGCAACTATCTAATCGTTATTTGATATAAGGGCAAATTGGGCTTTTCCCATTAGTCGGGATTCAAGAGTCTCTCTAACTCCCGCCAAGGTAGCTTAGAGAGAAAATCTATGGTCCTAGGGACCACTTACGAGCGTACCCTCTAAATGATTTCAAATGCTAAAGGTTCAAACCCTATTGACTATGTAGCTAGGTAAGACATGTCGTTCACTACCTCACACTAAACGTTTATATGCTAGTTCCAAAATCTGACCCCCCTGTTAGGGTATTATCCAAAATTCAAATACTATTCAATACGTGATCAAGGCACGAATAGGTAATAAGCACAAATATATAATCAATGTAAAATAATTCTCAATTCAATTTAATAAAAAAACCAAAATCAAATAACATAAAATTATCAATTAGGGTTCATACCCACTGCAAGCCTCAAGCACAAGAGGTTCTGTTAATAATAATAATTGTAAATTAAAGAAAACTAGTACCAAAATCGTGCTTAGAAAATAAAACGGAATAAAAGTAACCTAGAATACATAATTGAATGGTTGTGGAATGGTGGAAAATGATGAAATTGGACAGAAACCCTCATTTTATTCTCTCTGGGCATTTTTGCTCCCTTCTCTGCTAAAAAATTTGATATCTAATCCTAGAAATGTTTGGGGGGCTCACAGGCTCGCTTAGAATAGCCCAACCCGTTTTTAGCTAGTGTTGGACAAGTTCGAACTACGATGGAAGCAAATATCATAACTTCTTCATCTCAACTTTGAATTGACTCACTTTTGAGTTGGGTGGGGATTCACTGTCCTCATTCCCATTTTATGAGATTTATATCATCCTTTAAGACATTCATAAAAAAATAAAACATATACTAGTATATACTATGATGAATAAGGTGTAGAATATGTAAATATCCCCCAAAAGCATAACTTTAGAGAGAATGATAGATAAGTAAATGTACGTGAACTAGTCATAACATGCTTAAAATATTGACATGAAAACACACCTTAAAATATATAAAGGATGAGTAAATAATGCTGTATAAGTAAGTTTGATCTTAGGAAGAATGAGTGGTATGTAGAATATGAGAGTTCCGAGCTAGTTGAAATTCTACTTAATGAATGTACTAAAGGTGAAAAAGCAACGAAATCATATAGTTAGGAAAATAATTAAGGCGTTCATTTGATGAGCACCCTATTTTCTTTTAGCTTGCTAACCACATATAATTGATATATCATTCTTAGCCTCTTCTATCTTGTATACTTTTCTTTGTAGCCACATTATAAGATATATCCCTTAGATTTTAGAACTTTTCCATATGACTTTCACTCGAAATGCAACGCCTTAAGACCATCGTCCTTTGAGCTTGAGTTTGGGGTGATGGGTTAGATTATGGGAAACACATTGGGTGGGTTGAGCTTGTATGTATGTGATATGTTGATGATGAGTTTTATTGTAACCATTTGTCGGGGTATATTGAAAAAAAATGTTGATAAAAAGAAAAGTACAACAAGAAATTAAGTAGCATGGCATCTCACATAAAAAAGAGTGTCATGACTAACTTACAAAAAATGGATTTAAAGAAACAACAAAGGTATATGTTATGTAATCATCGGAAATTGTTATTGGGATTATTGAGTATTCTTATCAAATGCATCAAATAGGTTGAGTGAGTACATTTTTTGAGTGTAAAATCAAACTCTAGGGTGATTATGACGGCTAGTGAGGAGAGAGACAAAAGCACACTTCAAACTATCCAAATATTTATCATATCATCCCTAAGACTACGCTATAATCTTAGACCTTATAATTCTTAGTTACGTGGTCAAGAAATAATTGAGATAATAGGGAGTAGTAGTGGACGATTGGATACTATGTTAGGATCGAGAACAACCTATAGCCACCATATCGGACTAAGTGAAAAACCTATCCTTCTTGTATTGTAAAGGTAATCTAATTTTGAAATCATAATATGTTGATTGTTTGTATAATAAGTGTATGTGTGATTTAGTTCGTAGATATTATTACATGATACTTTTTTAGTTATTTCTTTGAGATAATTCTTTACATTCTTTTCTCCCATATTTATTGACCTAGGTCCCTACTTTAGTTCTTATTTTGTCGAGACGACAAAACTTTGAGTTGGGGTCTTGATATCTCCTTTAATGTGATAGATTAATCGTATCACGAGACATATTTTTAGAGGTTATTTGGACTTATTCGAGGGATTATTCCCTATATTTGATATGTTCTCAATTCTTGTCTAGTTTTGGATATTTGTTACTTTTAGAGCTATTCGTGCGTAGTTTGTGTGTTAAGTGTGTATCTATTAAGTACTTGGATGATACGAGATCCCAAGACGAGGATAAAAAGTTGAGAAAGAAAGATCAACTCCAAGTCAAGGCGTCAAAGAACCGAAAATCCACTTTTGGAAAGCTAGAGCATTTACAAACAAAGCTTAGAAATCAACTTAAGAAAGTTACCACGTGCATTGAAAAAAAAGTATAAGTGAGCCATTTGGTTTCATGATAGTACTTGAAGTTTGGAGCACGTGCGAGTTGACGGTTCGTAATTTGGAGTTGATATGAAAAAATTATTAAAGTTGCATTTACTGTGGTTCGAACTAGTCCACTTATTCATTAAAACGGATTTGAAATGACAACACCAAAATGTTTTAGACCCTTTATATTTCAGAATTCATCATTTAGAAAGGGTCCCCATTCAATACACATCACTGAAAAACGCCGGATGAGAGAGGAGATACGCCTGGATAAGAAGATAGAAGCTGAAGCCCTATTGCACCACTTCTACACTATTCCACTATCATTCTTAGGGTAAATTATATTAGTTTCTTGTCCTAAACATGATTCTTATATTTTTATCCTTCGGTTTTATTGCTTTTAGCATGAACTAAATTCTAATTAGTTTGAGTTTGCTTAATGTATGAACCATAAGTGATATTTGATTGATCTTAATGTTATTTGAGATACTTTATTTTTTACTTGAATTAGGTATTTTAATTATGTTGCATATGAATTGTGATTATTAGTTGTTTATATCCTTATCAGATATAGGCAACCCTTTAGTACCCTAGACTATCGCCTTGACGAGGGGTTCGGGAACATAGAATTCATATACACCCCGTGCGCGTTAGTGATTCTGATGGGTTCGACTAGACGGATAATCGTACAAGGTACTTACATTTAGCATCAATCATTACGTCGAATTTCATCGAAAGAGGCCTCTTGTGATTGTTAGGCAGCCTTCTAAGCTACTTGGAAGGAAGTTAGAATCCCGATTAACGAGAACTTCCTAATTTACCCTTATAACTAGAATCAATCATTATCACTATAGGAGATTACTTGCAAACTTAACCTATACTTCTCATTCTCATATCTTTGTTAGTGTATTTGCATTCTTAGTTCAATTTATTGCACTTTAGTCTTTTAATATGAAATCCAAACAAAAATATATCTTTTATTAATATCTTTTAGTAATACCAACTAAATCATCTATACTTCCTAAAATACGATATTAAGTTAACCTAATATTCCATGTGAAGAATGATCTTTTATACTTATTTATTACATGCGAACGAACCATGCATTTGCGGGAAATGATCTTTAAGGGGGTTGATTCGTAGATTAATTTAGAGAAAAAGACTATGTAGGTACCCATGGAATTCGAAAAGGGACTTCTGAGTACCCATACTATAAAATAGGACTTTTAGGTACCCAACGTTTTCTTTTTGTCTAACTATTAGTGTTTTCTGTTATTTCACACATTAAGTATGATGTGGAACCTATATGGACTTGGTTTTTATTTATTTTGAAAGGTATACTTAATGTGTGAGATAATGGAAAACACTAACGGTTGGACAAAAAGAAAAAATTGGGTACCTAAAAGTCATATTTTATATTATGGGTACTCAAAAGTCTCTTTTCGAATTCCATAGGTACCCAAGAAGTATTTTTCTTAATTTATCATACATTCAAAGACTATATTTTTCCATTAATTGAATATATAGAAGCCGATCGTGTTTAAATTTCATTGCTCGAAGCTTTGAATATCATTTTTTTTTCTTCTAAAAAGTAGAAATCGAGGGCTTTTTGAGTTTGGTGTTGAAGATTTAAAGGTTAAATTTAAGGGGATTCACATGAAAATAATGGTAAGAGACATTATGATGGCATGCTTGGGCTCAAGACACCATTGGAGATTTCTCCATGAGCTGATTTGCTCTTTCGTAAGACAAACCTTTTTAGATAAATTATACTATTTTCATAATACCATGTGACCGTTTTGATTTTATGCCTATATTTTTTTGTTCCAATATTTTATGCCTATTTAATTGATACATAATTATTGAGAAAGAACAGGTAACCATGAAATAAAGTATACAACAATCCTTTCATTAGGTGTATCTTACTGTACCCAAAACTAAGAGAGAGACGAAGTATAAAGTTGGCTTGGGATTCAGCCGGCTTGGCTCAAGTTACAAGCAACCAGTACACCTTTGGTCTTTTTTTTGTTCGAATGCATAATAATATAGAGATAGAAAATAGGTTACAAGGTCTAGCCTACCCCGGAGGGCTCGGCTTCATTACAAATCATAGTAGCTAACTGGGGAGGGATACATCTATCCCAATTACCAAACAGGGTGCTAAGGAGCTCCTGTTTGGCAATCCAGTCAGCTGTCCCATTTCTACTCGTAGAAACAAAAGAGAAAGAAGGAGAAGATAGTTCAGCAAAATAATAAATGTTACAAATTACATTCTTAATTGAATGACTCAAAATAGGAAGTCCGGAAGAAAGAGACTTCATAATAGTTGCTGATTCATTCTCTATAATCACGCTCCCAAAAGGTAATTTTGAAGCCATCTCCGTAGCTTTCAAAATTCCCGTAGCCTCTGCCTCTAACACCGAATCTGCCCCAATTTTCCAACTTTCACCTGATACAAATTCACCATTAGAGTTTCTTACTAAACAAGCAATTGCAGCTCCTTTATCGGAGAAGGCTGCATCACAATTAATACCATTATAAAACGGGAAAAACTTGGGTGGTCACTACACTACACGTGGGACCATGGTTTAAGTATTATAATACCATTATTTTGTTACCTTGCAAGAAAGAGAAACACATTACCTTCCAACCAACGTAAATTATAGTGTTCATTATAATATTTTAAATATTTTAAAACTTCAGTTATGCTATATCATCCTTTGTAAAATATCTAGCATTTCAATTTTTTTATCATCATCTTCTCATACCAATGAGCAATTGTGTAAAGGAAACTAGCAAAGGTAAAATTAAAAAAATATATAATTTAATAAAGAAAAGTAATTATAAAAATAAAAATAAACAATTCAATATCTAAATATATTTATAATTTTTAGGTCAAAAATATCTATATCGTAATAAATATACAACTAATGACAAAAAAAAAAAAAGTAATAAATATACAACTTAGACTAAGGTGAAAGATACACTCATACACTTACAAAAATCCATAGCAAATTATTATTTTCATTGTATTTAACTTATTATTAGCAAACGGTTCTTCATAATTTCACCAAATAGACGAGACAAATCAAAAGATCTCAATTTCGATAATTGAATTTATACTCGTTATTATGAAATACTACATCTAAATTGCATAGTAGTTTACGAACAGGGGCGGATTCGGGGTACGATGGGGGTAGGCTGCAACCCACCCAAACCTATGAGATAACAATATAATTTATTTTATTTATTTTTAAAAAGGTAATATTATGAATAAAAAAATTACAGTCCCTTAACTGTAAAATTAGCCCTCCCCAACTCAAAATTTATATATTAATTTTACTAAATACTAAATAATAGCTTTTCCCGACTCAAATTTAGAATCGTCCTCGTTTACAACAAAATAGTATTCTCTTATGATATATTTGACAACCTATATACTGAAAATTTCAATTATAACATTAAACTATATCTGAGGCAGGGCGGAGCTATGTACAACTTAGGGGTGCCATGGCCCCGCGGTCTTTAAAAGAAAAACTCTTTTTACAAAAAAATACATTAATTATAAGTTAATTTACCTTTTAAATTAAAAAAAAATTATTTGGCACTACTAAGTTTTTTAGAATTTTCATTTGACACCCCCCCCTAACTCTTAACATTTAATTTATTAAACTTATATTAATTTTATTTATATATATTATGTTATTTTTTCCTAATGAATTATATGTTATATGTTATATTGTATTTTACAAAAGATAATTAATCAAATAAATTATTGAGAATTATAGTGCAATATTAACATAATATAGGGATCTATAGAGCATTTTTTTACAATTTTTGAATAATATATGAACCTATAATGTAAATAAGCTTTAAAAAAAATCGTCCTCCTTATAGAAAATTTCTAGCTCCGCCCCTGATTAGAGGTAACTTCAAATCTTAGATTATTGAATATATAGGAGAATACTATTTTGTCGTAAACTATTATGAAATTTTAATGTAGTATTTCATAATAACGAGTATAAATCAATTACTTCAGTTGAGATTTTTGATTTGTCCTTGTCTACTGGGTGAGGTCTTAAAGAATCGTTTGCCGGTAATAAAGGTGAATATAATGAAAATGATATTTTGTTTTGGATTTTTCCAAATGTATATGTGTATCTATACCTTAGTCTAAATTGTATATTCATGACATATATATTTTTTTACCACAAGCTTATAAATATATTCAAATATTGAATTGTTTATTTTTTATTTTTATAATACTTTTATTTATTGAATTATTTGTTTTTTAATTTTACCTTTATACTTTAATTGATATGAGAAGATAATAAATAGAAAATTGAATTGCTAAATATTTTACAAAGAATGATATAACATGATTGAAGTTTAAAAATATTTTAAATACTATAACTTAGGCTAAGTCCAATAGGACCACAATTGTAGCAAAAAGCTATAATTGGGGGTTGAACAATGAAAAAATCAACTCCAACAGGTTCCCAATTCTGGCTAAAGCTAGAATAGGGATCCCTATTCTAAAAAAATGTTAGCCACATGTGGCTAACCCCAATTCAACTTTGCTACATTTTTTTATTTTTTCTTTTAATTTAAATATGTTTATTATATATATAATTAAGTTTTAAAAAATAAATTATTCAAATATCAATATTATGTATGTAAATATTTTTATTATAAGTTAAAAGAATTCAATAAAAAAATTATAATTATTAGAAAAATTATTAATTAAGAGATTTTAAAGATTTTAATAATCAAATTAATTGAAAAAAATTATATCTTCATAATTTATTAAATAGTACTAATATTTTAATCTTATTGGATGATTAAAAAAACTCGTTTCAATTGAAAAAAAAATCGTTTGATTATTCTGTTAAGAATTATAATTTAAATATTAACATTATATTTTTTTTGTTTCAAATATTTTTTACAAATATAAAAGTAAAATAGTAAATAAGTAATTGTATGAAAACTTTAAAAATTAATTAATTTATTTATTTAAGAATTTTTTTAAATAAAATAAAATTAAAGTAAAGTTTTTTGAAATTGGGGGTTAAAATTGGGAAGCTGTTGGAGTAGAGTTGTTTTATAAGGTTAATATTTGATAGAGAATATGTGTTTGACTCCCAATTCTGGCAAAATTATTGGGTAGCTGTTGGACTTAGCCTTACGTTGGGGAAGGTAATGTGTTTCTCTCTTTCTTGGTAACAAAATAAGGGTATTATAATACCTAAACTACGGCCCCACGTGTAGTATGAGACCACCCAAGTATTTCCCGTATAAAACTGAGAATGTACTGTACTAACCACTTTCCATTATTTTTTGGATATCACAAAAAATAACATGAAGTAATTATATACTATAAATTATAAAAGTAATGATATATAATACCCAAATTCATACCATCCATGACGTGACGTGATTTAGTTAGAAGTTAATCGTCAATCAAATCAAGAAAATAAATAGATTAACAATTTTTAACCAACCAATTCACAGTACATCATGAGTAGTATACTTGTGTGGTATGATTTTGGGTGGTATATAACATTACTCAAATTATAAAGATTTTGACATAAAACAAACTCAAAATTTATCTTTAATATATTTGTAAGACCAATTCAATTTAAAGCAAGACTATTTTTTTTTTTTTTTGAGAAAGCTAATTTCAAGATAAAACCATATCATCATTTACTCTAGAATATTATGGTTTTTTGGAAGTAAACAAGTTATAAATATTATTGTTAGTTGAGATTCATGAATTTTTCAGATTGTGTATACTGTATAGGTCAGTTCTAACTTCTAAGGCGTGAATATATGAGAAATTTTGGTATGCATTGGAGCCCATCGCAAGAAGCATACAAAAATCGTGGAATGTTGTAGGAAATTTTAATCAAATAAGTGTCTCAAAAGACAAAAAATTGTGTCTCAGGCACCACTATACCGTAATTTGAGAGATGATAGAGTTTTTGCGGATAGAGGATCTGAGTTTCGAAGGGACGAGTTTCATATAGAGCGACTCGTGGAACTTAGGGATGAGAATCGTGAATCATTTTGATAAAGCTTACAATTATAACCTTTGACGAGAGACTTCCATGCTACGAGGGTCCAACACCTCCCCCAAACTTATTCATACCATATTCCGATTCCTATCGAGATCACCTTGTATCTGACCAAAATAGTTACTAGCACAGGTGTGTTTTAAGGCAACTAGGTGTCTTCACGAGTGCTTTTGAGACTCGTCGAGGATAAATAACACGTACAAGGGTGAACGTTAGGAGAGAATCTAGAAAATATGTGTCAGGGGTTATATACGTGAAAACATGACACATTTGGAGACATATTTAGAACGAATAAGAGTCTTAGTGCGTGGATAGCCAGGATTTGAAAGGCGTTGCGATAATCGTACAATGCTTCGCTTGTGAGTCTGGACATACGACTTAGTAAGAAGTATGACAGTGTTCTACAACATGAGAAAATATACTGGTTTCAGCAAGTTGGAACTGATTGGATTTATCTAAGAAATAGAAAAATTTGATTCTACCATTTGTCCAGCTAGTGAAAAAGGGAGCACCGAAGCAACCACATTTAAGGTAGTAATCATGAGTGGATAAGATGAGAATGCACAAAAGATATGGGTACGAGCTTTGAGCACATTTTCTCGATAGACGACACCATACCATAAAGTTTCTCACTTCCCAACCTTTCAATAGGGGCTTTCTCCGTCCAAATGTTAAACGAGACCATCCCAGAGAGAAAATTTGAGCAATAATATTCCAAATGCAACCATATAAAGTGTCAGTATTATTCGATAAACTTCATGAATTACATTAAGATTATCAATACACTTTTTTCTAATTTTTTTTCACTATTACCTTTATTAAAAACTTAAAATATATACTTCAAATGCATATTAAAAGTATCAAGATACTCTATGAAGAGTAATTTCGTAATGATATATACAATTATTAGGTTTCTTTATATATATGAAAAGTTAAGTGAATATTTTTGTAGAACACTATTCTTGTCCAAATTCATATGAGTACCGTATACCATACTACTAAATAGAAAAATTGGTAATCACATAAATAGAAATAAATCCAAATATAACTGGAAAAATAATTTTAAAAAAGACAGATGAAAAAAGTACGTTTAAGTACAGTATTACGTTTACAGTGAGCTGAGCTGAGCCGAAACTCGACAAGTGAAGTCAAACCGTCGGTGGTCCTTTCACACTCATTGTAGAGAGAGAAAGAGAGAGAGAGAGTATTACAGTATACACTCCCCACCACTCTCTTCTCCTTCTTCTTCAATTCAATCTCTTTCTCTTCTCTTCTACGCAACCTTCTCTCTCTACAATGCTCTGAAATTCAAGAGAGATAAAGGACAGTGACACATTACAATTCAACAAAGGTAGTTAACCATTTCCATTTCCTATTAGATCTATCTCTTTAATCTCCATTTTCTCCATTAATTTATGATCCAGTCATTTCTTAATTTCCTGATTTAGAGCTTCTTTAGTTTTGCATTGGACTTAATTTGACTTTATTTTATTTTACTTCCAGTTAGTTATTGAGCTGTGAATCTTCATCTCTCTCTTTATATATCTCTCTCACTGCAAAGCTGGCGGCCACCGTGAGTTGGCGGTATTCCGCCAATAATGGCAATGGCAATGGCGGCGCCACCTACTCTGCTAGTGATTTGGTATGTTAATACTTTAATTCAGTTTATATAATTAAGGATCTATATTTTAAGCACGATTCAGTATCAATGTATTGACGATCTAAATTTTAAGCGTGATTAGTATTAAAACTCTGAGTTTTGATAATAGAGATTTAATGTCAATGTGATGAATTCTTTTGATCCGACTTAATTAAGTTTAAATTGTCAAGATTTAGTGTTTGAATTGTCATATCTAACTTTGATCTAGTGAAATTAAACAAGTTTTACTCTGATTTAGTGTTGATACTATGTTATCTGTTCTGGTACAGGAAAGAAACAGTGACATGGAGCCTCCTACTCCACATTCACTAGTAAAAATGGGTTCAAGGTATGTATAAATTACAACAAAACTGTTCAATAGTTTATTATCTACTTACCCATGTTCAAACAATAAATTAATTTTATTTTTCAATTCCAGGGAATTACGAAACATGGAAGATCCGGATGGAACATTAGCAAGTGTAGCCCAATGCATAGAGCAATTACGTCAAAATTCCACATCACCACAAGAAAAAGAATATTCCCTAAAACAACTCTCCGACCTTATCGAAACCCGAGAAAACGCTTTCAGTGCAGTCGGGTCCCACTCCCAAGCTGTACCAGTCCTCGTCTCTCTACTCCGATCCGGGTCCCGCGGAGTAAAATTACAAGCCGCTACAGTTTTAACCTCTCTATGTAAAGAAAATGAGTTACGCGTAAAAGTACTTCTCGGAGGTTGTATTCCACCATTACTAAGTCTTCTCAAGTCCAGCTCAGCAGAAGCTCAAATCGCGGCGGCTAAAACTATATACGCGGTTTCTCAAGGTGGGGTAAAAGATCATGTTGGGTCAAAGATATTTTTAACCGAAGGAGTTGTACCTGTGTTATGGGAACAACTTGAAAAAGGATTAAAAGCTGGTGATTTAGTTGATGAGTTATTAACTGGTGCTTTACGTAACCTTTCAACTAGTACTGAAGGGTTTTGGTCTAGTGATTCTGGTTCATTACAAGGAGTCGATATATTAACGAAATTACTCTTAACTGGAAAATCAATAACTCAAGCGAATGTATGCTTTTTGTTAGCGAGTATAATGAATTTCGATTCATCCGTTTGTGTTAAGGTTTTGACCGCTACTAAAACACTTTTGAAACTAATCGGTCCGGGTAATGACTCATCGGTTCGAGCCGAAGCTGCGGGAGCGTTAAAATCACTTTCGGCAAATAGTAAAGAGGGTAAAAAAGAGATAACAAATTCAAACGGTATATCATCGTTAATAAACGCTACAATCGCACCTTCGAAAGAGTTTATGCAAGGAGAACACGCACAAGCGTTACAAGAAAACGCCATGTCAGCACTCGCGAATATTTCCGGTGGATTATCTTACGTTATTTCTAGCCTCGGTTTAAGTCTCGATTCTTGTAATTCACCTGCACAAGCAGCTGATACTCTCGGTGCTTTAGCTTCTGCGTTAATGATATACGATTTAAATGCGGATATTACTCGAGCTTCCAATTCAAACGAAGTTGAACAAACTCTAATCAAACAGTTTAAACCGAAACTACCCTTTTTAGTACAAGAACGTACAATCGAAGCCTTAGCGAGTCTTTACGGTAACACGGTACTCTCGAAAAAACTCGCGAATTCCGAAGCGAAAAAGCTTTTAATCGGGTTAATCACAATGGCGATTAACGAAGTTCAAGAGGATTTAATCAAATCGCTTATAACACTTTGTAATAACGACGGTAATTTATGGCGGGCCCTACAAGGACGTGAAGGAATCCAACTTTTAATATCACTTCTCGGATTATCATCAGAATTACAACAAGAATGTGCTGTGGCATTACTTTGTCTTCTTACAAATGTAAACGATGAAAGTAAATGGGCTATTACAGCAGCGGGGGGTATACCTCCGCTTGTACAAATCCTCGAAACGGGGTCCGCTAAAGCTAAAGAAGATTCCGCGAAAATACTCGGGAATTTATGTAATCATAGTGAAGATATACGCGCATGTGTCGAAAGTGCTGAAGCGGTCCCCGCTTTATTATGGTTGTTAAAAAACGGGTCACTAAACGGGAAGGAAATAGCGGCTAAAACTTTGAACCATTTGATACATAAATCGGATACAGCTACAGTGAGTCAACTCACTGCACTATTAACTAGCGATTTGCCAGATTCAAAAGTGTATGTTTTAGATGCGTTGAAAAGTTTATTATCTGTAGCTTTATTATCTGATATGCTTCGTGAAGGTAGTGCAGCTAATGATGCGATTGAAACAATGATTAAACTTTTAAATTCGAGTAAAGAAGAGACTCAAGGGAAATCCGCTTCGGTTTTATCGGAAATCTTTTATTTACGGAAAGATTTACGTGAAAGTGCGCTCGCTGTTAAGTCTCTTTTATCAGCTATGAAGTTGTTAAATGTAGAATCTGAGTATGTTTTGGTCGAGTGTTTACGTTGCATTTCCGCAATATTTCTTTCGATTAACGAGAATAAAGAAGTGGGTCCCGTTGCGAAAGATGCGTTAAAGTTTATAGTAATACACGCGAAATCACCAATTTTTGAAGTTTCCGAGCAAGCGATATGTGCGTTCGCGAATGTATTATTGGATAATGAAATATCCGATAAAGTTTTACCCGAAGAAATTATATTACCAGCTACGAAAGTATTGCGTGAAGGTAGTATTAACGGGAAAACACACGCTACAGCGTGTATTTCTCGTTTTCTTTGTAAACGTAAAATCGATTTGGTGATTCAAGATAGTGTTAACCGTTCGGGTACAGTTTTATCGCTCGTTTTGTTTCTAGAAGATTCCGATAAAGGATCGGTTGATATATCGGAAGGTTTAAACGCGCTTTCTTATCTTTCAACCTTATCCGAAACTCTACAAGTTCTAGCGGAATATCCGAATACACTCGTCTCGTGTATTACCGGAACAACACCGTTTTTACAAGACAAGGGTATTTTAGTCTTATCGCGTATTTGTAACGCGAAGCCGGTAATTCTTGGTGACGCGATTTCTTCAGCTAATGGATGTAATTCGATAATCGCGAGAAGAATTATAAGTTCGGAAAATGCGAAAGTGAAACTTGGAGGAGCTGCACTTCTTGTTTGTTCTGCAAATGTGAATCGTTTGAAAGTTTTTGAAGATTTAATTGAATCGAATTTACGTTCTTCGATTATTTTATCTCTTGTTGGAATGTTGAAAGAAGATCAGAGAGAAGATATAGATACGATAAGAATTAATTGGCATGAAGAAGAAGATGTAAATAGTTTGAATATCTCGGGTATTAATATTGCGATATGGCTATTATCTGCTTTAGCTAGTCATGATGATAAAACTAAAGTCGAGATTATGGAATCGGGTGCGGTTGAATTGCTTACAGAGAGAATCTCTTCCTCGCAATATTCTCAGGTAATTGCATTATAGGTCCTTATATTATGCAAAAATTCCATTACAGTTCCGTATAGTATGAAAAATTGTACTATGAATTTCTTTGACATACAAAAGTTGCTGCACTATGCGTCCCTATGCATTAAAAAAAATTACACTATCGGTCCCTATATTATGATAACAATGCATTACAGGTCCTTATACTATGAAAAATTGTCCTATGAGTTCCTATAGTATACAAAAGTTGCACTATACCTCCCTATACATTTTTTTAAACATTAAGTACACTATAGGCTCCTATATTAAGCAAAGAAATGCATTACTGGTCCATAAATTATGAAAATTTGTACTATAAATTCCTATAATTTACAAAAGTTTGCATTATACGTCCCTACACCTTTTATCAAAACATTAATTACACTATAGGTCCTGATATTATGCAAAAATGCATTACATAGGTCCCTATTTTATGCAACAAAAAAAAAAAAGCATTACAGGTCCCTATATTATTGTACGATGTATATACAAAAGCTGCACTATACGAGCCTATATATTTTTTCTAAAAAAATAATTGCACTACAGGTCCGTATATTATGCAAAAATTGCATTACTTATCCCTATATCATGCACAGGATGCATTACAGGTCCGTATACTATAAAAGTTCGTAATATAAATTCCTATAATATACAAAAGCTGCACTATATGTCCCTATATATTTTTTCTAAAAATTTAATTTCACTATAGGTCTCTATATTATTCAGAAATTGCATTACAGGTCCTTATATTATAAAAAAGTGTACTACAAATTCCTATTATATACAAAAGTTGCACTATACGTCCCTATATACTTTTTCAAAAAAATTGATTACACTATAGGTCCATATATTATGCAAAAAAAAAAAATGCATTACAGGTCCGTGTATAATGAAAATTTGTACTATAAATTCTTATAACATACAAAAGTTGCACTATACATCCCTATACATTTAAAAAAAAATATTAATAACACTATATTAGGTACCGATATTTATGCCTATAGCATACAAAAGTTGTACAATAAATCCCTATATATATGTATGTATCAACCATTAAGGCTGTTTTTTTCCACCATTAACACAAATTCATAATACAGGGTGATCAAGATGAAGAAAAAAGCGTATGGATATGCACGTTATTACTCGCTATACTATTCCAAAACCGAGATATAATACGTGGAACCAGTACAATGAAAGCTATACCAATACTTTCCAGTTTATTACGCTCCGAAGAATTACCAAACCGATACTTCTCAGCACAAGCTATCGCTAGTCTCGTATGTAACGGAAACCGAGGAACTCTTTTATCCGTCGCAAATTCCGGTTCTGCCCTCGGACTTATCTCCTTACTCGGTTGTTCCGACACTGATTTACACCACCTTCTTAAATTCTCACATGATTTCTTATTATTACGTTATCCCGAACAAGTTTCACTCGAGAGGTTATTTCGGGTAGATGATATTCGAATCGGTGCTACTTCAAGAAAAGCTATTCCCGTACTTGTAGATTTATTAAAACCGATACCTGATCGTCCCGGTGCTCCGTTTTTAGCCCTCGGGTTATTAAACCAACTTGCACGAGACTCTCCTTTAAATAAGATAATCATGGTGGAATCTGGTGCTTTGGAATCTGTTACTAAATATCTTTCGTTGGGCCCACAAGATGTGATTGAAGAAGCTGCGACAGATTTATTGGGTTGTTTGTTTAGTACGGTTGAGATACGGCGACACGAATCGGCACTCGGTGCAGTGAGTCAACTCGTGGCGGTTTTACGACTCGGTGGAAGAGCTTCACGGTACAGCGCGGCTAAAGCGTTGGAATATTTATTCTCGGCTGATCATATACGAAATGCTGAGTCATCGAGACAAGCGATTCAACCTTTAGTCGAGATTTTGAATTCCGGTATGGAGAAGGAACAACATGCTTGTATTTCAGCTTTGATTCGATTATTAAGCGAGAATTCTTCTAAAGCACTTATTGTAGCGGAATCTGAAATGAACGCTGTAGATGTACTTTACAAAATTTTATCATCGAATTGTTCGATGGAGTTAAAAGGTGATGCTGCTGAATTATGTTCGGTACTTTTCGGGAATACGAGGATACGATCTTCTGTACCTGCGGCTCGTTGTGTAGACCCTTTAGTTGCTTTAGTGGGTCCCGCGGGGCCCGCTCAACATTCGGTTGTACGTGCGCTTGAAAAAATGTTGGAAGACGAGGCTTTGGCGGAGTTAATAGCGGCACATGGTGCGGTTATACCTCTCGTAGGACTTTTATCTGGTGAAACGTATCTTCTTCATGAATCTGTTTCACGAGCATTAGTAAAATTGGGTAAAGATAGACCTACTTGTAAAATGGAAATGGTGAAAGAAGGTGTGATCGAGAGTATACTCGAAATATTACACGACGCTCCTGATTTTCTATGTGCCGCTTTTTCCGAGTTGTTGAGGATATTAACTAATAACGCTACGATTGCAAAAGGACCTTCAGCTAAGAAAGTAATCGAGCCGTTATTTATTTTGCTGACTAGACAAGAATTCGGACATGACGGACAACATAGCACGTTACAAGTCCTCGTAAACATCCTCGAAAATCCGCAATCTCGCTCCGATTTTACTTTCACCGCTCGTCAAGTTCTCGAACCGTTAATCCCGTTACTCGATTCCCCCGCGCCAGCTGTACAACAGCTGGCCTCCGAGCTTTTATCACATTTATTCCTCGACGAAAAACTACAAAAGCACGAGTTGACTCAACGAGTCATCGGTCCGTTAGTACGAGTACTCGGTTCCGGTTTACCGATATTACAACAACGCGCGTTAAAAGCGCTCGTTAGCGTCGCCACAGTATGGCCGAATCAAATCGCGAAAGAAGGTGGTGTAGGTGAGTTATCACGTGTTATATTTCAAGCGGATCTTTCACTACCAAACATATTATGGGAATCCGCCGCTTCAATATTATCGAATATATTACAATACAGTTCAGAATTCTTTCTCGAAGTACCCGTCGCCGTTTTAGTAAAACTTCTCCGTTCGAACTCCGAAACCACAGTCGTTGGCGCGTTAAACGCGCTTTTAGTATTAGAAACCGACGATTCAATGTCGGCCGAAGCTATGGCAGAAAGTGGAGCTATCGAAGCTTTATTAGAACTTCTCCGTTCACACCAATGCGAAGAAACCGCAGCTCGTTTACTCGAAGTATTACTAAACAATGTAAAAATCCGCGACACAAAAGTAATCAAATCCGCGATTATTCCATTATCGCAGTACCTCCTCGACCCACAAACACAAGGTCAACAAGCGAGGCTTTTAGCGACGCTGGCACTCGGCGACCTTTTTCAAAACGAGGCGTTGGCGAGAAGTGCGGACGCGGTTTCGGCGTGTCGTGCGTTGGTTAATTTACTTGAGGATCAACCTACTGAAGAGATGAAAGTTGTCGCGATATGTACGTTACAGAATTTAGTAATGAATAGTAGGTTGAATAAACGAGCTGTTGCGGAAGCTGGTGGGGTTCAGATTGTGTTGGATTTGATTGGGGCTAGTGATCCTGATACTTCCCTTCAGGCTGCTATGTTTATTAAGCTTTTGTTCTCCAATAATACTATACAGGAGTATGCTTCGAGCGAAACTGTCAGATCTATAACAGGTAACATCTATAATTTAGTTCCAAAGAATTTTTTTCCCTACAATAAAAAGAAATAAAATTAAATTAGCTTATGCACCCAAAGTTCTCAGAATGTTACCCTATCCCCCAAAATTTGTGAAAAGATTTTTTTACCTCTACAATTAAATAAAATAAAATTTAATTAGCTTATGTCTCCCCAAAGTTTTCAGACTCCACAAAATTTTAGAAAAGATTTTTTACCCCTACAATAAAATAATAAATTAAATTATTTAGTTTATGGACCCCCAAAGTTTTTAGAATTTTCCTTTGGCCCCCCAAAATTTTCAGAATTTTCCCTTGTCCCTCCAAAGTTTTTTAAAAGATTTGTTTACCCCTAGTATATTATTTTTTAATTAGCTTATGGCTCTCTAAAGATTTAAGAAGGTTTACTTGGCCCACCCAATTTTTTTGAAAGATTTCAGAATATTCCCTTGGTCCCTCCAAAATTTTCAAAATATTCCCTGGCCCCCAACTTTCAAAAAGTTGATCTTATTATGCTTATATTTATTATATTTATATGAATATTTTGTTCTTTCTATGATTCCATAGTAAAATATAGGCCTTTTTGTATAATATAGAGGTTTATGGTGTAATTGATTAATATGGAGACATGTAGTACATTTTTTACATGATATAGAAACCTGTTGGAATGTAAATTCTCATATATATAATGCCCTTCTCCTAGGTACGGACTTTTGGTTGAGTTGGCAATTTAAGAAAACTTTATAGTATATAGACACTTCTTGCAAATTATAGGTATATAACTGCTATATTTTAATTTAATTTTCAAATTTACATGATCATACAGCTGCAATCGAGAAAGATCTATGGGCAGCGGGAACAGTAAACGAAGAATATCTAAAAGCGTTAAACTCCCTTTACACAAACTTCCCACGTTTACGAGCCACAGAACCGGCTACATTAAGTATCCCTCATTTAGTCACATCTCTCAAAACCGGATCCGAAGGTACACAAGAAGCTGCTTTAGACGCTTTATTCCTTCTTCGACAAGCGTGGTCTGCATGTCCCGCTGAAGTGTCACGCGCGCAATCGATAGCGGCTGCGGACGCGATTCCGTTATTGCAATATTTGATTCAGTCGGGCCCACCGAGGTTTCAGGAGAAAGCGGAGTTTTTATTGCAATGTTTGCCTGGTAGTTTGGTTGTTGTTATTAAACGTGGAACTAATATGAAACAATCTGTTGGGAATCCGAGTGTTTATTGTAAGCTTACACTTGGGAATACACCTCCGAGGCAAACACAGGTACTTTTTTTTGTTTTTTTTTTATTTTGAGTAATTATATTTATTAGTTTTTGGGATGGTTGATCAAATGGTCCCTGAACTATATGCTAGTTACTCATTTGGTTATCGAACTTTTTTTTTATTGCCGTTGGTCTCTATAGTGTAATATACGTAATAGAGGGACATATAGTGTAACTTCTACATAATAGAGGGACCTATAGTGCAATTTTTACATAATAGAGGGACCTTATTGTGCAATTTTTACATAATAGAGGGACATATACTGTAATTTTTACATACTAGAGGGACCTATAGTGCAATTTTTACATAATAGAGGGACCTTATTGTGCAATTTTTACATAATAGAGGGACATATACTGTAATTTTTACATACTAGAGGGACCCAAATGCAATTTTTACATAATAGAGGGACCTACAGTGTAGTTTTTACATAATAAAGGGACACACAATGCAATTTTTACATAATAGAGGACATATATTGCAATTTTTCATAATATAGGGTTTGTAATGCAATTTTTACATAATATAAGAACATATATTGTTATTAACTTAAAAAAAAAAAAAAAAAAAACAAGCGTGTTGCCCTTATTTGCCCTAATAGAGGGACATATAGTGTAACTTTTACATAATATACGAATCCACAGTGCAATTTTTACATAATAGAGGGACCTACCATGCAATTTGTACATAATATAAGAATATGTATTGTAATTAACTTGGGAAAAAAAAAATCTGAGTGTGTTGCCCTGATTTGCCACATGGCACATAACGGTAAAAAGACTAACGGTGGTAAAAAAACAAAGTTTAGGGACCAAACATCGGACTTTCAAAATTCGAGGACCAAATTGGTAGAATGGTGATAGTTCAGGGACCATTTGGGAAATTCCCCTTCTTTAATTAACAATGTGGTCATGACACGTGGATACTTTTTTTGTTTTCTCGCTCGTGTACCCGTGGTGTTTTTATATTTGCTTTAATTTCACAATTTTTTTACACATTATATATTTGTTATTAGGTTGTATCAACTGGACCTAATCCAGAGTGGGAGGAGAGTTTTACATGGTCATTTGAAAGTCCACCGAAAGGTCAAAAGCTTCATATTTCATGCAAGAACAAGAGCAAAATGGGGAAGGTAAGATTAATTGATCTTCTAGCAATAAATGTGGGACCCTTTATACTTTCTTTAATTTAATTATTAATATATTTTATTTCGTTTAAATGGCAGAGCTCATTTGGTAAAGTTACTATTCAAATCGATAAAGTAGTGATGATGGGTGCAGTAGCTGGGGAATATGCTTTGGTGCCGCAAAGCAAAAGTGGGCCCCCAAGGAGTTTGGAAATTGAATTTCAATGGTCTAATAAGTAGTGTACTCAGTATTTTATGTATGTTTTGATTTGAAATTGAAATGAAAAGTTTTCTTATGTTGTTGTTTTAATATTTGATGGTTAATGTAAATAGTTGGTGATGAGGGTTTTCTTTATATGAGAAGAATTATATAGTATTCATTTGCGGTATTATTGAATTTGTTGTATTCTTTTGTAATAGAGGCAAGGGTAAGGTTGTTTGTTGAGTAAGATAATTTTTGTATCTGAATTTGTATGATTGTGAAATATAGTTAAATATAATTGAGTTTTGGTGTGAAGACACATATAGTAAAGTTTGATCTCAAAGACCTGAGACTTCATGGTGAAACTTTCAGTATAGTGTGATAAAATTGAGTATTAACCATGGTTGTGCAAGCTCTTTGGTTATGATTTTGAGGTTATGATTACAAGTTAACATTATTTAATAGGGTTAACTATATTATGTAATTTTTGTGATAGGAGTCCCCGTATTCTTTTAAAATCACCATAACGTTTATGTTGTTGGGGTATATACTCGAGCGAGAATGAGTAACATTTTAATTTTTTTAAAACGATAAAATGACTATAACGCCCTCCTTAGTATATGTAAGTTTTTCTTAAAATTTTTAGAAACCCTTTCTTCTTTTCCTATATTCTAAAATCCTCTCTCACCGACGTCAACGATAACTTCGTACCACCACCATTATCAACTCATGTCATTTTCTTCTCGCATTGCCCAACATCTTTAGAGAAGACCACCACACATCGCCAACAATGGACAAAGAAATGTGAGTTTGATATTCCAATATGTCTATATTTCACACAAAACCACCATCATTAATGGTTTGCTCATTAGATTCAAAATCAAATTTTTAGTTAATTTTACTACTTGATATATTACATTTCTACCAAATAAAATGTTTGGTTTCTCCGATTTTTGGCTACGTTAACTGGCGTGAGTAAGCGACTCAGATGGATTGGATTGATCTGGTCAACATTAATCGAATGTCCTTCATACTTGCAGACCTACGATTAAGAGCAAGCATGGAGGTGTGCTTCTGATGGCATTCTGATACTTTTGAATATAAACAATTATAGAGACTTGTGGTGGCGGAGCTTGTAGTGTTGTATGAGGGACTTTGTATGGCAATTGAAGTAAGGGTGTGAGATGTTTGTGGAGATCGATTCACAGGAAGTCATAAACGTGATTGGCCAAGTGGAAAGAAGTAGAGGCCAACTGCATTTTGGAAAGATCGAATTCAAAAAGTTATGAAAGAAAATCGATCGTTTATAATTAAAAAAAAGAGTGTATAAGAAAGCCAATGTATGTGCCGATTGGTTAGTATTTCTAGGCCTTAGACAGACAACATGTATTCTACTTTCATTGATCCACCAGATGGCATTCGGGTGTGCTCACGAAAAACATGTTTGGATGGAAGATTCCTCAAAGAATTTATAATTCGGATATTGTAACTTATTGAGTATGTAATTGGCTATTTTACATAGATTTAAAACCTCCATTATAATAATAATAAAAGAACTTTTATCATTTTGATAAAAAGCATATTTTGAAACCACTTAGATAACTTTTTTTTTTTATGAATAATATATACTATCCAAATACTATTCTAATGATAATCACGTGAATTGGTTGGTTACAAATTTTAGATCTATTTAGTTTTTTAATCAGATTTGTATATAAAAGTTTCAAACTAATTTTTTGAAAACAGGTTCTCTCATAAACGATTAAAAGTTACTTGGACAAAAGCTTCGTTACTAACATAGTTTTATTTTTCGGTTAAGTTGAGGAGCGTTTTGGTGGTCCATCATTGTCATGTAAACGCGCCTAGGCCCCAAACTATGCCCAATAAAAAACCCAAAACCGACATGCAAAGTAGAATCTCTGGTTATTTAATCAAAGCCAGCCAGCCAGCTCTCACCTCTCTCTCCCTCACCGTTGGATTTGTCACCACCTTATATGATCAAAAAACTTTTGACACCAAATTGCGAAACGTGGCAGCTATTCTCTCCATTATTGATTTCAAATTTGAATAAAGAATCCTCTAATAGGGGCCACCCTTTCTTTAACCTTTCAACAACACACTTTTACATGTGCTTTTGGTCACTAAATCACACTTGTACAGAGGGAGTATCTGTAATTACTATTTACTTTTTTGAGGAAAAGAAGAAAAGGTTTATGCATGAGGGTCCACTTCCACTACCTTTATTTTTTCCCGTTGGTTTGAAGTTCGGACATGCATGGTTTGAAATAGGATACTCTATATAACAAGTATAGATTAAAGGGAAGAAATAGTTAAAAGTAAAGCAGGTTTGGTAAGCAAAGCACCTTTACAAAGCAAACCTTTTCCTGTACCCTTTGTGGGAAGGCAAAGATAGGAAGCTTCTTACAAATTCTTAATTAATTAGCCCTCATTTTGTGTAGTATAAAATAGCTTCATTAGTCATTACTTACATATTAGCTTTTCTTAACCATTAATTATATATACCTTCACCTTGAAGCAACAATTATTGCAAAATAAGAAACATTATGGGTATTGGTGGTGGCACACTGGATTACATTTCTGACATGATGAGTAGCGGTCATCATAATTACAAGAAGAATAAGAAGAGGAAGCAATTTCAGACTGTGGAGCTTAAAGTTAGAATGGATTGTGATGGTTGTGAGCTTAAAGTCAACAAAGCTTTGTCTTCATTATCTGGTAAATAACCAATTTATTTTCTTTACCATGCATTTTTATTTATTGTCTCTTCATTAACTGGTAAATTTTTCATTTGCAGGAGTGAAGTCAGTGGAGATAAACAGGAAACAACAAAAGGTGACTGTAACAGGTTATGCAGAGCCAAACAAAGTGTTGAAGAAGGCAAAGTCAACAGGGAAAAAGGCTGAGATATGGCCGTATGTGCCGTATAACTTGGTGGCTCATCCTTATGCTGTTCAATCTTATGACAAGAAAGCACCTCCTGGTTATGTAAGAAAAGTTGACAACTTATCATCATCAACAACAACGGGAACAATGACTAGGTATCATGAGGACCCTTACAACATCACCATGTTTAGTGATGACAACCCAAATGCATGTTCTATTATGTAGATCCATTTTCATTTTGACTAAGAAATGGATTGATTAGTTGATATTCTATCCAGATGTTTTATGAGGCAAGAATATCAATTATAGTTATTTTGATTTTATTTTTTTAAATATGAAATGATCTAGCTCGTATTGTAAGTTTCTTCTAATACATCGGAGGCCTTTATGCGTGTAAAACGTTAGAAGACTTTGTAGAGTTACTCGGGAGAGAACACTAAAGTCGGATAATAGCTCCTACTTACCCAGAAAGGACTTAGGGAGTACTTAGAATCTCTATTAGTAACAAATTCCCTTTTCACCCTTAAATAAAGAATAATTCTAAGTCATAAGTAGCAATATATACGAGTGTAAGAACTTTCTCATAATCACATCTTTAGTCTTTAGTTTAGTATCTCTTATTAATCTCTGAAATTTACATTATTGCACTTTTGTCCTTGTCTCATATTTTAATTATTGCACAAAACACCCCAACTTATATATTTAGATTCTTGTTTATCACAATAAATATCTTAAACCTAACTTGAAAACACGAGTTCAACCTCATAATCTATGTGGAGAACGAAATATATACTTATCACTTTATTACTCGGAACGATTCGTACATTTGCGAGAAGTATTCCCCGAGTTTTTATATTATGCCTTGGAGAACTCTTGCTACACGCCTGGGAGAAGTTTAAAGGAAGAACACCAAGCTAACTCTCACCATTTCACCACTGATCTATTCCATCAATTTTTAGTGTAATTTCTTCATTTCATTTTATATTATGATCTAAACATTTCATAACTTAAAAATTGCTTAAAGTATGAAGCATAGGTCGGAATACAAAACTAATTTATATTCATTTGATTTCCGTCTAAGAATCAAGAGGTATAGGCTAATCGGATAGTCATATATGATTAGATTTTAAGCATTTGAAGGCTTTGTAAGGTCACTCGAGAGAGGCCCTTAGAGTCGGAATATAATTCTATCTACGTGGGAGAGATTCAGGGTGATAACAGAATCCCGACTAACGCGAAGTGAACAATTCGTCCTTATGTCAAGAAACATCTAAGTTGTAACTATTGGGGATTGGGAGCGACTCTCAAACTTTATTTTTCTTATATTTCACTTTATTGCATATTAGTCTCTGTCTCTTTTTTATACTGTTACTTGAAATTTAGTTCTTTTCACTGTAGTCCCTTAGTAATATTTATATTATAAAATTTCCCACCAAAATCATCAATTTTTTACTTTGTTTTTGCAACTAACACTCGTGTACACTTTTTAAAAACACAAAATTAGCTTTATTATGAGCCCTGTAGTGAACAATACGATATACTTATCATTGTATTACTTTGGATGATTCGCGCACTTACTATTATTAGAGTGGCGGTCCTAACAATAATTTTTTGTACAAAAAGGAACCTATAATATTATTAGCGCACCAGTTCCGTCTGATCATGAATAGTGGCAACCAGGTTCGGTCCTGTTCCGAAACCACGATTCCGGTCCAGTCATAGAACTGGTTTAAACCGGTCCGTTTAGCAAGCTAAGATGAATAATAACTTTTTATGTGGTTTTTAAAATTTATTTTGTTAGGCTACATTTTTCTTTTTAATTTTTTTTAATAAAATAATTTTAAATTTTAGGTCCAATCAACCTAGGCAATCCTAAGTCTACTTGAAGTCAACCTAAGCCCCTTTGGAGGCCAACTAGACTATATTCAGTCTAACATCTATCTATGAAACACATGAATTGATGTTATTATTCGGAAAATCATTTTGAATTCGAAGTTATTGATTCGATTCAGATATAAATTGTTTAGAAGGAAAATCAAGATCCTGACTGTTTAAACTAATTCAATTGATTTGTATCTATTTTTAACATATAGGTGAAAGTATTAAATATATCTTTTTTATTTTGAATTAAAATTTCAAATATATCTTTTTTAAACTAAAACAAATAAAAATATATTTTTTAGTTTATCATATAACTCAAGGATCAATGATACTAGCCAGAATTGATTTTTTTTTATTATAATGGAGATCCAAAGGATCGTGGGATAAAGATCACAAAAAAGAACTAATTGAATACATTAGAGCACAAATCCGAACTGTAAACAACTATCGTTGTCTTCCAACCCATCCGATCTCGTGTAACAAAGCTCCAAATGCCATCCAGAGGATCTATATCTTGAGATGTGGCCATGTAGGCCATCCAATCTACGCAAGCATTAGCTTCTCTATATATGCCCTTTAAGGTAAATCCCCTATTTCTTTCGAGAATTACCCTAATACGTTGTATCAACCATGCTGTCGGCCCTCTACCCCTATCCACCTTTCGAATTGCCTCAACAACCTCCTGAAATCCACCTCCACCTCTACATCGCTTATTTCAAGTTTTTCCACCAATTTTAACCCTTCACACAACAAGACTAGTTCAACTATTACTGGTAATTCATGATTAACACGCATGGTAAATGGGTAAAAGAAGAAAAAGGGCCTAAGACCACCTTTGTTTTATAAAATAGGGCCCCAATTGGAAACCAACTAGCACAATTGGAACCCAACTAAAAAAAACACATAAAACCCACCCCCTCCCCATTTATTTGTCGAGCACCCTAGTAAACCCACCCCCCTCCCCATTGCTGCTGCCGAACAGCAACCCAGAAAACCCACCCGCCTCCCCATTTATGTCCCGTCGCACCACCACCACCATCGACCTTCGACCTCCGATGCAGCACCACCAAAAGCTCCGATGCAGCACCACCAACAAGAACCACTGCTGCAGATCTCGAGCTTCTTCATCAAAGCACTCTGATCTATTCTAATCTCGTTTCTCACCACCACCATGAACCGCCGCGCGAGCCTCCGCTCTCCACCACCGCGAATCAGATCTGGTCTGATCTTGTTTCTCACCACAGCGCGAGCTTCTTCTTCTTCTCCGTTCCACGCTCACCACCATAAACGCGGTGACGAGTTCCTCCACTGCTGTGACGAGTTCCTCCACCGCCGCCCATTCCTTCTGATTCTGCCGCTCCAGCGCACCACCACTTCGATTTATTCAGATCTCCTCCAGTTCGATGCACCAGATCTGATTCTTCACCATATCAAGAGTGTATCAATTCGTCACCACAGCAACACCACCACGAACTCCGTAGCAGCGCACCACCACCACCATCGACCTCATTTCAAGCGAGCTTCCCATTTCTGGCGAGATCACAGTAACACCACCGCCAACAACCCTACTCCGTTGCGCGCATCAGTACCACCAACACGAACCCTCTGCTGCGCACCACCCCATCGCAGCTGTTCTAACCCTCAACACCACCACCGATCTGAAATTGGTTGTGTTTGTTTTAATTTTTTTAATTATATATTGTTCTTTTTTTTGCAACAGGGGGCCATTTTCAGATCTTGTTATTAAGGGGGTAAATACCCCCTGTTTTGCTATTTTAGGGGGTAAACTGGTATTTTAGGGGGTAACCATGTACTTGAAGGGGTAATCATGATTTTTAGGGGGTAAGAATGATATTTTAGGGGGTATATACCCCCTGTTTTGGACGAACCTGTATATTTGGACTGCCTTGGACAATATGGATTCTGAACAATATGGACTTAACTTAAAAAACGGTAGGTGTGTACCCCCAAAAAATTAAAATAGAGGGAATTTACCCCCCAAAAAATTAAAAAAAGCGGGCCAGTACCCCTAAAAACGTGAACCTAACCAGAAAATTTCTAGTTAGGCCCTTAAAAAACTTAAAAACTAACTAGGCCTTTAAATTTTTTTTTTTTGAATTTGAGGCCTAAAAAGGTATATTCTTCATGGTAAATACTCGAACCCAATCCCCATTTACGTCTCTAATAACTCCTCCCCATTCACGTACTTGGCGCCACCTATTGCATCAACCATATGTGTTTACTTTGACTCCTCTAGAAGGTTTAATACATCCTCTGGATTCGCTATATTTCCACCGAGCTGCCGGAGACACAGTACTTGCAAAACTCTATGAATTTACCGCCAGAATTGCCACAATTGTCTTGCAGAAAATGATAACCATTTATCATACTAATTAAAACCTATAACAAAATCCAAGGAGACTTTATTTGATATTTGACAAGATTGGAACAAAATCTCTAACTACTAAAAAGACCACAATTCTTAGAACAAAAGTATAATTATAATATAATAGTGAACTATAATATACAATGATTTGTATCAGTTTAGAATTTTAAAAAATTATATCATTAATAACATTCTCAATCACGAGATAAAAATGTACATTTAGCTAATTACAATCCATCCTATTAGCTAAAAGTGTGAATAAATAACTCTACCCCTCCCCAAAACGATGCACTACTACCTCACTAAACAAAATACTTACAAACATAAATAACTAGAGTTCATAGAATAATGAATCTGTATCAAATAATCAAAATTGGAGAACTTGTAATGCATTCTCTTTCTTTTAAGGTCGTCTCAATTTTCTAGTATCACCACAACCCATTATAGAAGAAGGCAACTCTCCCAACTTATCAACCCCTTCTGCAAAAACAACACCCATACCCATAAAGAAATGTGACTCAATATGACAATGAAAAGCCCAAACACCTGGATTATCAGCCCGAAACCTCAAAGCAGTCCACCCATACGGATGAACTGGAATAGTATTCTTCATAATCGGATTCACAAGGTTGTACCTTTTCGGATCATTAATTGAATCAAACTTCCCATCTCCATAACCCAAAACCCAGAAATCATGCCCATGTAAATGCCATGGATGCGTCTCACTATTATTAACATTCATCGTATTAGCATTCTGCAAAATAATATCCACCGTTGAATTATACTTCAATCTGTAAACACCATTGCTCAGAGTAGCATTAACATTATCAGCAACGTTAAATATATCGTAATTCTCAGAATCGTAATTATCAGGTGGAGGTGTTTGATCAAATACATGAGTAAGATTATGTTTCAACGCGATTAAATACGGTGTGTGAGGTAAATGAAACGAAACGTTATTCACAGACCATTTTCTAAACCCATCTACATTATTCTGTGTATTGAGCATTACTATAACTCGATCAGATGACAAAGGTGGTGGGCTTATATAACCTACATGGGCTTTGATCGCTATACTTTGGGCTATTCTTGGAGCTGTATTATTCCACATAGGCCCAATAGGTGGGATTGTGGGTGGGCTTTTTCTGGGATGGTTTGGGTAATAATTGAATATTCCTAACCCATTTGGTGTTGTACTTAGTCTAGTCACTACTTTCACACTTGTCCAATAGTTTCTTGATGGGTCTTGATCTGCTTTGACCAAGACTGAGTATGTTTCGCCTGAGTAAATATATAGATTTTGTACTACAAATGGCTCAACGTTATGCCCATCCGTTTCAACCACGGTTAAATTATGACCCTACATACAAAGATGAAATTAAGGATACTATTTAATAATCTAAAATCTTATAAAAGAAGTTAATTTAATTACCTCGATTTCAAAACTTAGAGCTGCGAGAGAAGTCAAACTTCCAATCCTTAATCGATAGGTTTTGCCCGGGACCACTGTCATGGTATAAGGTGTTGAACATTCAGGATTTGTTGCGTTGCATAGTCCACTTGCTATTCCTGGTGTGTTACAATTGAATTTTCCTCTTCCATGTAATAGAATTGACTATTCACCCCATGAAAAACAAAAAGAACATGTAAGACTATTGACTATTCACCTCAAAAGAGAAACTAAGACACGGGACGTATCTCTATAGACTATACATATATAGTGTTGAGGGTATTATAGTCATTGTACACAATGAAAGTTAATAAAACACTTGACTTGCTTGGGAGTTGGGACGGATCTACATACAACATAGTAATAATTAATATAGCGTAGAGGGTATTTAGTCGTTGCTTGACTCGTTTGGGACGTGCGTACAATTTAAAAAACAGGATTCTTAATAGAGGACTTATGGTCTCAAGAGACCATAATTATTTTTGGTGAACCATAAGGACTAAGGTGCAATTAATTCTTTATTATAATTACCTCGGGTTCCCCAACCCAAACAAAGGGTATAGAAGCAAGACCAACGGCATGTTCATAGGCACTTTTGTGATACCAATCAGTTAAAAGTAAGCTTCGATCATAATCATACGAGAAAGGCTCTGAAACTCCATTGGGAAGTGATACACGAATCATTCCATTTAATCCAGATGCTCTTTGCATTCCATAATGTGCGTGATATAAATATGTACCCGGCTGCAAAAAGTTCCAAACTTATTAACAACTTTTGTGTTATTAATATTACATTGCAAAATAAAACTTACTCTATCCACAACAAATTTGTAAATGAATGTTTCTCCAGGAACAATTGGACATTGTGTCACACCTTCAGTTCCATCAAACCAAGGTGATCCAATCTACAACAAAAACAAAAAAAATCAAAATCAACAATTACTCTCAAGAAAATTTTAAGTACCATAAAAATGCATGTTTAATTTATTCACCTGTCTAATCCCATGCCAATGAATAGCAGCGTTTTCAGTTAACAAACCGTTCTTTAGCTCAACAACGATAGTATCGCCTTGTTCTGCGATAATCGTGGGCCCGGGGCTTTTTCCGTTGATGGTAATAGTGAGTTTCTTATAACAATCCGGGGATTTTAACTCATACTTCACCTCCCATTTGTAATATCGTATTCTTGCTTCAACTAATGAACAAAAAATTGTTGTGGAAATGAGTAGAAATAGAGACAAAGAAGAAACTCTGCTGTGAAACACCATGTTTAAGGTCAAAGTGTTACTTGAATTTAGCTTGGATTTTATGTGTTTTCTTCTTATACGACTATATATAAAGGTGACTTCTAAATTCAAACAAAAAAGAAAAGGTGACTTCAAAGTTCAAATAAAGAAAAATGAAGGATTAGTCAACATATTTACAAGTTGAATTAGTCAATTGGACTTGTGAGCTGACCCAGACATATAAAAAACGAAACATCTTGGGTAGGTTACTATTTTTTTTTTTTTCCATACAAAAGAGACAAAAGCCGTTAAAAACTAAAATTTACAAGAAAGATTCTTATTAATCAGGTTATTATTTTATTTATTAATATACGTTTCGTCTTATTAGAAAAATATATATGTATTTGACTGAAATTAGGGTGAATTATAAAAGTTTGATTACTAATTAATTCAACACGTTGCATTTATTGGAACTAATCTATACTGGTTCACTTTGTTAATCATACAATTTCTCCAAATTAATCTTCATCTAGGTTTTTGACGATTTCTATAAAATAATCTTGACTAAATTACTATTCTATATTTTTTTCTTCGGATACTATTCTATTCTAGTTAATAATATAATGGACTATACCTTTTTAGGGTTGATTTATTAAAGTTATAATTTAAAAATTTAAACTGAAGTTACCGGAGCTCTACAAGTTTGATTACTATTTAATTTCAATACTTTTTTTCTTAGAATTTAGAACTTTCCAATTGAATAAGAAAAAAAAGAAAGCTTCCTTGATTTGCTTGGTAAACCATACATAGGTTATAGGTTATACTTTTATGTTACTCCTCATTATTTTTATCCAAAGTAATCTTAATCTAAGTTTCAGATGGTTTCATTTTTATGGAATAATATTAATTAGTTTACCATTCTACTCAATAATATAATGGAGTATTCTTTTTTAGAGTTTTCTATTAAAGTTATAATATTAATGTATTCTGACTGATATAATTGACGAACTATAAAAGTTTGATTACTATTTTAACATGTCGTTTATTTCTTTTTATTTGGAATTTTCCTATTGGATAAAGGGAAAAAACGTGGACCATAAATAGGTTATACACTTTTGTTTTGGTCGAAAATACTTTTATATTAGTCTTACCCCGTTATTTTACACCAAAATCATCTTCATCTAAAATTTTCACAATTTCAAGTAGTTATTTATTTGCTAAGTTTGGTCTATAATATGATACCAGCAATTACAATAAATTCATTGGACAATATGAAACATTATTTGCACTAAAACGTCATAACCTAATACGCTCCATTACATGATCTTTTATCTTTTATGTCTCACAAGCTGATCTTACGTAAATACTTTGACACAATTTACAACCAATCCTTTTGGATATCTTCAGAATTTCACAATGCTATATCTTCTCATCTTCTCATTTTTTTTCAAGAGATCGCGAAGGAGGTTTTTAGCTAGAACATCGAACGATTGGTTATATAAAATTAGTCTTTTTAGCATGAGCCAATTGTTGATTGATGCCTATTAAAAAACTTATTTAGAAAAAGGTGCCTAGAAAAAAATATTTATTGAAAACAGCCCCCTTATAATTAACAATCAAAAAATAAGAAAAAAACTAATAAACACGCGCGCGCGTCCGTGAAATTTTTTTAAAATCGTCATAACTAATTCAAAAAAAATCAAAAAAATCAAAAAAAATTATATTTGGATAAATCAAATTAATATTTACGTCTATGATTTTTTTCGGAATTTTCTGAATTTTTTGATTTTTTTTGATTTTTTTAATTTTTTTTTTCGCAGACACGAAATTCCATGTTTAAAACATGGAATTTCATGTTTGAAACATGGAATTTCATGTTTAAAACATGGAATTCCATGTTTATTTCACGGTTTAAAACATGGAATTCCATGTTTAAAACATGGAATTCCGTGTCTGCGAAAAAAAAATTAAAAAAATTCGAAAAAAGTAAAAAAATTCAAAAAAAATCAAAAAAATTCATAGACGTAAATATTAATTAGATTTATTCAAAAATATTTTTTTTTTAATTTTCTGATTTTTTTTGAATTAGTTATGACGATTTTAAAAAAATTTCACGGACGCGCGCATGTGATGGAATTAATAAAGGTATAGAAAATATAAAGGGGATGTTTTCTATAAATAATTATTTCATTAGGCATTTTTTTATAAATAAGATTATTGAAGGCATAAAAAAACAATTAGAGAGTTTAAGGAGGATGTTTTCAACAATAACCCCTTTTAGCATAGTTAGTTTTTTTTGTTTTGGGCAATTGCATAGTGAGGTTGTTTGTGCTTATATTATTATAACGGCACCGTATTACTGACTAAAACATCATAAAATGATAAAATATGTCCACATTAATTAGTCTGTGGTCCAACTTTGGTGCATTACACCAATGACCAATGTAGTATTCTTTTGACTAATCACATGGAAGTATATACTATAATATGCGTTAGATCTCTATCTATTCAGTGCTATACATATATATGTACACTAAAGATAATTATAGCAGCTTTCTTTTGCGGAATAATCATATAGTAACTAGTATCATAGAGAGTAAAACGCGTAGTATTCAATATCTTTGCCTTAAAGCTTTTTAATCGTTTAATTATTCATTCCCAACACGGAAAGTGTCATCAAACATGTGACTTGTTTTTTTTTTTTCAAACAACATGTGACTTGTCTCACTTATAAATTAATGATCATCAACCAATTTGACTTCAAGATTGCACCTTAAAGAAAATTCGATTTGTAGTTTATTATAGTGAAACTATTATTTACTCAAACACAAACACAGAAATATTCTATGATAAAAGTAAAAAAATGTTTTTAGTTTAAGGCAAGGTGATTTAATATCCCTTCTTTTACATGGTTGGTCTCGACCAACTTGCGCACACCACGACTAATCTCACGGGAATATACAAACCTTCTTATTAGGGCTGCACAAGCGGATTCGAAAACCCGCAAAACCACAAAAACCGATAGATGCAAGTTTCAAGTTATGAGTATGATTTTGATTTCTTGAGAAATATAGAATAGATATGGGTAAATTTCTTTATCCAATATTATCGATAGATGCTCTACGTTAGAGTAATTTACATTGACTAAAAGATCCTGGTTTACTGGAGTCAAAATAATTTCAAGTCTAAAGAGGCTTTCATAGCTAGACGTATTAATTTTTTTTTTATCCAATGTTAGATTGTTCATACATATATTATAGTTATTAATTATAAATAATAACATATATGTTATTAAATTAATTGTTTAAAAAAATTAAAAATATACTTTTTTGTCTTAATAAATTCAGGATTTTCCCTCTCTAAAAGTCATAGATTAGTTTTTTATTTTTTGTGTATCTTTTAAATTAATCATCTTTAATTTATATAAAATTAAAATATAAAATATATATTATTATATAATTGAATGATTCAATAATAATATCATAATTATTAATTATATTGATAAAATACATGTTATTAGATTAACTAAGTAGTTTATTATAATTAATTTTTTTATAATATAAATATAAAATATTTGTTATAATGTGATTGGTGTTATCTAATATTAAATGAAAGTATTTTTTCATTATATAATTGATTACAAATATGAACTATGTATAAATGGAAGAATACTCGTGTATAATTTCCTTTTCACTTAGTGGACTGCTCATGGATGAGGCTGGTTGCAGGTGGTGGATTAGATTTGTGCGTAATACGCTAGTGGGCTTTCCTCTAGGTTTAAGTCATTCGTTTATCAACTTTTTTGTTGGGGCTTTAGTCAGTTTTGGGCTAAGTTAGTATTTCTCTTTTTAATAGCTTATTCTATTTTGTGATTGAAACTTTTATTGGTTTATATATGTTACACATGTGTCAATATTTGGTACCACAAAATAAAAAGTAAAAGTCTTCTTGGTTCAAACTAGGGCTGCAAACGAGCCGAGCCGAGCCGAATACTAGATGTACAGGCTTGGTTTGTTTAATTTCTCGAGCCGAGTCGAGCCGAGCTCAAATTTAAACGAGCCGGACCGAGCCGAACTCAAATTTAAACGAGCCGAGCCCGAGCTTCCAATCATCCAAACCAGAAATGTTAGAACTTGTTTGTTTAACTTATTGAACAATCTTTTTTAAAGTCGAGCACGAGTTGCTCATGGACAATTTGTTTTTTGTGGTTGAAATGGGACTTTTATGAGTGTGTGGTATGAAAATATGAAACATAACACTAATGAAAAATAAATGTCTAAAGAAATTAAAAATATCCAATTAGATATTGAAGGTTTAATAATATATTTATAATTAGATAATTTATTTTTATTTATAATTCATAATTTTAAACGAACTCACGAGCCGAGCTCGAGCAGGCTTGTTTACGTATCGAGCTTAAAATAGAGCTTGAGCTTGTTTACATTCGAACCGATCTCGAACGAGCTTTTCTCCGAGCCGAGCTCGAGCTGCGAGCGAGCGGCTTGGTTCATTTGCAGCCCTAGTTCAAACCAACCCAAAATAGTGTAAACACAATCGAAGTTAAAATAATACAAAAAAAAAATATAAAAAAATTAAATTAAATTATAATGGATTATTTTTTTATCTACAAAATTTTAATTTTATAATTTTTTTAAAAACACCTAACATAATAAGTAAAATATAAATTATATATGATAAATGAAAAAAATAAAATAATAAATATCAAATAATACATGAAAAAGTCAATCATCGATTTTCTTTTTATATACCATATATATTATACCGTTGTAATCAATTTTTTTCTATCTAAAATATTTTATATTATAAATTTCTCGAAGAAAAAAAATAAAATAAAAGCCACATATCATAATAAGAAAAATTCTCCAAAACCGGCTGGGTTAGTTCAACGGGCCAAAACCTTGCTATTTCTTTAGCACTTAAAGGGGAGGTCCATGGTTCGAATCCCCTCCCTAAAGGGTGTAAAGTAAGAGATACAATGCTCGAACCCCTCCCTGAACATGGGTAACCTAGTTCTGATATACCATGAGAATATACATGGGGAGACATGTATATCTCCATGGGATTAGTCGGTTTCGCGCAAGGTAGCCCGGATCACCCATGAGATGCATTCCATGTGTGACGCTTATCCAATTAAAACACACAATTCATACCCCATGTATTTTGCTTTATCAACTCAAACGGTTTTCTTTTTCAAATATCAAGCTTCCGCTGTAAAAATACACCAATAATTATGGTTATTATAAAAAAAAAAGCATTGAACAATCCGTATTTAGTATTGTTCAACTTACTCTTTATGTTGTTCGGGTGCAAAAAACAATAAAAATAGTAAAAAAATTCTTAATAAACGGTAAAGGTAAGTGAATTCAATTGAATGTTCATGTATGATGTGTTAGTTTAGAGTATTTAGACAGAATGATTTTTTTATTTTTACCTAAGAACATATGTAAAGTCATTACATCCATAATAGGTAAATTTTGGTGGGGTAAAAATAACAAAAGAATTCATTATTGTGATTGGAACCAACTCACAACCCTTAAATCTGAAGGATATTAGGGTTTAGGAATCTAATCTAATGAATTTGGCTATGTTGGGTAGACATGTTTGGCAAGTCCTTACAAACCCAAACTCAATGCTCCATGGATTTCTTATAGGGAAATACTTCCCTAATAATGATTTCTCCAATGCAAAAATAGTAAAATCACCTTCTATAGGTTGGAGAATTCTTTTGGCTGGAAAAAGTACATTTATAAATGACATTAAATAAAAAATTAGAAATGCCAAAAATATAAGTCTCTTTTCACATGTTTGGATTTTCTTTATAAACAATGTAGAAAAGGCTAAACACAATAATATTATGTGGTTAAGGATCATGAAATCAAAGATTATTTGAGTCAACTTTAACCCAAAGAAATATAATATCATTTTAAAAATGCCCCTTCCGCCATATGAGTGTAATAATCTTCCTTGTTAGGGTCCTTGTACTAAAAGAGTGTATGATATGCCAAATATATATTTCAAACTCAAGTCTGAAACTAATAATCTTATTAAACAAGACAAAATGACTAAGGCCTCAACATCACATAATTTAAATCCAAACTCTAGATTATTATTTGGAATATGAAATGCTCTCCAAAAATTTGAAATTTGTGTGGAAAGCTTGTAAAAATTTATTTTCAACGGAAGAGAATTTAAAAAAGGAAGTTCTCTAAATCAAACTTATGTAAAATTTTGTAATTTTGCCCCTAAAAGTATTGAACACCTTTTATTTGAATGTAACTGACTGAAACTGTGTGGTCTCATCCCTCAGTCTATTAACATAAAATCATGATACTTCTAGACTTGACATGTGGGTTCTGAAGATTATCAAGGAAATAACTAGCAACCCATCTGAAGACACTATTTACTGTTGAATTTATTAACACTTTGATCTAATCCATTTGGAAAAGTAGACACAACTTTATTTTTAACAATCTAGCCCTTGACACTTAAAGAATAGTTATATGCGCCTACATATGGAAGGAATAAGAAAACTCTTATAAAACTAATGATGTCATTTATGATCTTAAGCCAAACACTTGTAATCAGAATAGTCATCCTTCTTATGTGAGTATATCGCCGGAAGACAAGGATAATATTAATAAGAATTTATGGAACGTCCCCCCTTGAAATAGTTTTACTTAAAGGAAGACAAGGATAATATTAATAAGAATTTGTGGAACTTCCCCCGTGAAATAGTTTTTTTTATTACATCAAAGATCCAACAAATCATGTTACGGAAAAAACAGTAAACTAGTCTATTACATTATTGATTAAATCGGGGTTATAAATCACTCTAGGAGACTTATATCCCATACGATCCTTCGTGAGAAGGCTCCAAATGCCATCAGGGGGGTCCCCAAGAAGCATGAACTCATCACTATTCTTCCATCCTTTCTTAGCCAGCCAATCTATGCAAATATTAGCTTCCCTATAAATTCCTCTTAAACGTTAATCCTTATTTTTATCCAAAAGCGAACGAATTTGTCTAATCCAAGGTGCCCCAGGTCCTCTCACATCCACTGTGTTATGAACTAGATCAATCGCCTCCCATGAATCTACCTCAACGGTCACCTCATGAAATCCCAATCTCACTACCATCCTCAAGCCCTCCCATAAGGCTATTAACTCCACGATGACCGGCGAGTCATGACAAATCTTCATACTGAACCCTCCGAGCCAATCACCATTACTATCCCTTACAATTCCACCCCCTCCACCAATCCGACTCCCGCTGTTATAACTTCCATCCGTATTAAGTTTAACCCCTCTGGTAGGTCTTGACCATCCAATCAAAGATACACTATCCTTTCTTGATATAGACATCCCGGGCAATTGTCCCCAAGACCTCGAAATCCCAATAGCTACATGTTTCACTTTTCTTACTAACCCTACTTCATTGAGAGAAGCCACCCCGTTAAACACCACTTCGTTACGTTGTTTCCATATGGTATCGATAAGCGCGCCAAAGAAAACACTCCACGTAACTCCGGCAAAGAGCATATTATTATAAATATTTTTAGTCCACCATTCTCGGTTATTTAGTGGCAAAATAGACCCCTCAACTTGCTAGTTACTTGCTCCTGAATTGCGCACTAGGTCTTCAAGTGAAGCCTGCTGTTGCCGCTGATTCAACACCAATTACCCACGTTCCGCCTCGCCAAAACCATGTCCAGTAATGGTCCTCAAGTAGTTCTACTTAAGGGTATGTTTGTATTCAGGGAGAAAAAAATAGTAAAAGAAAGGAAGAGAAAAATTATAAAAGAAAAAAAAGGGAAAGAAAAATCTTGTTTGGATTAAAAAATTTAGATAAGAAAAAATTCATAAAAGATTTTTGGATATTTTTTGTTTGGATTGTAAAAAAATAAAAGAAAAATAAATGTAATTATATATTCCTATTTTTATCATTGTTTGTAATATGCCAAAGTTATTTTGTGCCTGTTAGTTTTAAAAAAAAAATCATTTCCTTCCATTTGACTCCGATTTGGAGTGATTATAAAATGTGACTTATATGTGATTTTTGTAATCACCCAAATTACTTTCCTTTCAAAAATTCTCTAATACAAACGATAGAAAATATTAAAAATCACTTCTTTTTTTTTTTTTTCTTCTCAATACCATCAATCCAAACATATCCTAAAGGTTAATACACATACTTATTTAACTTTTATTGGTTCTGCAATTGCCTTTTTGATTCATGATTCTAATAGTTCTCTTATTAAAAGAATCTAAGCTCATTTATGCAAATTCATCTTTGGAGACAGAAGCTTTTGGAATACTAATGGGAATGGAAACTGCTCAAGACTTCCATATAGGCTCTGTTAAAATAGAAAAATAATTATAATTCTATGATATGTTCTTTAACGTATATTAATTCAATTTCTACTCCTAGTAGTTGTAATATTAGCTCCTCAATTTATGGGAATCCTGAAAACTGTAAACCTTCTTTATCTCCTATTTTCTATAGGAGTAACATGACAACTTACTAAGTTGGCAAACATATGCTATTTTGTTTAACCTTAATTATGCTTCTCAAGGTATTGATTGACCTTTCTTTTGTAACCGTAATTTTATTGTCTATATATTATGCATTTGAAAGACAAAAAAAACTCAAACCAACTTTAAATGATTTATGAGATTATGACCCAAGGGGTCTTGAACACCACCCTCTAGTCCTAACCTAACCCCTTTCTTTTATTCTTATTATTAGGGACCTCAATAAGATTTTAACACTATAGGTTAAATTTCCAATTAAATTTCTACCCTTTTTTGTTTTTCTCCTTCTATATATAATTATTTATCCCTTTCTCTCTCCTCGAATTCATTTCCCGTAACTCAGTGGCTTCTCACAACACTTTCTCCTCTCTCCTCTCTATATTCCCACCACCACCGACCTGCGTGTTCTTTCGGCGAGCAACAAAACCAGAGAAAAACACCATAACTGTTCGTGATCCACCATCACTGTTCGAGATCCACCATGAAGCTCTGTCTGGAATCAAATCCAAGCCATTTTGAAGATGCTGAAGAAGGATGCGTTACACTGTTCGAGATCCACCACCACGCCATGATTCCGTTCGAGCTCCGGTGATGCGCAGCGAGCATCCAATTTTGAGCTGTTGGAGTCGTGGTCCTTGTTCGAATCCAAGCCACGCCTGCAAAGCAGAGAAATGGAGTTGCTGTTATTAGAGATCTCCTTCCTTGTTCGAGATCCAAGCGAGCTCCGACAGCCACGTGTTCGCACCACTACCACAACTCGCAGAAGATGAAGATGAATACTGGTTTTTCGAGTAGCCGTTTTCTGCAGAAAATGAACACTCCGGCGTGGATCTCCAGCAGCAGCAACATCAGTTCGAGATCCAAGCGAGTTTCGACAGCCACGTGTTCGCACCACACCCACAACTCACAGAAGATGAAGACTGGTTTTTCGAGTTGCTGTTTTCTGCAGAAAATGAAGACTTCGGCCTGGCTCTCCAGCAACACTTCGAGATCTCCTTGTTCGAGATCCAAGCAAGCTCCGGCAGCCACGTGTTCGCACCACCACCACAACTCGCAGAAGATGAAGACTGGTTTTCCGAGTTGCTGTTTTTATATTTCATTTTTTTTAGATCTGGCCAAACAGATCTGGTCAAATCAGTTATTTTTTTTATTTCTTGTTGTAATTAATTGTAATAGGTTTAGTTTAGTTAGTTTTTTTTGTTTGTTATTAATTAGTTTTTTCCCTTTTTAGTTGTAATTAGTTAGATATTTGGTTTTTATTTAATAATGCGTTGTAACCGTGATAATCATCTTTTTTTTAATACTCATCTTTTTTTAATACTCATCTTTTTTTAACGATACTCATCTTTTTTTAGGAATACTTATTTTTTTTGTTGAATATTCATCATTTTTTGTATAAACTCATCATTTTTTTTTGTAGGAAACTCATCATTTTTGTAGAAAACTCATCTTTTTTTCCGGGTGACCGGAGGTCGGTGGTCGGAGGTCGGTGGCCGATTGATAGTGGAGAGAGATGATGAACAGTGACATCACTCTATTTGTCTTTTAGTGTTAGTAAGTGTATTTTAGTATTTGGTCATCTTTGAGGTCCTTTTACAGAAATAAGATTCCCACTAGTTCTTTTAGGCCCAAAAACTAGTCTCCAAAACCCTATAGGTCAATCACCCATGGTTTATTTACCGAACGAAGGGGATGTTTTACAATTAAAGTAATAGTTGAAGAGATAGTTTAGGGGTGCATTTAACCCTTTTTTTATATTACAAGGACCTCATATCTATTTCGAAAGACCACACAAGTGTCAGTGTCACTGTCACATGCAATTTAATCCAACATAAAAAAAATAAAAATAAAAACTTAGCCGCCTAGCCCACCAACCCCTCACTCCCCTCACTCCGCCTTGTGTTTCAGTCTTCCTTTAACACCTCAACAACCACAATTCACTCACCAACTCCATTTCTTTATAAACCTTCCCATCAAGCAATTCAAGTCAACAATTAACGCTAATTCAGTCACCAAAAACTCAACAATATCCTAAAATGTCTGCGTCGGGATTATCGTTACAAGGCTCTCGTAACATTGCTTACTCAGACCATTTTGTTGGGATTCAATCAGATTCACATTCCGTTATTTATAAATCAATCTCTTTCTCTTCTCAATTTCACAGTCTCTCTCTAAAGTAAGTTCACTTTTACTGTTCTATTACATATGAGATCGTTAATTTCTAGCCTCTTCGATTGAATTTAGCTGAATGGTCTATACGATCGCGATCAATTTTATTTTTTAAGGCGTTTCAAATGTTTGTGAAATATTAAAATCGAATAAGGAAATGTTAAAAAGATGAAAACTTAAAATAAATGAGATGCACTTTCTGCAGAAAAGCATGCTGAATTTAATCAATGTAATTGTTTCGAAATTCGAAATTCATTGCAGAAAGTTTTACCCTTTTCCTTGAGATAGTAAAAAGTTAGGTAAGTGAAAGGGACAAGAAATCGTGGCGTGTACTCATATGTAGTTTGATACTCAATAAATTGGACAGACAAACATTTTGATCGAAAAGAGTTTCAACTACTCAGCATACAAATTGGACAGATCATAAGTAGGGACATAATTTTTTTAGCTTAGGTAAGATTTTCCTAAAGGGATAAAGAAGAAAAAATCTCAATTATTTCTGAAATTTCTTGAAATAGCAAAAAGTTAGACAAAACTAGAAAGAGATAAAATTTACCCATAGTTTGTCTCGTTACTTTTTAAAATTAAATGCATGGTTATCTTATACTAATTTAATATGATAATATTTTCATTTTCTATGTAGATGTTTAGAAACCAAATTTCAAACACATATAAGAAGAATGGGTTCAATGAGAGTAGAGAATATCTCAAAAGAAATGGAGGTTGATAAATCACTAAGTCCACGTGTTAATTCAGTAAAGCCCTCAAAAACAGTTGCAATTACGGATCAAGCCACTGCTCTTGTACTAGCTGGTGTACCTGTTATTCGATTAGCTGCTGGTGAACCGGATTTTGATACTCCTGCACCTATTTCAGAGGTATTTTATCAAACATTTTATCTTCATTGTTACGTTTTATAGGGTTTATTGCCTTTGGGTAGGTCTATTGTATGCCTTAGGTGGGTCCAGCGAACCTAAGATCAGGGACGGAGCCATATAGAGTGTAGTTTATAAAAATAACTATAGGGACGTATAGTGCATTTTTTGTTTTTTTTTTGTTTTTTTTGTTTTTTTTTGGACGAGTAGTGCAATTTTTGTTTACTACAGGGATTTATAGTACAAGTTTTTCATAATATTTGTTTTTTCTTTGATAAAATATACTATTTAGTATAATATAGGGACTTACAGTGTAATGCAATTTTGGGGGTTTATAGTACAATTTTTTCATAATATAGGGACCCCTAATGCAATTTTTGCATAATATAGTACCTAACGTAAAGTTCAAAGTCATAAAAATAATCCACAGGAAAACTTTCAGATATAATTTGTCAAACACTTCACGTCCCATAAAAGTTCTGGATTTATCCCCCTTACCACGAATTTATGCCCTTATTGTGGGTCCGTCCTAATGTGCTTGATTATTATTATTCATCATTTTTTTTAAATACAGGCGGGAATTAAAGCTATACGTGAAGGTTACACTAGGTATACCCCAAATGCAGGCACTTTAGAGCTACGTTCCGCTATTTGTCACAAATTAAAAGGTAATTTATTTATTTTAATCCGATCTGTATTATTCTATAATCACCTTTCTTTTTGTCTGATTTTTTTTAATAATTTTTTACCGCATTAAATAATAATACTAAACCTTTTTTGGTTATTATTTTTTTTTTTTTTTGAAAATAATAGTTTTGATCGGTAAAATACATCGACCTTTTATTTGCATTATTCTTTTTTTTTTCCAATTTTTTAAAAATTTTCTTTTAGATTTTTTAATTTTTTTTAATTTTTTATTTAAATATTTTTTAACGATTATTGTTTTTAAAATGATATAGAGGAGAATGGACTATCATACACACCAGAACAAATTCTAGTAAGCAATGGAGCAAAACAAAGTTTACTACAAGCATTACTAGCGGTATGTTCACCCGGCGACGAAGTCATTATCCCGGCGCCATTCTGGGTAAGTTACCCAGAAATGGCGCGTCTAGCCGATGCCAATCCTGTAATTTTGAAAACTGAAATATCAAATAATTTTCTATTAGACCCAAAAGATCTAGAATCTAAACTCACGGACAAATCTAGACTGTTGATTCTTTGTTCACCTTCTAATCCTACTGGTTCTGTTTATCCTAAGAAATTACTTGAAGAAATTGCGCAAATTGTTGCTAAACATCCTAGACTTCTTGTAAGTTGACACTTTTTTTTTTATTTTGTATTTTTTATAATTTTGTAATGTTTTATTTTTATTTTTTTACAGGTGTTGTCTGATGAGATATATGAACATATAATTTATGCTCCTGCGGTTCATACTAGCTTCGCTTCTTTACCAGGGATGTGGGAGCGAACTTTGACTGTTAATGGCTTCTCTAAGGTATATTTTTTCGAATTAATTGCACTATAGGTCCCTGTATTATGCGAAATTGCCCCCAGCGTTTTATGGTTTTTAATATAAGTCCCCTTGCTTAAAAAAAAAGTATTATGCGAAATTGCACTATAAGAGTATAGGTTCCTATATTGCGTAAAAATTGGATTATATGTCCAATTACACTATAGAACTAAATATTATACAAAAATTGCAGTATAGGTCTCTATATCATGTAAATAATTGTATTATATGTCCCTATATTAGTATTTTGAGCTAATTGCACTATAGGTCCCTATATTATGTAGAATTGCATTATATGTCCCTACATTATTTTTTCTGAGTTAATTCCACTATAGGTCCCTATATTATGTAATTTTTTGTCCGTACATTATTTTTTCCGAGCTAATTGCAGGTCCCTATGTTATGTGAAAAGTGCATTATAGGTCCCTATATTATGCAATATTGCACTATTGGTCCCTATATCATGGAAAACTTGCATTATATGTCCCTGCATTAGTATTTTTGAACTAATTACACTATAGGTCCCTATATTATGCAAAAAGCGCACTATAGATACCCATGTTATGTAAAAATTGCATTATATGTCTCTATATTAGTTTTTCTTAATTAATTACACCATAAATCCCAATATTATACAAAACAACCTGTATCTTATTATGAGATTTTTTTTAAAGCAAATAAAATAAATTTTAAAGTTACGATGGCCTAAATGAAGATTCTGAAAATTTGACGGGGCGTAAACTAGTAATATATATATATATATATATATATTTCTTTATCCGAGTTTTTTTTAATATTTTAAAACCACATCTCAATGACCCGTGATGTAATTTTTCAGGCTTTTGCAATGACGGGATGGAGACTCGGGTATATTGCGGGTCCCACACACTTTGTTTCCGCGTGCAATAAGATACAAAGCCAGGTATTAATAAATCATTTGTGTGCTTCATGTTCGATCAATTTTGACCGTAATAACAAATTAATTTTTGTTGACTTTTAGTCAACTTCGGGTGCAAGTAGTATATCTCAGAAAGCAGCTGTGGCTGCTTTAGGGTTAGGGTTTGCTGGTGGAGAAGCTGTTAAAGTAATGGTGAAAGCTTTTCGTGAAAGAAGAGATTATTTAATTAAAAGCTTTGGTGATATGGGTGGTATTAAAATCTCTGAGCCTGAGGTAATAATTAATTAAATTTAATTTACTTTTATGAAAAAATATATATTTAATGTTTTTGGTTTTCTCGGTTTTGTAGGGAGCTTTCTATTTGTTTCTTGATTTTAGTTCGTATTATGGAGTTGAAGTGGAAGGTTTTGGTAAAATTGATGGTTCAGAGTCATTGTGTCGTTATTTATTGGATGAGGCTAAAGTAAGAATACATTATACATACACAATCATGTTTTAAATTGAAATTAATGATAGTTGTTTTGTTTTGTTTTGTTTAAGGTTGCACTTGTTCCTGGGGAAGCGTTTGGTGATGACACGTGTATACGTATTTCGTATGCAGCATCGCTTGAGACATTGGAAGCAGCTGTGGAAGGGATTAAGAAAGCGCTTGTGACTCTTAAGCGTGTTGTTCATATTTAATTTTGAGAGTATAATTGCAGATTTTGTATTATAATATGAAGTTTGTTAGTTACAATTTCTGTTGTTGATTTTTCATGGAATTTGTTTGATGGAGAATGATACTATGTGAAATGGTGAAATTAATATAGTATGCAGTTGGAATAACTTTTAATAATGATTTAAATCTTAAGAAAGGGAAAAGTTATAAGTATATACGAGAGCACAAAACCGAAGGGAGGGATTAAGGAGGGATTCTTTATTAAAGGATAGGAAGGGAGAGTATAACAAGGGAATGGAAAGGAGAGTATTTAATCTTGTTTGGATTGAATAAAAAGAGAAGGGAGGATTTTATTAAAGGATAACATTTATCCGGTGTTTGGATTAGAAGAATAATGGAAGGAAGGGATTCTTTTTATAACTAAATGACTCATATACCCCTATTAAAATATTTTATAAAGAAAGAATAAGGGTAACTTAGACATTACAACGTAATAAAAGAATCCTTCCTTCCTAATCCCACCGAATTGGAGGGATTGAATATATGGGATAGTAAGGGATTGCAAGTATCCTTTAATAAACTATCCCTTCTACTTATTTCCAAAACAAACAAGGGATGGGATTGTCATTATCCTTTAATACAATCCCCTCCCTCCCAATCCCTCCATCCAAACATACGGTAAGCGTGACCAAAGCATTTCTCTGCCCTAACCCGACCCATGAATCTAACCCAAACCAATAATCTAACCAAACCATTTCCTTACCCCAACCTACTATTACCCAAACCATCAAATTTATTCAACTATTCTATCAAACTCATTTACTCAACCTTTCATTTACTCTTTCAACCCATCTAGTGTATTGATTAATTCATGTCTGGATCACCAAAACCCGTTGACCACCATTGACTACCCGCCAATGTCATCGGAGAAAGAACCAAGTGTTCGAAAAAAAGAACTGCGTGCTTGTTGGGTAATAATCTAAAAATAAAAATCATTTTTCATAAATTTAAAGCTCTACATTCTAAGCTGTGGCTTAAAATGTGAGAAATGCGTCATATAATATGTGAATTTGCATGATTAGTCTCTTTGAGACATTTTCAGTCCCTTTGAAAAATACAAATTTAAGGGACAAAATATATAATTTTGATTAATTCAAATTTCTAAACTAGAAAATAAGAATTAAAATATGGGAGATGCACCCTATAATATATGAATTTGCATAATTAGTCTTTAAGACATTTGTTATATGGTCTCTTTGAAAAGTATAAATTTAAGTGATAAAAATGTATTTTTGATAAATTTAATAGTTTACATTCTAAATTTTGATTAATAATATACGAATTTGCATAATTAGTTGTTACGAGACATTTTTTTATAAGGTCCTTTTGAAAAAAAAAACACAATGTTGATAAATTCAAATTTTTTACATTTAAAATTATGACTTGAAAAGTGAAAAATGCATCATATAGTTTGCGAATGTATATAATTAGTCTCTTATTTGTTATTCTCTTTGAAAAGTATGAAATTTTTCTTGACATAAAAACCAAAACAAATACAGTAAAGTCTAACCAACATCTCTTTTTATACAAATTCTAAAGAGAAACATATAAGATTCCAGTAACAATATTTCCAACCACCCCGATAGGTTTATATTTTGCGTAACACATTTGGAAAGAGCATCTGCCACCTTATTGACTTCTCGTTTGATGTGTTTAAATTTCCAATTCGGGAACTGTGCCCTTCATTTTCATCGCTTCAGAAGTCATAGTTTGGATTCTCCAATTAATTCCCTTATTGTTGTTAATACCTTGAATGATCTCAAGGTTGTTAGAATTAAAAGAACAACCCTGTAGGCTGTAGCCCGAACCCAGCTGCTGCTCTCATTGCCAATAAAATGGCTAAATTTCCCCTTCCATATTGGAATTCACCATACATCTTTTCATAAACTTATGATGAATTTATCTTGATGATTAACTGTTATTGAAGCCACCTAGCTGGTTTCCATTTTTTTGGTGAATGAAGAGTCATTCATCCAAATAGTCTATGCTTCATCCTTAGAGATATAATCCTCCATGGTTTCTTTATTTTCGACCAACATATCCAATCTCTGAATTTAAGTGATAAAAAATGTATTTTTGATAAATTCATCCTCCATGAGTGTGATAAAAATCAATACTAAATAGGAGGAGAATCTATCCGCAAGTGTATGGGTCGTTCCAAGTAATAGATAAATATAAGAGATTTTGTCTCAGGTACTGCTAGGTATAACCATTGTGTTCAAGGGATAAGTAGAAGTAATTGCAAGTACGAAAATAAAAGATAAAAGATATTTTTGTTTGGTTTTCAAATATTAAACTACTGGACGCAAATAAATAAATTACTAAGTTAACTAGAAGTAAATGAATTAAAAACTATAAGTTTGAGACACAAGGATGAGAGGTGTACTTGAATCTCGCAAGGGATCCACCTAAATTCATACAATTAATGCTTCCGTTTAAGGGTCAAATTGGTATTTGTGTATTAGTCGGGACCCTAAATTCTCCTAACTTCCGTCATGGTAGACTTAGGAGCTATCCTTCGGTATTACAAACCCCGTCAGGGCGATTATAAGCTACTTTCGGATGTTGAAGTGTTTTACCCAATTGGCTGCGTGGCTAGTCAATACCGTCAGGATCATTGGCGAATACCACACGTCTATTACCTAGGTCTGTAATTAAACCCCCCGTCAAGGTGATCACCTCCACTAGTGAATAGCCTAATTACTAATACCTAATTCTAATTGCCCAAATTAAAAGTAGTAAACAAGCTTGCGATAATAGTCGATACAAAAAATCAGGGTTTAACCCATGTTGCGGTTCTCAAGCACTAAATGTTTAGCTCATACTCGAATTAAAAAAAATAAGGAAATTAAAAACATACTTGTTTCCTATAACATAAATAAGATAAAAAATCTAATTAAAGGAATGGGTTGAGCTGTTGTTGAAGAAAAATAAATTCTTCAGCTCTTCCTATGCCTTCTGCCTTTTTGCTATCTTCTGGATTTTGAAAATTATGAAGCGTACTAAAAAAAGAGGTCTAAATGGCTTTTTATACTAAGTAAAATCAGATTGGGCCTTTATCTTATTTAATTAAATTAAAAAGGCCCAAGTCCAATTAGTAATTCCCGTAACTGCTGTATACACTCCAGTAAAATGGGTGTAACTTTTGCGTCTTAAGTCTAAATCACCTGATTCCAATCCTCAATTCGAGCTAATTTAGAGGCACCTTTTTCATTTGAACCACTAGGCCTGGTTCAGCACTATTTGGGCTTGAAGGCAGCTTGAATTGACAACTTTCTATTTCTTATGCTCCTCTTCATTTCTTTGAGTGGTACATTTTTCTCTTTTGACCTCTCCTTTTGATCTAAGACTTTAAACTTCATTTCTCCTCCTCATCTTGGTGCTTCCTAGCATCCATGCACCTTATAACTTCATGCTAAAACAAACGAATTAACGCATAAAAGCTCTAAAAACCCAAATAATATAATTCTGAGGGAAGAAACTATATGCCAAAATAAGCTCAAAAGTCTATGCTAGCCTAACCTTGTTTTTAATCTCGTTTTAATATTCGACAAATCATTATTTAACTAAAATTATTTTACGGGTTATAAATATTCATGTTTTGATACTTAAAAATGTTTTCTAAAACTCCTAGTAATATAGCTTTTTTAGTAAACTCTTTAATATCCATAAAAACCTTTAACTTGAGCCTTTTTAGTGTATGGGTGCGGTACACCAGACCTTCAGTGCGGTACACCGCAGTGACACGGACTCCACCACAGATCATGGCTAGTCCGCAACAAAAACAACTGAAATAAGCGAAAGTTCATGCGGTACACCAGACCAACCCCGCGGTGCACCGCAGGTAAGGGTTTCTTCAGCAAAGAACAAGACAAAAGGCATATAACCGTTGGGTGTTAAATCTATCCGTTAGACACATGGCTTTTGACCGTTGGGGGCTTATTTCAGCTACAAATAAGAGCTCATTGGAGGCACAACTTACACCTTTCATCTACCAATCTTAAGAGCTACTATTGTTATCATTCAAGAAGGTTTTCAAAGAGCATTCAAGTCATATCTACACATTTAAGCTACATAGTTATATCTACTCTTTAAGGAGTCTAGCTACAAATATTGTATCACCACTTAAACATTTTTCTTTCCTCTTAATTCTTACCCTTGTATTAGATTAAGAGAGTATTGTGAGTATAGTTAGTATACTTGGTTCCTTGTGTTTGTGATAACACAAGTGGTTTGCTTCAAGGTTGTGAAGTGGTTGTAAAGGGTTTGTAATCTCACCCGGGTTGAAGAGATACGAAGATTATATTGAGAATCTTGCAAATCCTAAGGGGGACTCCTTAGGTAGTGGATGTAGGGAAACCGAACCACTATATATCGTTGTGTATCTTTCTATCCCTACACTATTTATTTTCCGCACTCTATATGCTTGATAAAATGCTTACATGAATAGTTTACTTATATTGTCTCTTAGTATGATCTAGTTTATAACTATCTAGTTTACTAAAGCAATAGGATTTAAATTAGCCTTTAATTTTATTTACTTGAAATAAAATTACCCGATTAATTTTCATAGTCCTATTCAACCCCCTTCTAGGACGCATATAGTATATCAGTCTATCTAATAAGTCTAATTTCTACTTAAAATTATGTCTCCTAAGGACATCACTAAGGTAATTTATCAAAAAAGGGAGACATCACTAATGTTGCAAAGAGCTTTAGAATTTAAAGACATATTCACTAACATTAATAATGCACACTTTAATGGTAACTTCCTAAGTACCAATGATTGAGTTGTTTTCAAAGAACTAGTGGGATTTTTAGAGCCATTTAGCTTTGCCACTACAACATTATTAACCATATACTATCCCACCAGTCATTTAGTCTTAAAGAAAGTCTATGATTTAGGTATGCATATGTAGAATTACAAAATGGCCGCCGAGATAAGCACAATAATGGATCCCATGATGGAAAAATCCTTAAAGGACTACGAGCCGTACTTTTTTTTTTCTTGTCAGAATACGAGCCGTACTAAAAGGAAGGTGTTAAATAACCCATTATGATAGTACTATCATAGGTGCAATGAAAACCATTGCTCCAAAGTAAGGTGTGACGTGACCCAACTTCAACTTATTATATTAGTGTTGCAATAGAGTTCCTCGACTAGCAAATATTAGGACCGAATGATGGTGACTTTATAATATTAATATAATATTTTGTAATTAAATTTTTTTTCCTACTTAATTATTAAGGTCTACGCACCTTAGAATCAAGACATTCTTCAATTCGTTGATCATGAACAAATTTTATTTAGTCATTCATCCTCTTATTATATTATAGCACTATTTGGGTTGACCTATTTAATTTATCTTCATCTCCACTAAAGAAATCACAAATTTTCTTAGACCAAAACAAAATTCTGTAGGTGAAATATTCACTGTTCGAAATGAAAAGAAATTAAAGGCAATTCAAAACAGAAAATAGAAAAATTGATTTAAAGCGTCAACTAGCTATTACAAACGAAAATCAGAACTTACACGGAATACAAAGCAACGATTACACGTAAATAAGCGAAAAACGGTTACACGGAAATAAGTCTAGCGTTTAAAAGATATTCCGGCGTGCCAGTATCTTCAAACGGAAAAGACTAGAGGACTACAACTACTATGGTTTATCTCTGAGAAGTGAGTAGGTAGGGGAGAGCGTTTTTGCTTTAGCTTTTTGATTTTCGTAGTCGATACTGCTGAGGAGTGAACTCTATTTATAGGGGAAGGGGGAGTTTGAAACCTTTGACCAAAGTAACGGACCAATTAATTCCACGATTCCCTCCTACTAATTGATTGACCGTTTTCTGATTTGATTCTCTTAATCCCACGTTTTAGTTGACTCCTCTAATCCACACGTTTTGGATTCATGTGTAACTGCTAGTTGACTTGGCCAGCTGATGGATTAACCTTTAACGCACGCGTGATTTGTGGAATCTTTGATTTTACGTTTTACCTTGGTTTGATTGCTAATGACCCTATAATAGCTGATGGTAAAACTTGATTCATTTTTCATTTTTTGACTCCCCAAACTCCCCAAACTCCCCAAACTCCCCACGAACCACGACTCACGACCCACGCCCACGCCGCCGCCGGTGCCGGTGCCGGGCCGGGCCGGGCGGGTGGGTGGTGGTGGTGGTGGTGCGCGCGTGTGGCCTTCTCCATTGCTTTTCCATGTTCATGGTGTTGGGCTCTTTGGAAGCTAATGCCATCACATTTGTTAAAAATCCTTTTTGCCTCTTCCTTTCTACCGATGTGGGATAAATCCATTTCCACTTTAAATGGTCCAACAATCCCCCACACATTTGAAGTGTCAACAGAGGTTTGGAGAGAAAGTGATCAGGTTTCCACGACTTTCAGCGTTTGGGTGAATTGTACTTAAGTGCCAATATCTTTCGATTTGAATTGTCACGTAGTGAAGTGAGGCAACCACCGAATTCCGTTTAAAGTGAACCTAGTCTTGAACTTTAACGGTTTCCGATAGAGGCCCTCACAACACATACTCTACCCTGCTGAAAGTTATGGTCTCCTCGAACCTCACCTTTCAGTTTAGTTCATCAAGTCCTTCTCTAAGAACCACCCTTGTGGGCTATGAACTTTGTGGATACCTTTATTTACATTTGTTCAAGGACGTCTCCTTGACATTTTGTTTATAAAGGTTTGGGGTTTTGCTACTACCCTTGAATTCATCAAGTCCTTCTCAAAAGGACCACCATATAGGCTATGAATTCTGATTCATCAAGTCCTTCTCGAAAGGACCACCACAAGTGGCTATGAATCCATATTGCTTTAGTTTTATGCCATAGGGATGAATGGAGATCATCTTGAGTCAAGAGTCACATGATCCCCATTAATGGGTCTCAACCCCATCCCCCTCGACGTATCCAGAACTACTCTCCTGGGTAGGCCTTTGGTAAAAGGATCAGCGAGATTTTCTTCTGATCGTACATACTCCAAGGCTATCACACCATTCTTCAGTAACTGTTTTACTGAGCCATGTCTGATGCGTATATGTCTCTTCTTTCCATTGTAAGCACTTTGATGAGCAACTGCAATGGATGCTTGTGAATCACAATGGATACACACAGGTGTGGCCTTACCTTCCCAAAGGGGCACATCTGCTAAGAGACTTCTCAACCACTCAGCTTCTTGTCCAGCCATCTCTAGTGCTATAAACTCAGACTCCATAGTGGAGCGTGCTATACAAGTCTGTTTAGAGGAATTCCACGATATAGCACCTCCTCCTAAGGAGAAAACATAACCACTGGTGGAGTTAACTTCGTCATTGTCAGAGATCCAGTTTGCATCACAGAATCCCTCAAGAACTGCAGGGAAAGAGCTGTAATGTAGTCCTAGGTCCATAGTACCTCGCAGGTACTTTAGAAGACGACGAAGTGCAACCCAGTGGTCATTACTCGGGTTATGAGTATAGCGACTAAGTCTACTGACGGCGTAGGCAATATCGGGTCGAGTGTAGTTCATTAAGAACATCACACTACCTATGATTTTGGCATATTCATTTTGGGATACAGCATCTCCAGAATTTTTAGATAAATGAATACTAGAATCATAGGGAGTATTTACAGGTGTCACCTCAAAGGAGTCGAATTTCTTCAACATCCTTTCTATGTAATGAGACTGACTCAGGGAAATACCATTACTGCTCCTAATGATTTTTACCCCAAGAATTACATCTGCTTCTCCCATGTCTTTCATGTCAAACTTAGAAGACAAGAAGCGTTTGGTCTCATTTATGGTATGAAGAGAAGTGCCGAAGATGAGCATGTCATCTACATACAGGCAGATGATAGTACACTCTGATCCTCTTACTTTGGAGTAAACACATGAGTCAGAAGTGTTGACCACAAACCCATTGGAGATAAGGGTACTATCGAGTTTTTCATACCATTTTTTGGGTGCCTGTTTTAAGCCATACAAAGACTTCTTCAACTTGCACACCTTATCCCATTGACCAGGAACCACACACCCTTCAGGCTGGGCCATATAGATCTCTTCATCTAGGTCCCCATTCAGAAACGCAGTCTTAACATCCATCTGATGTATGACAAGTTTGTGAATGACCGCAAGAGCGATGAGGGTCCTAATGGTGGCGATTTTGGTCACAGGGGAATAAGTGTCGAAGTAATCAAGGCCTTTCTTTTGGGTGAAACCCTTAATGACAAGCCTAGCTTTGAATTTTTCTATTGAGCCATCAGGTCTCAACTTTTTCTTAAAAATTCATTTGCTATTTATGGGTTTGCTGCCTTTGGGTAAGTCAGTTAATTCCCACGTATGATTACTTCTAATAGACTCAAGTTCGCTATTGATAGCTTCTTTCCAAAAACTAGCATCTACCGATCTCAAAGCATCGGTATAAGTTTTTGGGTCTTCCTCCATGAGGAGACAGGTGACAACCTGTTCGCTTATCAGGTCAATGTGAAAACCTTCGGTTAAGAAGGCTGTGATAAAATCAGGTCCGAAACTGGTCTCGGTCCTGTGCCTCTTACTCCTCCTAAGTTCTTCCTCAGGAATACTACTAGGCACATAGGAGGTAGAGGGGTCAGGGGCACTATCACATAAAGGAACATTAACCTCATCAGATAAGTTACTAGAAGACAAAGGAGCATCAACACTATGCAAAGTTTTCAAAGGGAAGATGTTTTCAAAAAATTCAGCATCTCTAGATTCAAAAACGGATTTATCATCTTATGATAGGAATCTATAGGCTGCACTATTCTGAGCATACCCTATGAAAACGGAGTCTATGGTTTTGGGTCCAACAGTGACTGTTTTAAAATCGGGTAGTTTGACTTTAGCCAGACACCCCCACACTTTTAAAAATTTCAGGTTAGGTGGAAACCCTTTCCACATCTCGTAGGGGGTCTTATCTAGGGATTTATGGGGTACCCTATTAAGGACATAACATGCTGATAGAACAGCTTCCCCCCACATGTTGGTTGGTAAACCTGAACTTATTAACATAGCATTCATAGTCTCTTTAAGGGATCTATTTTTCCTCTCAGCTATGCCATTTTGTTGGGGTGTATAGGGGGCACTAAGTTCGTGGATTATCCCATTTATTTCACAAAACTCTTTAAGTGAATTAGAACTATATTCGCCTCCTCTATCTGACCTAAGTCTTTTGATTTTACAGTCTAGTTGATTTTCTACTTCAGCTTTGTATTTTAAAAACGCGTTTTCCGCCTCGTCTTTAGTTTTAAGAAGATACACTTTAGTGAACCTAGAGTAGTCATCTACAAAGGTTATATAGTAAAGTTTTCCTCCTCTACTAGCGGAGTTTTTAAAATCAGCTAAGTCAGAATGCACTAATTCAAGGAGACTAGTCTTTCTAGTGGTCACGGGCTTAAAGGGCTTCTTCGCAAGTTTGGACTCAACACAAATTTGACATTTGGAAAAGTCATCTATTTTATTGAGGGGTATTAGTCCAAGTTCTTTAAGCCTTTTAATAGAAGAGATATTAAGGTGACCTAGTCTACCATGCCAAGTGTCAAGAGATTCAACAACATAAGCAAAATCAGAGGCATTCTCATTCATTGGTACAGTATTTAAAACAAACAAACCACCATTCATGTACCCTTTCCCCACAAATTCATCATTTTTGGTAATAACCATTTTCCCCCCTTCAAATACAAGTTTAAGGCCTACTTTATTAAGAAGAGCTCCGGAAACAAGGTTCCTACGGAGACAGGGGACGAAGAGAACATCATTCAACTCTAAGGTTTTACCAGAAGTGAGTTTGAGAGAAACCTGTCCTTTACCGAAGACCATGGCGCTTGAGGAGTCACCCATGTAAACAAATTCACCATTTGTTGCTTCTTCGAATTTCTTGAACATGGATCTTGTTGAGCAGAAATGACGAGAGGCTCCAGTGTCAAGAATCCACTCGGTTTTGTTCTCAATTAAGTTTACCTCAACCATCACTGCAGCAATAACTTCTTCGGTCTCGACCAGATTTGCGGCAGGTTTGGGACCTTGATCAGCTCTAAGTTTGCACTCGAAAGCCTTATGTCCTTCCTTCCCACAACAGTAACACGCTCCTTTGGGTTTTTGAATCTTACCAGAGGTTTTGAACCCACCACCTTTGGAGTTGCCGCGATTCTTGTTTCCCCCAGATTTGGATTTTTGTGGCCTTGTTGTTTACCCTTTCCTTTGAACCTGCCTTTGTTACCTTCACTAGAACTTTCAACAAGATTAGCTTTGGAGGATTGAGTAGGAAAAGAGATAGACCTGTCTTTGAGTCGATTAGCCTCTTCGACTTGAATGTGGCTAATCAGCTCTTGTAGTGTCATTTCCTTCTTCTTGTGCTTCAGTTGATTACGGTATTCGCTCCAGGAAGGTGGGAATTTTTCTAGCAAGATATTGGCTTGGAGAATTTCACACATTTTCATACCTTCAGCAATCACATCTGCGCAAAGGTTCTCATAGACGTGGAGTTGTTCGGTCATGGGTTTCTGATCGGTGAGACGAAAGTTGTACCAAGCCCCAGTGACATATTTCTTTTTACCCGAATCCTCAGCCCCATATTTTTTCTCAAGTGTCTCCCAGATGATCTTTGCCGATTTTTCTTTGGCAAGAAGATAAAAAATGAGGTTTGAGACATTGTTCAACATCCACCCACGAGCCATGGTATTAGCTCGTTTAAACCTGGCTTCCAGAGCAAGATGCCTAGTCTGTTCTTCTTCAGTGGGAACCCCATTGTCCACTAATTGTGGAGGATCCTCGTATAAAACGAAGTCCAGTTCGTACTGTTCAAGACAGATAAGGATCTTTTGTGCCCAACGTTTGTAGTTGGAACCATTAAGGGATTCCACCTGATTCACGTTGGGAAAAGCCTTTGCATTCAAGGATGAAGCAACTGCCGTGTTTTGAAAAGCCATTTCAGAAAAAAGGAGAACGGTGAAAAACAAAAACCGGGATATCTTTTAAAATTGTATGGTGAAATATTCACCGTTCGAAATGAAAAGAAATTAAAGGCAATTCAAAACAGAAAATAGAAAAATTGATTTAAAGCGTCAACTAGCTATTACAAACGAAAATCAGAACTTACACGGAATACAAAGCAACGATTACACGTAAATAAGCGAAAAACGGTTACACGGAAATAAGTCTAGCGTTTAAAAGATATTCCGGCGTGCCGGTATCTTCAAACGGAAAAGACTAGAGGACTACAACTACTACGGTTTATCTCTGAGAAGTGAGTAGGTAGGGGAGAGCGTTTTTGCTTTAGCTTTTTGATTTTCGTAGTTGATACTGCTGAGGAGTGAACTCTATTTATAGGGGAAGGGGGAGTTTGAAACCTTTGACCAAAGTAACGGACCAATTAATTCCACGATTCCCTCCTACTAATTGATTGACCGTTTTCTGATTTGATTCTCTTAATCCCACGTTTTAGTTGACTCCTCTAATCCACACGTTTTGGATTCATGTGTAACTGCTAGTTGACTTGGACAGCTGATGGATTAACCTTTAACGCACGCGTGATTTGTGGAATCTTTGATTTTACGTTTTACCTTGGTTTGATTGCTAATGACCCTATAATAGCTGATGGTAAAACTTGATTCATTTTTTGACTCCCCAAACTCCCCACGACCCACGACCCACGCCCACGCCGCCGCCGGTGCCGGTGCCGGGCCGGGCCGGGCGGGAGGGTGGTGGTGGTGGTGGTGCGCGCATGTGGCCTTCTCCATTGCTTTTCCATGTTCATGGTGTTGGGCTCTTTGGAAGCTAATGCCATCACATTTGTTAAAAATCCTTTTTGCCTCTTCCTTTCTACCGATGTGGGATAAATCCATTTCCACTTTAAATGGTCCAACAAATTCAACATCTAAAATTTAATAAAGCTACTAAATGTTATAGATTTGATTGTACATAAGTCTAACTTGGTCTCTGTCCCTAGAGTCACTTGGCTGATGGATACATGAGCCACCACCCATATAAGTGTCTCATTTCCCAACCAAAAAGAAAGTGTCTCATTTCAACTATCTTTGTTTCCATCCACTTATATATATATATATAATTTCATTTACTAGAATTGCTATATATTACCTTTTTTTGTTTCATCCATTTATCACTCTCTATGTATCAACTAATATGGCAATAAAAAAAGAAAGAAAAAATAATAATTTTAGAGAAAAATGTTATTATTGGTGTTTAAAAATTCTACACAGAAAGTGATACATAAGTGAAATAAAAAGAAGTTATATTTACTCTTCATCTATAGAGGCAACAAAAATAGGAACATATATATGAAGTGAAATATTTCAAGGTTATTCTCGATTTTGACGTTTAGAACTACAAATCACAATCATTCTATTGCTGATTAGAAGAAACTTGATATTTATTTCATCTCTAAAAAATTTGGTTACATAGTTTCTTATAGTTTTAATGTAATAGGGGACAAAGTGTGAAACCAAGCCGTGTTATTTCTTGGAGGTACAGGGTTCGAATCCCCTCAGCCGTGTTATTTCTTGAGCCCTTAAAGGAGGTAAGCAAGGGGTTCATGGTTCGAGTCTCCTCCCTGAACATGGGTAACCTAGTTCTGATTAAGTGGGAGTATGCATGAGGAGGCGTGTATATTTCCTATGGGATTAGTCGTGGTGCGCGTAAGCTGGCCCGGACACCCATACATCGGAAAAAAAAAAAAAGTTATGTAAGTTGAAAATTGTGAATTTAAGTGTGAATTGCCAAGTCAACAAAAATTAGGTCCAAGAGAACATTGACTAGTGAGAAATCATACCTTTTGACACAAATAATCAGGTCATACTTCCTTCATTTTTTAATATTTAAAATTTTAAAGTTTTTTATATATTAAAAAATCTAAAAAATAAAAAAGATTTAATTAAAAAGTATCAAATTAACCCTATTTATAAAAAAGAAAAAATTAAATAATTATGTATTGAGGAATTTTAAAAGAAGGTAAATATAATAAAAAAGTATTTATTTCAAAACTTCAAATATCACATATAATAGCAATAGATTTTTTTAGATAAAGTGTCAAATATTAAAAAATGAAAGAAGTATTTCAAAAACTAATGTAAAAAGTCAACATAATAAATCTTTTGAAAGAATGATTACACAAATTTTTATTTTTTTATTTTTTTTGTTTCATTAATTAATTTTGCCTGGGCAAATGGGTAATTATTTCTTAATAAAGTCAGGACAAAGTTAAAATCTCTATCAGATAGTTTGGGTCAATTACCACATAATTTTTATTGATTTAAATTAATTTATATATATATGTTCATATTAATATTTATTATTGTAAATATAAATTATATTATATAATTTTATTTAGAGATTTTGACCCAAGAGATCTTGAACACACATCCCTTTTATCTAATTTAATCCTCTTCTTTTGTTCTTCTTATTAGGGACCTCAATAAGATTTTAACACTATAGGCTAAATTCTCAATTACATTCCTACCTCTTTTTGTTTTTTCCCTACTATATATACTAAATTTTGTTTTTTATAAATCTCAAAAATCATTTCCCATCACATTCTTTCTCTCTTCTGCTGCTTCCCTAACCTCTCTCCTCTCTCACCAAATCCAACTGTATTCCGGCGAGCACCACCACCTCCCTCCTCCCTCATGAACCTCCACCGTAGCACCGCCATCGCACTCCCTCATGAACCTCCATCGTAGCACCACCATCACAGCAGATCGAGCTCCCTTCATCTTCGTGAGCGGCCATGGCAGATCGAGCTAAGCACACTTCAAGGTCTCCAGCAAAATGTTTTTGAGGTCCACTTTTGAGCTGCAGCAGATCTAGATATGCTTCCTTGTTTGAGATCCAAGCGAGCTCTGGCAAAGCAGCAGCGGTCTCCGGTGAAGTAGCAGCAAAGCAGCCAGCTCAGATGAGATATGTTCGTGAGCCAGCGCGTCCTTCTTCCCCGGTGAGGGGTTTCCTTCGTCTCCTCGTGCTTAACAGTTGAATCGTACTTTTTCTCCGGAAAGGTGAGTTCAGATCTGTTCCAGTTCGTAGGTCACGAACAGAGGCGAGTCTTCAAGCAGTGAACGGAGAAATGGCGGTGGTGAACAAGTTGCTGCGCGAGGAGGTTCGTAACTATTCGCCGAAGTTGCTTTCTTCTCCGGTTGCTGCTGTGACGCGCAACGAGCTCTAGTGACGCATAAAAGTTCGAGATCCAAGCGTTTTCCATCAAAGCAGAGATCCAAGCGAGATCTCCTTCATTGTGTTGCAGTGCTTTTTTTTTGATTCATCGTCTTTTTTACGCTTAGAATAGTTTTTTTTAAATTTTTTAGCTAGTAAATAGTAATAATGGGATGTAAAGTGATTTTTAGCTTTTATTTAAGTGAATAAATGATTATTATGACTATTTACCTTTTGCTTTTTTAGCTATACTCACCATTTTATATCTATACTCATCATTTTTTGATAGAGTAATACTCATCATTTATTATGAGTACTCATCATTGATTTTACGAAACTCATCAAAATTTTGAAACTCATCAATTTCTCCAAAACTCATCATTTTTTTCGGTGGCCGGAGGTCGGTGGTCAGTGGTCGGAGGTCGGAGGTAGGTGGGCAGTGGAGAGAGAAGATGAACATTGACATCAATTGTTTTGTCTTTTAGTGTTTGTAAGGGTTTTTGTATTTGGTCATCTTTGAGGTCCCTTTAAAGAAGTAAGATTCCTACTAATTTCTTTGTGGCAGGAAAATAGTCTCCAAGACCCTACAGGTCAATCACCCTTTTATTTATAATAATTTTCAAAAATAATATATAGTTGAAATATTTCATAAAATTCTATAACTTTATTTTACTTATGCATAAATTTTAATTAAATTATAAGTTTTATATTAATATTTTTTATAAGAAATATGTATACTAATTTAAAAGAATGATATATCCTTAAATATACTAAAAAATTCTATCATTTTTTTAATTTATTTTATTAAACTATAATTTTAGAAAAAACTAATTTTTATTTTAAATAACATTGAAGTGTCATTTTAAGAAGTACTTAACATATATATATATATATATATATATATATATATATATATATATATAACTTTTTAAATATAAAAATATTTTAACTTTAATTTTTTGTATCGGTTATTAATTCTATTTTTTAATTATAATTTTACATGATTATTAAAATAAAATTTATTACTACTATGATGAATTTTGTCCATATTTATTATTTTTTAATATCATAAAATGGTTTAAATTAAAATTTCATTTAAGCCTTTCAAATATACTGTTAAATGATAGAGGAAATAAAGAGGAAAAGCTTAGAGAAGACGAAGAACAAAGAAGAGAATAATGAAGAAAATGATAGCTGTTTTATTGAGTTTGATCAATGTAGTATATATATATACAATTCAGCTTGTATATCATCTAGTTACAGCTGTAAGCAGTTGTTCTAATAGATGTCATAACAAAACTAACTAACTAATTATTTACACACAAGTCCTTTATCTTTTACTATGTCTATTTTCTGCATTTGAGTTTGTTCTAATAGCGAGTTCATACTCCAAGATCCCCCCACAAGCGGAAGATGGATGTTAGTAAGATTCAGCTTGCTAATATTGTTATGAAAATCAAGAGAACCTAATGGCTTAGTGAAATTGTCAGCCAATTGTAATGATGAAGGAATAAAAAAAAGCTTGATAGTTCCATCATTGATTTTTTCACGTGTGATTTTACAATCAATATCAACGTGTTTAGTTCGTTCATGCTAAATTGGATTAGTAGACATAGAAATAGCGGATTTACTGTCTGAATATACATGAGCTGAAGATTGATGAGAATAGCCATAATCATTTAAGGCATATAGCAACCATTGAATTTCACAAGTTGTAGTTGCGAGAGCTCTGTATTCAGCTTCAGCTGATGATCTACTAATGGTGGATTGTTTCTTACTCTTCCATGAGATCAAAGAATCACCTAAGAAAATACAATAGCCTGTGATACTTCTTCTTGAGTCCAAACATCCGGCCCAATCACTATCGCAATACACTTTTAATTTGATAGCTGAATCAGAGGAGTAGAATATACCTTGTCCAATAGTTAGTTTAAGATAACGCAAAACACGTTGTGCAACATTCCAATGATTTATGGAAGGTTTGGAAGGAAATTGACTTAAACAAGTTATAGAATAAGTCAAATTTGGTCTAGTAATAGTAAGATATAACAATCTACCAATTAACCTTCTGTAAGATGATGCATTATCTAACAAATCAATATCATCTTGTTTGAGTTTCAAAGTCGACTCCATTGGAAAAGCATCTGGTTTTGATCCAAGAACACCACACTCATTAAGGATGTCAAGAGCAAATTTTCTCTGACATAGATAAATACCCTTAGTATTTCTTGCAACTTCAATCCCAAGAAAAAAATTCAACTCTCCTAAGTCTTTAATAGTGAATTATGAGTGAAAGAAGAGTTTGATCTTGTTGATTTCAGATATAGAGCTGCTAGTGATGATTATATCATCTAGATACACAAGTAGTGCAATGAAATTTGAAAAAGTACCTTTAGTAAATAAACTGAAGTCACTATTGGAATGTATGAAACCAAAAACAACAAGAGCAGCAGAAAGCTTGGCAAACCATTGTCTAGAAGCTTGTTTTAAACCATATAAACTCTTGTTTAATCTGCAGTCTGAGTTAGGAGGAGCATTAAGACCATGAAGTACCTTCATGTATACTTCTTCATTAATTCTCCATGAAGAAATGCATTATTTACATCAAGTTGGTGTAAATTCCATTTGTTTGAAGAAGCAAGAGCAATCATTAGTCTTATAGAAATTACTTTTGCAACACGTGAAAAAGTATAAAAAAAGTCCAAACCTTCTTGTTGATTGTAAACCTTAGCAACAAGCCTTGCTTTATGTCTTTCATGTGTACCATCTGCTTTATTTTTAAGCTTAAAAACCCACTTACTTCCAATATGATTCATTGTTTCAGTATAAGGAACAATGGACCAAGTTTGATTAGCTTCAAGAGCTGAAAGCTCACTTTGAATGGCTTTCATCCACTCAGGTGAAGTTGAAGCTTGTTTATAGGATGTGGGTTTAGTTTGAGAACTAATAGAGGCTACAAAATGATTATAGGATGGAGATAAACGAGATGTAGATAAAAAATCCTGGATAGGATACATGCTAGAGGATTTTGTCTGAGAATTTGTTGATGTAAAGGATGAGTAGAGAGCTTTGGTGGGACATATGTAATCTTTTAGGTAGGCAGGGGCATTTCTTGTTCTAGTAGGTTTGTTTAATGTAGGAGGGTTAATATTTTGTGATGGAGGAAGGTTGGATGAGGATGAATTAGGAGGTGAAGTAAGAGTAGAAGTAGAGGTTTGTACATGAAGGGTGGTGGTCTTTGATGTTATCTCAGTGTAGGTTGAGCTTGAAGGTGGGAAGAGGAATGTATGAAGATTATTTGGTGGATATGTGTTAGAAAAGGGGAAGATAGATTCATGAAAAACAACATTTCTAGATATAAATGTTGTATTAGTTTCAATATTCAAAAGTTTATAGCCTTTTGTGTGGAGAGGGTAACTCAAGAAAACACATTTTGTAGCTCGAGAGTCAAACTTGGTTCTACCTTGTTTCAAAGTGGAGGCAAAACATAAACACCCAAACACTCTTAGATGACTAAGTGTAGGAGGTTTATCATATAGAATCTGATATGGAGATTTATTGTGTAAAAGAGGAGTAGGTAACCTGTTAATAATGTGAGTTGATGTGATTATAGCTGGTGTCGCCTAGGGTGTGATAAAAATAAGATCAATTTAAGTATGGAAAACTATGCACTCTCACCCTAGACAGGCACAGTACTGCAAGTATTACAGGACGTATGCAAGTTTTAATGATAAGTAGAGTTCGTTCTCAGGGACTTAAGTGTGTTAAACGCGTAGGAACAGATAACGAGTAAAAGTAAATAACTAGAAAACAGAAAATTAAATATTTGGTTTTTCGAATTTATAAATTAAAACTAAGTAAAACTAAGAAAATAAAGACAATAAAGTAAAAGATTAAGAATATGAGATGAGAAGTATAGCTTAGGTTTTGCTAGTATGCACTAATCCTTCTAATTCTATCTATAGATCTAGTTCATAAGGGAGAATATTAGCTCTTGGTAATACTTAGTCAGGATTCTAAATTCCACTACCTTAGACCTTGAGAGCGACTAAGGGGGCTACGTCACAACCAAGAAGTGATTTAAAATAGGGTTATCAAACGCCACTAAGGCCCTAAGCAAATACTGCAAGTCTTGGTGATACGGTGGTTAAAACAAACCTTAATGACTATCTAGTTAGAAGTATGTTTTGTCAGAACTGCTATCGACACTAGACATTATGTGGTGGTTCAATAGTTAAACACCCTTACAAGGTGACCATCTAACTACTCTTAAAACAATCCTAAAGTGATCAGTTCTAGGAAATACATTAAATCAAAACACATAAGCAAATATAAAGTAAGAAGCTAATATTAGATTAAAACATATAATTCCCAAAGAAACTTAGATAGAAGAATTAGAATTCATAGATTATACATATGCAAAACCCAAGCTATGGGAGGTTTAGTTCATACCTGATGGGAATAAACTAAAAGAAATAATAAAAGACATCATCTTGCTCTCTACAATAAACTGGAAGAATAAAACCTTAAGAACTAATTACTATGAGGCAAGGATGATTTACAAGTGATATAAGGGTGTATTTATAGGTGTTTAGAAGACCTAATTCGTTTTCTTGAGGAAGAGTTAAGGTAATGGACTTCTAGCCCAACTCAAATTCGTATGGAAATAAAGATAAACACTGCTGCGTTGTTTTGGTCATAACTTCTTTATTATTGGTCCGTTTTTGCTCCACAAGATACCAAAAGAATCGCAACAGAATTATCTAGACCCTTTAGGAGTAATCTACCAAATTCGGCCTCTTTATTAGGTAAAAACGCCTATCTTTGCAGAATCCCAGATTTAGGCAGCTTTTCCTTTTCCATCTTTTTAGCAATTCTTTCCTTATCTCCAATTACCATGCATATCTCCTTCCATAAGTTGTTGTCTTTGACTTGGACTCTAATTAAACTCCATAATTATCTTTAAAGCTACACACTAAATAAACAATTAAACCCAATATGCTCTAAAAACAATAATTCTACAAATCAAGACACAAAATAGGAAAGTGCACTAAAACTCAAGAAAATCGACATTATTGACTCCTAAAACACTAAAAATGATGTCTCATCTTAACATAAATCTATCACAAATGAGGAGACATCAAGACCCCCAACTCAAAGTTGTATCGTCCCGATACAATAAATGATAAAAACATAGGGAAGTCTAGAAATACACACTTATAAAATTCTCAACACAAGGGAAAAGCATAGCAGAATATATAGAATAAACCTAAAGCACATAACTCAGAAAATTTCATGCAATAGTATTCATAAACTACATACCTGTACACTTCTCATATCCACAGTCAACACGGCTTGATTTCAAGATCAGATTAGTTTCGCAATGTAAGAAGGATTGGGACTTTACTCAGTTCCCCTTGAGAGCTTTAGATTGTTCATCAAACCTTACTAGTATCCAAGAATCCACTTAACTAATCTCTAATGGCTCAATCACTTCTTAATTACATAACAAAGAATCACAAGGTCTTTAAGGTTGTAATGTAGGCTTAGGGACGGTATGATAGTATATTTGGATAATTTGGAGTGAGCTTTTGGCTCTCTCCTCACTAGCCATCAACGAATCGCCCTAGAGCTTGAGTTACTCTCATAAAACGTTTCTCACTCAACCCAATGAATTCCTTGATGCACAATTTAGCATCCCTAATAACCCAATTAAAGCTTAAGATGTTCACTTAAAAATCCACTTTGCCGGTCCGAATATATATATATATATTTTCTTTTCTTTTCAAATCAATTTTCTTTTATATTAGAGCTATGACTCTCTTTTAATGTGAGATATCACGCTAATTTTTCATATATATATTTTTTCTTTTAATGCCCTTGTTGGCAAAATTAGCTCGAAGCTTCTTTTTCATTCACTATTACCCCGGCAAAGGGTTACAATACAATTCTGTGAATCAAAGCACAATTTATAAGCTCAAAATTCCCAACATAAGAATTCCCATAATGGTGGACCCACCACCCCAAACTCAAGCTCTAAAACAACTGTCTAAGCATCGCGATTCGAGTGCGGGTCATATGGAAAAGTCCTAAAAATCTAAAGGATATGGCTTATAATGTGTTTCAATAAAAAGGCTTTAGAAAGGCTAGAAGGGGCTAAGAAGGATATAACTTTTAAACTCAAAATTCACAAGGTGAGAAGGTATAAAAAGGCTTCAAAGGCTTAAAAATATGAAAGAACCGCCTTGATCACTTTCTACACTATGTAATTCAGAAAATTTCTTACCTTTAGCACTCTCATCAAATGGTTTTTCAACTAGCTTGGATCTCACGGCCTACACACTTTCAAGGTTCCCTGAGATCGAACATACTTTCTATCGCATTGCTTACTAATCTTTTCTTTACTATCAACGTGTGTTTTCCTGCAAATACTCAAAGCATACAAATACATAGCTCATAAACATATCACTTACTATCATCAATCTACTGAGCTTATGCTTTCAAGTTATTAAACACACTCTACATCTAATTCCCATGCATCAAAAATTTTAATTTCACCCAAAAACAGAAAAATGGAGATGAGAGACAACGAATCCCCACACCCCCAACTCAAAAATGAGCCGTGTCCCCACGACTCGAAAAAATGACTCGAAAACAGAAATTAAAATTAGCAGATAGGCATATTTACAGAAATGGTAAGGAAGAAAGAGAACATACTCTCGAGGCTATTGCCTCGCATCATTGACATCCAAGATTGGAATTGCTGGACCTTTCGTTAATTGCTCAAGGAGTTTCATGATGTGTGCTTGATTAGCGTTGATTTGTGCCACATCATTGACTAAGGAAGTTTGAGCTGCTTCAAATTTCGTTAAACGCTCCTCCATCTTCTCTTGCCAAGATTGCTCCTTTTCTGCCTTCAAGACTTGAGTAGAACCCGCTCTTCGAAGACTTTCTTTGATCCAAGCATTATCAATATAACTCGTCTTAAACTCGAGTTTCTCTTCTTCACCCAATACTACATTCGCTTTTCGCACAAGACACGTGATCATAGTTGGAAATTTAACATTATAAACCGATTTAGGAGAGACCGAGAATCGTATCACCTCCTCATAGATCAACTGTGCCACATCAACTTCCTCTCCTCTCAAAATACAGTCCAACAGTAGCGCGTTCTTCATGGTCACCTCCAAAGTTCGTGTGTTTCCAAAGACATTAGGGATAAGGAAATTGTGCCAAATTCTAGCATCTGCTCGAAGATATTTGTAAGGCCAAGGTGCCTTCAATTCTCCCGTATGTAATTGCACTTTCTCCTTGTCTAAAACATGCTCAAAAAGTAATTCCTTATCAAAGATTTTTCGTTTAGCAACTGCTTCCTCAAATTTGCAAAAACCTTTCAGATTCTGAAACTTGAAGTGGTTCCTAATCTCCTCAACTGTAAAAGGAACTAACTTTCCTCTAATCGGAACACAATCACTATCTCGGCTAAAGAGGCCTAGATAGAACTCCAAAACTAATTCAGGACATAATTCAGAACGGCTTACCATGAACGTAGACCAACCCAACTTCTCACCAAGCTCAAAGAATCTCTTGTATTCTCCATCTCTAATTTCCTCCTTGAATACTTTCTCATAGGCAAAAGGTAGTTCTTCTAATTGTTTCTCCGCAGAAATCTTCAAGGCCTTTGAAGTATCCACTTTCTCTATAGGTATAGGATTTGGTTGAGGTTGTGTTCTCTCCTTTGCACAAAAAATAAAGCTTTTTACCATTACTATCATACGAAGGTTTCCCACTCTTCAATTTATCTTTACCCTTTGATTTAGAACTAGCACCTTTGTCAATTGATTTCTTCTTGTTTAAATCCAATCCCTTGTTACTCTTCACCTCCCTCTTGCTAGATAAGATTGATGTTCTATTAGTCATCTTCAATTAACCCCCAACTCAAAGTTTTAGCAACCCTTTAAATTTAACTCTTGAATTAATGGATGAACAAGCTTGATTTGGCCTAGGATGGGTGAATTGGTGATGAATCTCTATGTGGGTGAGGATGATTTGTAATGGGTAGGCTAGGATTTTTAGAAATTGTGTGATGAATTTGTGAAATTTGGCTCTTTGATTCTTCAATTTGAATGAATTTGGTGATGATTGGTAGCTTGATTTTCTCTTGTAATGATGTGGAGAGAAGGTTTGATGTGTTTTCCTTGATGATTGGGTAGTGTTTTGGTGATTGGTGAAGGTTTTGATGAGCTTCAATGGAGTTAGGAGAGTTGTGGAGAAGAAAGAGAGGGTTAAGGTTTAATAATTTCGGAATAATAGGCTCAATACCTCCTTTATAACTCAATCCCGTAACTTTCTCTCTCCTCTGGCGGCGCTGCGGACTACCCCTGCGGACCATGGGGTGCACCGCAGGGTAGTCCGTGACATCTGATGCTCGAAATTTTTTGCTTACTGACCTAAACCCGTGGTAGGACCCCGTGGTACGGGTTTTTGGCTCGCGGACTACGGTCCGGTGTACCGGAGGGTACACCGCGGCTTCTGCTGTTAACTCCGTCAAAATACCCGTGGTACTCACCCCGTGGTACGGGTTTTTGGGGCGCGGACCACGGCGCAGTGCACCGCGGGGTAGTCCGTGGAATTTTTTTCTTGTTTATGGATCAAACCCGCGGTAGCAACCCGTGGTACGGGTTTTGACCTCGCGGACCATACCTGCGGACCATGGGGTAGTCCGTGAGGGTAGTCCGCGGGGTGCTTTCTTGCGCTCCAAAAATTTTCCTCGCGTTCCCTAACTTGATTTCTCCGATTCCTACACACCAAAAACACTAATACCTTTCTCAAATATGCATTATCAACTAAAAACAACTAAAATAAACTTAAACTAAGAATGTAAAAGACATGAAAACATAAAAAAAAACTTCGGGTTGTCTCCCGAACAGCACTTTTGTTTAACGTCTTTCAAAGTTAGACGTGTTACCTCTGTCAAGATTTGCGAATATAGCCTCCCCAACAACGAGTAAGGCTATGAACGTCAACTAATCTGCGCTTGACCCCAGTTTTGGGGCGAATTTCTATCACCTTGGCTGAAACAACCTTAGTGACAATGAATGGTCCCATCCACGAGTCTTTGAAACTTCGTGGCCTGTTCTCGCGTTTATGGGCTTTCCATAGGACTTCATGGCCAACCCCAAACTCAATGTTTGGCTCAGTATCCACAGGGTTTAAGTGGATTTCTTCAGGAGGGACTTTGTGATGTGAAAGGCTGTGGATGATAGGCACGGTGGGATCCAACTTCCTTTGTTTTTTACCCAAGACATAGAAGGTCTCGGATACATTTTTAGCATGAAGGGTGATGGTCCCATCTTGGAAGTTGATCACACTTTGACTTGTGGCCATGAAGGGCCGTCCAAGTATGATCGGAACCTGCTTATCTGCATCAAACTCAAGAATAACAAAGTCAGTAGGGATGGCGATATTACCTGCACGGACTAAGACGTCCTCCACTGTTCCCCATGTCCTCTTCACTGAGTTGTCAACAAACTGCAACTTCACTGGAGTTTTCTCTGATTTTTGAAGTCCAAGTCTCTCGAACACGGACTTAGGCATAAGATTCACACCAGAACCCACATCGTACATCGCTTTCACCTTGAGCCTACCATGTAATTGAATAGGAAGGTTGAAACTTCCCGGATCTTTAAGCTTAGTAGGTAGCTCTTTCTCACTTCTTCTCGAAACCCTCAGGTTCTCTCTTGGGATCTCTACACTCGCTTCTTTATCAGGAATAACTTGCGTAAAAACTTGTTGCGGTGTAAGTCCTCTCTTCGCAATCTCAAGCATTTGGGCGTTGATATTTTCAGGTTGGTACGCCTCTACAAATGTCTTGAGAGCAGTGTCATCTTTAGGATTTGTATCAGGAATAGTTGATGACACTGGTTGAACACTAGGTGGCGATTCCACCTTCTCTTCTTCTTTCTCCTCTAGCACAGCAGGTGCCACTTCATCTTCTTTCGATTCTTCTTTTGAGGCTTCTTCCTCTTTCTCTCTCGCTAACTCCGCTGCATACTCTACCATCGATCGCATCTCCTCTTGCACCTTTCTCAGTAGCTCTATGAACTCATCTCTCTCTTCATCGCTTTCCAGATGATAAACTTCTAGACAGTCGGACTCCTCGGGGTTAGACTCGGTTGGTTCTTCTTCAATACTGGGAACTTCCACGGCACTAATGGCAGCATGTGGTGCTTCCTCCTTTTCTTTTTCGATTTCAAGGCATATAGCCTTGCAAGCTTCGAACCCAACATTGTTTTCACCTCCTTCGATTGCCTTTACTTCCTTTTGTTCTTTTAGATGCTTGTTTATTTGGTCTAATTGAGTACTTAGCATCTGAAGTATGGCATCGTGTCCTCGGACTTTTTCCTCTTGAGCGTTTACAGTTGTGTTCAATCGGTCTAGAGCTTGTACTATCTGTGTATTGTCCATAGATCCTTCTTGCGGATACTGAGGTAAAGCTTTTTGATCTAAAGTATCGGTATAGGCGTCTTGAGCAGGTTGTTGTGGAGGAGTAGGTCGATTCTGATATTGGTTTTGGTACTGACCTCTCTGTTGGTAAGAGTTGTTCTGGGGTCGCGATTGATATTGACCAGGATTAGCGGCCCCTTGTGGATTTGAATACTGCATACCCGGATGGTTGCGGTTGCCCCATCGGTTGGATATGAAGTAAACAGATTGCGGATTTGATTCGCACTCTTCCCATGAATGATCGTTAACTCCACATTGTTGACAACCTTGTGCCTCTTGAACTACCTTTGTAGCAGCTAAATTCTTCTCCATCGCGATTCTCAGCTCCTTGATTTGATTTTCTAACGAGGATATTTGAGCTGAGTTCGCAGTTTCTGCATCTAAACGAAGCGTTCCTCGGGTCTTTGCTGCAGAAGCTCGCGTTGAAGGCCAACTTCTTTCTTGTTCCATAATATTTTCTAACACCTCGGAAGCTTCATTGTGATTCATGGACACAAAATTACCCTTTCCAATGTTATCCACCTTGTCTCTACCCTTGTCATCAAGACCTTCATAGAATATAGCAAGTTGTAGAGCAGGTGTATAACCATGGAGCGGGCATCTAGCTAATTTTTGTTGAAACCTTGTCCATGCTTCTCCCACTGTTTCTCCATCTTCTTGAGAAAATCTTGCAAGCTCGGTTTGATCTTTAAGTCTCATGCTCTTTGGATAAAATCGGTTAAAGAACGCGGCTTGAAGCTCTCTCCAAGAGTGAATGGTTCCATGTGGTTGTCTTTCTAGCCAATCGCTAGCTCTTCCGGTCAAGAAAAACGAAAACATATGACAATACAGTTGCTCGCGTGTAATGCCAGGAGTAATGTAGGCATCACAAATCTGCATGAACTTCTGAATCGCTTTTACCGGATCTTGAATTGCAGTACCAGTATATAGTCCGAAACTTTGAAATTGACTAAGCATACCCGGATCGGGTCTAAATTTGATATTCGGAATCTCAGGAGGGCGGTAACCGATGGGTTGAACATGGAATGGTATGTTAAGGCCAGGTAGATCTTGTTCAACTCGGTTTTGTTGATTATTCTGCCCATTACCTTCTCCTACTGGTAAATGTACACCAGGTGGAATGTATGCTGGAGGTCCTCCTGGAGCAAAGTAAACTAACTCCGGATCATTATCATGTATGTCTGCCATAGCTCTTCTCAAGGCTCTTTCCTCACGAATTCGTTAGTTATAAGCTCTGAAGCTCCTCTCAGGCTCCGGTAAGGGAGGCCAAGAATTAAACACTGTGAAACCTGAAAAAGACTAAAGCAAACCACAAGCGTAAATCTGGAAAAATAAAAACTAAAACTAAACTAAAAACTGAAAAGTGAAAACTAATTAAAAACTAAAACTCGAAATAGATAACCCACACGCTAACGAGACACAAGTCCCCGGCAGCGGCGCCAAAAACTTGGTGTCGCCTAGGGTGTGATAAAAATAAGATCAATTTAAGTATGGAAAACTATGCACTCTCACCCTAGACAGGCACAGTACTGCAAGTATTACAGGACGTATGCAAGTTTTAATGATAAGTAGAGTTCGTTCTCAGGGACTTAAGTGTGTTAAACGCGTAGGAACAGATAACGAGTAAAAGTAAATAACTAGAAAACAGAAAATTAAATATTTGGTTTTTCGAATTTATAAATTAAAACTAAGTAAAACTAAGAAAATAAAGACAATAAAGTAAAAGATTAAGAATATGAGATGAGAAGTATAGCTTAGGTTTTGCTAGTATGTACTAATCCTTCTAATTCTATCTATAGATCTAGTTCATAAGGGAGAATATTAGCTCTTGGTAATACTTAGTCAGGATTCTAAATTCCACTACCTTAGACCTTGAGAGCGACTAAGGGGGCTACGTCACAACCAAGAAGTGATTTAAAATAGGGTTATCAAACGCCACTAAGGCCCTAAGCAAATACTGCAAGTCTTGGTGATACGGTGGTTAAAACAAACCTTAATGACTATCTAGTTAGAAGTATGTTTTGTCAGAACTGCTATCGACACTAGACATTATGTGGTGGTTCAATAGTTAAACACCCTTACAAGGTGACCATCTAACTACTCTTAAAACAATCCTAAAGTGATCAGTTCTAGGAAATACATTAAATCAAAACACATAAGCAAATATAAAGTAAGAAGCTAATATTAGATTAAAACATATAATTCCCAAAGAAACTTAGATAGAAGAATTAGAATTCATAGATTATACATATGCAAAACCCAAGCTATGGGAGGTTTAGTTCATACCTGATGGGAATAAACTAAAAGAAATAATAAAAGACATCATCTTGCTCTCTACAATAAACTGGAAGAATAAAACCTTAAGAACTAATTACTATGAGGCAAGGATGATTTACAAGTGATATAAGGGTGTATTTATAGGTGTTTAGAAGACCTAATTCGTTTTCTTGAGGAAGAGTTAAGGTAATGGACTTCTAGCCCAACTCAAATTCGTATGGAAATAAAGATAAACACTGTTGCGTTGTTTTGGTCATAACTTCTTTATTATTGGTCCGTTTTTGCTCCACAAGATACCAAAAGAATCGCAACAGAATTATCTAGGCCCTTTAGGAGTAATCTACCAAATTCGGCCTCTTTATTAGGTAAAAACGCCTATCTTTGCAGAATCCCAGATTTAGGCAGCTTTTCCTTTTCCATCTTTTTAGCAATTCTTTCCTTATCTCCAATTACCATGCATATCTCCTTGCATAAGTTGTTGTCTTTGACTTGGACTCTAATTAAACTCCATAATTATCTTTAAAGCTACACACTAAATAAACAATTAAACCCAATATGCTCTAAAAACAATAATTCTACAAATCAAGACACAAAATAGGAAAGTGCACTAAAACTCAAGAAAATCGACATTATTGACTCCTAAAACACTAAAAATGATGTCTCATCTTAACATAAATCTATCACAAATGAGGAGACATCAATAGCTTCAGACCAGAATTGAATAGGAAGCTTGGACTGAAACATCAATGCTCTAGCAGTTGTTAGTAAGTGTTGATGCTTCCTCTCAACTAAACCATTATGTTTAGGAGTTTCAACACAAGAAGTTTGATGAATAATTCCATTATTGGAATAAAAAGAGTTAAGATTGAATTCTATACCATTATCAGTTCTAATCTTCTTGATCTTGACATTAAATTGAGTGTGAACAAGATTGTAAAAAGATAACAAATGGGAGCTAACTTCAGATTTATTTGACATCATGTAAACCCAAGTACATCTTGAAAAATCATCAACAATAGTAAGAAAATATCTATGTCCTGTGTGAGAGACATGTTTAAGAGGACCCCATATGTCACAATGTACAAGTTCAAAGCAAGAAGAAGACTTAGAATTTGAAACATGAAATATAAGTCGTTTTTGTTTTGCAAAAGAACAAGTTTCACAAACATTAAAAGGCAAGAAAATAATAGATGAATCAACTGTCTTCAAAGCTTCAAGCTTATAGCCTTTGAAGGATGACCAAGTCTGGCATTCCAAATGTCTAACTTTTGAGTAGTAGCTGAACAAGAAAAAGATGATTGAAGAGGAGTGTGTAGATAGTATAAGCCATTCACTTCATATGCAGTCCCAATCATCTTCTTGGACTTTGAGTCCTGCAATAAACAATGTGATGGAAAGAAAGAAACCAAGACTTGAGATTCCTTAGTTAACTTTGAAATGGATAGTAAATTGTGTTTGAATAAGGGAACACAAAGAACATTCTTTAATGTTATATAACTATTGATATATATATATATATATATATATATATATATATATATATATATATATATATATATATATATATATATATATGTCCTGTATAATCAGCTGAAACCACTTCTCCACTAGTTAAAGAGACAGAGACATTTGCAGATTGATATGAACTTGTATAAAATGAAGGGGAAAAGATTAAATGATCAGTTGCACCAGTATCCAAAATCCAAGAAGATTGAAGAGAATTACCTTCTTGAGTTGAAACATGGTGAACTGCAGGAAGAGTAGAGGTTGAGTTATGATCTAGAGCAATGAGTTTACTTATCTCCTCAGGTGTAAACTGATGTCTCCCTATTTGTTCTAATTATTAGCCCTCTGGAGACATCATTTTAGGTGAATAATTGACTTATTAGCTAGACTTTTATGCATAATTTGTCATATCACACTTTCCCTCCTTGGAATTTAACTATTTGCATTTTCTGAGATTTTGTGCGTAAATTTGACTATTTTTGATGCAAAGTTAAATAGGTTCTTGAATTTCATGAAAGACCAATCCAAGGTGGAGAAGTGAGAATAAAGTCTTAGTGTATTTTAGAGTGTTAGAAAATGTTTTTACTCGAGTTTCTCTTTTTAGAGTCCACTTTCCTATTTCTATTTCTTGAATTATTGATTTATTCTTTTTAAGCATATACGGTTTAATTATTTATTTAATATGAAGCTTTAAAAGATAAATGGTAATTTCTTAGAGACCAAGTCGAGTTAGAAAAGGAAAAGAAAAGGATTTACATGGAAATAAGAAGATTTAGGAAGGATATATGCAAAGAAGGAAAAGATAAAGCTGCCTTATGAATCTGAAATTCCAGCCACGTTTTAAAGATAATTCCATAACTAAAGATTGGCTAGGATTCTGGACGAATGATCTGCACCAATAGAAAGCTCTTTCCAAGACAAGCAGTTTCATATATTGGAACTTCTCAAACGGATAAATATTGAAAAAGATATGACCAAATCAAATCAGCAGCAAAATCTTACCTTTCCTAGATTTTAGGGTGACGAATTAAAGAGTCCTTTACTTATCTTCCACTCCAAGTAAATTCGACCTAGGGGTTTCTAACACCTATAAATACACCCCTTAACCTCCTCTTTTACACACAATTCATATAATTATCAAAGAGGCTTAAGGATTCAAGTCAGAGCAAGCAGGAAGGAAGAAAGCTAGGAGTTGGAGACTGTCTATATCTCCAATTCAAGCCAAACCCAACCTCTTCATTAGGTTTATTTATTTTCTTTCTGTAAAACAATATGTATTTTAATTTCATTGTTTTAGTTTTATTTTCCATTATGAGCTAAACTTCTTAAGTGCTTGAGAATCGCTGTAAGGGTTGAACCTTAATTTATTTAGTCAATGCTTTCTGATTTGGGATTTTTATAATTTAATTCGAATTGAGTAATTTAGTATTGTTTGTTATCGTAAGTTAATTTCACTATATTTAATTTGGCCAATTAGACATAGGTTTGAGTAATTAGGCTATTCACTTTGGTGGGGAAGTGATCATCTTGACGGGGGGTTTAATTACTGACATAGGTAATAAACGTAAGATAGAAATTATTGATCCTAACGAACTTAGTTAATCTTATAGCCAATTGGGTAGAGAACCTGACATTAGAAGGTGAAGGTGGAATATGATCGCCCTGGCGGGGTTTGTAACACCTGAGAATAGCTCTTAAGTCCACCTTGACGAGGGTTAGGAGAATCTAGAATCCCGACTATTACTAGTTACTAATTTGTCCCTTAGAAGAAGCATTGATTAAGTTTATTTTGGTGAAACCTAGCGTGACTCAAGTATTACTCTCTCATCTTTTAGTCTCTTCGTATTTATTTTCTTGCATTAGTTTTAATCTTAGTTTAATATTTACTTTATTTGCACTTTAGTCCTTTAATCAAAAATCAAATAAAAATCTATTTTCTTTACTTTTAGTTTTTCATTCAAGCAACTATTTCTATTTATTGCATAACACTTTAATCATACCTAATCCGTCCCTGAGATTGAAATCCCGTTTACCGGATATTACTTGGACGACCCGTACACTTGCGGTACGTGTCTTGCCTTTTTAGGTGTGTTTATTTAGAACACACTAGGAGACACCATAAACTCATAAGAGTTAAGTGATTTTGAATCATGAGCTGATTCTTGATGAACTGTAACACAATTTGCCTTTGAATTAGATGAGAAGTTGTTGAAATTCCTCTTTCTTTTTGGTCCAGTCTATCCAATGGGATAACCATGTAATTGGAAGCATTTATCTATAGTATGTCCTGTGTAACCACAATGAGTGCAAATAATTTTCTTCTTACCTCCATACACATTAGTTTTCTACACATTTCTAGCATAAAAAGCTTGAGTAGGTTCAATAGAAGTTGTTAATTGCCTTTGGCTTTCTTCTTGAATTAACATAGCGAAAACAGAGTTTATTTTTGGTAGAGGATCCATTAAAAGAATCTGACTTCTAGCAGCTGAGAAAGATTCATTTAAACCGATTAAGAATTTGATAAAAAAGTCGGTTCGAGTGTGTCAAGAAGCTTGCAAGTACATTGATTCATAAAGCCACAAGAACAAGTCAGATTTGGGCGAAAATGAATATATTCATCCCAAAGTGATTTGAACTTAGCAAAGTATTCAGAAATCGAATAAGAAGATTGAGTAATGGAGCTAAGTGATTTCTCAAGTTGATATACACGTGTACCATTAGATTTGCAGAATCTTGTTTTGATTTCATTATATAATTCATGCGCAGAATTGACATATAGTAAGCTACTTCTAATTTCTTTTGAAATAGAGTTAAGAATCCAAGAAAGTACCAAGTTGTTAGCACGATTCCAAGCGGAGAAGAGATTCAGATCAGTCAATGAAGGTTGAGAGATATCACCATTGATGAATCCAAGTTTATTTTTCACAGAAAGGGCAATTTCGATAGCACGAGCCCAAGCTAAGTAGTTGTCACCTGTAAGAACCTCAGAGACGAGAGAAATACCAGTATTCTCACTTGGATGCAAATAGTATGGGCTCGAAAAATCTTCAAAAACATGGGTGTTGAAAGACATTGTTTAGAGTATAGGTGTTATGAATTGAAAAGAGAGTAGTGAGGTGTGATTAGTGCGGAATTTTAGTGATTTTACATCTGATACCATGTTAAATGATAGAGGAAATGAAGAGGAGCCATTAATGGCGTGAAGAAAAGCTTAGAGAAGACGAAGAACAGGGAAGAGAATAGAGAAGAAAATGATAGCTGTTTTATTAAGTTTGATCAATGTAGTATATACATATATATATATATAATTCAGCTTGTATATCATCTAGTTACAGCGGTAAGCAGCTGTTTTAATAGCTGTCATAACAAAACTAACTAACTAATTATTTACACACAAGTCCTTTATCTTTTACTATGTCTATTTTCTGCATTTGAGTTTGTTCTAATAGCGAGTTCATATTCCAAGATATACGGTGACCGTAAATTAACTCTTGGTCATTTGATTAAAGAAATTATGCTTATATTTAAACTACTATTTATTTGTACTGATTTTGAAAGAACACTATTTTCTGTGTGTATGCATTGTGTACCTATTTTACTTGGTTTGTAAATAACTTGTTAAATAAACTAAAAATATGTATTCCAAGATTGACAATTTGCAAATGTAAACGTAATATCATAGAGGTAATGGTAATAAGGCAAGGAAGAATATTGCGCCTCTAAAACTTTTGATAACTTTTGCTAACTTTTGCTTTCCGTGGAAGGTAACTGAATATAAAAAGAAATTATAACCTTTAATTTTTGAATTATAGTAAACTCTAAACTATTAAAATTGTATTGTACCTGATCACTCAATGCAGTTTCAGTTAAGTTATAAATTTAACTCCCATTAAATAACATTTCCTAATCCGCAACTGAAGAGAGAGAAAATTAATGGAAAAACATTAAAGAGAGGAGGAAAGCTAGGATGTTGGTAAATCTCTCGCTTGATCGATCTTTTTTATGAGATTCCTGCTTAACTGGAACCGATTTAATCTAAGAAGATATCATGAAAAAGTTTAGGACACCTTTGCCCAAACAACTAACATAACTAACTAACTTAAACTACAAGAAAAACAATCCACTATTCTCAACCATGAAATTAAGAATATTCTTGTTCATCCCTTGCATTCCTCTTACCCTAATTTATAGCACCTTATTATCGAACATTCATTATCATACAAGGTTGTTTTATACAAGCTAGATATATATACATATATAGAAATTAAATACATGGAGATTTCAAATTCAACTACAGAGCTAGTGTTTTTCGATTTGGAAACAAATGTTCCAAAAAAAGCAGGAGAAAGATTTTGGATATTAGAATTTGGAGCTATACTAGTTTGTCCAAGAAAACTTATCGAAATCGAAAGCTATTCAACACTTATTAAACCGGACGATCTTTCCGTTGTAGGGTTGAGATCGAGACGAGTAGGTGGAATTACACGTGGAGCTGTTGAAAAAGCACCTTCATTTGAAGAAGTTGCGGATAAGATATTTAGTATTCTTGATGGTAGAATTTGGGCAGGTCATAACATACAAAGGTTTGATTGTGTTCGAATTAAGGAGACCTTTGCTGAGCTTGGTAGGTCTCCACCTATTCCTCTTGGTATTATTGATTCATTAGGTCTTTTGACTAACAAGTTTGGAAGAAGAGCTGGGAATATGAAGGTACGTAACGTATCTTAATAATCTGCAATATTAAATCTTTGACGTGACTTAAATTTAACATTTTACTTTGTTCATTGCTTGTATTTCTCAGATGGCAACGTTAGCAGATTATTTCGAGCTTGGTCAGCAAACACACAGGTACATATATATTAAATTAAAAACATAATGTTTCTTTATTTGTAGGATATTTTACCATGTTTTTCATAATTTCCAGGAGCTTAGACGATGTTCGAATGAATTTGGAAGTTGTGAAGCATTGTGCAACTGTGTTGTTTCTGGTATTAATTGATTAATTTCTAATTCAGCCTCTCTAGATATAATTTTTGAAAAGGGATTTTCTAATTTGATAGCTTTTGTAGGAATCAAGCCTACCAAATGTGTTAAATGCAAAATGGCAGCCGAGTCCTAGTGTAACCACAAGAAGCAGAAAATTATTGGTAAATACTATTTATATATTCAATTTCTTAATGCTTTGACTATGTTTGAATTGAAAAAAAAAAAAGAGCTTGATATGAGAAATAACTATAAGATATGTATAGAAAATGGGAGTTAGAAATTTATATACACATAAAGAAAGTAACTCGTGACTAATAAAAAAATCTGAATATTATTTTGCAGGAGTCAAACAGTTCAGGTGCATCCCATAACCAGTGGCCAAGTTCTTCAACAGGGATAATAAACAATACACTTAGTAGAGGATATAATAATTATAATAATAGTATTAACAGTAATAGATTAATCATGGGAGATATAGGGACAAGTAGGAAATCTCCTCCCACATCTCTTTCATATCAGAGGTCTGTACCTTATGCAAGGGAAAGTCTGGGAAAGGTATCTATTTTTTTTCTCAGTCTTTCACAAAATATTGTTTAAAATATAACTGACATATAATTTTAAAAATGCATAACAGATGTCAGCAAGAGTGAGAACCCTTCTATGCAAAGCACAAAACAAACCTCTCACGAATTTGTTGAAGCATTCTCAATCTTTGCTAAGATAATGAGCATGACCATTCAAATTTTCCAATTGGAGGAGAAATACTTAAATTTGTGTAATTCTTTTATTTGTTATCCAATTAACAATTATATCATTCTATACATACCGTTCAAATTTGTAAATTTTTCTCGAAGTAATGAAATAAACGTAGTATTATGTTACTAACTTTACACGTTCGAATCGTGTCAATTACGCCTGAGTCAAAAAATAGCTCCGCATGTAAAAAAAAAAAAAAATGTGAAAAGTGTAAGGTTTAATAGATATAATTATGTTTATTTATTTTATCAACACCTCTCACTCACATGTGGACGAAATTAATTCTTAAACTTGTATTGAATATTTTTTTGAGTAATGATATATACCACCCAAGTATACCACCCATGACGTGGTATGAATTGATTGACTAAAAGTCTTTAATTAATTTATTTTTTTGATTTGATTTAAGATTTGCTTCCAACTAATTCACACCATGTCATGGATAGTATATATCATTACTTTTTTTTTTACTTGAAACAACGCATCATCAATAAAAAATAAAAAAACACAGTTTAAAAAATATTCAATTAAAAAATAAATTAGAAGCATTATCATTCTTAATAATTTAATCAATGATATGATTTGTTGATCTTCTAATCTAACTAACAAAAATCTTAGAGATTTTATCAATCAACAATTTGATATCTTGCAAAATCGACAAAAATCTCTAAATTATTGGACTGGTGGAGACTTGATGTCATATTTTAAAAAAAGACGCTCTACCGTAAACAAAATTAGCTCCACAATTTACGCTTCCAAAATAACAAACCTACAGGAAAACATGGCCACCGCGCCGCCTAATCTGGACGGCGATATGGCCCAAACTGAGCCGGTACCTGAACCAATGGATGATGAGGCTCTCGCAGTGGTGGCGCCGCCGTCTTAAGCCCGCTCTCTAGACTCTCAGATGGAGGAGTTTCCAGCCTTATCTGCTGCAATTAATGATGGGAGAACTGGTAAGAGATCGCGAGCAATTCTTGAGGGTACTGCTACTAGTAATGAAATGGAATCAACATTTAAGGAGGTCAATACTGTAGCACAAACGCCGAATTCTGGCCTGGCCACTGGCGCGCCTCGCATTACAAATTCTAACTTGTCAAATGATGCACCAAAACGTACTAATTCTGCTTCGTTTATTAGACCTAATCTTAGTGGTTGGAAGGGCACTGTAACGGGTAACAACATAGTTACTCCAATCATTGAAGATAAAGAGGAAACTAGGACTAGACATGTAATGGACGAGGAAGATTTTTATGAATTAGAGGACTTAATTGAAGATGACGATGAGAATTTAGTAACATACTCAATTCCAACTGTCATTAGAACACGAGAGGAGATTCAGGAAGGGGTTAGATTATGGCAAAATATGTCAGTGATTAGGCTTTTAGGCAGGGAAGTTGGCTTTACATATTTACTATCAAAGTTAAGACAAATTTGGGCCTCTAAAGGACATTTTGAACTCGTAGACGTGGGCCATGACTATTACATGGTGAAATTTGAATAGAGAGATGATTTTGATTTTGCAATATCCGGGGGTTCTTGGATGATTCTTGATCATTATCTAATTGTTAAGGAATGAACTCCGGACTTTAATGCATCATCAAACTCCATAACAACGACAACTGCATGGGTTAGGGTATCGAATCTTGGTATGCAAAATTATACAACGCGTATCTTGAGAAAAATAGGAGACAAGCTTGGTCGAACTATCAAAATTGACCCGATGACAAAGGGGAGACTAAGAGGTAACTTTGCGAGATTAGCTGTTGAATTGGACTTGAAAAAGTCGCTAGAACCGGAGGTGAGAATTGGGATAGATATATGCAAGGTAGAGTATGAGGGGCTCCATTTGATTTGCTTTGATTGTGGTAAGTTTAGGCACAAAAGAGAGAATTGTCTGCCCAATACAGTAACTAGGATGGAGGAGGATAGTAATATCACGAAAGGAAAAGAACCTATGGTAGAAGAAGTCACTGATGTGCCGATTGTTAAAGAAAAGCATGGAGAATGGATGACTGTTAATCGTAGAAGTAGAAGGAGTGGAAGGAATAATGGAAATACTTCAGCAAAATCCCAACAAAATAGCAATCTTGGGAATAGATTCGATGCGCTTAGGATAGAAGAAATTCCTAATGAAGTACGTTTTAACGCTCATAGTATATTGAGCAAGAGGCAAAGTTCTGGTACGAAGTCGAATTCTAACAAAGGAAAGGGAGTAACATGGGCTAATTCGGGTAATAAAAAGGCCGGAGTAGCAAAGGGACATGGGGTAATCACATCCCCAAATTTTGAGCAAAGGAGGGCCATGGTGGATGAAGTGGAGGTGAGTAATTTTAATCAATTAGATGAGCTTAATGGGGCTGGTGTGGCGAGCAAGAAATCAAACAAAAATGGAGCAAAAGAGACACGGTCTGGTGCGAATTCAAAGAAGAGCAGTAGTATAAGGCGGACAAATTTGGGTATGGAGAGCATCAGATGTCGCAGTGCACCCCATGGTCCGCAGGGGTAGTCTGCACGAGCCGCCAGAGAGAGAAAATAAAGGGTTTCAAGGCTATATGAGCTTATTATTCCGAATTTATTAAACCTTAAACCTCTTCCTTCGCTCCAAAACTCTCCTAACTCCATTAAAGCTTCATAAAACCTTCCCCAATCATCAAAACACTACCCAATCACCATGAAAACACATCCAATTCAATCTTCACATCATGACAAGGAAGATTCAACCACCTATATCATACCAAAACACCTTGAATCCAAGAATCAAAAGCTTAAATTTCAAGAATTCACCCTACAAGTCCTTAAATCCAAACCAATCCATGAAGAATCCATCTTACCCACATAGAGAATCATCATCCAATCACCTATCCTAGGCCAAATCAAGCTTGTACAACCAATAATCAAGAGTTCCAAATTTCAAGAGTGGTTAAAGCTTTGAGTTGGGGGTCAATTGAGATGATTAAGAGAACATGAACATTATCTACTGAAAGGGAGATGAAGAAATCAAGGTATTGGATCTAATTGAGAAGAAATCAAGTGAGAAAAGTCCTAGTTCCAATTCAAAGGGTAAAACAAGTCAAGAGAAGAGAGGTTAGCATGCTGTGTTGATGAGCAGAAAGATTCCAACTTTAGTGAAGAAGACAACACAACCTCTACAAATCAAAGACCTTATACCCAAAAGAAAAAGAGAAAGCTTCAATGGCCATGATAGCTTCTCCGAAGAAACGATTAAAGGAACTACCTTTTTCTTATAAGAAAGTATTTGAAGAAGAAGTTGAAGGTGAATACATGAAGGTTCATGGAGATTTGGAATGCTTGGGTTGTTTGTGAATTGTATTTTGTGAGGAGAAGAAGAAGATGTGGCATAGTTGATCTATGAGGAGGTGATACGGATTTTCGATCTCTCCCATGTCGTTATATAATGCAATATCCTATTATGATCACGTGTCCTGAACAAAAAGCGAATAAGAAGTTGGGTGAAGAAGATACATTAGATTTAATCCGAGTATCAACAAGGCGAGGTAATAGCCTCGAAGAGTATGTTTTCTTTCTTCCCTACCATTTCTTTATGTGCAATATGTATGCTAATTTTAAATTTTATTTTTCTTGAGTCTTTTTCGAGTCGTGGGGACACGGCTCATTTTTGAGTTGGGGGTGGGGATTCGTTGTCCTCATCTTCCTTTGTGTTTTTTATAAAATTTAAATTTTTTTGGGTTGAATTAGGCATAGAATATGTTGAATGTACCTATTTGAGCATGATTTTATTAAGTTAATGATAGTAGGTAGTATGTTTTTGAAAGATGTCATAAATTTGTTTAGATGCATGTATGAAAACAGGAAATAAAGGATAGAAAAGTTAATGAGCAATGCTAAGAAGTATGTTGAAACTTAGGGAGAGTTATTTGGTGTGTAGAACGTGAGGTTTAAAATTAGTTGAAAACCCGCTTATCTATAAACTAGTAATGAAAAAGTAATGAAATCCGGTAGTTAGAAAAATGAATAAGGCAGTTCTTTCATGATAAAACACTTGAAGCCTTTTATACTTTCTCACCCTTTTGTTTGATATTATTGTTATTTATCCGTCTTAGCCCCTCTGAGCCTTTCTAAAGCCTTTTATTGAAACACATTATAATCCATACCTTAGTTTGTAGGACTTATCTATATGACCCGCACTCGAATCGCAAAACCTGAGACAACTCGTTTTAGAGCTTGAGTTTGGGGTGGTGGGTTTCATCATTAGGGAACTTTGGGAATTTGGGAATTATCTTTGTGATTTTATTTATGATGGAATTGTTATTATTGTAACCCTTTGTCGGGGTAATAGTGAATGAAAAAGAAGCTACGAGCTAAATTTGCCAACAAGGGCATAAAATTAAAGAATATATATATGAAAAATAGCGTGATATCTCGAACATCAAAAAGAGAATCATAGCTATACAAAAAGAGAAATTGATATGAAAATAATATATATTCGGACCGGCAAAGTGGATTTTAAATCATCACTAAAGGTTTTATTTGGGATTATTGGGGATGCAAATCAAAAGCATCAATAAATTGGGTTGAGTGAGAACATCTTCGAGTGAAAACTCAAGCTCTAGGGCGATTCGTTGATGGCTAGTGAGGAGAGAGCCAAAAGCTCACTTTTCATTATCCAAATATACCACACCCGTCCTTAAGCCAAGTTATAACCTAAGACCTTAGGATTTCTAACTGCTAGATGGAGAAACAATTGAGCTATTAGGTAGTAGGTAAGTGGACCATTGGATGCTGTATTTGGGACCTATGAACAACCTACAACCATTAATCTGAACTAAGTTATCATCCTCTCCTTCTGGCATTGCGAAATTAATCTGGACTTGAATTTATGGATTGTTGATTACATGTATATTAAGCATATTTGTGCATTATTTCTTAAACATTACTACATGAGATTTTTTAGATATTTTGCTCTAGGATCATTCATTATGTTCTGTTCTTATTCTCCTCCTACTTCTTCTTCTTGACTACCCTACTGTTCTTTACTTTTATTGTATCGGGACGATACAACTTTGAGTTGGGGGTCTTGATGTCTCCTCATTTGTGATAATATAATATACTTCAGAGACATCATTTTAGGCTTATTTATTAGTTTATAGGTCGATCTTAGCTTAATTTAGTGCACTTTCCTATTTTGAGTCTTGATTTGCAGAATTTTTATTTTTAGAGCATATTGGGTTTAATTGTTTATTTAGTGTGAAGCTTTAAAGATAATTATGGAGATTAATTAGAGTCCAAGTCAAAGATTACAACTTATGGAAAGAGATTTGCATGGAAATTGGAGATAAGGAAACAAAGGCTAAAAAGATGGAAAAGGAAAAGCTGCCTAAATCTGAGATTCTGCATACACGTCCAAAGATAGGCGTTTTTACCTAAGAAATAGGCCGAATTTGGTAATTTCCTTTTAAAGGGTCAAGATAATTCTGTTGCGATTCTTTTGGTATCTTATGGAGCAAAAACCGACCAATAACGAAGAAGATACGCTCAAAACGGTCCAGAAGTGTTTTCCTTACGAATTTGAGTTGGGCTAGGAGTCCATTACTTGAAGTTATCTCCACCAAACTAATTAGGTCTTCCTATACACTATAAATACAGCCTCTTAACACTCTAAAATCATCCTTGGCCAGACCCTAAGGCCAAGAGGAAGCTGCAACACAAGAGAAGAAGTCTGGAGGGAGCTGTGCATCAATCATGTCTCCTTCAACCTCTTATTTTGTAATTCTTTCTTCTTCTTTTCTTTGTATGAATTAATTCTATTAGCTTAGGTTTGCATAATGTATAAACTATGAATTCTAATTCTTCTATCTAAGTTTCTTTGGGAATTATATGTTTTAATCTGATATTAGCTACTTACTTCATATTTGATTATGTGTTTTGATTTAATGTATGTTTTCCTTGCGGTGCGCAACACATAGAATTACCTTAATAGTAGTTAGATGGTCGCCTTACCAAGGTGTTTAGCTATTGAACCACCACATAACGTCTAGTGTCGATAGTAGTTCTGACAAAACATGCTTCTAACTAGATAGTCATTAAGGTTTGTTTTAATCACCGTATCACCAAGATTGCAGTATTTGCTTAGGGCCTTAGTGGCGTTTGATAACCCTATTTGAAATCACTTCTTGGTTGTGACGTAGCCCCCTTAGTCGCTCTCAAGGTCTAAGGTATGGGAATTTAGAGTCCTGACTAAGTATACCAAGAGCTAATATTCTCCCTTATGAACTAGATTTAATAGATAGAATTAGAAGGATTAGTGCATACTAGTAAAACCTAAGTTATATCTTTCATACTATCTTCTTTTCTTTTCTGTTATTTATTTTCTGTCTTTAATTTAGTAGTTTAGTTTTCTTATTAAAAACCAAATAAATATCTATCTTTCTCTTCTTTCTCCTTGTGTATTATTATCTATCTTTAATATCTGCACTTGATAATTTGCATAAGTTCTCTCTAACTTTCGTCAGTCCCTGAGGAACGAATCTTTTTATCATTAAAACTTGCATACGTCCTGTAATACTTGCAGTACAGTGTTAGTTTAGGGTGTGTATTTGCACTTATTTATATCCTTATTTTATCACACCTTAGGCCACACCACATACTTGAATAACGAATGTTGAATTTGGGTTTCTGTTAAATTAAATTAAATTGGGTCTTTTACTCTTTTCAATAAATTGCGATTACTTACTGCTTTTGGAGTAGCTAACTAAGAACAGGTGTTAGTATCTAGGCTATTCCAATTAGTGGCGATTGGATCATCCTGGCGGAGGGTTAGGTACGGAAATATTTATTTAATCTAAAATAGAAGCTATTGATTCTGACGAACTTAGCTAATTTTAGGGCCAATGTGGTAATTAACTTAAACATCTAAAAGTGGATCATATTTACCCTGACGGGACTAGTGACACTCTAGGATAGCCTTATAGTCCACCCTGACGGGGGTATAAGGAATTTAGAATCCCGACCATTGTAATTGACCAATTTAACCCTTAAACAACATAAGTTAGGAAATAGGATTGGGAGGATCCTTGCGTTCTCAATTGCTACATCTCATATTGCGTTTTACATCATTTTACTTGCGTCTTAGCTTTTATTTGCATTTTAATATTTGTCTTTCATTTATTTAGAATTAATACAAAACCAAACAAACATTTTACCTTTATTTGTTTTCATAAGTGCATCAATCATTAATAGATAAGCATTGTAGTCAACCATTCCGTCCTTGGAACGAATCTGTTTTATCAGTTATACTACTTGGGACAACCGTACACTTGCGGTTGTGGTTCGATTTACTTTTGCATTTATTTTAGAACACACAAAGGACCACCAGAGACCCTATATATGTACATTAAAAATAATTATAAAAAAAGATCAAGAAACTTTTTTATAAAAAATGTATTTTGGAATGAGACTCGAACGTTTAATCTTTTATAAGATATTATATTATTTTATAAATGAGTTAACTTATGATTTGTATTATTTTATTGAATTTGAATATGTACCTATATGCATATAAATATTTAATTTATTTTTCTTAAAAAACCATTAAAAATACTAAATTTTGGAAGTCTAAAACAATTGCTTCTTGGGTTTATGCACAAGAGTGGTTCTTGTGACCTGTGTAGTTGTGTTCATGAAAAGGTAGGTCGTGAAGATATATGTCGAAACTGACTCCAAAGATCTTCACGCGCTAGTGAAGGGCGGTGGTAGATCTACGAGTTGGAATTGCCATATCGGTCGTGAATATAGAGAGATTTTGAGCAAGCATCCGGGATTCGAAATCAAGTGGATTTATAGGGAAGCGAATATGTGTGCGGATGTGTTAGCTAAAAGAGGGGCAGAAATGAATGAAGATATATGCATAATGGTGGATCCTCCAGATTATTTGTGGACTTTTATCACTCGAGACAAGAGCGAGTGTATGGTGCCTAGATTAGTGGTAGAGCCTCTGTGAGGTTTAGTTGTACTAGTTAGTTCAACTATCGGCTTCTAAAGCCTCAATTGTATGCAAAAAAAAAAAAAGTAGGTCGTTTTATTACAAGAAAACTTAAACAGGATAAAAAAAAATTGTGCATCTTTTTTTGCGTTATTAGTCACAGTTAGGGGTGGAAATCGGCCGGATCGGATCGGAAAATGTCTTGTTCGGAAATTTCCAATTTTTTTTCGGAAGAGCAAAATCTGATCCAATTCCAATCCAAAAAAAATCGGAATTCAAAATTTCGTTCCAATTTCGGAACACACAGAAATTTTAGGAATTTCGGAATTTTCGGAAATTCTCTAAATCTTGACTAACCATCGAATTATTTTATTTATTTTTAAGATACAAAAATCTAAAAGAGTATTCGTTTTTGCAAGACTTGAGGTGAAAAGACAAGTTCTATTTTCAGCCCATATAATTAGTGGCACCCTTAGTTACTATAAATTGCAAATTAGTTTCTGTAAATTTTATATATGACTTCACTGACAATTTTTAACTTGACTTGAAGTGGCAACCGTAGCTAAATTTTTGAATTTTTCTTTGCTCGTTTTAATCACCTCAACATCTGTAGTCACCTCCGCTCGATCATAATACATACACCGCTTAAACTCATGACCAATCGTTTTAAATTTAACACATTGCGCCGATAATTTTTGTATTCCATTTCAATCAAACAAGCTTTTCCGCACGACAAATAGAAATCAACAACATATTTAAACTCACAAGTGAAATCAATATAAATTAATACTCTAGCATAATCAAAATTCTTCCTCAAATTAGTAATAACATCTGTGTAGAACGGCTTACCAACAAGAAATGCACAATTTTAAAATTTACATATAAATATATATATTATATATTTCATATATTATATATTAGTATATATAAATATTTTAAATATAAAATATTATTTAGGAAAATATTATGATAAATATTCGGAAAAATAATTGGAAAAAAGCGGAAAAAAAATGGAAATAGAAATCGGATCGGATTTCGAAAATTCCAAATTTTAAATATGTAATTCCAATTCCAATCCAAAAAAAGTCGGAAAAATCGGAAATTGGAATTTCGGAAATCGGAAGGTAAAAGAACAATTCCAAATACGGAATTTTCAGATCGGAATCGGTCGAAAATCGGAAATTTCCGTTCCAATTCCACCCCTAGACTCACAGTCTTGTTTTTAAGCATTATTTTTAAATAACTCATTTTCGGGGAAAAGAAAATCCATGTATAAATGTATTCGAAATTTTGAATGTTTAAATAAAAATATTGAAATTTTGAAGGATAAGGAGTCTTAGTTTGACCAATTTGTAGAAATGCCATGTGTCATGTACCTGTGGAGATTATATCATTAGTGGTTGAATTGATTATGGACATTACTTAAACTACTGGCAGTTACCAGTTCACGGGTCACATTCGTACAAAAAAGCAAAAACACATTGGCCACCTTTCAACGACAGGCCATATCTATGGCCCGTTAAAAGCCCATATATGTAAGTTTCACCATAATATCTGTCAACGAGTAAAGCCCACTCCACACATATATCATCGATATACCAAAGGGTTTGTTTGAAAGTATAAATTTTAGAAACAAAAAGTATTTTTAAAATAATATTTAAAATTTTAAAAAATTAATTATAAATAATTTTAATATCTAAAATTACTTTAAGTATTTTTTTAAAAGCATATATTTAATAGGGTAATACTTCCATCCAATATTGGAGGTCCAATATTTAAATCACGGCCATGGATTATTAAAACAAAACACATGTCATTAGATTAATGTGATAGTTACTTTTGTAAGTTTAAAACATGAGGTATGTGTATGAATGTAATTGGGGTAGTATCATCCATATTGGATGGAAGAATTTTCCTATTTAATACCTCTCATAAAATGCTTTCCAAAATATAAAATACTTCTAAAAAGAAATTCCAAATAAAGACTAAATATTTGATTAATGTGGAACATTCTTAAATGATTAGTCCCTCTTTGAAAAAACTTTTCCGAATAATCATAATACATTAAAGTATAACCAATTTTAAATGTTCCAATCAAAAAATATTGTATAATTAACCATTAGATAAACTAAAGGATATATTTGAATTATCAATTATATTATTTGAGAAAGATTTTTTTTATTTTCACATTGGTAAAAAGTAATCAAAGTATAGTCAAAAGAAAATCCAGATTCCCCAGTTGAATCTAGACAAGTTGTCATTTTTCAAATAACTTTTTCATTAAAAATCGCAACAAAACAAAAACAATGGTCCTCTACTTATACGATGCATGGCTAAGGTTCACGTTCTACAACAAAACATTATTTTATATTTTACATTATTAAATTAATAATTGACCCTTATGGACCCACCACGCCACGTAGTGTTTCATAACCATACATCTTCAACAATTTCAGCCTATATATATTCATCATCCCTCAGTCGGTAGTTTCAAAAAATACATTTTCTAGATCATCAAAAATAAATTCATATTTCATATTCTTAAACAAACAAAAAAAACCATGTTTATCGAGAGCTTCAAAGTTGAGGGCCCTAATGTGAAGTACACAGAAAACGAGATTCATTCAGTTTACAATTATGAAACGACAGAGCTTGTACATGAGAACAGAGAAAATGGTTATCAATGGATTGTGAAGCCTAAGACGGTGAAATATGAGTTTAAAACTAATGCAAAGGTTCCCAAATTAGGGTGCGTATCTTATTAATTAATTAATTAATTCAAGATATTACAAAGGAAATTATCTCAATTTTTATTTATTTATGTTGTTATTTAATTCAGGGTTATGCTAGTTGGATGGGGAGGTAACAATGGTTCTACTCTTACTGCAGGTGTTATCGCTAACCGAGAGTAAGCTTTTTCTCTTTATCCACGAATATTTTTTATTTAAATATAATTGATTTTTACTTTTATGGTATATATAAATTAACGTGTGTCCAACCTTCAATATTATATGATATGATAAGGGCTTTATAGATCTTCGTGCCTCCAACATTCAGTATTACTATATGATATAATTTGGTCTTTTTTAATTGTTTTAATTGCATTTTAGGTCTTTATCATGCAAAAATTGCATTGTAGGTCCCTATTACATTTTTTCTGATTTAATCGCACTATAGATACTTATATTAATTTTCTTAGCTAATTGCTCTTTAGGTCCCAAATTTTAATTTTTTTAATAATCTGCACTATAGGAACTTTAGTATAATCTTTTATGGGGTCAGACATAGATTTTTCTACAACCATGGTCCCCTAAAAGCAAGGGTAGGGGGGGGGACCTTGGCTAGAAGGTGGTTTAGCCAATGGATCCCACTAGAATTACCTTTTACTAACCTCCTTGACAATTCTAAATTCACCATTATATTCTTTTGAATGATTTTTATAAATTTTGAGACTTAATATCATATATTTCAGCTGGTATACATAATTAGCATGTGATGACATGAATTATTCTCCATAGTAACATTTTTTTAATGGAAAACATATGACAAAATTAAAATACTTGAGTTACGGAATCTTTGCAGAGGAATCTCTTGGGCAACCAAGGATAAGGTTCAACAAGCCAACTACTTTGGGTCCCTTTCTCAAGCATCTTCAATCAGAGTTGGTTCGTACAATGGAGAAGAGATCTATGCCCCATTCAAGAGCCTACTCCCCATGGTACTTTCTTCCTAAACCAACCCTTGTGCCAGACATGTTTGAACAGTACCATAATATCATGATATTTACTTTATTAACAGGTTAACCCAGATGACATAATATTTGGAGGTTGGGACATAAGTAAAATGAACTTAGCAGATGCCATGGCTAGAGGCAAAGTTTTGGACATTGACTTACAAAAACAGCTCAGACCTTACATGGAAAACATGGTCCCACTTCCAGGTATCTACAGTCCGGATTTCATCGCTGCTAATCAAGGTGCACGTGCTAATCACCTCATCAAAGGAACTAAAAGCCAACAAGTTCAACAAGTTATCAAAGATATCAAGTAATTAATAATAACATTATGCTTTCATCTGTTTTTCAAAAGCCAAGAAATCACTAATAAAATGATTTTTAATTAAATAGGGAATTCAAGGAGAAGAACAAAGTTGACAGGGTAGTGGTGCTATGGACCGCAAACACTGAACGATATAGTAATGTAATTGTTGGACTTAACGACACTATCGAAAACCTAATGGCGGCTGTTGAGAGGGATGAAGCTGAGATTTCTCCTTCGACTTTGTATGCTATGGCTTGTGTACTTGAAAATGTGCCTTTCATTAATGGAAGCCCACAGAATACTTTTGTCCCTGGTAATTAATTTTTCTTAATTATTAATTACTGTTAAATTTTCAAATTTGGATTGATTTTGGCTATATGGCTATATAGTAAAACAATTTTCTTAATTTGTAATTAGTGTTAGTATTACTGATTGATTTGGGCATACAGAAAAAAAAATTTAAATAATAATTAGTGTTAGTATCTCTGATGTTAAATTGTTTAATTTTCAAATTTACAGGATTGATTGATTTGGCTATACAGAAGAACAGTTTGATTGCTGGAGACGACTTCAAGAGTGGTCAGACCAAGATGAAATCCGTCCTTGTTGATTTCCTCGTTGGTGCTGGTATCAAGGTATACTTTTGATAGGTTAAGATTTATTTTTGTAACTTTTTAACTGGGTAGTAATTTTAGATGGTATAACATATTTTGTGTTTGTTTAATAGCCAACATCAATAGTAAGTTACAATCACTTGGGAAACAACGACGGAATGAATCTTTCAGCTCCTCAAACTTTCCGATCCAAGGAGATCTCGAAAAGCAATGTTGTTGATGATATGGTAGCTAGCAACGGCATCCTCTACGGACCGGGCGAACATCCCGATCATGTAGTTGTGATCAAGGTACGCTCGCTTTAGCTATATATGAAAAAAAACTAGAATATTTTTACAATTTTAGACTTGAATAATGATTGTATATGTTTTGATGTGATATAGTATGTGCCGTATGTGGGAGATAGTAAGAGAGCTATGGATGAATACACGTCTGAAATATTCATGGGTGGAACAAACACAATTGTATTACACAACACTTGTGAGGATTCTTTACTAGCTGCTCCAATTATTTTGGATTTGGTTCTCTTAGCTGAGCTCACTACTCGTATTCAGTTCAAGTCTGAGAAGGAGGTATATTTACTGTTTTTTCTTATACATAAAGAGTTTTATTTTGCTAACACGCTATGTATATAATTATTTTCAGGCTAAGTTTCATTCTTTCCACCCTGTGGCTGTTCTTCTCAGTTATCTCAGCAAGGCCCCTCTTGTAAGTAAAACCTTCTCTAGCCTCTTAAATTTGTATAAATCAAAAAATAAAGGAAAATTCTTTGATATAAGAGTTAAATAATAATTACATGGTATAGAATGTTATGGGGTACCATGGAGTCACTAATTGGTGATGGTGACCTATTTTGTCATTTACAATTATTAACAGTTATGTGGTCCATGGTTTGGACTGTCACTAGTTCTATAGTCATTGTCATACATAGTGGGATGGGTCAAATGTGGGTGCTGCTACTAAAAGTTTTTATCTTTGTCTCTTTAAAATTATAAAGGTTTTAACATATAAATAATAAAAAAAGTTTGGAAATAACTGATTTTAATTTATTTAATGTGAAAAAAACAGGTGCCACCAGGTACACCAGTGGTGAACGCACTTTCTAAGCAGCGGGCAATGCTTGAGAACATAATGAGGGCTTGTGTTGGATTGGCTCCAGAAAACAACATGATCTTGGAATACAAGTGAAGTTGGAGTATGGAACGGGAATTATTAGTTTCCCAAGTGTGCAAAATTCTATTTAGTTTTTTTTTTTTTTGTATTGATTTTTAGTTTTGGACTATAGTATTACTATCAGTGTTCTAATGCCCCATGAAGTGTGTACTGTAACGGGCTCTATGTTTATGGTTATTAGGTTTTTATGTTATGGTAATTAAGTTTATGTATGTTGAATGCTAATGTACTATTGGTTGCTTTAGCTCATACGGAGCAAGCTCCCTGTTTTCTCGTAGAATTGTGTGTTTTAATCTTGAAAAACTATTTGTGTTGTTTTGAAATTGTGCGTGTAGTTTATTAAATTTTTATGGAGCTTATGGCTGTTAGATGAAGTGAGAATGAAACGGGGGAATAGAAGAAGGTAACCTGAACGAGAATTTAACATCTCAGAGATTCTATGTATCTTAAAGACATGAACTTTGTTTTGAGTAGTTTAAGGACAAATGCGTATCCAAGAGCAATACAATTTTTGAAACATCTTATGAAACGACTTATAAGTTGATGATTTGCATAGTTACACCTCCAAATGAGAAGATTTATTGTAACTCAAGTTACTAGAGGAAATGGCACAAGACGCACGCACAACACGCCTAATTTGAAATAAAACAAGTCAAAGACTACCCTTTTCTTTTCAGTCGAAATAAGCCCACCCCACTTATACAGTTCTAAATTATCCATCGTTCTCATTTCTCATTGTGTGATCTGCAATGCGGTTTTAATTTCTATGAGAATTTTCTTTTGGACAAAAAATAAATAGATTCATAAAAAAGAGAGAGGGTGACGGTCACTGAAAGATATAAAATCAGAAGAGATAGAAAGCAGGTTCTAAATATGAGACCCAGTTAAAGGAAGTGCTACCATGTTTCTGATAAGCTACATTACACCATACTTTCTGCACCCTTGTTACATGAGATTAGTACTTTACAATTAGTTACATAAAATTAGTTACATAAGTTGACAAAAAATTCTAACCAATCTTTTAGAGTTAATATGTATGTGTGTTTTTGATGTCTCCTTAATTGTTCGTATTTTCGACCCTTAGGAGACATCATTTTTGGTGTTTATTTGATTATTTAGATAGACTTTTGGACTAAATATGCAATAATATGATTTTCCTCTTTTATTTCTAGCATTTTTGATTTATTAAGCTTTTGCGCGTAATATTGGTATTTTTAGTGAAGATTTTACAGATTTTAGATGTTAGCTAGAAGAGGAATCCGAGGAGAAAGTCAAAGATCAAGAGATAGAGTCAAAACTCGAAGATAAATCCCGAAGATATTATTTTTAGAGCTGAAAATCCATTTTCCAGGCCATAGATTGCTGATTTAGAGGTGCTTAAGCGATGATTTAGCTGTTGACCTTTGAAGAGAAATCATTCCTTATCGAGTTACGGAACTTTAGCAACTGGAATGAGGTCAATCGGAGTTGTAACGCATCGGGAAAAGCCGTTTTAGTGAAGGTGTATCAGCAGTTACGGGATTTTGGGCTTAGAAATTGGGCTTGGACATTTAATTAGTGTTTTATTATTAGGTCCAAGCCCTAATCCGTTTTTAACCTTATAAAAAGAGATTTTGACCTCAGTATTTCTCACCTCTCAATTTATTCTTCAAATCAAAATTATCCTTAGAAGAGAGTGTCCGGAGAAGAAGCAGAAACAAGGAAAAGAAGAAGCCAAGAGCTGGAGACGGTCTTTATCTCCAATTCGCAGCCAACCCAATTCCGAAATTAGGTTTCTCTGTATTTTCTTTCTGTAAACAATATGAATTTTATTATTTTTAATTTAGTTTTTATCTTTTCAATTATTATGAGCTAAATTAAACTAGTGCTTGAGAACGCATAATGGGTTAATCCCAATTTGATTTCATTCTATACATTTGGATTTGGGATTATTATTATTTAAATCAAATTGGGTGAATTGTATTTTTCTTTAATTTGTGTTTAATTACTATTATTGACCTGATCAATTAATAATAGGACTTAGTATCTAAGCTATTCCAATTAGTGGCGATTGGATCACCTTGACGGGGGGTTTAGGTACCGAACTAGTTAATGAATGTAGGTTAGAAATTATTGACTCTGACGAGCTTAATTAAACCTATGGCCTATTGGGTAATTTGAACTTAAACACTTGAGAGTGGACTATAATCACCCTGACGGGGTTTGTAGCATTTGAGAGTTGCTCCTTAGTCCACCCTGACGGGGGTAAGGAGATTATAGAATCCCGACCAATACAAATTTACCGATTTGCCCCTTAAACAATGTATGAATTGAATGATAGTTAGGTAAACCCTTGCGCCTCTCAAGTACTACCTGCTCTTACTTGCGTATCACTTTTATTTACTTGCGTCTTAGTTATTTATTTACATTTTCGCATTAGTCTTTCATTCCTTAGGATTAATAACAAAAACCAAACAAACATATTATCTTTATTTGCTTTCATAAGTGCATCAATCATTAATAGATAAGCATTGTAGTCAACCATCCGTCCTTGGAACGAATCTGTATTATCATACATACTACTTGGGACAACCGTACACTTGCGGTTGTGGTTCGATTATCATTTGCATTTATTTTAGAACACACAAAGGACCACCAAGTTTTTGGCGCCGCTGCCGGGGACGGTAGCGTGTGACCACGGTGTTTATCCTTTAGTGATAGTTGCATTTATTTTATTTATTTTTTATTTTCAGTTTTACGCTTGTGTTTGTTTTGTTTTGTTTTTACAGGTGCTTTATTCAGGTAATGATCAAGAAATTTAATTAAAGATGTATAGAGGACATTACCCAGATCCCGATCCATATGACTATTGGGAAGACTCTTCGGGACAACAACAATGGGGTAGTAACTTCTACGAACAACCTTATCAATACCCGCAAGAGCAAGGATGGAACAATCAATGGATCGGGAATAATCAACAACAAACGCCATATCACTATCAACAAGAACAAGTATGGAACCACCATTGGGTTGAAAACATTCAACAGTATCCACCTCATCAAAATCAGCATGATATACTACTAGAAAAAGCCAATCGCCTACTCGAGGAATTTCAGGCAGGAGAGCCAGAACGTAAGAAAAGAGACGAGGAATTCAAAGCCACCCATGCACTCATACAACAGAGCCTAGATGAATGGGATGCCCGAAACAACTCTCTTAACTTAGCTGAAAGTGGTAGTAAGTCTTATGAAGGTCCCACTCCCTCGAGGGATGGAACAGATCAATTGGAAGAAGTTGTTGAGGAGGAGGTGTTGAACGAAGGTGAGAATCTTGTTAGCATAGTCGAAGAAGGAGTAGCAACGCAAACCCTAGAAGTGAACACAGAGATTGTTATTCCTAAGGTGTATACACATGATCAAGATATAGAGCGCAAACAGGAAGAGGTGGTGATCGAGGTTATAGAAAATCCAAATAAAGAATATTATGAGGTAATAGTGGAAGATTGGGTTGAAAGCGAAGATGAATATGAAATGGTTGGAGAAGCAATTGAAGAATTAAAGGTTAAAGAAAAAATAGAAATTGAATATCCGCCACAAAAAGTTCACCAATCACCATCTCTACCACGAATCATTATTAAAGATGAAAAATTTGAATCACCTCGACTACCACAAATGATCAATATGTGTTATACAAGCAAGGTGCCACACCGCGAGAGCAAAAAGGCAAGGAGAAGCACCTACCCACCACATTTTAAAGATGAATCTGAGATTGAAACAAGGAATAAAAATAAGCCTATACCGTTGAGAACGGTTATCTACTCCAATGTGGTGGAAAATGAGTTTCGTCATGAAAGTAAGAAGGCGAAACGAAGTACTTACCCACCTCCTTTTAGAGATCGATTGAATAATATTCAAAAGGGGGAGGTTCTTAAGTTTTTACATCAAGGAAGAGGCGAGTTTAAGCGGAGGAACACCGCAAGGGCCTCAATACCATCTTCATGGAAGGTAACGCGTCGAACTTAAAGACGTAATAAACAAAAGTGCTTCTTGGGAGACAACCCATGTTTTAAATTGCTTTCATGTCTTTTAAATTCTTAGAGTAAATTAGAGTAATGGTTCTTTATTTAGTTTTTATTTTTAAGAAATGAGAAAGGTTGGTGTTTTTGATGATTACAGGAGTAAAGGTCATGAGTTTGGGGTAGTTAGGATATCAGCAACTTCGGAAGATCATAACTTGATGCTCGGAGGTCGGAATTAGCTTTTTCTTGAGCCTAAACCGCATAACTTTTCGATCTCTATCAAATGGTGAAGTCAAAAAGTTCAGATAATCAGCTAAAAGTTTCTGACCACTGCGTCACAGCATGACTGCGTCGTGACTGCGTCCTCATTCAGCAACTTCGGAAGATCATAACTTGATGCTCGGAGGTCGGAATTGACTTTTTCTTGAGCCTAAACCACTTATTTTTTCGAGATCTATCCAATGGTGGAGTCCAAAAGTTCTGATACATAGCCCAAAGTTTCTGACCTGTGCGTAAGAGACGAAATTCATGGTGCGAAATGAAGAAAAACCGAAATCTGAGAAAAATGGTAACTCCAATGGAAAATCTGAGTAGTCCAATGGATCGGGAGCGCAATTTCCAATGGAAATGAGTATAAGGTTCATAAAAATCCGAGGTGTAAGCAAGGAGAAATCGAAAAAACAAGATGGAAATTTTCTGCGAATACGCAACCCTTTGCGTCCAGCAGAGTGGGCAAATCCACGACCATTTCCCAACTCTCTGATCACTGCGTCAGCGATGACGCAAAAGTGTTGCGTTTCGGTATTTAAAAAAAAAAAAAAAAAAAAAAAAAAAAAATCCGGACACAATCCGTGAAAAGTTCAGCAAGCGATATCTTTGCGCTCGGATGTCCAAATCAGGTGATCTTTGAGCCTAAACTGCATAACTTTTCGAGGCCTAGCTGTTGGGGAGATCGTCATTCGCGAGCGGCTAGCCGGTCATCTGACCGGCATGCCGGTCGTGGTCTCGGCGAAAACAAACCTAAAGCTTAAAAAACCTTATTTTTCCCTCTCTTTTGGCCTCCAACCCATGAAACACCATTGATGATGAACCAAAGCTCCAAAAACACTCAAATTCCATCATCAAAACACCAATATATCACCAATCCTTCCCTCTAAACATCATCCAAGCTCACAATCATACCATAAATCATCCCAAAATACCAAAGATTAACACTTTAATCCGAAGTTTTCTTTCACCAAAGCTGAAAGTTTATCCATTAAACCTTTCCCAAACCTTGAAATATCCATGACCCAGCTCTAAACAATACATAATTCAAACCCAAACCTTCAAGAACACTAAAATCACAGTTTTATCCAAACCTTTTGAGGGTCTTGAAGCTTTGAGTTTGGGGTCATCCGAGATGACCATGAAGGTTGGAAAAGGTACAAAGAACATGATGAAGAAAGAAAAATTGGGTATTAAGGGAAGATTTTGATAGAGGAGATGATGCTTAGAGGGCAAGTAATAAATGAAAACGTGAGAAATTTGAAGAAGTTCGAGGTAATGAAGAACATTTTAAACGCAACCATTAATGAAGAAGAATTCAAACCTCAACTTGGACGCAACACCGACACCAGCCTCGCGCTGGTTCAGATACGTTTTCTTTCCCTTCTCATTTAGTGTAAATTATTTTATTGCTTTGAGTCTTTTCGAGTCGTGGGGACACGACTCATTTTTGAGTTTGGGGTGGGGTTCGTTGCCTCATCCCAGTTTTTATGTGTTTATTTGCTTTAAATTGCTTTCAATAAAATAATTTTCGGAGTTGCGTTTGACTATAGAAGATTTTAAATGTCCCTTTAAGCATACTTTTGATGAATCTATGATAGTAAATAGTGGACTTTAGGGATTGATATAAAACGCACTTACAATTGCATGCTAACATCGGTAATTGATAGGAAAAATTAATGAACAATGCAAATGAAGTAAGCTTGTACTTAAGGAATATGTTTGGTGTGTAGAACGTGAAATCTTAATTAGTAGAGAACCCACCTAGATATGAACTAAAGACAAGCTATGTACTTAGGAAAATGGTAGGGGCAGTTCTTTGTTAGCCATTTGAAACCTTTTAGCTTGCTATTCCTTATATTATAATTTTATCCGTCTTAGCCCAATTTTGAGCCTTAAGCCTTTCTTTTGTAGCCACGATATAAGCCCATTATCCTTTAGATTATTAGGCATGACCAAATGACCCGCACTTGAATCACAACCCTGAGACTTGTCTCGAGCTTGAGTTTGGGGTGGTGGGACCACATTTGGGAATTTACATTGGGAAGGGATTATATGTGTTTGTATTGAGGCACAAAAATGTAGATGATATTATTATTTGTAACCCTTTGCCGGGATTTGAAAAGAAAAAAAAAAAAAAAAGATAAAAAGAAAAAAAAATATATAAGAGACATGACTTTTCACATCAAAATGATGGTCATGGGTATCTTGTACAAAAAAAAAAAAGAGAAAAGAAATGAAAAAGAAAGAAAGAACAAATAAATCGGCAAAGTGGAATATTTTTGGAAATCATCTTAGTTTTATTTGGGTTGACATTGGGGACGCAACATTAGCGCGTCAAATGGGTGAGTGAGAACAATTTTGAGCGTAAACTCAAGCTCGAGGACATTGTTGATGGTAAGTGAGGAGAGAGCCAAAAGCTCACTTCAAATTTACCAAATATACATCCACACCGTCCTTAAGCCATTATTAAACCATAAAGACCTCTTGATTCTTAAGTGCATAGTGAATTTATGATTTTGTTGATAGGGAATATGCTAGGTGGAGCGTTCAAAGCTAGTTAGGATTAATGACCACCCTATAGCCATCATACAGATATGAGTACAAGTGTAACCTTCAAGCATTGCGACTTTAATTTTATGATTGAGATTATTTATGTTTGATGTTGCATGATTAGTGTATGTGTATGTTAGTTCTTAATGTTTGCTATATGAGATTTATCTTTAGCATTGCTTTAGGGTTTATTTGCTAGCTTCTATTTTCTCTTGCATCTACTTATCTCCCCTTGTTTTTAGTTTTGCTTTGTCGGGACGACAAAGGTTTGAGTTGGGGGTCTTGATGTCTCCTTAATTGTTCGTATTTTCGACCCTTAGGAGACATCATTTTTGGTGTTTATTTGATTATTTAGATAGACTTTTGGACTAAATATGCAATAATATGATTTTCCTCTTTTATTTCTAGCATTTTTGATTTATTAAGCTTTTGCGCGTAATATTGGTATTTTTAGTGAAGATTTTACAGATTTTAGATGTTAGCTAGAAGAGGAATCCGAGGAGAAAGTCAAAGATCAAGAGATAGAGTCAAAACTCGAAGATAAATCCCGAAGATATTATTTTTAGAGCTGAAAATCCATTTTCCAGGCCATAGATTGCTGATTTAGAGGTGCTTAAGCGATGATTTAGCTGTTGACCTTTGAAGAGAAATCATTCCTTATCGAGTTACGGAACTTTAGCAACTGGAATGAGGTCAATCGGAGTTGTAACGCATCGGGAAAAGCCGTTTTAGTGAAGGTGTATCAGCAGTTACGGGATTTTGGGCTTAGAAATTGGGCTTGGACATTTAATTAGTGTTTTATTATTAGGTCCAAGCCCTAATCCGTTTTTAACCTTATAAAAAGAGATTTTGACCTCAGTATTTCTCACCTCTCAATTTATTCTTCAAATCAAAATTATCCTTAGAAGAGAGTGTCCGGAGAAGAAGCAGAAACAAGGAAAAGAAGAAGCCAAGAGCTGGAGACGGTCTTTATCTCCAATTCGCAGCCAACCCAATTCCGAAATTAGGTTTCTCTGTATTTTCTTTCTGTAAACAATATGAATTTTATTATTTTTAATTTAGTTTTTATCTTTTCAATTATTATGAGCTAAATTAAACTAGTGCTTGAGAACGCATAATGGGTTAATCCCAATTTGATTTCATTCTATACATTTGGATTTGGGATTATTATTATTTAAATCAAATTGGGTGAATTGTATTTTTCTTTAATTTGTGTTTAATTACTATTATTGACCTGATCAATTAATAATAGGACTTAGTATCTAAGCTATTCCAATTAGTGGCGATTGGATCACCTTGACGGGGGGTTTAGGTACCGAACTAGTTAATGAATGTAGGTTAGAAATTATTGACTCTGACGAGCTTAATTAAACCTATGGCCTATTGGGTAATTTGAACTTAAACACTTGAGAGTGGACTATAATCACCCTGACGGGGTTTGTAGCATTTGAGAGTTGCTCCTTAGTCCACCCTGACGGGGGTAAGGAGATTATAGAATCCCGACCAATACAAATTTACCGATTTGCCCCTTAAACAATGTATGAATTGAATGATAGTTAGGTAAACCCTTGCGCCTCTCAAGTACTACCTGCTCTTACTTGCGTATCACTTTTATTTACTTGCGTCTTAGTTATTTATTTACATTTTCGCATTAGTCTTTCATTCCTTAGGATTAATAACAAAAACCAAACAAACATATTATCTTTATTTGCTTTCATAAGTGCATCAATCATTAATAGATAAGCATTGTAGTCAACCATCCGTCCTTGGAACGAATCTGTATTATCATACATACTACTTGGGACAACCGTACACTTGCGGTTGTGGTTCGATTATCATTTGCATTTATTTTAGAACACACAAAGGACCACCAGTTTTGCATAGCTAAACTTTTATATGAACATATATATTGTAAAGAGTAATGATGGGTATCACCCAAAAAGGTATCACCTAAACATCACCCATGATGTGGCGGTTAGGTATACCAATCATGAATTTTCTCTTTCACAAATTTACTTTTTTCTCTCACCTCCATGATTGGTACACCTAACCGCCAAAATTGGGCTTCATTACTCCTTTGTATATTACTCCTTTGTCAAAATTGGGCTTCATTAGTCCAAATCAAATTGGATTCCACGAATCACGTGTTATGGCGAGCTCAACTTGAAACAGTTCTTGAGGCTCATGGTTATCTTAAGTGTCATTTGTATTTTTTAAGTGATAAGTACTTAATGTTGAATAAAATTTGAATAGAATTTATTCAGTTAAGAGGCAGTGTCTGAGTGAACAAGTCTTGAATTGAAATCTTAATGAAACAGGCAAGTTAAGAGGTATTCATATCTGAATTGGTCAGGAAAAACAATTAGTCTTATTGATCTAGTGTCTTGACGAACCAGAATAAGAGCTCATTAAGTGCAAACAAACACCCTCTTAATCATTTTATGGCTCAAGCTCATCTCCTTCCTATGTAGATTCCAATTTCTCGGCGTGGCTCACTGAAGATCATCAACTCAAAGTCTCATTGATTTCTTCTACGGTTCCATCTATATTATATCAAGTTGTAAGGTTACAACTTTCATGCAATGTTTGGCATAAACTCAAAAAAAAAATTGTAAATCAATGTCACACTCATGTTCATCAACTCAAGATGTGTTTCTGTAACATTAAGAAAGGATATCGACATATGAACAATTATCTTGTTGAAATTCAATACATTTGTGATGGTTTGGATCCATCTACTTCATCTTTACCACTTGAAAATGTGATTATGTATACACTAAAGGGTTTGCCTACTTAATATAATCAATTTAAGTCTAGTATCTGCATCACTAATGCTCAAACATCTAGTCTTAGCTTCAGTTCTCTCGGTATCTTACTTGTCTCTGAGGAACTAAATATGAAGTCGAACGATTCGAGTGAGAATTTAAGTTCATCTCCCACGGCTCTGTTTCTCCATCAGGTAGTTCACCATCTCCATCACATAAACATGGACGTGGATACTTCAAACAAGGACGTGGTCGTGGTCGTGCTCGAGGTTCTTAGTCGAACTCACCTTCTATTTTGGGTACACCATCAAATTCATCATGTACACCCAATTTTGGTACTAATTCTTCATCCTCTGTTTTGCCTACTTGTCAAATTTGTTCACGATGTGGTCACTCTGCGTTAGATTGCTGGTATAGAACGTATTTTGTGACTTTTCAATCACCTAAAGCTCATAATAGAGTGGCTCTATCTACTCAAACTACAAATTTTTTTAACTATGACCCTAAGCTTTAGTATCTTGACTCAGGTGCAAATAGTGATGTTACTCATGATCTATCATTAATTTAGCACTCCACTCCTTATCATGGTGGAAATTCAGTTGCAGTTGGAAATGGCCAGTCATTAGACATTGCAAATATTGGACATAGTAAGTGTACTTCACATTCTTCTTCCTCTATTTAAAATTTTATTCTTCACGTGCCTAGTATTGCCTTTAATCTCTTACCTATTTGTAAATTCACTAAGTATAATCATTGTTCCATCAATTTTTCCTTTAGTTTTGTCTCAATTAGTGATTCTTATACAAATCGTATCCTATTTCAGGATCTTGTATAGATGGCTTGTATCATATGCATTTTGGTGCAAGTTTGTTGTCTTTATAGTCTCAGTCTCCTTCTTTGCTGTTGTGTCTATCTTCCACCTTGGTGTTTTCTTCAGCTAAGCTTTGGCACTATCGTTTGGCTCACTCTTCCACAAATGCTTCAATTCCTTTATCACATACTTTACATACTAAGCTAAAATTTCATGGTATTTAGTGTAATGCTTGTGCTACTTCTAAAGCACACAAACTTCCATTTAATTTGTCTGTAACTCGTAGTTTACTCCCTTTGAATTAATTCACATTGATGTTTGGGGTCCATCACCTATTGAGTCATGTTCTTCATTTACATACTATAATGTTTTTATTGGTCATTAAAGTCGGTATACTTGGGTTTATCCTTTTAAAACTTAAATCTAATGTTTGTGATGTTTTTAAAGTGTGTTATAAGATGATTATTACTCAATTTTGTGTCAAAATTAAAGTCCTGCGATCTACTAATGGGGGTGAATATACTAGCATTGCATTTAAATACTTTCTTCAATATCATGGTACTTCACATCAAAATTATTGCCCCAATATACCAAAACAAAATGATGCTTCATAGCGCAAACATCGTCACTTAATGGAAACCACTCGTTCTCTTCTTGCTCACAGTTTTTTTCCATCTAAGTTCTGGCCTAAGGCTCTTTCAGTTACTGTTTATCTTATAACACACTTTAATTTTGACACCAAATTGAGTAAAAATTTAACATAAACATTGTTAATTTTTCTTCTTCCTACTCCTACCTTGTTAAATTCCTGTCCATTTCAAGTTTTATATCACACTACTCCATCCTATTCGCATCTAAATGTATTTGATTGTTTGTGTTACCTATGGCTTTAGCCTTATAGTCCATATAAATTAGATTCTAAATCCAAGTCATGTATGTTCTTAGGTTATTAAAATTCATCCAAAGGTTACAAATGCCTTTTTAATGTCTCAGCGTGTTTTTTTTTCTCAATACATTTTATTCGATAAATATACCTTTCCATTCAGAAAACATATCTCTTCTGCATTACCTACCCTAGACAAGACACACTCTACATTTATTGATCTTTTTGATATTTCTACTAATCCTACTTCCATGTCTAATTTGTTTGATAGTTTATCATCACCTTTATCTATTTCTTTTTCTACGTATACTTCTTAACCTACTTTTTATATAATTCCACCTACTCCCACACCACCACCTCCTATAAACCACCAAATGGTTACTCGTCGTCAAACTGGCTCTCTAAAACCTCTTATAAGTGTCAAAATATAATTCTTACACCCTTTCTTACTGAACCTACATCCTATAAGGAAGATTCTAAGTCGTAATGTTGACAATTGACTATAACTGAGGAATATAATGCATTTATGTGTCAACACACATGGGACTAGTTCCTCCACCTTATGGACGGGCTCCAATTACGTGCAAATGGATATTTAAAATTAAATGACATGCAGATGGGTCTATTGCTTGTTACAAAGTGCGTTTAGTTGCTAGAGGTTTCTTACAAGAGTCTGGGCTATATTATATAGAGACTTTCAATCCCGTTGTTAAACACCAAAAAATTTGTGTTATACTTTACCTTGCAGCTACATATAAATGGAATATTCATCAATTAGATGTCTCTAATGTGTTCTTACATGGTACACTCGATGAAGATGTATACATAGTTCAACCGGTTGGGTTTATTGACAAAGATAATCATAAATTCGTTTGTAAATTTAATAGATCATTATAGGGGCTCAAACAAGCTCCAAGAGCATGGTATCAATTACTTACATAATTTCTTATAGATCATGGCTTTATAGATAGTGCAGCTGACACATCTATGTTTACTCGACGATCACATAACACCTTAATCATCATTCTAGTTTATGTTGATGATATTCTTGTTACAGGTGCAGATTCCTTCACTATAGTGCTCATTATATCAGCTCTCAAATCGCGCTTCTTAATGAAGGATTTGGGTAAACTTTCTTACTTTCTTGGATGGGAAATTCTTTTCTCTAATGATAATATAATTGTGTCTCAAGCTAATTATGCGCTTTTTATTCTTCAAAAAGCTAGTCTGAATGAGTGTAACGCTTCACCGACTCCTACTATTAATAAGTAATTTGTTATATCAACTCATGGTATGTTACCATTTGAAGATCCTTTCTTATTTCGGAGTCTAACTAGAGCTTTACAATATTTGACTATATCTAGACCTGACATTTCTTTTCCTATTAATAAAATATGTAAAGCAATGCATAAACCTACAAATTTGGATTATGAATCATTAAAGAAACTTCTTTGATACATTAAAGGTACACTGCATTATGGTTTATCTTTCTCTGCATCTTAAACCCCCATACTTAAAGATTTTTCTTATTCATATTGGCTTTGTAGTTTGGTTGAACGTCGATCTACTACTAACTACTGCATTTTCTTGGGCTCTAATCTTGTGTCTTGGGGTTCAAAGAAGCAATCCACTGTATCGAGGTCTTTTACTAAAACTGAGTATAGGGCGATGGCTTATGTTTCTGCAGAGATAAAATGGCTCACCTTCTTATTAAGGAGCTTACACATTGCTATCGTTACTCCTACTCTATCATGTGATAATGTTTACGCGATTGCTTTAGTCTCGAATCTTGTATTTCATACTCGTACACGACACATTGATGTTGATTCCACTTTGTCCGTGAACAAGTCAAGGCTAAACTCTTGCAACTTTTACATGCTCCTTACCATCTTCAACATGTAGATGTTCTTACTAAGGGTCTTGCTTCTGCTTTGTTTGCTTCACTTGTCTCCAATCTTCCACTAATAAATGTGCTCACCTTAAGCGGATGATAAGCTACACTACAACATAGATCATGCACCCTCGCTACAGGATATTAGTACTTCACAAATAGTTACATAAGTAATCAAACAACTCTAACCAATCAATCAAAGTTGATAGGTATGTATAGTGTGTGTATTACAGAGCTAAGCCTCTATATAAAAAATATATTGTAAACTGTTTCAGTAAACTTGAATATATAAAATTATTCTTTCTCTATTATATATCCAACAGTTTCACCAACCAGTCACAAACTCAATTCATAGTCCTCTAAATCCACTGAATATGAGCAAAGAGAGGCTCACCCACCATCACTCAGATATCCTTTAGGAACTGCAATATTGATGGTCAGGTAGAGATTTGATGGCTCTAACAACAATAAGTACATCACTCTCTAAAGTGACGCTAGCAAAAGACGATTGTCTCGCATACAGAAGAGCATTTCGTACGACATTCGACAATAAAAGTAGAACACGGTCTGACTCCGCTAGTACTTCCGCAACTGACAACGTCCAGATAGTTCTTGTAAATATAACCTCTCTCAACACCATCTTTTTCAAGCTTTGCATCCACATTAATTTTCAACGATTCATGGGAAAGTGGAAACCAAGAGTTAACATTTCTATCAAGGGAGAAACAACCATAGGGGGTAAGTACATCAGAGGGGCCATGATACAAACAACCATCCAACAAAAAAATAAGCATGGTTAGGGAACTATCTACGTTAATAACAGCGTTCTCCATAGGAAATTTATTCCTCATCTGCCAAATGACCCAGCACGAAAACGGAATTTTGGAAAAATATTTCTCTTTCAAGTGACCCACCCTTAATAATAAGCAGGTATTAATACTCAGTGAGTTGATACACATTGACTCACTAATTTGGTATCGATGCTTAATGTCACTTGTTTTTCGTTTTTATGTGATTTTTGTATATTTAAGAGTATTTTAGTATTTGGTCACCTAAAAGATTGAATGGTGGCTTCTTTGAAGAAAAATTTAACCACATGTTTTCTATAGAGGACTAAGATTATTTTCAAGATTTCATAAATCAATCATCTTTGTTTCAATTTTTTGAAAAATATCTCAATTAATAGAATGATCAATATAATAACGGGTTATAAATGACATTGTTGGGGTTGGAATCTCAATGAAGGATTGAAGATGGTTGAGATTTTGGGCTTTCATGATGTTATTGTGGAGTTAGATTCAAGGGAGGCAATTGGGCTAGTACAGAGTGCAGTGGATGGTAGAGGACCGGGGCACAGTGGATTAAACAAATTCGTTTGATGCTTGCTAGAAACAGAGGGTTCATTATGAAGGGCATTTTCAAGGAGGCGAATGTATATGCGGATTGGTTGGCCAAGAGAGGTTGGAAGAATAGCGATGAGTGCGTGCTTCTTGGAGATCTCCCAGATGACATATGAAGTCTCCTCACCAAAGATTGTATGGACTACAAAACACCAAAAATAGTCTATAACCCTGGTTTAATAAATATTGTAACAAAGTAATATAAGTTTGTTCATGTAATATGATCCATATCTCCAATGTAATAAAATAAAAGTTTAAAAAACATGTTAAACACATTTCATAATATACCCAAAACTTTTTCCAAAGGATTAGTGAAATTTGGACCTTTGTAATAATTTTTTTAAAAGTAAAGATAAATAAATGAAACCTAACCAAAACCAGAAATGAAGCAACACCAAATTTCAGCGTAAGGAGTATAGTCAAGTAGAGCCCACGCTTCGAACAAAAAAAGAAAAAGTAGAGCCCACCCACCGAAATCAATGGAGAGAAAAAACTTGCAGATTGACGCGTTTTATTTTATTTATTTATTAAAACTTTCCATCATAAGGGATATTGATCCTTTTCTAGATAATCGGTGAAGTATAAGATAAGATAATACTTTAAATTACAACATATTTTTAGCTTTGACTCAATATTATATTACGATAATACTATTAATACATTTATGGAAATCAATATTAAATTTTCAATAATTAAAATTTTCTGTTTTGTCAAGTGGGTAAATTTTAATAAAAGTAAAAAATAAGATGTTGATATGAATAGCCATGTGAGTATACGCTTTTTGCCAGCCCATACCCCATAATTTCCACTCAATACACTTCCCTACCGACAATAAACCCCTCTTCTTTCTTCAATTATATTACTCACTTTGTATAATTACCCCTTCACTTCTTCCCTATCTCATCATCAAAAGAAAAAAGAAAATGGGTATGACTAGATTTGCAGTTTTCTTTGCTCTCTGTGTCCTTCCAGCTATTGTTATTGCAAAACCATTTGAACTTACTGGAAAAACATATTGTGACATTTGCCGTGCTGGATTTGAAACTGATGGTTGTCAATATCTTCCTGGTATGTTTTTTTGTACAACTTATTTGTTGTTCTTTATATATTTCTCATGTTTAGATCTACTTTTTCTAGTTAATGATATACTAGAAAAAGTAGATCTAATTCGATTTCTCTGTTATTATATGTTAAAATGTTTCTCATACACGGATCTAACATTTGTTAGTAATTTTATTAGTTTATCGTAAGCTTGAGACTAAAAAATGAAATTTGCAGGTACAATTGTGAAGCTAGAATGCAAAAGTAGGGAAAATGAACAAAAAGTTACCTACAGTAAAACAGCTGTGACCGATTCAACCGGAACATACAAATTTACAGTTGATCGTGATTTTGGTGAAGATGTGTGTGATGTGATGTTAGTTAAGAGTGCGTTCTCTGAATGCAGCTCACCAAATGCAGGGCGTGACCGTGCACGTGTGATTCTAACCAATAAGAATGGTATGACCTCTAATGAGCGTTTTGCTAATAGCTTGGGTTTCCTTAGGAATGTACCTTTGGCTAGGTGCACTCAGATCCTTCAGAAATATCAAGATTCTGAGGATGTTTAGAGGAATTGATTGTTTATGGATGTAATGTTTGTTAAAGATTTATTTGATATATGGTTAATTGTATTGGATGTTGGTGTAATATGTGTCTTTTGACTTATGAGTTTAATTTATTTGTTAATCAAATTGTCACATACTTGTGGCTTTGCATACTAAAATATAGTGTTTTTTAAATGTTTTGTTAGATTCTTCATGTTTTCTTAGTGTATTAAGGATTCATCCTTAATATCCTCAGAATAGTGTATAGATTTCTGAATTACAGTATTTTTATCTTATGGCCAGTTAACCAAAAAATTAACAACCAGATAATTTAGCACTAAAAATGCTCAATGACATACTTGTGTCAAGCTTTTTCAACTTCTTCATTAGATTATTTTTGCCCAAAGTAAATTGGGTTGTCTTGGCCATATCAATTTTAAAACAGGGTTTGAGCAATACTCGAGCATGCTCGCTATTTATTAGCAACAATAGCACCACTACTTGTACTATCAAGCACTTCAAAAGCACTTCAAGCTCCTGAATTTTTTCATCTTCAAGTTCCACAGTCATTGATATATGTCAAGTTGTTAGATTACTATGGACTCTTCCAAAGATTTATTTTATATTGTTTGAATATTGTTTTCTTTGTAACCATTTCAAATGCCACAAATGTATGGAGCATGGGTTATACATATGTACGCACCACCACCTTCCCCGCCTGACCTTGATCTTGCCCCAGCGACGTTGCCACATAAAAAATAAATCTTATTTTGGTTGCAAGAATTTATAGAAGTCGGCTTTGAAAAAACTCCAATACGTTTTGAGTTGGATTAACACGTACACCATTATAATTACTGATTATCCTCCCCAACGGTTTGATTGATCATGAATATACTTCCACGTCTTTGAGCAAGTAACAGACATATATACCCTAATTTATTCCCCGGATACATGCTAAAGTGTTCTAGTTACACTCTCTTTATATATGAAACATATGCATCTATATTTTTATCCCTTACTACCATAAAAGGAAGGGTCTTGTTACTTCATTTGACATGCCAATAAAACGAAAGCAACTATGGCTAAAACAATTTTCCTCTCTAAAATTCCCTTGGGATTTGTTTGGATTGAGAGAATTGGAAAGAAAGGAAAGGAATAAAAATGATTTTTTAATTTTTACATTGTTTGTATTAGAAAATTTTATAAAAGAAAAGAAAGGAAATCAATCTAAAAATCACTCATGTAACCTTATATATAATCACTCTAAATTGGAGTCAAATGAAGAGAAATGATTTGTATTAAAGATTAGAGGTTAAAATTAATCTTTTATTTTCTTTCTTTTTATATTTTTTTCAATCCAAACAATAAATATCCAAAATCATTTATGAAATTTTCTTTTATAAAAATTTCTAATCCAAACAAAAAATTTCTTTTCTTTTCTTTTATAATTTTTTTCTTTTCCTTTATTACTTTTTTTCCTCCCAAATACAAACAGACCCTTGAACATTTCTGAGTAGATTTCATTCACTCCTTTGTGAGCGCGCACGAATAAGGGAAGTTATGGTAATATCTTGGAAAGAGACCAACGATAAAATAATTTAGCAACCCGATTGTACCAGAAATTGTTCTTAAGATAGTGATCGAGTTTACGCTATTACAGTCTTTCTGGTTTGTTTTAAATTTTTCTTTTGTAATTCAAAGTTGTTGTAAGTTCCTATTCAAATCTTATCTTTCAATAAAATTCAACAAAGTAAATGATGTATAAGAATATTAAAAAAGTGAACAAGTTTCGTTGCACAACAAGAAGAGACAAGTTCGGGACTGGTTTTTTATGTTTGTGTATTAAATCATTATACAAAATAGGCGATTTTTGTGTTTTTACACAAAAATCACAAATAGAAAAGGTTTGGACTGAAAGAGAATACGTAATTTTGTGTGTTTTTGTAAAACAAGAAATAGAGTTTTATTATTACAGAATTACACAAAATACAGTTTTGTATATTACAACAACACACAAAATAATAGGAAAGGGATGGACAAAAAGAGAATACATTAAGATAGTCAGCGATACGTAAAAAATAAGGTATATGCGACTAATAAAGGGAAAAATTAATTTTGTTAAAGAAGCAAATATTTTAGATTGATTTTATGATTTTTTTCAATACATCTGAGAGCCACTTTTTGGACTCGGACATATTGGTCTCTACGGAGTAGTCTAACCACTAGACCAACAGTCGATCTTTGATTATATGATTTTATATATTATAGGAGTACATAAATATATTTATATGTGTTAAAGGAACACATAAAACGAGATATCAAAATTGTACAAAAAAATCAAGAAAAATAAAAAACTTCAAAAATATAGAAATGAACTTGTCTCGTCCAAATATGCAATTTTTTTTTCCAATTTTTTTAGAACTGATTATGAATTTTCAAAAATTTAATGAATACGGCCGTGTGATGGAATTGACAAATCTACTTTTATGTATTATATCATTACATAAAACGGAATATCGAAATTTAAAAATAAAAAAATTCATAGACATAAATATTAATTTGTCTCGTCCAAAAATGTAATTTATTGATTTTTTAATCATGATTTTTTTTTTAAATTATTGGACGTGTGTGTATGGTGGAATTAGTTTGTGGTGATTGGTGGCGGCGATGGTGGTGGTTGTGGACGAAGATGGTGGTGGTTGGTGGAGATTAATAGAGGAAATGGTGGTCGGTGGAGAATGCATGAGGTGGTGGTGGTGGACGGTGGATGTAGTCGGACTTTAAAATAAGAGTAAATAAAAAAAATTATATTATAGATATTATATAACAAAAAAAAAACATTAAAGGTAATTATGGTATAAAATTAACCTTCTAGAGTAAATACAAAATATTTTCTTTAACTTGTAATATAACTTGTAATATAGTAGGAAGTCAGGATCTCTTTTCCACTAATTAAAAAAAATATGAATTTGTTATCAATTAAAAATTTATCTCTTAATTCATATTATATTTTCAATATGTTTTATAGTTATATTGATTTAAAATATGGGTGAATGTCCAATAAACACCTGCCACCTTAGCTACGTGCCCATAAAAGGCACTTAAGGTAAATATACCTTAATGCCCTTACTGCTGTCTACTGCCGTCTGCTGCTGCTGCCAAGGGCGAGTAATGGAAATGTTTCCCAACACTCGTGCAAGTACACTTTTGTAAAGGTTGAGTAATGGGAATGTTTCCCAGCACTCGTGCAAGTAAACTTTTGTACTTGTGGGCTAATGTTGAGTAATGGGAATGTTTCCTAGCACTCGTGCAAGTACATTTTTGTACTTGTGGGCTAATGTTGAGTAATGGGAATGTTTCCCATCACTCGTGCAAGTACACTTTTGTACTTGTGGGCTAATGTTGAGTAGTGGGAATGTTTCCCAACACTCGTGCACGTACACTTATGTACTGTCTGCTGCTGCCAAGGGTGAGAGAGAGAGACAGAGGAGATATATATAACTAACTCAATGTATACGAACTAACAACTAATAAACGGACGGCGGCTGGGGTGAGGGGGTAAAATAGGAAAGAAAAAAAAAGGAGTGCCTTTTATGGGCAAGAAGAAAGCGGCGGGGGTGAGGGGGCATTAATTCTAATTTGAGGTGTTTCTTGGGCAATAATCCTTAAAATATATCTATATAGTTAAAAAATAATATAGATTTTTATAATATTGTATTGATTTTATGTAATATTTTACTAAAATTTGAATTTAAAAGTAATCTAACTTTTATTTAAATTTGAATGAGATGGGTACAGTTTTTCTAAAATTAATTTCTTATAGAAATAAGAAAACCTCAAATTAAAATAAATGTCACTTATACAAATATAAAACCATTATTCAATTTTAAATCTACCACTAATTCTTGGATTTCTCAAATATATTTTATAACTCAATTAAGTAACATCTTTATCATAAATGTATTGATTTTTTATTAATTTTTTACGATAAAAAAAATTTATACAAATAAAATAAACCTAATTTAAAATTTTGCACATGATTTTCAAATATTTAAAATAATTATTCACAAAGTTGAAGAATAGAAAGAGAATATTTTTATTGTGACAATACTGACATTAGTTTAGTATTATTATAATGTTTTAACTGATTCTTGATTCTTATGACTAGCCTGGTCTACAATTAACTGAGTTCGATGTTAAGTATTTTTTGCAAGTCTATCTACCACGTAACATAATAATGATGGATTTGGATCCTCTCCTAACTAACTTCTATACTAACTATCCTAACAAGCAATCATAATTAAAAAAATTATATTTTATTATATTTATCTATAATTAATTTCCTAAATCCTAAAATACTACACAATTTACATCTATTATAAAACTCCTATTATAATCTTTTAATTGATTTACCAACCATTTATAATATATTTTCAAATCTTATTGTTTATAATCTTAATAACAATGATATAATTGGTTGTTAGGATAGTTAGTATAGAACGCTAGTTAGGAGAGGATCCAAATCCAATAATGATATGAATATTAATCTGAACAACATGTTCAGTAACATAAGAATAAGTAAAGGATGGTGAGAATGGTTAGGTTTATATTTATGTTTATTTTCCGACAAAAAAAAACTATCCCTATGACATACAAAAAGATTAACAAATGATTAAAGTACTTTACAGTGAGCAAGAGGTTGTGAGATTAAATCTTACTAGAGTCGAATAGTTCTGAGTCTAAAGTTGCTTTCAGATGTATTAAAAAAAATCAACAAACTGTTATATTGAAATAATTTTTATATAGATTTAAATTTGTATTAGAATTTTTCCTTTTTTGATTTTTTTTAAAAAATAATATAAAAAAATGTAAACAAATTTCCTTTAAAATAGAAAATTTTGGATTTTTTTCTCATAAATAAATCGATCAAAACTTTTATATATAAAAATAATCAGCTTTTCTAAAATAATATCAATATTTTAAGGCTTTTTTAACAAACACCCCTCCTTCCCCCTTTCCCTTTTTGCAAGAGTAATGATTTTTGTCACCCCTATTCTTTTCACCCTTTTGTCACCTCCTATATGGCAGGTTACATGTCATAACATGTAAGGAATAAAATAATTAAGAAATATAATTAAGGAAATATTTAATTTAAGGAATAAAACAATTAATTAAGATAAGTAAATAAATTACTTATATGTCATGCCATGCAATCTGCCATGTAGGAGGTGACAAAAGGGTGAAGGGAATAGGGGTGACAAATATCATAACTCCTTTTTGCAATCACACAAAAATAAATAAACATATTTTCTAGTCATAAGAGCATATACTATAGTCTTTTGACTATATTCAAATTATATTTTAAAATAGTTTGTACTTTAGACAATAAATTGATCGGTTAATTTTTTTTAGTGATTAAGGATTGTCTTTACTCGAAATTATTATAAGGAAACATCTTGCAAAAATGTGAATTATACAAGTTTTTTTCGGATTATTTATTCTAGTGATCTTTTTCCTTTTGACTGAACTAACATAAATTGTGTGCTATAACTAGAACTGCACAAACCGGACCTAAAACCCGCCAACCTATTGTACCCGACTCAACCTTTCCCGAAAAACCACACCCCCATCCGATCCGTTAGGGTTTTAGTTTTTTTTTTTAAGTTTGGGTCGGATACCGGATTGGGCTGAGCCCAAATCGCGGATATACAATCCGAACCGAATTGGGCTCCCAATAATATATATATATATATATATATATATTTTATAACACGAGCGTGTTAAAATTGAAAAGGGCAAAAGATTTTTCGTATCTCGAAGAGTCAAGCGTAAGTCATACGCTTCAACTCTCACATTTTCACAAACCTTCTCCGACGCTTCATCTCTCTCTCTCTCTCTCTCTCTCTCTCTCTCTCTCTCTCTCTCTCTCTCTCTCTCTCTCTCTCTCTCTCTCTCTCTCTCTCTCTCTCTCTCACGTAACCCCTAAGCTCTAGCCTTCAACACGTCTCTTTTCTCCATTTTAGTCCAATCCCGCCGGTAAAATAGAGCGGGAGAGTACGCCTCATTAAACACTCTTACCTAAATTAGTGGGTCGCATTTATTATCCTTCTGATTTCTCTGTTCAATTGCTACCGTGGTTGATTTATTAAACCACGGTTAAGGTGTTGGGTTGTTTATACGCTTTGTTACTGATTAAAATGAGGTTAGAAGAAGACTATAAAAGGCTCGGGTCTGGTTATTATAATTCAAAATCCCCTTTTCAGGTAATATGTTATTCGAAACCCTAATATTTGATTTATGTTAATCCTCTGGTTTTGTAAATCAATTTCATGAGAAATCTAGAATGATTTGAGATGATAGTTTGATTCTTTAGGGGTTTTAGTCATTTGCGTGTTTGAATCACAGTTATTTGAGTTTGATTTTGAGGATGGAAAAGGGAATAAAAGGTTTTACAAGATGGCTTTGAGTTTTTGATACTTTCTTATTCAGTGAGTTTTGAAATACGAATTGTTTTCTTGGTTGCTTGATACTTGCTTATGTTTTAGTTTTTGGGTTGATTGATACTTTGTTTTCTCTGAGTTTATTCTATTTTTCAATAGAGTAAATACCACTTTTGCCCCTGGTTTTTCACGCGTTTGACAGTTTGCCGTCCATTGTTTAAAATGCGACTGGATGTCCCCTAATTTTTGTTTTTGTGACTCGTTGCCCCTACTAACAGTCAACTGACAGAAAAATGAAAAAAAGGGCTAACGGTGTCACAAAAGGTGAAGATATGGGACGTAAAAGGGTAATTTTGAAGATCAGGGGTGGCCCGTGCACTTTGGGCATAGTTAAGGGGTCAGACGAGGGCTTTACCCTAAAATTTATAATTTTATTTTGAAGGGTTAATGTGAAAATGTGTTTATGTGAAAATTTGAAGGGTACGACCAACTCACTATTTGTACCATCACCCCATTGCTTTTGTACGGTCAACCCACTAATTTTGTATTGTCAACCCACTGTTTTTTGCATTGTCAACCCACAGTTTTGTGGTGTCAACCCATTATTTTTGCATTGTCAACCTACAATTTTAGCCTTTGTTTTCTAATTGATTTTTTTCTTATGCACATGCAGGTTTGACAATTCAATAATTGATTTAATTCTATGATAGATAATAGAAAAAATTATCGTATAATTTAGTTTAATTATAGAAATATTTTAATTATAGAAATATTTTGATTTTAAATCAAATATGGGAATGTTCTAATTATATAGTTTTTTTAAATTTTGGAAAATAAGTATATCTTTTAAATAAAATAATTTGTTTTTAAAAAAGTATTTGGACATTTTTTTGGTTTAGACTTTTTCGACTAAAATTGGTAAGTAATGGATTTAATGAGTAAATTATTCTTTATTTACTTTGTAAATATAATTTATTTAATATTTTTATTTTTGATATATTATATAGTTATATTGATTCAAAAGATTGCCATATTAATATTATATTGATTTTATGTAACTTTTAAAAAAGTTTAAATTTTGAATTTAATGTATCTTTTATTTTAAATACGAATGAGATGTGTGTAATGTTTTCAAACTTAATCAGTTACACAAAATTAAAAAAACTGAAATACAAAAGCAAATATCCGTAAATTCTTTCAAACACAAATCCTTTATTCAATCTTAAGCCTACTGTTATTTTTTTCTTTTCTCAAATATTATTTTGTAACTCAATTAAATAACATCGTTACTATAAATGTGGTGATTTTTCATAATAAAAATAATTATTTAAACAAATAGAATTGAGTAAATTAAAATTTTGCACAAAATTTTTAAAATATTTAAAATTATTGGTTAAAGAACTTTATTTTTATGACTAAACATCATAAACCAATTAAGTAGGTGGAATGAAAACTTTAAGCACAAAACAATTATATTTGTCGCACTTATAAGTTATTGCAAAAGCAACATCTGTGAAGTGATTTAGATCAATAAGTAGTGATATGACTATTTTTCTTTTTGAATAAAAAAAAACTAATTTAAAGTATAGTTATTACACAAGTTATAAAAAAATCGATGGATCATATATTTCTTTCTAACACATTTTGCTAGCCAATCTTTGGGATGTATACACCATTTGTTTGTATAATTTATCTCCTCTAACGTAGCAATTTTCTTTAGAGTTGGACTTCACTGAAAATAAACATTTCATATTCAACTATGTGTCTAATTCTTTCATTTGAAAAAAAAAAAAAAGTCTAATTCTTTCTGAAAGAATCTAACCTTGACCTATATCCATCCGCTCTTGCATTTATTTATTTTTTGGCTAGACAACTGTATTAAAATGTTAAAAATAACTGTATATAAAGTATCATTGTGCACTATATAAACTATCTTATATATCTAAGTCTGAAGGTTTAAAGTATCAACTAATTATGCACTAATATTTATCTCATAAAATTACATAATAGATTTTTATTATTATCTAAAAATGCATGATAGGAGAATAAAAAAAATATTATAGAAAAAATACAGCACTTAATTTCCTTGACAATTGTTTTTTTTAGTCATGAATATTTTTCGTCGTTCAAATACAATAAATAGTAATTTCAAAAATTATCCTTCAAACTTTTCTACTCCAAATTTTATATGCCTTTCACTTATTAAGCCATCTCAAGACACTCATTGAAGTATTTATATCCTTAATGATTTCTAACCACTTATTTACCTGATCCCACATGAATCTAGCAAGAGTACATTCAAAATAAATATAATTATTCAATTCAAAATTTTCACTGCACAGTTCACAAAATAGATCCAATTCTATGTAGGTTATTATGTCCTTTATCTTAAACCTCTCATGTATTGTCATCCATACTATAATGGTATGTTATGAAATAACATAAAAGTCCAATACAATATTTGTCCAAAATTTAACAAAAGAGCGACCAAAATACATCATATCGTCGGCCAAGGTGAACCACGGAATTAAAAATACACTTTTGTTGCTATCTATGGATGACAGTGCTAACTTCACCTCCTCCATTGTTATGGAGAGCATCAAAATACACTTCAGTCCATCTCAATTTTCCTTCTCCAAATTGCTTAGCAATATTCCCATGTAGATGAGCTTGTAGCCTTGTATCGATCAAGTTAATCTTTGTACTCCAATTCTTATCAATTTTACTAGCTCATACCTCTAATCATACTCTTCTATTAGTCCAACTGAACTTATCACCCGTACTTATAACTTATATCCTTGGATTTTGTTAATTGGTCTTTTATTACAAATTGCGTCTAGTTAGTTATAAAATTTATTTTATTTGAGTTTGGCTATGTATATATGTTTCTGATCACCTGTCCTGATCTTGAGATACACATCATTGTTTTTCATCACTCAATAGGTTTAAGAAAATTAATCTTTGTTTGATTTTTTTTTGGGTCTAATCTTTGTGTTTATTTTGTTAAACATGTTACAGATAGTATATACAAGAAAATATATATTAAGTTTAAGCCTGAGCCACATTAATGTTTAATATCTGCATTTAACCATGGATATCTCCAAGTATACTACGAAGCTGATAATATAAAATAAAACAATTCGAAGAATAATATCAAAAGTACAACCTTAAGTTTCACAGGATAAATACATTTAACTCCTCAATCTTCTGAAGAATCCAAAAGATGACCCTTATAAGTAATCAACAACTCCTCCGCATGATCTGAATATCTCCATATATATGACTTTAAGAATTCTGTCTCTGTTTTACTAAACAGAGAAAGAGATTTAAGCTCCTTGTTCATAATCCCCTTTGCCTTCAATAATTGTACAACTCTATACCTCGGAATTACTCTATCTTGCATGCTTAACATCAAACTAACAGGCATATTAACTATCATTGATCTCTTTGCCCCAACAGTTTTTATATAAAATCCAAGTCCAAACCTTAATTTATCCTCGGATACTCTAAGTAAAGCTGGGGTTGTCTTAAACATATGCATACATTCAATTTCTGAGAACTCAAATTCCTTCAATATTCCAAATTTCTTCACAAACGTTTCTTTACTAATACAACTAAAAGAATGTAAAGCATAAACAAACATTTTCGAATCAGCTGAAAAACCCATATTGATAACTTTGTCAACAACGTTTCTAATTAGGGATTCTGAGAAAGCAAAAATCCTAGGTTGCGTCATCAAAAGCGTAGCTAATTGTGACTCATTAATCCCGCAACTTTTCAAATACGAAATATTAGCTAACAAATTTTTTTCAGGTAATGCAAAGAGCCAACTACATCTCGATAAAACACGACACAACTCATCACTTTCTTCGACATTACACGAAACAAGTATGTCATTAATTGTATTAAGACAAGGTTTCAATCTTTTATTCAAACTACGACTTAAGAGAGACGAATTTTTGGAAATAAACTTACCAAGTTGAACTCCAGAGATACCGAAATCCTGAAAAAGCTTAACCTTTGGTTTAATGGTGGTTTCGATCTGGGCAAAGAGTATCCGTGGGCAGTTGATAATTGTAGATTGGATTTGATTTTCTGAAAAGCCTAATGATTGAAAATAATTAACAACATTTTGAGGGGTTTTAAGGGTTTCGAGGGTTTTGTTGTATGGAAACAAGCGGTTTAAAATGATGATTGCTTTGGGTTTTGGAAAATTTAGAGTGTTGGTAAGGTAATTGAAGATTAATGGGTTTTTGGATGGTGTTGAGATTTGAGTGTGGATTTGGGCGTGACAAAATCTGAAGATGAGATTTCTCATATTTGATGATGATGTTAAGAAGCTGAGTTTTACTAGCATTCTTGACATTGAGAAAATGGAGTTCGATTGGAGAGATGTGAGATTTTACTTTGCCAAGTCTTTGAACGCCAGATTTCAAAATTTTTGATTTCCTGTTAGACACCTTTTTTTGGGAATTTATGTTATAAGGCCCAACCCTCTACCCCTTTATGTTTAAAATCCCAAACCAAACCAACCCCCAACTAGTCTAACTAAATCGGGTAAAATAAACCACTGAGACTAGTTCAGTGTCCAGGACCCTGTCTCTCAATTAGGAGGTACAGGGTTCGAATCCCCTCAGCCGTGTTATTTCTTGAGCCCTTAAAGGGGGTAAGCAAGGGGTGCATGGTTCGAGTCTCCTCCCTGAACATGGGTAACCTAGTTCTGATTAAGTGGGAGTATGCATGAGGAGGCGTGTATATTTCCTATGGGATTAGTCGTGGTGCGCGTAAGCTGGCCCGGACACCCATACATCAAAAAAAAAAAAAATCGGGTAAAATAATTAACTACCCCATCCTTTATCACACAATGCAAAATGAAAAACCCTCCCGAAAACACCATTAAGACATCGAAAACCAATTCTCTGCATCTCTCTCTCTCTCTCTCTCTCTGTTTGAAAACCCCTAACCTAACCACTACCCAACACCACCATCACCACCACCTAGCCCTCCATCATCACCATCACCACTACTAACCCTCCATCATCAACATCACCACTACTAACCCTCCATCATCACCATCACCGCCTTCCATCCCTCCATCATCCGCTGCTGCTGCAGATCCACCAACCCCAACCCCCTACCTTCATCAGATCCCGGACCACCATCACCCCCCCCCCCCCCCCACCACTCACCACTCACCACTCATTACCAAACCTCAACACCACCAACGTCAACCCCACCGCCCTCCCTCCATCATCACCCGCCCACACCTTCCCATTAACGAGATGCAGAAACCCAACCCCACCACTGTCACACCCCCACCCCCACCCGCGATTTGCAAAAGACACCACAAACCAGAACTGTTGAAGACCTCCGCTGCTCAACCATCACGAGAAATCCGTTGCTCAACCATCACGAACGAGATCTCGAAGCTGCTATTCACCACCACCATCCTCTCTCTGCGTGAAGAAGACGAAGCTCCATGAATCTGTGCTCTGTTTCTCTGGCGAAGAAAGAAGAAGCCACCATATCCACCAACAAGGCGTCGCCGGAGAAGACCAACCTTGATGGGCCAGACCCAATAAGGGTTGTTCATGTTGGGGCCTTACCCCCATAAGGGTTGTTCATGCTGGGGCCAGCCACCGATTCAGTTCCGCCCTGTTCTCCACACTCCACCGCCAACACGACAAAGAAGACGAAGCCACCCTCCCCTCCATCTCTGCTGCTTCATCTCAGAGACCCCACAATCACCACCTCCCCAGTATCACCAAACTCCACACCACCGTGACCCATCCACCTCCACCATTCGTCACTCCTCCATCTCGGCGCTCGTCCATCTCTGCTGCAGTTTTCGTCGTCGATCCAGTTCGTGGATTTGATTTTTTTTGTAATTCGTACTGGGTTGGTTAATGGGCCAGTATCTTGTAGTTGTAATTCATATTGGGTCCAGCCCCATGTTGGTGGGTTGTATGTAGTGGGGCTGGCCCATGTAGTTAGTATGGTTGTTAATTGTTGCTGTTTAATATGGGTGCAACCCATAAAAATATTGGCTGAAAAAAGATTGGACTTCAAATTTATGTTTGTGTATTTTTTTATTCTATATGGGTACAACCCACATGAGTTACAAATGATTCTTTGTTCTTAATAGGTACAGACCCATTAGAGTTTTGGTCTATATGGGGCCAGCCCATATAATTATTGTACTTGACAAAAAAATAACCTAATAATTAAGAAAACTAAAAAAACGTGTTGGGTCCGTACCCATCACGGTATAATTGAGATCACGATAGTAGTCGGCTTGGGTCCGTACCCAGTAAGAACAGGGGTAAAAAGGTAAAAAAATCCAACCAGGCAATTGAAGTTGGGACTTAAAAAATAATTTTTGCCAACTAGGACTTATATTACAAAGTTTTCAACTTTTGGGACTTAATTTATAATTTCCTCCCTTTTTTTTCTATATTGACAAAAGAAACAAACTTTATAGGTTATACTCGTTACACAATTTATTTAAGAAATTAAAAAAACAATGATCGACATGTCGTCCGAGTTCAAAATGTCGATACTCTTCCTGCTACATTTAGCAAGGGCATTAGTGCCGTTATATTTTTTATTGATGTGAGAAACCTTCCAAAAAGCATAAATCTTTTCAAATATAACCAAATTTCAGTAAGAAGCGGTTTAAGTGTAGTAAAGCTCCGCTTGATTTTTGATTCTCCGAACAAGTTCAAGGTTGTCAGAGTAGAAAGAACTACTTATTAGACACCTAAATCCTGCTCAAATGTAATATCGATTTTCTTTTTTTAGTTGGAAAATATTATCGGCTAAAAAATTAATCAAATAATGACTTAGAAGGTAATTCTAGTTATTACTTTTTTTTGTTAGATGGATTTCTAGCTATTAATTAAATAATGGCTTGTCTTTCGAATTTTTATTTAACAATTAGGGATAACAATGGGTGCGGTTAAAAACTGAAATCGATAATTATATACGAGTCCAAAAATTCCTTCATAAAAACCTCAATCTAATTTTATCATACGCTTTAGCAAGATCCACCTTTACCGCCATATAACTCTTCTTACCCTTATAGTGTCTCAGCACATAACCAACTTCACCGACCAACACCACATTATCAACTGTCGAACGGAGGGGTAAGAAATTACCTTGAAAAGGTCCTATATAATAAGGTTGCGTCTGATTCACCAAAACCTTCATGCAGATCTTGTAACTCACATTAACCAAGCTGATCGTCCTAAAATGTGTGATATATTTCGGGATCCCCAACTAAAGGATTAGATGAATAAGTGTACCAAGAATCTCTCCTGGAAACCGACCCACCACCAAGGCATTTCTGATTATGTCATAAACGGCGGATCCCACTGTTTCCAAACACTTCTGATAGAATCCGTTTGACATCCCATCTGGGCCCACGACCTTATACGATGAAATTTGGAACACAACAATGCAAAATTCATCATTCGATACTGCCTCGTAGCCACCGTGAAGGCAGGAAGGCGAGGTAACTCAAAATTTCTCGTATTGGCGTCCCCAATGATAATAGGTCCTCAAAGAACTACCTAAGAAAATATTCTCGATCTCGGTCTCAATATACACAATCCACTCATGACTATCATCTTTAAAACGCAACTCACTACTTCGCCCTTTCTTTACTTGCATTGCGCGGTGATTAAACTTTGTATTTCTCTCACCCAAATTAATCCATTCCGTACGCCCTTGTTGAAACCAATGAATCTTCTCATGCTCGAGTACACTCTCGTATTCCCCATATAATATATTCTCTAACTTAACTAGCGACAGGTTATACGACTGTTGCAGAGCCTTTTGAATACCAATGATCCTTTCTAAAAGTCTATTCTTCTGTCGGAAAATGTTACCGGATGTATCTCACTTCCAAACCTCTAGCTCTTTTCTCATAACCTCCATGTTATTTCCAAGGCATTTACCATCCTTCTCCCATTTCTCTTCTACCAAACCTCTGAAAATCTCATGGTGGCGCCATGCTGCCTAAAAAAGGAATCGTCTATTCGCAACTTTTGGTGCGGACGGTGCGACTAGTAAATAAAAATAGGAACATGATCGAAATGTATATGAGGTAGATGCTTGAATATCGTTGCCTCGAACACGTCAGTCCAACAACGATTATTATCGGCTTTGTCTAACGTTTCATGGTCCTCATCCCAAATTCCATGAATCACTCCAAGTGAATTTAGGTCCTTCGAAACCCAAATCTTCCAGACCGCATTGATTCCTCCATCTCTCGAACTTAACCATAGAACGTGTTGTTCCTTCAACTCCCCTCCCTCGTTTTCCTCTAGAACCCCTACCTGATTGAAGTCGCCAACAACCATTTACGACTCACCGATATAATCTGAGGCCTTCTCAAGTGCATCATAGAGGAAGTCCTGAATCCAAGCTTTGGCGCTTGCGTACACTGTAGATAAGATCCTGGACATACACGAGACTCTAGAAATTCAAATCTAATTACCTACTTACTATTTGATAAAATATGGACCAAGATATCCTTTTGATTCCAAAGAATCCAGGTTCCTCCAGAGAATCCTACTGCTTCAACTCTAATCGACTTCTCCATACGAAGAGCCTTGATGATTCATGTTGTTCCGATCCTACCACATTTGTCTCCGCTATAATAGTGAGAAGAGGCTTATGACGCACATTAAGGTCCTTAAACACTCGTCTGAACCCTGCACTATTAACAACTTTACAATTCCAAATAATATATTTGTCGGGTGATTAGTCGACGGCCAATTCCCTGCAACGTTAGTCAGTGTAATAGACATAAAATATATAAAAGGTTAAAGAAGGCAACCCAAAGTCCACTAAATATCCCATGTATGATACAATTGCTTAAATATCCTGGACGACACTACCCTTCTCGCATTCCTTCTCTGAATCGCCCGAATTCCCAACCTCATGCAAATCATTTGCTATATGAGGCAATTGTTGATCTTGGGATCCCTCTCAATAAAAATCCTTATAATATGGCGCGTCTAAATTGTCCGCAAAGAATTATTTGAGTACTAACTCGCCGCCCCTCCATTTATCTTTATGAGACAACCTAACTTCCTCACTCATCTAATCCACCAACTCACTCCAATATTGCAGGCCTTCTCCGGTTTGCTTACAATCCACAACAGCGGTGCTACAACTAGACACCACCGCCACGTGCTGATTTTGGTGCTCCTATCTTGATGCTTCTCGTTGGTCGGTTTTGCGGAGTACTCTGGTGTGTCTCTGGTGGGGGCAAAGGTGTGATAAAATAATATTTTAAATAATAATAAAGATAAGAACACATACCCTTAACAACCACGAAAACTCACTGCAAGTATCACAGATCGCTGGCAAGTTTAGTTAGTAAGTAAAGTTCATTCACAAGGATTTAATCTGTTAGATTTACTTGTGTGTACAGAGAAGTGTAGGATAAATTACTTGTTTGATAAAAAGACAAGTAAAAGAAATAGTATTTATTTGGTTTTTTGATTTGAAAGATAATAATGCAAATAAATATTTACTAAAGAATGGAGATGAGAAATATAGCTAAGATTTCCTGGCATGCACTTATCCTTCTAAATCTAATTCTAGTTATAAGAGTGATTAAAGATTTTAGAGTAAATAGTCAAGATTTTTGTTATGTTGTATATTAATGGGATTGAACTCATCTAACTGATGACTTTAATGTGTTTCCTTTTCAAGTTTTTGCTATATGAAATATCATATTCCTGTTGAGTTAAGAAATACATAACAAAATGCTTTTTGTCCATTACAGTTTTTTGATTCTTTTGAGTCGATCAAGAATTATTGCACTCAGTGTTGACCTGTTTTATAGCATGGGTTGTTGATTATCGTTAATCTTACGGTATACAACAAGGATACATAGTGGTGAATGATATTGAATTTACGACTATCAAGTGGTTAGTTAATCACAATGTGGAAATCTTCTACTTAATGTTGTTATTGATGTGATTTATGGAATAATTACTTCATCTGCTACCACTTATTCTTCACATACGACATAACAATTGGATAATCCCAATTCTCAAGTTATTGATCAAACTTCCGATGGTGAGCGTCGTGATAATGATCAACCACGTCATAAACATGTTGATCGGGGTAAATGTTTGAAGTCCATTAGTCAAGTTTACTACGGTGGTGTTAATGAATTCAGGGTTTGTTTTGGTAAGTATGCATACGATTCTGGGTGTGATTTTGATTTTGGACACAATAATTCTTTTCATGCCAGTTCTTATTGAAAGAAGAAGAAATCAAAATGGTATGTGTCTAGTCTTCTTTACAAGAGTGTTGGCATGGCTTAACCATATTAGAAGTACTTTTTTATTTTATTTTTAGTCAAATAACAAGTACTTTAGACACACTTATATGCTATTGTAACATGAAATAGGTATGAATTTTGTAGGATAGGTAACCTTTGAGATTTATATGATTTGCCCCATTTATCTCCTATTGCATAACACTTTCCTAGTCAATTTCACTGAGATAAACACTTCATATCCAATTATATGTGAAGTCTTTTTTAAAAACCAAACCTATACTCATCATGTCTTGTAATTTTATTGCTATATACGGATGATATACCTAACTTCATTACCTTCATTGATATGGGTGCACTCAAATACAGTTCAGCTAATCTGGATTTTTCTTTTTCAAAATGCTTTTTAGGGAGAAATGCATAGCATATTCCTAAATGACTTGTAATAATCAAGTTAATGTAAATTTTTTAAAGAGATAATTCTATAGTTAGACAATTTACTATAATTTTTTTAAAATTAGACAAATTATTATTTTATACTATAAAATTTATTTATAATCTTTTTTTTTTAAAATTTATACCAATACTAATTTCTTTTACTTAAATACTCTTTTTTATTTATTAATGTTATTATAAATATTATTGATTAACAGTTTTTTAAATAATTATACGAGGCTGTTGTCCAGTCAATTTCGGCGAGTTTTTTTAAAAAGAAAAAGAATTCAGGATACTTGTTGGCCAACTCCGTCGGTTAATGTAGATCAACTCCAGCAATTTTTTTTTTTGCTTTTTACAATTTTCGGATAAAAATATATCACTTTGATTTTTTTCGATTTTTTAATTTTTTTTCCAACTCTAGCAAAAAATTATGCCGCATTTGTACCTGGATTGCAAGCACCAAGTACAAGATCGTAATCCAGGAATTGTAAAAATAAAATAAAAAAACTTTTTGAAGTTGACCGGCATTGAACCCCGGTCGTCGCCAGAGTAAACGGGTGGCCGCTCTTAAATTTTTTTTTAAAAAATTCGTTGGAGTTGACCAACATTGATCGCCGAAGTTGCCGAAGTTGACAGGCAAACTGTCATGGTGGTTATAAAATAAATGCTTTTTTTATTTATTATTTGTTATATAGAAATATTTTAGTCAAAAGATTTATAATGGAAAAAATTAATTACTTGGTTTAATCTTAAAAGGATTATAGCTTGTGAGATCTAAATTGTAGAATTATCCCATTCTTAAAGTTTCATATGTATGCTATCCAGATCAGTATGCAAAGCACTTCATATATTCCTTTCCTTACCATTCTCTGAATAGAAAACACCAAAGAAGTATGATCAGATACAGTTAAAGCTTCCAAAACCAATGCGGAGCTAATCTTTACTCCAATTAAGATTAACAAAAATCTTGTCAATTTTACAAACACATAGCTCTCTCTGATCATATTCTCCCATTAGTCCAAGTGAACTTGCCACCAACGCTTATAATCTTATTTACTTGGTTTTTGCTAATTGATCCTTTATCACAAATTGCTTCTAGTAAGAAAATTAGGAAGAAGAAAATTAATCGTTGTGTGAATATGTCAACACGTTTTAGATAGTAAATGCAAGAAAAACATATTAAGTTTAAGCGCGGGTTCATGAGATTAATGCTAAAGTATTGTCCCGGGGTAGCTAATAATAAGAAGAAAAAGGACACAAAGAATAATATTAAAAAGTACAACTTTCTTTCCATTGCATATAGTAAGAGTAAGAGTAATATAATAAAAAGCTACAACTTTGAGTTTCACAGAAATTAAAGTATTTGAGACTTTATAAACTAGTCAATTTATTTGCGCGTACAACACAAACTTATACTATGCAATTAAGCGTAAACTAGTAGTAATAAGAAGTCAATTTGATGGAATGGTAGCTATTTAATCCTCATCTTCTTCAACATATGCCAAATCCCAGATTGAAGTAGCATCATCTTGATGCATATCTTGATGTGTTGGAGTTTTATTCAAATCCATGCTTATTCCATAATGAGATTCTAATTGAAGTTGATCATCAATTACATTTTCACCCCAGTAATTTCCATAATGAGCCACAGCATTTCTAACACTAGCTCCAACTCCATGATTTCCATGTAATGCAATTTCCATCCAATCAGGTAAATTTGAGTGACCATGTCTAACACCTATTTCTTCATGTGGTATAGGTTGTACTTCCTCTAAATTAATATCAATTTGTTGCGTAGTTTCTTGGTAAATTCGAACCTCTCCTTTGCGATAAGCGCATCTTTGCTCATGCTCAGCCCTTGAAATTTTGTCGAGAAAACCTGCCCCTTGTTCACTTCTTGGACAATTAAAAAATTGGCAAGCGTAAAGTGTATCATCACCTCTCTCAAGGTCAATTGTAAGCTTTCGTTTTCCTTTATTCTTTTCGCTTTTCGATCTATCGGTTTTGGTACTTGATATTATCGATAACTTTAGAAGAGTTTCTTCTTGATTAACCACTTTAGCCCAAGTAGTTACTTCTTTAGCCGACATCTTATCTTGTAAAGATTTGTTTTTTTTAATCAATCGACTCATACGATCAAGATTAGGTGTCATATGTTTGATAATAGCAGCCAAGACCGAAATTTTCCATGCTTTCTTTAAATCATGAGGCCTTCTATAAGGTGGTGTACCTTGTTCCGTAGCTAAAGAGCCTTGATCACCCCACCATAGCTCTTGTCCAGTGGGCCACCATGGTGGAGCTAAACCTTTATCCAACGGAAAACTTCTTTGCGGTGGTACACAGTGTTGCATCAAAGCTGAAAGAAGTGAACCTAAAGTGGTATCTGCTATATCTTGAAGAAGATGAATACATGACGTGGCTGAGTTTTGACCTTGTTGTATAGGATTTGGTAAGATTTTAACTATAGCAGCAGGAGCGTCTTGATCAAAACGGAACTTCTCTTTCCACCATTGACGTAAACTCTCCGAGGTTCCACTAACGGGCTTACCCTTTTCAGGTATAATACCGTAAACAAAACCTTGTGCTTTACAAACATCCATGATTTTCAACATGTATTTGAGTATAGCATCTTGAGCTCTCAACATTTTTTTGCGACGTGATTGTTCTAATTGTTTGTCTTTCATATCTTTCTCTTGAACATGTTCAACGCTTTTCTTGGCTTTGAATTTCTCCCATAGCACGCGATCTTTCCACATTCGTCGCTTGAGATCACCATAGCTAACACCTTCAACCACTTCAGCTTCGGTTACAGGTTCGATTTCAAGATCAATTTCTTCTTCGTAGTATTCTTCATGATCTGTATCACTACAAGGGCTAAGAGGTTCCATTTTCTCACCTTTGGAAGTTTGTAAATTTTGTTTTAATTTAGAAATATGTTACAAAAATGATATATGGGCCACACTTTGGATTATGTGAAAGTTGTTATTCGTGCACATATATATACTATGCTGGACTATGGCGGTACCTAGGGACATATCAATTATTAGTTTCTTTTTTATACGATAATTTTTTCGGTGTACCATTTTTTTTAATCAAATAATGTTATATACCTTTTTTTTATACCATTTTTTGTGTTATCATTGAAAATTAAATAAAATTAGGTTGAAAAAATAATGAATCCATAAATAAGTTTTATTTAAATCACACCACATAATGAGATAATAAAGAATGGTATGAAAAAATCATTGGGACTAGCTCAATGGCCAGGATGCTTGTCTCTCATCTAGGAGATACATGGGAGTATGCATGAGGAGGCGTGTATAAAATAAAAAGCACATGGTTCATATCCCTCAACATGTGTAACCTAGTTCTGATGTATTTGAAGGTATGCATGGGGAGAAATTTAAAGACTAAACCCAATACAGTCAATCTAATATTTTGCTACCCAATCAATCACATAGTAAAGGTATACCCTCTCTCACATCTCTACTCTCCCTTTTTAGTACACACATTTCTCTTGTCTTTTGCCCTACACTGGTCATACAACATTGGGAGCTCTCCTACACATTTTGTGTACTGACTTGAGCGTCACAGTTTCAATGGAAGAATACCTCCCTTTAACTTATACTCATGTATTTTGTGGGTGCCAAGAGTAACAAAATAAGGACCCGTCACAGACGACAAGAAGCAATCCATCTATTTAATTATGACTCCAAGGGTAATTTGGGATGCTAGCTAGATTTTCTTCATATTCCGGAGTTTAACATTTCCTATGACAGCAGCGAACGACTGAAGCGCTCCACAAACTACCAACTTATTCGGGATTCTAACTAATTTTGTTTCTTAATGATATAATCTATGAATGTACAATGGAGTATCTCAAAATTTGAGCATACACTATATTTTTCTTTGTTTATATTTCTAACTTATATTTAACCCAAGTATAGCCTATGGTAGTAAAATTAGTTGTCATAAACATGAATTGTACTATTTATTAAATAAATCGGTATTTAGTTAAGTAGCTTCTAGATTATACAAGTAATCTACTAGGTGAAAGGTATAACTAATAGTTTATGAAAAGCAGCCACAACTCCTAATTGATAGACTAAAAATTTATATGTTAACATTTAATATAACTATGAACTTATTCTAAAAGTATTCGAAAAAGTTGTGCTAACACCCCAAATTATAAGGTATTTAGTTAATCACATTCAAAACAAAATAAAATATAAGAGAAAGAAGATATATGATACCCATGATGATTCTCGAGTTTGTTCTTCATCCTGAATCTCTTCTTTTCCTTATTTGTGAGAAAATAAGCTCTGAACTAAACCTTCCTTACGAACTCATTAACTGTCTTTTCTACTGAATATAGAAAGATGATAAACTAATAAGAATATCTAAATTGGATGATTTTTTTACTGTACTTAATCCATGAATTTATATCTTGACTTTACAAAGTCTTATTCATAGTAGTTTCTGTACAGTAATCCGACTTTCCTTTACCTTCTTTCTAGTAATTTTTGAACCCTCCCCTATTGGACCGGGGTGAGAGATTTTGATGGTCTCTTTCCCACCTCGATTAAGAGTCCACGTGGGTTATGTTTCTTTCTGAATCCATATTTGTATTCCTTTTCTGATTATGACAACTACTATATCCTCTGATTTTCAAATTCCCTTGTGTATCTCAAAATAGAAAACTTTACGTGCAACCCAAAATATCATGAATACATCAAACTATTAGACACATCAACACCTTTCATATATTATAGATTTAAACATAAAAAAAACTTGCCTAAAGTACCAAAATTTAAAAAAAAACACCTCTAACTTCATTTCAACCATCAAAACGTACACCAACATAAACTTACAACCAGTATCCCATTTGTAATAAACAATGTACTCAAATATAACTATCCACATTATTTTGCACCATACCCTAATTTGAAATTACTAAGGTATAAGCTATGGTGACTGCCTTGTGGGTGACTTGCAAGGGGGGGGGGGGGGGGGTTCAAAATTTATGGGTTATGAATCCCTTATATAGTGAGATCAGTGTTGAAAACTCTTAACCCCTCCCTGATTGAGGCACATCCTTACCTCTTCTACATTTTTAGGGTATGGTCGCAATGGGTCCTCAAGCTAGGGGTTCCACATTTATAACATAACTATCTACATTAAAACAACACCATCTTCATAACAAAACAACTTGGTGTGCAATTACTTCCTTATATTCCACATCTAATCGTCCATGATTCACATTTCTTAATATTCTTTTTATTTGTTTAGAAAAGGCCTCGACTTTTTCTTTAACATCTTTGTCAAGTTCTTCATGCATCTGTGATTTGGTACGATCCCTATCTTAATGCATCCTACTATTTCTTTCCCATTATAAATGTGTAAAACACACAACGAATATGGATCTAAACAAGAAAAACTTTTAAAATTGTCTCTTCTCTTCTTCATATGATCCATTGTACCATATATGGACATTGATGCATCTTTTATATGTGGTTCATTAATTCAATCACCGTGTTCCATACTTATATAGAAAATCTATAGTTTATAAGCAAGTTATATGTATCCTTAAGCTCTATATCACATAACTCACATTGAATTGGAATTCACGTACCTTACTTATCAAGCCTACACTTTTTAGTCAACCTCTATAAGCAAGCAAACAAAGTAAATCATTGTTGTCTTGGATAACTCCTAGAAGGCCGTATATTCTTAGCTAACTTATCTTAGGAATATAACTTCTTAGGTGATACTTAGTTATTATTTTAGTAAAAATACCTCATATGCTTCATTTTCCAAATGATCACATTACTTTCCTCCAATGGAAAAGCAACCCTGACTAGATTAGACAAAATTCCAAGTCTGGCAGGGAAATGGCATCTGCCTTAATGAACAAATTGACTCACTTTGGTACCAACAAAATAACTTAGAGTAGAGGTAATCTGAGCAACAGAAATTTCAGCATTGTCCCAACACAAATGAGTATTCATGTCATTACCCACTTTATGCTTTAAACACCTCTGGAACATCCCCATAACCAAGCAATTTTCAGTAACACCATAAACCATCATATTTAACATGAAAAATCCAAATACTACATCTTCTGAGATACGTAGGTTTAATTTATTTACCCCCACAAACTTGAAGGATCATAATTCATGTGCCAAAACTGTTCCAACTTCCTTAAGGCTATCAACTTTAAACTTCCATGTGTCCCCCCATCCACCATGGTACCTGTGGAATTTTTAATAACACAAGAAACAAAACAAATAAAGTTACTAGGCTATTATGCAACATCTGAGTACATGTCTAACTTTCTATCCATGTTGAGAAATATTTACATAAGGGTATATAAGATCATGAAGAAGGATATTGTGAATACCAGCGGATTCTATGAACGAATTTCGCCAGTTCTTTGAGTTTCACCACTGATTCAAGACTATCTTCTGAAAGTAATAAAACAAAGTTTAGAGTTACCACGCTCGTTCATTGTAAATTAATTCACACAAAAAAACAGTGGTTTCACCTCAACACCGAGGACTAAACTTGACACTCCCCAGTGGCGACACTCCTTAATTTGAATTAAGGCGCAAAATGAAGAAACAATAGTTGTAGCTCAGCATAACGGGCTTGCCGGAAGATCTCTTCCCTTCCATACTAGGTATGTGATGAATACACATAATTTCGCATTTATTCATAAGGGTTAGATAATTGAATCACGCGTGAGTAATTAATAAAAAAAATTCAAATACCTTTTTTAAGTTTAGATTCTCTTATAATTTGTGTTCAATTTTAACTAGGAAAAAAGATCTTAGGAACAATAATTTATATTATGAATTATGTGAGTAAGATAAGAGTTGTATAGAAAAATTAATATATATACCACGTATTGAACAAAATTTGAATGCCATGTATATAGAAAAAAAAATTCAGTTAAACATCATTTAGAAACTTCTTAAACTTAGCTATTATACGATTTAGAACAAATCTCAATTTTTAACCAGCATCCTTTAAATAATTTGCACTAAAATCATATGAATATAGTATATGACCGAAATAAGAATGTATATGCCAATAACAAGTACAAGCCAGTATCTACTTTTATATATTGTTTATTTCTTATTGTTTCTCGAAATGGATTTTATCTAGTTTTATATATAAATATTATTTATCACTCTTTTCTAAGTCCTATAAAATATTATTGACTCCATCCTTGCCGGTACAAGTTGACCAAAGGGCAACAAATGGCTTCCTAGATAGATCGGAGACAAGGTAGACATTTACGAGGTTGATTGGAAATTTTGGACATTTTGAGTGATGACATGATCAAAGTATGGAGATGGGAAGGGAATCCGACGATTTTGAGGAATCCGTTGCGCGCATGTTATCAAGCTCGCTGCTATGATATTTGTAAGTTGTTAGAGTTTTTAAGGATTTCTGTCGGTAGGTAGGGGGTAAAAGTTTAAAGTTTAAATACCTAGTTAATAGTCAATCCTAAATCACAATAATAGAGTATCATGAGTAAAATTCTGTCCAATATTTGGAAAAAAAATTATGTCTTATAAGATAAATGATATTTTTATTCATATTTTTTCTATAAATTAAATTATAAAAACTAAATCAATATTCTATAAAATTTAATATAACTTTTATTCATGTTAAAAAAGAAATCGAGCATATTTGCATATATCTGAACATATGTAGGACTACTTTTTTTCTAAACAAGTCCATAGTTAGAATAATATTCAGTTATTAAAAAAATTGGGATAAAATCTAATTCAACTTAAAATGATTATAGATATGTTTTTTAAAAAATATTTTAATTGAATTAAATATTTTAAAAAAAACTACCAAATATCCCTTCTTAGCTTAGCTAAATGTCAAAATCTTTGAAGATAGGTGTAATTTTTTTTTCCTAAATAGTACGTTCCGTAGGATTTGAGGTATGGTATTGAAATTTTTTTGTAACTTATAATAGCATGTGATAGTTTCTATGAGGAAATTACAAAATCCAGCCCATATCACCAAAATTTTATAAAACACAGCCTCCATACTTACATCTACTTATAAAGTCTTTAGTTACCATTCTAATTACACATTTTTACCTCCATACCCTTTAACAATTCTTTTGTTTTTCTTATGTAAATTAAATATTCCTTTGACTTTTTCAGAGACTTTATCAATTTTAAATGGGTACAGACCCATGCCTCCTTTTATTAAGGAATTCAGCTGTCATTACTGGGTCATTTGCGGGTTCACGGACATTTTTTAATAAATTTAGTGCAGTACAATATATAACTCCTTAGGTACTGCAGTCCATTTGGGCCTACATCCAGATGGGGCTGTACCCATTGGGTCTGCACCCAGGTCAAATGGTCCAAAGTCATGGTTAATGCTGTCAAATGGTTCAAGTCATGGTTAATGCTGTCAAATGGTTCAAGGGGCTGTGCCCAGTGGGGGTTCAAAGGTCTGCACCAGCTTCCTGGTTCGTTTATGCAAAAGACAACTACATTAAATTAAAAGGCACATTCAACAATTAAAAAAAAAAACAAAACGTAATGCACTGTCGAGCACCACCACTGTGACTGCGGCAGAAACATAGCTGGATTATATGGGGTTGTACCCATTTGGGTCTGTACCCAAAGGTTTGTGAATGCACCTGCACAACAAAGAAGAACAATTACTTTCAAGTAAATAATTAAAAAAGCTAAAACTGAATCTGGAAAATCAATCTTCGTCTACTTGGACTCGATCTCGGAGGGGAAGTGGGTCTGTACACACGGGGCTGTACCACCACGAGCAGCACCGACCAACACCACCACGAGCAGCACCACCACTGCACACAGATCTGGATTGATTCTGCAAATAACCAAAATTCGATTAATAAATCAAATAAAAATAAAACAAAAATAACTTTTAATCAGAATCGGAGTTTGAAAACAAAAAAACATATCTGAATTTAGATCTCGAATGGTGGTGTGTGGCGGAGCTTCGATGGCGCAAAACTGGGCTTCGTGATGGTGGTAGGGCGGAGCTTCGATGGCGGTGGATCTGAGCAGCGGAGGAGATGATGGTGGTGTTGTCACAACGGCGGAGGAGATGATGTTTCTCGATCAGATCTGGTGCAGCTTCCTGGGTCTGGTGCTGGTGGTGGTGCAGTTCGGCGGTGTGGGTGGATCTTCGACAGATCTTCGTTGCAGCAGTGGACAGATCTTCGTTGCAGCAGTGGACAGATCTTCGTTGCAGCAGTGGATTTTCAGCATCGAGATCTGAATTTTCAGCGTCGAGCAATGGAGCCGATGGGGAAGGAGAGATGGGGCGTCGAGGCTTGATGGTTAGTGGCTGCGTTGGTGGAGGAGATCGATATGCTGCCGGAGCTGGGTGAGAATGGTACACAAATGGGGGTGATTACAGAGCTGATCTGAGAGGAGGGTTTGTGGTGGTGATTACATTGCAGAGAAGGGTTGGTTACAGTGCTGATCTGAGAGACGAGAGGAGAGAGAAGACACAGAGACGAGAGAGGGAGGGAGAAGAGAGAGAACATATAGAGAAGAGGAGAAGGCTGTGCATCGTAACAATAGTAGGTTTTGGATTTTGGATTGGGTTCTCTGTAATAAAGAATTGATATAGGGGGCAATTTGGGTCTTTTGGGCTTGTGTAACTAACTAGTTACTGAGAGGACTTTTAATAAGAAGTCCAATGTTGTAGAGGCCGTGTTTTATAATTCACCCAGTTTCTATAGTGTAATATTTAGGCATGGAAGATTAATATTTAGACAAAAGAAATATTAGTCTAAGGTGTATTATTGTATTTTTTTCTAAACTTTTCTTTCATTTTTTTTAAAAATAAATTTACATTGAGATTAGAATCCATTTCCTCTTCCCTAACCCCCAAAAAAAAAAACACCACCCTTAGAGTATCTTTTATGGTTTAGCAAATTAGACAAATCGTAACTTTAATAATTCAGAAAAAAAATTCAACTTTTTTGAAGATAGCTACTGCTATGATACTTTTTATAATGGGTTATTGACTTAGAAAGTTCACAAGTCATTGTTGATTGCCCATCAGGTTCAACCCATCTCAAATGATCGTCTTGTCCCTAGTAACCCATTAATTAGAAATTAGTTATCAAAACTAATTTCCATGATTCCATGCAATCAGTCAAAGAGTCTATCACAAAGATTAAGAGAATCACAATTGATTCTCAATTAGCTAAAAAATACAAAACACAGTTGTGAATGAACTAATTCATCTAATGCATAATTAGCAAATTAGATACGTTTGTCACTATCAAATGTAGAAATATTACTGTGAGGGATATGACATCGAAAGGTTAGTCAAAAACGGGAAAATAGCATAATTAATTTATACAAAAATAGGTATAGTTGAAGAAAAACACACAAATTGGACCACATTTTTGCTGTTACATGGTAATGAAAGAACAAAAATAGATCCCAACAACGGACACATTGATGAACAATAGAGCAAAACAAAATGTAATCCAGCTGTCAAGCACTGTTCATTTCTTCTTGCTAAACGGGGGTGGTTTGACCTTGTAATTTTGATGGGTTGTTTGTTAAAAGTGATGGTAAAATAAAAGTTACACAGATATTCTATAGTGGGTGGGTAATGTTTGTTATGTTAATGTGTTTGTTCAAAATGATGGGTTGTATTTTTTTATTGAAAAAACGGGGGTGGACAATCTTTTTTTATTTTGATGGGTTGTCTGTAAAAAATGATGGTACATGAAAAGTTACAAAGATATTCCTTAGTGGGTGGGTAATGTTTGTAATTATGTTGGTGTGCTCGTTCAAAGTGATGGGGTGTACTTTTTTTTTTGTAAATTAAGCGGGGGTGGGTTGTCTTTATTATTTCGATGGGTTGTCTGTTAAAAGTGATGGTGCATAAAAAGTTACATAGATAAAAATTAGCAAGTTTGATCAACTAAATATAAATGAAGTAAAAAAATTATTGATAGATGGAAAATGAGATGAATTTGTCTCTTGTAGTACAAGATAATAGAGGTGTCTGCACTAGCATACACTTATTGATAGATGAAAACAATAAAATGAAAAGCATGAAGAACGATAAATTAACGAGGTTTAGGACAGGTGGAGCGGTTGCGGTAGGCATATGTGTGATAGTTGCTACATATTCGGCGTTGGGATGAATCTGCACGCTCTCCTTCGGAAGGGAACCTTTTCTTCTTAGGTCTGCCAGGCTGAGCTTTATAAGCCGGTGGGTTCACAACCATGTCGCCTACGGCCTCGGATTGTGTTGGGAATGTGGTCATTGCTTGTATGTTCCTGGCGTATGTTGAACGGAAAATTGATTAATCATGTTGCAATAACAAATCTTGATTAATCACGCTGCAATAACAAAAAAAATGAGAAGAAAGTTGATTAGTATTCAGCTGTGATTCATATAAAAACGAGAAGAAAATGCATCATATATAAAACAAAACTTGATTAATCGCGCTGCAATAATAAAAAAAAAACTCATATGATTTGATACGTACCTTGCTATCGACTCTGGAGGAATATTGTGATGCGGGATGCTAATGCTGCAAAATGGTGGTGTGTCTGCTGGAGTGGATTTGTTCAAGCGTGAAACAACATTACCATATTAAAGTGCTATGATTAAGGGATTTATTAGATATGCTACAAATATGGAATTGGTTACAAGCAATAATTATGGTAAGATTCTGATACGATTTGATCAGCTGGAGGGTATTGATGGTATAACACATAAGACGCGGGGAAGAATTAAGATCTGTACTCTTTAGGGGTGGGTAATTGGGTTGTAGGATTTAATTAACTAATATTTCTTTTATAATATGGGAAGTCCTCTAGTAAAATGGTTCAATAGTGTTTGCAAAATACAAAACCGTCTTTCGCAATATACAAGAATACTTTTGGCAAATTCATATTATGTCGTAACATAAATCATAAATAACGTTGCATTATGAAACTATTCCACGACACTATTTTTTTCACCCCCATGATATATTCACCATTAAAATTGCAAATATCTAATTTTATTGTTGTGGATTAGAGAAGTAAAAAGTATCTTATCTTTTTCAGAGATTTTTCAAACTTGATTAATTTTTGAATTTCAGTCGATTGTGTATGTTTCTATGTTTTAGATTTGGTGTATATATAGAATTTTCTAGAAAAGAGTCGTTGTTTTTCATTGATTTATGTATGTATTGATAGATATAAAGGAATACATTACAAAGAGTCGTTGAGTATGTGTGTGTGGATTTTTTTTCTGGAAATTTTTTTGCCAAGTGAATATTGTTTCCCCATTTATAGAGAAATTGTGTATAAATATGCAGGAATTTCCAAACACCTAGAGAATTTTGTATTGTAAGCCATTTCTACAAAATTTTCCATATACATGTGGTGTCTCCTTGTGTGTTCTAAATAAACACACCTAAAAATGCAAGACACGTATCGCAAGTGTACGGGTCGTTCAAGTAATATCCGGTAACGGGATTTCGATCTCAGGGACGGATTAGGTAAGACTAAGGTGTTATGCAATAAATGTAAATAGTTGCTTGAATGAAACTTAAAAGTAAAAGAAATAGATTTTTGTTTTGTTTTTGTTTTAAGAACTAAAGTGAAAATAAAGTAAATATTAAACTAAATTAAATCTAATGCAAGAAAATAAAATATGAAGAGACGCAAGGATGAGAGATAAAACTTGAGTCACGCTAGGGTTTCACCGAAATAAACTTAATCAATGCCTCTTTTAAGGGACAAATTAGTAACTAGTAATAGTCGGGATTCTAGATTCTCCTAACCCCGTCAGGGTGGACTTGGGAGTTATTCTCAAATGTTACAAACCCCGCCAGGGTGATTATAATCCACCTTCGAATGTCAAGTTCTCTACCCAGTTGGCTATAAGATTAACTAAGTCCGTTAAAATCAATAATTTCTATCTTACGTTTATTACCTATGTCCGTAATTAAACCCCACGTCAAGGCGATCACTTCCCCACCAAGGTAAATAGCTTAATTACTCAAACCTATCTCTGATTAGCTAATTCATTGATTGTGAAATTAATATAAATTAAAAAACAACACTAAATTACTCAATTCGATTTAAATTAATAAAATCCCAAATCAGAAAACATCAAGTATATAGATTAAGGTTCAACCCATATAGCGATTCTCAAGCACTTAAGAAGTTTAGCTCATAATGGAAAATAAAACTAAGACAATAAAATTAAAAGACATAATGTTTAACAGAAGAAAATAAATAAAACCTAATGAAGAGGTTGGGTTTGGCTGCGAATTGGAGAAGATGACTGCTCCAGCTCTAAGCTTTCTTCCTTCTTGCTTGCTCTTACTTGAATCCTTAAGCCTCTTGAATAATTATTTGAAGTGTGTGTAAAAGAGGAGGCTAAGGGGTGTATTTATAGGTGCTAGGAAGCCCTAATTCGTTTTTACTTGGAGTGGAAGACAAGCTATGCTATAGATCTCGGTTCCGCGGCCTAGGCGGTCGACTGGGGCCTAGCGCCTAGGAGGGACTACGCGGGGCCTAGGCGGGATTGCGCGGTTTTGAATCCCACTATGTAGTTTTATATATTTAGTAATACATGTGTATAAATTATAATCATTTTATATATTTAAGTCATAAAATTCATCTAACACCACTATATTAAATACGAAAATACAAAAATTAGAGTTAATCATATCAATTCAAGAATTTCTGAGAGTAAAAAAAAAATTAAAAGAGGGACTAGGCGGCCATTTTTTGCCATTAATCGGTGCCTAGGCGGGTTAGGCGCTTCTTCCACGGCGACTAAGGCGCTAGGCTAAAACGCCTAGCATTTTTACTAGGCGTAAGCGGTTGAGGGGGGAGTTGACGCCTAGGTGGCGCCTAGGCGCGCCTAGGCGGCGATATCTACAGCATAGAAGACAAGTAAAGAACTCTTTAATTCGCAGCCCTAAAATCTAGGAAAGATAAGATTCTGCTGCTGATATGTTTTGGTCATATATTTTTCAATACTTATCCGTTTGACGCGTTCCAATAGTCGAAACCGCTTGTCTCGGAAATATCTATCCATTGGTGCAGACCATACTCCCAAATTCCTAGCCAACCTTAAGTTATGGACTCGTCTTTGAAACGTGGCTGAAATTTCAGATTTATTTGGCAGCTTTATCTTTTCCTTCTTTGCATATATTCTTCCTTAATCTTCTTATTTTCATGTAAATCTCTTTCCTTTACTTCTTTGACTTGACTTGGTCTCTAATTAATTACCATATATCTTTTAAAACTTCACAATAAATAAATAATCAAACCTCATATGCTTTAAAAATTAATAAATCAATAATTCAAGACTAAAAATAGGAAAGTGTACTATAAAATTAGAAACTCGAATCAAATACTTCCTAACACACTAAAAATAAGCCAAGACTCTAATTCTCACTTCTCCTCCTTGCATTGAAATTTAAGAACATAATAACTTTGCACTTAAAATAATCAAATTAACGCACAAAAGCTCTAAAAATGCAAATAGTCTAATTCCAAGGAGAGAAAGTGAAAATGACGAAATATGCATAAAAGTCTATCTAATAAGTCAATAATTCACATAAAGACATCAACATGGGTAATAAAAAATCGTTGGAGATACTCTTACATCTGCATCTGCATCTAATCCCTCAAGTGGTACAACCTCTACTCTTGGGATTGGATTCCTGTCCGTATCTACATTCACTGGAACATTCAGATTCTCCATTGATCCTTGTTTTCTTCTTCTCTTTCTAGCTTCCTTTGAGCTTGAAGCAACCTCTCGAGATCTGCGAGAATACACCAAACCTAAAATCCTGTGATAGAGACAAAAAAAGCGTAAAACACAAAACAACTAATCCTACTACACTAAACAAAAACAAAATAATTAACTAAATAGTCTGCGACAACGCGCCCAGAAAACACGTGGCCGCGGCTAGTGGACTCGGGTTCGAGGCAGAACGTTACAAAAAGGACAACGTCCAGCACCGGTATGCCGGCCATTATCCCTGGTAATACCGGCCAGTAGGTCGGTTTGAAGAGATTGTTGTCTTATACACTTCTTACCTTATCAAGTGTAAACTCTAGCCTCTCCCATACGAATTTTCCAGCTCCAAACCTTATAAATAGACCTTGAAACTTGATTAAACCTCTACAACAAACACAATAACATCAATAATTCTCTCCTCCATCCTCCATAAACACCTCATCTTCATCAAATTCATCACAATACACCATTAAACATCATCAAGATTTCAAGAATTTTTCCAAGATTCATCAAGAAACCTTCTTCTTTCATCAAATCCAAGCAAGGAACTCAAGCTACACCAATCTTTCTTAACTTTATTCTAGTCTTGGTGTAACTTGAGTTTGGGGTCAAATAGCACATGACAAACATAACAGATGCTATGTATTATAAGAGGAAGTGTTATATCCTAGGGAAGAACAAAAATTTACCTAGATATACAATTGAAACGGCCATCAATCTTGATGAGCCTATTGAAACAAAACAACATGAAGAGGCACATGCACAACCACTACACAAGAAATTCACAGCTAGGATGAACGCACCATCAAAGCCTAAAGAAAAGACACCAATTTAAGATCAAGGTTCTTCTTCTTCCTCTCAGAATAATTCTTGCACACCCCCATGGGCTATCAAATTGCAACAAGAAGTCAATCATCTAAGACAACAAAACATAGAACTTTGGGAGGAAATTGCCAAGATGAATTCAACATTAGGTGAGGTAACTACGATCATGGATATTGATGTTTATTCTTCTTCGGAGGAGGAGGACATGATGGATATTTATGGCCAGGTACCCCGTTCTAATTCTTCTTCTTAATTGATGGTAGGCACTAGGTAGTTTTTTTTATTGCTTTATTGAGTCTTTTTCGAGTCGTGGGGACACGACTCGCTTTTGAGTTTGGGGTGGGGTTCGTTGCCTCATCCCAATTTTTTGTGTTTTACATGCTTTTCAGAAAGAATTTTTTTTAGGGTTGCGTTTGACTGTAGAATATTTTAAATGCCCCCATCAAGCATGTTTTTCATGAATTTATGATAGAAAATAGTTGACTTTAGGAGTTAGTGTAAAACGCACTTAGATTATATGCAAATATGCGATAATTGATAGGAAGAATTAATGAACAATGCAAAAGAAGTAAACATGTGCTTAAGGATAATGAGTGGTTTGTAGAACGTGAGATCTGAATGAGTAGAGAACTCACTTAATAATTATACGACACAAGTATTTATATATGAAAGTAGCCCAATAAATGGAATTGGGCTTCTGTCGCTTTTCTCTTTAAAAACACTTGGGAGGCATGATCATCATCCCGTTGTTACGACGGGCTTGTTCCATCTGCCAGGTTGCCAAACAAACTCCCTCAGGTTAGTTGAGCATCTAGGAGAGCCTACGAATACCTCTTGAATTCGAAAGATTGGTAACACATATTTTTAACGACTCCCCTTTATGTTTCAGCGTGTATTCCCGGTTATTTTCACTTTAAGTGGAACACGTGATTCTTCCGGATTAACAGTGTGTTCACTACATCGATATTTGTATGAACTACATGTGCCGTCATTGGGTTACGAGGTGTGGTGTCAGGTTGTTATTATCACAGGTAGGAAAACCGTCACTCTCTCTATATATACGGTATCCTCGTCATTCGTGAACTCCTATTGCTGCTACTGTAATTTTTTCCTCAGAAATCATGCATGCTGACTTTCGAGCGGTTTCCCGAAAACTTTAACTATTATCTTTGAGGTATTTTTTCCGGGTCTTAGATTCTTTTTTACTCCATGTCTCGTTGTAACAGTTTGACGTGAATTTCTTGAAACTTCAATTGGGTAGAATCTTCAGACCCTCTCCCACTAGCGACGAGCTATTATATACCCTCACTTTGTACCTTCGGGATAAGATGCCTTAATGGGAGATTTTTAAATAGCACACGGAGGCATCTCCTTTCAGAAGTGACGGGAGTCTCCTTCCAGTTTCTTTAAGGGCGAGGACTCTTCTGAAGTCCTAATGTTCCGGGAAATAGATTACTTGTGTATAAAATCTTATCTTATACAGAGCATGTATCTCTCAGGCCTCTCACTTCTTCTAACATTGGGGCGAGCGACGTAAATGAAAGGAGCAGAATATTATAAGAATGAATCATGAATCTGTAGTTGGCCTTGAGAGTATAGCTTTAGTAAAACACCCAAGACTTCTTGCCCTTTGGGTGTAAAAATGTCAAATGAATAAACCCCCTTAAACATTAGTTGTTTTAAAAAATAAAAAAAAAATCTGCAGATATCCCTACAGTTTAAACTCAGACATCCCAAGTTAGGCACAAAAAATGTTTTCTCTCTACCCTCTCTCTAAAACTCTCTCTTCTCTCTCTTCAGCTTCTTCTTATCTTTTCTTCTTCTCTGTTTAGCTTTTCTTCGATTTCCTAATCTATTTTCTCCCAACAGAAACTAGATTATCCAGTGGCTTCTTCAAAATCTTTTCTTTTCTTCTCGCTTCTTGTCCAATGGAGTTTTTCTCCAAAGATCACCCTAATAAGAAGGAAGGTAGTCTGTATATCAGCTCCTCTAATAAGTCAGATTATAAGTTTCAAGAGAATCATTATCTTACTGCAAAGTTACTTAATAAGAAGATCATCAACATCAATTTTATAGCAACACATATTAATAAACATTGGGGTCTACAAACAGAATCTAAGGTTCTGAAAACTGGACACAATGAGTTTAAAATCATGTTTCATAATAAAGAGGATAAAGAAAGGATCTGGGCCCAAAGGCCTTGGACTTTAATGGGCAAACATCTCGCCTTAAATGATCCTGACATATCTGGCACTAATAAAGTCTACAATACAACATTATGGTTGCAGATTTTCAATCTTCCACCAGGCCTTCTGAATTGCGATAGTATAAAAGAATTTTGTACTACAATTGGAAATGTTCACGACATTATTCTACCCACTGAACTGATAATAAATGAAAATACTTTTACAAGAGTCAATCTTGACTGGAGTATCAAAAAACCATTGTTACCTGGCTTTCGTTATTGGGAGAACGAGAAGGTTTCATACTGGATTAAGTTCAAATATGAGAATCTGGGTCAAGTATGCTTCAAATGCGGAATATTTGATCATGAGGATTCTGATTGTCATGATAAAAACAGAATTTCTCCACCTCTTGGTAGCTGGATGAAAATTTCGACAAGAGGAAATTTTAGTATTGAGAAAAATACTAATATGAAGGTTAAAAACTCAATACAGAAAGTAATTGAAAAACCCAGAGTTTTTTCGATTAAAGGTACTCTTATGGAGAATAACATTTTTGAAAAAAATCCATCAGTTTTGGATCTCACACGATTCTATCCAATAAACAAGATTGATTATAAAAAAAGAATCAAAGAGTTCAATCTGCTAAAAAATTACCCGGTTGGTGCGAATATCTTTGGTATTATTGAATCTCAGATTCAACTTGAATCTTTTGGTTTCTTGAAAGATCTTCAATGGAAGAAACGTTTTGAAAAAGATGATATGGAAGATGACAGTGTTTTTAAATTTGCAGCAGAAAGGGTCCAATCAGTTACCCATTCTTCTGATAAAGTCGGTAAAGTGCTGTTCGATTTAGACCTTTACTTTGCTGATAAAAGGTATTTTACTAAAAAGCCCCTACCTAATAATTCTAACAATTCAGCTTTGGAGGGTATAATAGTAAATGATCACTTAGATCCAACTTACCCACCCGGATACACCCTCCCTCTATACCCGTCCAATCACTCACCCTTACCTTCTCAATCAATCAGCCTTACACCCCTCAACCCTAAAGCGAAACCCTTCATCTCTTCTTCTTCTCCGATCATCATTGATCAACCCCACACACCAATCTCTACTTCATCTTCTGCCGAAACACCTCAGCATAACACCACACCCATTTCTTTAATAATAAACCCTAATAAATCGCCTTTTTCAACCAAAAGAGATTCACCACTGATAAAAGATAAGAAATTTCTGCAATTCATTGAATCTCGAATCTCATATCAAGAGAAACTCAGAAAAATTGGAATCGATTATAAAGCTAGATATCAATTAGCGCATGAGATCAAAATCAATGAAAGAGATGAAGAAAAACACAAAAATAATAAGATGGAAATTTGGAAACGAAGGTCAGGAATTGTCAAAAATGGATTGGAGTATGAACAATTTATTGATGATACTTTATTGGAGAACCTTAATAAGCGAATTAGGAAATTTCTGTGGCTAAAAAAGGGGAAAAAGAAGGTGAATGTTGCTGTCATTAATGACCTGGTAGCTTCACATAATAAGATGGTGTATGCTCTTCAAGAACAACGGGTTTGCGGAATTGCCCCTTTGCAATTCCTTCCTCATCAATGACACAACTTAGCTGGAATTGTCAAGGGATTGGCAATCCTTTGACATTCCAGACCCTAAAGGATTTATGTGCGCTACATAAACCTGAGGTAATCTTCTTATCTGAGACTAAAAATTCTGCTAATTATTTAAAGAATATAGCTGCTGTTATTAAAATGAATTTGATTATTGCTATAGATCCTATTGGCTTAAGTGGTGGTCTAGCTCTTTTTGCGAAAGATAATGTTAAAATTGAGGTGTTGGATGCTAATGAAAATTATATAGACACTTTAATCTATAAGGAAAACATAATAAAATATACCTATGTCTATGGTGCCCCTGAGGAAACTAATAAAAGCAAGGTTCTGGGTTATATTGCTAATTGTTTTGATAATAAATACCCTTGGTTAGTAATGGGAGACTTTAATGTCATTAGGAATCTTTCTGAGAAAATTGGTGGTAATAAAACTAATAAAAGTAGCATGAAATGCTTTGAAAAAATCATTAATAATCTCTCTCTTGAAGAAATTCCTAGGTCAGGGTGTCTTTACACCTGGACTAACAGAAGGAATAATGAAGAGATTATAAAAGCTATCCTTGATAGAGCTTTAAGTACTAAAGATTGGTCTTCTTTGTTTCCTAATGCTTGGATTTCTGTTCTTCCAGCAATAGGATCTGATCATTGTCCCTTGATTCTTTATCATGAGTTAGAAAAAATTGATAAGAATAAAAGGTTCTTTTTTCAATCATATTGGGCTAATGAGAAAGACTGTTATAAAATTATTGAGAAAGTATGGGAAGATAATAAAAACCTTAGAGGTATCCCTACTAAAGTTATTAATTTTAAATTGAACATCACTAAGAGAAAATTACTTAGATGGAACAGATTGAAATTCAAAAATAATAGATTAGTCATTGACAATTTAATGGGAAAGCTTAAAGAGCTTTCTAACAATAACACTAATAAGGGAGATTGGACTGAGTATAATGTGATAATTAAAAAAATAGAAGAAGCATGGAATAGGGAAGAAAAATACTGGAAAGATAAGTCCCGAAATCTTTGGCTTAAAGCAGGTGAAAAAAACACGGCCTATTATCATGCTTGCACTAAAAACAGAAGGAAAATTAATACTATTAAGAAAATCAAAAACTCAAACAATGTTTGGGTTGAAAAAGATCAAGAAGTTATTAATACATTCAAAGATTATTATAATCTTATTTTTAAATCAGTTGGAGAAAGGAATTTTGAGGAAATATTAAATATAGTCAAACCTGTAATAAATAACACTATGAATGAAGGGCTAATAAGCAATATAACCTATGATGAAGTTAAAGCAGCCACTTGGGAGCTGGGTTTGAATAAGTCTCCTGGACCTGATGGTTACACTGGGCTTTTCTATACAACTTATTGGGATATAATAAAACTGGATATCATGAGAATCATTAATGATTTTTGGTGTAACAAAGGTTCTCTTGAGACTATAAATCAAACTTTCATAGCTCTCATACCAAAGGTAGCTAGTCCTTCTGAGGTTAGTCAGTTTAGACCTATAAGCTGTACTAATTTTATTTATAAAATTATTTCGAGAGTTTTAGTGAATAGACTAAAACCTCTGATGCCTATAATTGTGGACAAAAACCAATCTGGATTTATCCCTAACAGGAATATTCAAGAAAATATCCTTATTTCTCATGAAATCATCACTCATATAAAGAGGAAAAAGGATACTAAAGTTTATCTTATGGCCATTAAAGCCGATGTTAAAAAAGCTTATGAATTTATTGAATGGGATTTTCTTGAAAAATTATTAATACAATTGGGTTTTCATCAGAAGTGGGTTGATAGAATCATTAATTGTGTTTCCACAGTGACATATTCTATTTTAATAAATGGTAAAGATTATGAGATATTCAAACCCACTAGAGGATTGAGACAAGGGGATCCCCTTTCCCCTTTTCTCTTCTGTATTGTAACACAAATGCTTAACATACTTGTTAAAGATAGTATTGATAATAACAAGCTTGAAAGTTTCAGAATAGGAAAAAATTGCCCAATAATTTCCCATCTGCTCTTTGCAGATGACAGCATATTTTTTCTAAAAGCAAAAGCTAGTGATGTTTTAGCTTTTAATAATATTATGGGAAAATTTACTAAAGCTTCAGGACTCTGTCTTAATTTTGATAAATGTGGTGTTCTGTTTAGTACAAATACTCCAGCTTTTATTAAACATATTATTTCTCATCAGCTTCAAATGCCTCAGGTGGAATCTTTAGGTTCCTATTTGGGCATTCCAACTGATTGGAATAGAACTAAAACTAAAGATTTCGAATGGATCATCATAAGAATTTTAAAAAAGATAGAAAATTGGCAAACCATTTTCCTTTCTGAAGCAGGTAAAGATGTTCTTATAAAAGCTGTTCTCCAAAGTTTGCCTAACTATCTTATGTCCTGTTTTTTACTACCAAAAAATATTTGTAACAAAATTGACAGTATCATTAGTAATTTCTGGTGGGGAAAAAATAATAAAAAAGGTATACATTATTTAAGTTGGGAAACTTTGTGCAAATCCAAATTTATAGGAGGCTTGGGATTCAGGAATATTAATATTATGAATCAGGCCCTTCTTGGTAAACAGGCCTGGTATATTCACCAAAATCCTGACTCGCTTCTTGCTAAAATTTACAAAGGTAAATACTATGCACAAAATTCCTTTATTAATGCCAAAATTGGAGCATACCCATCCCCTGGTTGGAGAGGTATTCTTGAAGGAAGGAAAATTTTCGAAAAAGATCTTATGTTTAAATTAGGTAATGGTTTAGATATAAATGTCCAAAGAGATATCTGGATTAATAAATCTAATGTGGTTATTAAACCTAAGAATAGCTCTATAGCTTTTGTTAAAGAATTCTTTAACACTGATAACATGTCCTGGAATGAGGATTATATTAAAGAACAATATGAGTTAAAGGTTGCTAATACAATACTTGATATGAAGATTCCCCTTTTTGATTGCCCAGATTTTTCCATCTGGACTAAATCAGATAATGGAGATTACTCGGTTAAAAAGGCTTATGCAATTATTAAAGATCAAAAGGATTTAGACTCAAATGAGTTGTTAAAAAATAAGCCTTCATCCTCTTATATTTATAACAAAAACACTTGGAAGCTTATTTGGGGTATGAACTGTTCTAATAAGGTAAAAAATTTTATGTATAAATGTGTTAAAGATAAATTGTCTACTGAAAAGAATCTCTATATCAGAAAATGTACCAAAAGTAAGAATTGTAAAATCTGCAATTCAGGTGAAGAAAGTATTGAACATTTACTTTTTGCCTGTCCTTGGGCCAAAGCTGTATGGTTTAGTTCTCAGCTAAGCCTTAAAACCAAAAATAATAGCACTGATAAGATAGGAGATTGGCTCATTTATATGAATGAATCTCTTAAGAGTAACAGATCAGAAGATAGTTATGATATTGAATTTATTAGCTATGTGTGTTGGCAGATTTGGAAAGGAAGAAATAACTTCCTTTTTAATAATGAAACCCCTGACCCTTTGGTTACTTTGCAAATGGCTATTAAACATTGGAATGATTATAAGGAAGCTAACAAAATTCCTAATGATGCAATTACTACTGAGCTGAAGGAAAAAAGAGGAAAATTTACAAGCCCCACTGATAATGTTACTAACAACAATAATAAAGATAAAAATAGCAACTGGAAAGCTCCTCCCATTAATAAATTCAAGATCAACACTGATGCATCTTTTTCTACTAATAATTGTACTATTGCTTATGTGATCAGGGACTCTTTTGGTAACATGGTGGACTATGATGCAAAGTTTGTTGAGGCTAATCATGCTGGTGAAGCTGAAGCTTTAGGAGTGCTATGGGGTTGCGAGAAAGCTACTGAATTTATTCCAGGCTCGGTTATAATTGAGAATGATTGCTCTAACATCATCAAGCCTTTGATTTCTTCTTCCCCGAACACTATTTTTGATTGTTGTAATATTTTTAAATCCATTTATGGTACTTCTGAGCTTTGTGCTCCCTCCTTTTCTCTTGTTCTTCGCAGGAGCAATAGGGTGGCTGATTGGGTCACCAAACATAAGCTTCTTGGCAACATGTTTGGTGATTGGAGGGTGTGTCCTCCTCCCCAATTAGCTCTTTTGATTCATTTGGATTCCATTGCCGCTGGCATTGGCTAACTTTGTTTGTAACTTTGCTTATCTTTATATATTATGGCTTGACAAAAAAAAAAAAAAAAAAAAAAAACTCAGACATTGTACACCATCACATTCCTACAGTTTATTTTTACATTAGAATTGTAATACATGACCGTGAAGTGCAAAAGCAATTTATATATTGTACTCTCTTCTTCACCAACACATTCCTATAGTTTAAACTCAGATATTGTACACAGCTAAAATTGCAAAAAAAAAAAAAAAACAATCCACCAACTAATGAATCTAAACTCTTCCATAATTTTTACAGCAGACAAGACTTGTCTTTCTTTGCAGATTTAGCACCATTTGAAACACTCGTGGTTTCCTTGTCTTTTCCTGAAGATATGTATAAACGCTATAATTATATAAACACAACTTTCAAATATCAAAAACGTATAATAAAGGAACTAAAAAATAAGTAATAGGACTAACCTCGCTGAGTAATTTAGTCCGTGATTTCATCTAATTTTTGCTTATATAAGGCCAAGCGCTACATAAGAACATTTGACAGCTTTAATTAGCATCCAAAAGTTTGAAACATTAAATATCAGCAAGTATTATTATTAAATATTAATACCTCTGTATAAGCATATACACCAGCCTCAATCGATCCCAAAAGACTCCCCCTCCTAATAAACTTTCCATTCCTATATATATAAAGCATAGGTACCCCAGTCGACAGTTCTAAATTAATAACCTATAAAACCAAAAAATAAAATTCAATTTTAAATTACATATATCGAAAATAAAATAGTTAGTTCATTACCTCATGAGAAGTTAATTCATCAAGATACATAATAATAGATCTCAATGAATTCGCATGCGCTACAATCATCAAATGTTTTCCCGTTACAAGCAAAGGCTCTATCTGAAACAAAACAATCAAGATTAATGTGTTTATTTACCATAATATATATATTTTTTTATTTATTTAATACGTACTTCTTCTTTAAAAAAAGTAACGGCTCTTTTTAAGCACATTTCAAGGCTTTCACCATTAGGTGGGCGAACATCATAAGTCCTACGCCATTTATGAACTTGCTCTTTTCCGTATTTTTCAGCTGTTTGTTGTTTATTATAACCTTGTAATTCTCCATACCTATAATTTACATCAAATTATGTTGAATACTATCGAAAATATATTTAAATAAAGAAATTACATTCTTTCATTTAATTGCCATGCTTTAATAACTGGAATTGTTCCCTTTTTAGTAGCTTCACTATTAATTTTACTCCATAGACTCGCTTGTTCGGTCTCATTATGAATAAATATGGGTATCTGAAATATTTGGTACACAATTATACTACGAAATATTTTATTAAATAAATTATAAAAAATACCTTCATACGACGGTGTTGTGTTAGAGCAAGCATAGCTGTCATTTGAGAACGAATTAACGCTGACGTGTAAATAATATCAATAGGTATACTACTTATTCTTTTACCAGCTTCAATGGCTTCTTTTACTCCTCGTTCAGTTAAAGGTACATCAACACAACCAGTAAATAGGTTTTTTTCATTCCACATTGATTCTCCATGTCTAACTAATATTAAAATAGACTCATCTGCAATTAATTAATATTTCATAAATTGATTAATAGTTTAGTATTATATTAAATTTAAATTATTTTTCTCACTTTCTAGTTCATTGTCAACATTATTAGATGAGGATGATGATATTGGAGATGGAGCTGATGAATAAGGAATTTTTGTTTTCAACGCTTTTTTACTGTGGTGAAAATACTTTGGCCTTAATCTTGAGGAGATTCCCTGTAATGTGTGATCATTTATAGCTCCAGAAACCCAACTTGGATTCAGAGATTGATGGAAATGAACAGCGATCATTTTGATAATCTACTAAAACATGAAAAAAATCCCTTATTATATTATATTAATATTTCGTATGATTATGTGAATTAATCGCATTATTCGATCAATAAATTACGATAAAAACTATATTCAACTCAGATTCTTGAGCACCTGGGGACGATCTAGGCAACATATAACTAAAATTATTTTTCTGGGGGTAACTATTTTTTTTGACAACTAAAATAAACACCAATTTATAGTGAAATGATCACAATGTGTATCTCTACCTTGAAATGAAAATGAAGATATGTGATCATATCACATATACACATGCAAAGAAACTGACTTTTAAAGTGAAAATAAAATGAAAATTGGGTTGAAAATAAAATGGCTAATAAGTTAACAGAAAAAAATGAAAATTAAGAGCTGGATCATTACCTTTAAACAAATAGGTGAAAGTTATTGAAGTACGATTCGATCATCGTTCTCTGATCAACGGCGTAAGTACGATCGGACAACATTGGGGTAGGTAAGTTGGTCGTTGGAGATTATGGGCTGGGCTGGGCTTGCAACTCTTTGGTGGACGTGTAAAATATTAGAAATTTGCAACATTGGTACATGTACTATAAAAAATAGTTAAATATAACTCTATGTATAGTAACTAGAACCAGAAAACCCCCTAAGTTTCAAAAATAGCAAACTTATCCTTTTGAGGGGAATAGTTTTTTTTTTTTTTTTTTTCCAAATCCTTCTCTACTAATACTCAAAAAGTTATTACAAATTTAACCAATTCCCATAGGAACGGTTTCAGTTTTAATTATTTCTTCTAACCTAGATGGGTACGTGTCTAAACACGAGCCTAGCATATTGCCACTTAGCTTATACTTAGCTACCCCATCGGCTAGTCTATTCCTATCACGATTAATCCATCGAAAAATAGGTTTACAATCCTCAGAATAGTTATCCTGAGGGGAATAGTTAGTTGTGTGCAAGGGCAACTTTGAGCCTAAAATCCGAGAGAACCCAAAAAAAAAAAAAATTAATTGTCTATATACTTATATATAATATTAGGGTTGTAAATGAACCAAATCGCTCGCGAGCCTTTTGAGTTCGGCTCGTGTATAAACAAAAAAAAAAATAATGCCAATTCGAAGATATTTTTTTTGATTTTCTTAGTGATTTTTTTTTTTGGACAGAGAAGGGTGCCAAGGCACCAACAAAAAAACAAAACACAACCTAGCCTATATCTAATCTAGAAAAAGATAATGCCAATTCGAAGATGCTAACAAGAGCATCCTTCTTGTTAGCTGCTACGTGGCTAACTAATTTTGCGATCTTGTCCGCTTTGCTATTGAGGTGTCTACGATGAAACCGAAATTACAAAGGTTCAACCTCCTTAGCTTGAGAAATGATTCTCCGGACTATCGATTGTGTTTTCTAACACGTTGCTGACACCTGCTTAATACCTTGGATAAGTCCAAGGTTATCCGACATAATCGTCTTTTCCTTTCCTTTAAATCTTTTACACATTTGGACGACCTCTAAAATAGCTAGCGCTTCTCCTACTGTGGTTGTCGCACAAGTCATAGTCATAGCTTTTTCTCAATAAACCCATGTTTCTTTGTTTACACAAACTACGGCTATTCCGGTAGGACCGTCCTTGTTTTTGAAGGATGCATCACAAGAAATAATGATGTTCCTGTCTGATTCTTGTATCTCTCCTTGTTGAACCTCTTCTGGACCTTTATAATTGAGGAAGCCTTGATGTTGGTTAATCTTCTTCCAGTCTATTCGGTAAATTTCTGCCATAAGTTTGTTTGTTAAGTATATAATGTTTTCACCATCTACCTTTGCGTTTTCGTGCAACGCTTTCATCTTTGCTTTCCAAATGTTCCAACACATAATCATAATGTAGTATCTAACTATTTCAAAATTCCATCCTCCTTGCACAAATGTTTCAATGGTCTTTAGGAACCAATATTTAAAAAATCTTCTTCCATCTCTTCTTGAATTTTTATTTGTAGAGATGTTCCTGCCCAAATTTCTTTGCACATAGTACATTGTAAGATTAAATGTTTAGTATTTTCCTCACCTTTGTTACACCATGAACAGTTTTTTGAGTCCGCACATTTTCTTTTATATAAGTTACCTCTTATTGGTAGCGCAAATTTCTTAGTGATTATAGTATGGAAAATTTGTTATGTGTTTTGTGTTAGTTATATTTCGTTTTTCTTATTCATTAAATTTATTTGTTATAGTAGAGATATTTCCGTCCAAATATAACTAATTAATGATGGTACTTTTAAACGGCAACATGGTTCCATATTTTATCTTTTTGGGCCATTAATATTAAATTATGTTCACATATATAATAATATTTTCGATACAGTTTATAGGTATGATGACAAAAATAATATATAGTTAAATGATATTAGGAAAATTTATAATATTATACTAGTTTATGTAAGTTTTTAGTAAGTTGTAATGTTCTGAGGAATGTAATTTTTGTTTTAAGTGAGAATTAGGTGTTAAGTTAAAGAGTAATTTAAAAAAATTCAAATATATAAGTAAAAAAAATTGAAATACTAAATAGAATATTTGGAAATCAACTTCCCTTGCCTAAAAAAATCTTAGGCTTACATTTAAGGATTATTGCCCAAAAAACACCTCAAATTAGAATTAATGCCCCCTCACCCCCGCCGCTTTCTTCTTGCCCATAAAAGGCACTCCTTTTTTTCTTTCCTATTTTACCCCTCACCCCATCCGCCGTCCGTTTCTTAGTTGTTAGTTCGTATACATTGAGTTAGTTATATATATCTCCTCTGTCTCTCTCTCTCACCCCTGGAAGCAGCAGACAGTACAAAAGTGTACGTGCACGAGTGTTGGGAAACATTCCTACTACTCAACATTAGCCCACAAATACAAAAGTGTACTTGCACGAGTGCTGGGAAACATTCCCATTACTCAACATTAGCCCACAAGTACAAAAATATACTTGCACGAGTGCTGGGAAACATTCACATTACTCAACATTAGCCCACAAGTACAAAAGTGTACTTGCACGAGTGGTGGGAAACATTCTTATTACTCAACATTTACAAAAGTGTACTTGCACGAGTGTTGGGTACATTCCCATTACTCGTCCATGGCAGCAGCAGCAGACGGCAGTAGACAGCAGTAAGGGCATTAAGGTATATTTACCTTAAGTGCCTTTTATGGGCAAGTGGCTAAGGTTGCAGGTGTTTATTGGGCATTCACCCTACATTTAATTTCTTTTTAAATATTCATTCCATACACTATTTGGATTGGATGTGTCGTTGTTACAACATTTTTTGACAATTGGTTAATTTTCAGTATAAATTCTCTATTGATATAAAGTTTAATTTTAAAGTTTAGTTCAGGATTTTCAAATTCAAAAACTCAGCTATTAACCGTACAAAGAAAAAATTACAACCACTTTCGCCTCATCTTCATCATCTCGTTATATGTTCGAACATAGATTTTTTTCCTATTCATAGCACGATTGAACTTTCTTTTTTCTACAAACTGACTAGTCATTCATAAAACAAGAAAGAATAAAGCATGAAAGCAAAGAAAAAACAGAGCAAAGTAGTATAGTTTAGTAGTAGAGGATGGGTGAACCCTAGTAGGATGATTGTTCATCAAAATAGTAGTCAATTTATTTTTTTAAATAATTATCATTGAAAACCCAAATTTTTACTATTTATATGATAGTATATATTAATAAATTAGAGGAAAAATTATTATCTACCAATATTTATCTAAACATCAAACAAACAAACCCACATCCATTTTCTTTTTCTCTTCATCACTACTACCCCAAACTAAAATGAAACTCACTCACACATCTCACACAAATTAACTTTTAGCACAAAGACAAGCACTTTTTGCTCAAGTACAACTACCCCAAACACAATAAATTTTTGCTTAAATACACACCCGTACTAATTGTCACACACAAATACACAGGGATTAAGTTTCAAGTTGTGGTTTTATGACCAATTGGGAAAGGTTGCCATAGGATATGATTAGTAATGAGACTAGGGTGAGTCTTGTCATTGGGGGTTAAGGATATAGGAAGAAGGATAAATATTGTTGATACTAGGGACAGCCATATCATTACAAAAATATCAAATTAAGAAAATGAACAAGGAAACTAAAAGAATCTAAATGATATTGCATGCCTTTTCCAAACAAAGCCAAAATACAAACATCTTAATCTTTCCCATTTCTTCAAAAAGATCCAATCTCAACCATCATTTTATTTCATGTCACAAACAAAATCAATAATAATTTATATGCTAAACGACATCACTCCTGGCTTATAATTAACATAAGCATTCCTCGCACTTTCACACTTCAACTTTGTATCTAAAACATCTTCAACGAACCGTTCAAAAATTTCATCAATCTATCCAAAACCTTCGTCAAACTCATATGTATCGAACTCCAGATCCGTTCTAACATCATCAATTCCTTCCTGTTGGTTTAATTACTAGAGCTACCTACTACATGAAATATGAGTCACATGCTCACACAATTAGGTGTTAGTCTAATATCATCCAAGGTCCATCCCTAAGGCCTTTTCATAATCTTCCTTGTTATAAATAGAGGCATAAAGCACCCCCAAACCCACGTCAATAAGTCCCATATACATATATATACTCGTCATCACTCACCCACATGAATATGAGTTCTTAGACTGGTGGGAAAGGTTGCCATGGGATTTAGTTGGTAATAAGGTAAATGGTGACAAGTGGAACTATGATGGAGTAGTGGCAGGAGAGTCTTGCCACTAGGTAGTCTGTTTAAGTGTTGGTCATATAGGTGTTAGACACTGTCCATGCTTATTTATAACAATTCCCCCCCCCCATACCTAATATCAAACAAACTAATGCACTAGATTACATCACAACACAATGAACATATTTACTTCACTAAGAAAAAAACCCAATTATTTAGTTTAGATGACAATTCACTTAATTAGCCACAATTCATGCTTACCTAGAACAAATGTAATCCCCATTTGCAACATCAAACAAAGTAATACAATATATCACAATAACCCAACTCAATAAACACACCGTAAAATCAAAATACGAATCACATTCAAACCAAATCAAATTTAATACAATATATAAATCACATTATCAAGCCTTGATGCATTAACGACTTGATATGTTACATTTTTACTCTACTTAAAAAAACATATACACCCCATGAACCATATCTTATGTTGTTAATTGTGTTTTTGCGTAAAAAAAAATTAGTGTAATATTGTGCAACAAGTTTTCAAAAGTTAAAAATCTTTTCTATCTTTGCCAATGGATCTTGTAAACACTTTTCTCCTCCAAAATAAGACTGATTTGCTTGATTTTCTTAGTGATTATAGGAGGAAAAATTTGGTATGTATTTTGCGTAAGTTATATTTCATTTTCTTATTCATAAAATATATCAGTTAGAGTAAGGATAGTTTTGTACCTTTTAACGGCGACATGGGTATATATTTTACCTTTTTGGGACATTAATACTAAATTATATTCAAATATATAATTGTATTTTTTATACAATTAATAAATATGACAAAAATTATATATAATTAAAATATATTATGATATTTTCCAAGATTAAAGTAGTTTTATGTAAATTTGTAGTAAGATATAATTTTGTGACGAATGTAAGTTTTGGTTTAAGTAAGAATAAGGTGTTATGTTAAAGAGTAATTTAAAAAAAAAATTAAATAACTTATAAGTAAAACAATTCAAATACTAAATAGAATATCAAGAACTTTGAATATCAAATTTTTTTGCCTTTAAAATCCTAGGTCTACAACTAATTTACTTTTTAAATATCATTCCATATACAAGTTGTATGATATTGTTGTTACAACGTTTTTGACAATTTATTTATTTTTAGTATAAATTGTCTATTCATATGAAGTTCTAAATTTAAAGTTTAGTTCACTACTTTCAAACTTAAAAAAACTGAAGTTAACTATTGTACAAAAAACCGCTAGTAACTACTTTTGTCTCATCACTATTTCGATATGAACAAACTTGGGAGTAGAATAGTATAGTTCAATAGAGGATGTAGGATGATCGGTCATCAAAATCGTAATCAAATTTTTTTTGTAAGATATATCACTAAAAACCCAAATATTTACTATATTTATAATATTATATTTTAATAAAAATAGAGAAAAAAAAACTATTACTCCAAATATTTCTCTTTCTCTGAATAACAAACAAATCGATAACAGTTTTCTTTTTTCTTTTTATTCACTACTACCCCGAATCTAAAATGGAACTCATTCACACATCTCACACATATCAACTTTTAGCTCAAACACAATTACTTTTTGTTCAAGCACACTTACCCAAACACGATAATGTTAAATACACACCCATACTCCTTGTCATGCACAAACACATACGGATTAAGTTTAAGTTTCAAATTGTGGTCCTATGACCACTGGGAAAGGTTGCCATAGAATAGGATTAGTAATGTCGTAATGAGACTAGGGCGAGTCTTTTTTTTTTTAGATGTATGGGTGTCCGGGCCAGCTTACGCGCACCACGACTATTACCATAGAAAATATACACGCCTCCTCATGCATACTCCCATTTAATGGGAACAGGTTACCCATGTTCAGGGAGGGGACTCGAACCTTGCACCTCTTGCTTACCCCCTTTAAGGGCTCAAGAAATAACAAGATTGAAGGAATTCGAACCCTGTATCTCCTAGATGAGAGAAAGGCATCCTGGCCATTAAGCTAGTCCCAATGGTTGGCGAGCCTTGTTATTGGGGATTAGGGGTCTAGGGAGGAATATAAGTACTGTTGAGACTAGGGACAATCATTACAGAAATATCAAATTAAGAAAATGAACAAGGAAATTAAAAGAACTTGAATAATATGCAAAAGGATCTTAATCTTTCCCATATTTTCACAGAGATCTAATTTCCAACCATCATTTCATTTCATTTTACAAACAAATCAATAATGTATCATATGCTAAACAACCGCACTCCTGGCTTATAATTCACATATGCATTCATCGCACTTTCACAATTCAACTTCGTATCTTCAAACATCTTTAATGAACCCTCCAAGAATTTCGTCAATCTATCCAAAACCTTCGTCAAACTCGTGTGTATCGAACTCAAATTCGATGTTCTATCATCATCAATTCTCTCCTTAACTTCACCTTCTCCATTATCATTTTCTCTGATTCCTCATTCACAGCTACCGAAAGTCGCAAATCATACAAAACGCTCTAATCGCATCGCTTAATTCGTGAGACGGCATAGATTTAATTCCATCCGATAAATCACGACTAATCACAAAAATGGGTGGGGCCTAACTCTCCTAGGAGAAAACGCTCTTCAACCCTTGGATCATTCCCTCGGTTGCATAATACAATTTTGTAACCAAGTATTGAGCGCTTTAACATATAAAGTCAATCCATTAATCCAATTTTCAAAACTTAAACCAAAACATTCCACCTCATCTAGTATCTGACCTATTATTTCCTTTTGTGGGACTGTTTTTTCCAAACTTCTTTCATTGTACTCTAATGAATGGTCAGGTATGCTACGGGAGCAAAAACAATGATCGGTTTTCTCTCTAGAAAAGCTATCACCACCACCACCCCCACCACAGCCACCACCACTAACAAGACCAACACCACCAGAAAAACCCCACAAAACTACTAATTTCCCAGCCTCAATTTCCTTTTTCTTCAGGTTAGTTCCCTTTCCCCTTTACCTTCTTTCTGTTCGCTGCTCTTTACACCATCTCAGCTTCTTCTTCTCCCCTCCTTTTTCTGTGTCTCGGTGTTGTTTTTTGAGTCTTTGATTTTCTTCTTAAAATCACAAACCCAAAGCTGAAAAAAATGGATCCTAAACACAAGCTCAAACCAAATAAAATCATATTGAAACCTGTCCAAAACTCAATCTACTCGAGCTTTGAAAAACCAAAACTCCTTGCTAAAATAATAAGCAACAAACCAGTTAGCTTCAATTTCTTAAGGAAAACAATGAACAAATCATGGGGTCTTAAAGCTGAAATATCCACTGAGAAGTTGGGTTTCAACTCATGCTTAATCAACTGCGAAAATGAGGAAGATTACAATACTATTCTCAACAAACGCCCATGGAACCTCGCCGGAAAACACGTCTTGATACAAGAATGGAAAAGTAATGAAGGCTTAGCAATAGAGAATCAAAATAACACTATATTTTGGGTTCAAATCCATGGATTACCAGGAAATTACATATCAACTGATAATGTAGAAATGATTGCTAAAAAGTATGGAAGAGTTTTAGACATTCAACTACCTCCGATAGCAACATTCAAAGAGATCAATTACTGCCGAGCAAGAATAGAATGGAATGTAAATCAACCACTAAACTCAACATACTCCTTCAACATCTCAGAATTCAGAAGCCTCAATGGTCTACTCAAATTTGAACGGTTAGGAGAATTCTGTTTTCAATGTGGACTGATTGATCATACGGAAAATGAATGCAGCAACAAAAACAAGCTAAAGAAAAGAATTGGAAAATGGGTTCATGGAATAGAACGAGATTTCAAAGAGATGGATAAACAATCAACAGGCTTCACATTCAAAGCAATGGAAATTCAAAGAAAAGAAAACTCAGTGAGTCAAGGAGAGACCGAGTCAAAGAATCACCAAAAGGACACCCGATTCCAACTCGGTACAATTCGGAAGGACAAAAGGACAGAAAACAACAAAAATGGAAAAAACAAAAAAGAGGACGAGGTGGTGTTGGTTCCTGAAGGACTGATGAAAGAGATGGAGTTCGACAAAATAGCTGTACCAACAAACAACATATTCGGAGAGTTTATGCAGAAAAGCCAAATAAAAGAAGTGGACCCACAAACCCCAAACCCAAATCAAAAAGAAGGAAGTGGGCCGATAGAACTAACGTTCGGGTCAATTGAAAAAAAGGAGGTGGCCCAGGCCCTATCAGCAAGCAACAAAGTGGGCTTTAATATACCACAAAATAATTATAACATAGCCAGCCCAATTACACAAAACAAAACCCAAAACGAAAATACCCACAAACCAAACTTATCAGAAATAGAAACAAATATCCCAAATAACAAAACAGAAAACCCTAAATCAATTGAGAAACCAGAAATAGAGAACGTGATTGCACCATCACTAATCACTGAAGAAGCTGAAGATGAAGATGAAACAATGGAGGAGATTCAAGAACAACAAGACATTGGAACTAGGCAGCAGGAAAATAGAAGAAGGAGGATTGAACTTCAACTTCTTCGCGGTGAAAAATCAAGGAATCAAAAAATTTGGAAAGCAAGGTGGAGCCCAGCCATGGGTACAATCAATATGGAACATCAACTGATGGAAGAGGCCAATAGTGAAGCAGACGAACAAGGTAAGAAAGTTACTGAAAGGTCTTGCGGGGTTGAACCAGATCAACCCCAAAAAGATCAATGACACAGATATGTTGGAACTGTCAAGGGTTGGGCTCAGACTTGACGGTTCTAACACTCAAAGATACTGTTGTTCAGTATCACCCTGAGGTAATCTTTCTATCCGAGACAAAAAATATATCTTCTTATGTGAAAAAAATTGCCACTGATATGAATTATGAATCGGCTTGCATTATAGACCCTAAGAAAATGAGTGGGGGGCTGGCATTGTTTAAAAAACCAAATATGAATATTGAAATACTTGAAGCTACTGACTACTATATCCACTGTCTAATCAATGATGAAAATAACAAAAAATACTGCACTACCTATGTGTACATACCATCTTATGATAATTTAAAAGATGATGTCTTGAATGCTATATCAGAGTGTAAAAGATTTTTTCCTAATCTAGCCTGGAATATAATTGGAGACTATAATATGTATAGATTTTCAAATGAAAAACTAGGGGGATCAGGCCCTAATAAAAATAATATGGAGAGACTTAACAAGTGGCTAGAAAAACAAAAAATGAATGAATTGGAGACTAAGGGATGTAAATTCACTTGGTCAAATAAAAGAACCAAAGATGAACTAATAAAACAAGTAATAGACAGATGTTGTATGAATGTAGAATGGGAAAACATGTTCCCTAATGCTTGGATTGTAGCTCTACCACCTGTAGGATCAGACCATGCATTACTACTCCTTGTGAATGAAGAAAAAAACATACCTCTACTAAAAAGATTCATCTTTTGTAAAACTTGGAATGAAAATGAAGAATGCATAAATATAATATATAAAAGTTGGTTAGAAATGACACTGATAAGAGGAAAAGGAATTAGTAGACTGAATAAAAAGCTGTTCATACTAGCTAACAAACTTACTGTATGGGCTAAGAAAATGGCTAGAGAAAAGAAAAACACACTGAGAAAAGATAATTTTGAATTGAAAAATATGATAAATTCAAATGAACCAATTAATTGGGATGTTTATAATTCTATAGTAGCAAGAATGGAAAAAAGATGGAAAGATGAGGAAACCTATTGGAAAATGAAATCTAGAATCAAATGGTTAGCTTTAGGAGATAGAAACACGGCATACTTTCACTCTATAACTAAAAGTAGAAGAAAAAGAAATAAAATCACAAGATTACTTAATGAAGATAATATATGGTTGGAAAGCAATAAGGATATTGAAAATGAGATTAAGAACTATTTCAATACAATTTTCAGTTCCAAAGGGCCTAGGGATTATTCATCAGTGATTCACACTATGGATAAGTGTGTTACTGAAGAGATGAATAAAAACCTCACTAAGCCTGTAAGTATGGAAGAGGTTAAGAAGGCACTTTGGGACATGGGAAATGACAAGGCCCCAGGGCCTGATGGATTCCCAGTTCACTTCTATAAAAAATAGTGGGAAATTCTGAAATTTGATATCCTAAGATACATCTCAGATTATCTCTGGAACAATGGAGATTTGTATCAAATAAATAAAACATTAATTACTTTAATTCCTAAAGTAGAAAAACCTGCGAAAATCACTCACTATAGACCTATAAGCTGTTCCAATGTTATTTACAAGATTTTAGCTAAAATCTTAGTTAAAAGACTACAAAACTACATGTCAAGTATTATAAGTGATACACAATGTGCCTTTATACCAGGAAAAGAAATCACTGAAAATATATTATTAGCGCATGAAGTTAGTCACTTTTTAAAGAAGAAAAGAAAAACTAACAACCATTATATAGCAGTTAAAGCTGATATTGCGAAAGCTTATGAAAATGTGGAATGGGATTTTTTAAAAGATGCTTTAAAAAAAATGGGCTTTTGTGAAATTTGGATAAAATGGATAATGGGGTGTGTGACTACAGTATCTTATAATGTGATGCTTAATGGTGATCAACTACAAATTAACAACCCTAATAAGGGTTTGAGGCAAGGGGACCCTTTGTCCCCTTTCCTATTTTGTATAATTACCCAAGCGCTCACATCTTTAATTGATGAAAAAACAAAAAATAATCTGATTAGAGGGTTACAAATGAACAAGGACTGCCCCACATTAAGTCACATATTGTTCGCAGATGATAGCTTATTCTTTATTAAAGCTGAAAAGGAAGATGTAGAACAATTCAACATTATACTCAATGAATATAGCCATGCAACTGGTCAAACTATAAATTTAAATAAAAGTGGAGTTGTATTTTGCAGAAATACCCCTAATGAAAAGAAAAAAGAAATTATTGATATTCTAAGAATGAATAAACTAAATAACTTGGGGAAGTACCTTGGTTTACCCGCGGATTGGGGTAGATCCAAGGTAAAGGCCCTAAATTGGATGATTGATAATATAACAACAAAAGTGGAAAAATGGCATACTATTTTTCTCTCTGAAGCAGGTAAAGAAACACTAATTAAATCTGTAATTACAGCTATACCTGCTTATACCATGTCGGCTTTTCTACTACCAATAAGTGTTTGTGAAAAAATAGACTCGCTTATAGCTAAATTTTGGTGGAACAACAAAAATATCAAAAAACAACATTGGATTAGATGGGATACAATGACCATTAATAAAGATAGAGGAGGTATGGGGTTTAAAGGTATGAGATTAAAAAACATAGCACTTCTTGCGAGAAATGCTTGGAAAATCTTTAATAACCCCACATCTCTTCTAGCGAGGACCCTAAAAGGTCTATACTTTAAAAAGACCAACTTTATTGATGCAACCTTAGGTTATAATCCATCGTGGGGATGGAGAAGCTTAATGGAAGGAAAAAATAGCTTTAAAAACGAGTTAATATGGAAAATTGGTAATGGTAAAGCAATTAACATTTGGAATCATAGCTGGATTCCAGGAATAAAAAAATTAAGATGTCCTGAACAGTGCCCCTTAACTAAGGTTTCTGAATTATTTCACCCAGAATCTAATATATGGGATCACCAAATATTATCACAATGGTTTGATGAAGATACAAAAAGCAAAATTTTAAATGTAATGACCCCATATCTAATAACAGATGATAATGCCTTCTGGATGAATTCTAGAACTGGTGAAATCTCTGCTAAGGATATGTATGGTCACTTGAAGGAAATTGAAACTATAAAAGAGGAAAAACTAAAAAAGGAGGTACCTTCTAGCTCACATATAACCCCAAAATCGATTTGGAAGGATGTATGGAGCCTAAAGGTACCCCCAAAGATAAGGAATTTCTTGTGGAAATTGTGTAAGAGAAAAATTCCTACAGAAGAACTAAAATATGCGAGAAAATGTGCAAAAAACCCCTTATGTAATGTTTGTGGAACAGAGGTGGAATCATTAGAGCATATGGTTTTTAACTGTCCCTGGGTAAGAGCATTATGGCTCATTTCACCCTTACAAATGTTATCAAACACAAATATTACTGCCAGATTTGAAAATTGGTTTATAGAAATAAAGAAGTTAAATACGAAAACAGATGGAAAAGGAAGAAATCTATATGAATTATGTATCATTATATTGTGGCAAATATGGAAAACAAGGAATAAATATATATATGAAGGTTATGCTCCTGATCCAGGTTATGTTTTACAACAATCACTAAAAACCTATGATGAATTCTTATTTTCAAATAAGAAGAACTCTGAGGTTAAAGAAAATTCACCAAATCAAAATGATATTGAGGTAAACCAAATGAATACAAATCAACAGGTAAAAGATAGAAACTCTAAACTGTTAAATACAAGAGTTATGGAAAATAACTCTGAAAAATGGAATGAAAAGTTAAGTAAAGAGTCCTTAATTGTAATATCTGATGCGTGCTTTAAAGATAATAAAGCCTCTTCTGCTAGCATATTATTTGATGAAAATAACAAAATTATACATGGCCATGCTTGGTCATTCTTATGTAACAGTCCAGATGAAGCGGAGCTGATAGGAGTGCGCAATGGACTTTGCTCAGCAATTAATTTTCAAAGCCGGGATGTTCGAGTACTTTGCGACAACAAAACGGTGGTAGAGTTGCTGAAATTAAACAAAGCTCCTACAAATGCGCGCCTTAAGACTTTTTTGAATGATATTCGTAGTTTTTGCTGTAATAGATTAGTGTCTTTCTTTTTTGTTAGTAGAAGAGACAATGTATTTGCGGATTGGGCTGCAAGGCAAAAGCTTATGGGCATTTTACCTTGTAATTGGATAGTTAATCCACCCCACCAATTCGCTAAACTCCCAACCAACTCGCTTGTTCCAAGTGGGGTTGGGTGAGAGACTATCCTTTGTGTAATGACTGTTATTTCGTTTTTTAATTTAATGCATTTTGACAAAAAAAAAAAAAAACTCTAATGAGATCGTTATATACTGAGTGTGATCACATTCTAGCATAGCCTTCCACATTCTTATCAACATGTATACACGATTTTATTTTATACAATTACTCATCTTTTAAAACTTGGAAATTACTAACTTGCCCTTGTATAAGCTCTAAAAGCTGCTGAAGCAACTCATCGTTCTCAGCAGAGAATGCTATTCACATTTTTAGGGACTGTGAAATGGTGAAAAGAGCGTGGCATCAAGTTCGTATGGAGGTATAGAGGGCCCGGAATAATTGTCAGGGGCTACCTGTAATGATGCGTGAATTGAAGAAACAGTGGGAAGCATGAGACAAAAGAGGAGGCGCATGGGTCGGGAGAGGGGATATGCCACCAGGGATGAGGAAGAGCAGGGCCAGAAAGTTCAAGGACTAGCCGGTGCAATTTCCAGCTGGTTTTCAATTGTTATAATCTACAGCAACCATGTCAAAGGGTTACAGCTGGTCATCAAGTGCGAGAAGCAAACAGATATGATCCCTTGGAGACCAATATGAGAGCGCATAGGTTAGGAGGATGGAATTGCCATTAGGGGAGGGAAGTAACTGAGACAGAAAGTTCAGGGACTAATCGGCGCAAATTTCAGTAGGCCTCTAACTTTCGTAATATGCAGCAGCAAAATCTTAGGGATGATTCAGTACAGCAGGTGCATTGAGCAATCAGAAATCATAACCTGGGTTTCAACACGAGAGCGTCTTTGCAGCAGGTCGAGAGTCCGTTATAGAAAACATAGACAACAAACATGATTGGTGGGATAAAAATATGACTGTAACAGGTCTATTTGATGGGCTAAACTGGGATGTGTTTTTTGCGGCGCTAATTGGTATGGTAAAGGAAAGAAATGAGGTAATATTTAACAATAGGGTGTTTTCAAGCGGTGGAACTTTAGTCAAAAAAGAAAAGTGGATAGCGACGGATTATAATAAGGCATGGAGAGCATATCTGAGTAAGTTTATTAAGACGAAAGATCATGTGGAATTGACTGGTTGGTGCAAATACATTCGCGGAATTAAGCTCAATACGGAGGGGAATTTCATCGAGATTCAAGGTAAAGGAGGAGTTGGAGGTGTGATGAGGGATACGGAGGATAATTGGATTAAAGGTTTTGCTATGAGTTTAAAGGTGTTTATTAGTGGTGGTCGCGGAGCTTGTGGCGCTATATGAGGGCATGATTTTGGCGGTTGAGATGGCGATAAGAGAATTGGAGGTGGAAGTAGATTCGAAGTAGGTTACTGAGCATTACATTAGTAGGATAGAGGGAGAGGGCAAGCGGTTTTTTGGATAGAGAAAATCAAAACGATTCTGGAAATAATGAATCTTTCGGGATCAAAGGTATATATAGAGAAGTTAAAGCTTGCGCCGATTGGCTAGCACAGTTGGATCTAAGGCGTGTATGTATATTCCACCTTGACCCTCCAGATGGTATTTGAGGAGTACTCACGCAAGACGGGTGTGAATGGAAGACACCCGGAAGGATATTCTTCTAAAATATTGAGGATATATCGAACATGTAATCGAGTTTATTACACGGTCTTTGGACCTCCATTGTAAGCAAAAAAATTCATCGTTCTTATTTTCTCGATCTAAATAATATTAACAGCGTGAAAAGTAGTCGTAATCCGATAATGCAAATCTTTTGAAATTGAAAGTGTTTTACCTATTATCTGAGTATTAACATTTTCACAGTTTGTTTCCTTAATTGATCACATTTTCGATCATACTCCTTTCTAGTTGACTCGTTTGCCTATTTAAAATACAAAAAAAAAAAAAGACAAATTTGTACCTTAACTTCATCGTATACATTCTAATCTAGTGTCGTGTACATGACAATTTAATCCTATATAAGACTAGATTTGTCATTATTCTATTTGGATAATGGCCACTAGCGGTTTATTCAGGTCTATTTCAATGTTCAGTCGCGTGAAAACCTTTATCAATTCATTGTGAGGGGGTCGATTCTAACTATCCACTCAATAATATTTCCTATTTACGCAAGGATTTCCTCTAAGTAATTAATAGTCAGGATCCACTGGAATCTAACCAAAACCGTTATTTTAATAACTAGAGCTACCTACGACATAAAATCTAGTTTATATGCTCGCACGACTAGGTGTCAGTCTAATATTATCCAAGGTCCCTCCTAAGGATTTATCGTAATCTTCCTTGTTATTAAACTAGTCCATAAAGTATCCAAAACCTACGTCAACAAGTTATATATATATATATATATATATATACACTCTTAATCACTCACAGACATGAATGAGGTTTCAATTTGAGTTCTTAGACGGGCGAGAAAGGTTGTCATGGGATATAGTTGGTGATAAGGTAAATGGTAACAAGTGGAACAATGATAGAGTAGGGGTGGGAGAGTCTTGCCACCAGGTGGTCTGTTTAAGCAATCTTATGAGGTGTTAGGCACCATCCATGCTTATTCATTACAATAGTCCTCCACATACCCAATATCAAACAAAATAATGCACTAGATTACAACAACACAACACAGTGAATACATTTACATCACTAAGGGAACAATCCAATTGTTCAGGTCGGATATAAATTCACTTAATTAGCCACAATCCATGTTTACCAATAACAAATGCCATCCCCATAAACAATATCAAATAAAATAATACAATAGATTACAACAACCCAACTCAATGAACATATTCTATACCATAAAATCCAAATTACGAATCACAAACCCATTCAAATTTAACACAATATATAAATCACATGATTAACGCCTAGAGGATTGACGACTTGATATGTTATATTTCTACGCTACTCAAAAGGGTATACACCCATTTAAATCATATTTTTTTTTTTGTTACATAGGAGAGCCACTTTGGACTCGGAGTCATTGACTCGGTTCGAACCTGCACCACTAGATTGGTAGACAAGGCCCTGGCCAGTGAGCTAATCCCATCTGGTTTTAAATCATATTTTATGTTACTTGCGTTTTTGCGTAAAAGTTTAGTGTAGTTATGTGCAACAAGTTTTCGAAAGTTCGAAAATCTCTAATGTCTTTGTCAATGGAATATTGTACGCGGTTTTCTTCTCCAAAATAACACTCTTTTGCTTGATTTTCTTAGTGATTATAGTAGGGAAAATTTGTTTTGTGTTGTTTTGTGTTAGTTATATTTCGTTTTCTTATTCATAAAATATATTTGTTAGAGTAAGGATAGTTTCGTGTCTAAAAAAATAAAAAAAAAATCTAAAAAATCTAAAAAAATCATAGACGTATTTTGATTTGTTTTATCCAAAAATGTAAATTTTTTATTTTTCTGATTTTTTTAGAATTAGTTATGACAATGTTAAAAAAATCACGTATGCGCCAAATTAGTAGTAAGTGGTGTTGGTGGCGATGCTGGTGCTCGTGGTGGTGTTTGTGGTGGTGGTTGAGGTTGTAGTGGTAGTGGTGGTGGTTGTGATAGGAAATGTAATAGGTGGTCAAATTTAAATAATAAATAATAGAGTAATTAAAAAGATTATATAAGAGTATTTTCGTCAAGAGATGTTTTTAATAAATAATTTTATTAGAGAATATTTTTAGCAAATAATTTTTTAATAGGCATTTATGGATTAATGCCTCATACATAATTGTGTTTTTTATACAATCTATAAATATAATGACAAAAAATATATATAATTAAAAAATATTATAAAATTTTATAATATTATACTAGTTTTAGGTAAATTTAAGTTATAATTATGTGACAAATGTAATTTTTGTTTTGAATAAAAATGAAATGTTATGTTGAAAAATAATTAAAAATAATTTAAATAACTTATAAGTAAAAAGTCCTCAAATGTTAAATAGAATAACGAGAACGTTGAATATCAAACTCGCTTGCCTTTAAAATCTTATGCCTACAATATCATTCCATACACAATTTGTATGATATTCTTATTACAACACTTTTGGCAATTTGTTAATTTTTAGTATAAATTGTTTATTCATATAAAGTTCTAATTTTAAAGTTTAGTTCACAACTTTCAAACTTAAAAGAATTAACCTTAACTATTGTACCAAAAAGAAGCTACTAACTAGTAACTACTTTCTTCCAATCTTCATTTTGTCTACTTTCTTCCAATCTTCATTTTGTTATATATATATGAACGATACACTGCTACTCCTTTGACTTTCTTCTTATGTTCATTATTTTGTTATATGATTGTTCATCAAGAAAAAACAATATCGTTGAAAACGCTCGAATATTTACTATCTATATAACAATATATTTTATTAAAAATAGGGGGGGGGGGGGGGAGGGGGGCGGGGGGATTATTATCTACAAATATTTATCTAAATATCAAACAAACCAACAAACAATTTTCTTTCTCTTCATTCACTACTACCCCAATCTAAAATGAAACTCACTCACACATGTCACACAAATTAACTTTTAGCTCAAACACAATCACTTTTTGCTCAAACACACCTACCCAAACACAACAATGCTTAAATACACACCTATACTAATTGTCACACACAAACACACAGGTATTAACTTTCAAGTTGCGGTTTTATGACCATTTGGGAAAAGGTTATATATTATAGTAATGAAACGCGGGTGAGTCTTGTCATTGGGCGTTAGGGGTATAGGGAGAAGGATAAATATTGTTGGGACTAGGGACAAACATATCATTACAAAAATATCAAATTAAGAAAACGAACAAGGAAACTAAATGAATCTAAATGATATGCATGCTTTTGACAAGCAAAGCAACACACAAACATCTTAATATTTCCCATTTCTTCACAAAGATTCAATTTCCAACCATCATTTCTTTCATGTCACAAACAAAATAAAATAATATTTTATATGCTAAACGACCTCATTCCTGGCTTATAATTCACATACGCATTCCTCGCACTTTCACACTTCACCTTCGTATCTTCAAACATCTTCAACGAACCCTCAGAAAATTTCGTCAATCTATCCAAAACCTTAGTCAAACTCGTATGTATCGAACTCAAATTCGCCGCTCTATCATCATCAATTCCCTCCTTAACCACCTTAACCTCCTTAACTTCACCTTCTCCATTATCATTAGCCTCACTTTTCTCCGATTCCTCATTTGCGGCCACAGAAAGTCGCAAATCATACAAAAACGCTCTAATCGCATCGCTTAATTCTTGAGACGGTAAAGACTTAATCCCCGCCGATAAATCACGACAGATCACAAAAATAGGCGGGGCCACAACTCGTCTAGGAGAAAACGCTCTTCGACCCTTGGATCGTTCCCTCGGTTGCATAATACAATTTTGTAACCAACTATTAAGCGCTTCAACGTATAAAGTCAATCCATTAATCCAATTCGCAAAACTCAAACCAAAACATTCCACCTCATCTAATAACTGTCCCATTATTTCCTTCTGTGGGCCCGCTTTTGTATTAGTCTTTCCATGGTACGCTAATGATATCGTTATATACTGAGCGTGATGACATTCTAACATAGCCTTCCACATCCTAATCAACCTATATACACATACAAATTTTTATTTTTAATTTTAAAAATTACGAAATTACAAACATACCCTTGTATAAGTTCTAAAAGCTGAGGAAGCAATTCATCGTCTCTCATTTTCTCGATACGTTTCGAAATAGTATCAACAGCGTGAAGAGCAACTCTAATACGAGAATGTAAATCTTTTGCAATTGAACGTGTTTTATCGATTATTTGAGTATTAACATCTTTAGCAAATTGTTGTCTTAATTGATCACATTTTCGATCATACTCTTTTCTAATTGACTCGCTCGCCTATAAAAAATACAAAAATTAAATAAATATAAAAAATAAAAATACAAACAAATTTGTATATACCTTAACTTCATCGTAAAGCTTTCTTTCCCAAGCGTATAATCGATCTAGAGTTGAAGAATGACTTCCAGCTATCATACAAAATTCTTCTATAAAATCACTTCCACTATCTTCATTTTCATCTTTTGTTAGTGGATTTCTCGATGATGATGATCTTGATGACGTGGTTCTTTTCCATGTTATTACTTTTGTCACGTGTTGCTCAGTTTCTAAATAAATAAATTTTAATTAGATACATAATTCATCGAAAAAATTTCCGTATTGTAAGACGTACAAGAAATGTATCGAAATTTTGTGCGATTTACTTCAAAAACAGTTCGCCTATTTTTATTTTTATTTTGTTAATATTTTTCTAAATTTATTTTAAATTTTTTAAATTTTGTTTTTTGATTATTTTTAGGTCAAACCTAACCGACTATATTATGCAAAATAGACGGCTACGATTAAAAATACTTACCATCGGATAAGATTGTGGGCCCACCTCGGCAACAAGCTGAACTAAAGGAAGCTAAATATAGTGAAGCTGGAGATTTACCTGGAAGAAGAGAAAACTTATTATGAATAAGTGAAGAATAAACACAAACACCTTACCTGCGAGAATAAAATCAGTATGAGAATCAACATTTACCTTTGGTTTCGGAATATCCTACACGGATTTTGTTAGCTTCGAGCATTCGAGAAACTTCTTTCCCTGATTCAGATGCTCTGAAGAAGCGATGCTCAATGTCCTTTATACTCGAGAGAAAATCTTTAGCGCGATGAGTTATGAACTCTGTAGGATCTTCTCTTTCTGTAGATATCTCTTTATTATCATTAATCTTCTCCTTCTTTGCATTCTTTGCATGAGATTGTTCCGATGGTGTATTTTCCTTTTGTTCAGTCTTCTCAGGTGTAGAAGATTTAGGACTTAAGAATTCTTCTTCAGTTCCATTATTACCTAAGTTCAAGTCATGTCCCACGAATCTAAAGCTCTCGGAATCTTCAACTGGATCGAAGAAATCCCATTCAGATTCCGGTGGCGGAGGTGGTGGAGGAGAAGCGAATATGCTATCACCGTCATCCATATACACATTCCGTGGTGGTGGACTCACTGTAACAGTCACAGCACCACCATTACCACCACCTGATCGCATATAACTTAACCGAGTAGTAACCGGAGAATGTGGGCTACCATTAAGAAGAGGAGAAGGTGAAGGAGAAGGAAATGAAGAATGTGACGGAGTTTTATCGGAAGTCTCGATTAATACTTCAGCTTCAGCGTATCTTCGAAGAGCAATACCAATAGTTCGTAAAGATGAAACATAAGAAACATGTGCAGCTGCTAAAGCGTAACGTGAATCAATAGCTTGTTTTATGAATTTTTTCCTTTCTTTGCAAAGCCTTAAAGCTTCACTTCTCTCAGCTTTTGAACTTGTTACACCCATTTTATAAATACTCAAAATCAACCAAACTACTTCATAAAAAATGAAAACCCACCTCAAAAATTCTGTAATAAGTGAAATGAAACAAAACCCAGATGAAATAAGCTAAAAAGTTTAAAGCTTTTTAAGTTTTTTAGCAAAAAAAAATGAGTACGGTGATAAACAGAGAAAACAGAGGACACTATACATTACTCCTATTCATGAAAATGGTAAAAGGGTGTTGAGATGAACAGAAAAGAGTAGTTGAGATGAGTAATGAATGTATAACCCCATTAAAGGAAATATAAAATAAATGTAATTTATGTGAAGAGAAGCAAAAATGGAGTACAGAAGGAAAAGGAGAAGACAATGTAGAGAGAGAGAGAATTAAAGGAATCTTTGTAACAGTTTGATATGATTTGAGAAAGGCTTTGAGATGTGTGAGTGGGTGAGTGATACATACAACTCTTTACATTCATTTCACTCATGTATTTCCACTTAATTTAATTAATTAATGAAAAAATTCTTTTATGGGACAGTATAGTTGGTGTATTAATCATAGTACAATGTGTATCCCAGCTGGAAAATTTCATAGAACCACAGAATGCTCTCAGGCACATCCCCCAAGGAATAGCTGAGAATTACATTCAACCACCACTAAACACTACCAAAACACCACTAAAACACTATACCACCACAAAACCACCACAATCTATCATCAATTATGTCATTTACACTTATCTTCATACAAATTGCAAAGATTCATTACATCCACATTAATCTAGATTTCTTTATCAAATTTACAATCACCCTAATCTTCTAATTCTACAACCTTTTATTGCTTACTTTCATTTACTGCTTTGCCTTTAATTCACATCTACCAGCATTTACTTCTTCACCTTTTCTCTTCCAAATCTTCCTTCATAATGGAATTCTACACCAGAAACAACCCCAACACAGCTGATGAGTCTTTCATCCTTACTGAAGACCCAAATTCGGTTTATGCCCAATTTGAAGGTCCAAAACTTTATGCAAAAATTATCTCTAACAAAGCTGTTAGCTTCAATTATCTGCGCAAAAACATCATCAATTCATGGGGAGTCAAGAAAAAAGTTCATACTGAAAAAAGGGGTTTTAATACCTGTATCATCACTTTTGAAACAGAAGAAGACCTTCAAAGAGTGTGGCAGAACAGGCCATGGAATCTTGTAGGGAAACATGTTCTTCTTCAGAAATGGAACATTGCTAAGCTTCAAACCGATGCTCAACTAACTACTTCCTCGTTCACTGTACAAATCCATGACATCCCACCAACACTTATTAATGAAGACAACGCCAGAAAAATTGCAGCAAAACTCGGAAACGTCGAGCAAATTACTCTTCCCCCTATCGGAAATTTCAAAGAATTCAGCGCCATTCGAGTTCGTGTTGACTGGAACATCTTCAATCCTATTCAAGGAGCATACAATATCAATATTGGAGATGGCCAAAAAATTCGAGGTATTCTCAAATACGAAAAACTCTGTGATTTATGTTTCTTATGCGGTATGCTTGACCATGAAGAGAATGAATGCACAAACAAAAAGAGGTTACGATTCAAGCTTAACAAAAATGTTTTCGGTTTTGAGCCAAAAAACCCAGAAGAATCTAAACAAAATCGAAACCCACCACCACCGAGTCAAAACCCACCACCGAGTCAACAACCATCGGAAAAAAGTCATTATCCCGCCCAAAACCAACAAAGCCCAAAAAACAAAAACGAAATCAAAAATTCAAATTTCGAATTACCTTACCTGCACACTTTTAATGCCTCTGACAACAAAATGGCGATTGAGGAAACTGAAATTATAGCAGAAGAAAAACCAATCCCAAAATATCAACGAAAGAAGAATGAAACTGCTTTACGCCTGACTTCGGTAAGAGAAAGAGTTAAAGCAGTCAAAGGGCCCAATAAAGATTATGACGGTCCAATTAAAACGTGGGCCGAAATAGAAAAAGAGATGGAGGACAATATCTTTAGTAGCCCACAAAAAGCAACTCAGCCCATTAACACACAACCCATTAACACTTGCAACCCAAACACCCCACCCTCTCTAACATTTGGGTCAAATGAAACGCCCGTAATAATAACATCACAACATTATCTCCCTATCGGTACAAGTCAAGAAACCCCAAATCAAAACCTATCAACAACAAATCAAGCTTCTGAAACAATCAACAACCCTAAAAAGCAAAATCAATCTATTCCATTCTCTCTTCAAAATGAAATCAAAACACCAATCCACCACCGCATTCATGACTATAAACCTTCAATGGAACCCAGAAGCGACAACAAAACCGCGATGGAAGCAGTCAAATATGACAAACTATGGGCTACAAGATGGAAGACTAATGATAATTCGGGTAATATTCACAATAAATCACAAGAAGAAGCAACAATTACTGCTGATGAACAACTAAGCCACTCCGACACAGACATGGAAGTCAAAGAATCTGATGCTGACCAAAAGGTTTGCGGGTTTGTCCTTGAACAAACCCAAGCCGATCAATGATACAATTTTGTTGGAATTGTCAAGGGATTGGTACCCCCTTGACAATTCTAACACTCAAAGATGCGGTTAAAACCCATCATCCTGAGGTAATCTTCTTAATCGAAACTCTTAATAGAAAAGATAAAACTGATGCCCTTATTAATTCTTTAAATATGCGAAATATATGCACTATTGAGCCCATTGGTAAAGCGGGGGGTCTTGTAGTGATGGCAAAACATGACCTTAACATAAAACTTATTACTTCCAATAAAAATTATATTCACTGTTATATAACGGATAATAAAGGTATTTCTGCTTACTACACTTACACCTACATCTCTGCTACTGATTGTGAAAAAGAAAGTAACTTTAAGAACATTGAAAATCTTATGAGTAACAAAACAAATGAACCGTGGTTTCTTATAGGAGACTTGAACATGATTCGATATAATTTTGAAAAAATTGGTGGAAATGAAAATATGGATACTGAAACAAACTTACTGAACAATTTCATTGAAAATAATAATCTTATGGAAACCTCTAGTAAAGGCTGCTTTTTTACTTGGAATAATAGAAGAAGTGGCAATAAATTTATTAAAGAAAAAATAGATAGAGGACTCTCTAATCAAGCTTGGGATTCTTTTTATCCTGATGCTTGGATTGCAGTTCTCCCTGCTATTGGCTCAGACCATAGCCTTTTAATCCTTCACTGTAAAAAACCTACCTATAAAAATTTTGATAGGTTTATTTACAAAAAAGAATGGAATAATGAGGCTGAGGTCATTAACATCATTAATCATCACTGGAACACTTATACTAATATCATACAAAAAGGCATTGTTAAATTTGGCTCTAAATTGAATCATATCTCTCATGTTATTACCAAATGGAATAAAGCAAAAAGACGGAATAACAAGAATATTATTAAAGATCTTATGAAAAAACTGGAAAATATCAATAAAACTGATCAAATTAATTGTGATGAAAGTAATTACATTACTGCACAATTAGAAACCTTCTGGAATAAGGAAGAATTATATTGGAAGGAAAAATCTAGAATCCAATGGATTAATCTTGGTGATAAAAACACCACTTTCTTCCACAATTCCACTAAAGCTAGAAGAAAACAAAACAAAATTCTTAGATTACTTAATAATAATAATACTTGGTTGGAAAAAGAAGAAGAAATTCAAAACCACATTAAGAATCACTTTAATATTACTTATGCTACTAGAGGCCCTAGAAATTATAATCATATCATTCAAAAAATCCACCCTACTGTTACTCCTGAAATGAACAAAATTCTTGAAGCCCCTGTTTCCATTAATGAAATTAAAGAAGCTGTCTGGACCTTGGGAAAAAATAAATCCCCTGGACCTGATGGCTTCACTGATAGCTTCTACAAAAAAAATTGGGAAATCATAAAATATGACCTTATGAAATGTATAGCTGATTTTCTTTGGAACAAAGGTGATTTAACTTCCATAAATAACACTTACATTACCTTGATCCCCAAAGTAAAATCCCCTGCTACTATTGCGCAATTAAGACCCATTAGTTGCCCAAACTTTTGTTACAAAATCATAGCTGCTATCCTTGTTAAAAGATTAAAACCTCTTATGAATAATATTATCTCTCAGGAGCAATCAGCTTTCATTAGTAATAGATCTATCACTGATAACATTATGATTGCTCATGAGGCAGTCCATTACTTAAAAAATAAGCGCACCTCTAAGAATTACTCTGCTATTATTAAAGCAGACATTTCAAAAGCCTTTGAAAGTATTGAATGGGATTTCCTTTTTGATACTATGAAAGCTTTGGGTTTTTCTAAAACTTGGATCAATTGGATTCAAATGTGTGTTAAAACTGTTTCCTATTCTATCTTATTCAATGGAGCCCCTATTCACTTAAAAAAACCCACTAAGGGCCTTAGACAAGGGGACCCTTTGTCCCCTTTTCTATTTTGTATTGTAACACAAGCGCTTACTTCTTTAATAAATGATAAAATCAATAAAGGGCTTTTACAGGGTATTAAACTTAGTAGAAATTGCCCTACTCTTACCCATATCTTATTCGCTGATGACAGTCTCTTCATGCTAAAAGCTGACTGCTATGAATTTTATCATTTCAATGATATTATGAATATGTATAGCATAGCTTCTGGCCAAAATATCAATTTAAATAAAAGTGGGGTCATATATAGTAAGAATACACCCACTAATGTTGCCTCGGAATTAACCCATATTCTTAATATGAACCATTTGAGCAATCTTGGGAACTACTTAGGTCTTCCCTCTGATTGGGGAAGATCTAAAACTAGAGCCCTTGAATGGCTCATTGAAAGAATTATAGTTAAATTGGGTAATTGGAATACAAAATTCTTATCAGAAGCTGGAAAAGAAACCTTAATAAAAGCAGTTACTCAAGCTATTCCTGTTTACATTATGTCTATATTTTTAATCCCTGAATCCATTTGTAATAAAATTTCATCTCTTATTGCCTCTTTTTGGTGGGGTTCAAATGGTAAAACTAGAATTCATTGGAAAAACTGGAAATATATGGAGATGCCTAAATCTGAGGGAGGTATGAATTTTAAAAATTTTAGCCAACATAATAATGCTCTTCTAGCCTCCTCGGCTTGGAAATTTAGCATTAATAAGCAATCTCTTGCCTTTAAAGTTTTTAAAGGCATATATTTTCCTAATGATAACTTTGAAAATGCAAATCTTGGTTACAACCCTTCATGGGCCTGGAAAAGCCTCTTGAATGGTAGAAACACTTATATAAATGATACTAGAATGATTATTGGAAATGGAAAAAATACTAATGTTTGGCAAGATAATTGGATCCCACACTGCCCCAAACCTGAAAATTCAAATAATCTCCCTATTATTAAAGTGAACAGTCTTATTGATGAAAATAAAAAATGGAAAGAAACAGACCTTATTAATACTATTGGTGCTGAAAAATCTAATAAGGTACAAGCTCTTAATATTAGTATAACAGGAGCCCCTGATACACGGGTTTGGAATCATGCCAAAAATGGCCACATTACTGCAAAAGAAATCTATAACTTCAACAGTAATAACTCAATAACTGAAAAAAAGCGCCTTGAAGCTTTTTTACCTTCGGTTTCTTTTAATCAAATTCCTAACTTTTGGGATATTATATGGAACCTAAATATCCCCCCTAAATTAAAGAACTTCATATGGCGGGTTTTATCTAATGCTATACCTACTGAGAACAATAAATTTCTCAGAAAATGCGCACTTAATGATACCTGTAAAATATGTGGAATTGAAACTGAAACTGTTGAACATCTCATGTTTTTATGTTCAAGCTCGAGAGCCACCTGGTTTGCAACTCCCTTTGGCTCTATCTCTTCTCACGAATACACTTCAAATATTAAACAATGGCTTCAATCTCTTATTGAAATGAAGCTCCCAAATGATGAAAAGGATAGACCAAAGGTAGAGATGGCAATTTGGTTCATGTGGTTCATTTGGAAAGCTAGAAACAAAAAGCTTTTTGAAAACCATACTATTTGTCCCATTATAAATGCGAATAATGCTTACAAAGCCTATGATGAATTTATTAAATACAAAAGTTATATTTCTGAGGCTAACACTGAAAAATCAATACATACCTTACATAATTCAGAAAATAAAAATCTTTATCTTAACAGGGAAGATCAAAATAACCCTATTATCTTTCTAAATGTTGATGCATCTTACTCTATTGAAACTAACAAATCTTCTGCTGCTTGTATTTATAGTGACAAAAAGGGCCAATTTTTGGGAGGGAAATCTTGGATCTTCATAGCACATTCTCCAGAAGAAGCTGAAGCAGTAGGAATTAGAAATGCAGTAGCTGATGCTGCACGTTTTAACGACAAAAAATTTATTTTGAGGAACGATTGTCTTAGCATTATGAGCTCTCTCATGAAGGGTACAAAGTTTGAAAATCGTCATATCTTCCATTTATATGAAGATATTCAAAGTTTGATACTTAACATGAACATAAACTTCCAATTCGTCTCAAGGAAGTTCAACAAAGCGGTGGACCTCATCGCTAAACAAGGAAGGCTCGCCAACCTTAAGGATGATTGGGTGTCTAATCCATCTCCTATTTTTCTTAAATTGCTTGAATTGGATTTTGTAATAGAAGGAATAGGCTAAGAACAAAAAACCTATCTTATTGTAATATTTGTCTCGTTTTCATTAATTTAAATTATGTTTTAACGGCAAAAAAAAATAGTACAATGTGTATTCAACTAAGAAAAAGTTTTTTATTAATAAATGTAGTACTAGTAAATAACTAAATATGTGAGAGAAATATTAAAAGAAGCTATGGAGGAGTAGTGTTGGTTTTTTACAGGAAAACGTGTAGGTGACAAATCTGTCCTAATTTAGGTCTGAGTCACAACGGCTCCTTTTAAACCGGTCTTGATTCTTTCTTTTGTACCCCTTTTATTCCCTTCTGATATCTAGCTAAAAGTAAAATAAAGAAAAAAAATAGTAAATGTCATTTCTTAACTTTTCTCTATATCTTTGCTTTAAATATTTCTCTAAATTTAAAAAAAATAAATACAAATACTAATTTCATATACCATCCATGTGTGGAAAAAAAAAATACACCTTGTTTTTTCAGATGATTTCATACTCCTTTCGAAAGGAGATAAAGAGTTAATAAAAATTCTCATGGATAGTTTAAATCATTTTTGTGATTGTTTGGGACTTTGATATCGGGGTTTCAAATGATGATATTGAGAATGGGTTGGCACCAACGCTCTTGGAATCGTGTCTTTTCGTTATCTAGGTGTCCCGCTTGGCTCTTTCATTTTACTTCGAGGGATTATAACCTCTTCTTGACTAATTGGAAGGTTATGTGAGATCTTGGAGAGCTTCTTCTCTTTCTTTTGCAAGAAGATTAGAACTAATTAGATCGGTCCGCTAAGGGGTAATTTGCTTTTGGTTTACTATATTTCTGGTTTCGATTGGTGTTCGAGATCGTGTTATAGTATTTGTCGAAATTTTTGTTGAGATAAAAAGCCACCTTAAGTAGTTGGAGCAAAATTTGTATACCAAAAGAAGAAGATGGGCTTGGGTTAAAAGACTTCTTTTTTGTTCGAAAGGGTTAAAAGACTTAGGAGTATAGAATAAAGCAATACTTCTTAAAATGCTTGAGAAAATTGTGGAGAAAAAAGATTCGCTTTGGATTAGGTGTATTTATGGAGAATATTTTCAAACTTGTGGATTTTTAGGAATAACACCCTAAAAAGGGAGATTCCCTTTTCTTGAAAAATGTTTGGGAGGATGTTATTTGTGGGTCGTTAGGAGTTGAAGGTCGGAAGAGCATCTTAGCTTTGTGGTTATTCTCGGGAAGCACCAAATAACTCATTAGATATCGAATAAAAATTATTATGCTTTATATAAAAAAATCTTATGATTTATTTTGTCGGAAAACTTTTGTGAAGCTTTGGCATAATATTATTTGGGACTCGTGTGTAATTCCTAAACATGCAATTATTGTTTGGACGACTTTGAGGGAGAGACTTAAACTAAAGATTGCATGACTTATTTGGAGTTGGATCCACGTTTTGCTTTATGGTGAAGACTTCGAGTCAAATAAACACCTCTTTTTTATTGTGCTTATGTGAGGGCGATTTAGGATTGAATTAAGTCTTGGCTAAGAATAAATAAGAAAATGAATACGCTCCTTAGTGCTTTGAAATGACTAAAGAAGTTTAAAGCTATAGAAAATTGGAGAAGAAAAGAATGGAGGATTGGTTTTGGAGCTACCGTATATTGTGTGTGGAAGGCGAGAAATCACCTAGATATAAGAGGTGATTCTACCTCAAGGGAAACAGTAACCAAGGAAGTTAGGTGGTGTATATTTTTCATTTTATATTCCTTGTTACCTCATCGTTTCTTTTTGAATGATAGTGGAAGATTAGCTTGTACTAGTATGAGTTATTTGTATTTAGCTTCTTTGTTGCGACCTTAATCTTCCGAGCCTAAGTAGGTAACTCCTTTGTACAGTGTACAATTTTCTTTTACTATTAATACAACTGTTTACCTAACCAAAAAAAAGATATTGACGCCCAAAAAATCGATTCATTCTTTTTACTATTAACTACACTTGTTTGACCAAGAAAAAAAGTTTGGCAAAAAAACTAACATTTATACCGGCAAAGCACTATTAAAACAAAACACATATCATTAGATTGATTAGGTAGTCTTTTTTTGCCATAGTGGAAAACTTACAAACAGTTTATATTACAACATTAAAAAAGAAAATCAAAAGAGCATATTAAAGAGTAATCAGACCAACTTGAAAGATCAATGTTCCTCTGAGTGAATTTAGCAAGCGTATCTGTAGTGTCATTGAATCTTCGATTAATATGAGAGATTTTCCAGAGAGGAAACGACCTAACCATATAACAATTTTGACTTGTAATGGTTTAAGACTCCAATTGAGACAGGTCTTGTTAAGTATGCCTTGAGCAATCTCAAGGTTATCGGATTAGAAAGAGTAACTTTGAAAGTTGAGATCAGCAGCTGACCTCATAGCAAGGAGAAGCGCCCAAGCCTCCCCTTCGATGGAGTTTCTAACATAACATATTCTATTAAACTTTTGACAAATATTACCTTCGGTATTAACTCCAATGGCGACCACTATCGCAGGCTCCCATTCTTTAATAAAAGAGGCATCACAGAACCAGATCATATCAGATTCATCATTTAATACCGGATTGTCGAAATTGTTGCCTTCGACTAAAGTACATGAATTAAAATCTTTGTGATCCTGGATCAAAGAGCTGAACAATTTGGAATTGAGAGAATTAGTGTTGCGTTAGATATCGGTCGCCGCCCACTTTTTATTTTCGAATTAGATATCGGTCGCCGTCCACTTTTTATTTTCGAAAAAACTACAATTAGTTTTGGATCATCCAATATTGAGTGGAAGAATTTTCCTAAAACTAATACTATTTTTTAGTTAAAATTCAAACGAGGAAACATTAATATAATATGAATCGAAAGATTAAAAGATAGTTTCCTATAACTTACAAAGTCGAATTACAAAAAAAATTGCATGAATCATAATAAAAAAAAAGTAAATATTACAGTAGAATCACATTCATAAGCTGAACCATAAAATAAAGAAAATCTATTTGATTAAATTATGAAAAAAATCTCATAACTCAAAAAAATATGAAATAAATAGTTTGTTTGTATAATGATAGTTTAGTTGTGCTACAACTACATATTAACCAAAAGAATATGATATATAACACATTTATGATATATTTCATGAAATATAAAAGTTCTATCTTCTATTTTGCAATTAGTTTGAGTTATGAAATTTTGATCATAACTCAAACGGTTCTTCATGTACAAAGGTAATATATATATATATATATATATATATATATATATATATATATATATATATATATATATATATATATATCATATTTTTTGATACATAATTGTTTATTACTTTATGAATAATAAAAATACAACTAAAACATGACAAAAGTACAACAAAAAAACAAAAAAAAAACAGACCGAGTTATGAAAAAATTCTCATAACTCAAAAAATTATAACTTTAATAATTTTTTTTTGCATAAGGATAGTTTAGTTGTGTTACCTTCCTTTGTTGATCTGGCCCATCCCGAGTCATCTGCTACAATTAAAGATCATGTACCTGATTTCGGGTATCCAAATCACCTTCCTCCTCGAGTTAGAAAACTTCTCGCACACTTTCGTGATTATCATTTTTCTACTATTTTGTTTCTCCGTGAGTCTCAAAGTTACCGTGAAACTAGTTCTAACAATTTATGGCAGAAGAATTGTGTGCATTTGAAAACAAACATACATGGGATTTGGTTGATCTTCCACCAGAAAAATTTGTTATGGGATGCAAATGGGTTTAAAAGATCCAAATACGGTCTGATGGTTCCATCAAGCAATATAAAGCTTGTTTGTCGCAGAAGGGTTTACTCAAGAATATGGCATTGACTATGAAGAAACATTTACCCCAGTTGCTCATCTCACATATGTTTGTAACCTTATGGTTGTCATGGTTGTTCTTAAATGGAAATTATTTTAAATGGATGATAAGAATGCGATCTTACAGAAGAAGTATTTATGAAACCTCCTCCAGGTTATCATCCTCCTTCTTACAAAGTGTGTAAACTTCGTCGTGCTCTATACGGACTTAATGTTGTTCTTATGTCATTTAATCTTGTTTTAATGTTATCCAAATCGTGTTTTAAATAACCCCGAAATAGTGAATTACACCTAACATATATAAATGCATGTTTTCCATGAATTAAGAATATTTTTCAAGGTATTCTCATTGAACCGGACCAACATACAACTACCAGGACCGTCATACCAGTGGAAAGAGTCGTTACCCAACGGTCACATGCCATGTTGGATTCTACTATTGAACTAGAAGACAAACCGAACCGGCATTATCGGTCAGAGGACCATACCGGCCAGAGGCAGAATGTTGCCTATATAAGAGAGCTTATTGTCAAGCAATTGATAACCTCTTTCCAATACAATTTTTACAAGTTTATACATTCATTAAAGAGGTTTCAAGCTATCAAATTTTATCAATCTAAGCTTGATCATGCAACTTATCATATCCACTTAATCAAGGAGTTAATCCAAGAAACATTCAAAGTCTAATTCACCTAAGAGGAGTTTAGAAGCTTAAATTATATTCACTCTTTAGGAGTTTTTAGCAAATTTATTTCAACCAATCACTTGTTTATTTCCTCTTAGATATAGTCTTTGTAATATATAGATTAAGAGAGAGTGTGAGTATAGGGAGTATGCTCGATTTCCTTGTGTTGCGATAGCACAAGAGTTTACTTTGTGGTATCGAAGTGGTGGTAAGGGTATTGTGTTCTCACCCCAGCTAAGAGACACAGAAGCTTACTTAAGAAGCTTTAAAATCCTAAAGTGGTCATCTTAGGTAGTGGAGTATGGATAACCAAATCACTATACATCGTTGTATACTTTCTATGCCTATGCTCTTTACTTACCGTATATTGTTCGTCTTTTATTTATATCAAACCTAGTTACACCAATGCATGATCCTTAAGAGTTTAATATATATATATATATATATATATATATATATATATATATATATATATATATATATATATATATATATTGTTACAACGGAGACCTCATTGGTCGTGATATACATAAAAAACGCTACTCTAACACATTATTAAGTAAATCGTAATCATAAATAGCTCTAGGCTTTTTGGCCCCCATTCGATCTTTGGTAATGAGAATGAGACTCCAAATTTCATCTGGGGGGTCTTCAAGTTGCATCTGATCCTCGCTATTCATTCGACCTCGCTTAGCCAGCCAATCCGCACAAGTATTCGCCTCCCTAAAGATGTTCCTCAAAGTAAACTCTTCGTTCCTTCCCAGGATAAGGCGAATCTGTTTAATCCACTGAGCCCCAGGTCCTCTACCCTCCATCGCATTCTGAACTAGATCAACTACCTCCCTCGAATCTACTTCCACGGTGACCTCATGAAGACCCAACCTCTCAAGCAATCTCAAACCCTCATATAGGGCTATGAGTTCTACCATAACCGGTGATTCGTGTTCAATTCGTATGCTAAAACCACTTATCCACTCTCCATTTCCATCTCTCACTATCCCTCCTCCTCCTCCCTTCTTTCTTCCACTATCATAACTTCCATCTGTATTAAGTTTAAATCCACTCATGGGTCTTATCCACCCCACCAAATTTACTCTAGACATTTTCGAAGATGCCACTCCCACGCCTTGTCCCCAAACTCTAGTGGTTAATGTCGCCAAATACTTTGCCTTTTTAATAATCACTAATTCATTAAGAAACTCTTCCTCTCTAAACACCATAAGATTCCTTTGTTTCCAAATTGTGTCCACAAGCGCCCCGAAAAAGACACTCCAATTTACTCCCGCATATAGGTTGTTATTCGAAATATTTCTATACCACCAGTCCCGCGCCTCCTGTGCTAATAGATTCCCTTGATTCTGATCACTTCCAGGGCCTGGTTTCAGCTGCGTCACCTGCTGTATCTCGTTAGAAGGGCCTGTTGTACTGCATCTTCTGTTTATACCTTCTTCCCTGCTGCTGTACTAAAGAACACCCGAACTGCTGCTGCTGCTTGGACCCTCACGGGACTGACCTGCAACTTCCAGAAGCTCCAGGGACCTGCAGCGCAAATTAACATTAGTTAAAATCTGACCCAGCCCCCTGCCCTCGTGTAATCCCTCAGCACCCCATTAAAAGGCTCCCTGACTCCAGCCCTCTCCCGAACCAACACTCCACCTTCCACGATAGAACTGTTACTGCTGCTCCCATATTCCTCACGCCCCTTTTCACTCACTTCTCTCCGCACCAATTCCCAAATTCTTTTAACTCTCACGCAATCTCGTAAAATATGTATGGTGCTTTCCACTTCATTCCCGCATAAAGGACACCACAACGGGACCTCCATACCTCTCTTGGCCAAGTTGTCTCTCGTAGCAATCCTATCTTTCACCGCCCGCCAAAGCAATACTCTAATTCGTTGAGAACACTTTAAACTCCAAATTTTCTTCGAAATCGGTTCCGTATTACTATCCTCAGGCACATCTTCCCACCTCACTGATTTCATGGAAAACTCCCTGTTAGCCTCATGAAGCCACGACACTATGTCCCTATTACCATCTCCTTCCCCCATCCTAAACTCCGCTATTTCCAACAACTTTGATGCGGGTAAGAAGCCTTGGAACAACTCCCAATTCCATGACCCATCTGATCTAATATAATCACACACCCTACTAGTCAACTCACTTGCTTCAAAAATCCCTATCACATGGTCAATGAGAGGCGAATCCCCTACCCACCAATCACACCAAAACGCTGCATCACTTCCATTTCTAACCACCCATTTCGACCCTCTTCTAATAACCCTTAAGCCTTTCACTATTGCTCGTCCAAACTATTTGCAATTAGGCATTAAGCTTATTAGTGTCATATTCACCCCCCCTCTAGGACTTTCACTTAAGCAAGCCCCTCATGCACGATTCTCTAAATATAGATTTGTCATTGGTGATTTTGAATTTATCTTAAGAGAGCATGACTCCTATATTTTCATTCGTTGCTCTTCCATTGGTATGATCTTTTTTTTTTATTTTAGATGTATGGGTGTCCGGGCCAGCTTACGCGCACTACGACTATTCCCAGAGGAAATATACACGCCTCTTCATGCATACTCCCATTTAATCAAAACAGGTTACCCATGTTCAGGGAGGGGATTCGAACCTTGCACCTCTTGCTTACCCCCTTTAAAGACTCAAGAAATAACAAGGTTGAGGGGATTCAAACCCTATATCTCCTAGACGAGAGACAGGCATCCTGGCCATTGAGCTAGTCTCAATGGTTTCCATTGGTATGATCTTGTTATTACTATATGTAGATGAGATGGTTATTACATGTGATGATTTAATGGGTATTTTTAATCTCAAGAAATTTCTTGGTTAACTCTTTAAGATGAAGGATCTTGGTATTCTTAATTATTTCCTTGACATTAAGGTTTCTTCAGGTTCATATGGATATTATTTCTCTCATGCTAAGTATTAATCAGATTTTATTACTCGTGTTGAACTGACTGATAATAAGACATCATTTACTTCTCTTGATCATACTTACGTCTTACATCGATGGATGGTACTCCCCTTCAGGATCCATCTTTATATCATCAATTGGTTGGTAGTCTTATATATATATATCTCATAGTCACTCGCCCTGATCTTGCTTATGATGTCCACTTGTTAATCAATTTATGTATGCTCCTCCCTTCACTCATTATGCAGTCGTCATTCTCCTTATGCGCTATGTGAAGGAAACCTTATTTCATAATTTATTCTTTTATGTGAGCGCCTCACTCGTTTTACATGGTTATACATATGCAGTCTGGGATGGTGATCCACTGATCGTCGTTCAGCAAATGGGTACTGCTTTCAATTAGGCGATTCTCTCCTCTTATGGAGAAGTAAAAAGAAAACGGTTGTAACTCGTTCTGGTATCAAATCCGAATATCATGCACTTGCAGGCGTTTCGCTAGGTCCTTTCAGATATTGGTGCTCTTCAATCTCCTTGCACGATTTTTCATTGTGATGATCAAAATTTTATCCAAATTGCGCATAATGATGTTTTTATGAGCATACTCGTCATATTGAGTGTGATTGTCATTTTATTTGTCAACATATTGCTCAGGGTGCTACGGGACTTCATTACACACCTTCCGCTGATCAGCTACCTGATATGTTCATAAAGCTCACCCTCCAAGCGTCTTATGAATTTTATTTTCAAACTCAAGATGGTGTCATTGTCACCACCTTAAATTTGAAAGGAGGAGGAGAGTGTTAGATTATATATGTTAATATATGTTAGATGTATTATTACCGTAGTTAGAAAGGTTATTTACCATAGTTATTGTGGACTGCTTGCTCTCCAAGTTTAGTCCTATTATAAATATTGATATATAGTTCACTTTAATATTATCGTTTCTACCTATACAAAACACAGTTTCTTATATTTTTTTCTATTTTTTGATAATTATTATGTAGCGGATGCAATAGTTTATACATCTTCCTAATAAATTTAGAACCTAGAACCAGACCTGAAAAATCAAAATATATTTAGTTACCTAATAAAAAAATCGAGACCTTTTGTAACTATAAAAATATTGTTTGGATAAAATTAGGATTTTTTTTATATAAAAAAGAATAAGGCGTACACGCCGTCTGGTGGCTTGTCCCAAAAATATGCCCGGCTCGGAACACATCCCTATTCAACTTAATTCCTTTTTGGAAAAAAATGTGTGATAAGATAAAGCTAACATCTAGAAGAATTACAACTCATCAACAACAAGATGACAGCTGCTAAGCTGTTAGTTTGTTACACAGTTAGTTACAATAGATATGTATGTATAGTGTATGTAATGATTCTCTATATATATCACAGTACACGAATGTAACAATCAATAATCAACTAATAAAATTCTTCTCTTCATATCCTTCTCTCTTCTCTTCTATATGGTATCAGAGCTATTGGAAAGAACAAGCTCTCTTTTTCCGCCATTAATGGCGTCTTGAGCTTTGCTATCTTTCACTTCTCGATCTTCCGCGCTCCTCATCTCTACTCTCTTCTTCTAAATGGCTGAATCATCTTCTTCAACACCTCATATATCATCCAGTTCTGAAATACCACCTGGATTACTCCTTCTTCGTCAAAACTGGGCCTCACTTGTTCAAATCAAGCTTGACTCTACAAATTATGTGGTTTGGAAGGCTCAGCTTGAAGCTGTTTTGGAAGCTCATGGATATCTTGATCATGTCACCCGATCTGGAGCTCCACCTTCATCTACTCATCCAACATATTCGACATGGATAATAGAGGATCATCAACTGAAGGTATCTCTTCTATCTTCAATGATTCCCTCTGTTTTTTCTCAAGTCGTAAGATCTACTTCTGCACACGAAGTTTGGGTGAAACTTGAAGAATTGTTTGTTAATCAATGTCGTACACATGTACATCAATTAAAAATGAAACTGTGCAACATCAAGAAAGGAGATAAATCAATGACTGAGTATTTAGCTAATATACAAGATATATGTGATGGATTAGATACTGCTGCAGCTTCTTTACCTCTTGAAGACGTTATTATGTACACGTTGAAAGGTCTACCTTCTGAATATAATCAATTTAAGTCTAGTATTCGGATTACAAATGCTCAAACATCAACACTAAGCTTCCATTCACTTGGTAGCTTACTAGTTTCTGAAGAAGTGCATACGAAGATGTCTGAATCAAATGACTCATCTGTGCATCATACTGCACTTTTCACTCCTTCTGCGGTGAATTTTTCTTCCAATAATTCAACTCGTGGACGAGGACCTTCAAATCGTGGGAGAGGCTATGCTAATCGAGGCCGTGGTAGACATTTCTCTCAACAAAATACCTCTATTTTGAGAGCTCCTCCATCACATAACTCTGGTATGAATACAAATGCTCCAACATGTCAGATATGCACTCGTATAGGCCACATAGCTCTTGATTGTTGGTATAGATCAGACTTTGTGAACTATCCTTCACCTAAGGCTCAAAATCGAGTCATCTTAGCAGCTCATTCTAATTACACACCAAATCAGTCTACTCAACATCAAGTTTATGATCCTGAAATGTGGTATTTGGATAGTGGAGCCAATAGTCATGTTACTAATGATCCTCACTTAATTGATAACTCTCAGCCTTATCATGGTGCTCATTCAGTCTCAGTTGGTAATGGTCAAAATCTGGACATTGCAAGTGTTGGTCATAGTTAGCTATATGTCTCTAACTCTTCTTTTTATTTAAACTCAGTTCTTCATGTTCCTTCCATTTCTTCTAATTTGTTATCCATTTCAAAATTCACTAAGGATAACAATTGTATTATCTCTTTCAGTTCTAATTCAGTCTCTATTCATGATCGTGTCTCACATAAGTTGCTCTTTCAGGGCCCTTGTAGGGATGGCTTATATCCACTTTCAACTGGTACAAGCTCATCATCTGCACAGGCTAGTCTTTGTTCAAGTCAACCCTTAAAATGTCTTTCTTCAAAAGTTCAAAATTCCTCAACTGTTTTATGGCATTTGCGCTTGGGTCATCCTTCTTCTCAAGCTTTAATTCCTCTAATTTCTATTCTTAATAGTAAACTAGATCATTATAGTGTTCAATGTAATTCTTGTGCATTGTCTAAAGCACATAAACTTCCCTTTTCTTTGTCTATTACTAAATCAAATAATCCTTTTGATATTGTTCACTCAGATGTGTGGGGTCCAGCCCCAATCTCTTCTTGTTCCTCATTTACATATTATGTCTTGTTTATAGATGATTATAGCAGGTTTAGTTGGGTGTATCCCTTGAAGTTAAAATCATAAGTTTGTGAAGTATTCAAAGCATTCAACAATATGGTTCAAACTCAGTTTAATGCTCAAATCAAATGTTTAAGATCAGATAATGGTGGGGAATACACTAGTAACTCATTTAAACTGTTTCTTCAGTCTTTTGGGATCATTCATCAAACTTCTTGCCCTCATACTCCTGAACAAAATGGAGTTTCTGAGCGCAAACACAGGCATCTAATTGAAACTACACTAGCCTTACTCACTCATGCTTCTCTCCCAATGAAATTTTGGTGTAAAGCTCTAGCTGCTTCTGTCTATTTAGTGAATATTCTACCAAGTCCTTCACTTCATAACATCAGCCCTTATGAACTGTTATTTTCCAAACCCCCAACTTATGATCATTTAAGAGTCTTTGGGTGCTTATGCTACCCTTGGACCAAACCATACAATCAACATAAATTTGCTCTCAAATCTGAACCTTGTGTGTTTTTGGGATATTGCTCTTATTCAAAAGGTTACAAGTGTTTCTCTACAACATCTGCTCGTATGTTTATTTCAAGACATGTACAATTTAATGAAACCTCATTTCCATTTTCTATTAAACCCTCAGAAACACCTTCATCTACTCCCACAAATTCTATATATACTGATCTATTTTCACAAATCAATCTATCTTCTCTTTCTCAGCCTTTTTCACCTTTGAATGTTTCTACTTCTACCCAACCTTTACCTCAATCTTCTACTCATCAAAATTCATCTTCTCAAACACCATCTCCTATTATAACTCCACAACCAAATCCTCCTCCCCATCATCATATGGTGACTAGAAAACAAACAGGTTCTCTTAGACCTTCATATAAATGTCAAACACTTATTCAAACACCAACATTACTTGAACCATCTTCATTCAAAGAAGCTGAGAAATTTCAGTGTTGGCAAGACGCAATGCAAGATGAATACAATGCATTGATTAGTCAAAACACTTGGACTCTGGTCCCTACACCACATGGTCGAAATCCTATAACATGTCGATGGATATATAAAGTTAAAAGACATGCTGATGGAACTATAGCTCGCTATAAGGCAAGACTTGTAGCTAGAGGTTTCTTACAAGAATTTGGTTTGGATTATACCGAAACTTTCAGTCCTGTGGTTAAACACCAAACTATTCGAGTTATATTAGCTTTAGCTGTGTCAAATAATTGGGTTATTCGACAATTGGATGTGTCTAATGCGTTCCTTCATGGTGAACTAGATGAGGAGGTGTATATGACACAACCACAAGGCTTTGTGGATTCTACAAAACCCTCTCATGTATGCAAATTGAACAGGTCTCTCTATGGCTTAAAACAAGCTCCTCGAGCTTGGTACTCTTTACTATAATCATTTCTTGTTCTCCAAGGTTTCAAAGTTAGTACTGCTGATTCCTCTATGTTTGTCAAAGGAGTTTCATCATCATTAACAATTATATTAGTCTATGTGGATGACATATTGGTAACTGGTGCAAATGCAGAAGAAATATCAAATGTTATTAGTGCCTTAAAGAATAGATTTCAGATGAAGGACTTGGGCACTTTAGCCTATTTTCTTGGGCTTGAAGTATCCAAAACTAATGAAACTACAACTGTCTCTCAAGCTAATTATGCTCTCTCTATTCTAAAGAAAGCTGGCTTGAGTGAATGCAAACCTTCTACAACTCCTACACTCACCAAAAATGGTGTTATATCAAATTATCACAAAGAATTATATGAAGATCCTTTTATGTTTAGAAGTTTAACTGGTGCCTTGCAATACTTGACCATTACAAGACCTGACATTTCCTTTGCAGTTAATCAAGTGTGTCAAGCTATGCACAAACCAACAAATGCAGATTTTGAAGCTTTAAAGAAGATACTAAGGTATCTCAAAGGCACTTATCATTATAGCTTACAATTCTCTTCTTCTTCTCCCACTCTTCATGCCTTCTCTGACTCGGATTGGGCCAGTAATATTCAAGATAGGAAGTCTACAACTGGCTACTGTATCTTTTTAGGTACAAACTTGGTTTCTTGGGGATCAAAGAAGCAAAATACAGTCTCAAGGTCTTCAAATGAAGCTGAGTATAGGGCTCTTGCTCATGTTTCAGCTGAGCTTAAGTGGTTTACCTTCTTACTTCAAAGTCTTCATATTCCTATTACAACTCCAACCTTATCTTGTGACAACATGTCAGCATTGGCCTTAGCAACTAATCCTGTGTTCCATACCAGGACAAGACACATTGATGTGGATTTTCACTTTGTAAGGGAACAAGTTAAAGCTAAACTTTTTCATCTCAGACATGTTTCATCATCAAATCAATTGGCTGATATTTTAACTAAAGGTCTTGGAGTTACTCAGTTCACATCTCTTCTTTCCAAACTGCCCATGATCAACATGCTTAGCTTGAGGGGGGATGATAAGATAAAGCTAACATCTAGAAGAATTACAACTCATCAACAACAAGATGACAGCTGCTAAGCTGTTAGTTTGTTACACAGTTAGTTACAATAGATATGTATGTATAGTGTATGTAATGATTCTCTATATATATCATGTAACAATCAATAATCAACTAATAAAATTCTTTTCTTCATATCCTTCTCTCTTCTCTTCTATAATGTGTATAGCATGAATAAAAGAATTAGCTGGTTGAGTTTACATTTTCTTAGTTTCCACTTTCCATTAATATTCTTGAATCTGTTTATAATGACTAATTGCATGAGATAAACTGAAAAGTTACATCGCGCGCAGTCTTTAATCTTTACAATACACCATTGTTGGTCGAGAATTATTTGATATATTACATTTATTCATTTTATGTGCATGGATGAATATTCGTTGCGTTTACTGTAATACGTTACCTTTATAGCTCGTGTTTGATTGCATATTCCAGTATAATCTAATAGGAGGATTTGCTTTCTACAGATCGTGGTAGAGCTTTATAGATGCTGATGGAGAGTATTAAATATACTATGCGTTGAAAAAGTGAATATGTATATTCAAATGCAAACTTTATTTGAGTTACTCATTTCAAACCAATTGTTTTGCAATTCAAATATTATTTTTTTAACCTTACAAATATCAGTAGGTTTGAAATTTTGGCTGAGCAAGGTGTGACGTAACGATATTATAATCATATCGTAAGTTGATGTGGGAGCTAATTAGTTTTGTTAAACAACTACAAAAGGTGACAGTGTGTGTTTGGACTTTGGAGCCACGTTATTAACTTAGACGAGTCAACTATTCAATCATGTACCATGCACCTACTTTATCATAGGTTGATGAGGTTAACCATAAGTAAAAGATGAGTGTAAGAATGATAATTTTTTATTTATGGTTTGTCGGGTCTGCTTCTTTGGCCATTAACCTATGACTTAACGGGTTGATCTTATTTTTTACTATTATACTGGTATATATTCATATTATCAACGATATATGTAACTATCTATTTAATTAAAGAATTTATATATGGCATTCTATTATAGTGGAGTATATTCGATCAAATTCGATCTTATACGTGAGTTTATATCTGACGCAAGACTTATTTATTAGAATTGAATCAATTGATAAACATTTGTACCTCTATGATTAAGTAATGAGTAAGAAGACGTACCGTTCGATAAGCGCATATTTCTTTAAGAATAATGATAATAAAAGAAGAAGAAGAAAGCAGGTAATCCAATATTTCTAAGCTATAAAAAAGAATTTAGTTAATACATGAATCATTCATTTAACCAAATTTTCCGCGTTTATGGATCAGAGGAAAGCGCGGTTGTTGTCCATTTTGGGGCATACTAATTATGATATATGTTATCAAAATATTGTTAATGATATGCTATAACTTAATTGACTGTAAATTATAGTTAGATTATGTTATCATACTTTTTTGACATCCCTCACGTGGCTGGCTTTAAGCTTTATGCAATATTGTTAAGGGTCAATAAACTTTCTTACCAAAAGAGAAAAAGTGATTTATTAATTAAAGGAAAAAGCACTTAGATAAGAGTCATAGGTGAAACTTTGGGTTTTCTTTCTCCTTTGCTTGCTCATTATTGGTGGAACTTTAGTTGTTTCTTTACTAAATCTAACAAAAGTATTTCTAACAAGTTTATAAAATAGAGGTATGGTTTTGGAAACAACAAAACCACTCAACAATAATTAAGATAACAAGAGTCAGGGTGACTAACGGTCGTAACGGTCCGGTATTGTGCCCAGTGGCGGATCCAGGACAAAAGTTGAGGGGGGGCTTAAAACATAAGGGGGTTCGGGGGTAGCGCCCCCGATTTTATTTTTTTAGGGTGTATAGTGAACTTGGGTACATCATCTCTTTTCTTAAGTTATTTAATACTAAAACAATATTTATGTAAATACCAATATTAAAATACGCTTTAGGTAATCAATGAAAATAATATCTATTACATTATAAAAAAAGCACATAAATTAAAAAACTTACTGAATTTTTTTAGCTTTTGTAAAGAAGTAGATTGTTGCGGCTGTCGAATAAATCCAGAATAATTCGTAAAAGATTGATATTAAAGTAATATTTGTAGAGATAATACTGTGTAATTTATAGAAAATAATGTTTTAGTTAGGTTAAAGAAAATTAATGGACTTATAAAAATTAAAAAAAGATTTCTTTAACAACAAGATACTAATATTAAAAAAAGAGAAAAGTCAGGGGGGCCTTGAGCCCCCTCTGGGCCCAACATAGGTCCGCCTCTGATTGTGCCGGTTTCTAGCGGTCTCGGTCCTTAACGATCTGTGCCGCTTACCGGTCCTAGGTTATCGGTCCCGGTCCGTGTCGTTCCTTGGACTTGGGATGTTGAGAACCTGACCGTTAAGGGGACCGCTTAAACCGATTTCGGTCCGGTCCGGTCCTTAGCGGTGCTTACCGGTTCTTTTTTTTGTTAAAGTTTTTTTTTAGTTGGTTTATTGGGTTTAATGGGTTAAGGGATGGGCTATTGGACATAAATGGGGTTTTGGGCTATTGGGTTATGCTGGCAGAAATGAGTTTTGGGCTTTTGGGCTATTGGGTTAACACAAGAGATGGGCTAAACTAATTAAAAAAAAACTACACGGGCCGGTTCCGGTCCCTAATAAAAATCCAACCTGCAAGAACCGGACCGCTGGAGGCGAATCTGTGCCGTGCCGTGCCGCTGTTGACCTGCGGTTCCGGGCGTTGACCGGTCCGGTCCGGTCCGTAAGACCGGTTTACCCGGACCGTTAGTCACCCTGAAACAAGAGGTGGATCGGGAAGAGGGGGTGGCGATGGGCTCTTCCAACCTCGGGAAACATTACAAATTTTGCCCGAATTTTGTTAACCAAATTATAGTTTCGTTCTCCTTTCCGAAAATATTTTAACCCCCTTAAAACCGCTCATGATAATGTACATCAAAGAAGATACAAGAGTTTCTTTCCTTCATAGCCAATCATCCTGAAAGTTAATTTTCTTAGAGGTGTTTGATGGATTTACTGCTAAATTAGATGGATTTTCCCTATTTAGTAAAGAGATAAAAAACGACTTTTAGAAGGAGCGAATTTGAAATTTGATTGACAATGAGAATAGAAGATCAAGATCCTCCCCAAACCATTGGGTGATAGTTGACTAAGACATAGGGAATAAAGTCCATCAGACCATGAATATATAAAAGGTCAAAGAGATATCTCATGCTCATATCAAAGCAACAAAGGTGAAACGCGTTTTCATTATCGTAACTTTCGCAAGCCTTCAGACTTTCCAGGTATCCGCACCTCAACACCATAAACTATGTCACCCGAGTTCTATAAATAACTCCTGGAATTCCTAAATAAAGACCACTCAACATGGTTAGCACCAAACCTTAATTTTAAACATGGATTATGTCGCTTTATTGTATTGATATCTCCTACATCTTTGTACACAAAATGAGTGAGATATGAAATTAAAGAAGGTTTATAAAGAACCAGAGGGTTCCTTCCAAGGAGGAATAACTTCAGTCCCAGAGTAGAGCTTAGCCATAGACACTTAGGTATTAGGTATAACTCAGCCTGGTTATCGGTCATACCGGTCCGGTTTTTATCGTGTATACCCCCTATCGGACCGGACCGGTCTAACAGACCCCCACTATCGGTCCCGGTCCGGACTGGTTTTTCGTTCCCAAAAAACAAGAAACCGACCGATAACAGGGACCGGTTTATCGGTTCCGGTTTCGGTCCCGGACCGGTCCCACTATCGGTTTATCAGTTTATTAATTATTCTTTTTTATGAATAAAAACCACAAAGACTTACTTTATCTGAATTACAGAAATATTGACATCCAAACCGAACCCATAATAACAATCACACTACTACCCTGCTGCAAAATTACAAATATAATCTCCAAATACTAACCAAAAAACAAAAAACAAAAAAAACGGGGACATAAAGAAAAAATTCAACAATCTACCCATACAATAGAACCAATCACACTCATACAATGTCCCCAAAAGGTTAGCTCATAAACTTTTTCAATCCACTCTCTTTTCCTCTTTGTTATTGAGTTCCACGTGTTGTTGAACCAGGCCTTGACACGCTCCTACACATGATATTGAAATTTAAAATCCACAATCTATAATAACAATCAATTAAAAATCCTATAATACCTTGTGAGTAACTGAGAACTATTAGCAGTAGTTTTAGCAGTTATTAACATTTCTAAAAATATACAAAGAACCCCTGTTTTGTTTTACAAATCAGATACAATGTCCCAAATAACATATATGTAAAATCTGTTTTTAATTCCTTGGTAATGAAATGAAACAATCCAAATATACAACATTTAGAGTTCATAAAACTGCACAAGGAAACCTTGGACCAATTTTTTTTTTCCATTTTTCAGAAACACATATTCCATTAGTTAAAGGACCTTTTTTTTTTCATTTTTCAGAAAGTCTTTCATCATAAAAAATAATCGTAGAAGATGTTTTTTACAAGTGTGGTCCAATTTTACAAAATACGAAAACTATGGGACAATTTATTAAAGATATTAATCTTGGATTAATGAGTTTCATCTTTTTTATATCAAAAAGGGGTTCTTTTGCTGATTTCATAAGTTTATATCCATCAATTCACAAAATTTCCGTCAATTCATAGCAGATTTCACCACTAAAACTACTTGATCTTACCAATACCAGACAAAACACAATTTAGCCAATTTACGAAATACCAAAGTACAAAACCATCACCAGTTACAAATTCAGTTTCCACAATTCATCAAGAGCAATTTTCGAATACACACAGGCACAGTAAGAACAATTTTTGAATACACACAGGGACAATAGTAGCAATTTTTGAATACACACATGGACAAAAGAAGCAATTTTTGAATTCACAGAGGAACAATAGTAGCATTTTTCAATATATCCAATTCCATATATCCTGTATTTCTCAAATTAGAACATAAATTGGCAAAGAACTATGCGCTAATATAATAGGACATAGTATAGAAAAGTAAAACAGAAACCCTTACTTAGAAGGATCACCAATCATCAACGAATATGGAACAAATCGGCCACCAAAACAGAAAACCCCATCCATGCGCAATAATAGAAGCTAATTAATCATTAGAAATTAAAGGAATTGAAATTAAATAGAGAAGATTTGATATAAACTTACATAGAGAACCATTTCAAATAATTGGTTGAAGATCAAGAACACCAATGGTAGAAACCCACTTACTCGAATCAAACCCAACCATTAATACAAAATAGATTCAAACCAACATAGTAAACGAAGGAATCACAATAGAGTGGAATCAACCCATAGATTAGGTTGAAAATTACTCAAGATTCGCAATAGACAATGACAGATTTACTCAAGATTAGGTTGGTTTCCATCGTAAGAACAGCGAGAAAGATAGAGTAAAGACTATGGGTAGGGGTGGAAATCGGATCCGAAATTTCCGATTTCCGACTTTTCCGATCCGAAAATTCCGATTTTGGAACAGATTTTTAAGGTTCCAAAATTCCGAAATTCCGATTTTTGATTTTTCCGAAAAAATTGGATCGGAATTGGAACTATATATAAATTTCCGAAATTTCCGGGTTTTCCGATCCGATTTTATTTCCGAATTATATTTCCGATTTTATATTCCGTATATTAAATAAATAATCAATATTAAGATAAAAGAAAAAATTATACAACCGGAAATGTTGAAAATTTCATAACATAAAAAGAAAATAAAAAGTAACGTTGAATTAGAATGAAATATTCATATATTGATTCAAGTATAATTACAGTCGTGATGTTTATTATATTTTTATACAAATCCAATAATGCCATTTTTTTATGATTGTTGTAAGTCTTTTACTAGAGTGATTAAGTATATCGGAAGGTATAGACAAAAAAAAAGTATATGAGAAAGGAATGGTGGGTAAGTTTTGTGGGTCCATAATTTTCCGTGACTGTTGGAATGAAACATTTGAAAAAAAATGAACAATTTGGTAATTCGTTGCACTATACTTTTTAAAATGTTTTGCAGTAAATATCAATTTAGATTGTTTTTATTTTTTTATAATTAAAAATATAGTGGGTGAATATTACAATGTTCCAATTTTCAACCGTTAGTTCCGCAATTTCGAACCCAAAGTTCCGAAATTCCGAACCCAAAATTCCGAAATTTCCGAACGAAAAGTTCCGAAATTTCCGAATTAGGAACTGTTTTTTCCAGTTCCGAAAAATTGGATAGGAATTGGAATGGAAAAAATCTATTCCGAAAAAAATTGGAATTTTTCCGAAAGACCCTATTTCCGATCCGTTCCTTCCGATTTCCACCCCTAACTATGGGTGAAGAGTAAATGGGGTGGGTAGAATGGCGGGTGGGGTGGTATTGTTGGGCTAAAGTATTGGGGTGGGGATTGTTGGGCTAAAGAATTGGGGTGGGGAATGGGCTAAAGAAATGGGTAGGATAATTAATGAATTGGGCTGATATATAAAAAAAAATAGTAACGGGCTGTTACCGGTCCGTGTCAGTCACGGACCGGTTCGGTCCAAAGGAAAAAAGAAGAACAGGAAACGCCGCACGTTAAGGGAACCGGCGTTCCATTTCGTTCCGGCCACCACCGCGCCACCGTTCCCGTATCGTTGCCGGCGTGTATCGGACCGGTCTGGACCGTCGGTCCGATAACCTTGCACCGATAAGCAGGCTGAGGTATAACCCCCATATGAGCCATATAAGAAGACGTGTTTAAATATTAATACACGATGAATCAAAAGTGTAAGTGATTTAACACAATATATAGTTATTACATGAAAAATGACTACCATCAAGATCATCTTCGAGAAATCTGTGTATATAGGCGTCAAAAGATGATAACGATGATAGTGTAAGTGATTTAGTTTTGCATGATAGATAGAATTCCCTCTTCGACCCTCGACAGATTTAAAGCTTGGGAGAGGAAGCTTTATGATGAAGTGAAGGTACAAATTTTGTCTTTTTTAATCGCTTAATCTTCAAACCTTATTAAGTGGGTCAATCAGAAAGGAGTATGATAATAAATGTGATCAGCTAATGGAACCAGTATGCTAAATATGATAGCATTTAAGTAATAGATAAAACATGTTCTATCTTAAAATATTTGCATTCACGTATTAGAGCAATTCACGTTGTTGATAATATAAAAATGTGTAAACAGGTTAATCATAATGTGGAAGGCTATGCTTGAATGTCACCATGCTAAGTATATACTAATCTCATTAGTTTACAAAACGCCAGCAAGCGGACCAACATAAGCAAATTATGGGTCAGTAATTAGATGAGGTGGAATGTATCGGTTTAAATTGTGTGGATTTAATTAATAGGTGTACTCTATTTGTTGAAGAGAATTCTTGATCTTTGCCGCCCCGTTATATAAAATAAACAACCACAAAAAACGGGGATCAACTCCGCAGAGTACGGATCGCAAATAGCAAAGAAATGATAATTATAAATTCGTTCGCAGATGTGGAAGATGATTAATGATCTTCAAAGTAATATAAATATGTAACGTGAATGGAAATAGATTTATTTGGTTTTCAGAATTATAGCTAAACGATAGAATAAGGTAATTACAAATAATAACAATTATCAACTAGGAAAATGGAAATAAACAGCTAAATAAAATACAGATTAAACCGATAAGAACGAAACTTGAGAATATTTCTAGATAATACTTTATGTAGCTAATTGATTTTGCTATTATTAAGGGCGAATAGGTTTTTTTTTTTTTGATTACAAGGAGACCCATACGGATCGTGAATTATTAAGCTAAAGTCCCATCAAGAAGCTCGGTATTATATATCTCTCGTGGTGTCTTCCACTCTAACTGGTCCCGCGTGAGAAGCTTCCATATACCCTTGGGAGGGTCCTTATGCCAACAGTATATCTCCTTCTGTACCAGTCCAGACTTTGCCAACCAATCTGCACAATAGTTTGCCTCGCGATAAATGCACCCAAGTGTGTAAGACCTATTTCTGCTCAAAATTTTCCGGATCTCCTCAACCCACATGGACGCCGGTCCTCTACCTTTCTCTACACCACGAATTAGCTCAACCGCAACCCATGAATCAACCTCCACTACCACCTCACTTAAGCACAACTTTTCTAATATTTTCAATCCCTCGAATAACGCTATTAGTTCAACAATGATTGGTGAATCATGCTGTATCTTCATCGAGAAACCACCAATCCAAGTACCATCCTTGTCTCTAATTACACCACCACCTCCTCCTTCCTTACGCCAAGCATTACAACTCCCATCCGTATTTAGCTTCACCCCATTACTCGGCTTACACCACCCAACAAGGCTAACGAACCCTCTATTAATCGACAAACACCCCGGAACGTTACCCCATACTCTTACATAAGACGAAGCTAAATACTTTGCCTTCCGTAAAATAACCAAAACCGGAGGCATCCCCTCGCCATTGAATACCACCTCATTACGTAGCTTCCAAATAGTCTCCACCAAGGCGCCGAAAAAAACGCACCATGGAACCCCGGAGGACAATCCTTTTGCTGACACATTTTTACTCCACCATTCGAAGTGCAGCTCCCTGGAATTACGGTCTGGAGTTGTTTCAGATCCTCTCGTTCCAGAACTAATCACAGAACTCAGTCCATAACTTGAAACACCCCTACTGATCGATTCTGCTGCAACACCAGGAGGTGCGGACCAAGACAGCTGCTGTGCCCTCCTGTCCAAGTCATGAACATGCTGCTGGAAATTCTGCAGCTCCCGAAAACCGCCACCTGCAACGGAATGAAGCTGCTGTCCCTGTTGTATCCTATTACAGTCCGTCCCTTGCACAGTATTAGTCCCTGCCGTGAAGGTTTGAGCCTGCTGCTTCCTACTATGAATCACCTGACTACTCAATTCCAGATCAGAAGAAGTCCCTTTCCGTATTTCAGCCCCTATCAAACTCCATACATCCTTAATACACACGCAAAATCTAAATAGATGTATGGCGGTTTCCTCCTCCATCCCACACAACGGACAGCTAGAGATCACCTCCATACCCCTACGAGCAAGGTTCCTTCTTGTAGCGAGCCTATCCAAGCTTATACAAGGGACAAACTTGGCAAGCTCATGCTATCCTACTCGTCTCATGTCTTTCAGACTTGTTCATGTTCCTTTTTACCTCAATTGACTACTTAGTGTGCCAATAACGTCCATTAAAGGGCACTAAGCATCTATATCCTATATCTATAATCCTTCCTCCAGTCCAGGTGTTAGTCAGATAACACAAGCTCCTGCTACTTTGGCCACAAGCACAGAAGTATTCAGCACACGAATATAAACAATGGAATTAAGATAAAACCCAATTCATTTCAATCTGATAAACATTTTTCAAATGTAATTAACACAAATCAAGAAGCTAACATATCATATTAATAAAGTATCCTCAAGCTTAAAGAAGTTTAGCTCATAATCCATTTAATACAAAAATCAATAAAACTAATTAAAACTACTGTAAGAATCATGTTTAATGCAAGAGATAAGATAAAGTTACTGTAGAAGGCTAAGAGTATCTAAGCACGATTGAAGAGGAATAAATGTGTTCATGGACAAACCCTACTGCTTTTTCTTATCCTTTCTTCTGTCGCTTCCCTTTCTTCTTTCTAAATGTCTGGACAACGTTGCGTACTAATGATTGAGATAAAATATGATATGGGGGATGGATCTCTTCTTAGGGTTTATAAATAGGTTAAAACAATCCCAACCCGTTTTTACTTCCACCAGATTTCTGGTTCGAACCATGGCAATTGCAAATGTCATAACTTTTTAGTCTTAAATCCGAATAGAGTGTCGTCACTTGCCACGCGACCCTGACTGCAAGTTCTAATAAAAAAAGGTTGCATGTCCAAAGATTTTACTCAAAATTTGGGGCAACTGAAACACTCAAGTGCAATAAATCTCCTGAACAAGCTCTAACTTTCCACCATGGCTCTTAGCTCAAATTCCTCCTTGGTTTGGGGTCTTTCTTCAATAGTTGAATTCTCCTCTTCATCTTGGACCCTTGTATCAAGCATGTACCTAAATCTACACACTGAACACACAATTAAGCGCAAAAAGCTTTATAAAAAACAAATAGTCCAAAACTAGGGATGAAAAATGCAATATAGCAAATAATAGGGAAAAATACATCACTTAGGCCCAATAAACTCCCAAAATAATGTCTCGTGGATGGATTTATTCGTCACAAATAGAGCTAAATCAATTATCTCCTCGAAGAGTTTTAGCTCCGCCAATTTTTATGATTTGACGCAATTTATCAGTTGGGATTAAATCTTTGTCGTCCAAGAATTACGTGATGCAATTCACTACTACTTTCTATATGTAGAAACAATATCTTTAGTGATGACGCGATATTGTAGCTAATGATAGCCCATTAGCGAAGCGCCACATAGGTTGCCTATATATTAATATGAGTAATAAATAAATAACATATTAATGATGACAGATTTCCGTCGCTAGTAAGTGGTTATAGGCGATGATTACTAGCAATGATGGCTAGTCGTCGCTGCTAAGGTCTCTAGCGACAACAGTTAAGATCATTAGCGATGACAAGGTGTCGTCGCTAATGATTTGCGTGAAATAAATGAAATGGGCTTAGCAAATTGTTCAGTTAATACCCCATTCACAAACCCTAATTCGAAATAACATCTTGCGGATCGACAATTCACGCTACCAGACATCTTCCGCTTCACCACCGAAGGATCCTACCTCCAACTCTACGTGGGGGGTCCACTCGAACATCAAAATATCCATTAAATCATCCAAAAAAAATGGTATTTTCTCAATTTTTACATCTTTTTCGATTATATTTATTTTGAATCATTGTATTCTTATTATTTTATTGTGTATTTATTGCCTATTATTTAATGTGTGTCATATAAATGGTAGAATATATGATTATTATGTTACAAAATAATTCTATTTTATTGGAATTTTTTCCTACACATTTATACATTATATGATTTAATTTAGTCATTTGTCGAAATTTTTTGGAGTAAATCAAAGAATAAGGTGAGTCAAGAGTTTAGGGTAGGAGTGATGTATTTTATTAGATTTGCGGAAAATCACGTGATTAATACATGTTTCATTAGTTTTCCATGTACGCGTTGTTTGAATAATCGAAAGTTTCGTATTACGATGTTAGATCTCATTTTTTAAGGTACAGTATTTTTTCAACATATGTGGTTTGGACAAAACAAGGTGAATAAAACAGGTCCTTATAGAAAATTCTACCGGTGTTGTAGAAGAAGAATTGCTTAATGTGTTTGTGATATGAAGCCCACTTTTGATGTTGGTTGTTCTTCTGGTGACACAGAGATGGGCGGCGAGAATGTTCCAATAAAAAATATGGCTGTTTCGATGCTTTGTTCAAGGAAATGGAGAGTGAGTTGTAACCTGGTTCTATGACAATAGGGTCATTGAAATTCATTGCTAAGTTGATGCATGTGAAAGTGAAGAAGAAGTGTACGAATATGATGTCTCCTCATTTGTGATAGATTTATATTAGGATGAGACATCATTTTTAGTGATTTAGAAGTCATAATAGTCGATTTTCTTGAGAATTAGTGCACTTTCCTATTTTTGAGTCTTGATTTAGTAAAATAATATTTTTAGAGCATATTGGGTTTAATTGTTTATTTAGTGTGAACCTTTAAAGATAATTATCGAGATTAATTAGAGTCCAAGTCAAAGACTACAAGATATGGAAAGAGATTAGCATGGTAATTGGAGATAAGGAAACAAAAGCTAAAAATATGGAAAAGGAAAAGCTGCCTAAATCTGAATTTCTGCAGCAACGCCTAAAGAAGTGGTGATAACTCCAAAAGGAAGCCGATTTTGGTAAATTCCTTTCATAGGGACATAGATAATTCGCTGAGGATTCTTTTGGTATATTGTGGAGCAAAAACCGACCAATAACGAAGAAGATATGCTCAAAACAAGTCAGCAGAATTTATCTTTATTTCTATACGAATTTGAGTTGGGCTTGGAGTCCACTACTTAACCTCTCCTTCAAGAAAACGAATTAGGTCTTCTAAACACCTATAAATATACCCATATCACTTGTAAATCATCCTTGCCTCATAGTAATTAGTTCTTAAGGTTTTATTCTTCCAGTTTATTGTAGAGAGCAAGATGATGTCTTTTGTAATTTCTTTTAGTTTATTTCCATCAGGTATGAACTAAACTCCCCATAGCTTGGGTTTTGCATCATGTATAAACTATGAATTCTAATTCTTCTATCTAAGTTTCTTTTGGAATTACATGTTTTAAATTGATACTAGCTGCTTACTATTATATTTGTTTATGTGTTTTGATTTAATGACTGTTTTCCTTGCTAGTGCACGAGTATAGGATTACCTTAATAGTAGTTAGATGATCGCCTTAGCTGGGTGTCTAATTATTGAAACACCACATAACGTATAGTGTCGATATTAGTCCTGACAAAACTGATTCTAACTAGATAGTCATTAGGGTTTGATTTAATCACCATATCACCAATTGAATGAATTGTTTGCTTAGGGCCTTAGTAGCGTTTGATAACCCTATTTGAAACAGCTTCTTGGTTGTGCCGTAGCCCCCTTAGTCGCTCTCAAGGTCTAAGGAATGGGAATTTAGAATCTTGACTAAGTATACAAGAGCTAATATTCTCCCTTATTAACTATATCTAATAGAAATAATTAGAAGGATTAGTGCATACTAGCAAAACCTAAGCTATATCTCTCATCTCATATTCTTCGTATTTTATTTACTGTATTTTATTTTATTAGTTTAATTAATTTTGAATTTAATCTCTCTTTAATTTATTGTCTTTTAATTAATTATTGCTTACTCGTTATTGTTACCTACTCGTATAACACACTTAAGTCCCTGAGAACGAACTCAACTTACTAACTAAAACTTGCATACGTCCTGTAATACTTGCAGTACTGTGCCTGTCTAGGGTGAGAGTGCGTAGTTTTCTTGACCTTTATTTGTATTAATTTTATCACACCCTAGGCGACACCGAAATACCTCTTTCGCCAAACTCTTCAATTGTTGTGTCGTATTTTACCCAAAGAATATAATTTGCATGCATCATTTGAGGAGTGAAACAAAAAATTTAAAAGTTTGGGTATGGGATACATGACGTATGACACATGTTTGAATGACTGTACATTGTATTATAAAGAGAATGATAATATTGAGGCATCCCCAATTTACGGTGAATCTAGGTGGGATTCGAAGAAAGGAAAGAAAGTAACTCATAAGAAACTACGAGACTTCCCTGTTGCACCAATATTGCAACAATTATACGCTTTGAGGCACACCGGGAAAGAATTGATTTGGCACCATAAGAAAAGTTTGCAAATCATGATGTGTTGCATCATCCAATTGATGGTATTAGTTGGAAAATATTTTTCAAGCAGAGGCCCGAGTTTGATAGTGATATGCGTAATGTGCTTGGGTTTGGCCATTAATGGGGTTTTCTCTGTCTCCATGTTGAACAACTCATATTGTATGTGGCCAGTTATATTTACCACCTACAACTTTCCACCATGGTTATTCATGAATGAATACACCTTAATGCTCACTTTACTTATTTCAGGTTCGCACTCACCCGGTAAAGATATGGATATATTTATCCACCCTCTTATAGATGCGTTGGAAATGTCATGATCTACGGGGATCCCTACGTATGATTCTCATACACATACAAAATTTATCATGAAATGTTGTTTATTGTTCACGATCAATGACTACTCGGCAAGGTGGTATACTTCGGGGTGGCAGGGTCAAGGTTACAAAGCTTTCCCTAAATGCATGGATTCTACACAACCTCTGCGTGTGCATAAAGGTATAATGTAGTTTGATAATAGACATTAGTTACCTATACAATATCATGTTAGAAGCAATGTACCATCTTATAGTAAGTGAGAATAGGGACCCGCCTAGAATGCATTGTCCCGTAGATATTCAAACGCAACTTGATGGGTTACCTTTCGTGTTTTTCGGTAAACACAAAGACTTTGGCGGTAAGGCGGTTAAAAAAATGGGCCACAGAGAGTTTAAGTGGAAAAAAAAGTATTTTGTACAAATGACCTTATTGGTCGGAAAACTTGCTTAAACATAACATTGATGTTATGCACTGTGAGAAGAATGTTTGTGATAGTTTACTTTGTACAGTAGTTGGCCTGGATAGGAAAGTGAACAAAGATTATGCAATAGCCAAAAATTATATGACAGATTTGAAAATTAGGAGAGAATTATGGTTGTTCGAGAACCAAGGAAGAGTGATGTTGTCGTGCACAAAGTATGTGATGTGCAAAGTATGTGATGCCCCCTGACAAGAAACATTATTTTCTATATTGGTTGAAGGTGCAGAAGTTTCCTGATGGTTTTTTGTCTAGTCTAATGAATAACATTGTAAGTGATGCGGAAAATATCATCGATATGAAATCACACGACTGTCACATAATAATGTAGTTTCTTCTTGTGAAAAGTATCCCTAGGTTGATGGAAGATAAACCGGTTAGTGAACCGATAACAGGGTTGTGCAACACGTTTAGAAAGGTTCGTAAGATAAACCTAAGTTTGAATGAGCTAGAGGTCAGAAAAATCAGATGTGGTTTTGCTTATGTGTAAGCTTGAAATGTTATTACCGCATGTTTGACATTATGTTTCACCTAGTCATGCACTTATACGAGGAGGCCCAATTAGGTGGCCCAGTTCAAATGAATTGGACATACCCGTTTAAAAGGTACTTGAAGACGCTTAAAGAATATATTCAGAATTCGGCAAGGCCAAAAGGACCAGTTACCTAGGCATACGTTGTAGAAGAGATATTGACATTTATATCACGATATCTATAAGAAAAGAAGACCAAGTTCAACAAATTCGGTTCATATGGTGAATCGATCATATAACTATAACAAATATCTGTTTTTAGGAGCGAGTTCAGCCACTGGGTAAGAAGGAGCATTGTACACTCTACTACAAAGAAAATGAGATACTTTATTTGTACATCTTCCACAATTTATATGAGATCAAGCCTTATATGATGTAAGTAATTGTATAGTGAACTTTCCATACATAATACTTATTAACATGATTACTTACAGATGAAATCACTTTTTACAACTACAAGTATTGTTGTAGATTTAGAAAGAATTCACCGAGATTAGTTTGCTAAATTGTTTAGTGAAAAGGTATAACATTATAAAATATGGTATAACTCTGGATTTAGTAAAACTAATTTGTTTCCCCATTCGTAGGTGTTTATAATGTGACAAGCTGGATATCCACGCGTTACAAATAAACTTATTACATTAGGAAACATTTTACATAATGCGGTATATAGATTTGATTCTTGTGTTATTAATAGGGTCAAATGGGTTACTCGTGCAAAAGGGGAAAAGAGAATACCCAAGATTACGGTGTTTGCACTATTCCAGATGGAGGTACTTTATTCGGTGAGTTGGTCAAAATCATCAAGGTAGAGTTTAGTGGTGGTTATCCGGTTGTTTTGTTTGAGTGTAATTGGTATAACACCAATGAGACAAAGAAAAAGAGGAGGACAAAAACATAGCAACCTTAATCAACATGGGTTCATTCTGGTGGAGTGAGGAACCTTACACCTTATCCACTCAGGCATGACATGTATTTTGCATTGACGTGATAAACGTAAGGAAGTCACAAAAAGAATGAAAAGGTATATGGGAAGTAAACGACCGTCATGGGCGGAGTGCAGATTTATGGGGTGCATAATCCATATCGACTAACGGAGATCCTATTACTATTATTATCGGTGATGAGACTATCTTGGACATAGATTTATCTCAGTTACATTTAACAAGTGTAGAAGGCATAGAAGTTGATCCAAACTTATTTGGGCACGATCCCTTGAACGACAATGATGATGCATTACACGACGACACACGGGATGATTATGACGATACCTCCGTAGACACATCTTAACAACCAATATACATCGATAGTGATTAGGACATCGAAGACCGTGATGAGTATTGTTATAAGATAGACTAGTGATTTTTGTTCGCTTATTTATGATCACAATAGTTTTAGTTACTATTAATTTGTTAATAGGTATTTGTCTGGTGAAAAATGTTAATTAGAACCTTCATGGACACACCTTTCAATTAAAAAAAAAGGGAATATTCAACATTATTAGGTTGTGTATTTTGATTAGTCATATTATAGTGTTGTTTTTGATTGGGCATATTATGTTGTTTCTTTTTATTAGGAAAAATTATGTTGTTGTTTAGGGTTGGAATATTTATGTTTTTATTGAATAGGTAAATTATCTTTGGGAATTAATATGTTTTTGGAAATATATTAAATTCTGATATATAATCATTGGCAACTTTTGAGTCCCCGCTAGTGTTTATATTTCGCCATTACTGATAAATATATAAAAAAATCATCGCTAACGATAATTATCATAAACGGTGAGTTCTTTAAAGAAATCGTTGCTAAAGATATTTACCATTAAGGACGACAGGAGACGTCTCTAATATTAGAAATTAAATTTATGATAAATTAGGATGGAGGTGTTTTTTCCGCGCGTGTATGTCCACTTTTCATAAACAACGACACATGCCATCGCTATTGTCGCTTGTTGATTGAAAAATACTTTAAATTATCTTTAGCATTGACACCCTATTTCATTAAGGACGACAAAGCATCATCTCTGGTGATAAATATTATATAACAGCAAACCGATCCCTTTCGTCTCACTTCATTTCTTCCACCAACCAATGATTTCCAGATTTCTGGCAAATATAAACACGTATATTCAATCAACGATAACGATATTTAAGTTATAATTTTTTTTTCACGTAATCTTCAATTGATCTCATATACATTTTTCAATTTTATTAATTACCTGTAAATGTTAGGGCTAATTTCATACTCCACCCAAGCCTCTCCACCGAAGCGCGTCTCCTAATACTAGTACTGCCGCATCATTCTCGAATAACGATAACAAGTTAGATTTTTTCATTATTATTTCGGTTTATTTCACTTTGATTCCCTGTTATAAGCAAGTTAGTACCTCTATCCTATCTATATTATGAAGAAATAACACTATATTGTAAGCACAACAATTTTTTGCCACTTTTTTCAACCCATTAGGGTGAATTTCGGATCTTGAAAAAAATAGTGGCTTGAATGCATGTTTTTGAAACCTCGGGGGTGTAAATAAAGTATTTGTGAAACCACATGCTTAATTTTTGCTTTTTTAAACCCTAGTGGTGTAATTGTTGATTTTCAAAACTAGGGGGATTTGGGGAATTATGATGTTTTTCGAAACCAAGAAGGGAATTATGTTGTTTTTAGAAACCAATGGGGGGTGGGGGGTTGGGAGGTTTTGAAACCATTGTGGGGGGTACATGTTATTTTTAAAAACCAAGGGGGGTTTTGGCGAGTTTTTTGAAACCACGTGGGGATATTTTGATGATTTTTTTAACCACATGTTATTTTGATGATTATCGAAACACATAGGGGTATCTTAATGATTTTTGAAACCACGTGAGGGTATCTTGATGATTTTTTAAGCACATGGGTATTTTGATGATTATCGAAACACACAGGGGTATCTTAATGATTTTGAAATAAATGGGGGGGGGGGGGGGGGTTAAGAGATGATTTCGACACCATAAGGGGTTTGGTTTGGAGATTATTGGTTGTTAAATTATAATGTAATTTGCACTTCATCTTTATATTTACGTGAAATTGTAGTTGGGTCCTTATATATTCTTAAAATATTTCTCTTAGGTCCTGATATTTTATAATTAGTCCTTATATCAATATAAAATTTCCCTTAGGTCCTTATATTTAGTTATAATAGTACAGTTTCACTTGGGTCTTTATATTTAGTTAGGATTACACGCAGGTCCTTACATTTAGTCCAGATTGCACCTGGGTCCTTAAATGTTGGAAAAATCGCATTTATGGCCTTTTATTTAGGTAAAAATGCACTTAAGTCCTTTTTCTTAACTTAAAATATACTTAGGCCCTTATATTAAAGTAAATAACACTTAGGTCCTTATATTAAAAAATTGCACATAGGTCCTTATATTTAGTTAAAAGGGCATTTGTGTCCTTAAATTACAGAAAATTGACCACAAGTCCTTATTATTAGTTAAAATTACAGTTGGGCCCTTACATTAAGTTAAAATTGAACTTGGTCCTTAAATTTAGATATAATCGCACTTGGGTCTGGAGATGCATGATACGTTCCGAATAATGGTCGATTACGTGAACGAGTGCATGGTAGAACAATGATTTAAACCATCTACTCCTCTTTCTGATTGATCTACGACCTCTACTACCAGCACGCTCTCGGTTATGGGTTTGATCAGATGAACACGTTTATGTATTGGTTCAGTGCAGAGCGGGAAAGTAAATTGATCCCCTCAAGCATCGACGACAAGATCTTGTTCATCATACATATCCCGCTCTTGTGAAAGATCAAACTCCTCCCACTCCTCCTCCGGTAGGTCCCGCTCCTACTCTGACAGGTTTCACTTCTCCTTAGACAAGTCTCCCTACCCGAGCTCCTAATCGTAGAAGCCTCTTAGATGAAATTGAAGATTAATATGACGGAGACGAGGAAATTTCAGGTTATTTTTAGTGATTTTTTTTATACTTTGCTTTAAATATTTTTGTATTTATGATATTTTATATCTATCTGTAAGATTATTTGATTGTTTTTATATAATATTCAATTCGTATATATAATATATTAAAATTTATATTGATAATTCCAATAATAAACGAAAATTAGTTTGTATTATCAAATTAAAAAATATATTACAAATTTCAACTATTTTTTTTTGTAAATTCTTTAGCGACGACATGATCGTCGCTAGAGGTAAGGTGAAAACTAGTCCCTATTGATTTCATATTAGAGATGAAAATTTCATCGATAAATAATAAAGTAATTACCAACAAAAAGTACGTCACTAATGATTAACATTTTTATTGATGACAAAATTTGTCGTAAATGATAGTAGTCTGTCGACGGCATACTTCCTTGCTAATGAAGCCTTCATTAGCGACAAATTATTTTGTTACAAATGAAAATATAACTCGTTGTTGTTGGTAAGCCAAAGTCGTCTCTAAGGATACAAATATCATCTACGACGAAAAATGTCTTTTTGTCGCAAAAGACTATCTTTAGCGACAAAAGACTACCAACGACTCTTTAGCGACGAAATGAACTATCATTAACATGGAGATCCATCGCCCCTAATGACAAATACTGTAGTAGTGATTAGAGCATTTTTTATGATTTGCGTCTTTTTGTAGCTGCAAATCAAGTAGAGGAAGAATCACAAAAGAGCGAGGTGGTAGCCGTGTTAGATGATAATGGTGATGATGAAGTTAAAGCGGCTGATGAGGATAGGACTGCGAGTTTGAACATACAAGTTTGACGAAAGTACTGGATATATTGACTAATTTTTGGAGGTTTTGTTTATGATGTTTGAAAATACTAAGGAGAAATGTGAATGCGAGAGGAATGAGTATGTGTTTTATAGGCCATGAGCAAGGTCGTTTAGCATATATAGTTCTATGAATTGGTTTGTGAAATGAAATGGTGATTGGAAATTTTAGATATTTGTAAAGAAATAGAGAGATGTAGAGATTGTTTTTCTTTTTATTGGATTGTCAAAGCAAATCATTCAGATTCTTTTATCTTGTTCATTTTTATTGTGATGATGTGTTTTTCCTTTGTCTCAACAATCACACTAGTCATAGAACCCAACAAATTGTAACTCCCGTACATGTGTGTTTGGTAGTGATAATGAGGGTTTGGTATGAATCTAAGCAAACAGATTATCGTGTTTGTGTTGGTGTGCTTGAGCAAAAAGTGATTGTGTTGAGAGAAAAGTTGAGCTGTGTGAGAGTGGGTGTCAAACTTAGATTGGGGTAATTGTGAATGAGGAGAAAAAGAAAATTATTGTGGGTAGATTTATTATTTAGATAATTATTTGTAGAAAATAGTGTTTTATCCTATATTTATTGTAATAAATTATAGATAGATATATTATAAAGATCAATTCAACCACTCTAATAATATTTTATGATCGAATTTTATTTCGAGTTGGAGGTGACTAACCATGCATATTCAAAAAGGATCTAAAAAGTTACACTATATACGACCTTTAAACTAAAACAAAAAAGGGAAAAAGGGTAAACGGCCTTTTTGTAAATCAATCAAGGTCGGTCATGTAAATTTGAAATTTCTGGACAAAATTCTAAATTCTAAATTTATATGAATAGATAAATCATATTAAAATTAACAAAAGATCACAATAATGGTAAGAAGGTAAGCGTTTAATTGGTGTATAGAATGATATTTGAGGGAAAAAAATTAGATATATACATAAAAAATTTAATTAAGTCGGTTTGATATTCAACGTCTCTAATATATTATTTAGTATTTGGATTCTTTCTACTTATAAAGTATTTGAATTTTTGTAAATTAATCTTTAACATGACACCACATTCTGGCTTGAAAAAGTTAGTGTCACAAATTTATAAATTATTAAAACTTACATAAAATGTTATAATATTGTAAAATTTCATCTTTTAACTATATTTTTTTCATGACATTATACCTATATACTATAAATAGTGTTTAATATATACTCTGATTCAAAATGTTTTGTCTACTTTGCTTTTCACACATATTAAGAAAATCAATAATTACACTCCCTATTACACAACTACCCCTCATAAAGTGTCTTAATATCTTAAATGTGTATTGGAAATATAAATAATAATATTTTAATATGTGTAATAGTAGAAAAAGGGGGGAAAGTGTATAGATATTCTAACTAGACAAATATTTTGAAACTAAAATCTTAGTAAGTGGACAAACATTGTAAAACGGAGAGAATATATATATATATACACATGTGTGTGTGTGTGTGTGCGAATATATTTTAGTACTAATGACCTAAAAGGTCAAATATAAACCAACTAGGTATAACCCGTATCTGAAGACACTACGAAAAATAAAAGTTCTGCTAAGAATTCATAAAACATGCTTAATATACAATGAAACTTAGATTTGAGCTAAGAACTGAAGGAAACGCGTTAGTATAAGTATGAACATCAATTAAATTAAGGTTATTATACTTATTGAATATGAAATCAACTAAAACAATAGACATACTCTACACAAATCATATAAAATTCCCAGGTTATCAAATACAAATGAATCATAAGATCTGTGTATAATTTATCAAACATCTAGACAATACTAAATGTATATAATTGTATATAACGTGTCAAAGATATTATTGGAATGAATACCAAATGACAAGCTTTATCTCCGTTCAAGATCAGTGCTTCAGTGACATGCATCGAACACTTGACAAACATTAACCTCGTGTCGTTACACAATCGGTGCAATATTTCTTAACAACATGATAGAAGCGCCAACTTTCAAATCCAATCTAAATGGAGGTAACCCACCCAGATCCAATGAATTTAAAATTTTGTTTGGATATCGAGATAATATAATTTTATATACTTGATCATTTTCATGCATCATATCCGCTGCAAGATACGTCTGTTGCATTCTTTGAAAAATCTCAAGTGCAAGGCTGTTGATTTCACTAACATCACCATTTTATGGGGAGAGTATAGTCCGTTCATTAAGATACGTGAGAGTTACGGTTCCAAGGACATGAAGGAAGGGATGTGTAATAAATATCAAATTGCTCAAGTCTTTGCAATTGTGCATTGTTGTTAGGGTCTTCTTAGAGTCCTCTAGGTTATAGACAATCTAGAATAACTGAAAAATAACATAAAATTATGAGTATATTTGAAAGGTGTTTGAAGAAATAAATAAATACCTTTAATATACCTTTAGTAGGAATTTGGAAAAATCAGAGTTCCCGCTAATTGAGTCGTTGAGACGCATATTAACATCCAATTTGAGTACATATATTTTTATTTTTAAAGTATAGAACGTCTTAATGAGACCCCTACTATTTGTTCGCGTCCATCTTTGGGTACAACTGGTAAAATTTGTCAAAAATTACCTCCAAGAACAACAATGATGCCCCCGAATGGCTTCCTATTTTTGCATATATCCTGTAAGGTCCGATCAACGACTACAACACAATTTTGATTATTTGTATAAGAATCTCATATCAAATTATGACACTTGTTTTTCGTATCAAATCGTCCTGGATGTATTGATTAGAAATATGACAAACTGAATCTTCATTTATATCTAGTGGTATTGAAAATGTCAAACTTGCACTTCGAATTCCAATCAATAAGAAAGATGTGATTCCAATGAAGCTACATCAATGACAATTTTATCCAGACTCTGACATTTTGTTGAAATTGTATTTTAAAAAAAATCTAGTTCCAGCACCTCTATTCAAGAAGAAAATGACACCTTTGTTATTAAACACAGAGTCAATGATCTTATCGTATGTGCGTCTTTATGCAGTGTTTAGTCTATTAACATTAATGTTGGCATCCATTTCTTTCGCTTCCCTCTGAAGTTGTAAATGTTCCCTCACTAATCGATTTTCTACAATTGAGCCCCAATTTCGTGTTGATTGCGGCATAGGCAGAAAGTCACTTAATTGTTTCCAGATTCCAGTAACAATTCATTTATTAGAATTAAACTGTAGTCTTCCACGTCTTTTACAGAGGGATTGGGAATTTCATACATTGTACGTTTGCAGATCATTGCATATATGCACTGAATAACTATTCCACATTTTGTGTGGATGACACTGAGCTAATATGACCTAAAATAACCTTCTCAACTGATGTTCGGTTTTCATATCTGAAGCCTCCTTTAAACATTCCACCCATTCACCATCGTCCTTTAGGAGACCTCCAGCTGCGCACACTAACTTAAATGTATCAAAAAATTCTCCGTTGAATGTATGTAAGCACTCATAAGATTGAGGACATTTGACAACAGTGAGCAACAAAAGAAGATAATATATTTCACCATAATTAGGGTCAGTAAAATACATGCGTCCAATAGCGAAACCTTGTTTTCTCATAGTCCAGGTCTTATCTGGTTTATTCCGAACAAAATGTTACGGGAATTATTGATATGTATTCACGTGTGTATTCATATTTCGCGTAACCCTCAAAAAATCCTGTTAAGGTTGATTTTTGAACACTGGCACCGACAATAATAGATTCCATTGAGTCAAGTGGATAAAACATAACTTGATGTTCCCTTGGAAAATGAAGATGTAATCGTATTGCATTTGGGACTTCTACATGTAAAGGATATCGGAATAAACGCCATGCTGCCTCATGGGGTCCAATATATCTGGAGTCAAGATATTGTTGAATCTCATCTCCACCCAACACCATCGTTGCACGATCGTGACCTCTGTATATGTACTTGGGGTGTACTTAACACACCTTATTTCCCCACGAACTTCAACATGTATGTGACAATCAAACATCTTGGAAAGGTATGGGTTGTATGGTACCACATACCTATTATCCACGTTACACCCCCTCACGTCGAAAACACGACCATCATAACGACAACGCTAAATCGGATAACCGTCATGGTATCCACAAATTCTTTTGGATACTTCTTTGAACAATTTTTTTCTCCATGCATGGTGAACTATCATTTCGTGCGCTACATGTTCTATGCACCATGCAGGTTTTAACGATATTAAAGAGTTTTTGATCATTGTTTAGATCCGAAAATTCAGCACATACCAGAGCATCTACTTGTAGACTTGTTCGGATTTTGTCTGGTCCTGACAAGAATATTAAAATATTTATGTGGTAGAATTATCTTCTAAAATTTAATTGTCAAAACTTTTCCAACCTGCCTTCCGAACACCTTCTTCTCATAGATTACTTTCAACAGTCGTGCTATTTTCAACAATCGTGCTCTTTTCCGAACACCTCCTCCTTATTTATTAATGTAAGTAGTTTTATGTTTGTATAATATTTTAGTAGCAAACCAATACACCTTAAGTAATTTGTATAACAATATTAGTAGCAAAACGATACAACATAATTTATTTAAATATATAATAAATAATTCACCAATATAATAAATTTGTCGAATCAAGAACAAATTATTAAAAATGTTTCACAAAAAAATATTATTTATTAAAAATATTAGCAAACTAATACAATAAGTTTATTTTTGAATGAAGACCAAATTATTAAAAAAACACTCCCTAAAACCTATTACTTTGATAAATTCTGTAAATCGGTTTCTAAGGATGTTGGAAACATGTCAACAATGATCCTACCTTCAATCATAGTTAAGTCAACCTCATCAAGTAAACTTTCCGATTCTTCTAAACTATCCCTATTATTGAGTTTTGGCAAAATAGTTGTTATAGGACAATCGTGAATAAGCGTACTAACTATGACGTATAGCAAAACATGCAGATTTAAAGGAATGTTTTGTCTCTTAAAGACATTATAAACTTTTTTTTCTTTTAATGTGTTAATACACGCCAAATATTGTATCCATTGGTGCATTTATGAACTCATTCCATATGAAAGACATTTTATCAACTTCACCGATATCATTGATTATACTGCCTACAAACATACTTATTTTTGGATTATACCCATTTATGTTTTTTTTAGCCTACAAAAAGTAACTATGATTAAAAAAAATTGGTTTGTAAACATAATTGATCTAATGCTAGATTAATGTAGTTATTTAATATTAACTATTCAATTATTTTTAAGCATATTAATACCAAATTATTAATATATTTTTTTAATATTAGTTATTCAATTATTTCTAGGGTGATTTCCTTATAGAGTCCACAAGCAATCAGTGATTGCCCACCAGGTTTAGCCCACCGCAAATGACAGACTTGCCCCTAGTTATCCATTAATTGGAAATTTGTTACAAAAGAAAACTCTAAAATCATGCAATCAGTTGAAAATTAAAACAAAGAAATTAAAACAAAAAAACGCTATAATCATGCAATCAGTCAAATCAGTAACCCATAAAAATTCGAATGCAGTAACCCAGAAAAATTCGAATGCAGCAACTGAAGAAAATATTGAAACTTTTGTTCAAATGGACGATGGTGGGTTGTCCACTAAACTCGATGGTATATGATTTTTTAATAAATGTTCTGTGTTGGGCAGTAGAAATAGGGGTGGGTAATGTTTGTTTCTTGAATGGGTTGTCAGTTAAAGATGGTGGTACATGGTAGGTAATGAATATTATTTTGATGGTGTATATGAGCATATTGATGGGGTACGTTTTTGTAACAGATAGAAGTGGTGGGTTACATGTTTTAAGACTTAGATACCAGTGGGTTATTAGCTTTGTTTTGATGGGTTCTCTGTCGAAAACGATGGTGTGATTGGAAATGAGATGGGTGGTGATTGGAAAAATGAGGGTTTGTTACCATCGCCGGAGGAGGGAGGTGGAGGAGCGGGGGCTTGAAATGAGATGGGTGGTGATTGGAAAAAACAAGAGCTGCTTTGTTCCCTTTCGTCGGAGATGCTTCCCACAACAACCAGAGCATCGTCCAGATCCGCACCACCACCTGAAGACCTGTAGCAGTCTTCATTTGTGCTCCGGCTCGCTGGAGAAGGAATCAAGCCGGCATAGGAGGTCCTCCGTTCGAAGGTCAACTGGAGGAGCTCATCTCGCTGGATCGATGGCGCTACACCACGAATGGGATGTGAACGAACCAGATCAGCGCGGAGAGACTCGGTTTTCGTGCCATGGAGCTCCGGCCATGGTCATCGAGACCCCTCAAAACTGTAGCAGCTCAACATATCGTGTTATTTGTGCTCCAGCGAAGAGTTGATGATGGAATAGATAGCATATCTTACGTTTTGCAGAATAAAAGTGCTATAATAAACCGATTTTTTTATAGATATCCTATCTTAATAGAATCAGTTAATTGCGATAATTATGGGTAGATAAGATATTATCTGATTATGTAGGAGGGTAATGCTGGAATACTAATTTATTCGTTGGACCTGGTTGGGCAAAAATGATGGGTTGGACCTGTTAGGGGTGGATAGTTGGGTTGGTGGACTTAATTGACTAATTTCTCTTATTTCTAAGTATATAAATACGAAATTATTAATATTAGTTATTAAGTTATTTTTACGTATAAATACTTACATAACATATTATTTATATGGTAAGCTATAATTTGAGTAAGAGAAAATTATGATTAGATTTAAAAAAATACAAAAGTTGATATTTTACTTATTAGAATATATTATAAATATGGTATGTAAATATATTTTTTTTGTGTCAAAACTCTATATTATCTAAAGAACGAAAATTTGTTTTGTGTTTCTTTGGCGCATATATAGGCAATTAGTTTTTTTTTGAAATATATAAGCAATTAATTCATGCAACTTACGTACTTAAAACACAAAAAAAAACTAAAAAATTCAAGAAAAACTAATAAATTACAAAACACTACAGAATTACAAAACATTACATAAATAAACAATGTAATAAATAAATTTCTCATAAATAAAAAATCCCTACAACTTAGAACAATGTAATAAACTTTCAAGCAAACTCATAACACTACAGAAATAGACAATGTAATAAATAAATTACTCATAAATTACAAAACACTACATCTTAGAACAATGTAATAAACTTTTGAACAAACCCATAACTTACTCATAAATTACAAAGCACTACAGAAAAAGCTTTAGATTCCAATACGCACACAAAAGACCTAATACTGCAAGACCAAAAAATAAACAATAAATATTTAAACCTAATTGAGTAAACTTATAACTTGCTCAGGTTATTTGTTAAGCTTTCGAGATAAGGGACTAATTGGGTAATTAACTAAATACTATAATACACTACTGAAAAAGCTTTCGAGCAAACTCATAACTCACTTACCAAATACTATAAACACTACAAAAAAACTTTCGAGCAAACTCATAACTCAATTACCAAATACTACAAAACACTACAGGAAAAGCTTTCGAGCAAATAACCTGAGCAAGTTATGAGTTTGCTCGAAAGATTTTTATGTAGTGTTTTATAGTATTTGGTACTTGAGTTAAGATAATAAATATTTAAACATTCCAATACGCTCAAATTTTTTTTGGTTAATTTATTTTTCTGTAGTGTTTTGTAGAGATTAAAAATTAAACAATAAATATAAATACAATTAGTTAGATATAAATATTTACCTTAGAGTGGAAAAAGTGATAGCTTTTGAAATAATGCTTTGAGAAGAAGTGATGCTTGAAAAATAAAAGTTACAGTGCATAATAAGTGATGCTCTTGGAATAAAAATAGGATTGAGTTATATAGTATAATATTTGTTTACATCTATGGTAAATAGCTTAAATGAAGGAAAATTTATTGTAAATATATATTTATGTAAAACATATTATGGTAAATGTGTCAAGTAAATCATTTTACGGTAAGTTTATTTATGTCAACTTGATTATGATAAAATAGTTATGTCAAGAATATAGTTGAAATTATTTAGGAATCATATTGAAATAAATTAAGAAATTTTATATAACCAAAGTAGGAAATTTTTATAATAAAGGAAAATTTCTAAAAAAATAGGAATTAATTTAAAAATCTTATTTCAAAAGTAATAAGATATTTTAGACTATGTAACTTATTTTCATACTTTTATATAAAGATAATGAAAATAAATTACATTTTCTAATATAGGAAACAAATATAAATTAAGCTATCAATTTACGAAATTTACCTTGTACAAAGCATAATTATTCCCGTAACATACGAAATTTACCTTGTCAGAATTAAATTCATAGCAAAAACCGAAAAAATTTTAACCAAGAATTTAACTTACCATTAGTAAATATATCTCTGTCAATTATGTTTTTCCATTAGTTGTATTCTGTAGTATTTGAGCAACCACCTGGATCCGAATTTTTTTTTCAACATAGGGTAAAAGATAATATTTATTTCTTCAGGGGGATAATATGAAAAACATACCCAACTCCATTAATGGGGTTCTCATAGCAAGGTTTCAAATTAATGGCATTGGCATGTTCAATATATGGTGCCCATTGTCCAGTCAGCCAATCACTTCGTATCATCTCAACACCACCTTGATTGTACTTTTTTCACAATTTTCATTTTAAACGTATTAAATTTTGTTAATTCATATTAGGACAGAGTAAAAAAAGACACATTTTACCTCAAACATGTTTCTCATAAATGATGATTTGTTAAAATAATCTATTCTTACTGAGATAAATGTTATCTTGTAAGCTAAAGCTTCACTAATTGTACCATATCCAATTTTACCAGGAAATGAACATATTAGATTTTGAGGGATTTTAAGACAATGCAAAATAACCCACATGGATCAAAACAATGCAAAATAATATAATATACCCACCTTGATTCCTCAGTTTGTATTCGACTCCAATTTCTTTGACAACCGATTTATGTAATCACTAATCCACTTCAAGACAATGCAAAATAACAAATTCAGGCGCTTTTTTTCGTCTTTTGATAAATAAAGCAACGAAAGAACTAATTATAATATAGTTTTTTCAAACTAGTATATTCACCTTGATTCCTCGGTTTGTATTCGACTCAAATATCTTCCCTGTGATCACTAATCCGCTTGAAGCTATAAGAAAGAAATGAATGATACATTTAGTCCCTTAACTTTGGGAAATGGGAGAATTTAGTCCTACATCCACACACATAAACCTCATTCAGTGCAAAAACTCGAAACAGTAAAAAAAAAAGCCCAACATTTATCATAATCAGTACTTTAACATAGCCTACCATCAATAATATAGCAAATTCTCAAAGGTTCATCCAATAAAATTACAAAATAAAAATCGAAATTTGCTTAGTAAAATAAGCATTTCAAGAGGACAACGTTCTTTTTCAATTGAAACCATAATTATGTATACACATAAAGAGGGGAAAAGAGCATTTAACTCATAATTTTATTAGTCAAACAAGTTAATAGCGTGAATAAATAAAGATTTGAATCTATTGAACATACCTTAAACTTTGCCCTGTAATTTCTGATTAATGGAGAATGGTACCCGAGCACGGAGGTTTTCTTGTGCAGGAGAGCGGCTTGGTGAAAAGGTGAGTGTGAAGATGGTGGATAATGGTCCTCGAGCGACGGTGGTAGTTTTTTTTGTGTATGATGTTGTCTAATGTCCTTTTAATCTTGTTTTAATATTTGCCAAATCGTGTTTTAAATATCCCCGAAATAGTGCTTTATACTTGTCCTAACTAAATAACGTTTCTCCATGCTTTTAACATTATTCTTCAAGGGTTATTTAGTAGCAGGGCCAGCATACCGCCCTTAGGACCGGCATACCGCCGGAAAAGACCCGTTGCCCAACGGTCACAAGCCACGTTGGATCTTCCCGTTGACTAGAAGACAAGCCGGGCCGGTATACCGCCCAGATCACCGGCATACCGCCCAAGGGTCAGAAATTTGCTTATAAAAAGGGATTTTGAACTATGCAACAAACTACCTCTTGCCAACACTTTATATACAATCTTATACATTCATTAGAGGTCTCAAGCTAATCAAAGTTATCAAATCCAAGCTTGATCAATCAACTTGTAATATCTACTCAATCAAGGAGTTAATCAAAGAAGCTTCAAAGTTCCAATCAACTCAAGAGAAGTTTTAAGCTTAGAGTTATATCCTCTCTTTAGGAGTTCTTATAACAATCAACCAAACACTTGTTTTTATCCTCTTAGATCTAGTTCTTGTAATAGATAGATGAAGAGAGAGTGTGAGTATAGGGAGTATACTCGGTTTCCTTGTGTTGTGATAGCACAAGAGTTTGCTTCGTGGTATCGAAGTGGTTGTAAGGGTTATTGTGTTCTCGACCCGGTTAAGAGAGACACGGAAGCTTAGTGAAAAGTTTGAAATCCTAAGGAGGCTTCCTTAGGTAGTGGATGTAGGGATAAGCGAACCACTATACATCGTTGTGTACTTTCTATCCCTACTCTATTTACTTTATGCACTTTATATGTTTGATTATATGCTAGTATAAATATCGTAGTAATCTTTACCTAGTTAATCAAACCTATTGTCATCTAGAGTAGTAAGAGATTAGAAACTCGATTTACTTGTATCACTTATATATCGAACCTCTAGCTTATCCATTTCATGATCCCGTAAGAGTTTGATATATTTAGTTGACTTAGTAGTTTCTCTCTTAAACTTATAATTGTCCAAAAGATTTTTAATTAGGAATTAATCTTATTAGTAATCCTATTCACCTTTCTCTAGGACTTTCAATTGGTATCAGAGCCTAACTCTATGTTAATAGCTTAATCGTCAGTAGAGTAAACGATATGGAATTTGATCTTTTGGAAGAGTCGTCTTCTACCCGACCTCCACTTTTTGTAGACACTTACTATCTTGCTTGGAGAAAAAAAATGGAGGAATTTATCAAAACCTAAGATCCCGATCAATGGAGAATAGTATGGAAGGTCCATTCGTTCCATACAAAGAGGAGTTAAATGAAGCGGGAGTTCTTAATTTAAATCAAGAAGAAAAAGATTATGATGAACTCACCGATGATGATAATGCTAAACTCACTCAAAATGCAAAACCGATGTACACTCTAATATGTGGACTATCTGAAGACATTTTCTCAAAAATGTTAGATTGTAATTCGGCAAAAGAGCTTTGGGATCGTTTGCATTTTCTATATGGGATTGTCGAGAATGACGAAGAAAAAGAAAGATTAATCCATGATGAATCTCATGACAATCATAAACCAAACCATGAGGTAACAATCTATCCTAACTCTTTGTCACCTCCATATAATTATGATGATATTAGGCATATTTCATCCCTTCTAAATATTCTTGACTCTCAAATCCATTTGAACAACCTTATGTTGAAAAAGGCTAAAGTTGAGCAAAAGAATTGTTTTAATTGTTGTATTACTTCAGATGATATTTTAGGAAATACTAAAAGCCCATGTTTTGAAAATATTTTCTCTTCAAATAAAAGTCAACATAACTAATATGGATTCATTTCAGGTATAGAGTGTCATGTATAGATCTAATTCTTGCGTTATAAACAGGGTAAAATGGGTTACTCATGCAAAAGGTTAACAAAGAGTTACTGAAGATTACGCCGTCTGTACAGTTTCGATGGAGCAACATTTTCTGGTGAGTTAGTCAAAATCATCAACGTCTAATTATGTGGTGGTTATTTAGTTGTCGTATTCGAATGCAAGTGGTATAACACCGACGAGAGTAAGAAAAGGAGAAGTCAAAACACAAAGCAACCATGATCAACATGAGTTATATTTGGTGGAGTGAGGAGCCTTACATCTTAGCCACTAAGCAAGGAAGGTATTCTATATAGGTGAAATAAATGCAAAAAAGTCCCAAAATGGGTGCAAAGTTGTATGAGAAGTAAACGGCCGTATTGGGTGGAGTGCCAATTTATGCGGTGCGGAATCCATATCGCCTATTATAGATCCATTCTCCATTCCTATAGTTGATATGAATATCTTAGATGACTCTCAATTACATTTGACTATCGGAGAAGGCATAGAGGTTGATCCAAACTCGTTAGGGCACGATACCTTCAACAACGATGATGATGAATTACTTGACGATATATGAGATGATTATGGCTATGATTCTGACAACCTATCTTGTCAACCGACATCAATAGCGATCAGGACATAAATGACGATTATTATGGTTACGAGATAGACTAGTAAGATTCTTTTACTGATTTATGAGAATTTTAATATTTGTTAACTAGTAAGTTGTTAACATATATATGATTGATAATATAGGTGCAAATAAAACGTGATGTACATACCAGGAGACACGCATCAAGGCCACTTTTATGTTATTTTACAATTGTGTACGATTTTATTACTTGATATGTGACAATGTAATACTTTGCGAATTGTCAACTAAATGTTTTAGGAATGGTATAATAGTTAGGGATGGCAATGGTTAGAATATTAACCGTAATTGATGGATATCCGATCCGATAAAAAATCTGTTAGTGGAACCGATGGTGTATCCATGAGGGTCTGGTTCTCATAAAAGGTTATTGGTGGATAGTCCGTTAGGATTTCGTTTTTTTTTTTAAATAATCTGACGGATAATCCAAAATCCGAATAAAGTATAAGAAATAAAAAATAAAAAATAAAAAATATATACTATATATAAAGATATTCTATATATACAAAAATCATACATAACATCAAATAAAATTATTCCATACATAAAACACTTAATTAATTTTATCTAGTTTATTATTATATTACCCAATACCTATTTATGGTCACCTAATAATTAAGTAGCTAATTTTATAGGTTTAAATATTTTATATGATTTTTTAAAAATCCTATTGAACAATTACGGATGTGAATTCACCGCGGATAATCCGCATCCGTCGTGGATGCGGATTTGGTAACTAATTCTAAAATCCGATGGTTAATGGATGCGGATTTGGTTATCGTTTTTCTTAATGGATGTGGATATGGTAATATCATTTTTCGAGGATATCTGATCCGTTGCCATCTCTAATAATAGTAGTGTTTATTTAGTTTATTTTGTATTTAACATGCAAAAAAATTTAAGGGATTAAGATAATTCAAAAAATCTTAATCTTTTTAAATTGTCAAGCGGCGACATTATCGTCACTAAAGACATCAGAAGTCGTCGTCCCTGATGATCATTGTCATTAGCGATGAGTTTTTAATGAAGAACTCGTCGCTAATGATAATAATAATTAGCAACGAAATCCTTGTCATTCGCATGACAATTGTCGTAGCTAATTCTATTTTAAATTGAAAAAATTAAAGTATTACTAGTGACGATATTTTGTCGTCGCTAGTGACCACATTTCATTTTTCGAGGTTGGTTTTGGCTATCAAATTTTTACGAACCATTATTCAAGACACATTAGCGACGACAAAAGTCTTCGCTTATGATAAATATTAATCAAAAAAATAAAAATAGTAGCGACGATATTTTGATGTCATTAGCGACGACACCGTGTCGCCGCTAAAGAGTTAGTTAATAATGTCGTCGCTAAAGAACTAGCTAATAAAATCGTCTTCCTTCTATTTCAGACGAACTAAAACAAATTCTCTCCTCAAAAAAGGCTGACAGTGATTCTGAATCAAGCGAACTACAATTGCAAGCATCTGGGTTCTCCCTCCCTCTTTCCAATTGAAAAAATAATTTAGATTGATAACATTTCTTAGGGACCTTATTGTGTAATATGGATGATTCTTTTGTTTTGGTTTGTATTACCGTTTTAGAACCCTAAAAGAAATCTGTCATAATTTCTTAGAATATTACGAATGTTAAATTGTAAAAAAAAAACCTTAAGATTTAGAATGGGTCCGTTTTTGGGCTTATTTAAAAAGCCTAATATTATGAGGTTTGTTAAACCCTAGTATAAATTAAATAACGACGAAGAATTAGTGCTCTTCATCTATTACGCGTTTGGGAAACCGCATAGGGCTACACAAGTTCATGAGTTCTCAAAATTGGAAAATCTTAGAAAAAATGAAGAAGAGGTTAAGATGTAAAGGTAAGAAGAAGAAGATGACGAAGAGGTTAATAGGTAAAGGAAAGAAGAAGAAGAAGATGATTAAGAGGTTACTACGTGAATCTAAGAAGAAGACGATGATGATGAATTTACCTGAAGATTTAATAATATTAATACTAGCGACTTTTCCAGTGAAGTTATTGATGCGTTTCAGGTGCGTTTGTAAATCTTGGTACAATTTAATCAAAAGCCCTGATTTTATCAACATGCATAGACGTTCCATGGAAAATAAGAAGAATGAACGTATCCTAATTAAGAAGGACACCATTGATGGTCAGATACCAGTATTGTCCTTTCATTCGTATGATCCATCGTTCAAAGAAATATCACCATGTCTTGAAATACCTGTATCCAAATCCATCTATTATCAACGTTACTTCAATATTTCATGGCCTTGTAATGGATTGTTGCTTTGTGTTTCAGAAAATTCTCTTCAAACTAGGATGTTAGTTTTGTTGAACCCAGCAACTAGGGAATATAAACTTCTTCCTGAACTCCCCATTCATGAAAATTCATATAAATGTATTGTGTACAAATTTGGGTTGGCTTTTGATTCTAGCAAAGACGATTACAAAGTAGTTGCATTTTTTAAATATGATAATCGTGATTATAAAAGTTATGGTCTTAGGACTAATTGGCTTCGTCCTTATGAAATCGTAGTCTATAATCTGAGTAGTAATTCTTGGAGACAAATTTTCCATAACTCGCCATATAAGCCTAAGGATTTTGCTTATGAAGATTCTCCTCAAGATTTTCCTCAGGGAGTACTGGTCAATGGAGCATTGCATTGGATCCTTCAAAAAGAAGGAATCTATAGTGTTCTTTCTTTTAATGTTAATACCGAGGTATTTCAAAACATAAAGCTTCCAATTACCACTCACGATTTTCAGACACTAACAATCGTAAATAATTCTCTTGCCTTGTTTGCATTTACACATGGCTATAATTCCGAACCATTGGAGATATGGGTAATGAAGGAATATGGTGTGGTGGAATCTTGGACAAAACAAGTATGCATTGGTAGTTCTTGTATCTCATCGAGTAAGTGGTACCCTTGTTTGTTGTGGAATAATGAAACCTTATTTATCAAAACCGAAGCTAAGAAACTGTTATCTTGGAGCCTCGACACTCATGAAAAAACTAGTACAGGAATAAATAGCTATGATAGCGGGTCACATGGAGTCCTAATGTACAAGGAGAGTTTAGTTTCGTTAAATCGAGAGACGGTTACGTAAGGGAGAGTTTATGTTTTAACAATTTTTAACAATTTCACTGCTTTACAATTATGTTTTAACAATTTTTATATTTAAACAGAGTAATTATTTTTGAAGTTGTGTTGGTGTTAGTTATTATGTGATCGTAGTTATATTACTAATTTGTTTATTTGATTTTAACTTTTTGAGCCATGAAACTGCCCAGAGTAGACTTTAATTTACGAATTAATAGAAAATCTGTGCAAACTTGCGTTAAGATTACTGTAGTCAATATGCCAGCAAATTAAGAAAATGAAGATTGAATCTATCTAATACGTTAGCTCAAACTTTACGAAAGTGCTTATATAATAACCAAATGAATTGTTGCGGAAAAGAATACTTGTATTACTATGTGAAATCAGAATCTAAGTATGGAGTAGAGGATTATGTGGGATGGCCTTGAATTATTGAAGAGAATGGATCATATCTTTGTCCAATATCCCTTTTAAAGAGAATTCCGCAGGAAATTTGCAACATGAATCGGATTTCTCAAAATTAAATTACCTTTACTACCTATTGTTCCTTTTAATTTTGTGTATCTCAAGCTCTCTTAAATATGCACCAGTCACATAAACCAGAAATCACTACTGATTTTTTGATTGAAAGTTTAAACAGCCTCGTTAGGGAAAAATACGGAGGGGAGGAATGTGTGTCCTCTTGTGGAATTTAATACAACTTTACAGAAAATGAAAGGGTACTAAAACTTAAAAAAAAAATCTGATTAAATAAGTATGCACATGTTCTAATGTGATAAAGAGAGACAAATCATCCTCCTATAAAGATTAGTAGTAAGCATTTGTAATCTTTTTTGTCAAGCAAATTTTTTTTTACCTTTATCCCCAGGAGAAGTTATAGAATAATTCCCCTTTTCCTCTTCTTTGGAAATATGTTCTCTAGGATTCATGGACATTGAAGACTCATCTGATTCTTCGGCCAAAAAAGCTGTGGAATAATGAAAAGTTAGAGCAAACCTAAAATGGTCATGACTCAGTCACAAAGTAAGCACAAACCTGAGGGATGCATCATTAACTGATCCGTAACAAGTTGATTTTTCTCCCAGGAACGAAGGAAAAGGGTAGTCACTACTATAACCACCACACTAGTAAAAGAATTTTTTCTACCACAGAATTTGGTAACAAAAATGTCCCGCCTTCATCTACTCTATAAGGTATCCAGCACAGATTCTTTAGAGCATCTGAGTCAGGGAAATAGGTTTTTTGAATGCTCGAGGCTAACAAAATCAAAGTTGGTTATTCCGAAACCAAAGGTAAAAAACGGGTAAAATACCAAATACCTCCTATGGTTTGACAAAGGGTCAAAAAAACCTTTATGGTTTTAAAATAGACAAATACCCTCCCATGGTTTTGTAACTCGTGATAACTCACCCTTTATTAAATATTACACTATAGGTTAAGTTGCACCGAGTTACTAAAAGTTATAGTGTAATTTTTAATAGAAGGGGTAAGTTGTCACGAGTTAGGAAACCATAGAGAGTATTTGTCCTTTTTTAAACCATAGGGAATTTTTTGACCTTTTCTTAAACCAGAGGGGGGGTATTTGGTATATTACTCGGTAAATAACTAATGGCCATGGAAGGTAAGCCTCAGTCGTCTCTCTGGACAGGGTCCGGCAAAGCAGTTAGCCTCCTAAATCGGAAGAATGCGCTGTATAAGGTAGACATTTGGCTCGAAGGAAAGAAAAGGTTAACATGCATTGTGCCTGTAGGCGCTCCCAGAACAAGCTAACCTACCAAGGTTGCTCAATCACAACAACATTTTTCCTATATATGAGGGATGGTTCTTTATTATCAAGCTCAGGAAACTTTGTAGCAAATAATCTTGAGTATGGTTTGGTTTGGTTCGGTTTTTGGCTAAAATCAGAACCGAACCAAATGGTTCGGTTTTTTATAATTTGAAAAACCGAACCGAACAGTTTGCATTTGGTTCTTTATTTGGTTTTTTGTCTCGGATTGGTTTGTTTCCGTTTGGTTTTTGGTTCGCTTCGTATTCAGATGCTTGTAGGGATGGCAACGGATCGGATATCCTCGAAAAATCGCATAACCACATCCACATCCATTAAGAAAAACGATAACCAAATCCGCATCCATTAACCATCGGATTTTAGAATTATTTACCAAATCCGCATCCGCGACGGATGCGGTTTATCCGCGGTTAATCCGTATCTGCAATCATTTAAAATGATTTATATAAAATAAATTATTAAATATTTTTAGAATTCTAAAATTAGCTAAAAAATTGTTGAAAGACCATAAAATGATATCAGGCAATATAGTAGTTAAATAGATAATACTAAATTAGCTAGTTTATGTATGGAATAATTATATTTGATCGATATTATGTATAAAATTTGCATATATAGAATATATTTATATATAGTATATATATTTTATATTTTTATTTTTATTCGGATTTCGGATTATTCGTCGGATTATTATAAAAGACCAAATCCTAACGGATAATCCAACGATTACCTTTTATGAGAACCAAACCCTCATGGATGCACCATCGGTTCCACTAACGGATTTTTTATCGGTTCGGATATCCATCGGTTACGGTTAATATTTGAACCATTGCCATCCCTAGATGCTTGGCCTAATGATATTTGTCAGCCTATTTCTTTAAATACATTGTCCAATGACAACTAGTATTCTAATATATAATATAATTAGACTACTATTAAAACAAGTCTTCTTCTTCTCTCTAGCAATGTAAAAGTCCTCTCAGCGTTGACCATGGCAGGTCTTTTTGTTTCTTTGTCCAATATGTCCTATTTTGTGTGAATTCGCTAGTTTCTATCTTTATTCTCCCAGCTGCTTCTTTGATCTTATATCTATGTATAGTTATTACTTAACTTTTATCATCCTAATTTCTGTTACTTCATTTGTATTTTTCTTTCAAAAATTGACATGCATTGGCTTCTCCTTCAACGCATAACTTATTTGATCACAATTGCCCATTTTCACTTAGAATGCATGTTTGATCGGCGAATGTTAAGTCACATGCAATACAAATTGGAACACGCTTTGTCAATAACGAAACATGCTAAGCTCCTTGACGGCGGAAGCAGACTTTTTGCAGTGGTTCTCCATCTTCCTAGGAATTCCTGCATTTCCGAGCTATTAAGGATGTATAAAAGCGTTCTCTACTTATTTAATTACTGTTATCAATGCATTAGAAGCTGGATTGCAAAGATTTCTATTCTGAATAAAGGACTTTGGCTACTTTCTATTCTCTTTCTCGGTACTCCCCAGTCCCATACGAAATACAAGGTTAGCTTATTCTATACATTGGTATTGTGAATTTCTGCCACATGGTCTTCATGCGCCATAACATAGTTTCTCATGCGTATATTAATACATTTACGTATTTGCTACTCCATACGCCTTTATATATTCTACCTGGTCCATTTAACAATTTACGTATTCGTACTTATCACTTTTTATCTGCAAGCGTGATGTGAAAAATCAATTTTCGGAGGATGGAAATTAAGATTGGAAGTGTAGGATGGAAACGGAGAATAGATACGGAGAAGTATTTCTATTGTAGTGGCCCTGATTATGAGGGACATCTTGGAGGGAATGAGTAGTGACACCTTGAATAATGCAAGTACACGGAATATTCCTGTGAAGGAAAGCATTGATTTTAACTATGGAAAGGACGATGGGCAGTCCTTCAAAGTGGCCCGGAATGATGGATACCTTATTGATATGGAACTGTCAAGGTTTTAGGGTACACTCGACGCGAAAAAATGTTTAAGTCCCTCTATGCAAAATTTAAGTTTTCTATTGTTTGTTTTTTAGAATCCAAAATTAAAAGTAGCGATATTATATCTTGTAGCCTTTTAAATCCGTTCTAGAATAATTTGTGGTGAACCTCGGAGGCAGAGAGCTTCTAGGTCTGGGGGCGTCATAGTAGCTTGGAAGGATCACGTCAAGATAGATATCGTTAGTTCATGCTCATCTTTTATAATTTGTAATGTTTTGGAATAAAAAAATTCTTCATGGTATATCGTTTTCTTATATGTGCCGACTAATATCACGGAAAGAGAAAAATATTCGAGAGTATATCTAATTGGAATTCTAATATTTCGAAGCCTATTATTATAATCGGAGATTTCAATGGTATTGGCAAAGCATCGGAAAAACAAGGTAAAAGATCACCCAATTTTGATTCAACGAATTCATTAATAGGAACAAATTAATCGAAATATCAACCAATGGTTGTCATTATACTTGGACTAATAAACGTATTGGAGAAGATAATATCAAAGAAAGTCTCGATAGAGGTCTTGCCTCGGACTCGTGGTATGAATTATTTCCCGATGCAAATATTAAAGTTCCATCGTCCATATGATCCGATCACTCTCCTCTAATTCTACAAAATTCAACACCTAAAGGGAAAATAAAAATTATTTTATCTTTGAATTTTGGTAGCTTGAAAATATTAAGTGTAGGCTTGGGACACAGGTTGAGGAATCAATAATATTCAAGATTTCATCATTAAAAGAGATGCTACGTGCCTTGCACTTAAGGGATGGAGTCGGGAAACGTTCTGTAATAGACGCAAATTGATCGATAAATATAAAGTCATGCTTGAAAAGATACAAAACGATCAATTCAATCAAGGAAATTATGGAACTAAAATGAAAATTATGAATGAAATAGAATGTCTTTGGTAACAAGAGGAATCATTCAGGGCCGATCGGTCTAGATATATCTGGATAAAAAACGGTGATAAAAACACTAATTATTTCTTTGCCATGACATCAACAAGAAGGAATATTAACCGTATCTATATAAATTAAAAATGACGACGGAAACTGGGTTGAAAAACTAAACAGGTGAAAAGGATTATTCAAGAATATTTCATGAATCTTTTCGAAATAATCCGACAGAAAATATTGAGGAGGTCTCGATTCACACACCGTAAACAATTAATGAAGTCATGAACAATAATCTTATCAAGGTACTAGATATGGAAGAGATAAAGAATGCGGTTTTTAGTATGTCGGGTACCAAAGCACAGGGACCGAATGGTCTTCCAGGTAATTTCTATCAAGAAATATGGAATATTCTTAAAGATGACATATTTACTATGGTCTTAAACTTCTTTATTTATAACACCCCGCTGAATAAAATCAACGATTCGCTTATCACACTCGTTCCTAAAGGGAATAAACAAGAATCAGTTATAGATTATAGACCAATTTCCTCCATCAATTTCAGTTATAAAATCATCGCCAAGATTCTTGCGCTCAGACATCAAAATGTTATGGATTAAATCATAGTGCCAACCCAACTGGCGTACATAAAAGGGAGATGTATTCAAGATAATATACTGATTGTTCAAGAAAATTCTTATTTTCTCAAGACTAAAAGAAATACAAAAAAGTCATTTGCAGCAGTAAAAATAGGTATGGCTAAGGCATACGATCAAGTAAATTGTGCCTTTTAGTGGAGATTCGTAGGAAAATGGGATTTCGTGAGAAATTGAGAAATCTTATCCACGATTTCATATCCTCAGTGTCTTATTAAATTAAAGTCAACGGTGAAAGACTAAAAAATCTAAACCAGAGCAAGGAATCACATAAGGTGACCCTTTTCACCGCTCCTTTTTGCAATGCTAACGGAAGGACTTATTGGTTTAATTAAGTATGAATGTCGTGAGGGTAGTAACATCAAAGGTATTTCACTGGCTCGTAGAGCACCCAAGCTAACACATTTACTCTTTGCGGATGACGCGCTCTTTTTTCTGGAAGTGAATGATAAAGAAATTGAATGTTTCAAGAATATTATTTCTAAATATTGTCAGGAATTGGGACAAAGGATCAATTTGAACAAGTCAACAATTTTATTCAGCAATGGTACCTCTTGCGATACTATCAAACAGGTTTCGGAATATCTTAACATTAAAGCTACAGATTCATTCGGAAAATATTTGGGTATTCCTTTATCGCTTAAAAGGACCAAGAGAGAATTTAAAATACACAAAAGACAATATAATCACAAAGTCGGCCAGCTGGGTAGCCAAGTTGTTATCAGATGAAGCCTAGAGGGAAAAAGGTCTTAATTAATGATGTTCTTCAATCTATACCTAATTACGCTATGTCAATATTCGATTTTCTAAAAAAATTATGCAAAAAAATAAGTAGCTTCATTGCTAACATCTGGTGGAATTTGGGAACAAAAAGAAAGAATACAATGGGTGGCATGGAAGAAAATTGCTAGAGCTAAATCCATGGATGAAATCGGGTTTTGAGACATTCAAAAAACTAATCTGGCCCTTCCAACTTATCAAGCTTGGAAAATTGTTAACAATTCGAACTCGCAAGTTGCAAAAATTCTCAAAGGTATTTAATTCCCAAATTGTAACATGTGGGATACAAAGCTTAAAAATAAATATTCGTGGAGTTGGGCTAGCATCTTCAAAGGTCTTAAATTCCTAAAAGAGGAAAGCATTTGGAAAATTGGTAATGGATTATCTACTAGTAATTGGGATCACAGTTGGATCGAAAAAGAGCATACATTGGAGAAATCAGAAGGATGTAAAATTAGTAAAGTGGCTGAATGTTTTAACAACAACACGACTGGTTGGAATTTTGACATCCTTTAGGAATTTCGTACTTCAAGAGATATGGAAAAAATTAGGGAAATCTTGATTCTTTAGCTCGAGAAAGAAGACAAGATTATTTGGTCATTCACAACAGATGGAGAATATTCAACTGAAACCGGTCATCACATGATGGTACAAAGGGATATAGAAAATACTTATCAATCATCTAGCAATGGCGAAAGTAATTATACAAAAAACTGGAATTTGGTCTAGCATTCTGACGTACCAACAAAGATTAGGAATTTTATTTTGAAAATATATAATACTGCTATACCGACTAAGAAGATTTTGAAAAAAAAGGAAATTATAAATTCTGATGTTTGCGAATTGTGTGAATCTGAATCTGGATATGTTGAACACATTCTCATCAAATGTCTGCTCAGTGTTGGTCTTTGTGCTAATTCGCAATTACAATGTATAATCAACCATAATTTCAATGGAAATATTGGGAAGTGGATTGAAAAAACAATCGAAAGCTACACAAAAAATGCTTGAGATAGAAGACTAGTAACTACAACTATTTTTTATACTCTTTGGAACATATGGAAAGCCATAATGAAAGGAATTTATGAGAAGAAAAATTAGAATATTTGGGAAATCAACGACAAAACAAAGTCTATTATCAAAAGCATGTTTGAACAAGACATTAAACTAGTTAAAATTCCGAGTCAACCAAAGGATATTGGAGAAGCAAAAAACATAAGTTTACAAGATAATGCCAACATGATATGTCCTAATGATGCATCTTTTACTAAAATTTGGGAACTGACAAGTGTTGTATCCATTTCCATCGACAAACAAGGGGAAAACTAACATAAAATTACAAAAAGATGCAAAGTTAAGAGTGTTATCGAAGGCGAAGTTTGGGCCGTTTTGTTGGCCATGAGATCTATAGAATATTTTAACCTTCCGAGTTGTTCATTCTACTATGACATTTTGAAATTATTCAAAGCATCAATAAAGAAAAGGGAATTGATTGGGGAATCCAACTAATGATTTTTGAAATCTGGAAATGGATGGAGCACATTCCTTACATGGAAACTTACATGTTAAAAGAGACTAGACGGTGTGGCTACAAGGTGGTTAAATGCGTCCAAAGAAATCCGGATCTCTCAGATTGGGGCGAAGAAACCGTGTTTGGATCCTATTTATTTCTTTCTCATCTTTTGTATAATGATGATCTACGATTATCTGGTCTTGTAATATAAGCTGACAAAAATACTACTATATCATGCCTACCATGGACTATTAATATATCAATCAAATAAAAAATTTATAATCTAACAACCATTATCTTAATTTACAATACTAAATAAATTCATAAAATTAGAAGTACTTTTAGATTCATACTAATATAATTATAAGTGATATAAACAAATGTTCACTAATAATACTCATTTTGATTCGGAAGATGTAATCTAATCTACATCGGTGGGGATGGCCGGGCTCTTTGGCGACGATTGGGCGACGATTGGGCGACCTCCGTGCCCAGATCAGAGTCACACAATGCCAGTCCTACTAGTAATGTTGAGTATGAGGTCCAGGATGCAGAGGTTTAAATATCTTTTGATGTATCTTTCCTCTGTATGGCGAAACAACCCATGGTTGGGATCGTCACAGTCGATTAAGCTTCTGGGCGTAGGGAGACCGTCATGAAACAATGCTGGCTGAATTTTGTTGCTAAAGGGGAAGCCATGGAAGTCCTAGAAGCGGCTAGGACATGAAGCAACCTTTTGGAACGCAAGTTTGTTATTTTCTTTGACAACCTTGAGATTATCCAAGGTATTAAGTAGTCATCGTTAGTTGCGCGGTGGACAATTAAGATATTTGTTTCTTTCATTGGGAGATAGTTGATGAGCATGGGGACATGATCTTCAAACATCTTCCCAAGTGATACAATGGGTTGACTGAAAAGGCTACACATTATGCTAGGCGAAGGATGGACAAGGTACTACATTGGGTCTAACTGGGGACCCACTTCGCGAAGCTGGGCATTGGTTGATAGTTGAATTCTACCCATTTGTTTACTTGTCCAAAAAATATACACCGCCGAATAGTAGAACAAAATTTTCTTAAAGATGATTAATTCTCTCCAAAAGTACTTCTTTCGTTATTCTTATAAAAGGATCCCCACATTCCCTATTTTTTCCTTCGTCGTTTCAATTTTTGTTCGATTTTTTTGGTTTGTTTTTGCATAGGAAACTGAACCGAATAAAACACTTGGATATTGATAAATTGAAATCTGAACCATTTGGTTTTTCATTTTTGGTTCGGTTTGATTTTCTGGATCCCATTTGATCAGCCCTAATCTAGAGTATCAACTTAACATTAGAGGTGGCCCCGGCCTTACGTATCTAAGATACACGCTAGCCCACCAAGTAGGGATGAACAATCAGTAGATTCTGTTATTGTACATTTATGATGCCTTTGTAAGTAAAACTTATAGGAATGTGCTTAGTTATCATGCTAATTTTTACCCAATATGACCAATTATATGTTATTAGAACAACTTGTTATCAGTCGTGAATGTTAGTTTACTATGTGCAGGCTTGTTTAACTATTTGTTTGTATTCTTATTTATTTTCAAGATAAGCCTCGATTCAACCCCTAAGATGGGTAATCGAGCCCAACAGGATCGGCCTAAGGGGTCTGTCAAACCTCGATTCAATCCTCCTATAGGAAGTCGAGTCTAGGCAAGGTAGTCCTAATTGGTCATTCTAGTCAAACCTTGATTTGCTTCTCCCTTATGGAATTGAGTCCAGGGTTCAAACCGATATATGTCGGGGTGCCTGCCGACTTGAAACCCTAGTTTCTATATAACCAATTCCTCTTCCTTTTTACAAAGCCTCACATGCAAGACACCATTATTGACGAACCAAAGCTCATTAAGTACCTGCAAAACACCATTAAAACACCCAAACATCACAAATCCTTCCCTCTAAAAATTCACTCTAGTTAAATCTCAATTTAATACCTAAAATGGGTTGTCGAGTCTGGTGAATGCTAAAGTGGTCACTCTGGTCAAACCTCAATTCATTCCCTAAGATGCGTTGTCTAGTCCGACGAATGGATTAAGTGGCCACCCTGTTTAATCCTTGATTCAATCTCTAAAGTGGTCACTCTAGTTAAACATTGGTTCAATCGCTAAAACGGGTTATCGAATCTAGAAAGTAGGCCCAAGTGGATACCGTGGTTAAACCTTGATTCATTCCACAATATGGGTTATTGAGTCCAGAAAGTAGGTGTAATGGGCCACCTTAGTCAAGCCTTGATTCAATACCTAAGATGGGTTGTCGAGTCCAGAAAGTAGGCCTAAGGGGTCACCCTGGTCAAAGTTCATTTCAATCCCTAAGACGAGTTGTCAAGTCCATAAAGTAGGACAAAGGGGTCACCCTGGTTAAACCTCTTTCAATCCTTAAGACGGGTTATCTAGTCTAGAGAGTAGGCCTAAAAGGTCGCTCTGGTCAAACCTTAATTCAATCCCTATGATGGTTTATCGAGTCTAGAGTGTAGGCCTAATGGGTTACCTTGGTTAAACCTTGATTCAATCCCAAAAATGGGTTGTCGAGTCTGGTGAATGGCCTAAGTGGTCACTCAAGTTAAACCTATATTCGATCCCTAAGACAAGTTATCGAGTCCGGCAAATGGCTTAAGTGGTCACTTAGTTACACCTCGATTCAATCCCTAAGATGCGTTATCGAGTCCAGAGAGTAGGCCTAGGGGGAGACTCTGGATAAACACCAATTCAATCCCCAAGACGGGTTATTGGGACCCAAGAATTGACCTAAAAAATTCACACGTAAACCTCGCCACAACCCTTAACATGGGTAGATATTTGCGACCACCTTGCACATAAACCATGTCTCATCCCTTAGAAAGGGGTAGTCGAGTAAAACATGCATAGATCTTTTCAATCACCTCAAATGTAAACCTCGTCTCAACCCTTAGAAGGGGTCCTCGAGTAAAACATAGGTATAGTTAAATCTCGATAAATGAATAATCTTCTGCGGTCCCGACTTGGGCTAAGGGGCTAAATGAATAACCTCACTATATGCATTAATGAATAATTTTCTTGAAATCCTTAAAGACCCTATGTAAATATAAATGAATAATCATCACAATTCATTATATATATATATATATATATATATATATATATATATATATATATATATATATATATATATATATATATATATATATATATATATATATATATATATATGATGTCTTCTATTTGTTATGATTTAATCTTAGTTGGAGACATCATTTTAGGTGTTTTTGGAAGTCTCCTAGTCGATTTTCCTATAATTTATCACGCTTCCCTATTTCTTGTCTTGATTTAATGATTTACTATTTTTAGAGCATATTGGGTTTAATCTATTTATTTAGTGTGAAGCTTTAAATATATATAGTAATTAATTAGATGCCAAATCAAGTCTAAATGATAAAGGAAAGAAGATATGCATGGAAATTGAAGATAAAGGAAAGAAAATATAGATATGGAAAGATAAAGTTGCCAAGTAAATCTGAATCTCACCAGACACGTCCATATAAGTGATCATAACTCAAGATTGGCTAGGAATTTGGAAGAATAGTCTGAATCAAAAGTATAGATCTTTCTGAGACGATCAGTTTCGATATAAAGAATGCGTCAATCAGAGTTGAAACGAAGAAGTTATGGCCAAAACAAAACAGCGGCAGATTATTACCTTATCTATATTCTCGGGTCACGGATCTGAGTTGGGCTAGGAGTCCAAGTTACTTGTCTTCCACTCCAAGAAAACGAATTAGGTCTTCTAAACACCTATAAATACACCCTTTAAACTTTGTAAAAATCATCCTTGTCTCCCACAACTAAGTCTTAAGTTTTATTTATCATTAGAGTATTCAGGAGAGCAAGATGACAATTATATATCTTTATTTTAGTTTATTTCCTTCAGGTATGAACTAATTTTCCCATAGCTTGGATTTTGCATTATGTATAATCAATGAATTTTTTTTCTATCTAAGTTTCTTTGGGAATTATATGTTCTAAATTGATTCTAGCTGCTTAACCATATATTTGATTTATGTGCTTTGATTTATTGTCTGTCTTAAACCTGATCAATTTAGGGCTTTGCTATTAATAGTTAGATGGTCACCCGGAAGGGGTATCTAATTATTGAAACACCACATAAACGTCTCGTGTACGAAATTAATTCTGACAAGATTTGTCTAACTAGATAGTCATTAGGGTTTATTTTAATCACCAATCATCATTAGTAGGTCAGTCTCATCTAGGAACCTAGTAGCGCAGGAACACCCTATTTGAGTCCCCTCGTGATTGTGAGGTCGCCACCCTAGTTCGCTCTTCGGGGATATGGGGAATTTAGAATCCTGAGTACTATTCTAATATCTATTATCTCCCTTATAAACTGAACTGATAGAAAGACTAGAAGGATTAGCACATACTAGCAAAACCTAAGTTATATTCTCTCATCTTATTTCTCTCATATTTAATTATTTGTCTTTTAATTTATTTAATTGTTAATCTCATCTCTCACTCAATTATATTTATTTTCTGTCTTTTAATTATTAATTGCTACTCTGATTTGTTTACCCATTCGTATAACACACTAAGTCTCCGAGAACGAATCTTCTTATCATTAAAACTTGCATACGTCCTGTAATACTTGCAGTACTGTGCTAGTCTAGGGTGATTAGTGCATTGTTTTCTTTATTTATTTATCATATTTTTATCACTAGGCGACACCAAGTTTTTGGCGCCGCTGTCGGGGACTTGTGTCTCGTTAGCGTGTGGGTTATTTATTTTTAGTAGTAGTAGTTTTTATTTAAATCTTATTTTCCAGTTTTTGTTTTTACTTTTTTCAGATTTACGCTTGTTGGTTTGTTTTAGTCCTTTTCAGGTTTTAGCAGTGCATCCTTGGTTTCCTCTTGCGGAGCCCGAAAGGAGCTTCAGAGCTTATAACAAATGTATAAGAGAAGAGAGAAACCAAAGAAGATCTATGGCATAACATCAAGAAGAAATAGATCCACCACTATTGGATCCACCACTTGGTCCTTTAGGACCTCCACCACTACCACCAGGGGAGATAACGGAAACAACAACAGAATTGAACAAGATCTCCCAGGCTTGGGAAAACCTTTTCGAGTTCAACCATTAGGTTATCATCCTCCAGAGATCCAGAATATCAAGTTCATACCCGATCTGGGCATGCTCAGTCAATTCCAGAATTTCAGACTCTATAGTGGTGTAGAAATACAAGATCCGGTAAGAGAGATTCAGAAGTTCATGCAGATTTGTGATGCCTATGTTACTCCAGGAATTACACGCGAGCAACTGTATTGTCACATGTTTTCGTTCTTTTTGACCGGAAAGCTGGTGAGTGGCTAGATAGACAACCACGAAGTACACTTACTACTTCGGCAGAACTTCAAGCCGCATTCTTCAACCGTTTTTATCCAAAGAGTTTGAGACTCAAAGATTAGAGCGAGCTTGCTAAGTTTTGCCAAGAGAATGGAGAAGAAGTAGGAGACGCATATACAAAGTTTCAACAAAAGTTAGCTAGATGTCCACTCCACGCCTGGTTACACCCCGTCTCTACAAGGTAACAGTGCCGAAAGTAGACTGAGGGTAGATAATCTTGGAAAGGGAAATTTTGTATCCATAGATCCTGCAGAAGCCGCCAAAGGTATGGAAAACATTATAGAAACAGAAAGGAGTTGGCCACTTTCGCGAGCTCCTGTTACAAACACCATAGGTACACTTTGATTAGATACAGAAACTGAAATCAGCTCAATTTGCCGCATTAGAAAATCAAATCAAAGAGATTAAGCTTGAGATGCAGAAAAATTTAGCCGCAGCAAATGTAGTGCAAGAATCACAAGGTTTTCCACAGTGTGGGGTCACAAATCATACATGGGAAGAGTGCGAAGGAAATCCAGCATCTGTTTATTTTATATCCAACCGAGGAAATTATCAATTTGGTAATAGGAATCATCCGGGTATGCAGTATTCAAATCCACAGGGGCCCGCTAATCCAGGTCATCAAACATGGGTAGTCGATTTAAACCTCGTCTCAATTGTTAGAACGGGTTGTCGATTTAAACATGGGAAGCTCTTTGCAATCACCTCGAACATAAAGCTCTTGACGTTTGTTACAGCATTGCGGTTTAGATGCCAACTACATAATTTATGCCCTGCGTGGGGGAAAACAGCCTCTATTGCCACGTGCATTGCCCGGTCCCCATCCGTAACAACGGATATCGGTTTCTTGCCGTTCATTACCTCCATTAAGGTTTCGAGCACCCACACGTACGCCTCCGCTGTCTCGTTCTTCACCAGAGCCACCCCAAATATACATGTCTTGCGGTGGTTATTCACACCAGCAAGCAACACAAGAGGAAAACGATAGGCATTGGTCCTGTACGTTGCGTCGAATATTAGGACATCTCCGTACACCGCATATTCTAACCTAGACCTCCCATCGCAGAAAAAAAGCCTTTCAAGACAATTATCGTCGTCCACCTTATATCTGCTCGCAAATAACGGATCATTCGCGCACCTACCTTCCAGGTACGCCAGTGCGACATTAACATCACCCTCGCTTATCTCGTCAGTCCGTATCCTATCAAGTACGTTGTACAAATCCTTCCTCATGAACCCGATATCTTTGTAAGATCCTTTCTCTTTCAAAAACACGTCCATGATCTTACTCGTACGGACTCCAGCCTCACGCATGGACAATGCTTGATCAAGACTCCCTTCGTCGACTTTCCTATGGGAACGTAGAAGATGTGTTTTGGACTCAGGAGTTAAAGGGTGGTTGTGCTCGCCTTCAAATTGCACAACATCGTAACATTGAGTTTCACGGTTGTACTTAACACGAAGCCTAGCCTTACAGTTGCATCTCGTCTCTGCCCTGTGGTCTCTAACCCTATCTTTCATTTGTAAGTATTGCTTCTGTCTAGTTCCGGCACACGAACACACAAATAGCCTAGCAACCACCATATCATCTCCCCTACCACCCTTCTCCAACCGATCCTTCCGAACGCTAAACCCAACCGCACGAGCATACATGTTATAAAACATATACGCTTCGTCCTCACTTGCAAACCGCAACTGAATGAATTCATTTAGAGTCAAATTACGTAGGGACTCGTCGTCCCCGAGATTTTCTTGACCTAAGAAATTAAATATCACAATAAAATAAAATGCATATTTATACAACAACTTTACTCCTACATATACTACTCCTACGTATACAATATAAAACTATTAGATATAATATACTATAAAATTAGATATATTTCTTCCATTTTCACACACTATAAATAGATTAATAACTAAGCTTCGTAATTAGATTATTACTTTTTTTTTAATTTCGTATTTATATTACCTTATTGTTTCCTAAATTCGTAATTACTAAATTCTAGATCTTTAGTTTACTAATTACAATATATATTATTCACTACATAACCCATGAAATTAAAATAACATCACTATAATTTATATCTAACTATAATATTCGTTATCTACCCAAATATCCATACCCACTCATGTCTAATCAATATATCCTACCCCCTAACCCTTAACCACAACCGATTTAACCCATAAAATATCCTTAATCCTAAAATATTGTTCTTACCCTAAACCTTAATACAATAAACATAGTAAAAGATGTATACACATCACCCATACTCAATATTCATATCCGAAACACTAACTAGTTGTTCTAACCTTTACAAAGTGGTATAATCCACCTATACTACATAAAATAACCCTTTACTAAGAATAAATTGACAATAACCCTACCTATACAACATATACGAAATAATAACATCACATTATCAAGAAATAAATATGCAATAAAGTAACTAACCATTTGACGACATAATCTTCAATCGAGTATCACCCGAACCACGAACTCCCGGCTATATCTTTCTACGTAACTACTCCGGTTACTTCTTACTTCTTCATCCAAACCACTACATACCATTCTATTTATAGAACTTGAGAATCCACCATCCTTAATCACAACCACATTGGTTGTTGAATTACCATTACACCATAGCCTTAACTACCACCTACCATCCCAACCATATCTATCGTGTCACCATTAATACAACCGACTTGGTGCTAAATGGTATATCTACAACACTAAAACGTGAATTCACTATAAACACTCGGTGTTTGCATGAAAAAACAACTTACGAGGGGCAAAAAACCCGGAAAAAAGAAAAAAACACGAGTATCTTAATCAAACGATAATTATGCCTACCAAAAACAATTCACTAACAAGTAATTACACTACACTCTAATTAAATCGAAACTACCAATGCATGACACGTGTCCAAAATAGCCATCATCACAAAAGACAAAACACAATTTAACAACTAAAAATTAACCTTACAACAAACAATTCAAGAACGACAAATTACCCTATACTTAAATAAATAAAACTCCATCTTCAATAGTTAGTGGATGCCAACTTGCATGGAGTTGACCTCTCAATTAATTAATCCGGATAAACCCCAGCTTGACATGTGGCACTTGAACCCTTTACCACCTTCTTCTACGTGAGACAAATTGGAACGAAATATACCACATGCATGGATTCGTAACGATAATGTGACCTACACAAACAATTCGGCTATTACTTTATCAATTAAAGAAAAGAAAATCGACACTATTCATTGAATGACTACACATAAAAAGCTACTTTATAGGGTTACTATTCATTGAATGACACGTTATCATTACCTACTTGAGGGCATTAAGGTAAAACCACACTCTATTATTATATTCATTTTTTTCAGATCTCTTCACACGCTGACACGTGGACATTTCCCCTCCACGTGTCCTAATCCTATTCATGCGCATATACATCATTTGTATGGCAGAAAAATCCCTGGTTAAATGGACATAAGAATAATTCTTTTGGTCAACCCCTTGAATTGACAGCAATTTGCTCTTCAAAAATTTTTTCGATACAAATGAACAGCTACCGTTAAAAACCTTTTTCCTTTTTTTTCTTTCCGCATCTAATGCTGATGAAAAAATCTGGAAAAGTATTATCAACTACATGTTCAATAAAATTAAAAGAAATAAATCACAGTGACCATCACTATAATTATTTCTATCGGCTTTGATTACAACAGTGAATCAGTGATTAAAGAAACAATTTTGTGATCAAATCTATACATCTCCTTGTATCTATTATAATCAAATTATATAATTTTAGTAGCAATATTGTATTATAATCAAATTATAATATTTCCAACAAAATTATATCTCATATAATTTCAAGCTAATATAAAAACTAAATTTTCATATAAACCCTAAACACAAAATTTAAATATTATCAAATAATACCAGGTTTAAATTCATAAATCGCAACAATTGGCTCTGATACCAATTGAAGGAATGCAATAACGATTATATCACATATAATACAGCGGAAAATAGAAATTGCAATCCTAATAGATAACCTAGTTGCGATTTAAGAATTTAAAACAAAGTATAATAACGATTACATACCTTAAGCCCGTTGTGTGAGAATCGAATTGTCAAATTCTAGCTTCAAAGATTTGAAGCCTCCACGCTTTGCACACCGAGTTTGATTTTGCTTTCAGAACCTTTCTGATTTGGAGAGAGACCTTCTATCTACTGTGTTTTCCAAGAGAGAAAAACTGAAAAAGAGTTACATGTATATATTGATTTCTCATTATACATATATTAACTCTTGAAGGAAAAATGAAAAGTCAAGAAGTGGAAAAGCCAAAAGCCAGAACGTATAATGAAAACTAATTATCTTAATAATTTGGTCCACTACCCACTTTTGAAGTGGACTTGGACATTTTACATTATACAAAAAAACTTGACTAGCCTAGCGGTTAGTGACATATTTCACACTACTAGATGTCCATGGTTCGATCCACGAACCTATGACCTTTTTCCCTTTTTTTTCTCTTTTTCCTTAGATCGGTCTTATATTAGAATATAAATTTGTGCTAGCAAATCAATATACCAATATTCCAAATATATAATTAATTGATATTTATTATCTGATAATAAAATAAATTAACGACATGAAGCAAGATCAATACACTCGTTAGTGTGCGACTACGTGGGTTCATCGTTAAACCGGTAGTAGTTAACTTAGTTATCTACTAATCGAGGTTGGCGTCTAACAACACTCCCCAACGACCGGATAACGTGAAGTAACTCTGTACAAAGAACCCGGTAAAGGATTATACACGTAATCCCTCTATCTTTACAGCTCCGGATCATCCTGGGATATGGTATATCTGTCAAATCCCATTAGAAAATCAACTACGTTACATGTCGATTATCAACGATTGACGAATGACCTAAGAAACTCCTTTCTTCATTCATTCCATCACCTTGGCCAAGGATTTGATACAATCGTTATAATCTTATGACATCGTAGAGCTCAAACTCTTTACCTAGAGTTGATAGATTCCATCTTGACTCATCCCTAGGAGGATATATACTTAGTTGCGTCCAATATCCTTTCGACTAGCATTATGACACACTAGTAGTCCAGTATCAAAACACAACAAGCACATATACAACTATAGTGATGATCTCAGGTCAAAGGATTACAAGCATTTAAGTCCTTATAGAGATTAACCCACTTGACAGTTCAAGGTAATTAACCATTAGGAATCTCTAGCTTTAGTCGGTTCGATAATCACATCTCTATGTGCATTATCTATGCACCTAACTCGGTAAACGAGAACAACCGATATTTATCCAATAAATACTTGTTAGATACATATTAATCTAACCGGATCATCGAGGTCCTAACTCGATGATCCTACGATTAAGAACAAGATTAGATTAAGTCCTAAGAGCTAGATTCTCATTATCATAACACCTTATGATATCTAGTTCGTAACTTAATCAAGGATTTGCCTTTATATTATGTAGATGAATACCATAATCATAAAAGTTTGCCATAGATTCAAGGAAACAATTTCTTTAATCAATACTGTAGTGATAACTATTATCGTGTACAGTAAACACTTGTGTTCAATTCATTACTAGACGATCGGGGCTAGGGCATAAATCCAACAATCTCCCACTTGGCCTAGACCCAATCATTCAAGTACCATAATTCATAAACAGTTTGTCCTCATCAGAATCTTCTGATAGACACACTTAGATGAATTGATTTACATCAGTTTCCTTTATTATACCTATTGAATGTGAACATCTTCATGTTCAATTATATCTCGAATCAAGCGGTACTACTGCAAAATTTGTTTGTATCTATAGTTTATTCTAGGTTTCTTTAATCATACAATATCTCAAATATTGTCATTGTATAAAGAAACAATATCTACATTGTGAAAACCACACAATGTATATATAAGAACTATTTTATCCAAACCACTGGCATAGTTGCATCTTATGATGCTATGTATTCTACTTCTAGTAACCGAAATCTGCTACAGTGTCTTGATTGGAACTATTCCAATTTACTTCTCCTCTATATAGACACAACCATATCTTGATTTGCTATCATCCACGTTTGAAGCAAAACAAGCATCTATATACCCAATTAGCTTCAACTTATATTCTCCACATATGAGAAAATTGGTCCTTAATACTTCTTAAGTACTTAAGGATAGTCTTTACTACTTTCCAACATTCCTCATCAAGGTTACCTTCATACCTACTCGCTACTCCTAGCGTGTAGTGTACTTTAGGCCTTATACATTTTCATGGTATGCTGGATAGATCCTTATTGTTCAAACAAATAGGACTATACACATTCATTCTCTTACTTTTAGGGTCCTAGAACTAACCCTCCCATTAAGAGTAATTCCAAAGCCTATTGTTAAATAGCATCTTCTGGAATTACCATGTGATACTTCTGAAAAGGTATAAATGTACTAAGATTGATATAGGTCAAGTAGCTTCTTTAATCTATCTCTATAGATCACAATTCAAAGAATATAAGCTACTTATCCTAAATCTTTCATGGAGAACTATTAGACGAAAAACTTGGTTTATGTGCTTGGCTGGTATATCATATCCTTATGTGATAATATGTCATCTACATATAACACCAGAAAGATGAGTGTACTCCCACTAGTCCTTTGTACTCTTATGACTCTTATTCTAAAATCATAAAATCAAACTATTCGATTGAATGAAAGAGAATAATCCAACTTAGTGACATTCGCTGAATCCATTAAATGGATTTTTGGAACTTACATATTTTATTATGAATAAATGGCAATATGAGACCTTTAGGATTGGTCTTAAGGACGTCATAGACTCCCATTTAGTGAAAACTATTTTTCACATGATATTACCATATCTCAAAATAATAGTATGTAGTTACCAATCGAAGAATCTGAAATGAACTAAGCATTACTATGAGAAAAGGAATTCACCATAACTGATGTTTTCCTTTTGATTTAAACGCTTAGCAATTAGAAGGACGTTATGGGTCTCTACCTTACCGTCTACTCCAATCATTTCCCTAGCACCCATTTACTATAAATGGATCTTATATCTATTAAAGATTCAACCAAAGTACTATACTTTGTTGATCCTTATAAATATTAATTCAGATTCTATGGTTCTTAACCACTTGTCACTATCTAGACTAGTCATAGCCTCTTCATAGGGATTTAGGATCATCACTTGATGGGGTTTTCATCTATATGATTTTCTCATCAAACTATCACCATTATTACAATTGATTTTGGTGTGTGATGATATCTATATAACCTATAGGAGGCTTATGTACAATAAATTCTTCTTTATCTTGATTTGTTAACTGCCTTTTTCCAAGAAAGGTTCATTAATCGTCCCTAATTTCTCAAAGTGTGAGACTTGAACCTTAAATGAAACTATTAACTCATCAAGTAAAGAAAGATTGGCATGCATCAGATGCTCTTTAGCTTTTATAAATAACTCTGAAATCTTTATTTCATTATGATCTATTTCCACATTATGAATCCCTTCACTATAGAATTCCAATCTGAAAAGGTGGTATTCCTTACCACAAACTCTTTGTGTTCTGAGTGGTGTAGAAATATAATCATATTATTTTCTTTGGGTATCCAACAAATCTATATTTGAAAGATCTCAACTCAAGCTTAACCATCATAAGTCATTTAGCATAAATCAGACAACTTCAAACTTCTACAGTTTGAGGTTTAACTTATGGTATCTCCATATCACATATGGATGTAATTGACTATTTAGTGGGACCTAAGAGTTCAATAAGTATGCAATTGACTTTAAAACATAACCCCATAAGAATATTCAAAAATCAGTGAATCTTATCATGAATTTCACTATATCCAATACAATGCAATTTCTCTTCCCGGACACACCATTAACCTTGGTGTTCCAGGATATGTTCACTGAGACGAAATCTAATTTTGTCATAGATAATCTATAATGCATTGCTAAGATTTTCACCTCTACAGGTTGATATCTTACTTCCTTCATACTCTTATATACTTGCTTTCAACTTCACTCAATAGTATTTTGAACATTTCAAATTATTTATATTAGTGTTACATTTGGTAAACACGTCTATATCTGTTATACAGTTAGTGAAGGAAATGAAGTAAGAATATCTATCTTTGGCTAAAGTTCGGACTGACCACATACATCAATATATAGTGGACATAAGAACTCATTAGCATTGTCTCCAATTTCATCAAAATGAGATTTAGTCATATTTTATTGAGATAAGTCTTACAAGTTTCATATGATTCAAAATCATATTCTTCAAGGAAATCTTCCTTGTGAAACTAGTAGACTTTTTCTCACAATTTATGACTTTGGTCAATAACACCAAAGATAAGGTTTGATTAGTATGATTATCTATTTTGATTTATGACCAGAAACAACTATAACACTTTACGTAGTTACTTTAGGCAACTATAATCACCATATTGTAAGTGTCCAATGGGGTGTAATCCATCACTATGAATGACTCCATTGGTCACTTTATACTATATGAATATACCATAACCATCTTATGATCAAATGACTATTTTGTTCGAAAACAAGTTTACAAACAAAAATACATTTTACTTACAATATGTTTTGCCATATGCATCTGTAAAGAATTAGTTATTACAATTGTAGCTGCAACAATTGCTCTAATTACCGAAATTGTAATTTAACTTCTTTTTTTTCTTATTTTTCTATTAATCTTTAAAGTATGCAACATTTTGCATATTCCTAGACTACTACGAGTATCCAATACCCTTTTCGAGTAATTAATAGAAGTTCAAGAAATTAAGGAAACAATTTCCATTAATGCCCTTACCTTGTTTCTTGGTATTAGATAACTGGTATCTAAAGGTCATACTAAGTAACTTATACATCTTCTAAAGATATATAAGGATTCATGGGAATATTATGCTTAAAATATCTTTTGGAGTTCATAACTCATGGATACAAGAATATAAACTTAGTACCATTACTAAGTTCTTATTACTTTAGACATGCATCCTCAAGAGATAATTTAGTCAACAACTCATTTAACATATCAATGAGTTTCATGTGCATAAGAAAGACTCTCAAGTTGCAGTCATAATCCTTGAGATTACCTAACCAACTTGGGATGATTTGAGAAGTGATTTAGCAGAAATATCGAGAAATCTAATCAAGGGAAGAAATAGGAAACAACGCTTTAAGAACACTATTATATAACTGTCTAAGATATGGACTATTATCTAAGAGATATATAATTGGAAACTTTAAAACATGAATGAGCCCCCTGGTAGTCAGGTCGTTTCTCATGCATAATTAAAGTGAATAATGAAACTTTAAAACATAAACGAGCCCCCTGGAAGTCAGGTCGTTTCTCATTCATAATTAAAGTGTGGTACATTACCTATTTTATCATATAAAATAAAAGACTCAAAACTATTTAGCCCCCTGGTAGTCAGGTCGTTTCTATTCAGTTTTGTTGAGTTAATCCACCCTATAATCGGATGCTATTAATACCACATCCTCTGGGTAGTCCAGACTAAAAACGTGAAATTAATAAGTAAATCCTATTATCAAACAATCTAGAGGTTTTATAATTTGTACTCGAACTACAAGTCCACCTGGTAGTCAGATCAAAACTTGTAAACATAACAAATTTAAAACTCTACTTGCGATGGACAAATCTCACGAAATATCTTATACATCGTTTTAATGAACTCAATAATTTTAATGTCAAGTGAGAATAATTTAGAATTCGTAATTCAAAATTTTGGAATGAAATAGGTGCTCAAAAAGTTGTGAAAAAGGCAATAGAACATTTATCGAATAAACAGCCCAATTGGTTCGATTAGTTCGATTAGTTCAATTAACGTGTCGAGGAGTGCAATTTCAAAAATTACAATTTATATTTATATATTACTAAAACAATTTTAATAGTATAAAAATATATATTTAATTAAAGATACATACTATATGTATCTAAAAAAAAAATCCCAATAATTAATCAAATCATTAATTAAATGACAAACTAATATGCCAAACAACACTATTGTTCTTTTTTTTTTTTTTACATGGCATCGAACAAAAAGGAAAAGAAGAAATTTCAAGAAAGCCACTTTTTGATTAAATCCATCATCATGAATTTCCAATTTTCTTTTTCTTTTCTTGGGAACACCTTTTGCTGTCACGTGACACACTCAATTATCCAAAGAATTGCACATAACTGTGATGCTTAATGAATACTAATAATCAACGAGTGCTTCTTCCATACACATGGTTTTTAATTAATAAAAAAAAATGGAAAAGTCTAATTATCGAATTACCGTGTTACCCTTATGTGATGTTTGAGTTGACATTATTTTGTGTAGCTCAAGAAAGATATGCCAAAAAGCCACTTTATGGTGTTCAATTAATTTATATTTTTCGGTTATACAATTCATGAACGAAAAGTTGTAGTAAATTTTGTAATTACTATTTTACCCCATTGGGGTCCAGTGTAAATTACCGTTACTATTGATGTCCACGTTTTCCTTATTAATTGGGTAGGGTTCGTTTTTTTGTTTTAATTTCCCAAACGTAGAAAATGAGCAATTCACCCCCATTTTGACACGTGTAAGACTAATAGAGTTTTGATTTTTTTTAATTCTTGATACGTTAAAAAAAAAAGAAAAAACTATATTAAATCACCTACCTACACTCTCTCTCTCTCACCCCACCCGTCATACCCCTTTCCTCTCTCTCTCTTTTTCGGAAAAGCAAAGTCATCTCTCTCACTCACCCTTTTCAAACACTCTTTACTCCACCATTGAAACTAGTTTGAAGGTCTCATACATTGTTACTCCAAAATGTTATGTATGGGTTTCTTGTCCTTTTCATGATTTTGGTGTAGCTAGGTATTAAATAGAAGCTTGAAGATCATTATTTCATTGTTCAAATCGGTGAAGTGGGTACATTTTCTAGATATTAGTAGTGTTAAAAAACTCCATCAAAGAAGCTTAGATATCTCCAACCATGTCAAACTCTAGATCGAGGAGGCCAAACTCGGGCTCGGCCATGAGGTAAATTTTTTTAATTTTCTTTGAAATCAAGTTGCTTGCATGTGATGGAAAACTTGTAGAAAGAGTGAGTTAGGTGTTATTTTCGTGGTTGATAAATATTGAATTTTTTTTTAAGTATGAAATTAGAAGATTTTAGTGCATGTCATTCTAAGTAGATAAACTACAATGCTGTGAGATGGGTGGTTGAGAAGTTTTGTCTATCGTGGGTGATTAGTTTTGTTCTTATTACTATTTCACTGTTTTTTGAAAGAGTAGGTGGATTTAAGGGTGTAAAATGTAAGGTTATATAGTTATTTATAGTCTATATAAATTGGTATGTGTTTGAAGTTGGATTTTGTAAAATTAATTGATTGATTACGTGAGTGGGTGTATACCATCGGGGAAAATATATATGTCAAGGGTTTCAATTTAGTGTTATGCGAATTTGTTGGGTGTTTAGAATTGTAGTTTAGGAGTAATTATATGTATTTGTATATAGTATGTCTTTTTGGTTGGTAATTACTTTATATGTGTAAAGTTATATTAGGTAAGTTAACTTTAATTATTAGTGGTATTTGTAAGTGCGTAGTTGTGTAAAATGGAACCCTCAGTAATGTTAATTTCGTAAATTGTGTTGGTAGCAGGGATCGGTGCCGTCTTGGAACGTGCTCGTCTTTCATGCCCGCCACTCCAGCTGATTACTATGCGTAAGTTCATCTTCATCTTCATGGATTGTTAATTTGTTTTTTTTTTGCCAATAAAGAAACTGTACAGTGAGTTTTTTTTAATTATTTCGAAGAAAACTGGTGTGATTTCTTATGGCATCTGTAGTCTTGTTTTATGGGTGTGTTAAATTATAGGGTTTGTTGAATTTTTGGTAGGAATTTTGGTTTGTGATGTTTACATATAGGGCGAGGTTAAAAAACAAGTTTTTAAACTTCAGGGTTTTTTTGCAAAAAGGTCCTCCAACTTTATTAACATGTCATTCTGACCCCTAGATTTTATATGTTATTTAAATTAGTTTTAAACTCTTTATTTTTAAAAGTTTAGGGGTTTATTTTATATTTTTGGATGTATGTATATATTTATATATTTAAGTTGAGGGGTAAAATAAAATTTATATTACAGTAGAGGGTGTTTACATATAGTACGGGACTAATTAAAACAAGATATTAAAATTGAGGGTCATATTTGCAATTCGAACTGATTGAAATTTGTAATTTATTGCAATAAGGTCCTTCTAATTTTATAATATGTTTGTATGACCCCTAAAGTTAATATTTTATTTACAGTAGTTATAAATTCTTTATTTTTATAACTCATTGCTTTGCCTTGTTTGAACTCCTTTGTAGGAAGCTAATGGTTGAGGAATACCAGGCTAATTTTCCCGACATGGAAGTCAATTTAGATAGCATTAGAAAAAGGTTTAGCTTGCTACCACCATCGCAGCAAGCTTTGTACGAGGCACAATTTCGACTATCTCAGGAAGAAGCAAACGAGAATGCGTTAGAGCAGGAGGTGGCCGAGGATGCTTTAGCTGTTGTGGGTGATGATGAAAACGAGCAATCTGATGACGAGGAGCAAAGGGTAAGTATATACGTTGTTGTTAAAAATGTTGGTGTATTTGTATAGGATTTTCATTTCTATAGGTGTTATTATATGCGTTTTTAAAATTTTGTCCAGATTAAACTCGTCACGAAGCTATCTCTCACAAAAATGTTTGCGATGAATAATCGATTTACTCCCGAACAAAGAGAAGCGATAAAAGAATTAGGATTTGCTGGTTTGTTAAATTTCCCGAAGGCAATCATACAAAGGGACGTGTGTGAGTTCATGATAGAGGTTTTTGACGTGTCTTCAAGTTCTTTCAAACTCATGGGATCCACCTTACGTTTTTCATATGTCGATGTTCACCGTGTGCTAGGGATACCTAGACACGGTCCGGTTCCACCAGTAGATGGAGTTGATTGTCCGAGGGTGATGGATCTTAGGATGAGGTTTGCCGGAAATTGGGTGAGTGATAGGTTTGTTAAGTTGACTCATATCGAGGAGTGTTTATTCGATTGTGGGACACACGGGGTCGAGTTTAAGCAACTTTTCATGTTGTATATCATTGGATATTTCTTGGCGGCGTCTAATGTACACGGGGTCGATGAATGTTATTTTTACGCTATTCGGGACTTTCGCTTGATTTCGACTTTCAATTGGTCCTACTTTGTATACGATATGATTGTTCGAGGCATAGTAGAGTTCAAAACGTGTAAGGATCATGTCAAGTCTAAGTACTTCAACGGTTGCGTTTACGTACTTCAGGTACCACTTTATGATCCGCTTTATTTTTGGTTTTATGTTTTGTATTTTGTTGTGCTGTGTCTTTGAATGACTTGTTTTCATATTGTTTTTTGTAGGTTTTATTCCTCCAACACATACAACGTATCCATCGGCCGTCTCTGGTACCCATTGATCTCCCCTACTGTAGAAATTGGGATACTACTAATTCTTCGAGGAAAATTAGAGTATTAAGGCGCTTAGGAGGGTATAATTTCATCAAATGTATTTTCGTACCACTAGAGGTGGAGGATGAGGAAGAAGATGTAGTAGAGTATGAGAATGGCTTACATTTGAAAGAGTATCTTAAGGCAAAGGGGGTTAGTAAAAAGGTGAAGGTCCCCGTGGATCGAAGGGAGTTCGAGGAGATGAAGAAGTTGATGAAGGCCATGCATGATAAAGTTTGCGGTCCGGAAGCCATGGAAATTAGTCAAGCGGGTAGGGATCAAGCTTCTGATGTAGCCTCGTGGAGAGGAAAAGGTATATCCCTAGAGTGTCCTAGCACGGGTAATTGTAGACAACTAGGTAGGGAAACTCCTTATGTGGAAGATTATGCCGAGGCTAGTATGAGGAGTCCTAGCACGGGGACTTATAGGCAACCAGTAAGCGTTACACCTGTTGTGCAAAATATGCCTGATATTGCCGAGTCAAGTATGAGGAGACAACAAACCGTGATTGAACCTGGATTTGTGACCGTGACTAGTGAGATGACTAACATTTCCCACCCCTCGATGCGTAGGTATGATATAGGGAGGGGGTCAGGGGGTAATTGGACTGATTTTTCAAGGAGATTAATTGCGGATGATGATTTACTTGCGGAATACTTGAGTGATCTTGTTGCTCCCGAGAGGTAATTTGTTGTAAAGATTAATTGTGAATGTATATCTTTTTATACTTTTAAACTTGTATATGTAAGTGAAATTGTTTTTTTTTGTTTCTTAGTGAGGTTATTATAAAGTACCAGAAGTACAACATAGCTAGGCGGGAAATAAGGGAATTGTTGGAACCAGGCGTTTTTGTATCCGCCGATGTGAGAATATTTATTTGGTTATTTTTTTGATTTTGTTATATTTGGTACTTTAAATTGTGGTGTGTTTCTTGATTAGGTGATTGACTTGATGTCGAAGTCATTATGCCATACAGAGAGGTTTGTGGACCCGCGTTGCCGAAGGTGGTTCATGCCTACCTACTTTGCGGTAATTTTATATATATTTGTGAATTGTTTAGGTGTCAAGTGTTATTATACCTACGGTTAGTAACTAACCGTATACATTTATTTTGGTTTAGACCCATCTACTTGGTGCTGTAAAAACACCAATAGACTTAACCAACATGTACTATGGTCCGGAAGGGTTTACGGGTACTGTTGAAGAAGTACAGCAGGTACTTTATTATTCTTTTGTCATATTTGTATTTTCTATGTCGATTGTAGTAGTATAATTAGAATTTGCCCGTTATTGCGTAGATATATATTCCAATTAACAATGGGGAGGGCCATTGGTATTTGATTGTTGTTGATTTCCGCAAAAATGAATTGTGCTTCTGTGACACCTTGTTGCCTCGAAATGAACCTTCTCCAGGCTTTCTTGCCCAATTTTTTAGAGTGGTAAGTTTGAAAATATATTTTAAATTAAGGTTATATGTGATTGGAATTTGTAATGAAGTTAATATTATTATTTGTTTCGTAGATTGATCGGCTACAATTATGGTTGGATTATCTTGCACCAACACACCACCAAGTACCGAGGTTGCTCAACTTGTCTTTAAAGTACCCGGATTGGGTCCCACAACAATGCGATACTAATGATTGTGCGATCCATGTTTGTTTGATGATGAGGTACAAGGGGCTTCTTATATCGTGGACTAGGGATCAATCCCGTACTAAACGGTTGGAGTTGGCAATGGATCTCTTCCGGTCCGATTGCAATGAACTAAAGTATTATATCAATGAAATGTAGGAGGTGGATGGGGTTATGTTTTGTGTTAACTAATGTGTAGTTACGAATTCTTGTTTAAGTAGTTAATTTATTTTGGAAATTGGGTGTGTATGCACTTTTGGACTACTTGTATTGCATGAACCCTTCTTTTGGACAAGTATGAAACTGTTGGTCAACTTGTATTTTGCACTTGGGACAGGTTGTATTCAACAGACAGTTATTGCCTCTAGTGTGTCGTTATATCCCCTCTGGCTCCTAATTGCATGGTAACGCATATCTTTCCACTTGGCATTTAAAAATCCCACCTTCGCCACCTCCCTTTCAGTGGAGGTGAATTCAGATAAGCACTTGTCACGGTGGTTGATACTGCTTTGCGGGGTCCACCGATACCTAATACAAGTCCTTGGGATCTCCCTTACACCTTCCACTTTCATCACGTAAAGAATATGGCGACATGGTATACCATGGGTCTCATATAATAAGCATTCACATTCGATAATCGTCCTAGAAGCAATGTTTGAAAACGAGACAAGTCGTGCCATACTATCTTTTTTGTGCGACTCTACGAGGTATGTCCGAGTACCGAAACACTCTGTATAATGACGATGAAGGCAAGCACCCTGATACCCTATCTCTTTTCTTATCTTCATAAAAATATCACGAGTGAACTCCTTTGCAGCGTGCATCTCGATATCCTCTAGTAGCGTGGTCGGCACTGGGCTAGTATAGTTTGTGAGGTACTCTGCTTGATTAGCCTTGTCCCTTATAGTAATCATACCGAACAAGAATGATTTGACCAGTTCGATAAACTTAACACGTGTGTTTAAAAACCTATTCACATAAGCATTTATGCCTTCGCAACGTTGTGTACTCTTCACAAATCCGTAAAACTTACCCCTAAGGTAGGCCTCGGCCCACATTTCCCGTTTTTCGTACGTTTCCTTGATCCACTTGTCTTCCTGTAGTCCATGCTTTGTCACCATATTCAACCACGCTGTTTCCCACAATTCCACGCTTACCGGTAGTGACCTAATGGACTTAAAAATGGCCCCAAACCCATCAATCTTGACGTTTGTTACAGCATTGCGGTTTAGATGCCAACTACATAATCTATGCCCTGCGTGGGGGAAAACAGCCTCTATTGCCACGTGCATTGCCCGGTCCCCATCCGTAACAACGGATATCGGTTTCTTGCCGTTCATTACCTCCATTAAGGTTTCGAGCACCCACACGTACGCCTCCGCTGTCTCGTTCTTCACCAGAGCCACCCCAAATATACATGTCTTGCGGTGGTTATTCACACCAGCAAGCAACACAAGAGGAAAACGATAGGCATTGGTCCTGTACGTTGCGTCGAATATTAGGACATCTCCGTACACCGCATATTCTAACCTAGACCTCCCATCGCAGAAAAAAAGCCTTTCAAGACAATTATCGTCGTCCACCTTATATCTGCTCGCAAATAACGGATCATTCGCGCACCTACCTTCCAGGTACGCCAGTGCGACATTAACATCACCCTCGCTTATCTCGTCAGTCCGTATCCTATCAAGTACGTTGTACAAATCCTTCCTCATGAACCCGATATCTTTGTAAGATCCTTTCTCTTTCAAAAACACGTCCATGATCTTACTCGTACGGACTCCAGCCTCACGCATGGACAATGCTTGATCAAGACTCCCTTCGTCGACTTTCCTATGGGAACGTAGAAGATGTGTTTTGGACTCAGGAGTTAAAGGGTGGTTGTGCTCGCCTTCAAATTGCACAACATCGTAACATTGAGTTTCACGGTTGTACTTAACACGAAGCCTAGCCTTACAGTTGCATCTCGTCTCTGCCCTGTGGTCTCTAACCCTATCTTTCATTTGTAAGTATTGCTTCTGTCTAGTTCCGGCACACGAACACACAAATAGCCTAGCAACCACCATATCATCTCCCCTACCACCCTTCTCCAACCGATCCTTCCGAACGCTAAACCCAACCGCACGAGCATACATGTTATAAAACATATACGCTTCGTCCTCACTTGCAAACCGCAACTGAATGAATTCATTTAGAGTCAAATTACGTAGGGACTCGTCGTCCCCGAGATTTTCTTGACCTAAGAAATTAAATATCACAATAAAATAAAATGCATATTTATACAACAACTTTACTCCTACATATACTACTCCTACGTATACAATATAAAACTATTAGATATAATATACTATAAAATTAGATATATTTCTTCCATTTTCACACACTATAAATAGATTAATAACTAAGCTTCGTAATTAGATTATTACTTTTTTTTTAATTTCGTATTTATATTACCTTATTGTTTCCTAAATTCGTAATTACTAAATTCTAGATCTTTAGTTTACTAATTACAATATATATTATTTACTACATAACCCATGAAATTAAAATAACATCACTATAATTTATATCTAACTATAATATTCGTTATCTACCCAAATATCCATACCCACTCATGTCTAATCAATATATCCTACCCCCTAACCCTTAACCACAACCGATTTAACCCATAAAATATCCTTAATCCTAAAATATTGTTCTTACCCTAAACCTTAATACAATAAACATAGTAAAAGATGTATACACATCACCCATACTCAATATTCATATCCGAAACACTAACTAGTTGTTCTAACCTTTACAAAGTGGTATAATCCACCTATACTACATAAAATAACCCTTTACTAAGAATAAATTGACAATAACCCTACCTATACAACATATACGAAATAATAACATCACATTATCAAGAAATAAATATGCAATAAAGTAACTAACCATTTGACGACATAATCTTCAATCGAGTATCACCCGAACCACGAACTCCCGGCTATATCTTTCTACGTAACTACTCCGGTTACTTCTTACTTCTTCATCCAAACCACTACATACCATTCTATTTATAGAACTTGAGAATCCACCATCCTTAATCACAACCACATTGGTTGTTGAATTACCATTACACCATAGCCTTAACTACCACCTACCATCCCAACCATATCTATCGTGTCACCATTAATACAATCGACTTGGTGCTAAATGGTATATCTACAACACTAAAACGTGAATTCACTATAAACACTCGGTGTTTGCATGAAAAAACAACTTACGAGGGGCAAAAAACCCGGAAAAAAGAAAAAAACACGAGTATCTTAATCAAACGATAATTATGCCTACCAAAAACAATTCACTAACAAGTAATTACACTACACTCTAATTAAATCGAAACTACCAATGCATGACACGTGTCCAAAATAGCCATCATCACAAAAGACAAAACACAATTTAACAACTAAAAATTAACCTTACAACAAACAATTCAAGAACGAAAAATTACCCTATACTTAAATAAATAAAACTCCATCTTCAATAGTTAGTGGATGCCAACTTGCATGGAGTTGACCTCTCAATTAATTAATCCGGATAAACCCCAGCTTGACATGTGGCACTTGAACCCTTTACCACCTTCTTCTACGTGAGACAAATTGGAACGAAATATACCACATGCATGGATTCGTAACGATAATGTGACCTACACAAACAATTCGGCTATTACTTTATCAATTAAAGAAAAGAAAATCGACACTATTCATTGAATGACTACACATAAAAAGCTACTTTATAGGGTTACTATTCATTGAATGACACGTTATCATTACCTACTTGAGGGCATTAAGGTAAAACCACACTCTATTATTATATTCATTTTTTTCAGATCTCTTCACACGCTGACACGTGGACATTTCCCCTCCACGTGTCCTAATCCTATTCATGCGCATGTACATCATTTGTATGGCAGAAAAATCCCTGGTTAAATGGACATAAGAATAATTCTTTTGGTCAACCCCTTGAATTGACAGCAATTTGCTCTTCAAAAATTTTTTCGATACAAATGAACAGCTACCGTTAAAAACCTTTTTCCTTTTTTTTCTTTCCGCATCTAATGCTGATGAAAAAATCTGGAAAAGTATTATCAACTACATGTTCAATAAAATTAAAAGAAATAAATCACAGTGACCATCACTATAATTATTTCTATCGGCTTTGATTACAACAGTGAATCAGTGATTAAAGAAACAATTTTGTGATCAAATCTATACATCTCCTTGTATCTATTATAATCAAATTATATAATTTTAGTAGCAATATTGTATTATAATCAAATTATAATATTTCCAACAAAATTATATCTCATATAATTTCAAGCTAATATAAAAACTAAATTTTCATATAAACCCTAAACACAAAATTTAAATATTATCAAATAATACCAGGTTTAAATTCATAAATCGCAACAATTGGCTCTGATACCAATTGAAGGAATGCAATAACGATTATATCACATATAATACAGCGGAAAATAGAAATTGCAATCCTAATAGATAACCTAGTTGCGATTTAAGAATTTAAAACAAAGTATAATAACGATTACATACCTTAAGCCCGTTGTGTGAGAATCGAATTGTCAAATTCTAGCTTCAAAGATTTGAAGCCTCCACGCTTTGCACACCGAGTTTGATTTTGCTTTCAGAACCTTTCTGATTTGGAGAGAGACCTTCTATCTACTGTGTTTTCCAAGAGAGAAAAACTGAAAAAGAGTTACATGTATATATTGATTTCTCATTATACATATATTAACTCTTGAAGGAAAAATGAAAAGTCAAGAAGTGGAAAAGCCAAAAGCCAGAACGTATAATGAAAACTAATTATCTTAATAATTTGGTCCACTACCCACTTTTGAAGTGGACTTGGACATTTTACATTATACAAAAAAACTTGACTAGCCTAGCGGTTAGTGACATATTTCACACTACTAGATGTCCATGGTTCGATCCACGAACCTATGACCTTTTTCCCTTTTTTTTCTCTTTTTCCTTAGATCGGTCTTATATTAGAATATAAATTTGTGCTAGCAAATCAATATACCAATATTCCAAATATATAATTAATTGATATTTATTATCTGATAATAAAATAAATTAACGACATGAAGCAAGATCAATACACTCGTTAGTGTGCGACTACGTGGGTTCATCGTTAAACCGGTAGTAGTTAACTTAGTTATCTACTAATCGAGGTTGGCGTCTAACAACACTCCCCAACGACCGGATAACGTGAAGTAACTCTGTACAAAGAACCCGGTAAAGGATTATACACGTAATCCCTCTATCTTTACAGCTCCGGATCATCCTGGGATATGGTATATCTGTCAAATCCCATTAGAAAATCAACTACGTTACATGTCGATTATCAACGATTGACGAATGACCTAAGAAACTCCTTTCTTCATTCATTCCATCACCTTGGCCAAGGATTTGATACAATCGTTATAATCTTATGACATCGTAGAGCTCAAACTCTTTACCTAGAGTTGATAGATTCCATCTTGACTCATCCCTAGGAGGATATATACTTAGTTGCGTCCAATATCCTTTCGACTAGCATTATGACACACTAGTAGTCCAGTATCAAAACACAACAAGCACATATACAACTATAGTGATGATCTCAGGTCAAAGGATTACAAGCATTTAAGTCCTTATAGAGATTAACCCACTTGACAGTTCAAGGTAATTAACCATTAGGAATCTCTAGCTTTAGTCGGTTCGATAATCACATCTCTATGTGCATTATCTATGCACCTAACTCGGTAAACGAGAACAACCGATATTTATCCAATAAATACTTGTTAGATACATATTAATCTAACCGGATCATCGAGGTCCTAACTCGATGATCCTACGATTAAGAACAAGATTAGATTAAGTCCTAAGAGCTAGATTCTCATTATCATAACACCTTATGATATCTAGTTCGTAACTTAATCAAGGATTTGCCTTTATATTATGTAGATGAATACCATAATCATAAAAGTTTGCCATAGATTCAAGGAAACAATTTCTTTAATCAATACTGTAGTGATAACTATTATCGTGTACAGTAAACACTTGTGTTCAATTCATTACTAGACGATCGGGGCTAGGGCATAAATCCAACATGGTACACGGTAATGGATTTGAGTAAGAGTAGAATATGGTAAGGAATAAAATTACCTTAGTAAGTATTTTATCTTGATTGATATATCATAAAAATATAGTTAAGAAAGTATAAAACTAATAGCCTAAAGATTAAGAGAAATCACAAAATATTATTATTTACAAAAAAATAAAATCTATGTCTCCTCTAAAATCTTAATTAAAATGTTTTTACCCAAAGTTGCATATTTTAATAGTGTGATGTTCTTGTATCGTTCTTTTGATTTTAATTTCATAAAATACTCCCTTGCAATATTTACTATGTATTTATATTTATTTTCGAACATTGTTAGATTATTCCGTATAATATATATATATATATATATATATATATTTGTAAGAGGAAACATTGACAAATTTTAAAAATAAAATTATATTGCACGTGAAATATAGATTAGTGATAATAAAATATCCCTTCAATTCATATAATTTCAAAATTAAAAAAATGACGTTGTTGTAATTGTTTTTCAAGACGTATAGCAGTAAAAGTGAAGAAGAAAATATTTATTTGACAAAATTTTAACATTATTAATAAATTAGTTAATAAGATCTTATTTCTAACATAAAAGGAATGAGCTAATACCATGGGAATAGATGGAAATGATATTTCCTTATTTATGAGATTTTGTTTCCTTTGATAATCAAAACCCCACACCTTTCAACTTGTACCAATTATATGAATACAAATCCATAAAGATTAGCATTTCATTCCTAATACCATTACTGCGTACCTTTTACGGTTATTGACAAAAAGAGAATTTATTATTATATTGTAAAGATATTATCAAGATTTAGTCTAAAAAAAGATAATTTTTTCTTTTAGTAGAAACCAAAATTAAATATATTGAAATATAAATTCCACAAGATTGACCTATCAAATTCTGAATAGAAAAATAACATACTAACAAAACGTAAATAGTTATAAAATTACCACCTTAATCACCAAATGACATGTATACCTAATTGGCATGCTAATTGGACATGTTTTTTTAATTGTTTTATATTTTTTTTTGAATCTACAATCATATTTGTTTCATTTCTTATCTTAGAAAGGTAAAATATGTATAAGATCATATCGTTGCTTATAATAGTAAATAATAGGATAATTGAAACTTATGAGACAAAAAGATAGCAAAAATATAAATAAGAGATAAATGAGAGATTTTTATGGGATGATTGGAAGATTCAAGAGACTTAACTGAACACTGACATAACCTAGATCTATTGAGAGTGTAGACAATTTTCGCTCTACAACGATGACAACTGTTTTTCATAAACTAGTCTAGATTTACTTTCCATAACTTTGTAGATTTTCATCCTCTTATAGGTAGAATTTTTGTTTCTGGAAAGATAGTCTAAGACCTCAAGGCTATATATTATACAACAGAATGTTACCCAAATAGTGTCTCACCATATTGAACCAACCGATAAAGTTATCACAACAATAAGATAATATATCCAAGCACCACACTAAGGGCCTCATTCACAAATATAAGCCAACAAACATGATATCCAAGACTTACAGTGAAGAAAGCATGATTCCTAGAAAATAAATAATAGGGGTTTTAATCCAAGAAAACACTTGATATTGAAAATTATTCCAATAACATCCACCATCAATGATATCATTGGAAAACACCAAGCAAACCAAGTAGTGCCATCATATCATATTAAACTAGACCGCACCCAACTTCCAGTTCTAGCTAAACAATATCTAACCTACAAAATTAAATCTAGCTAACCATAACTTATAAAAGCTATCATACTTGGTTATAGTTTGAAACACATCGCCTCCAACGAACCTCTAGTTACGTGCATTCACTATCATCACCAACCACATATTTATCAAATGTTAAGCCAAATAAACAAAGCCAAAACAAAGGAAAATACGACCAAGGCAAAAGTATCAACAATCAATAAATCCCTACAATGCCCTTGTGATGACTAGAATACGAGAAATACATCAAAAGATAGAAATATGAAAAAATGGGTTTAACTATATTGGTGTAGAGGGAAGAAACAAAGGTAAAAGAAGTAAGAGTCAGTTTTTATATGCATTCTCTTATTGATGGATAAAAAGTTACCGAGATAACAATATTTTCATAAATCTAATGAGAAGTTGACAGAGTTGGTTACATTTTTCGATGTTGATCCATGAAATAGCTTGCAAGAATCTCACAACCACATAATATTGTTTTGGTAAGTTTTTTTTGTATTTTTCTTTTCCATTTTCTTCACATTTTGTGGTCGTAATTTAAAATCACATTCATACCAAATAATACATGTTCCAATGAAAAATGTCATTCATTGCATTTTTCAACACTTTCTAACTCTCTAATATTCCAAAATTTCATATGTTTTATCTATTTTCATATTCATTTGTCACACCTTAATGTAATTATACTCTTATTTTATTGACTGACTGAAAGTTGTTGAGAATGGATAATATTGTTGGTGTTAATGCAACAAATATTTTGACATAAATTTTAGAATAACGCATTTTATTTTTTAAAATTTTTGGTAAGTTTTTAGTGTATTTTCTTATCACAACAAGTTTCCATTTCATTGATTAATCTCTAAAAAAAAAAATTTGAACTAATTTATAAGTTCATAAACATTACAATGAAAAAACCTTGTCTCATTTCGACCTATAAAATATAAAATATCACACAGTATCCCAATAAGCCTAACTGGTTATCTAATACAAACAAACTCTTATCATTTCACTATCATTAAAACCATAAATCTACTAGGTAACTCTTATATGTCTATTCATTTTTCAATTCTCCATTATACTTAACTTCATCTTCTTTATAAGATCTCTAAACTTCAAGCAATTTTTTTAAACTAAGCTCAATATCCATGGAAATTTCTTCGTCATATAGTATTTTAGAAACATAAAACCTTCAATTTAGTTCTCACCTTTTTTCATATATGAAAGAAGCTTGAAATATATGATGGGTCTGAGAGGTGACACTTTTACCTCGATGGTGAGTTGTAGCCATTCCACAAAAAGCTTAAGAATGTATTGATAGTGTTGTATCTCAGATTTCTCTAGAACTTTTCTCCTAATCATAAGGTAAATAAAGAATCACCAAATAAATGCTCCAAATCCTCATAATTATGTTACGTCAAATTACGACATTCCAATAGAAGTTATGACAAATGTTAGTAATTTGATCTCACACCTTATACACCCTAGTACATGTTACACCGTGTTGGGAGCATCCCCGAAGAGCGGGGGATTTCGTGACATTTCTGATTGACTTTCTTGTATTTCTAATAAGTTGTTTTATAGTTGGCATGTTGAATCGTATACATAATGAATGAGCTGTTTTAGATTGATAGCAGGAAAATAAATAGCCAAAAATATATAACTCCTTGTAATATCGATCTAATAAGCTCCAATACCCCCTGAAAAAGATAACATTGGTGAATTCCACTATCTAACATACCCACTCAATTTATCCAGAAGCGGTTCATAATACCTAGACAATATGAGGCCCTAAGCGAAGCCCGTATATTAAAAATGCATCTTTCACTTCTTAAACAAGAGATATCATCAATTAAAGGAATCATATACTTTCTAATGTCCGACTTCATTGTTCAAATTTCAATATCCAAATTCATTAGAGGTTTTAGTATTATAAAATATGATAACAAATAGCAATTTTTTTTTCTTAAACCAAAATGAATTCCTGTCGAATATAAACAACCCCTAAAGTATTTGGAAAAATAAAAATATTGAATGGAAGAAAGAAATAAAGATTCGAATATAAACAAACCCTAAAGTATTTGTAAAATTAAAAATACCGAATGGAAGAAAAAAACAGATATGTGAAGATTAGTTAAGGAGTATGGCTTAAGAAATGGTTGGTCATCATACCAGCATAATACATGTATGAGAAATGACAATATAACTTGTACAATAGTTATATAACACCATGATATTTTCTATTATTAGATAGATCGGTATCATAGAAGACTTTAGAAAATTATTTAATGGCTTGTTTATCATGTATTTTTGCTCTATCATATCATTTTATGCCTTTCTTACTCAACCCCACCTGATTCTTTTAATTTTATATATGGAAGATTATGAGAAGCCTAGCAGAATCTAACCCTCTGGTTATGAACTCATCCACGGGCATCACATTTTGATACATACAAAAGTTTGGTCAAGGGGATCTGTGTCGATCACTTTTAAAAACACATCTTATTTCTACACTCTGTATAGGGTATGATAGTATGTTTTCTTTATTTCTCTACAAGCTTTAATGTAAGACAACACATAAAATAATGAATAATATATACGATCATAGTACATCACAATGTGCCAAATTGTATTTTAGTTTAACCAGACAATTGACAAACATAAAAATAAACACAAACTCAAACTCACACACAACACCTTTAGTTTATACATTTAAATTTCAAAAGTCTAACCATTGTAAATTTTAAGTCGTTAGGTTTAACTCTACATTTGCATCATATTGCTCCAAGATTTTCTTCCCCCTCAAATGGATCAGAAGCAAGCAAATATTCCAATAGTGCATCCTCATCGTGCTACAAAGTGGACAAAAACAAGGAAAATGCATCAGCTTTGTTGCAATAATAAATAACTTAATAAGATACATCGAAGAAACCAATCATAAATAATACCTCGGAAGTAGACTGAACAACGGTATTGTCATGAGATGTGCCAACCCCATTTCCATAGTTATTAACATCAGTTAAACAAGCCCGCCCTTGCTGCTTTCACAATACAATGAGGTAAGAGTTTTATTTAGTCTTATGCTAATAATGTTTATGATGTAACTAAAATCATGCAAAATTGGGATGTGATATGTGGACTTACCTGGTTAAGATCCTCATTAAACCACTGGAAATAATTATTCATATGATCCCCTATGTTTGGAAAACTAGATTTGATACCCCCTTCACCTCCAGTGTCCTGAAGAAAATTTCAGGATATTAAGTTTTGGAAGTAATTCAAGGATTATTTACTTATCAAATAAATTTAGTTTAATTGTGACACATATATACCTGGAGTTGAAATGGATTTTCAAGTTGATTGAAGACTGTATTAGTTGAATCATCTAATGAAAATTGTTGTGGAGTGAATATGTTGTCAGATGCAGGGATTGGATGTATAGGGGGCTGAGTTCCTTGTAGATTCCCAAAAGTTGGGGGCACGGACAATCCTGTTCCTGGATTGTTGCTAGAAAAAGTGGGGGTTGAGTAGTGATTAACACCACCACCACCAAACCCACCAAGTGAAACACCTTGAGCCAAGTGATTAGTATCTTGTAAATTATTGATCCATCTATTTATACCGTCAAAAGAGGACGATGCATTGGAAACTTGATACTCCTTCTGAACAAGCGGTTTAGTGTTAGCAAGTTGAAAACCAATATTAGATGGGGTAAAGTTTGGATTAGTAGTTCTTTCGAGGCCTGAAGCATAATTAAGTGTATGAGCTTTATTGACATCGGTAGTATTACTCACACCACCCAATGATGCTACTGGTGTTGGTGTTTCAGTTAAGTATTTCTCAAGTAAATGACTTCTAATATTTGTTAAATCATTTGAAATCCCTCCATCAAATACTAAACCCCCTTGAATATTGTTTGGTTCCCTTTGGATTCCAATTTGAGAAAGAAGATTGGGTTTCCATGTATTATTAGTGTTTCTTAACATACTGGACGGACTAAAACCCTCTTGTCTGAAGAAGGGATTGCTTGACAAACCTTTCACATCATTCCCCCCTATATTTCCATGGAGTGCTCTTGTTAGAGCTAGATTCCCCTTACCTTGTTGGGTAAATGGGGAAAATTTATTGATCATAAACATACTATTATTTCCAGATCCGTAGTTTAATTGAAACGCCCTATTTGCTAGGCTACTCTCACTAGGAGACGTTATCATGTGGCTCGAGTCCGATACTCTTTTCAAGAAAAGACGATACTTCTGCAAATTCACCACCAAAAGTTAAGGAATAATGAATCAATATAAAAAATTTGAATACATGAAACCACACCTGAAGATGACTAGCCACATTATCTCTAGTTAGCCCCGGGACTTGCATGAGTTCCAGAATTTTATTTGGGACAGATCCTACATAATTATTCATTATAATCACACATCTAACACGTCAAAAAATCTATTACAAGGATGAAGACTTACGGTGAAGACCGAGGGCACTAATAGCTTCCAGGAACTTGTTATGAAGTGCATTTGTCCAAACAACCTTAGCCTTTTTCGACACATTTATATTAACATCTTGATCCTCTTCCTTCTTATCACCATAATATTCAGTCAATGCCCTTTTAGAATTCCTTTTTGTTTGCACCTCAGGGGAATTTTCCTTTTCCTGAGTAGTCTCGGTTCCTTCAACAATGAAAGCTTTAGTGTTCTTTTTCATATCCACATATTGCCATAAGTCTCTTACATCTTTAGTTGAGACTGGTTTGGTGATGAAAAAGGCAGCTCCTGTCTCTAAACCCTTTAACATAACATCTTTTCCATCATCAGCAGACATCACTGCATTTCAAAAAATAAAATCATATGCTTCATACATTTGAAAAGGCTAAACATACAATAGTTGTAAATGTCTATAGAAAAAAGATCATAAATTATGGAATACTCACGAACAACTGGTAGATTAAACTCTTCAGTTATTGCCTGTTGTAACTCAAATCCATTCATATAAGGCATATGAACATCAGTCACAACCAAATCGAACAAATTCCCATTGATTCGAAGCATGTACAATGCATCGATTGGATTCTTCACTGTTACCACTGAAAAATTACATCAAGTAAATATTAAGGTTACAAGTAAACATTTACATAACCATCTAAGACCATAACATATATTTTTACTACTCTCAATTGCATAACTTGATACCTTAACTTATAGATCTCAAATAGAATTAAGAAATCATAGGACATGAAAACTATATCATTTTTTAATAATAATTATATAACATCTAAAGTTATATCATCCAATATACCACTCGTGATATGATAAAGTTTGATTTGAAATATTGTTTTTACTAATTTATTTATTTTTTTAATCTAATTTCTAATTTACTTTTAACAAATTCAACGTGGAGCATATTTATCATTTTTTTATGTAAAAAAAATGTACCTTGATATTTGCATTTTTTGAGAATTGCAGCAATAACGGAAAGGCAAGTAGTATCGTCATCCACAACTAAAATATTGATAGTATCGAGAGGTTTGGTGCTTCGAGAAGAGTTGCTCAATGTAATAATCTCATCCTCCATGTTTGTGATAAGCGAAAATGAACAAAGAATGAGCTTAAAGAGAGATAGGTGGGGGTGAGACAGAGAGTTACGAAAAAAGATGGTGAAACAAGTATCTCATATGTAATATGTTTATATAACTTTAATGTTGTGGATAAAAAGCAAGACAACTTTATATCTCTACCCTTTTTACTTTTCTCTCACTCTCAATCTTATTTATTTTTTTGAACTCGGAAATTGTGTAAGCATCGTTGAATAAAACTTATTTATGAAGAATATCTAGCTCAAAAACTACAATAATTGAAAGGTTAACGGTAAAATTCCTTGTTGAGAGGATCCTACAAATTAAATAATATTATTTTATTCTTATATTAAAATATTACCAGTAAATAAATTATAGCATATTTTTTATTTCTTATACATTTCTAATATTAGACTCAATACAATGTTAACATGCTAAAATAGGCACATAGGCACCCCATTTTGATGAGAGGCTTATAAATTATACTAAAATAATTGTCTAATTAAACCGAGATATTCTAATTTTACGATCTTATGTTGTTATTTATTTAACTTCTTACTTTGAAATATAACTAGAATTTATGATTACACAATCTTATTGTTCATATTTGAAGTGTAATGTGCCTTACATAGCGTGACTTAAGAAGTAGAAAACTAATTTACATTCCCACGTATTGTAAAACAAATTTGATCATTATTTCAGGAATAGAACTAAATCATCACTAAATATTTGTAAAACTATTGATTCTAATCATAACATGTCATTTTCTATACTAATTTGATTAGATTTGTTTTAGGTGAATTTGAAAGATAAAAAAAGTAAAGAAATAAGAAATAGAGATCTAACAAAAAAGAGGAAATGGATATTTAGTGATAAAACAAAACAAACATTAATAATAATTGAGCAATAATAGATGTCATCCTTTTTCACGTCATCCATTTATCGCTCTTCTATATATATGATTTGATTTACTTAAAAAGAAGATAAGAACACATTAAGTAAGATAGAGAAATCAAATCATTGGTCCATATAAGCGTACACCTAGGAGGTGTTAAAAGGGTGATACAAAAATGATGATGTTTATCATTACTCTTAATAATTATCGGTTGAAATAAAGTTTTGGTAATAAATCTTGAAAAATCATATATTGTCTTAGAATTCTAAAAAATATTAAAAAGACTATTTTGTTGCACAAATTTTAACAAATTTCTATATTAGTCCAATAGCGTTCTAGATGATACTCTTTCCGCCCATAAAAGATTGTCACATTTTTTTTCACACAAACTAAGAAAAGTAATGATTACTTTATATGTTTACTAATATACCCTTTATAAAATGACTAGAAATCTTGAATACTTATTGAAAATATAAATTTAAATATTTAAATAGAGGTAAAAATGGTATAAAGAATAAAAAGGTGTCTTGATTTTCTAATTGAATAAACTTTTTGTACGCAACTATTTATATAAATAGTGACAACTTTTTGTGGACGGAGATAGTACTATATTAACCTAAACATTTGTATCACTTTTTTTTTTCTTTCTGGTTTTGGAAATTCAATATTTATCCATAAATAATGATCATTCAAGTTAAACAAAATATAACTTTTTTTAAAAAAAAAATTCTTCCATCCAATATTTTATGGTCCAGTATAATTTTTATTTAATCGTATTATGACACATACCTCATGTTATAAATGCATAATTAATCAAACGACATGTGTCTTGATATTATTATTAATGGTTGTGATGTGAATATTGTATGGAAGTCTTACCCTTTCTTTTTTGGTCATATATGTTTTTTTTCAAACCATTAATGTGAATGAGTTAAATGTGAATGAACAAGACCTCAACAGAATGCATCACATTCCACTATTCCATACAGTTGGTACATCCATAAAATAAAAGTGTGGTATTTATAATAAATGAGAGCTTATCCCATACTTCTTTATCAACTAAATGAGGTATGCACTTTCTAAGGTCTAAAAGATCAATAGGTTAATTTGAAATTCCTAATTACTATTTTGTTCATTTAAATGCCTTGTTATAAATGGATAATTTGTAAGATTACTCTAATACCCCTTCTACTACAGTAAGAACCAATTAATGCAAGGACCAATTTTCTCTCTCTATTTTGGTGTATATCCGAACTATTCATTTTACTACCTTATAGATTGATGTCTCCCTTTTTTTTCTAATTATATTTCCTTAGGAGACATAAAATTTGGTGATTATTTGACTTATTTGTTAAATTTTAAGCTTATTTGGTTATATTGCGATTTCTTCCCTTGGATTTGGATTATTTATGTTTTAGAGCTTTTATGCGTTAATTTGCTTGCTTTTAGTGTAAAGTTCTTAGGTCCATGATTTGATGGAATATAAATACAAGGAGAAGAAACGGGAATTAAAGTCTTGGTGTGAGCGTTGAAGTCAAAGGCGGGAATAGTTGATTCGAAGAAGTAATTAGTGGGCAATGAAATCTGGAATGCTGTCACAAATAACTGTTTTTGAGCATCTTAGCCACTGATTCAGCCTTGGAGCATAAAATGAGGACGCTAGATCTTGAAGTCAGGAAGATTTTCCAAGTTGAACCAAGTGATTCCGTGTCCGTACGCAAAAGTTACAGCTGTTTTAGTAACAGCTATACACCAGTTACGGGATTTCATTAAATAGTTTGGGCTTTTATTCTAATTGACCTATTCCTTCTTTTTAAAAGCCCAGTCCGTTTTTCTCACTATAAAAAGGCTTTAGACTTCAGTTTTTAGACACAATTCATTTTACAAAGGAGAGCAACGCTTGGAAAGAGTCCGAGAAGCAAAAATGAGAGAAAAGCTAAAACTGGAGAAGCAATTCTTCCAACAGCAGCAACTTCAATCCTATAATTAGGTTCTTAATTTCTTTTCTGTAATTGACAATGAATGTTCTTATTTGACCAAAGGGAAAGACCCAGAAACTGCCCTTCGTTAGTTTTTATTTCAATTATGAGCTAAACTCTTTAAGTACTTGAGAATCGCTATATGGGTTGAGCCCCAATTACTTTAACTAATGTTTTCTGATTTGGGATTTTCATAATTTAATTCGAATTGGGCAATTGAGTATTGATTATTATCGTGAGACTATTTACTATTTTTAATCTGATAAATTAGAGATAGGTTTTGTAATTAGGCTATTCACTTAAGTGGCAAAGTGATCACCTTGACGGGGGGTTTAATTACAGACATAGATAATAAATGTAAGGTAGAAATTATTGATCCTGACAGACTTAGTTAACCTTATATCCAATTGGGTAGAGAACTTGACATTCGAAGGTAGCTTATGATTGCCCTGACGGGGTTTGTAATACCCTAGAATAGCTCCTAAGTCCACCCTGACGGTGGTTAAGAGAATCTAGAATCCCAACTATTACTAATTACCAATTCGACCCTTTAAAAGAAGCATTAATTAAGTTATTTCGGCGAAACCATTGCGTGACTCAAGTACTATTCTCTTCCTTGTGTCCATCCCTTTATTTACTTATATTCATTTTCATTATTGCATTAATTTAATATTTAATTTCTTACGTCTTTAGTTATAATCAAAACCCAAACAAATATATTATTCATTTACTTTTCTTGTCATTCAAACAACTATTTCCATTTACTGCATAACACTTTAGTCTTATCCAATCCATCCCTGAGATCGAATTCCCATTTACCGGATATTACTTGGACGGCCCGTACACTTGCGGTACGTGTCTTGCCTTTTTAGGTGTGTTATTTTAGAACACATCAGGAGACACCATAGATCCCTATAGATATGTGGGTTTATACCCACATTCCTTTTTTTATAATTACATTATAGGTCCATGCAGGTTTGTGGGTTTATATCCACTGCCCAGTAGATTTTTTGTTCACGATAATATGTTTCTTTTCAATGTCCATGTGTTGGCCAATAGAACAAGTTGTGCAATGATGGATATATACCAAAAATGCTCATCTTTTCACAATTGCAGTATATGAGCCCATAGGTGTGTGGGGTTATACCCCCTGTCTAGTGGATTTACAATTGCATTATAAGTTTGGTTTCTTACATAAAAGTAAGAACATCAATTAGAACCAATAAAAATGGAACTTATTAAAATACACATAAATCCCTCCTATATATATGGGTACATACCTAACCCACCACAAGTCCACAACACATACACCACAGTACATACCCACTTGTACAAATGATTGACAAATCACCACTGGATCCAAACCTACTGGATAAACCAAAAAACCCTAGTAATGGAAAATGAAAGTTCATATCTGATGAGAAGCAACAACACTTGATGCAGTTTAATGAGAAATTAAAAACTCGGAAATCTCTGATGGGATTCGTAAAAAGTAATTAAAAAGAAATTTACGGGTTCTTACTTCTTATCGGAAAATATAGATTCTTGGACCTGCAAAAGTTTAAACTCCACAATGGAGATTAATTATCCTCCCCGGATAATGACTACATAAGTTCTTATTTTGGTTTTTTTTTTTATGTATGGGTGTCCGGGCCACCTTCCGCGCACCACGACTATTCCCATCGGAAATATACACGCCTCCTCATGCATACTCCCACTTAATCAGAACTAGGTAACCCATGTTAAGGGAGGGGACTCGAACCTTGCACCCCTTTCTTACCCCCTTAAAGGGCGCAAGAAATAACAAGGCCGAGGGGATTTGAACCATGTACCTCCTAGATGAGAGACAAGGTACTGGCTATTGAGCTAGTCCCAATGGTTTTTTATTTTGGGTTTTGTTTTGATGGGTTGTGGATTGTGTTGTATAAGCTTATCCCAATAGAGAGAGAGAGAGAGAGAGAGAGAGAGAGAGATTAATATATTATCTCATTACAAATATGGAGATATCAAGACCCCCAACTCAAAGTTGTGTCGTCCCGACACAATAAGAACATAGGAAAGTCTCTAAATATAATGTCTAAGTCAAGTTAAGCGTAAAGGGAAAAAGATAGAAGAATGTGATTATTAATCCCAAATCAACTACTTAGAAAATTTCATGTAATAATATATACAAACTAAATCATCTATATACACTTATCATACAAACAATCAACACGATTTAAATTTAAGATCAGATTAGCTTTGCAATGCATGAAGGATAGGTCTTTCACTTAGTTTGATAAGGAGGCTATAGATTATTCATCGATCCTAACTAGTATCCAATACTCCATCTAACTACTCTATACTGGTTCGATCGATCCTAGATCACATAATCAAGAATCATAAGGTCTTTAACGTTGTAATGTTAGGCTTACGGATGGTATGATCGTATATTTGGATAATGTCGAGTGAGTTTTTGCTCTCTCCTCACTGTCCATCAACGAATCGCCCTAGAGTTTGAGTTACTCCAAATAATGTTTTCACTCAACCCAAGATTTGATACACTAATTAGCAACACGGCTTCATTTAGAACTCTTAAGGTAGTTCTCCCTAATAACCCAATACAAAGCATCAAGATGATCACATAAGAAATTCCACTTTGCCGGTCCAGTTCATATAATCATTTCATATTCTTTTCTTTTGTAAGTTGGCTATGACTCTCTTTTTTATATGATATGTCATGCTACTTCTTTTCAGCATATTTCTTTTTTTCTTCAATACTTTTTTCTTTTTCTTTTACCCTGACAAAAGGTTACAAATATAAAATAGTGAATCATCATCAAGAGCACAATTACATAAGCTCGAAAATACCCAACCCAATAATGTTCCCCATATAGCAAACTGGTGGTGGTTAGGGTGTGATAAAATAACTATATAAATATTAAAAGAACTAAACACCCTAGCCTACTACGTTACTTACTGCAAGTATCACAGATCGTATGCAAGTTTAATTGATAAGTAGAATTCGTTAGCAAGGACTACGAAAGTTAGCTAGGACTAATGCAAATATAAAGTGCAAGTAAAAGAAGTTAGAGGAATAATACGCTAAAAGACTCCAAAATATTTGTTTGGTTTTATGACTCTAAACAATTAACTTAATAAAATACAGACATTAAAATAAATAGAAAGAAAAAAGGTAGTATGAGAGTTTAGCGCGAGACATAGTAAGTAATCCCCACTAGCCTTGTTCAATGACCTATTTATGTAAGAGAGAATTGTGTGATATGCAATAGCCATGATTCTATATTCCTCCTAACCCCCTTCAGGGTGGACTTAGGCGGCGACCTAAGAATTACCACGGGACTTGGGAAAGGGGAGCCTGCGCAATGATCGATGGTTAATCTCTAGTTAGCCAAGCCCGTTAGGATCACTACCGCACACTTAATGTTTATGTGGTGTTTCAATTATTAGACGCCTCCTCCGGGTGAACATCTAACTACTATGGTAATCCTATGCATTTGCGACCGCAAGAACTACAGACAATACATCAAAGCACATAAAAACAAAGATAACACTACTAATTTCTATTAAATGTAAAAAGGACATCCTAAATTAAAATATATATATATATATATATAACAAGTCTAGGGTTCATACCCTTATTCTAATCTCAAGATAAATAGAATTAATTCATACTATAGAAAGAAAGAAAATAAGTTACAAGGGTGGAGGGTAGTAATGGCATGAATAGCTTCCAACTCCTTCTTGTCTTCTTGTCTTCTTGTCTTCTTGTCTTCCGGCTCCTGGTGATTTCTTGGTCTAATATTGATTAAGGACCGAACGAGGATGTAAGGATGATTTCTCTAAGTTGAGAAAGGATATATATAGGCCTTTTGGTCTAAATATGGAGTAATCCCCAAGTTAAGGAGTCATGGTCTTACCAAAATTCGTAAACCTAACTTGTAGGATAGGATAAACCTTTGTAGATTTTTATTTGGTCATATCTCCTTCGTTAATTATCGAAATTTAATGTTCTTAATATGGAAACAACCGCAATTAAAAGATCTATCTGCTCATATAAAGGGATCCTCCTAAATCCTGGACGAATTTCTATAGCAATTTAATTAGTTGACGTATCTGCAGTTTTGGCATTACTTTCCAAATATATCCAAACTCTTCCCTTTTGACTTTGACTGAGGGTTTTACTTTACTTTTCCACTTCAAATCAGTCTTCATAGGTGTAATATCTTCCATATACCTAATTGCTACACAAATAACACACAAATTACGTGCAAAATCTCACAAAATATCAAAACACCTAAAACTAGACAGGAAAATGTAAAGTATGAATGAATGGGAAAAAAATCCCAAAATTCATTGATAAATACCCCTAAAATGATGTCTCAAGTATAGATTAATATATCACAAATATAAAGACATCAATACCCCCAACTCAAAGTTGTATCATCTTGATACAATCAAGATAAAAACATTAGGGTAGTCTAAAATAGCAAAACAAGAAGAGAAATATAAAGTAATGAATGATCCTAGAGCAATACCCTAAAATATCTCATGTAGTAATGTCAAAGAAATAATGCATATGCATCTTAATATACACATAATCAACAATCCATAAATACAAGTCCAGATTAACTTCGCAATGCCAGAAGGAGAGGTCTTCAACTCAGACTGTGTTAATGACTATAGGATGATCATAGGTCCTAATATAATATCCAATGTTTCACTCATCTATGCCCTAATTGTTCCATTGTTCCTCCATCAAGTAGTTAGAAATCCTAAGGTCTTTACGATTATAACATTGGCTTAGGGACGGTATGATATATTTGGATAATGAAAAGTGAGCTTTTGGCTCTCTCCTCACATTCCATAAACAAATCTCCCTAGAGCTTGAGTTTCACTCGAAGATGTTCTCACTCAACCCAATTTTTTATGCTCTGATTTGCATCCCTAAATAACCCAAATAAATATTTTTATGATGATTACATAACAATTTCCACTTTGTCAGCCTAAATCTTTTCAATATTTCTCATACTCTTTTGTAAGTTGGTTATGACTCCCTTTTTTAGGTGATATGTCATACCACTTTTCTCATATTTCTTTTTCTTTTTTCATTTACTTTTACCCAAGAAAGTGTTACAATAATAAACTCATCATCAATAATATCACACTTACAATCAAATTTCCCAATCCCAATGTTTCCCAATGATGAAACTCACCACCCAAAACTGAAGCTCTAAAACAACTTGTCTCAGGTTTTACGATTCGAGTGCGGGTTATATAGATAAGTCCTATAAACTAAGGGATATGGCTCGTAATGTGGTTAATATAAGGCTTTAGAAAGGCTCACTGGGGCTAAGACGGATAATAATAATAATCAAATAAAAGGGTGAGAAAGCTAAAAGGCTTCAAGTGGCTTAAATATGAAAGAACTGCCTTATTCACTTTTCTAACTACTAGATTTCGTTACTTTCTCACTATTAGTTCATAGACAAGTGGGTTTATCAACTAGTTTCAAACCTCACGTTCTACACACCGATTAACTCTCCCTAAGATCCAACTTGACACTTCTTACAAATTAATCTTTCCTATCTTTTACTTCCTGTTTTCATGCGTGCCTACTAAACATATTTGTGACATTGTTCAAAAACATACTACTTAATATCATCGATCTAATTAAAATATGCTCAATAGGTACATTCACCATGTTTAATGCCAATTATAACCCTAAAAAAATTAAATTTTATGCAATAACAAAAAGGATGATGAGGACAACGAATCCCCACCCCAACTCAAAAGTGAGTCGTGTCCCCGCGACTCGAAAAAGACTCAATAAAGCAATAAAATTTAAACTAAACTAATGCATATAAGCAATTAAGGATAAGGATTATAAGGTGGTACCTTTCCGTAAAGTATCTTTTTCCATTCATCCTCTGAAGGAGAATCGTTCTCTAAATCCAATTTATCTGTGATCTTGTTTATGTTGTAGTCCATCCTCAGAATTTCCATCCAACAATAGTTATATTTGATTTCTAACCTTTCGATCTTGTTTATCATCGTTACTGCCCATTATGGTGGTGTAGATATACCTTCTAATTTCTCATTAAGATTTGAAGATGAACCTTGAATTGGTGTCTTTGCTTTAGGCCTGACTGATAACATCTTTCTTTTGTTATTTCTACGTAGTGGTTGTGCTGTTACCTAGAGCTTTGGCTTCTATGGACTTGGATCATCAAGATCGATGGGTTTCTCTTTTGTAGCTCCATGCAAATTCTTTTTCTTCCCTAAGATGTAACCCTTCCTTTTGTAATCCATAGCATCCGTTCTGTTAGTCATCTTTGTTTAACCCACAACTCAAGATGCACCAAGTACGGAATAAAGTTATGAAATATTGGTGTAGCTTGAGGTTGTTGCTTGGATGAAGTATTATCATAGTATAGGAAGGAATAATTTACTTGTGGTGGAAGAAATCTTAAGGACTTGCGATATTTGGTGTTTTGTGGTGTTATGTAATGGATTTTATGATATGGAGGATGGAGGAAAGATATGTGATGTTGGTGTGTTTGTTTGAAGGTTTGATCAAGCTTCAAGGTGTATTTATAGGGTTTGGGTCTAAAAATTCATGTTGGGAAGGTTGGAAGAGGCTAGGATCAGGTCTTGTACCGCAGGTGACGTCATCTTCATGTGTCACGGTCTTGCGTTGTTGACGACACGGTATGGCCACATGGCTTCTCGGTATTGGACCTGATTTGCAAACCAGTTGGGACGGTTTTTCTTCTGGTGCGGTGTACCTCACAAACCTTTTGTCTTGGACCGTGTCACGGTCTGGCGCGACCGATGACACGGTTTTACTCTTGTGACTCTCGCACACGAACCAGAATTCCTAATCTGTGGTGACAGTTTTCTTCCTACAGTATACCGCACGAGCTCTCTGGATGACAATGTGGCACGGGCCTGTGCGAGTGAGGATACGGATTTTGACACTTAGTCTCGCACGTGTACCCAATTCATCACACCATTTTCACGGTTTTGAGGGATGTGGTGCACCGCGACTAGGGTGCGGTGTACCGCACCTAGCTGCTGATTTTTGCAATTCTTTCGTCTTTTGACCCCAAACTCGTTTCCTACACACTAACACACTACCTTTCTCTTCTATTAGCTTGTAAACACATTAAAATTATACAATAACTTAATTTTATAAACTACAAAACATAAATTTAACTAAAAGCAATTTAAATAAGGGATGTCTCCCAAAAGCACTTTTGTTTAATGTCGTTTAGTTCGAGGTGTTACCTCGAGTTAAGCGTGTTCTTGTATATGTATTGTCTCCTCTCTTCTGAAGTCCTCACTGTCATGGTATATCTTCAAGCGATGACCATTCCCCATGAATGTCCTTTGCTCTGTTGGATGTTCGATTTCGATCACGCCATGAGGTGTGACTTTCGTAACAATGTATGGTTCTCCCCAACAGGATTTGAGCTTACCCGGGTCGTTCGAGAATCTTGAATTGTATAGGAGCACTATATGTCCTCTCGAACTTCTTTGTACGAACCATCTTTTTGTTTTCTCATTGTATAGGCGTGAATTATCATAGGCATGAAAATAGAACTCGTCTAACTCATTCAACTGCATCATCCTTCGCTTACCCGCTAACTTTACGCTTAAGTTTAGATCTTTAATAGCCCAAAAAGCACGGGATTCAATCTCGATAGGAAGATGACAGGCTTTGTCGTATACCATGCGGTATGGAGATGCCCCAACTAGTCTTTTGAATATTGTTATATAGGCCCAGAGAGCATCATATGGCTTTAGTGACCAGTCTTTTCTCGTTTTGTTCACGATCTTCTCTAGGATAGATTTGATCTCTCAGTTAGAGACCTCAGCTTTACAATTAGTTTGAGGATGATCACCTGTTGAAGTGCGGTGTCTCACTCCAACTTACGAAGGGCAACTCTCAACTGAAAAAATATAAAGTGGGTACCTTCTAATGAGAACGCGTGGCGTACCATTCCTTGAAAAGATATTTAATTTAAAAAACGATATGACTGTCTTGGCATCGTTTTTTGGTATTGCCACTGCTTTTACCCACTTTGACATCTATGAAATCTATAACCCACACGTCAAACATTTCTACTTCTAACACGTTATTGAGTGGCATTTTGTCTATTTTTGATATATTGCCAGTGAATTGACATCTTTGAAAAGTCCAAACAAACCAATGACAATCTCTGTGTAGGGTGGGCCAATAGAACCCGAATTGAAGAATTTTTGTCGCGGTTCTATCGCCCTTGAAGTGGCCACCATATGGTGAGCCATGGCAGCTTGCAATGATTTTCCTTGTTTCGCTCTCATGAACGCATCTTCTAATGACTTGGTCACTGCAAACTTTGAAGCTATGCTGTAGATATCGCCGCCTAGGCGCGCCTAGGCGCCGTCTAGGCGTCAACTCCCCTCTCAACCGCTTATGCCTAGTAAAAATGCTAGGCATTTTTGCCCAACGCCTTAGTCGCCGTGGAAGAGGCGCCTAGCCCGCCTAGGCACCGATTAATGGTAAAAACTTGTCGCCTAGGCCCTCCATTAAATTTATTTTACTCTCGGAAATTCTTGAATTGATATTATAACTCTAATTTTAGTATTTTTCATATTCAATATAGTGGTGTTAGATGAATTTTATGACTTAAATTGATAAAATTATCATAATTATACACGCGTATTACTAAATATATAAAATTACATAGCAGGATTCAAAACCGCGTAATCCCGCCTAGGCCCCGCGTAGTCCCTCCTAGGCGCTAGGCCCCAGTCGACCGCCTAAGCCGCGGAACCGAGATCTACAACATAGCTTTGAAGAGGTAGGGTTCATCCCAAAAGAATTGTCTTGCTCGATGGCTTAACCTTTTTCTTTGTTGTGGATTGAAATCCGCAGGGAATACACCACTCACTATGAGGTTAACTATATCTGCATACTAAGGAACAAACACAATTTTAGTGTAGATGACTCTTCTCATCAAGCTCCGAACGAGGGACCACCTAATTATTTGAAATTTGACCATTTATGTGGTATTTGTGGGGGTGAATTTGAGTTGACAAAGCACCTATTTTTTGAGTTTGATTTTTCGAGGGCTATTTGGCGGGATGTGAGGAGATGCTTGGTATTTCAATGGAGATTAACACTATTTTGAGTTTCTTTTAATTGGTAAAGAAGATGAAGAATGGGGCGACATGGAGAAAGAAGGCTAGGTGTATTGCGTTTGCGAACACATTTTATTGCATTCAACATACAAGAAATAAGTTAGTGTTTGAGGGAGTAACTCTATCTCATGAGTTTTTTCCTAAAAATGGTATAACTTGTACTTGTATAAATTGATTTATGTGTTATACCTTCATTTTGATTTCACACAAGACAGTGAATTTATATCAAGTGTTCATTGATTTTGAATATGATTTAAAATATAGGTGGACTACATCTAGAGTTTTTTCTGATATTTAACATTCTTTCAAAATTAAGATTTAGAAATTTTTTCTATTTAATATTACTTTTAAGAGATTATGACCCAAGGGGTCTTGAACACCCACCCCCTAGTCCTAACCTAACCCCATCTTTTAGCTTTCTCACTAAAGACATCAATAAGATTTTAACACTATAAGCTAAAATCCCATTCATACCCCTTTTTGTTTTCATCCTCCTATATATATTAATTTTTTTCAGAAAAATTTATAAAATTCATTTGTTATTATCTGCACTCTCTCTTCTAAACTCTCTCTCTAGGGTTATAACAAGCCTCCTTCAGCCCCTCCGTCTACCCTCTTTGTCAACAGATCTGCCGACATCCGGCAGCCCACTATTCCAGCTCATCTCGGGCGAAGCATCCACCATTTAGCAGCCCTCTCCGTTTTCCATGGCTCGAGTAGTGAAGCGATCTTCGGTGAGCTCCTGTGCGAACAAACCAGTCCGTTCGAGAACTCCACGGATCTGAATAAAACAACTCCTATGCGAAGCAAGCAAAGAAGATCTAAACAAACCTGTCCATTCGCTGCTGTTAACGAAGCTCCGGTCCTTCGATGTTGTTCATGAAGCTCCGACGGTGGTCGGAGTCGCTGCCATGGAGGCTTCGCTGTTGTGAATGAAAACCGGCATTCGTTGTTGTTAATGAAGAAGGATTTTGATCTTTGTTCGAGCTCCAGGGACATTGGAAGCGTTGAGCTCGGTACGTTCAGCATTCCGGCGAAGCAGCGATGCAGCATTCCGGCGAAGCAACGATGCAGCATTCCGGCGAAGTAGCAGTGAAGAACTCACTGTTTCCTGTGCGTGAGAGCCTCGAAGAAGAATCTGGCAAGACTTTTCAAATGATTGTTGTTGCAGATCTTCTCCAGCAGCAGCAACAGACCTTCTCCAGCAGCAGCAGTTCGCGTTATTTTTGTTTTCGAACGCGTAAACAATACGCTAGGTTAGGTGTTTTTTGTGTTGACCAGATCTAGTCAACAGTATTTAGGTAGGTACTTTTTAGTTTTTTTAAATTTTTTTTGTTGAAAATTGTTTAAGTTTAAGCTTTTGTTCTTTTTATTTTGTTTTAGTAGTTGTTGTAAATTAGTTTTTTGTTCAGTTTGTAATAAATGGGTTGTAAAAGTGATACTCATCTTTTTTTAATAATACCCATTTTTTTGTGGAATACTCTGCTTTTTTTTATAGTATACTCATCGGTTTTTGCAGAAAACTCATCAATTTTTTGCAGAAAACTCATCAATTTTTGTAGAAAACTCATCAGTTTTTATAGAGTACTCATCATTTTTTTGAAACTCATCCATTTTTTCGATGACCGGAGACCAGTGGTCAGAGGTCGGAGGTCGGTGGTTGGAGGTCGTAGATAGGTGTGGTAGTGAAAAAAGATGAACAATGACAGTATTTTTTTGTCTTTAAGTGTTAGTAAGGGTATTTTAGCATTTGGGTATCTTTGAGGTCTCTTAAGAAGGAAGATTCCCACTAGTTTCTTTAGAAAGAAAAACTAGTCACCATGTCCATGTGTGTCAATCATCCTACTTTTAATGAACTCTGAATAATTATGATGATTTTTTTTTGTTACATAGTAGAGTCACTTTAGACTCGGAGTCATTGATTCGGTTCGAACCTATACCATTAGATTGGATGACCAAGACCCTGTTCAGTGAACTAATCTCAACGGATTATAATCATAAAAATATTTTAAACATAAGATATAAAATATTTTAAACATTCAATATTATTTTATTTTGAACTGCGTATTACAGTTACATAAAATTCAATTTACATGAAAAAGAAAAGATAGGAAATCAGCCCAAGTGAAACAAAAACGTTTGGGCTTGAAAAATTAAACCTATCCTTGTACGGACTATTCGGCCCAAGTATTATTGCCGCCTAATACTCTTCTAGGGTTTATTCCTATACATATGCTCCCACCATAGCTCTACCTATATATCTCCTCTCACAATGGCTTCTCAACCAGCAGATTTATATTTATTCTTGTACATATGCTCTATTTTTTTAAGCTCCGAATTCTTCTGTTTCTGAATTTTTTCAATTTTCAATTGTTTTTATAATTTATTTATCTCATATTAAATGTATTTATGATGAAAGTGTGATGAAAGAAAATCGGATTCCCACTGATATTTTCAATGTGATTATTTACCAGCTACTTCTGACTTTTCATCATAATACAATTTTTTAATTTATATATTTTATATAAAAATTGGCCGTTGATGCAAGTAAAGTATTTGCTACTCTTGATGGATTAACAATTCCATTTGATGATTATTTTTCCACCAAGATCTCTGAGTTTTTAGATTGTTAATAATTATTTATGCGACATTTCACAAGATAATTGGGACGAGTTGTAACTATACAAATACTCGTATAACTCAAAATTGTGAAGTCGCAATAAAAAGCCATTCCTGTTTGTTGATTTATAGCTTAGCTATTAATCCGAAGAGGAGTGAGCGTTGTCATATCCTATAGCCCTGTGGGAGTAGAGTTTCTGCGTTTACCATTTGGGACTGGCCATGAGAAAAACATTTATTCTTCTTTAATAATTTTATAGTTTTTAAAATTGTTTTTGTTTAGAAACTGTTTGTGAAAATGCCTGTGAGGAAATGAATTATAAAGAACACCATCTTTCGGGACTGAATGGTTTTGAAAGAAACCTTGATGTCTATTCTGCAATTCTGAGGCATTTTTTTTGATGTTATTTCAGTGGCAATTTGAGCACACGGGTTTTGAAATTTTGTTTTTGAACCCTCGTAACTGAAAACACTTATGGCCCCTTGAGTTTTGAAAATTGTTTTTACCCCTATAATTTTTTTACATAGAATAAAACACTATGGCCTCCCCGAATTAAAAAAAGATAGTATGGCCCCATTATTTTTGAAAATTATTTTTTTCTTTACCTGTAAATTTAAAAACCACTTTGTCCCCCTAGGATTTGGAAATTGTTTTTTTGAACCCTGTAATTTTAAGAAAATATACTATGGCACCCTGAGAATTTGAGAATCTTCACTTGGCCTCCCAAACTTTTCTAAAAGTTATGTTATGTTGCATAATACATGGACCTATGGTCTAATTCTTACATAATACAGGGACATGTAATGTTCTTATTACATAATATAGGGACTTATAATGCAATTTTTACATAGTACCTGGGTTTCAATTTTTAAATAATATAGGGATTTATAATGCAATTTTTACATAATATAAGAACCTATATTTCAATTAAACCCCCCAAAAAATATTGAACTAAAAAATACACTAAATTACTAAATTAAAGATTTGTTTAATACCTATTGAATAAGCACGGTATTATCCCCTTCAAAAGCCTGAAAAAGATCATGATCATTGCTCAAACTCACAAACCGATTAGCCGCAACATATGTATGTCCGCACAAGCTTCTATACAAACACTCAAAGCTTTGGCAGTGTAAGACCTAACATAAGCTTTATGCCCAGTCGATAGTGAATGCACATCATTAACCATCTCTAAATAGTATGTCTCTTCATCTCACTATATTTCTCAATTAAATTCATTTTCGGCAAAATGAAGAGCATATGTTGAAGCTAGCATAGGCATAAGTTTATGTTGATGTGATTAATAATCGAGTTTTGCGGATTGGGTTAATGGGTTGACTTTATACGTTGAAGCGCTCAATAGTTGGCTACAAAACTGTATCATGCAACCACGTGGACGATCCAAGAGGCGAAGAGCGTTTTCTCGTAGGAGAGTTCTGGCCCCACCTATTTTTGTTATTTGTCCCGATTTATCAGCTGAAATGAAATCTTTGCCGTCTCAATAACTAAGCAATGTGATTAGAGCTTTTCTGTATAATTTTTGGTAGTAGAGGAAGAATTGGAGATTAGTGAGGTGGAATGATAATGGAGTTGGTGAAGTTAAAGCGGCTAAGAGAAATATTATTGATGATAGAATGTCGTATTTGAGCCAGATACATATGAGCTTGACCAAAGTTTTGGATAGCTCCTTGAAGATGTTTGAAGATACCTTCAAAAGTGTGAAAGACTGAGTGAATAATAGGGCAGCATATAAAATTTTATTAATTAATTTTTGAAGTAAATATTGTCCAAAAACACAAAGTTTATGAAATAAAATGATGGTTGAAAATTTCTGTTTTTATCAAAGAATTTCACAATAAAAAAAATATTGTTTTCATTATAAAATCAAATGGGACATGTTATGATATGGGCAATCACTCACACGTGTACGTCCACCCAAAATCTGACAAAATCTAATAATTAGTTATTCTGTTTTTAGTTAATCTTAGCTCAATATCTAAAATAATCTTTTCATAACATTATCAAAGATCTTATATATGAATTTGAAAATTTTGTGTGAAATCTTTTATATATCTATATACTTTATACTAAAAAACTTTAAAAAAAAATCATAATTTTTTATAAGGCTATTGTTTAAGTGGTATTTGAATAATATAAGAAAGAAACTAGATTTGAGCTCAAGATGTTTAAGATAAGGAATTTTTATTCTAATCGATATTTTAATTATTATTTAAATTATTCTATTTATAAGGATTTTGAATTATTAAATTTTAAACTATTCTTTAATTGTCTAGTTTTAAAGTTAGATTTGTTACAAATTTATAATTTTACAAACTAGTATAATATTTTAAAATTTTATAATATCGTTTCATTATAGTATAATTTTCAAAATTAATTTAAAAATCAATTTTCCTGATGTTAATTATAGGTCAAGTAAATATTTTTTCTACTTTATATTTTTTTGACCAAATTTGACTAAAAATACCTTAAATAACAATTAATAATAAAATAATAAATCACTCAAACTAGCCTTAATAAACATGTTACTTATTATATTTTGAAACTAAAAACATATAAAGAAAAGACGAAGTAAGGAGTTCATGGACAACACCTTAATTTCACTTTTTTTCTAGAATTAATGTAATTTTTTCCTCTTTTAATGTTTTATTTAATCACGATCGTATTATATTTTCTTTTATTCGAACTAAGTTTTTTAGTAGTTTAAGATTCTTGAGTATAAACCCTACTTTATGATTCAGATTGAATTTGTGTGAAATTGAGATTTTATATTTAAATAAAATTGGAATTGTTGTTGTTATATTTATCTTTGTTTTCCATACTTAATTCGCATATGATACGCACATATTTAAGATTAATTAGCTATTAGATTACACACGGAAGGAAAATTTGGTAGGGGATCTAGGATAAACTACGCCTTTTGAAGTTGAAAAATCAGAATAGTTGAACTAACTAGGCAATCGTGTGAGTGTAGAATAGTGTTAATCGTTAGTTAATATTGTATGTTCATTCGAAAAAAGTCCCTAATATTAAATAGAAAACCTACTTACTTGGAAGAGACTTAGGTTTTATCTTTGAATCCCGATTAGCAACAACATTCTGTTTTGCCCTTATAATTGCAATTAAGTACCCGAACTAATGGTAAGTATAAATGTCTCGAGTTACGTTTCTCTCCCCATTCTCACAACTCTCTTAGTTCATTAATTGTAGTTAATCATTAGTCCTTCTTCTTAGTTAATAGTAAATCTTTAATAAAAGATCCAGTAAAAACCTTTATTTTTTGTCTTTTATTTAAGAGATTATTACCCAAAGGGTCTTGAAAACACCACCTCGTGACCCAACAAGACCCCACTAATTTTATCTTCTTACTAAAGGCCACAACCAAAAATTAACACTATACCCCAAAAATCCAATTACCTTCTTACCCTCTTTTGTTTTTTATTTACCTATATATACTATTTTTTGTCAAATAAAAATCAAAACACAATACACGCTCAATCTCTCCTCTCTCCTCTCTCCTCTCTCATCTCTCATCTCTTTCTTTCTCTTTGAAGCTCAACCCTCGCCGGAAAATGCTAAACCGAACTCTTATTGCCGCCGTTTTGGTGTTGCAGCGGAGAAGAACAGCTTCTCTCTCTCTCTCTCTCTCTCTCTCTCTCTCTCTCTCTCTCTCTCTCTCTCTCTCTCTCTCTCTCTCTCTCTCTCGATTATTCCTCTCTATCCCTCTCACTCTCCCGTAAGTTAATTTATTTCTTCCTTGTTTGCTTGTTTTAGCTGGGTTTTTATGATTTTGCTTTGATTATGTGTTTAAGTTTGCTGAAATTACTTATTTTCTTCGTTGTTGCGTGTTTGAGTAGTTGTTTATCGTTATTCATCGTTTGTGTTCATCGAGTTTCTGTGTTCATCGAGTTTCTGTGTTCATCGTGAATTTTCACTGTTAAGTGACTTCATATGCTTTGTACATCAGTAATCTTCTGTTTATGGCACACGCTCAGAAGATTTTGCTCGTTTATCATTATAATACCTGTTTTACGTACTTGTATGCATCCATGCTCAGTAATTATATGTTTTCGTTTAATACTCAGTACTTTTTCTGTTGTGTTGTTACGCTCAGCACTAGTTATGCATATGCTCAGAACTTTCTGTTGTGTTATGCCTATGCTCAGTACTATCTTATGCCTATGCTTAGTACTTTTTTCTGTGTTTATGCATATGCTCGACACTAGTTATGCCTATGATCAATACTATCTTATGCCTATGCTCAGTTTTTTTGGTTTTTTCTCATGCTCAGTACTTTTTCTGTTGTGTTGTGCATATGCTCAGTACTTTCTGTTTTGCGCTCAGAAGTTTCTAGCAGGCTGCGCTCAGAAGTTTCCACATCGTTAAGCTAGATTAGATTACTTTTTTTCTTCTAGAAATGTAATAGATTTGTGTTAGATTAGATTACTTTTTTTTTCCGGAAATGTCGTGAAATGTCGGATTTGTGTTTTGCTCAGAATTTTTGTTAAATGCTCAGAAGTTTTGTGGTGATGTTGATTTTTTGTGTTGAATCAAAAAATTATTTAAACTCAATAACTTTTGTATAAATGCTCAGCAGTTTACTGATTATACGAGAAATGCTCAGGAAGTTTACTAATTATACGAGAAACGCTCAGCAAGTTATTGAGCATGCCCAATACCCCATGCTCAGAACTATTTTCCACGCTCAGAACTATTTTTTCAAACTCAGAACTTTTTTTCATGCTCAGAACTATTTTTTCAGACTCAGGACTATTTTTCAAACTCAGAACTTTTTTCCACGCTCAGAACTTTTTCCGGCGGTGGTCGGCGGTTATCAGTGGTTGTGGTCGGAACTGGAAATTATTTGATAATTAATGAAGAAGGAGAGAGAGAGAAATGATAAAGGAGGAGAGAGATTAATGGTAATGGAGGAGAGAGTGTAATGGGAGTGGAGGAGAGAGAAATCTATTTTTCTTGTCTTATATACACTATAAGGGTAGTTATGACATTGAACATCTTATTGGCCTCTAAGTAGGAGAGGGGAATCACTTGGTTCTTATATGGCACATTGATTATCTTCAAGTCTCTTTGGGTAATTGACCCTTACGAATAATCAGAATTACAGCTAATTTGCGTAATAATTATCTAATTTATGTGAAAAGCGATAAAACAATAGTTATTCTAATTACTGGAATGACTCCTATGCTTGCGAGAATTATTTCTTCGAGTGTTAATTTTAAATCATACCTCGCAGGATAACAAACACCGGCAATTAATTAGCTAAAAACTACCTTTACACTAACGCTATACTCTATTATTAAAAAAAAAAATATAACTAATGTAAGAGATTTTGAACGTCTGAAACTTGTTGCTCAATACTTCAATAGTTTTATACGCAAAAACATAATTAACATCATATATGATTCTAATCGGTGTATAAGTGTTCTTTATTCTAATTATCGTCTAAAAACAACATATTAGTCAATTTCAAGGTTCCTTTTTTTTTTTTTTTTTCAAATAATCTCAAGGTTCCATAATGTGGTTCTATTATGCTATTCATTGTGTTAAATTTAAAAGATTTGTATATGATTTGTATTTTGGATTCTACGGTATGCAAAGTGTTTGTTGAGATGTACTTCAAAAAAATAGTTATTAGGTCTCTTCGATTTTTTGTTTTTACGTCAGATGATCTAGTGTGTTTACCACCCTCATAGTTATAAGTTTTTAAACTTTTCTAATTTCAACCAACACTCTTATAAATACTAAATTACTGGTGTACTGAAATCTAATATTGATTCCACATTTTCTTCTTATCACTCTTCATAATAAATGGTTTGGTGTTGTAATTAAGCCATTATACAGTATTATTATCAATTATGTATGCCACTTAGATGGGTCAAAAACCCCACCCATAACCTTAATAATTCAAGACCCATCTACAATCATTCAAAACAAACATTTATTTATTTACTAATACACTATATCTTATATAGCATACACCTAAAAACCAACAAACTGTGTATACTGTGAATACGCTTCTTCAGTAGCTTGCATTCCTATAGGCGCTCGAGTCACATAATCCGGAAGATCAAAAGCATCCACAAGTTCCCTCGCCACATTTTTAACTTGAAAACTCAAATACTCCGATAATTTATGAATCGCCTACAAAACAAACATATAAAAAATAATTAAAAATCAAATCAAAGTAACAAAACATTTCATCATAATTCATACCATACCTTAGCTTTATTAGGTGCAACATAGTCTACATTACGATACGTGCCTATATCATTCCAAATCCTATCCAACGCGTAAAGATCACACACTAATTTCAAAGCCTCTCGACTCTTTTCATCCGGACAACTGTATCATCAATAATTAATCATTTAATTTATTTAAAACCAAAAAAAAAAAAAATTACCTTTTTACCGCTTCGATAAATCTCGCGAGAATAACCGACTCAATATGCGATTCCGCAAGTGTTAAAAGATGATTTAAACATCTATTCCAAGCACCAAATCCTCCTAGAGTTTTTGAATGTTTATTTAATCGTACAGCTACACTTTGAAGTAATCGTGATGTACGATACTTTTAAAAAAATTAAAAAATTAAAATAAGTTTCATATTATGTTAAATAAATAATTAAAAAATTAATTTACTTACTCTAAATGCATTTAATTGAAAATTAGGATCACGAAGGTGGTCCCCACCTTCCCAACGTACAGTTACTGGGTTAGGTTGAGAAAGATAAGTGTTCATTGATTCTCTTAAATAGTTCCACGTCACTGTAAGGGTCCCACCTTGAAATTTCTCTTGATACTGCTTTAAAAGATAACCTGCCACCTGGATCGTGGTCCATAGGTATAAGTATATTAACTCAAAAAAAAAGGAAAATTAAATATTTGTATAAATACCTGTTGAAGAAGAACAGTATTATCTCCTTCGAAAGTTTGAAAAATATCATGATCATTTCTTAAGCTACCAAATCTATTAACAGCAGCATATCCATGTCCACCACAAGCTTCTCTACAAATACTCAAAGCTTTAGCAGTATAAGATGTAACATAAGCTTTAAGCCCAGCTGATAATGAATGGACATCATTAACTAATTCTTCGTCATGAGTTTTCTTCATCTCACTATATTTCTCAATTAAATGCAAACTCGCGAAATGAAACGCATATGTTGAAGCTAACATAGGCATAAGTTTATGCTGATGCGATTGATAATCAAGTATACTTATCTCCGGTTGTTTCGGTGGCCCAAATTGATGTCGGAGTAACGAATATCTGATCGCGATCGTGGCGGAGATTTTCAATATTCCGACTGATGAATACGCGAGACCGACTCTTCCGCCTACTAACTCCCCTAAAGTAGCGGCGAATCGTTTATTTATAGTCGGAAGGGTACTTTCGTAATTACCTTCACGTGACACGTTTCCGAAACGGTTGAGAAGATTATCGCGTGGGATTCTAACTGAACGGAATCTTAACGCGCCGTTATCTACTCCGTTTAATCCGATTTTATGTCCACAATCGTGGATTTCAATACCGGGTAAAGTTTCATTTGTGTTGAGATCTCGTATTTGAACTATAAACGCGTGAACTCCTAAATCGGAAACGTTATTTGAATTTGGTAATAATAATTTAGCAAAAACTGTCGCGAATTTTCCGTGAAGTGCAGCGTTACCGATCCACCATTTTATAGCTCCGTCATTAGGTGTATCGATTATGAACTCGTCTGTTAATGGATCGAAAGTTGCAATGGTTTGAATTCCTTGTACATTTGATCCTATAGAGATATAGATTAATATATACTACTAAGCAAAAGAAGCGCGAAAAAAAAAATTAAAAAGAAAAAGTAAAATATTTGAAGTCCGTTAACGTTAACATACCGTGATGAAGTTCCGTCATTGCAAAACAACCTGTATAATCCAAATTGTTTATTCCGTCGAAGTATTTATCTTTATGCTTTTTAGTTCCCAAGTTGAGCACTGAACCTCCCCAAAGACTGCATAAAAAGTCAGTTAAATTAGTTAATTGCACCTAAGGTCCCTATATTATGCAAAATTGCACAATAGGTCCTGTGTATGGGGAATATTCCGAGTTAATTGCACCAAAGGTCCCTGTATATCATGCGAAAATTGCACTATAGGTCACTATATTATGCAAATTTGCGCTATAGGTCCCTATATTATGCAAAATTTGCATTATAGGTCCCTGTGTGTGGGAACATTCGAGTTAATTGCGCTATAGGTCCCGGTATATTATGCAAAATCCCTATATTATGCAAATTTGCACTATAAGTCCCTATATTCTGCAAAGTTTGCACTACATGTCCCTGTTTGTGTGCAAAAATTGCATTATAGGTCCTTGTGTAAGGGGAACATTCTAGTTAATTGCACTATAGGTACGTCTATATTAAGCAAAAATTGCATTTTAAGTCCCTATATTATGAAAAAAATACATTAAAAGTCACTACCTCTTTTGTTTAACCCTACTTAATGATAAGAGTAAATTTATTATAATAGCCTGCATTACTCTAATAATAATTAGGTGATACCTTTTTGGGTGATACCCAGCATTACTCTAATAATAATAGCCTGCGTTATAAAAATTAACAAACAACTTTTCTTTATCCATAAATTTAAATCTTAAACTCTTTTTTTTGTCAAGATTAAATCTTAAACTTAGTAGGCATATATTACTACATAATTGGTGAAGAATAACGAATTTACTCTAACTTAAGTAAAAATATAAATTTAATTTATTTATATGTACTTGGTTAGTTAGAGTTTATCTAGTTCGATAATTGACTAAATAAAGTCAACACCTTCTAAATAACTAAATAAGCTAAATTATCGACTTCTGATCAAAAGTAATCAGTTATTACAACTTTTTTTCTAACGTTTGACTAGTAATAGACTATACTACCCCCAGCAAAAATCAGAAGATAATGCATAAAAAATAAAAATAAAAAGAAGAAGAAGAAAGTAAGGGCAATGATCACCTGTACTGCACACCCATTTTAATTCCAAGTGAGATATCAACAGCACCAACAGCTTCAATAATGGCGAAATACATAGCAGGATCATCAACAACGTACCCTAACGGTTTAATCCCACCTTCTCGAACAATACCCATGAGTTGTTTCATACAAAGTTCTCGATGTTCATCTTTTGAAATCTCAATCGGTGTTTGAAGATCAGGTCGTGTGATCTTAAAGTAATCATAAATTCTCTCTTGTATATCTCTATGTTTTCCCCTCATGTATTCTGATAACTTGTTTGTGTCTACTGTTAATGTTTTCCCACGCGCCGCCGCACATTCTTGTGGAGTTATTTTAGACGATGAGTCAACGATGGTTGGGTTGAGGTGTAGATTTAGCCGTTCGATTCGTCTTCTTATCTTGATTTGCTCTTCCTCATCTTGGTTTTCAGCCGTTGGATCAAATTCCATGTTTGGTGAATAATTGATGTGTTTAGAAACAGAAATATACATGTATGTATGGGGTTGAAAGAGAAGGTGTAACAAGGAAATGGTTTGTGAGAAAGATTGTTTATACGGAAACGAAGGGTGACGTGGAGTGGTTTGGGATGGACACGTGAAGAGACGGTATTGGATGGAAGTTGTAGATTGCTTCTAATTTGGCGCCCCTTCCAAAGTTTATGGGATAGGAATAGGATCATTGGAATTGGGACGGGATAAAAGATTTGGAGCTATTTCTATTTTATTTTGAGTAAATACATCGTTTATCCTCTGTCTTGACAGATTGTCTTTCAAAGTCTTTTTTTGCGAATAGTTGCCTTCTAAATTTTAATTCCGTGACTCGATGTCTTTGTGAACTTTTTTCCGTCAAGTTTTGTCGTTAAATCGCAACGTGTGCACCAAGCGCTATTAATTTTTTTTATTTTTTATTAAAAAATTAATTTTTCTGAAATTCTTTTTACTTCCATTTTTTAAGGGGGGTAAGTTCGGTAAATCACATTTTGTCCTAAGTATAAATACACAAAATTAATAAACAAAAATAAAAAACAACAAAATTACACACTCTCTCTATAGCGATTTGGGGAAGAATCGAAGAATCCTAACTCTGAAAAATTTTCAATCTTCTATTTTTGAACTCGGTAAGTAAGAGTCTTGTAACAACAATCATGTCGCCCTACTCATCTGATAGTGTAGGCTCTAGTTCTTCTCGCGCTCCCTATTGCAAGTGCAGATTCCAAGTCAAAGAGCACACTTCTTGGACTGCTGCGAATCCAGGTAGGAGATTTTACAGGTGTATGTTTTGGTGTTCTTTGGAGGATTGCAATTTCTTTGCTTGGATTGATGAGCCTATGGGTGCACGTAGTGTTTCGGTGATTCGTGGGCTATTGCAAAAAATCGAGTACCACCCGTTAGAACTTGATGCAATGGAGACGAAGATGAATTTGTTGGCTTCGGATTTTGAGGAAATGGTTCAATTAGAAAAGAAAGCTTGCGAAGCGTTGAAGATGGAGTCTGCAAAAGTGAAGGAGTTGGAAGCCGAGTTTCAAGGAGTTGCTGAGGAATTGGATGAATTGTGAAAAAAAGAAAACATTGCTTCTAAAGTTTTAATCTTCGAGTCTGCGAAGGTTGAGGTTGTAGAAGATGAGATGCTCCGTCTTAAGGGGCGATGAACGGTTTGACAAGAGATAACTTGATTTTTAAATGGAGTTGTTTGTTGATGAGTTTCATCTTCCTTTTCAAAATTTGTGGGTTCAGTTGCCTGATGTATTAGTTTTAGGTGCATGCTTTACAAAGTTTCAGTTGTGTTGTTTTATAATTGTTTTAGTTTGGTGTAGTATTTTAAGTCAGTTTCTGTTATTAGGAGTTTGAGACTTGTTATGTGTAATGTGTTGTTGTGTTTTCAATGAAGTGAATGTAATGGTAAAAAAACTTGTTTGATGCATAATTGAAGGAAACTGTGTCCGCTTTCATCTCTACAAACATTTCCGTAGTACAATCTTGATTATGAAAGATTGTAAGTCATCATTAAAGGCCTTTGATTAGCGAGGAACTATTCTTAAAGGTTTTTTTGTCTCCAACAATAAAAAACATTCCTCATATTATTTTCATCTAATATCCCAAACCATTTATACCTTCAATAAAGTCACCCCATCACCCCATAAGTGGAGGACCACCTTTTCCCAAGGACCCTCGCAATGTTAGAAGTTCTCAATTTTAAATCTTTTGGTGCTTCTCGTAAAAAGGTTTGCAGTCAATAATGATTAAAGAATGATTAGTTTTAATAATTGAAGAAACTGTATGACCAAACCAATCTACTAAGACACTATTAATAATATTACAAATGAAAGAATTATTTATAGAGAGATGACTTCAAAATATTTTGACAGTGATTTTCTATAATAATCTTATGAGTAATGATATATACCATCCAAAATCATATTACTCAAATATCACACAATGATGTGGCGTGAATTGATTGACTATAAATCGTTAATTAGATCAAGAAAATAAATAGATTAACGATTTATAACTAAACAATTCACGCCAAGTCATTAGATGATATTTGGGTGGTATATATCATTACTCTAATCTTATTAATATACGAGTTGTAAGATATCTCTCGATTTTTAGTTTCAACGGGATAATCAACAATTATCTTCCATGCCTAGTAATCTAACAAGCTAACAATTCCTAGTAATACAAAATATAATAGTTTAATTATTTTTAAATAAACATCACACAGTTGACTTTTATAATCAAGTTGGGTGAGCAATGATATTATTTGGGTAATTCATAATTGTCCCTAACATTAAACCTAAGGGATGAAATCAAATAACCGATAATTTTGTGTATAGCCTCTAAAATTTACCCCTATTTGAGTGTAAAAGAGAGAGCGCGCCTAAAATTAAGCCTCCTATTCAAATCATTGAAAAGGCGGGCGAGCGGGTGGGCTAAAAACCATTTTGCCGCTCCAAATTTCATCTCTTTATCGTTCTTTTCCATTTTTAGTCCTATATGTTTTTGTTTTAATATCCCTCACTCTTTAATGCACACTCCTCAGATTTTCCTTTAACCATTTCACCCAAAGGTAAGTACAATCAGTATCTATTCCATTTAATTTCCTTTTATTTTGAATACCCCAATTTCATTTTTAATAGATCTGTTAAAAAGATTTGTTTTTTTCGTTGACTTTAGGTTTATATGTGAAGTTAGATAAAGGGTTTTTGTTGAATTTAGCTATGAAGGTGGAATTGAAGAAAGGTGAGGATAATTCGTTGAATTGTAATCGAAAAGCTTTAGGAAATGTCACAAATCAGCTTGGTAAAAGAAGGTTTTCATCTATTCCGACAGGTTCATGTTCAAAATCTCGAGATGGAGATTCAGAAAACATGGAATTAAACGTAGGGAAAACATCTAGTGGAGTTAAAAGGGTTCGTGTTTCGCCAGATCCTTGTAATGAGATTGAGAATGTTACAGGAAGTCCTTTGAAGTTAGATAATGAACATAAAGACCCTAATTTGATGGATTCTAGTAAAGAAGATGGTGATGAATGTAAGAACCCAGGTTTAGTAAATCTTATAAATGATGATTCTGTTACCAAATCTGATGATTTGAGAGAGATTCATGTTTCTGAAGTTTCGAAAATACTTGGTGAAGATGAAGATCCGAATCTGTTAGAGGTATCTTCAGGTGTTGAAGCTAATACTACACAAGATATTGTATTACACAACAATGCATCAGAACTAAACTGTGTTAATCTCGGTGAAAATTATGATCTTGTTGAAGTTCTAGCTAATAATCAAAGCGATCATGAAGGAGAATTTCAAGGTGGAGGTGAAGATTGTGTTATGAGTCAAACAGGATCTATTGACTTTTCTAGATTACTCGATTCTCAAGAATCAAGGTGTTTTGGTCTTGAGAGATGTACAACTCTTGATTCCAATGCTGCCATTGATATGATCAAAGCTTGTACTTGCTCTTTTTGTTCTAAAGGTATTGTTCAAGGTTCAATCTGCAATTAATCTTTTAATTTAATTCTTTTTTCTTGTACAAACAGCTGCTTATATATGGACAGACCTACATTATCAAGATTACAAAGGCAGATTAGCTAGTAAGTTAACATAATCAATTAAATTTTATTCACTGAGACATTTTATCAAACATCTTGTTATTATTTGTAGCAATAAAGAAGAGTGAGAAAGAAGCAAGTGTTTTAGTTGAAAGAAGTTGCAGAGGCTTAGGAAATGAAAAACATGGTGTGCGAAATCCATTAGAAGCTGAATTAATGGGTCAATGGAGATCTCTTTTTGTACACATGGAGAATATATTTCAACGTGAAGGCACATCGATAGTAAGTTACATTACATCCTTATAATTATTTATTTATTTTTGTGATTATGAATATATTTATTTTGTGATTATTTCAGGAAGAAAGTTTGATCCCTTTAAAAGATTTAAGAGAAAAATGCAAAACAGATTTGGAGTTGCTTAATAGACAACATAAGTAGATCAAGTTGTTCTTTTATCGAACATGTTATCCTTAAAATTGTTGCCTATTTAGTATTTTCATTCACAACCTATTTCATGGTCTACTACTTTAAAAGTGCATGGTTCAGGTCAAAGAACAGTGAATTCTAGTATTTTGATTCTGTTTATATCATGAACATTGAAGGTTATTAGTCAAATAATGTAGTTTGTTACTTTAAATTTTGTAATTGATCATTCTATGCAAATGTTACTTTTAGCTTATCTAGTAAAACACATGGGTGCTAATCTTTGATTTATGGACATCCTAGAAGAAAAAACGATGATTAGACATCTAGTAAACAACCAAGAGTCTTCAATTAACCCCAAACTTCTTAATCCTTGTTGTATAATACATGAAACACATTTGAGAACAACATACACCAAATACCGAGGCTTAACACGAAGGGTTGTGCCAAAAAAAAAAAAAAGGGTCTAACCTAGTTCAAGTAGATAAACAAGTTTTTGAGAACAATCAACAAATACATTGTCTAGAAAACGAAGAGAATGAGTCTTTCTCTTTCTCTTAATAAAACACATATTTTGCACTCACTTGCAATGATTCAAGCTATTTTGAGGCCAATATACTGAAGAAAATGTGAGAACCCAACTTGCTGTACTTTCTCTCCCTAAACATGAGTTTGACCCTACTACGATGTATTAGCTTGTAAGCTTATTTACTGTATTATCACATGATATTAACCATTGGAACTCGTATGGCAATAAGGATTCTGTGACTTTGAGGATACTCGAAGGTATTGATATGAACAATAAGTGATAGGATAGATTTTACAAGTTAAACTTTTTCATGCGATTGATGAAAGTTTATGTGTAATTTTGTGTGGATATATCGACAGATTACACCTAAGGGATGATAATTCATGAAAATGGCAAGATTGGTGTATGAAATATAAGCATTAAGGATTAATAACCTAACTAAGGGTAAGTAACACCAAAGAGTAAGTTTGATCTTTATTGCATAAGTTTTGGCATAAAGTCTTGATTACATTGAGTTTTTCTGTTCATATACATTTATACTCCTATTTATAAAGTCTTTCCAGGTAGTAACTTCCCCACACCCTTGCCATCCTAAGTTTTCGGTATTTTGGTGTTTAAGGGTTACCCATTATTTTAAAGACGTCGCCTATTTTGGTGTTTGAGGGTTACCCATTATTTTAAAGACGTCGCCTAGTGTCGCCTAACTATATATCATTGCATTCATTATTCCATCAGGAAGAGGGTCAAGATCTTGGACATCCATCTTGTCTAGGTTAGCCAATGAAACCCTTTACCGACCCTACGAAACACTAACACGTTCATCCCTTTCTAGCTAACTGGTCTTGAAGTAAGGGAAGTTTTTCCCTACCAATAAGGTAATGACAGAGTCGATCCTGTAAATTTGAAGGTTGTGGATAAAATTTCAAACATAGGAACCTTATGTTAATATAAATAGTTTATACAAAATAAATAAATACCATAAAAATTGTGACAGAAATTCGATTTAACTCAAGCGATAACAAAGCCTTCAATATTTTCTTTAGCAATTTGATTATTTTCACTTACAAATATGAAAAGTTTTTAACCCTTGCCTTAATATGACATCTCATTACTACTTGAAACAAATGTTCAATTTATCTCAAACTCACAACTTACTCAAAATTTACATGAAACTAATAAAACATTGTAGATTTGTTTGATATTTATTGAATATATAACATTCTCTTAAATTACCATATTTGTAAAATATATTTCTTACCCAAAGGGTCTTGAAAAGCTATGCTCAAGACCTTAAACACTACACTTTATATTATTCTTCAAGTGACCAATTCAAATATAAAAAAAATTAAGATCTAAATTTTTTATACCCTCGTTATATCACATCTAAAGTGTAAATTCAAACACACACACACACACTCACACTAAAACCCTCCATCCTCCCTTACAATATTCTAAAGGCAGGTTAGAAACTCCCTTTTCAACAGTTTCAAAACTGAAAGACAGTGGTTCAAGCAAAGAATTGGGATGGCCATGGATGGTCGTGAATCTGAGCAGTGGTGGTAGACATGGATGGTCGTGGTATTAAGCTATGGTGGTTCACGGCATTACTGGTTGCTAGGTAAAGGATGAGCGGGGTGGTGCAAGGTCGAAACTCGGACCTCAATGGTGGTGCACAATGTGAACTTGAAAAGACTGGAGTTCGGTGGTGGTGCTTAACTATGGTTGCTCAAATGTTAGAGCAAATTATAGTTTATCTAAGAAGAAACTTGCTCAACCATGGTTGATTAAGTGCATAGTTCAATAGAGAAGAAACATGCCCAACCAGGTTTGTCAACATGGCCATTTTTTGTTGGAATAATAGACGATTGTGAAGATGACATCATTAGGATAATGTCCACAACAACTCTGATTCATTTTTTACTTCAATCTAGGCCAATTTAATTCCAAATTTAGTTTTTTTACTTTTAACATTTTTTATTTCTTGTAATATACATTATAATGTATTAATGTAGAAATAATGTGATTATATTACTTATTTTTGTATTATATTTTATACCTTAAATGTAGAACACCGACCCTGATCAATTAAAAATATACTCATAGTCACACATTGAGCACGTTCAGTGTTTAAATTATGCTCAAGGTTGAATATTGAGCATGCTTAATGATAAAATTGTGTTAGTGTTAAAAATTATGCTTAATGTCAAATCATTGTGAATGCTCAATGTCAAACCCTGTGTATTCTCAATATCGGACTCTGAGCATGCTCAGTGTCACCATTAGAGGTAGTTTCAATGATAGAAAACTAAGCATGCTTAGCACCACCACCTGAGGTGGTGCATCAACGACGGTGTGTTTGTGATTAGTGTTTGTCGGAGATGCTCAGTGCAACTCCTTGAGATGCTCAATATTCACTGATATTTTTTTGTCTTTATGCGATTTTAGTTTTATTTGAGGATATTTTTAGAAATTCTCTATATGTTTGATTTCTAACAATAACAAAATATCTCTTCCCTCCTTATTCACAATAACAGATTTACGCAAATTACGTAGCGTAAAAAACCCTAAAATGTATCAAAAAATATAAACGCAAATAATTTTTATTTACAATAAAGTTAATTATCATTAACATTTATGATCTGGTGCAAATTCAATAATAGTTATAACTTATATCATAGATTATAATTTTTAACATTATTTAATATTATTCATCGAAGAAAAAACTATTAGAAATATTAATTACATTTTTATAAAAATTTATATCCTATATACAAATATTAATTAATAACATCAAAATTTATAAATTAGTTACCTAAAACATTACCTTTATAATATATCAACCATAAATATCACGTAATACTTCAAATATTCTGATTATGGACTAATTTACCCTTAATTGTCCCATATAACAAAATTTGTGTTAGAAAAAGAGATGTTGTAGATTGTTTTATACAAAAGGGGTCAAATGAAGAAACTAGATGGCCCATCAAAGATAAACATGGATGAACCTCTAGAAGAAGTATGATGCAAAATGCTTAAGCAGGTTAGTTGAAGATGAAGAAAAGACAAATAAAAATAGAATAAAGACGAATACAGATAGACCTCCGAAGCGAAGACTAGCCAAAATGCCTTAATCCATTAAATATTAGAGTTGAACAAGAACTGAAGATCGGACCTACTAGTCAAAATGCCTAAACCCATTGGAGAATTGAAGAAGAAGAGAGCAAGAGAAATGGAAATCCAAGAAGAAGATTTGGCGGTATGCATGAAGCTACGAAGACCAAAGGAAAGAAAAGACAAAAGACTAGGTCTCGACCCCCAATACAAAACCTAAACCGGACTTACGGTATGAATACACGGAAATAAAATGGACCCAAGGAGTGAAAATAGAGCCGTTATAGCCATTATTTGCCCGTTGTAAAGAATAGTACAAAATGTTCGACATCCGATCCAAGTCAACAGGGCATCCAAGCTATAATTTTGTAATCTAGAATGACGACCATGGAGAGAGAGAGAGTCTTGATCCATCTTGTTTGATAAATACAAGACCTATCACTCTTGAAAAGTTTAACCTCTCACAATATCATGCAAGACCGTATATATATATATATATATATATATATATATATATATATATATATATATATATAGAGAGAGAGAGAGAGAGAGAGAGAGAGAGAGAGAGAGAGAGAGAGTCTTTAACATCTTGTAGTGGGTTTTCTTCAAATTTCTATTGTATAAGAGGAAATATCGTTTAATCACACTGCAAAAATTCATCAAATGGTATTTAAGCTTCAACACTTAGCCTTCAAATTAAAGAATAAGATAAAATGAACACAATACCATACCTTATCCTCAAACCTTTCTTCAGATTTCTATTGGATAAGGAGAAATATCGTTTAAACCCATAACAATTTCTCATTTCAAGAAATATATTCTTATTCTATCAAACCTTTATTAATATTTCTATTGAGAATAAGGGCTGCAATTATAATCAATCAATACCCCAATTTAGGGTATAAGCTATATCAGAAGCTTTAATAAAGGGTCTTCTATGTTGTAGTCTAGTAGAAACCAAAGATTGAATATGTGATTTGATTTGTGATGTTTCTCTATTTGTGATGAATTAATCCACTCACGAGACATTATTTTGGGAGTTTATTGGGCCAAAGTGAGAGATTTTTCCTTAATATATGTCATATTGCACTTTTACGTAGGGGTGTGCATTGGGTTAGAAAACCCGACCAACTAGAAATAATACGGGTTAGATTTTTATTGCGTGGGTTGCGGTTTACATTTTATACAAAATATACACGTTTTGAAGGTTGTGGATTTTAAACTTGAAACTCGCAAACCTGCATATACCCGATGACCATGTAGTATAAATTATTAGAAAAATTCGTATTGCTCAATTTAATCAAATAAAATAGTATAGTAATGTGATTCTCACTCTACATTTTTTTTATTCCTTCACTTTTAAATTTTTTAAATCTCTCAATATTTCAAAAATATTTTATCTAATGAATCTGTTTTTCATTTCAATTATGATATTATCTCTATTTTTTGTTTAATTCATAAATTTATTTTCATAAAATCTTATTTTATATATTTTAAAACGAGAGATGATTTGTAGTGTATATGAGTATCCTATATAATATTTTTAGTTGCAACATACATTTGTAATATAAATGTGACCACCGAATGATTATACAATCACATATTCACATTCGGCTCATTTATTAAACTAAATCACCCGCAATGCACCCGCAACTCGCTCAACCAAATCTCAATGGTTTATATAATGGATTGGGCGGGTGAATGTCTCATTTTTCAAAAACGGCACAAGAACAGGCGTTTATGGATTGGGCATTTTTATCAAAAATCGACACGCGCACACCCCTACTTTTACCCCTACTTTTGGACTTATTAATCGTTTATAGAGATTTTTGTGCTGTAACTGTGTGTTTAGTGTGTAGCTTTTAGGCACATTCTTGATGCAAGGGTCCAAGATGAAGGAAAGAAGTCAAAAAGTGAAGATAAACCCCAAGTTAAGGCAGAAATTGAGCTTAAAGCCATTGTGGAGAGTTAGAACTTATTCTGGAGAATTGTTGCACCTTATTATATCTGTCACTATGACTTTTTGGTAATAGATTTGGACCTTATTCCTTTTTGGATGGAAAGAGCTTGAAGCAGGTTCTCGTGGCTAGTGATGACACACGGAGTTAAGACGGAGCAGTTATGACATTTGCACATGCCGTGGTTCGAACCGGAAATCTGGTTAAGTAAAAACGGGTTGGGCTCATTCTAAACCCATTTTCTTAAACCTAAAGAGAGCCCAACGAATTTGGAAGCTATATAAGCTCATTTTCCAACCCCAAATCCGTACCACGTGATACATGCTTCATTTTAGAAACCATTTTATCCGAAGAAAAGAAGAGAAGGAGAAGAGCGAGACAAGATGAAGAGGAAGAACAAGGGTTTGTCCATGAACCTAGTCTTTTTGCCTCAACCAATCACCATCTCCTCTTATCTCCAACAATAACATTGCTTTATTTTCTATTTCAAACATGAATCTGTCATTAGTTTTAATTAGTTTTTATTTCTTTAGTTTTAGTTAGATTATTAGCTAAATTAATATTGCTTGAGGATGCTTATGTACTGCATTATGCTTTGCTATTTGACTGAGTTATTCGATTTGGGATGTCATATTTTGATATTAACTGAGATTGGTTTTAATATAACTCTATTTTTTGTATACACATCTTAATTACTCTTGTACTCTAGCCAAAGTAGCAGGAGCAGTAGTAATTTGCCTAACACTCGGGCGTGGGAAAGATTACAGACCTAGTATACGAGCGCTTAATGCCTTTTATCGGACGATATTAGCACGCTAGGTAGTCAATAAGGGTAATAGGGAATTAAGATGACCCGAAAGCCAAGAGACGAATAAAGTAGAGGGTTAGGTTTCCCTTGTGGGGACTTAATTAACTTAGAATCTCGACTATTTTGAACAATAAAGCCGCTCACCCTTATGAATAAAAAAGTTAATTAGCGGCATCATAGATTACCTAGCAATATCCTCTATTACCTATCTCATCGAATTAATCCTATTTATTTAGTTGTTTATTTTCATTATTATTAGTTTATAATCATTACTCTTAGCTTAATTTCATTTACATTTATCTTGTCTTTTAGTTATTAATCATATTTATAAAACCAACCAAATAATTCCATTTATATTTCTGTTTTGTTAGTCGAATTACATACTTTACGCATTTACATTACTTTGAAAACCTTTAATCGCAATACATCACTGCGAACGATAACCCTACTTATAATTTCTTGCTAACCTACGATCTGTACTCTGCGCATTCGATTCCCATATTGGTTGTACTTTATTTTATTATCGGGATCGACAAAGGTCAATTTACTCCTCAGTTGCAAAGTTACTTCCATGAATTATTGCATTTCTCTCATTCCAAATAGTATGAATATATGTTGTGAACCAACATCCATGAATAATTTTACTAAATTTAGAGTTACTTTTAGTCAAGATGAATTTGATTATATCATCCCATGAATTATTTATAAACATATTTTGTGTTGTGAAGACAGGTATTTAGAATCCTCCTAGTGAACGAGTAGTTGATGAAGGTATGGTCATGATCTTATATACAATTGTGACAAAAAACGCATAAAGGATCAACACTTAAAGGCCAACTGATCGTCCTTTGTTTAGTTGCAAGTGTGTCAAGACAAGCAATCTCGCTAGATAAATTGTGTCTAGGGGTGTTAGAGTTCATCTAGATAATATCACTCTATGTCATTTATCATGTACCGTCCTAATCTTGTAAAAAGTTTTTTTGAAAGAGAACTTGAATTTAAAACATCTAGACCAAAAAATTTCATCTTGATTATAGGAGAGAGTAGGAGACTGAAGATGATCAATAATGCATTTCATTGATAGATACAGATGTCATCTATTTTTTATAGTACAAGAGCTTACATATTTATTACACCATAAGCTTTATTTTATATATCCTTCTGAATAATGTCTTCAATACATTTATCTTCAACCCACATATCCCAAACCACAAATATGTTCTTACCATTATGAACTTTATGTATGATAAACTTAAAAGCTTTAGTTTTTATTTTCATAAGTTTCTTCCACACCTAAGTGGAATCCTGTTTAATACTTAGGCTCCATATACACTTGTCTTTGATATAATACATATGAACCCAACAACTCCAGAGATTAGAGTCTTTTTTGTAAATTGTCCAAAAAGTATATAATAGACACACCTTATTAATGTCTTCCAAATTAGGCATGCCAATACCTCCTTCATCTTGCTTAGTGCATACCGAACTCCATGTAATATATACTCATTTTGCTCTATCTAATTTACCCTTCCACAAAAAACTAGCCATGTTTTGACCAATTTTGTGTATTACTTGTTTGGGTAACAAGAAAGCTCTGCTTCAATACAAGACTATACTAACCAAAATAGTTTTAATGAGCTTAGCTCAGCCTGCTAAGGATAATAATTTAGAGCTCCAACGAAAGATACTCTAGAAAATCTTCTCAACAAGTATATTATCATTTTTAACACTCAATTTCTTTAAGTTTAATGGAACACCTAAGTATCTAACTGGCATATTGTTATGACTTCCAAACCTGGGGATAGAGACTTTCAACAACGTAAGAGTAACCGTCATAAAATAGTTCCTAAGAAATTTGACGGTTATGTACTTGGCTAAAGTTATAAATAAGAGAGAAGCAGGAGGCAACGGTTATCCAGAAAAATTAAAAAATTCCTTCCCTGTCTTCTTCATCTCTTCTCTTCTTGTATTTCAATTATTCTCATCATGTAAATATATGTAATTCAATAAATGCAAGATCTCTAAATTGCTTGCAAATTATTATTGTAATTATTAGTATTTATAAATAAAGTTTATCAAGATCGTTTCATTGGTGCTTTCATTGAATTGAACCATGGCGGAGGGAACACGTATGCAAACAATGGATGCAGCGATCAAACATATACAAGAACAAATCTCTGCTCTAACCGCACAATTTTCAGATGCCATAACAGGTATAACTGTAAAACTTAATGCAATGGATGGACGTGTGCAACAATCACTTAATCACAACGAGGGCACCAACAGATCTGAAGATCCAACATCAATTTTACATTCCACATCAACCGTTCCTGGAAATAATATTTTTCGTCATGTTCGTATTGATTTTCCAAGATTTGATGGTAATGATCCACTCGGTTGGATATTCAAGGCAGATCGTTTTTTTTCATTTCATTCTGTAAGTGATAACCAACGATTAGATTTGGCTTCCCTCCATATGGATGGTCCGGCTTTGCAATGGTTTCAATGGATGAATAATACTAGTCCATTTAATACGTGGGCGGACTTTGTTCGGCGTTTAGAAATTCGGTTTGGACCAACAGAATTTGAAGATCATCAAGGGGCGTTATTTAAACTTCAACACACAAATTCTGTTCAAGATTATCAATCCAAGTTTGAAGCGCTTTCAAATCGTACACAAGGGTTATCTGAATCTGCTCTGGTTAGTTGTTTCTTGTCTGGTTTGAAACAGGATCTTCGAAATGAAGTGAAGGCTTTCCGTCCTCAATCAATGTCACGGTGTATTGCCTTGGCTAGATTACATGAAGCAAAATTTATAGAGTCTCGTCGTGTTCAATTTCGACATGATTATAGAAAATCTATTGATACAGGGCAACAACCGGCATTATTGCCGACACCTAATGAACCGTTAATAACCAAACCTGTAACACATAGATTTCCTATTCGTAAACTAACTGCCGCGGAAATGCAACATCGTCGTGATCTTAAACTTTGTTATAATTGTGATGAGAAATGGGCCCGCGGTCATCGTTGTAAAACACCACCACTACTTTACATCTTGGATCCTGATATTGTAGACTCTGATTGTATTATCGATGATTCTGAATCCTCTCTTCATGAAGCAGAACTCCAACTTGTTAGTGATACATCATTTCATGCTCTAGGCGGATCATCATCCCCTACTACAATTCGTTTGGATGCCTTAGTGACAGGTACGTCTTTACAAGTTCTTGTTGATAGTGGATCGACTAAATTTTTTATCCAGAGTCGTGTTGCTAAACATTTGGGATTTCCAATTGAGTCATCATCACAATTTCGTGTTATGGTTGGCAATGGTGGTATGTTAATTAGTGAGGGTTGTGTAAAAAATGTTGAATTACATATTCAGGGTGTTATTTTTTGTGTGGATCTGTTTCTTCTTCCTTTACATGGTGCTGATATAGTATTGGGGGTACAGTGGCTAGCATCTTTGGGAAAAGTTCTCCATGATTATAATGATCTGACTCTTTCATTTAATCACAAGGGTAATGACATTTGTTTACAAGGGGTACGACATTTGAATCCGCGACCGATAGAGTTTCATTCTTTCCGTCGTCTGTCTGATGTTGATGCTGTGGAATGTTTTTATCATTTGCATGTTTGTGTTGAAAGAACAAAGATTACTGATGGTATTCATCCTTATTTGGGACCACTGCTAGAAAAATATAGTCATGTATTCAAGAAACCCAATGGTTTGCCTCCGCAAAGGAATTTTGATCATTCCATTCATTTATTACCTTCAGCTGCGCCTGTTAATGTTCGTCCGTATAGATACCCTCATTGCCAAAAGACGGAAATTGAACGCTTGGTTTCAGATATGCTTAAAGAAGGAATTATACGGCCAAGTACTAGTCCATTTTCATCTCCCGTAATCTTGGTGAAAAAGAAAGATGGTACGTGGCGTTTTTGTACTGATTATCGTGCCTTAAATGCAGTTACAGTAAAAGATCGATTTCCGATCCCTACAGTGGACGAATTGCTCGATGAATTACATGGTTCGATGGTTTTTTCAAAAACTGGATTTACTTTCTGGGTATCATCAAATAAGAGTTCAACCACAGGATGTTCATAAGACTGCCTTTCGGACTCATGAAGGTCATTATGAATACTTAGTGATGCCTTTTGGCCTAACAAATGCACCATCAACATTTCAAGCTGCGATGAATCAAATTTTTAAGCCATACTTGCGAAAATTTGTATTGGTGTTTTTTGATGATATTCTTGTGTATAGTCGTTCGATGGCGGAACATTTACAGCATTTGGAATTGGTTTTACAAATTTTGTCATCTCATAAATTGTTGCAAAACTATCCAAATGTGTATTTGGTCAAGACAAAGTTGAATACTTGGGGCATGTAGTAAGTGGAAAGGGAGTAAGTATGGATCCTGGAAAAATTCAAGCAGTGGTGGATTGGCCTATTCCTCATAATCTGAAAACATTACGCGGATTTTTGGGTCTAACAGGTTATTATAGACGTTTTATAAAGAATTATGCTCGTATAGCTTCGCCTCTCACTGATTTATTGAGAAAAGATTCCTTTGAATGGACGGATATATCTTTCCAGGCTTTCAATCAATTAAAATCCGCGCTTATATAAGCACCTATATTAGCCTTGCCTGATTTCACAAAACAATTTGTCGTGGAGACCGATGCATCAGGAATTGGAATTGGTGCAGTACTCAGCCAAGACAGACATCCTATTGCTTTTTTCAGTGCAAAATTGTCACCGCGAATGCAGGGGTCCTCGGCATATCATCGAGAAATGTATGCCATTACACAGTCAGTTTCGAAATGGAGACATTATCTTTTGGGTAGAAAATTTCTTATTCGCACAGATCAACGTAGTTTGAAGGAGCTTAACGATCAAACGATTCAGACACCGGAACAACAACAATGGCTTTCCAAATTATTGGGATACGTCTTTGATATTACTTATCGTCCTGGAAAGGAGAATACCGTGGCAGATGCTCTGTCAAGATACCCAACGGATTTTAATGTATTTTTTGCTGTCACAACGCCTCATTTCGATTTTGTCAATGAATTGCGTCAAGAGAATGCAAAAGAAAAGGAATTGATACAATTACACGAGAAATTGGCGAAAGATCCGTTGAGTATGCAATTTTATTATGTCCGAGATGGCCTTCTTTATTATCGGAATAGACTTGTGTTATCCGAACGTTCGAGTTTAAAACATGTTTTAATTACTGAATTCCATAACACGCCTACAGGAGGGCATGCTGGAACTCTTAGAACTTACAAAAGGTTGGCAGCTAATTTTTTTTGGGTAAATATGCGGAAAGATGTGAATTTGTATGTGGCAGATTGTATTATTTATCAACAAATGAAATCTCTTCAGTCATCACCAGCAGGACTTCTTCAACCATTACCTATACCTAATAAGGTTTGGGAAGATATTTCTATGGATTTTATCACAGGGCTACCGTGTTCGCAAGGAAAGACATCAATATTCGTAGTGGTGGATCGACTTACTAAGTATGGTCACTTTTGTGCACTTCCTACAACATTTACTAGTCAGGTTGTGGCAGATATATTTGTAAAGGAGATCTTGCGTCTTCATGGTATGCCGTGAACCATTGTTTCTGATCGTGATCCTCTATTTTTAAGCTCCTTTTGGAAGGAATTATTTCGTCTACAGGGAACTACTCTGGCAATGAGCACCTCCTATCATCCTCAAACTGATGGCCAAACAGAGGTATTAAATAAATGTGTTGAGATGTATCTTCGATGTTTTGTTCATGATCATCCTGAGAAGTGGACAAATTTTTTACCTTGGGCGGAATACTGGTATAATACTTCTTTTCACACGGCCGCTGGAATGACACCATTTGAGGCATTGTATGGTCGACCCCCTCCTACTATTGAACGTTATATTTATGGGTCAACTACTAATGATAATGTCAATCAAGATCTAATTCAACGTGATGTATTGCTTCAAACCTTAAAGGAGAACTTGCTAAAAGCACAACACCGAATGAAACACAACGCTGATAAGAAGCGCCGTGATGTACATTTTGCTGTTGGTGATTGGGTATTTGTGAAACTTCAACCTTATCGGCAACTTTCTGTCCGTTTACAACGCTACCACAAGCTTGGTCCGAGATATTTTGGACCTTTCAAGGTTATTAAATGTATTGGTTCAGTTGCTTATGAATTAGAACTACCCCAGACAGCCCGTATACATCCAGTGTTTCACGTTTCAATGTTAAAGAAGTGCTCTGGTAATATTGTTCATCAGACAATTCCGTTACCACTATTGTCTACCCCAACTACCCCAATTGTTCAACCGGTGGCTATCTTATCCAAACGTACAATACAACGTCAAGGTTCTGAAGTTCAACAAGTACAAGTTCAATGGGAAGGATTATCCACAGACGAGGCAACATGGGAAGATGCAACAATCATTCTGAAAAATTATCCGAACCTTGAGGACAAGGTTCTCGAAAGTGGGCGGGGCAATGTTATGACTTCCGAACCTGGGGATAGAGACTTTCAACAACGTAAGAGTAACCGTCATAAAATAGTTCCTAAGAAATTTGACGGTTATGTACTTGGCTAAAGTTATAAATAAGAGAGAAGCAGGAGGCAACGGTTATCCAGAAAAATTAAAAAATTCCTTCCCTGTCTTCTTCATCTCTTCTCTTCTATCCTCCTTGTATTTCAATTATTCTCATCATGTAAATATATGTAATTCAATAAATGCAAGATCTCTAAATTGCTTGCAAATTATTATTGTAATTATTAGTATTTATAAATAAAGTTTATCAAGATCGTTTCACATATTACCAGCCTTATGTTAAGAATATCTCTTATCTTCTTCTGCAACTCATAGATGTACCATCAAAATAGAGTTCAGTTTTACACTTGTTGATTCTCAAACCTAAAACTCTAGAAAATATATCCAAACCTTTTGTAATTAATATCACATATTTAATATCAGCTTCAAAAAAAAAAGCAATAAATCATTATCAAATACAATGTGATTGAGTTTCATGCCTTGATATTTTGGATGAAATTGAAAATCTTTTTTGTCTCCAACTCTATGAAGTATTGCAATTAAAACTTGCATACATATAGGAAAAAGATAAGGAGACAATGAGTCTCCTTGTTTTAAGCCTATCTTTGCTTCAAAATAACTATTCATCTCTCCATTAATGTAAATAGAATAGGTAAAAGTTGAAATGCACATATGTATTCACTAAATGAATAACTCTAGAAAACCAAAGGCTTGAAGAGAAATAAGTATGAAGTTCCAATTCACACTATCATATGCCTTCTAAAGATTAATATTAATAGTGCATATAGGTGATATGTTCTTTTTTCATAGCCTAGAACAATATCTTGAGCTACAAAACTATTATCGCATATGAACCTTCCACCAATATAAGCTGCTTAATTAAATCAATGGTATTATTGAGTACTTTTTAAACTCTGTTAGCTATGATTTTGGATAAGCACTTGTAAGTAGTGTTGACACGGGAAATAGGCCTGAAATTTTTGATACTAGAAGCATTAATTTCTTTAGGATTAAGAGCAATATTAGTTGAGTTGGTTTACTTAAGTATGGAGCCTGATTCCAGAGTTTGTTTGATAGCATTACATACATTAACTTCAACTACACTCCATGCTTTTTTGTTGTAGAAGAAAGAAGTAAAGCCATAAGGACCCGGACACTTGTCTTCTTTGATAGAGAACATAACAACGTTAATTTCTTCATCACGAATAGGAGCAATAAGGCTGTTTATATCATCTTGTGATAGTTTTTTATTAATCAATATTTGTTGAAAAATATCAACTAAGCAAATCTATTCTCCAGGATCATTAGAACCTAACAATCCTTTATAAAATGATATAAACTGTTCTTTAATGAGATCAAGTTAAGTTACAACATCTCCATTATCCTTGTCTATAGAATTGATTAGGTGAGCAATTCTACTTTTAATAAGTTTATAATAATAAGCAGAATTGCAATCACTGAGATTAACTCAATTAACTTCTACTTTCTGCTTAAGAATATTCTGCTTAATGTTAAGAGCTTCAGTTCTAATTGAGTGACCTAAATATTCGCTTTAGATAAAATAGAATTATTGTAAAATCCAGATATAATGCTCTTATGAACTTGATCAAGTTCTTTCCTTAACTCTATAATATGATTAACTTCTCTTCTAAAATACTTATTATTAAGAATTTTTAGGACAACCTTTACATTCTTTAACTTCATACATAATTGAAAGATATAGTTTATATTAATATTAATATTCCAAGCATCTTTAATAATCTTTAGAAAATTCTCATGAGTGCTCTATATATCAAATAATTAAAAGGAGCTTCTGACTTTGTGCTCCAAACATATACTTATTTTTATTTGTTGATCTCACTTATATCTTGGTTGAGCTTCAATTTCAAGCACTTCGATCCAAGTTTGATTATTCTCGATCAGATAAAGTTGTTGATGCTCATTGCTTGATTCTTATGAGCTTATTAATGATTTTGTAGTGCATAATTTGATTCTCGAAGGTGAAAATTGGATAACACGGCATGTGAAAATTACACACCATAGCTGTTCGTGGCGTCCGAGCGCTGTTTTCATGCCTAAATTTTGGAATTTTGTCATCAGATAGTAAGTTACATCCGTTTTACTTTTGTCTCCGTGAAAATAATCATTCTTCTTTGATCATATTATTTTTGTGTACTTAACTGATAGTTGTACAATAGAAGAGATTCTCATCTATATCATGTATTATACACCTTTAGAGTAGAAGGATATATAGCATTGTAAAACATGTTACTCAAAAAGTTCTTTTATTTACCAACAGAACAAAAGTATCTAATGTCAAACAAATATAATGAGAGTAAGACTTTTTGCCTGGTTTGGCAGGTTGGTCCGACTCTCAAAGAAGTTTGGCTCCACAGTCCACACATTAGACTAAGCCCAAGGGGCATTTTAATTCGATTGAATACCAAATATGACAGCTTTAATCGACCTTATGAGCGCTTCTTCTTGTATACTATTCAATTGTAGAAGTTGCTAAAATTATTTACTGATCTGAAAGCAATTTATCTCGTAACTTCAGTATGAGTAATACCGATTTTCATCTTTCGTTAATTAAGTATAGTACGTAAAGGACTCTCTTTGTTCACAGATATTCTGAATTTAGTTATGCGGAACATGAGATAGGAGATGCTTTTTCCGTTGCATGCTTCAGTAAGCACATACATTTCCATCAAAAGACATAAATTGCCTGCTGAACAACGCAAAATTGAACAAGCACTTGTATTAATAATTTAGTATGTACATTCCATGCTGCGTCACATACTAGTTTAAATTGACTATTATGTGGAGCAAAACCCATTTTGTAAACCAGTTGGGATTAGCTCACTTGGGATTAGCTCACTTGCCAGGTTCTTGGTCATCCAATCTAGTGGTGCAGGTTTGAACCGAGTCAATGACTCCGAGTCCAAAGTGGCTCTCCTTTGTAACAAAAAAAAAACCCATTTTGTAGACTGATCATAAGCAAAATCTATCATTATTGGTGTTTAATAGAAAAGTAATGCTAGCCTCTGAATTCTCATGACAAACTTTTAGATATTCATTATAAGTTTTAGATACTTTCAGACAGTAGCTATAATTGTTAATGTCATTAAAGATGAATTATTTCTACCTTTCCAAATATGCCGACAATATTGACTTCTAGTTCTTACTCATTTAACAAAAAGCTCATAATATTTCATATAGCGAGTGACCTTAAAAATCCAAGTATCAAATCTATCAGTAGAGTTATCTAAATTTAAGTGTTACAATGGAGTAGTAAACCAGACTGTCAACTTAAGAGTATGAAAAAACTACATGGTCCACAGTTCTTAATTCTTATACCATTCTCACAAAGGGAGAAAGTAGGAGAGTGAAAGCATCTCATCTTAATTCTATTATTCGTGCAAATTTTCCATAAGTTGTTTTTTAATCCTTTGAAGGGATGAGCGTGGGTTGGTTACTCGGTTCTCGATTTGGTTACCTCGGTTACAATATGCATTTGGTTACATATCCAGTTTTTGGTTCAGGTCTTGTATCATTAACTACCTTAGGTGTATGTATGACTGCACAATTAATGCCATTGTAATGACCACAGGGACTTTTGCAGAATAGTATCACTAGTTCACTACTATACTTTTAAATGAGAAAGAAAAGTAGATAAAAAGTCACAAAATAATCATAATAATCTTTATAATGTCTTGGATACAAATATGACCAAGGTTAACATCTGTTCAATATATAATAAACCACAATCATATATCAACTCAATATTCATATGAACTTTGCTTATTTTGCGATAACCAAACCAAAGAAGCTATAATCCAAGTAAATACCAAAGTGAAGGCAATGATGACAAGCATGTCTCATACCTATATACATAGTAGGATAGATCATGGCCCGAGTTAGTATCAAGTGGGTTTATTTCCAACCCGAGTTATAAGTGTTTGGGTTCATTTTTTAGGATATCTAACCCAACTTTTATTTTGTTAACCCATCCGGGTTGCCAAGCTTGGATTGAACTCGAGTTAGACTTTAGTAAACCATGCGTCCAAATTTAATTTTTATAGGTAAAATGATTGTTTCTTTTGGTGGATTACAAAACTATTGATAAGAATAGAATAAACATCATCAGAGTATCAATAACAATTACCAAAGTAGATAATACTACAAAACTAAATTTAAAGAATATTATCAAGTACTAATATCTAAAGTTTTGTAATAAGTTTTAGAGATTATTACACCTAGGGTCTTGAACACACCCCCTTTTTCAAGATGGGGATCCAGTCTAGAGCCTCTTCTTACTAAAGACCTTATGAAATTTTTAACACATGAAGCCCAAAACCCCAATTACTAGACTACCCTCTTTTGTTTTTTTTTATTCCTATATATACTAAATTAGAGAATTTTACATTTCCATTCACGTTATTATCTCTCTTCTCTCATATCTCTCTCCTCCACTACCTCTCTCATACCCCACCTCCCTCCCAAACCGCCACCACCACCACCATAACACAACCACCACCGTAAATGCAAAAAACCACCACCCCTACCTCTATCTCCTCCCATACTATATCCATGGATGAAATCACACCACAAAGAAGATTCGAAGCTCGAGATCCGAGCACCACCACCACTCGACGGAGTTCCAGAAGCTGCACCACCACGGACAGGTCGAGATCCGAGCACAACTGGACACTAGATCCGAGCACCACTGGACAGGTCGAGATCTGAGCACCACTGGACGGAGTTCGATGGAGAAGAGAAGCTTGAAGAAGTCCGATCCATGGCGGCGCTGTGGTGGTCCCTTCGAAGCTCGCCTCATTCGTCGCCGATTTGAAGAAGTTCGATGGACTGTGGAGTTTTGCTGTGGAGTGCTGTTCGTGGCTCGCCGGAGAGAGATGAGGCTCGACGAACAGGCGAACAGGGGTGTAGTTCAGTTTGCTGTGGAGTGGAGTTGCTATTCGTGGCTCGCCGGAGAGAGCCGTGGCTCGACGAACAGGCGAACAGGTGGTGGTGTTTTGGTGGTGCTGCTGCTCCGTTCAAGATCTCGCTGCATTTTTTTTTTAATTTTTTCAGATCTGGTTTGACCAGATCTGGTCAAACTCAAATCTAGGTAGTATTTTTTTTTATTCGTTTGAATTGCTTTTTGTATGTGTAATTCATTTGAAATTGTATAAAAAATTTGAAAAGTGAATAAATTATTTTTTAAGATTTATTCTTTATTTATTTTTGTAAAATACTCATCAAATATGCAGAGTACTCATAAAAATTACGGAGTACTCATTAAAATTATCTAAATACTCATTAAAATTCATAGAGTACTCATTAAAATTATCCAAATACTCATTAAAATTATTCGGAGCACTCAATAAATATATAGAGTACTCAGCAAATTCTCGGAGTACTCTATGTTTTTCTCGGAGTACTCTATGTTTTTTTTCGGTGACCGTGACTAGTGGTCGGAGGTCGGTGGTGGAGGTCGGTGGCGGAGGTCGGTGGTCGGAGGTCAGAGGTCGGAGGTCGGTGGTAGGTGGTTGGAGGTTGGAGGTAGGTGGGTAGTGGTAGGTAGAGGAGAGAGAAACAGTGACATCACACTTTTTTGTCTTTTAGTGGTAGTAAGGGTAGGAAAGACTATTGTCAAAATTGAGGTCCCTAAAAGAATAGCATTTTTGAAACTACTCTATAGAGAAGAAAGATATTTCCCAAGACCCTATATATAATTCACCCTAAGTTTTATTTATATATGAAGTAAGGTTTGGAAAAAAAAATATCTAAAGTTAATTAAATAGTTTGATATATTACAAAATGAGAATTAAAACATAACATAAATAGACAAAGTTTGAATTAAATTATTATATAACCAAAATTATAAAATTTTACAAATATCTCAAATAGAGTAGAAGACGTTGGATGCTCGGTTACTATCTTGAATTCTTACCGAGACTCTCGGGTGATAATGATACTCAAAACTTGCATACACAATCTATTCAACTAACACTACAAGAAATAGTATCTTTAGTAGCAAAAAATTTAACACTAAAAATCTTAATTTTGCCGCTAATAGTCGTTATTTGTCGCCTCTATAAGTTCGTCGCTAAAGATACCATTAGTAGCAAATTATTTGTTTTTGCCTTTATTAACTTTATCTTTAACGGCAAATATTGCCGCTAAAAATATAATTAGAGGCCAATTTGATTTTTAAAAATATCATTTGATGTCATTTTAGTTGTTGCCGCAATAGCTTCCCCGCTAATGCTACTATTTCTTGTAGTGTAAAATCTTTCATAGACAATCGAAATGTTTAGTTAAGAAACATTTAAATCCAATATATTGAGAGGATCAATATCATATTATAATCGCATCATTGGCTCGGGGTTTCAAAATGATTTTTAGTTCATCACATGCCTGAACAATAACATCATTGGCCTCAGAATATTAGGGAAACAATCACGGGCTTAAAACCTGATAAGCCGACTTAACTATCATTAGCAAATCTGAACAATATGGTAATAAGACTAGGCTACTGAACCAATTTTAATTATTGTTAATAAGTAAGAGTTCTTACCGAGAGTTAGCCTCTTTAATTAATCATTTCGAAAGAGTTCATGTAAGATATTCCTAACAAATCAGAAGAAGTTCAAATAACAAATAAAAATTATAATTCAAATGTCAATCTTAGTGGTGTAAAACTATTACTCTAAGTTGCAGATTGAATAGTCAGTTTATCTCATCAAGATTGATTCACTTAATATTTATGAGCTAAACCATGGATTGTAATTCCACTTCTTTAAAATAGTAGTATATTCTTGCTTAGGAATTTTCCTAACATCCTTGGCTAAGGAATCAATTATAGTGTTTGAGGACCGCGGAAGATTGCAAAAGAAGAAAATAGGGTCTCCTTTCGTTATTTCCTTGATTCTAAAAATATCATGATTGACTTGCCAAGATAGTGATGACGATGTCGTAATCTCTTGGATAACTCCAAAGTTATATGAGTAAATTTATTTAATCATACCATGCAATTTGGAAACTAAGACGGTCGCTTGTAAGACCGCCAAAGCCTCATTTTCTTCTGAAAACGCAAAATAACAGTTTCTCCATGCATAATTATACATCCAGACTTATTATCTTTCTCAACGATTCCAAGTCATTTTAATAGTTCTTTCCCAACAAAAGACGCATCACTTTATAAATATGCATCATTATCGATAGTGTTCACACCATCGTGTTGTTGAATCCTAGCTTGTTGTACTTGATATTGTCCTTCATTATTTCAACTACTTCCAAATATTTCTGTTATTTGATGCTCAAATGTGTCAATGTTTTGTTCGATGTTGATTTTTTTGTCATATTATTTTGCTATATTTGTCTTTCAAATATTATATAGGGTATAAGATGTATGTTATAATTTTTTTTGTTCCACCGTCCTTGTTCATAGTCTTTAGTAAACTCAATAATCCAATAGGACAACTTTATTTCCTTCTCTGTTATTGTTTGTTAGTTTATTTTTTCTTGTTTGTGGTGTTTTTGTGTGCTCTTATTTATTGTGCGTCAATTTATAATGCATGAATTAGTTTATTCTTATTTTTGTGCTGTTGTGGTCCAACTTGTTTGCTTTACGATCATGAAAGAAAAGGTGTTCCATCGTCTCCTCCTTACCTGTACAAAAAGTACAATATTCATAGATTGCTAAGCAGGGCTATTTATCATTATTACGATATCCCAAATAACCAAGCCATCTTTGTTATTCATAAATATTAAATTGACAACAATGATCACATAAGGTTGCTCATTGTTTTCTATCCTAAGTAAATCATGCCTTTCTCATTTTTCTAGTTTAGCTAAAATTATATTAAAACTAAAAAGGGTGAAAAGTCACCCAATGCCTGAAAGCGTACAATACGAGCTAATGAGTTTTCTCAACTGAGTGGAATAAAATGAGTCCAATTACGAAACAACATGCCTTTAAGTTGTTGTTTGGCTACTCGTCAACGACCATATTTATCTTTCGTGGAACATAAAAGAACACAAGGTGTTTACCATTACTAAGTGAAACAATATCCCTCACTAAATTACATAGTTTTCTATCCTTAGGTACAATATTTTTAAATTGGGGGTGCCACTAAGTTATTACAATTATGTAACAAAATAATATTCAAGTTTGGGTAGGTATTTGCATAAATGAATGAGTTTATCAACCCCATTGTCTCTGCTTCTTGAGGTGTTTCCGCTTCAAAACCGCATGCTTACCCTCTACAAAATATCCTTGTAAATCTGTCACAATACATATGGTACTTCCTTTTTCAGTATCCTTCATATAAGAAACATCAATATTAGTTTTAAGTAGGTTCTTTCCCATATTTCACAACTGTATTACACCTTTCTTTTTACACTTACCTTTTGTTATTGTAGATATTATCTTTTAGTGGATTTTTTATAGCCTCCGAGTTTTATTAGCATTATAATACATCATAGACTACAAGTTCTCTTAAAGTTGTTTTACTAGGGACAAGAATTTTACCCTTAAATAATTTTTCATTTTTAACTTTTCAAATATGCCAACACATAATGGTTTTCCTTCTCAACTATGGGGTTTCTCTACCGGTTTTATTATTATCATCAGTGTTGATTAACTCAAAAAACCAATTTCACACTTTATTGATTCTATTATTTGGTAGCTTAACCCCCATAGGAGTGGCAAACCAGAATACCGTGGCCCGACTACATTCAAACAATAAGTGTTATGTAGTTTCAGAGTAAGTATTACATATTTTGAAAATATTATTTAGGCTACAGTGTCTTGTAACCTTATTCACTTAAGTTGATATGGAACATTTACACACCTCCAAAGGACATTTCTTACCTGTTGTGGTATATTTAGTCCCCAAATAGTTTTCCAATAGTATTTTAGGAATTTTATGAGGATCAGAAGGTTGTTGATTCCTAGTGCTCACCTTCAACCATCTATTCCTTATCTCTTAACCTATTATAAATCCTTTTAGTGGTAATATTACCGTATTAAAGTGTATCCAAAAAGGGGTAGCTTTACGTTTAGTATAAGGCGTATTGATGCTACAGATACTCCTAGAAATATCTATATAAAGTAAATTATTTATCAACACCTTATTCCAAATACTGAATTTTGTATAAAGAGGTCTTGTACAAGCTTTAGGGTAGTTTTCCTGGGTTTACAAGTTTTTATTCCCATGTGAGCCCATATTCTTATGGTTTCCCCATTATTAACACTCAATGTAATTTCTTTAGCATATATTTATTTGCCAATATATATACTTCTCCACCCCCATGAAGGGTTTTGACCAAATTTATCCTCAAGGAATTTTCCTTCATATACTAGATGCCTTTATATATTCTTTCCAATAAGTATTCTTCATTACACATGACTTTCCACGCATTGTTTGGCAATAAAGCTTTGTTCACAAGTTCACGATTTTTGAAACCCATCCCCCATTATTTTTCTCTCTCTCTTTGGGTTTCTTTCCAATTTGTTAGTAAATTCTATTGTTTTTACCATCACCCCACCATATTTTTGTGATCAAACTCTCATATTGATTGCAGACTACAACAGGAATGTGAAAAACAAACATTACATAAACATAAAGAGTTTTTATATCACTTTTTATCATAATTTATTTATCCTCTTACAGAGAAGAATTTAGAATGCAATTACTATATTTTTTTCATAACTCTATCAACAAGTCAATTTAAAGCTTTAGTTTTTTTTTTATCTTCCCTAATTAGATGGAAAGCCTATGTAGTTTCCTAAATCTTTCATAGTAGAATCCTCAAAATGGGGGTTAGTTCATTAACAATATTTAATTAGGTATTTGAATTATGGTTGGTTTTTTAGGTTTAATTATGGATATATTCCTTTGTTTGATATTATTTGAGTTTTAGCTAATCTTGGATGATATACATATGTTTAGAGCAACTTGAGTTAATTTGTGTGTTAAGTATGTAACTCCTAGGTACATGGATGACCTTAGACCCCAAGATGAAGCTAGAAAGACAAAAAATCACAAGGAACCCCAAGACAAGTCACAAAAGGAGGAAAAATGACCGTTGAAAGTCAAATGAGAGTCAACACAATAAAAAAATCCTCTCTAGCCATTCATATCACCTAACTTTTATTCCACAAAATCTTTTTTGTTTTACACCACTTTATCCACTTCCACCCACTTTTTTGCTTTTTTTCTTAGCTGATTTGGTGTTTATCCCAAAATCTGGGATCTATCACCAAGTCAACTTCAAAAACTCATCCATTCATTTCTAAATCCTTTCAACCGACCACCACCTCCTAAATATAACCCACCCCAAACCTTCCCACTACGTCGTGCTAAACTCTCAAAATGACGAAAATGTTAAAATCAAGCAAAGTGAATCAATCAAGTAACTCAAATCCAAAGACGAAGACGAAATATACGAATATCACAAAGCTAATGTTCTCTCCTCCCAGTTCTGAACCTGTTGAAGAGAGTGAGATAGGTCATGAATCGAATGTTATCGTCACGTCGGTGGAAGAAGTTGAAAGCCAAACGCCGATTGTTACTCCGATACAAACTCCAAAAGATAAATCGGAAGAAATTATGAACAATAAACCTGTTATATGATCAACGTTGTTCAAAAAGAATGTTGAAGAGGTCTATAAGCTGGAATTTCACTCTCCGGACAAAGATGGAGATAAAAAAGTCATAAGACCACCTCCAGATGTATTTGAAGAAGGAGACAAGTTATGGGTTCATTGTTTAATCGGTCAATTTCTCGATAGCCCACCTAATTTCTATGCTATAACAAACTTCGTCAAATTTTAGTGGAAGAACTTAGGTAAGATTGAAGTTAAATCGAGTGGAAAAGGTATTTATGTATTCAAATTCGAAAATCAAGAACAAAGTACCAAAGCCATGGAGCAAATCTGGCATATAAATGGTAAACCTCTTCTTTTTAGGCCTTGGAGTGCTGATGTTCAATTTGAAATGATAGATATTACGAAAATTCCAATTTGGGCAAAACTAGTTAACGTACCGATGAATCTGTGGACTCAACGAGGCTTAGGCTATGTAGCGAGTGGAATTGGTGTTCCAATCCAAATGGACTCAGTGATTGAATCAAAAACTAGACTGGGATATGCTCGTGTCTGTGTTGAAGTAGACACTAAAGAGAAATTACCTGAAGTTGTGTATGTTGATATTGGAGCTGAAGAACTTCATGAAGTTAAGGTTGTTTATGATTGGAAACCCACAATATGTCTAAAGTGTAAAAGATTTGGGCATGTTGAGGAAAAATGCAACAATACTCAAAAAATATGGAGACCTAAGCAACCTAACACAGAGAATCAAAAGAATGACAAACAAAAAACAGTTGATGAAGATTGGAGTGTTGTTAAAAATAAAAGTACTAAGTATTATGAAGGAGAATCAAGTAAAGGCCAAAATACAAATGGAAATTATGGTTTGGTTTCTACTAAGAATAAGTTTAATGATCTACAGGAAGCTAATACAAACATTGATAAGGATGTCCTGCAGTTTATTAATCATAATGGAGGAAATGAGATAACAAGACCTCCAAACATATGAATTTTGCAGCCTGGAACGTTAGAGGTCTAAATAATGTTCTGCGTCAACTTGATGTGAAGAACTTTTTATGTAGTAATAAAGTTAAATTAGTTGGCTTATTAGAAACTAAAGTTAAAAGCCACAACTATGACAGTATAATTAAAGCTCACTTCTCCAACTTAGAGATATTACACAACTATAATGCGGATGAATCAGGCCGTATATGGATATTATGGGACCTAAACTATTTTGAAGTCAATCTCATTAAAGAATATGCTCAAGCTATGTTTATTGAAGTAAAGGACCTAAGCAAAAGTGAGGTATATTTTATTGGATTTGTATATGTGTATAATGATGATTACATGAGGAGAACACTTTGGAATGACATTATTCAATGGTGTGATAACAACAAGAATGATAAAGTATGTGTACTGGGTGATTTTAATGAGATACTCACAATACAAGATAAACTAAAATGTGATTCTCTTGAGAAAGGTGCTATTGAATTTGCAGAGTGTATAGATGAAGCTAATTTACTTGAACACAGTTATATTGGTCAATATTATACTTGGACCAACAAAAGCTCTACTGATAGCATTAGAGCAAGTAAGATTGATAGAGTTTTTATTAACTCAAAATGGATGGAAATAAAGATCTCTAATGTCAGTATAATTCCTCCTTCTACCTCTGACCACTATGCTTTGGTAGTTAATATTGGTGAAGATAAAAAGTTCACACCTAGCTCCTTCAAGTTCTTCAATGCTTGGACTGCCAAACAAGCCTGGAAGGCAGATATTGAAGGAAATTGGATGTTTAAACTGTGTATGAAGCAAAGAAATACAAAAATAGCCTTAAAGAAGTTTAATAATCTCTACTTTAAAAGGAATGTTGATAATATAGAGGCTCTCAGAAATCAGCTTAATAAAATTCAAACTTGTATTATGCAAGGTAATATGGATTCTCAGATTCTCAAAGAAGAAAAAATTATAGAGAAAGAGCTTGAAGTTTCCATCATCAATCAACATAATATATTAAAGCAAAAAGCTAAAGCTAGTTTTACTATTGATATGGATTGTAGCTCACAGTATTTCTATAAGATTATAAAGGGAAGAATTGCAAAAAACAACATATCTTCACTCATATCTGATAATGGAGATATGATAACTGATCCAGAGCTTATCAAGAATGAGTTTATTAAGTTCTATAAAAATCTACTTGGCTCAGAAGATAGTGAAGAAGAAACTTGTTCAGTCTCAACTATTAAACAAATTGTCAGCTCTAGAATAAGTGATGATCAAATTCAACAGTTAATTGCTCCTATCACTGATAAAGAAATTAAAGATGCTCTGTTCTCCATAAATGAGAACAAGAGCCGTGGACCTGATGGTCTTAATTCTAGCTTCTATAAAACATCGTGGAATGTAATTGGAGAGGATTTTATCAAGGCTATTAAACAATGCTTTGAAACAAGTCAGTTGCTATCTCAAGTAAATGCTACTAAACTGGTGCTAATCCCTAAAGAAAAAAATGCTTCAAATCTCAAATAATTCAGACCTATTTCATGTGTTAACACAACCTACAAGACAATCTCAAGAATTATAGCAAATAGGCTAAAGAAAGTCCTAAACTCTATAGTGTTAGTTAACCAAGCTGCTTATGTAGGGGGAAGATATATAAGTGACAACATACTTGTTGCACAAGATATAGTTTCAGAGTATGGAAAGAGAGATGCAGAACCTAAGTGTACTATCAACCTTGACCTTCAAAAGGCCTATGACAGTGTTAACTGGAAGTTCTTACTTAATACACTTCATGCTTTCAACTTCCCTGAAAAGTTCATCTCATGGATTATCATGTGTGTATGTACCCCTCATTATTCAGTGAGTATTAATGGATAGTTGTGTGGCTATTTCAAAGGGAAGAGAGGGCTCAGACAAGGAGACCCTCTCTCACCCTATCTATTTGCTATAAGCATGTAAATCTTTCCAGGGTTATTTAATCACATGGCTAAGAAAAGCCAATTCTACTATCATCATAAATGTAGAAATTTAAAGCTCAATCATATGATTTTTGCTGATGATTTACTTATATTCATGAAGGCAAACATCAGCTCAGCTAAGGTAATTAAAGATGCGCTTGACTTATTTACAAGATTATCTGGATTAAGAATAAACTATGGTAAAAGTGAATTATACTTTGGAGGTACAGATAATAATATAATACAAAGTATCTCTTCAATTCTCAACATTAAGACAGGTAAATTACCTGTCAGATATCTAGGTGTACCACTGAACTCAAAGAAATTGAATATATCTGATGGTAACAAGCTAGTGGAGAACATTTGTAGTTGTATTAACATATGGTCCTCAAAGTTACTTTCATACGCAGGGAGGGGTGAGCTGATCAAAACAGTGTTGATTAGTAAGATATTGTTTTGGTGTAGAGTCTTTCTATTGCCAAAACAAGTGATCTATAAACTTAATCAAAAAATTAGCAGTTTTCTGTGGAAAGGGAATTCAGATGGAGCTCTTGGTGCAAGAATATCATGGCAAAACATATGTGTTTCAAAAGCACATGGTGGATTGGGAATTCCTGACATTGAGAATTTAAATAAAGTATGTCTACTTTTCACCTTTTGGAGAATGTACTCTCAACCTAATAATCTATGGAGTATGTGGGTGAATCATAATATAGTAAAAGGGAAGTGCATTTGGAGTTTAGATATAAAGAATGCTCACTCCTGGATATGGAAGCGGTTAATGAAAATTAGAAGTACTGCCTACAATTTCATTTATCACAAAGTAAAGGATGGTAGTAGTACTTTTCTCATGTGGGACAGATGGTTAGATGGTAAAAGTGTTCAAGAAACTCTAAACTGTGATATTGATAAGCAGAGTATAAATAATGACAAGACAGTTGCTAGTTGTTTTGGTAGACAAAGATGGAGGTTACCCCCAAGAGTTGGCAAATTATTACCTTATCTAAACAATGTTATATTATCACAAGGAGCTGATCAGAAAATTTGGACACATACTAGTAAGAATATTTTCTCCTTTAAAAAAACTCTTGATCATATATCTATTCATAAATCTGAGGTGAAATGGTATAAGCTAGTTTGGGCAAAACAGAGTATTCCTAGGTGCTCTTTTATTGCCTGGCTAGCTGTACAAGACAGGCTACCCACAAAGATGAGAATGGTGAGTTGGGGAATACAGGTTAATTCACTCTGTAATTTTTGTAAGGCTTGTTCTGAAGATATAGATCATTTACTCATTAACTGCTCTTTTTCGAGAAGAATAGTTAAAATAATGTTGGAATTATGTGAAATAAAGTCTTATCCAAATGACTTAGATGATTTAATTGAGCAAATGATTCAGTGTGGTTGTGATGAAATGATTAACTTGTTTGGAATCTTCTTCACATCGTATATATACTGTATGTGGTGTGAAAGAAATGATAGGGACCATGGTGCTACAGGTCTAAACGAGGATCAAGTGTGGAAGAAAATTTATAGCTTAAGTCATATTAAGCTTGAACAAAAGAAATTCAAAAACAAAAGTGTTAAAAGCCCCGCGAAGAAAATAGGAGATGTGTAATGGGCTACAAGGATGGGCTGACTTCATCAAATTATAGTTATGTAATTTGAAAGTTATGTAATAGTGTAGTTGGGCTCTAAAGTTGTTTTGAAATGTTTTAGTAATGTGTAAAGTCCACTTCGTTTTTCTGGCCATGTTGGACCGAAAAGTTAGTGGACTAAGTAGAAATGAGTTTAAAAGATATTTGTAGTTGGGCTTTATTAATAAAAGTTTGATTTAATGATAAAAAAAAAGTCACAAAAGGAGCCAAGAAGTCCAAACTCCAATGAAAGCTTAACAAGAATTGCTGGTAGAATGCCTCCATTAATTTTTAAGGTCATAACTCATATTGGTGAGGATTTTTCTCATTAAATTTAAGATCAAGATATACCTTAGTATTTTTATCTTTTGAGAAGAATCTCTTTGCAATTTGAAGTTGAATTGAAGATTTTATGGGTGTTTCACTCACAAGACCCAAAACTGTCTAGATTTGGAGGAGTCCATTAGGTCGCTTTTGACTCACTTAAGTTGTCCCAGTTGAGCTAAAATGTGGTTGGGGACTATATATACTATTTTTTAGCCTACCAATAGTCTAATTATCATGTTTTAGAGCTTATAACATTGGGAGCAAAGGGAAAGAAGAAAGGAATTTATCTTCAACACCTACTTTCTTTCCTATTCAATTAGTGTCAATTCTTCCTTTATTTCTTTGCTTATGTATGACTCTTTTAGCTTTTGATTTATTTTCTTCCATAATGAAGTAAACTTTTCAGTAGCTTGAGATGCTTAAGTATCAATCCTAGTTGTTGATTTTTAATTTAATTTGCATGAATTTGGGATTTCAAATTTCAAATGTGAATTGTTGTTGCTGCAATTATTCTTGTGTTGATGATAAATGCTTATATGATGCTTACATATTTAGAATTTGTTAGGTATTAAAATGCCTGGAAGAAGGATTTAGTAGTGGATGTAGGAATTGAAATTTTTGTACTTAAAGACTGAGAAGAGCTAAACTAACTACGTAATCACGATAGAGTACTTAATTGTTAGGTAATATTGTAGGTTCCCTCGAGAGAGGCTCCTAGTATTACATAGCAGCCACACCTTTAAGAGACTTAGGGTGCATCATTGATTCCCGATTAGTAACAACGACCCGTTTTGCCCTTAAAATGATAGTTAAGTCCCTATCATAATTAGTGGTGGGTATGAGTGTCTTGCTCTACATTTATCTCCTCTATTCACAGTTATTAGTTTAATTTGATTTAGTTTCATTTAGTTCTTAATTCTGAGCTTAGTATTAATCGTAATTTGAAAAACCAAACAAAAATCTCGTTTTTAGTCTTTTTAGTTTCTACGAATCTCTAATTATAACTAGATTACTTATTAACTTCTTAATCCCTACGGAGACGAACTTAATTATCACTATTATTACTTGTGATTACTCGTATACTTGCGACTTTTTTATCTTTTCAGTGGTTGATTTTATATTACAACTCAGAAGACAACACATATCTTGATAAAAATCTCATTTAATTTTTTTATATACTTTACATATATCAACCTCTATAGCTATATAGTAGCATTGAGAGTTTTTTCCTTTTCTTTTGAGAAAATAACAATTTTCATAGGCAATTATAATATTCTTATATATGAACTTACCATGTATGAAGATCGTTTAGTTCTCTTCTAATAAGAAAATTCACAGAAGGTTGTAACCTAAGTACAAGTACCTTAACTATTATTTTGTATATAAATTTTTAACGGTTGATTGATCTATAAAGGCCTACAATTTTTGGGTCTAGTATCTTTGGGATCAAGGTTGTGTAAATGTTATTTATAGACTATTATGAAGATGAATTATACAAACATAATCTAATTAATAAAGCTAAAAAATGATATAGTGATATTAATGGATAACGACCAGATTTGGTTAAAGGTATAACTACTTGAAGGTTAATAAAGGTTGGGAGTAGAAATGTTGTAGCCGACTACGTTGCCAAACAAGAGCTATTAAGCACTTTGTTTGGCAACTGGGGTGTTTCTATTCCTCCCTCTATCCTGTGTTCTGATAGGGAGCCTATAGGGGTAGATTAACTTTTCAACCGTGTTTTCTATCTATCTATATATTATGCTTTGAACAAAAAAAATATGGGTTGGGAGCAACATATTTTTGATTAGAAAAGAGATCATTTTAGCAAACGACAGGTATACAAAACACGATTTTGCGGATAAAAACTATAATTGGGTGGTGGACATGGCCATAGACGGTGGCAAAGAAGGATAAAAGTAGCGAAGGGAAGCTATTTAGGAAGACGTACTTGGGAAGAGTGTTTCTTATTGAGTAATGGTGGGTATCACCTAAAAAGCAATCACCCAAAAATCATCCATGGTGTGCAAGATTTGGGTATTACAATCATCAGGGGCGGAGCCAAAGGGGAGTTAGGGGGGTCCATGGCCCCCCCTGAATTTTCTGGAAAAAAAAAATATAACTAAACATTGAAAAAAAATAAAAAATTTATAAGTAAATAATCCCTAAATATTTGTAAAATCTTCATTTGGCCCCCCCTAATTTTTAAAATTTATTTTATTAAGTTATAAATTACTTTAATTATATGATTTTTAATTTTTTTATATATAATATATGTTATTTTTTATAAAAAATAAAGAACTTATAGAGTAATTAATTAAAAAAATAATAATAACAAGACTTATATTTCAATATTACAATATATAGGGACTTATAGTGCAATTTTGCATCATATAAGGACCTCTTTTGCAATTTTACATAATACATTGACTTATAAAGAAATTTAAAGCAAAAAAAAAATTTCGGGGGCGTTGCCCCCGAACCCCCTTGGCCCCCCCTAACAAAAAATCCTGGCTCCGCCCCTGACAATCATGCAAGAGAAAAAAATAAATAGATAGGAAAAAATATTTGTATGATTAGACTACCCATAATTCACATCATGAATGATTTTTATATGATACTCAACTTTACTTTTTCTTATATCTTGGTCATTAACTTAACCTCCTCGTATCCCTTCTCGTTAAGTTAACCCAAATCTCTATCAAATTAATTGAAGCCTATCCGAAATATTCTAATAACACCCGAAAACTATTTATTGGACCGAGAAACCCACACCATTTACCCAGCCCTTCATGCTTGACGAGGATAAACAACTCCAAATTTAGTTATAGGAAAAAAAGAAGTCAATTAATCCCCACTAACATCTCCACAAAGTGGATGAGTTTGTTGATAATGCAAATTAAAAATGTATTGACTATATTAAAGTCAACTAAAATGAGTGGTGTAAAATGTGGAAGAAACTGAACTTAGTGGAATTACATTACATAAATCCCATGCTTTTAGCCACTAAAATCATTACAAATGACTCTACCACCACCAAGGCACCTATATAATAATTTAAAACCTGTTAAAACTAGATATGACCTTCAATTTGCCATTCGCCCATTGGTCAATCACTCCAACCATTAACCAATTTCTAAATTTTCAATTTACCAGAACTCCATTAAGCAGATTGAGTGAACGCATCAACGAAAAAGTTAAAATGGATCCAATATATAAATTAATCAAATAAAGGCTTACAATAGTTGCTGGCCAGCAACCACAATTTCATCACTCCATACCACGATAATTAGCTAAACTACCACCCTAGAAAATATCGTCCACACATAATATGAATCTTGTTGAAAGAAAACTCACCAATCTCTGTTATATAATTTGGAAAAAGTTCATGTCGAGGACGTAATTTAAACTCCTTCTACACTAACTTGAAGTTTTAATATATGTGCTTCTTTCGAACAAAAAAAATAATAATAACTCCTTCTACACTAAATAGACATGAACAAGGTCGAATTATAATAGAAAATATTAAACTCTACACTTTAAATGATTCTTTTGTTTTTGAGTAAATTTAATTTTATGTTGATTAAGTCGGTTTACTTCGAGTTTGCTTTTAGGTTATTTTCTTTATCATTAACTCATTTTAAGTTCAAATTGTAATTTTAAGTTGAGATTTTTCCCAACATATTTTACACATTTTTACTTAAGATTTAAGTACACCCATTAATCCAATTTTTTTCTAAAATCAATTATAAAATTTAACACTAACACATCTATTTTTTCACTACCTATTATACCTTCAAATGTCTTATACACCCTATATATACTAAATTACACACATAAATCACAAACCTTAAAACACTTTATATAATCACTCCTCTCTCCACCCCTACCCACCGAAAATGTTCCGTCACGGCGGCAACACGACGACAACTCGGCGACATAGTTTCGAAACGAAGACTGATTTCTCCGTTCCATACTAGAACGGAGTAGATCGATTTCAAAGCTTCTAAAAATAAGATGAGCGAGATCTATGCAACCATGGTTTAAAGCTAAGAATCTTTCTGGTTCAGGCGAGCAAAGCTTCAAACACGACCTACAAAACTTTGATCTCTTCTAGCTTCCATTAACGAAGTTTAAATGTTTCTTTTTCAGGTGAGATCTGGAGATTTCAAAGCTTTAATGGTGATTTTTCTAGCTTTCCAATGGTGTAGATTTTCAAGCTTCCCAACGAGACGTTCCATCAAAGACATGTACAACAGCCATGGAATTTAAAGCTTGTTCACATCTTTAATGAAATGAAGAAAATCAATGTAAGAGCAAGAAGAAGCTAGACGATATTGAAATTATTTGATGACATTTCAATACTCATCGATATATAGTATTATAGGGTCACTCAGTGTAGACCCATAGTATTAGAATGTAGCCCTTAAGTACTTAGGAGAGATTTAGGGTGATTTTAGAATCCTGATTAACATATACCCATTCAATTCGTTATTAAAAATCAAATAATTTTAAGTCATAGAAAGTGGTAAAACCAAGTATCTCGAGCTATTCACCCCTATCTACATAAAATCTTATCTTATTTAATTTTTAGTTCTTATCGTTGGATATTTATTACAACAAATGATTATATATTTCTCGTTGTTTTCTAGTATTTGAATTATTAAACAAAAACCCCTTAATATATACTTTTATTTTTGTTTTGACACAATTAATATCCTAAGTATATTATGAAATACTAATTTAATTTTATAGTCTTTGTGAAAAATGATATAAAAGTTAATAATTTATTACTTGAATGACTCGTACACTTGCGAAAAATATTTCCCGTGGTGTGATGTTTACATCACACTCCGGGAGAACCAATCATCTACTGATATTTCTGGTCACTTTGCTTCATAAACTATAGGTGGGTTTGTGTATTGTATCGGTCTTTTCATTGAGTCTTTTCCTACCTTATCTAGCCAATCATCATATTTATTTACCTCGTACTCCCTACGTCCACTTTTATTTGTCCTTATTTCTAAAAGGAGGTGTCCAACAATATTTGTCCCTTTTATATTATCAAGACATTTTTTCTCTCATTTTCCCAATATCACCCCTAGTAAATTAGTTAAAAGCAATGGTGCATTAAATGACATTCTACTTAATGAATAAGGGCAATATAGTAAAGAGATCGTGTATTTAATGTATTTTTTAATCTTTGTGTCACAAAAAGTAGGACAAATAAAAATGGATGGAGGGAGTAATAAATATGAATCACAATTCACGTCAAACTCTGGATTCTTGTGTAGCATTTTCACAGTCAGCAGCCAGATTTTGCACCACCGTTCACTAGGGTATGCAACACCACCAACTCACTGTTAGTGATCAAATCGCCAAAAAATTTCTCGAAATTTGAACTTTGACACGTTTGGTCAGGAATAAACACATGGTGGGAAATTGACCATCCACAACTCTGTAAATAAAATTGTCTTTCTTTTAAAAAGGAAAATAATTAGTCGGGAATGACTATGAGTCATTACCAACGAGTTACATGGAACGTGTCGAAAATGAGTCATGGTTATTTCCGACGAGTTCCATGCGAGGAACTCGTCGGTTTTGACTCGTTGTCATCCCCGACAAATAATTGTCCATTACAGACGAGATTGTCCTCTCTAATGACATATTTAAAATTTAAAATACACTTTCACACATACAATAAGTCAATCTTTTTACATAGTATATGAAAAACACACTAACACAATAAAAAACTCCATAATAACATTTCAAAATTGAAAAACACAAACGAAGATGATTAACCCAATCCATAATTAAGGAATACAATCAATTATATCAACAGAAAACTAATTTCACTGAGACACAAAATAACATATCCATTAGCATAATACACCTCGTTATCTTGAACTGTACAAACCAGTATTAATCAAGGACATGTTATTAGAAAATGACCTATTAATGTTTAATATTAAAACATGCTCATATAGGTGGAATAAACTTAATAGTTTGTCCCGTAACCATCTGGGGTTATGAATTCATAGTCAATATCGATATACATCGGTTGCTCCGAGAGGTCATATCCGTACTCATCTAATGTGTCCCCTGGGATTTCATCATCATCATCATCTTTGATCAATGGATCGTACCCCAACACACTCAGATCAATATCAATGCCCTCTAAGTAATTGCGACCCGTATGTGTCATCAACTTAAAGAATGGTGATAGGTGATACTGATTCATCACCCCACAAATCAGGACTTCATTTGTGATAGTCATTTATCTCCCATACCACTTTACACCCCTTTTATGACTTCTTTGCATTCATTTCATCGATATAAAATATATTTTTAGCTTGGGTAGCCAATATATAAGGCCAATCACTCCATCACAAAGTAGTTGTGTTGATCATGGTTGCTCTGTGTTCTGACCTCCTCTTTTTAGCTCACTCGTCTGTATTATACCATTTACACTTGAACAATACAACCGAATCATCACCAAACATGACCTTCAAAATTTGACCAATTCAAGGTAATAAGAAATTTCATTGGTGGTTGTACAAACCCCGTAATATTGAGTCACTCTCTTTTCCCTTTTTTCCATAAGATACATATTTGACACTGTTTAGAACACATGAACTAATATATAGACGGCACCGTGGGACATGTTAGCCAATGAAATAAGTTCATCGGTAACGCGTGAATCTCTGGCTATACGCATTGAATACATCTACCAACAAAAACATTTAATAAACGTAAAAAGTTTAACTTTACTATAAATTTAAAAGCTATATACCTTATTGCCAAGAACCATCCACGAAACTTTTTACGATGAGTTTTTTCTTGGTTAGTGAATAGAAGTTAAGACTTGTGTTCACTGTACATAAGCATTAACAATAAATATATACACTTACTTGTTTTAATACTTAAGCATATAAAAGATAATTTATATCATATGTTGTTTGATCTCATCACAGTTGTGGAGTATATACCAATAAATTCTCTCCTTTTCTTTTCTGAGGTAAGGTACAAAACTCAATCTTACCTACTGATTGACACTGACTCTTAAACACTGAAAGTTGTTTGGGTTCTGGGAGTGCCTCACGTGTTCACCCGGTTTGTTGAATATGTTATTTTCTTGTTGTAAATACCATGATATAAAAGTAAACGTCTCCACTACAATGTATCCCTCGATAATTAAACCCTCAACCTAGCCGGATTCTAAATATATTCTTTTAATTTCTTCAAATACCTCTCAAACGGGTACATACAACACATTTGAGTTGTACATCCTGATTGATAATCATAAATAAGAATCCTCATATACCACAATATTTCTAACTCATCAATAATACGACGGATAAAGACATCCATATATTTGCCCGGTGAACGCGGATCCAAAATCAACAAAGTATGCATAAATATGGATTCTTTCATGCATAACCACGGTGGCAAATTATAGATCTTCAGTATAATTGGCCACATGTTGTATGAGTTGTTTTGCATGGATAAAGAAAAAAATTAACTGATACCCAAACTCAATCGTACATTACGCGGTTTACTTGCAAACTTTGGATTCTACTCATCAAACTTTTTCCAACTAGTACCATCAACTAAATGACGTAACACATCCTCGGATGTACTCTTTCCAGTATGGTGTCAAATCATGCCTTTAGCGGTGTGCTTCGAAGCATCTCTACAATCTTGGCGCAATGGGAAAATAACGCAGTTTCTTAAGTGAAACTTTCTTCCCCTTCTTCAGATTCCACCAAGATCCACCATATGATGGATAATTCTCGAGTTTTCATTCTCTTTATAATACAAAACACAATCATCGGAACACACATTGATCGTAATGTATCCCATACCCAAAAAATTTAGATGTTTTTTGCACTCCTCATACAAAGAAGGCAAAATATGACGATCAGGCAACGACATAACAATTGAAGAAGTTTGGTAAAAGATGTGTTTGTCCACTTGTTTTTTACCTTGATGTGTATCAACTTAGCAATGAAATATAACGAACCCGTTTTTGTGGAACCGGTATATAACTCAGTCTCTGTTTCTTCAAACAAAGCGTCGAAACAACCACCATTTTTTCTTTGATTATTCTCGTCACCCATCTCGATATTAACGCTCGGCCTCAAATCATCTAAAACGTCCATCATTTCATCATCTACAAGTAGAGGTATTCACGTAGATTTGTTCTATTTCACCATGTTTTGTCCATACCTCATAGGTTGACAAAAACACAAACTTTAAAATATTGGCTTGTACAATAGTTATAATTTCTACGATTATTCAAACAATTACACGGACAAAAAATTCAACCCATTTTATCCATGTGAGTTTTCGCAAATGTTATAAAATCCCTCATGCCCAACACAAAATTCCGAGTACAATAATTATCTGATTTAATCCAAGCTCTTTTCTAGACCAGATGCATTGTCTATAATCAAACAATAATTTAGTTATTACCATATTCAGGATTTTAACGGATATATAAATATTTACCGATTGTCTAAATTTAATACATTATTACACAATAAATAAATATATGGATTATTGCCCAAGAAACACCTCAAATTAGAATTAATGCCCCCCCACCCCCGCCGCTTTCTTTTTGCCCATAAAAGGCACTCCTTTTTTTTCTTTCCTATTTTACCCCCTCACCCCAGCCGCCGTCCGTTTATTAGTCGTTAGTTCGTATACATTGAGTTAGTTATATATATCTCCACTGTCTCTCTCTCTCTCTCTCTCTCTCTCACCATTGGCAGCAGCAGACAGTACAAAAGTGTACGTGCACGAGTGTTGGGAAACATTCCCATTACTCAACATTATCCCACAAGTACAAAAATGTACTTGCACAAGTGCTGGGATACATTTCCATTACTCAACATTAGCCCACAAGTACAAAAGTGTACTTGCACGAGTGCTGGGAAACATTTTCATTACTCAACATTAGCCCACAAGTACAAAAGTGTACTTGCACGAGTGCTGGGAAACATTCTCATTACTCAACCTTTACAAAAGTGTACTTGCACGAGTGTTGGGAAACATTCCCATTACTCGCCCTTGGCGGCAGCAGCAGACGGCAGTAGACAACAGTAAGGGTATTAAGGTATATTTACCTTAAGTGCCTTTTATGGGCAAGTGGCTAAGGTGGCAGGTGCTTATTGAGCATTCACCCTAAATATATTCTATGTCAGAATAAATAAGGATACAAAATGGAAGGAATTACAAAGATTGAAATTTAGAAAATACCTAATTTTGGAAAATTTTAAGGATATTTTTTGTTGAAGTAGACCACACACTTGTAGGTGGATGTTGCAATCTCCTAAGATGATGGGTCAAAAACCGGGTGGCGCACCTTTTGGAGTAGGGTTTGGTATTGAGGATTAAAAGGGGTAGAAGGTGTTAATAGCTAATTTTGTCTACCGACTAAATTTATTACGCGTTTTCCATTAGAGAGGACATTTTGTCATCTCTAACATGTTGCGTCTCAAATTACCTTGTATCTTTAGAGACGAATCCAAGTCGTCTATAATGACATTGTAAGTCCTCGGGAATGATATCTTCGAGACAAAAAAATTCCTCTTGAAAGATTAACACAATACAAACTATATTTTTTTTAATTAATTAAAATCAAAATATTCATCTCGAATGTTGTTTTCTGCGACGATATAATTTTGTATTTAATGATATATATCTTTATAGACGACAAATTTTGTCTCAAAATACCCACAATTTTTTTTGAAAATAAATACACGCCAATGCCTACGAAAAGCATGGCACGTTGGCACCGACAGATCTTTAGATACAAAAATATTGTCCTCTATATAGATCTCGTTTCTAAATATGCGTAATCTATTAGTGAGAGAAAAGGCCTCCAACGGATCTGTGCACGTGTCCACATTTCACTGGCTGTTTTTCAAATCTGCAGGTATTTGAGCCTTTTGCTTCGGATCCCATAATTTTTAGGATAGTCAGGTTGCCCATACTAGTCATAGGGGTGGTTCTCTCAATATTCTATGTGATGCATCATTTGAAGTGGGAACCAACTGGTGTTGTAGTGGTGGGTGCATATCATAATTTCTTCTTACTATTTTGCAAGTGATTTTTTTGTGTGCAATCAACTGTGGAAAGTGAGCGGTTGTTGTTAATCAGCATGTCATGTTACTGATGATTTGTCTGAGTGGATTATTATTATTTCTACTAATTTGCTTAAAATTATCCAAGGCCTTAAATCTTTATCTAACACTAGATGGAAGGTTCGACCTCTTATGTTGGAGATTAGCAAAAATTATTGATAGTAGGACGCGTAGTAATATTCAACATATTCATAGACTTAGGAATGAACTAGTTAACCTTCTAGTTAGGTGTATTAGACGTGTTGGTGAATGGTTCCCCTTCCCATCCTGATCAATTCTAGGGAGAAAAAAGACAGAGAAGGCATCGGTTAAACATCGCGTTATAGTCTGATTACCTTTAATATATTGTATGTTTCCAAAAAAACATAAAACTAATTAACAATTGGACATTTTTCTCTTGATTGAGTTGATTTTCTCCTTCCCTTGTTTCCATATAGCTGAGGCCTAATGTCCAGTAAGATAATTCTTACTGAATCCCTAACGGGTTCTTAACCTAATACCAAGCGTGGACTACCCATTCCTATATGTAGTAACATATTTGTATAAATCATTTTATGTGTCTCCGCCATTGAGGGCGTGCCCATCTTGTCCATCCAAATGCATTCACGTTCGCCTCTAGATAGACGTGATTAAACTAAAATTTTAATGATTTATTTGCAAGACATGAGTATTGCATCAGACATTCCCCTTCAATATCCCATGTAATTCATGAAAGTCTGTCTCAATAAGATCAGTCTCCTAGCCACGTTCAAAGTCCATAATGTAGGGTGTACAATTTAGAAAAAAATGCCTAAACTACGTCACACATCCCCACAAACCACCCAAAAATAATTTATGTATCCCTAGAACACCACTGATACTTGCCCTAGGCATATATGAGCCAAAACAACCATCAATGCTTAATTTTACCCCAGACTGAGGATTTAACATGTTATAAGACTATTCCTTGATGATACGTTAAGTCCCGTAATCATATTCCTCGCCCCAAGCCCGGACAATATCACGAGACTAATCCTTAAGGGTCCCTTGTTCGAGACAAAACTTGTTCATCTCTAGCTACAAATTCCATATGACGCTTGTTGCTAAGGTTCGTAATTTAAGACCTAAGACCCTACGATGGCTGTGAGCGATTTCCTTCACTTGGCCTGGTCCGGCAACAATTGTACATCAACAGTAAGTTTGAACAGGTTCTCCATTATAACCCTCCTTGAATAGATGAATAACTAATTGCAGGGGTTGTTCCACAAGCTATCCACGTTGACGCCTTATGTATCGTCCGATGAACGTTTTTCCACCATACACATATTTTTTATGAACATTTAAGAGAATTATATTACTTTCCAATTAAAAACCACAACTTTCATTATAGGTATTACACAATTATACGTCAACTTAACCAAGAAGAAAGAATCATTATCATCTAATTTTTATTATTTTTACTTTATTTTGGTTCGTACTTCTAAACTTTTAAGTTTGGATATTATTGTTCTTGTCTTAAATCATTTTTCTTTTGTCAAACTTAAATAATATGCTTCTTGACAAAAAAAATAATAATAATAATATGCTTAACCCGACGACTTATAATTAGCTTTTGAATTACTATCTATATAATTATGCATATGAAAAAAAAAAAAAAATTAGCTTTTGAATCGTGCCAAAGAATAACGGCTGCTACCTTTGCGTAACGTTGGAAGTGATATCCACGTTGGAAATGACGTGGTACGCGTCATATGGGCCCCACACTATATTTAATTTAAAATTTTTGGTCCCACAAAGTAAAATTGGTCCATATTTCAGCTTCATTCTCACGCAACTTAGATTGGAAGCATCCACCAATTCGGGTCCCCCATTTTTCAAACGTCTGGAAGTTAGAGTTTCTTTTTAATTTTAACATAAAAAATAAAGTAATTGCAACCTTCAGCCAATCAATTCGAAAATCATTAATTAAAAACAACTTATTAAAAAAATTAATTATGCTAAGCTTACAATTCATGTATGGAGAAAAATGAAATGAAAGTACTATAGGATGGGGAACTTTTGACACCGTTTAAGAGTTCGTTTGCTTTTTATAATAATCACTTGAATTGATTTTAAATTTGTAATAATACTTTGAACTTTTAAAATCACTTTTAGGAAAAGCACTAGGTAGATGATTATTAAAAAAACCACTTAAAATAATTTTGGATGTCAAAATATTTTTTAAGTTATTATTGACAATACCCCAAGACTATACAATGCAATTCTGCATTAGACGGAGAGGCACTAGCGGTTCTGGATGCTACTAAACGCTGTAAGGACTTCCCAAATGAGACGAAAACTATTTTCTCAGATAACCTTGATCTGATTCAAGGTATAAAGCACTTGTCAGCAGCAAGCTGGACAATTCACCCATTAATCTTGGAAATCCGGAGACTGGCTAGTATTGGAGGGCCAGTTTGTTTTCAACATATTCCAAGACGCTTTAATGGGCGGGCAGACAGACTTGCAAAGAATGCTAGACAGAGAGCGACTTTTTCCTTTTTGTGAGATACATCAACTCTTTGTAATGCTTTTAGGAAATTAGGAATCGGGTAAGATCTCTTTGTTAGGGATTTGTACTTATCCGGAAAAAAAAAATTACAAATATTAAAATTTTAACTAAAAAGCGTTTTTTGCTCTAAAATAATCAATCTCGAACGGGCACTAAGCCATTTCAAGAAATCCGGCATGGAGATCCTTTATTTCCTTATATATTTATTATGTGAATGGAGTGTTTATCTCTTCTCATACAGGAATTACGCGAGAAAGGTAGATAGGTACCTATAGGTACGGGGTGACATGGCCCGAAGTTATCAGACATCATTTTTGCGGATGATCTTATCCTTTTAGGGGAAGCTTCTGTTTTCTCAGGTGATCTTAATTCAAGAGACGTTGGGTATGTTCTGTAAGAAGCTGGTCAACTGTAAGTGTGGAGAAATCACTTATATATTTTTCAAGAAATGTTTCCCTAAATGTACAACAAGATTTGGCAAGTATAAGTGGGTTTTGTCTTAGTGATTCGTTTGGAACTTATATGGGTGACCTGTCCAATCTGTGTGTTTACCAAAAGGGCTATCTAAAAGAATCATGGGAAGAATGTGTAGCAAGTTAACGACATGGAAGACTAAAACATTATTTTAGCTAGTCGAGTGACATTAGCTAAATCGGTGTTGTGTTCCATACCTACTTATCAAATGCAAGTGATGAAACTTCAGATTTACGTTTATGATGAGATTGATCAGATTGTAAGGGATTTCATATGGGGGTCTTCAAATGATGGAAGGAAGATATACTGGGTCTCGTGGGATCAAATATGAAAGACTAAGTTAGAGGGTGGTTTAGGAGTTGAAAGCGCAAAAATATAACCTTGCACTTCTAACCAAACTTTCGGGTGGAAGTTGCTCCATAATCGCAAAGTAGCGTGGGTAGATGTTTTCAAGAGTAAATATTTTAGAGATGGGGTGCTACAAAGGGAGAAAAAGGACAGTGATTCGAATATATGTAAATCTATCCTTGCGGGAGTGTCTCTGCTTAAAAAAGGAGTAGTTTATGTGGGATGAGTGTATGGGGCAAGTTATAAATGGAATTACGAGCCCTCTGGTCATTTTTTTGTTAAATTTGCACTTGCTCTTATTGACAATCCTGCTCCGGATATTAACTTTAAGTGGGAAAGATTTGGAATGTAAAGTGTCCACAAAAGCTCAAATTTTTACTATGGTGATGTGTAAGGGACTGATAACTTACGACAAAGAATTTGCATAGGAGGGACGTGATAGATGATGAGTCGTGTAGTGTATGTGGGAGTGTTTGTGAGGACCTGAAACATGTTTTCATTAGTTGTAAAGCTGTTGTAATCATGTAGCAAAACCTGGGGATGTTGTAGCATATTGGTCGAGATTATACTGTTGCTCCCTTGCGTGAATATGTTGTTACAATACTATTGATGTTGTTCAAAATAGTGAGGACCAGAGGAAGAATTCTTGTCCTGCAGCGCTGAGGAATTCGTATAAGAAATTGCACCGCTAGCCTGCTCAGCATGCAAGTACAGCATGTGGGATTCACAACTCATAAGTGACCCCTAATATTGATGCAACAGTAAAATGTTGGCTAGAATGTCACTTAATTGTAAAATTAAGCGTGGAAGGCCTTGAGTGGCCCCAGCCTTGGAGGTTATCTGGAATAGGAGGAATGACATAATCTTTAATAATTTAACCTCAAGTCAACACATGAGTGGGTTAAGGAACAAGGCAATCTGGAAAGCGAGTGATTTTGCGCTTGATGGGGTAAAGAACGTGAAGGCGGAACTATCGTTTCCGTAAGGAGTATTTTGGTTAGATGGGTCAAACCTCATGGGAATAACAAGTTAAATGTGGATGGGAGCTGCGATTTAGCCAAGAAAAATGCTGGTATAGAAAGAATCCTTCGAGATGAGGATGGATCATTTCTTGTCGGGTTTTCAGGATCATGTCTGGTGGAATCACTCTTTTATTCAAAGGTATTGGCGCTACACTTTGGATTGAAATAGGCGGTCGTGGAATAAAAAACTTATATATCGAGTCCGATTCGAGAAAAATTCATGCGCTAGTGAAGGACGGTGGTATCTCTAAGAATTAGGCTTGTCATGTAGGGCAAGAGTGCGTTGAGATTCTAGGAAAACAACAGAGTTACGAGATAAATTTTGTTTATCGTGAAGCTAATGTATGTGCGGACATATTGGAAAAGAACGGTGTTGATTCAAGTGAAGGTCCACGTGAGCTCAAAGATCCTTCAGATTATCTACGGAGTAGTATGCGAGAGATAGGAGTGGTTGTACTGTTCCTAGATCTGTATTAGATTGTAGTTAGTTTTTAAGAAATTTAGTTTTTAAGTCTCAGATGGATGGAAAAAAAATTAAATTTAACTAACCTTATTACAACACCCGACCATCACCACTGCCGTCGCCACCACCTCAACCGTCATTTCCGAGTAGTTTCTTTTTAAGATTCCAACCACCGCTGCTGCCACCATCACCACCAACAAACGCTATATCCACCACCACCACTATCGCTCAACCACCACCATCTTTGGACAGTTTTTAATTTGAAAAAAAAATCCAGGCTCCACCCCGGACCACCGCTACAGCCACCACCACCACATTCGACCATTTAATTTTATTAAATTTCAGGCACCACCAACGACCACCGCTGCCGCCACATACACCTTCCGCCAGTTTTTAAATTTTTTTTTTTAAAAAAAAATTAGCCATCACCACCAACCACCACTACCACCACATCCGGTCAGTTTTTTTCTTAAAAAAAATCCAGGCACCACCACCGTCCACCTCTGCAGCCTCCATCACACCCGACCATTTTTTTTTTAATTTTTTTTTAACCGACATCACCACTGGTCACTCCTTACCCCGTCAACAACCTATCAGATTTTCCCCCAACCAGGAAATGAAATTTATTGTTCGGAAAAAATAATTCATTATTCTAAACAAGGATGAAATCCTTGTTTCAAAAAATAAATTTCTTATTCTGAATAATTAATTCGTTACTGCGTAATTGTTATGATTTTTGTATTTCCTTGTCCAGAACAATGGATTACTTGTCCTGAACAAGGATTTCATGCCTGCAAAAAAAAATTACCGGGAAAAAAAATCTTGAAGTACATGGTTGCGACTACAATGGCCGGAGGAGGAAGTGGTAGAAACTCTAAAAGATATTGATCAAAGGTGGTGGTGGTGATAGCTGTAGCGGTGGTCAAATATTTTTTACAAAAAAAAAAAGTAAAAAAAAAGAAACTGGTCGGAGGTTGTGGTTGCAGCAGTGGTCGGTGGTGGTGCCTGATTTTTTTTTAGAAAAGTCTGGTGGTGGTTGCTGTAGCGGTGTTCGGTGGTTGTTGTCGAAATTTTGTTAAAATAATTGGTGAAGGGTGATGGTAGTGGTGGTGATGTTAATGGTTGAAGGTAGTAGTGGTCCACCATTTGTTTAATATTATATAAAAAAATAAAATATAATAGTTAAAATAAAAATAGTTTAAGTGTAAAAAGATATATAAAATGTTTTCTATAAAAATATAGTTTAGTGAATTTTGTTTAATAAAATAAATTATTAATAATATTTTCTATAATTAGGTATTTTTATTTGATTGTTTTGAAATAAACTTTTTTAATTTTATTGCACAAGAGAAGCATATATACTTTTGTAAATATTTTTTTCTATATTGCAGTTATGTTGCAATTATTTTTAAGTTATATTAAAATTGAAAAATATCTCATGGTTACTATATGATCTTTGAGATTTTAATCAAATTAGAAATCTATATAGAAAAATGAACATTTTTAAAATAATTTTGTTTCGAATATAATTTTTTTAATGTAATGTTCACCAATAAACGAAAAAAATTCTTTCATCTAATATTAAATGAACCAACACCAATTAGATAATTCACATACCTCATGTTTTAAACTTAAAAAAGTAACTAACTAATTAATCTAATGACATGTGTTTTGTTATAATAATCAATGGATGTGATGTGAATATTGGACCATCCAATATTGGATGGAAGTTTTAACCCTAATAAATCATCCAATTCTTTTAAATTTTAAAAAAATGACCATAATATCGTGTATAAACCTAGTTCATAAATTTAAATATTTTTAATTAACAAATACCTATTATGATTATTTACTCTATTAAATTCTATAAAAAAAAATCTTTCCTTTAAATCCACTAATTTTTCTTTGATAGAGGTGTGTGGTATACGGTATAGGGCGAACGTGATGAATATTGATGGAGGTGTTGGGTGATTTTCATTGTGATGGTTGTGCCGTGTGTGGGTTGTAATTTGATACTGTGACAGTATGGTGGTGATGTAACCTCGGTGTGGTGGCTACTTGCAATTTTTATGATATCTTTGGTGCTATGGTTCGAAATTTACTAGCACGATAACTAAGATGTTGGACAATGCATACACTAATTATGAACAGTGGTCAAATGATATGGTGCCATGGTGGTGCACAGTGGTCGAATGATGAAAACTGATATAGATCGATTGCAAAGAAACGTGTAATCATGTTGCAAAAGAAGAGATTTGTTCACGAAATGATCCAAATGGTTTTGCCATGAAGATTAAGATTTATTTATTATGTTCCATTTAATTTTTCATATTCTTTTTTATCTTTACAAGATTAAGTTTTGTCAAATTCTAAGTTGTATTCAGTGGCAAATGTATAAATACGTATTAGGGTAGGCTTGAAGTACAAGGAACTTCAAAAGCAACGATCCCCTTTTTTGGACAATATACATTATTTGTACACTATATAACCAAAAAGTATTCTTTTCTACACTCTTTATATATGTTAATACAGGTCATTCATATATTTAGAGAGAGAAAGTGGTAAACAGAAGTTAGAGATCTTTTTTCTAGATCTTGTGATAGAGCACTTTTCTAGATCATTTTTTCTTTATGGTCACTTAACACATAGTTACTAGATAGAAATCTAAAAAAGAGCGGGCCTCTTCTTCCCCTAGAAATTAGATCCTAGTGAAACATCTCTGGTTATTTTTGAAATCTACCCCAAGAAACACCCAAAAACCACTGGATTTCAAATTACTCGAGACCATGGATTGCAATTTTGTGAATCTCCATATCGGGTCTTTGATAGGTTACCTTTGGTAAATTCATTTATGCAAGAACATTCACAACCTGCACTGGCTATCACAGACTTCACGTGACATCAAACCAGTTGGTTTAGCTCAACTGGCCAGAGCCTTGCTATTTCTTTAGCACTTAAAGGGGAGGTCCATGGTTCGAATCCCCTCCCTAACGGGTGTAAAATGAGAGGTACAAGGCTCGAACCCCTCCCTGAACATGGGTAACCTAGTTCTGATTTACCATGAGAATATATATGGGGAGGCATGTATATCTCCGTGGGATTAGTCGGGTGCGCGCAAGCTAGCCCGGAACCCATGTAACCAAAAAAACAAAAAAAAATTGGGCTTCTTTAATATCTCAGTTCTACGCCAATGCATCTAATGTAGATTCATACTCATTAAACAATAATGTAGAATTGAATCTTGTTAATGCTCATCTATTTCCCCTATCTTAAATTATTGAGTTTGCTAAGAGGTACCACAAGTATGAACACTCTTGTTTTTTCAATTGTTTTATGGTTGTTTATGGTTGTTCATATGTTTCAGGATATTGTCGAAGAAAAAGAAAAAGGAAAACCAAGGCCCTAGTCAATTAGGTTAACCACAACTTAGTATCTAATTGTTTATTTTTTAAAATTAAGTATTTATTTATTAAAATTTAAAAGATTAATTACTTGTCAAAATTTGAAATATTATGTAATTGTCTTTTTCTCTTTTTAAAAAGAAAAAACTCAAGTCTGCATTTTTATCAGCTTCCATCAAATTTTTTCCTCGAAGAAAAATCCAGAAATTAAACCATGATGCCTTTCTATAATAAATTTTTTATCAAGCTTTAGACAAAATAAAAGTGAAAAATTATCAACGCTATGGCGCCGCAACTAACGTTAGATTGTCTATGTCAGAGGTTGTCATCGCTTAGTTGTTCACATGGGTCACTGTTAGCTTCCCTTCTCCGTTAGGACATTGACTAAAATGGCGTTTCTTAACCAATAAGGGCCAGGAACAATAAATATATAGGGCCCACCTCATTTGTTTCCACACCTATGTCTACATGTACTCGTCCACTGAATCTATCAACCTCAGTACTCTCTAAAATATGAGTATTAATTAAAATAATCAACTAATGACGATATTAGATAAGCTAAAGAACTATTTTGATAGATAGATAAGATAAGTATGATATAATATGTTGAAATGTTATGTGATACATTGATGATTTTCTAGAATATTCTTGCAGCTGGAAATAGTTTCAAGTTTTGTTTATAAGCAAACCACAATCCAACAATATACCGATATAAAGGTAATAATATGATTGAACTTTGATATACAAATTTAACAAACGATATATAAGTTAAGATTCAAATAATTACAAATAGTACACCAATCACCAGCGTCATTGCCCCCACCAACAATATTTGCATGTGAAAGATAAAACAAAACAAAACGAATCATCTAAATATAATCGACATGTGCTATGAATAAAGTGTAAGAGTGTGAGCGTTTGGGAAAAAAAAAACTTAACTCAAAAAGGGTAAATAGTAAAAAAAAAAATTTCCAAACATAATATATTAAAACTACTAAAACCGATTATAAAATTAGCCAATTCCCAAAGAAAAGGCTTTAGAGTTTATAGAATTGTCTAGCCTACTAGGATTCACAAGGGTATGTGGTCCAAAAGAGTTGCTAAGTAGCTTTCTTTTGGCTAATCCATCAGTTAACACATTCCTATTCCTTTTAGTCCAACTAAAGATATGATTACAAAGTTCTGAAATAAAATAAATACTATTAATGATACTAAAAATCTTTGGAATATGAATAAAAGTGTTCATCTCTAATGGAAACATAATCCTTTGGCAGTCACTTTCAATAATCGCCTTTGATTCCTTCAAATCACGAGCAATCACACAAGCCTTAAATATGCCAAGGGCTTCTGCTTCTAATGGAGACTCCGCGTTCACATTCCAAGCTTTGCTATCCAAAATCTTGCCATTGAAGTCCCTGTTAACACAAGCAATTGCAACTTTGTTATTAGCAAAAGCTGCATCTACATTTATTTTAATAAAGTCTTTAGGAGGGGGCATCCAATTATTAGTTGGACTCTTTTTATTAGTTGTTATATTGTTCTTACCCATATCCATAGTATTTGGTAAATTATCACCATTTTCATTTTCTTTTTTAACCTTCAGTTTTGTAATAACATCATGAGGTGTAATAATCTTTTGGTAATTGTTCCACTCCCTATTCGCATTTTCGAGAGTAATCATAGGGTCAATCTTAGTAAATTTATACTTATTATTATTTCTTGCTTTCCATATATGCCAAAGAAGAACCCATTGGAAGGCCTGGGAAAAAATCGCAAAAGCGAAAGATTGAGAAGGATTGGGGTTTTGTGATTTTGAAGCAATGAACCTTTCCTAGTTGGCGGAAACAACTTGGAGATTTCTTACCAATCTAAATTCACTCGTCTTTTAAGGTCCTAAAAGGAATATATTTTCCAGTTTAGTCTTCCTGGTAAACAATAGTAAAAAAGATTAGATCTTGGGACTGGGCAAGCATTTGCGAAGGAAGAAACGTCCGGATTAAAGGATGTATCATGCAAATAGGAAATGGGAGAATCACAAATAAATGGTTACCACCCTACATCATATTAATCAAATCAAATGAGGAAAACATGCCAAATGTCTATGAACTCATTCTTGATAGTTTGGTTACTTGGAATATTGAGTTAATTGATAAAGTTTTTACCCTTTAGCCAGTGAGGTAATCAAAATGGCGGTCCTTCATGCCTTTGACGAGGATTACAAGATCATTTGGCTGTTTGAGACAAAAGAGTTCTACACAACAAAATCTAGTTACCATGATATTCTCTCACATATAGCCCATAAATTAAAATTTCAATCATCTTCTGACTCTAGTAAAGAACCTGGTCTTTGAAAACTATTTGGCATGCAAAGACACCAACGAAAGCGAGATACCTCATTTGGAAATGTGTCAACAATACGATCATGTGGGGAGAAGAGTTATTCAAAAGAAAACGCATTCCCTCCCCCATATGAAATTCTGTAATTCCCCAGTTGAATATGTTGAACATATTTTCTTACAGTGCCCCATTAGTGAAGAAGTTTGGAACGTGTTCTTTAACATGACAGGGATTTTCCAAGACCAGAATTGTATGAGGTTGAGATTTGGTTAATTAAAATCATCAAAAAGGGGAATACCTTGGAGCTAGACAGGAAAAGTCCAGTCGCAATGGATTTTAATCTTGTTTTGGAACACTTGGATTGTTATAATGAAAAATCTCTTTTAAAGAAATCCTTGGAACATTAAAGCAATCCTCCTCTAGGTGAATATCTCAATGAGAGAATATGTAGGAGCAGACTTGAAAGTCCTAGAGGGGGGGGGGGGGGGTGAATAGGATTACTAATAAGATTAATGCCTAATTAAAAAATCTTTTGGATAAATATAAGTTTATGAAAGAAACTTCTAAGACAACTAATATATCAAACACTTATGGGATCATGCATAGGATAAGCTAGAGGTTCGATATATAAGTTTAACATGTAAAACGAGTTTCTATTTCCTTACAACTCTAGATGGCAATTGGTTGATTAACTAGATGAATACTATAACAATATTAATACTAGCAAGTAATCAAACATATAATGTGCGGAAAGTAAATAGAGTAGGGATAGAAAGATACACATGATTTATAGTGGTTCGGTTTCCCTACATCCACTACCTAAGGAAGCCTCCTTAGGATTTCAAGCTTTTCACTAAGCTCCCGTGTCTCTCTTAACCGGGTCGAGAACACAATAACCCTTACAACCTCTTCGATAACACGAAGGACAAACACTTGTGCTATCGCAACACAAGGACACCAAGTATACTCCCGATACTCTAACACTTGTGCTATCTCAACACAAGGATACCAAGTATACTCCCTATACTTGAATTCTCTCTTAATCTATCTCTTACAAGACCTAGACTTAAGAGGATAGATACAAAGTGTTTAAAGGGGTGCAAACAACTTTGCTAGATAATCTCCTAAAGAGTAGATATGACTATAAGCATGTAAACTCCTCTTGAGTAGATAATAACTTTGAAGCTTATTGATTAAGCTCTTGATCAAGCTTGGATAATTAACTTTGATAGCTTGTGACCTCTAACTTTGTAGGAGAAAGATATGTATGATAGTTGAAATGTTAGAGGTAAGTTTCTCCTTCAAAGAGCTCATATTTATAGCACAAGAAAGTCCCCAACGGATATAAAGTTGATGGTGAACTTTGTTCCAAACCGGGTTCCCGGTTTCCCAAATGCGGGTACCCGGTTTTCAGTTGTAACGGCTATAAAACGGCTATATTAACTTGATGTTGACTTGAGCTTCACCAAACCGGGTTCCCGGTTTTCCCAAATGCGGGTACCCGGTTTCTACTGACTTGGAGATTATGAAATTTTGATTCGTTGCTCGGATGGAAAAGTTTTCTTCACGAGAGTTGTTGTAAACATCATTTTAAGAAACTTTGTTGTTGATCATGAAAGCTAATTCTCAATGTACACATAAGATAAGGATCAAAGTAATGGTATGAAAATTAGCTACTAAGGATATGAAAATAAGGCTATGATCAAAATGATGTTAATTGTGCTTTTTGATGAAATAGAGTGCAAGATAATAAAGTGAAATTAGCACACTAAACAATAGAGGATTTGTCACATTAAAACACCTAATCGATGGGGGCAATAAGCCAACAAGACTGCGAGTTGTTTAGGAATGCTTATCCTACCTGATAAAGATCCTATGAATTTCGAAGATGTATTCCCTCCAAAGATCGAATTCCCCTGGCCGATCTTTATATTGTATGTGATGCATCAGTTTCAGATTCGATTCTCTGCCGATTTACTGGTAGAAATAATTTTTTTTAATACATATGAGAACTACTTTGGACTCGGAATCATTTCGATTCCAATAAGATGCGATCTCAAGACCTCTTGGTCTCTGCGGAGTAGTCTCACAACTAGGCCAACTATCGATCTTGCTCTAATATAAATTAATCTCTTTATACTTTTTTTTATTTATATAAATTTTATTTAATTATTTAAAAAAAATCCTAATGCATACTAAAATAAATTGAAAATATAAGAGTAATAATAACCTTACTCAACCTTCTTTTTGGATCTAGAAACCTTTGGTTCTGATGCCTTTTCAGAAATCTAATGGACCAGATTGCTTTAAGTTTAGGTTACTAAACATGGTGCCAAATACAAGGTAACAGCTCCCTTATCATTTTTCCTCATTTCGAGGTGTCAGGACCCAAACGTTAAATTCCAAAACCTTACAAAAGTGACTGCTTATTACCAGTCAACAACATCTTGTTTCCACTAATAAATAGCCACGTTTACACGGTTTTGAAAAGAAAATAACACCAACCAATCAACTTTACGTAGCAGCATACTGTTCGATTATCACCCGGATTTTTTTTTTTTGGCCAAGATTATCATCACCCTGTGTCGGCATTTTTATTTTTTGATTCAGTGTTGGCATCTTTAAAATTTGACAAAGAACCCTCCAATAAAAGAAACGTAAAAAGAACCTTTATAAAGAGAATAATAAAAAGTCCTTTAAATAGTGAAGTAAAGAGAAAATGTTACAATCTCAACTTTTGTTTCATACAATAGTGGTTTCGGTAAAGCCCTCGTCTGACCTTCTAACTATGCTCAAAGTGCGCGATCCGTCCCTAATCTTTAAAATTAACCTTTTACGTCCCATATCTTCATCTTTTGTGACACCGTTGGCCCTTTTTTCATTTTTTTGTCAGTTGACCGTTAGTCAACGCCACATGGCGCCACCTCAGCACCACCTCACCACCTCTGTCTTCTTCAGCATCGTCCCTAACTTTTAAAAAAAAACCTTTGAAGGTTTGAAGGCTTCAAACCTTCATCAATGGAGGATTCCGAAAAATAAAAAAATCATTCTACTTCTTTATTATTAATCAGAACACTTAAAACTTGGATTAAGAACCCATTAAGGTTCCAATCAATTAATACAAGAACCCATTAAGATTTGAAGATCATCGTCCCTAGCTTAAAAAATAAATAAAAAATAAAAAATCTTTGAAGATTTGAAGGTTTGAATGCTTCAAACCTTCAACAATGGAGGAAATACTAGAAAAATCTTCATTCATTAAAAAAAATCATTCTCTCCTTGACGATTTCAAAGTAACTCCTTGAGTCTTCTGCATCTTTCCAATCATTCTCAATAGTATAATCATTATTAGAATAAAGATCAATATGATAATTTGTAAGAAAACCGGGAAATTGCATATACAGAGGCACGATCTAAAATACACCACCTCATTTTCAACACATATAGTTAATAAAATCATTTTTTTGGAGATGCAAACCTTGATCTGCTAAAAGCTCTATCCTTTGGAGAAGATGTTTTTCCTCCACTTGCTTGGCGTATCATCTCTGCAATCAAGTTTATCCATTTACAATCATTTCAATTATTTGCGCATAAACGTGGACCTTCTTGTGCTTGAAACCCATGTTCTTCAGCTTGAAATCCATGTTCTTCATGAAAGTGAAATTCTTCATGAAGCTTAGCGTCAATTGGTGTCTGAGACACCCCACCACCACCACCAGGCCGCCGCCTCTTGCTGTCAGATCGAGTGGAGCAGCTAGTTATGAGAAAGAAAAAGGTTTGGGGTTCTCCCTGTGAATTTTCCAAATGATTCGGGGATATTTCCAGTGAGTTTATTCCGGTCTAAGTGAATGGCTTCGAGGTTTTGCAGCTTGGAAAGAGAAGGAGGGATTGAACATGTAAGATCATAAATCAAGATAATTTAAGTTCTTGAGCTGGCTAAGGAAAGAAGGGACAGGCCCAGAAAGATTAGTCCAACTTAATTGAAGAGTCTTAGCTTAGTAATGGCTGATGGAATTTTCCCAGTGAGGTGTCGAAAGACTAAGGTCTCGAGATAGTAAATCCCCGACAGACTTGTGATTTTGATATAAAGTTTCGATTGATAAAGCTATATGTATACTATATTGATGATTCTTGTGATTTTGATTTAAAGTTGCGATTGATAAAAGAGGGGTCGTGATTGTAGATTTTTGCTAACATTTTTGTTTTTTCCTGAATCCTCCATTGATGAAGGTTTGAAGCCTTCAAACCTTCAAAGGTTTTTTTTTAAAGTTAGGGACGATGTTGACGAAGACAGAGGCGGTGAGATGGCGCTGAGGTGGCGGTGAGGTAGCGCCATGTGGCGTTGACTAACGGTCAACTGACAGAAAAATGAAAAAAGGGCTAACGGTGTCACAAAAGGTGAAGATATGGGGCGTTAAAGGATAATTTTGAAGATCAGGGGCGGACCGCGCACTTTGGGCATAGTTAGAGGGCCAGACGAGGGCTTTACCCTAGTGGTTTACAAGCCGATAGTTGTATCTTAACTAATATAAGCCAATATAAACAAATCTCAAGTGACATCCACCACAATTATTGAAGTCACCCAACCGTTCTTATCTCGCGTAATAAAATTCTATAAGTAATACAGAGGATTATCTAGCTCCATTATTTACAACCTTCTTAGCTAGTTTATCCGCACATAAGTTTGTTTCACTAACTATATGAGTTATTACAAAATTTGGATGAGCTTTTAGTATGTCCTGGCACTCGCACCCATATGCGAAATCCGATTACTCGAACTCCCATCGCCCTTCACTAGCGCATGGAATTCTTTCGAATCGGTCTCGATATGGAGTTCTTCATAATCACAATCTTTCCTTACCACTCATCTAAGCCCAAAATGAAGTGCAACAAGTTCCGACGTGAATAGGGAGTCTATTACACATGATACTGAGAAACTAGCTAGAAAAATACCGCTCTACATCATAGCTACCATCCACATTGAGTTTATCACGACCTATCGGCTTACTCCCCTTTATCATCACATTATCTGCCGATTTAACAACACCACCATCACTCTCCTTTCCCAAAGCCAATGTCCCTTGCATGCCACACAACTTCTTGTTTTAGTCCATCTAATCTAGGCGCACTAGTACTTTCATTACATACCGTAACATTTCTTTTCACCCATATCAACCATACTGCAGCGGAAAAGAATAATGCCCACTCAATGCCTTCAAATATTTCCTTAGCTGTTAAGTGAATTTCCAGCCAAATTTTAATTAACATAAGGGTCCCTAGCCCACTCCGCTCTTCTGCCCCAGCAGCTCTAGCTCCTCGGTTACAGCAGATTCAAGGCACCAGCTAAAGTTCGCCATTTGCAGCTGCAATCTAGCTGTAGCAGATCCCAAAAACTCAGACAGTGCAACAACTATCAAAGTCGGGGAGACCACAATATTAAAATATTTCTTTAAAATTATGGAAGCTGAAAAAATCATCCAATTAAAAATATTTCTTTCATCTTGTATTTACCTCCATCTTTTCATCTTTTTAATTTTCCCTTTCAAGTTTCCATTAACATCAAGAATAGTAATTTTAAAATCTTTTTATTTTTGATTTCAAGATTAGATTTGTTGGTTGTACATCGCTCCATATCAATTTCTGGTCTTGACTTTTATCAGACTGGATTTTAGTATACATTCAGATTTACGGTCCTTTTTATTTTGTTTTGGTGTTTTTAGGTGGTCGGATAATGTCAAGGGTATTTTTCTAAAATTGGTGTTATTTACATATATTTCCGCTTCTTAAGTCCTCCATGATTTTAACCTACTTGGATAATGGGTATCTTGAAAAAATTGCGGTATTTTTTACTATTGCAAGTCATGGTGTCGTTCGTTACTCGTGATTAGAATCATCCGTCTGATTCAATGCTTCTTAATCTCAGTTGGTCACTCAACGACGAAGATTTCAGAAGCATGTTTATATTACTTGAATAATTATTACCGATAAGAGATTAAATCTCTATTTTGTTGGTTTTTATATAATATTATATCTCTTAATCAGTTTATCACAAGTTATGATATTTATCATTCCTATAATATTATTTTATAAATAAAATCATATTTTCTGGAAAAAAAAATCAAATTTTTCTTTATAAACCTTTACGTTTTGATGGCCTTCATATTCCATAATATCAATAAGAAACTCATTTACCAGTCTACAAATACTTTTAATGATTAAATATATTATTTCATGAAATAAATTTATATAATTCATTACTACACATAAAAATTAATGAACAATAAAAGAATCTTGAAAAACTTTTAAAGAAGTGTATAAATTAATTCTAACTGTAATCATCATTTATATATCCGGTTATAAATCTTCAAGTCCAATTACTGGTCAACCTACAAAATCACATCTTACATATATGTAATATTTATTTTTTTCATACAATCCATACAAATAGTTGCCTCCAAATAAATATGTGCGAGTTCAAAATTTACATGGTTTAGCATAAACTCTATACAAGAGCAAGACACAAATATCGTTCAGACGTTTTCAACCATCCTTCAATAATATGTGTAATTACAACGAGTTTTTTTCAACGAATACCGTCTCATATTCTCAACCAATCAACATGTGTAACCCAAAATGTAAAGCGCATAACTCAAATTAGAAAGGTGCAACCCTTACTCTCGGTAGATTGGTGCCAAAACAACCATTTATATTTAATTCCACTCCATTGTTCATTTTTATCCATTTTACTAGTGTATATTCTACCGAGATAATTAGAGCCCCGTCACGCTCATTGCCCATAATCCCGAAACATATACTATACAATAGACTGGATTCAGCTAAAAACTTTTGTCTCACATATTGTTCAATTATTTTTGTATTTATATCCATCCACATGTGCCAACAAAGTATACATGCAATACTTTTAAATTTGATCTCGTCTACAATGTTAGTGGATGTTAATATATCCTACCACCATTCTTGTGCATTTGTGGGTTCGTGACCCCTATCTCGACCCCTGTAATCAGTAATACGACATGCCAAGTTGCAAAAATGATTTGACAAACCCTCGTTGAGGCACTGTCGATCCCTGATTCTCGCATGAGGTCCGCAAATATAAAAATAATTAAAAAATTTAGAGCAACCTATAATATTTTCTTTCATTAAATGGTCAAATAACTTAATATAACTTTAATAGCTAATGACTATTACTACCAAAACAAGATAAGAATATACTTTTCGAATTATGATATATATAAAAACTAAAAAACACGATTTACATAAAATATTATATAAAACGTCAACTAAAGAGAGAAAATAAAAAAATCATTGTTAGAAAGAGAGAGATAGGCAAGGCCTTGGCCTTTATATACACTAGGGAGCCACCATCATTTGGCAGAGTGAAAAGAATCAAAGTGAGTTCATATTAGAAGAGAGTGTTTTTTTTAGCTAAGTTTTTTTCTCCCCCTCCCTCTTTAACACCCCGCTTCTCAGATCCCTTTCTGTAATCGTCTGTCTTTCAAAACTATTGTTAAAAATTCTTTAAAGGGCTTGTTTTTCTTGGTATATTTCATCTTTAAAAAAAACAAATCCATAAGGGTTTTTTCTTGAAAGCCAGAAGTGATCAGAAAAGTGATATTTTTTTCTTTTTTGTTAACATAGTTTTTAACGAACAACTTATAGGGTAATTTTTGTATCCCTCAAGTTGATTTTTCTTTAATATTTGAATTAACTTTTTTTTTTTAACAAGAAAGATTATAATGGATATGTATAATCCGTTAAACGAAGAGTTGATGCAAGCACTAGAACCTTTTATGAATAGTGCTTTTCCTTCATCACCTTCACAATCTTCTTGTATTTCATCTTTAAATCCCAATGTTTACTCTGATTTTACTCCAAACAATTCGAGTTTTAACGAATTTGGATCCGTAGAATCAAGTGTTCTTGGGCTTAACCAGCTTACACCAGCTCAGATTTTTCAAATCCAAGCTCAAATCCAACTTCAAAAGATCCAACAACAACAACAATATTTAGATCTTTTAGCATCATCTTATTCTATTCCATCTATGCAGCATCAAGAAAAGTCAAACTTAAGTTATCTTAGCCCAAAACCTGTTCCAATGAAGCAATCTGGAACTCCATTAACGAAGGCTACAAAGCTTTATCGAGGAGTAAGACAACGTCACTGGGGAAAATGGGTGGCGGAGATTAGATTGCCTAAAGAGAGGACTCGTCTTTGGCTTGGAACTTTCGATACTGCTGAAGAAGCAGCTTTTGCTTATGATCGAGCTGCTTATAAACTTAGAGGAGATTTCGCTAGGCTTAATTTCCCACATCTTAAGTTTGAGCTAAACCAAGATTACTCTAACTTTAAGCCACTTCATTCCACTGTTGATGCAAAACTTGAAGCCATTTGTCAAAACTTAGCTCAGGGTAAAAAAACAGGGGAGACCGTAAAAAAACAGAAGAAATCGAAACCTTCAACAGAAGAAGAACAAGTAGTAGTTTTAGCATCTGATGAATCAATAGGTAATGATGTTGTTAAGGTTGAGGAAGCTATTTCATCACCATCTGATGAATCATCATCAGCAGGTTCATCTTCACCTGAATCTGGTATGACTTTCCAGGGTTTTGCTGAGCCTTTCTTTGATGAGTTGGATAATTTTATGTTGAATAAATACCCTTCAGTGGAGATTGATTGGGCAGCACTTTAACGTTGATAATAATGTAATCTAGTTTTTTTTAAATTATTATGTACTTAAATGACCTTTGCGATGGTTTTTTTGACATCTGCATGGTCTTTTAGTTTAGGTACCTTGTCCTTAGAGAGGGCTTGGAGTAGTCTTATGTAATTATGTAAGGTCTCTCTATCTTGGTTAAGCTAGTGTTTTTTAATCTAAGCATGACCAATGGAGATTTTATTTTTAGTAGTTTTTTGTTGGATGTAAAGAAAGAATGGTGTGTTTTTTCTGGTTCAATAAATTTAATTATATTATGTATGTTATTTTGATTAGTTTTTCTTTGATTTTTGAGTGATGCAACTATCTAAAACATATACTACTTTGTAATTGTCTTTAATTGATCTCATCTCACAACCGAAAAATAGTCAACGAGCTAGTTTAGATCAGTTGTGGCTGACATATTAATAAGCAATTAAGCCTTCAATTAATCCTCTCACGTGCTTTTAAGCTTGGCTAATGAGCCTCATCAACAACGATGCACGAAATGTCCGTTAATATCTTATCACACATGTAGTGCATTAATACTCATACTAGATCCATTATAAGTAAACAATACCTAAATGCACATGATTGACATGATTGATGAAAGTTTAGTGCAGCCGAACCGTCATAACCTCACAACAAGGGCAGGGAGGAGCTTCAGCGAGATGAATGCTCATATTGATCAAGAGTAATGATATATGTCACCCCTTTTCATGTCACCCTTTTATCACCCATCTATATATATGTTTAGATTTCCTTGAATAGAAGATAGAGAAAAATTAAATAGGATAGACAATTTAATTCATTGGTACATGTAGGCATACACGTAGGAGGTGATAAAAGAGTGATACAAAAAGGGTGACAAATATCATTACTCATTGATCAATAAAGATTATCGATCTATTTTATAATAATAGTCTTTTAGCAATAAAAAAGAAACATATTTCATAATATTAGGTCATTTTTAAAATTTTAAAATAATTTTATTTTCTTCCTATTTTATCCTTTTTTCAAAATTTCTTACCAATTAAATATTTAATTTATTTTTTATAATTAAGAATAGGTTAGTTATTTTAAACTAAATTTTATCATGTTTTAGGTTCTTTAATATATATATAAAAAAAATTAAAAAGTTAATTATTATGGAAGGTAGGTAGTACTAAATAATTATGAATAAGCAACCCAAAGTAGGAATTGAAGTTGCAAGCATTTAAAAATAGTTAATGATCTTTAGTTTTTTTTCTTTTTTTTTTGGTCATAGGAAAAAAATTACACATTATAACATCGTTTTAGTAATTGTTTAAAAAACTCTATACTATCCTCTTTGTTAGTAGAAGTCCAGTTTCCTAGGCTACCAGTCCTTCTTACGAACTTTGCCGCCAGATCCGCGATCGTGTTAAGCTCTCTTTTTAAATACATAACTTTCCATTCAGTAAATTTTGCGATCCATTGCCAAATAAACTCGATCATTGGCTGAATCGTCCAGTCAATTCCTGAATTTTTATAAATACCTTGAACAATTTCAAGGTTATCAGTGTAGAAGATGACTCTTCTACAATTGAGCCCTTCAGATGCCTTCATTGCTTGCAGAATAGCCCATGTTTCGCCTTCCTTTGCACTCCTAAAAATCCCCCTTTTGTGTTGCTTATTGATTACCTGTTTATCCTTATTAATCCCAATCGAAGCGATTCCCGCAGGTTCATGTTTATTGGTAAAAGATGTATCGTTGTGCCATATCATGTCCACTTGCTCGTCTGGGCTATCATCTTCTTTCTCTTTTCATGGCTGTTTCTCTCTCCGAATAACACGTTCTCCCAGCTGCTCCTGGTTTGTTTTGTGTAGCCTATCAATCAATCTATTTGAATTGTTGATAATATCCGATATATCCCAATCCTTTGATTCAAAGAATCCTTTCACAACCTTTCACAGTTATTCTGGTAAGTATAACAATTTTACCAGAATAACTGTACTTTATCCGACCAAACATCACAACCTTACTTAGAAAACAAATTAAAAAAATTGTACCCACCCACGATCAGTGTCCCTGAAACGAATAATACAAAGATATTATACTATTTTTTTAAGAAAATCAACGAAAGTCAATAGCCTAAAATTGCAAACACAAATATCAAAAATTAAAACCACCCGAACACCCCACACAATCTACACAATTAATATTCCAAACTACTGTATAGAATCACCACCACCAAACATTAACCATTAACTAGCAAACAAAGCAACCCAAAATCTAGCCCATAAGATTCACTTGTCAAGAATCTAAACACTAATCGAAAGATTAAATTTATTGCCAAGAAAAAAAAAGTAGATCAAAGATTATCAAACTAAAAAAAAAAAGTCAAGTAAAGACTGTGCAAAGAACAAGAAAAGATCAATAATTGGTCTAGTGGTTAGAATACTCCACACCAAAAGTTTTGGAATCGAATCTTATTGGAATCGAAATGATTCCGAATATAAAGCCACTCTCATATGTATTTAAAAAGAATCTCAAAATCAAAATAAAAATGCTAAATATAAGAAATTATAATTAAAAAAAAAGACCACAATCATAGTTTAAGATTTACACCCTTAATATCTTTATCCTAATTCATAATAAATTGAAAGAATTTAATCAAAACACTAGTTTCTTTTGAATTAAACCTAATTTTCACTTGACTATCTTCAATTTAAGATTTTTCGGGAATATTATATATACTAAAAAAATCACAACTTTGTGTAATTTTTTTTGTTTAATCGAGATGTGAAATCATTTTAGGAAGAAATATGAGAGTCTAACAAAGGAAATTTAAATTTAGAGACTTGATATTTATAAGGATTTGAGAACGAACCTGATTTTTTTTTTAAAAATATTTAGAATATTTTTATTTATAAGCAAATTAAAACATTATTAATCTACTTTTGCATTTTATAAATAATAATTAGAATTCTCGTCTATCTTACGCGTATAATATATACGGTAATATTCAACAATATGCTGGCATGTGTCTGATTGATTTATTAGATTAATGTAATTCCTTTAATTCAATTATAGTGATTTGTCTTAAATAACCTTACTTAATATATAGGTATTTCATTTCTAAATTTAATTTTACTTCCTCCAATAAATTTAAATTTATGAAATTATACTCCTACCCATATTTAGTCATATATTTATATATTAATTCAACTTGTAACATATATTTAAAAAATATACTTAATAATAAATTATAAAAAAATTGTACTTAAACTAAATAATATTAAAGAAAGAATTACGAACCGTAGAAAAAAGATTACGAACCGTTAAAAGAAGGAATAACGCACCGTTAAAGAAGGAATAACGAACGACTACTGAAGGAATAACGAATGAAGGGGTTACGAACGGTTAATGAAGGAATAGTGAACCGTTAATGAAGAAATAAAGAAACGTCAAAGAAGGAATTACGAACTGTTAAAGAAGGAATTACGAACTGTTAAAGAAGGAATCACAAACCGTTAAAGAGGAAATTAAGAACCTTTAAAGAAGGAATTACGAACGGTTAACGAAGGAATAACGATTTGTTAATGAAGGAATTACGAACCGTTAAAGATGAATTACGAACCATTAAAGAAGGAATTACGAACCGTTAAAGAAGGAATTACGAACGGTTAGTGAAGGAATAACGAACCGTTAATGAAGGAATTACGAACGATTAATGAAGGAATACGAACCGTTAGTGAAGAAAATTACGAACCGTTAAAGAAGGAATTACGAACCGTTAATGAAGGAATTACGAACCGTTAATGAAGGAATTATGAACCGTTAAAGAAGAAATAACGAACCGTTAAAAAAGGAATTACGAACCCTTAATTAAGGAATAACAAACCGTTAATGAAAAAATTACAAGCCGTTAAAGAAGGATTACAAACTGCTAATGAAGGAGTACGAACTGTTAATGGAGTATGTCTAGGAAATCGATTGTATCGATACCGATAGATTTAAGTACAAGAGGAAGAGTAAATTAAATATCAAGATGTGTTCTTCCATGTATCGATCATATAAGTCAATTCGGACCACAATTCGATAGTGAGACACGTGAGGTTTTGATAGTAGAACTATATAATCACTAAAAAGAGTGCTGACTTATTCTCGAGGGTCTGAGTTACTATAGTATTTATATTATATATTTTTTAGTATAGGGTATTAATTAATGCAAGTGAAATTTTTTTATGGAGAAATTATCTATTCTAAAAGGTTTATATCAATGATGCTATAGTATGTTTGCCAGGTAACATGAGATAGTTACTAAATATGACATGTTGATTTTTATTGAGATGAAATTCAAGAGTGTGGTGACACATGGTAAGAGATTGAGGTTTATTTCGTTATGTTCGAATAGGATAGGGTCAATAATCCATCATCGAGGATAGATTGATTGGGTTAGGCATACATGATACGCCAACTAATACCAAAGGCCCATTTAGTTTTGGAGGTAACTGTTAAATTTTTGTTTCTAATAAACCAGATGTTCTTATATAGGCCATTTGGGCCTTGTATTTAAATAGAGTTAAAATATTTGTTTCTTTCAACCAGACAAAACAAATAACATCACACAACCACACATTCATCTTTTTATAAGTTTTATCAGTTTACAAAAAACAATTCGTGAAAGAATATATAGCTTGTGGATATATACTTTCCTTCTCTTAAGGATCTTGGATGATTGGTGAGTCAATTCAAAATTATTTTAGCTGAGGTATTTCAAATTATTTTTCTATTGTTACACTCCCTATATATGACAATAGGGCATTGGGTGTCTGTGGTCCTGAAAACTCATACACATACCTCTTATTAAAGAGTAAACATTATCTTACTTGAGCTACTTGTCTTGAATAGATTTTTCTTCAGTCTAACGTGTCCATTTGAGTGCTATAGAGAAGACCCCTTTCTTTTGTGATTAACTCATCGATTGCATTCAACATTTACCTAACTAGAAAGCTTGAGCTCTTATGTCAAGACATATATCACTAGAATTAAGTTTAGTTGACCTTGGACTTGTACAGACAGAGCAGTCAATAGTCAACCGAGCACTTTAACGAGTTCCAGTATATATAATAATTCACGATTCTATCATATATTTGTTAGGAAGCGGATATATTTATGGACAGGTTGATAAGAAAATACTATCTATATCTTGTCACATTGTTCCTTTACAAAACTTTATAACGACTAAACACATGGTTGGCTCTAAAAAAAAAGGTCTACACCTAAAGCAACAAGTTTTCGTATATAACTTTTTATTAGAGCCGACCATGTTTACAAAGATTCATGGGTCATGTACACATGCCTGTTAAAAATTCCAAATATGATGATCGATGTTACGGAAAAGAATCTCTACACTTTCTATGGCTTAGTAAATTATGGTAAAAATATAACAAAAGGATTCAATCTTTTTCCAAGTTCAAAGGTTCCTTTTGTTTATTCTACCTAGTCATAATATTCTCCTTTTTACCTTGAAAGGAGCATATTTATATTCTCACCATAATAAGTTGGCCATATTAAGTTTCTTTCATCTAATTATATTGCATTTACATGTATTATACGTACCTCTAATAACTTAATACTCTATGTGTATACACAGTCACAAATTCATAATATTCTCCTTTTGTATATTGGAAAGAGCATATTTATATTCTCATTATAGTAAGTTGACCATTTTAAGTTTCTTTCATCTAATTAAAATGCATTTACATGTATTATACTGACCTCTATTGATTCCATACTCTACATATATACGGTTGCAAATGTATATGGAGTGGAAGTTGTACATACGCAATTGACAAGATCAATGTTCATATCATTGTCCAAGGGTGATGTATACGGAGGAAGGCATCAATCTCTACTTCTTAAAATAACAACAAAATATAAATATAAATAACGGGATAAAAAAAAAATAATAGTTCGAATCGAAAGGATATTATTCAAAAAAAAAATAAGATTGTCAATTGACAAGTGTTAACACTTAACACTATTGGAGCGCGTATGTGTAGCGATCATATCATTAGCGAATACACGTGAGTCATCAATGACACCTCATTCACGACGAACTGTTATCCTCAACGACAATGGTCATCGTCTTTTTCAATTAGTATTAGCGACCAACACATGTTGTCACTAATTATGTATGTGTCGTCGTTAGAGATAAAAAATAAAAATATGTTTTTTATTGCCAATCCCAAAAGTCGTCACCATTTGTAATCTCTAACGACAAAACACTGACGCCAAGTTGTAACGACGATCTATCGTCGTTAAAGATAAATCGATATATTAGCGACGATAAAAGTTATCACCAATGACGAAATACACACCAGTGTAAACATGATACTCTATATTTAAAAGATTCAGCCCAGACCCAAAACAAACAAAATAGTTATTTTGGACTATTATAAAACAAAATTAATTATACTATATTTAAATTAAAGAAAATCTTACAAAAATACTTAACTAGCTTGGTGGAAAAATGTTAGTCTTGTTTTATAAGACATCTTGAGTTTAAAACTCTCCACCAATAAATTTTTTACATTCACTTTTATAAGTAGAAAGTGTTTCATTTTCTTCTTGCCCATCTAGTCCCAAAATGTGATTTTTATCACCAATACGATGATTTAGATTATAAATTTTTAATACATCAAAAAGCCATTTTGGACTGGGAGTCATTAACTCGATTCAGATCTACACCATTTAGAAGGAGAACCAAAATCCTAACCAATTGAACTAACCTCAACTGGTTATAATCTAGAGTATGATATAATGTTATGACCTATTTAATTATAGTCTAATTTATTAAATTTGTGTAATTTTTTTTAAATATCTTCTAATAATATTTACTTAAAATATTTATAAATTAAATATGATTATAATTTATATTTTGTAATTCTACAATAAGACAAAAATTTAACGGGTCTTGAAAACCCCCAAGACCCCTTTTACTGTATGTTTTCCCCAAAAAAAGATTAAAATGAATAAACCTTATTAAATTACAAGACCTATAATTCTATTCCCCAAATACCTCATATTTATATCTACATATACCCTCATTAATAATATTTTCACTACAAACCTTAAAAAATCTCTCAAAATACTCATTTCCTCCCAACACTTCCTGCCACAGGAATCATCATGGTTATGGTACTTCATGGCGGCAAAAAGCAACACACGACGAAATAACATGAAAATTTGATCTATGTTGCAACCATGGTTATGAGCAGCATAGATTTACAAAGCCATAGACGAGGGGTCTTAGATATTTGAGATCCATACAACTTCTTTGAGATCTCACAAGCTCCGATCATGGTTCAAGACAGCTTGATTTCTGGGAAGCCATATTTTCAGGCGAGCGTAGTTTAAGATCTAACAAGGTATGAGCACAACTTCAATGGCAGCTTCATCAAGATCCATTCCGCTTTGTCGAGTTTATATAGCTTCGTCGAGATATATGGTTCACAAGTTTTGCATGATTCAAGGCAGCTTCAACATAAGCGTCAGCAGTGGATCCGTATAGCCTTCCATGGTCGAGTTTCAATAGATGTGCTCATCGGGGAAGACCTCGACGTGCTCAGCTCTTGTGCTCAACCATGGGTATAAGTTTCAAACTAAATATACTTTGTAGATGGGGACGAGGATGACATCAATTGACATCATAATGCTGACGTCAGTGGTAGGAAGTTCTAATTTATTTATGTGTATTATTATAATTTTAGATTTTTCTTTTAGTGATGTAACTTTGTAATAGTTTTTTTCTATTATTTTTAGGTATAAACCTATTCTTTTATTAAGTGTTGTAATATTTTTTTCATCATAAAAATAAATTTGTGCAATTATTCCCCTATTATTGTGTTACTTTTAATTTTTACCTATACTTAGTGATTTTACGACACATATTTAGTGATATAGGAACTCTCAATGGTTTTGCTGAGTATAATCAGAGAATTTTTACTCAGTGATTTGTACTCAAAAGACTTGTAATAAATGATTTCGTACTCAGTACATCATTGAATATGCCCGGGTGGCAGTGCTGGTGGTGATTGGTGGTCCGAGATGAACTATACCGATACTTAGTGATGCGATACTTATTGACCTGCTGAGTCGGTGGTCCGTGATTATTACCACTTTTTGTTTGTCTTTACGTGGTTTTTGCTAGTATTTGGCCACACATAAAATTGGTTGTGGCCTCTTTGGAAAAGAAATATGCCACACATTCCCTATTGACGATTAAATCTGTCTCCAAGACCCGCTAGGTCATTTACCCTTATATAATTGAACAAGTAATATAATGTTAAATTATAATATATAATTATTTAATTTACTAATAAACATTAGATAAAGTTATGATCAATAAAAATAAAGATAAATTAATTAATTGGTGGACCTCACAACAACGAAATATTAGAAAAATAACACATGTTACTATATAGTCAGAATAAATCTATCTAAGCCAACCCCATACATAGTGTTTCAAACTAGAAATTTTTAAAAAAAACCTACTCTGAACTATCCTCTCATTGTGAATGAATTTTTGTTGAGTTTGTTATATTATTGTACTTTCCCTTAGGTTAGGAAGGAGACCAGGTCGACTCTATTATTTAGTTATCCACACATTTTAAAAATCTAAAATATTAAAAAAAATGTTAATATTTTAACAGTTTTCTTTTTAGAAATTTTATTTCTTCGAAGTCGTTTTTTTCCAGATATTTCTTTCGAATTAAGCCTACCTATTTAACTTTATTACTAAGTGTAAGACTTCCATCCTATATTGGATGGTCCAATATTAACATTATAACCATTAATTATAGTGATAACACATGTGTCATTAGATTAACTAGGTAGTTACTGCAATTAGTTTTTGCATGACATAAACATGGGGTATGTGATATAATACGATTGGTATTGCATCATCTAATATTGGATGAAGGTATTTTTCTATTCTAAATATCAATATACCTTTTACTTTCTACCAAATCCAAAAAAAAATTATTAGGTTTGATAAATACCTCAACTTAAAAAATCCTTAATTGTATATCTATACTATTATTTTTAATTTAAAATATTTTAAACATAAATATTTATTTGGAAAATTCTTCCATCCAATATTAGATGATCCTACACCAATTATATATTTATATTAGTACACATACCCCATGTTTTATACTTACAAAAGTAACTAACTAAAATTATCTTCAACTTTATAAATGATTTAATTCCACTAAATATCTCTTTCACCTCCATCGTTTAAACTACCGTCATCCACGACACCACCATCCTATTTTGTAATTTGGTAGTTCAATTATTGTGGTGGAGGTGCTGCAACAATGAATGAAGCAGGTTTAATAGGAGTATGGGACTAAAATACTTAGGGATGACAACGGATCAGATATTCTCGAAAAATTGCATAACCATATCCACATCCATTAAGAAAAACGATAACCAAATCCGCATCCATTAACCATCGGATTGTAAAATTATTTACCAAATCCGCATCCTCGACAGATGCGGTTTATCTGCGGTTAATTTGTATCCGCAATCATTTAAAATGATTTAAATAAAAAAAATTATTAAATATTTTTAAAATTCTAAAATTAGCTACAAAATTATTGGAAGACCATAAAATAATATTAGGCAATATAGTAATAAAATAGATAATAATCAATTAGCTAGTTTATGTATGAAATAATTATATTTAATCGATATTATGTATGAAATTTGTATATATATAATATCTTTATATATAGTATATATATTTTAATTTTAATTTTTATTTTTTTATTCGGATTTCGGATTATCCGTCGGATTATTGTAAAAAACCAAATCCTAACGGATAATCCACCGGTTACCTTCTGTGAGAACCAAACCCTCATGGATGCACCATCGGTTCCACTAATGGATTTTTTATCGGATCGGATATCCATCGATTATGGTTAATATTTGAACCATTGCCATCCCTAAAAATACTACCTGGTTTTATGAAGAGCCAATTGTTGATTGATGCCTATTAAAAAACTTATTTAGAAAAATGTGCCTAGAATAAGATACTTTATTGAAAACAGCCCCATCCCAAATTACCCCTATAATTAACAATTAAAAAATAAGAAAAAAACTAATAAACACACACGCGTCCGTGAATTTTTTTTTTAAAATCGTCATAACTAATTCAAAAAAAAAAAATTATATTTGGATAAATCAAATTAATATTTACGTCTATGATTTTTTTCGGAATTTTCGGAATTTTTTGATTTTTTTTATTTTTTTAATTTTTTTTTTCGCAGACACGAAATTTCATGTTTTAAACATGGAATTTCATGTTTATTTCACGGTTTAAAACATGGAATTCCATGTTTTTCCATGTTTAAAACATGGAATTCCGTGTCTGCGAAAAAAAAATTCAAACAATTCGAAAAAATTCAAAAAAATTCATAGACGAAAATATTAATTAGATTTATTCAAAAATAATTTTTTTTTTAATTTTCTGATTTTTTTTGAATTAGTTATGACGATTTTAAAAAAAATTCACGGACGTGCGCGTGTGATGGAATTAGTAGTAGTAGGTGGTGGTGGTGGTGGTGGAGGTGGTGATGGTTGTGGTGGATGTAGTGGTGGTTACATACATGGTGGTTGTGGTGGTGGTGGAGAAAGAAGTACCCTATTATTTGTTTAATATTTAAAAATTAATATAGCATTAAAATAAAATAATATATTTAATAATAAGGGTAGTAAAGGTATAGAAAATATAAAGAGGATGTTTTCTATAAATAATTACTTCATTAGGCATTTTTTTATAAAATAAATTATTGAAGGCATAAAAAAACAATTAGAGAGTTTAATGAAGATGTTATCAACAATAACCTCTTTTATGAATTATATATACTAGGTAAAACATGTGTCTAACGACACTCAAGGAAAAAATTACTTCGTTGACGTGAATCGAACCTAGGTTCCTTGGGTGAAGGTTAATGTTAAGGTAAATGTCAAGGTTATTTTTGAATATATAACACATATTATTATTATTTTTGTTCCAAAGATAGATCCATAAATATAAAAGTTATTACAAAATTAACCAACTCCCGTACGAGTGGACTCGTTCTTAAAAATACTTGCTAAACTAAGAGTAATATCAAAAGTATTAGTACTAAGTATGTTTCCATGAAGCTTACACTTAGCTAATCCATCGGCTAGTAAATCCCTTTCTCTACTAATTCAAGTAAAAACAGGGTTACATGTTTAAGCTAGAAAATAAATACTATTAATCATATTACAAGTAGCGGGAAAGGAAATAGGCAGATTCTTCTCTAGTGGTTGCATCACTTGTAGACATTCACTCTCTATAATAACCTTTCCATAGGGGTGTTTCTTGGATAATAGACAGGTTTTAAGAATGCCTAGAGCTTCAACTTCCATACAGGGTTCAGCTTCCACTTCCCACGCGTTGTAATCAAGCACCTTCCCAAGATAATCCCTGGAAACAGAAGAAATTACAGTTTTATGATTATTCATATCTGGATCACAGTTGATTTTAACCATTTCTACAATGGTGGTTTCCAATTTTTCTTACTATTCTTTACTCCACTAATTATAGTATCATTATTTATACCATTCATAAAAGAAACTATATTAGTATTGGTGTTGTTGTTGTCAATAAAACACTCACCATTTTCATCAACTTTTTTATCCCTCTGTTTAATAATCACATAATTAGGATACTTCCAATTATCATAATATTTCCAATCCTTAGTAGCTTGAGCAAAGTATCAAGTGGATCAAGCATCAAGTTCTTAAATTTGTTATTATTTATGGCTTTTTATATGTTCCACATAATCATACATATATGTTCCATCACCATTACTTTTTTGTTATCTTTTTTAATTTTTTCTAGTATAACTACCATCCAAGTATCCACCTTAGTGGTGTACTGGTTGCAAGTATATACACAGAGAGGGGCGGCATTTTTTTCCATACAGGTCTGGCCCAGCTACATTCAAGAAGCAGTTGCTCAACACTATCCACTTCCAAGTTAAAAATTTCGCATAAAGGAGATTTAATAAGTTTTCTTTTATAAAAGTTCTCATTTGTGGGGAGTAGGTTTTCAACCACTCTCCACATGAAATTCTTAACTTTGGGAGTCACTTGAAAGTTCAGATCATCCTCCACATTTCAAAGACAACGTGTGAATAATATTTGGCTTTTAGTTTACATTGTATTAGATGAATATATATAGGTTACAATGTACAAAAAATATGGAAATAATAATCTACTCCTATGATTACTCTTATAATTGTGCTAATTTACAATCATTATAATCTTCTGAGATACTATCCTTATTATTATGATCTTCCGAGATACTGTCCTTATTATTATGATCTTCTGAGATACTATCCTTATTATTATGTGTGATTAAAGTAATCACCGATTTTGACAAAATAGAAATGGTTTCCCAAAAAACAAAAGAAATAAAATTCGATTTTAATGTAAACTAACTATTACAGAAAAACGAATTACGATTACAAGAAAATGAAATACACTTACACGGAGAGAAAGCAATAACAATTACACCTACAGTTGTTAAAAAGATATTCCGGCGTACAGGTATCTCTAACAGAAAAACGAAATTCTACTTAGCGTTTTTCAGAGAGAAAGAAAGGCAGAGTGTTATTCTTTTCTGGTGTATTTCGTAGCTGGTATTGGTGGAGTGGGAGCTCTTTATATAGGGGAGAGGTGAGGAGTCAAACCTATGCTAGCAGAAACATCCCCATTAAGTCTTTTGATCACCTTCCGTAATTGACTTGATTGGGTTGATGGTTTTGATTGGCTCTTAATCACCACGTTTTTTATATTCTGTAACAGCTGGTTGACTTGATAGTCCCACGTGTTGACTATCTTCTTGTAACAGCTGATGGAATATTCTAGTGGAGACTTGTCTTTACGCTTATATTCTGGTTGAGTTTGAATTGTCAACGACCACTTGAAGAGTTGATAGGAAAACCCATTTCATTTTTTATTTTTTGACTCCCCAAACTCCTCAACTTCCCAACTCCCCCACGACCCACGCCGTCGCCGGGCGGGTGGGTGGTTGGTGGTGGTGCGCGCGTGTGGGGCTTTATTATTCCCTTTTAGCTTCCATAGTGACTAGTTATTGTGATAGGAATACATAGGTAAGTTATTTTATATAGATAAAATTTCTTACTCACCTCCTATGTGGGACAAAATCCTTCAAAAAAGTTGTCTTTTCCACTTTTCAAAGGGAATGGGAAGAGTCTTAGTTAATCCTCTATACTAATCTAAGTCTCTTCCACTTATCCTAAAAGAACATGATCAGATTATAGATTATACTCTTAAATTAATAATTGTATAACTTTAATCCAACAATCCCCCACTCAGGGTCTTTTGTAGAGGCAGTGATCATGTTTCCATACCTATCAGTATTTGGGTGAATTGTACTTAAGTGGCAATATCTTTCGATTTGAATTGACACGTAGTGAAGTGAGGCAACCACCGAATTCCGTTTAAGTGAACTTACTCTTGAACTTAACGGTTTTCGATCGAGACCCCCACAACACATACTCTACCCTACTGAAAGCTATAGTTCCCTCGAACATCACCTTTCAGTTCATCAAGTCCTTCTCTAAGGACCACCCTTTATGGGCTATGAACTTTTGTGGATTTCTTCATTTTAAGATTTTTTAAGGACGTCTCCTTTTAATATTCTATTATGAAGTTTGGGTCTCGTGATTACCCGTGAATTCATCAAGTCCTTCTCGAAAGGACCACCATTTAGGCTATGAATTCTCTATGAGTTTAAACACTCAGTACGTCTTATTCATCAAGTCCTTCTCAACAGGACCACCATAAGTGGCTATGAATTTTAAGACGGTTTTGTTTTGAGCCATAGGGATGGAGAGAATCACATTGACTCATTGGTCACATGTTCCCCATTAATGGGTTTCAATCCCATCCCCCTCGACGTCTCCAGGACTACTCTCCTGGTTAAGCCTTTGGTAAATGGATCAACTAGGTTGTTATCTGATCGTACATATTCCAGGCTATCACACCATTTTTCAGTAACTGTCTTACTGACCCATGTCTGATGCGAATATGTCTCTGCTTCCCATTATAGGCGCTATTATGAGCGACTCCAATGGCTGCTTGTGAATCACAGTGGATACACACATGTGTGGCACTTCCTTCCCAAGGTGGCACATCTGATAGGAGACTTCTCAACCACTCAGCTTCTTGTCCAGCTAACTCTAGTGCTATGAACTCAGACTCCATGGTGGAGCGTGCTATACAAGTCTGTTTGGAAGACTTCCACGATACAGCACCTCCCTCTAAGGAGAACACATAGCCACTGGTGGAGTTTACTTCGCCATTTTCAGAGATCCAGTTTGCATCACAAAATCCCTCAAGGGCTGCAGGGAATTTGTTATAGTGCAAGCCTAGATCAATGGTACCCCTTAAGTACTTCAATAGACGGCGAAGTGTAACCCAGTGGTCACTACTCAAGTTATGAGTATAGCGACTAAGTTTACTCACGGCATAGGAAATATTGGGTCGAGTATAGTTCATCAAGAACATCACACTCCCTATGATCTTAGCATATTCATTTTGGGATACAGCATCCCCAACGTGTTTGGATAAATGAATGCTGGAATCATAAGGAGTAGTTACAGGCGTTACCTCAAAGGAATTGAACTTCTTCAGCATCCTTTCTACGTAATTAGACTGATTCAGGGTAATACCATTACTGCTCCTAATGATATTTACCCCAAGTATTACATCAGCTTCTCCCATATCTTTCATGTCGAATCTGGAATACAAGAAGCATTTAGTCTCATTTATAATATGATAGTAGTACCAAAGATGAACATGTCATCTACATAGAGGCAGATGATAACACACTCTGAATTTGTTACCTTGGAGTAAACACATGAATCAGAAGTGTTAACTACAAAACCATCTGAAATAAGAGTACTATCTAGTTTTTCATACCATTTTTTCGGTGCCTGTTTCAAACCATACAAGTATTTTTCAACTTACACACTTTGTCCCCTTGACTAGGGACCACACACCCTTCAGGTTGAGACATGCAGATCTTTTCATCTAGATCTCCGTTCAGGAACGCAGTTTTGACATCCATTTGATGTATTACAAGTTCGTGAATGAAGGCTAGAGCAATAAGGGTTCTTATCGTGGCAATTTTGGTCACTGGGGAGTAATTTTCAAAGTAGTCTAAACATTTCTTTTGGGTGAAGCCCTTAATAACAAGTCTTGCTTCAAATTTTTCTATTGAGCCATTTGGTCTCATTTTTTTCTTAAAAATCCATTTGCTACTAATAGGTTTGCTACCCCTAGGTAAGTCGGTTAATTCCCATGCATGGTTACTCTTAATAGACTCAAGTTCACTATTAATGGCCTCTTTCCAAAAACTAGCATCTATAGATTTTAAAGCATCGTCATAAGTTTTTGGGTCTTCCTCCATGAGGAGGCAGTTGACTACCTGTTCGTTTAATAGGTCAATGTGAAAACCTTCGGACATAAAGGCTGTTATAAAGTCAGGGTCGAAGCTAGACTCGATCCTACGCCTCTTACTTCTCCTAGGTTCTTTCTCGGGAATACTACTAGGCTCCATGGAAGTGGAGGGGTTAGGAAAAACATCACAAAGAGGTAAAACATCATTAGTAGATAAGTTATCCACAGGTAAAGAAGAATTGAAAGTATATAAATTTTTCAAAGGGAAAACATGTTCAAAGAACTCAGTATCTCTAGATTCACAAATAGAGCTATCATCCAAGGAAACGAATCTATATGGCGCACTATTCAGAGCATACCCTATGAAAATTGAGTCAACAGTTTTGGGTCCAACGGTGACAGTTTTAAAATCAGGTAGTTTGACTTTGGCTAAGCACCCCCGCACTTTTAAAAATTTCAGGTTTGGTGGAAAACCCTTACACATCTCATAAGGGGTCTTTTCTAGGGATTTATGTGGTACCCTATGAAGTACATAACAGGATGATAAGACAGCTTCCCCCCGCATGTTGTTTGGTAAACCTGAACTTATTAACATGGCATTCATGGTCTCTTTAAGGGGCTTATTCTTTCTTTATGCTATGCCGTTTTGTTGGGGTGTATAAGGGGCACTAACTTCATGGATAATCCCATTGGTTTCACAAAAATATTTAAGGTAATTAGAACTATACTCGCCTCCTCTATCGGACCTAAGTCGTTTGATTTTTCAGTCTAGTTGGTTTTCAACTTCGACTTTATATTTTAAAAACGCATTTTCCGCCTCATCTTTAGTTTTAAGAAGATACACTTTAGTAAACCTAGAGTAGTCATCTACGAAGGTTATGTGATAAAGTTTTCCTCCTCTACTAGTGGAGTTTTTAAAATCAGCTAAGTCCAAATGAACTAATTCAAGCAATTTAGTTTGTCTCGTGGTAATGGATTTAAAAGGTTTTTTCGCAAGTTTGGACTCTACACATATTTGACATTTTTCAAAGTCATCCACATTGTGAAGGGGTATTAGTCCAAGATTTTTAAGCCTTTTAATAGACGCAACATTTAAATGACCTAGTCTACCATGCCACGTTTGAACAGACGCAACAATATTAGCAGAATTAGATGCATTCTCATTAAGGGTTACAGTGTTTAAAACAAACAAGCCATTATTTAAGTACCCTTTCCCCACAAACTCGTCATTTTTTATGATAATCACTTCCCCCCCCCCTCGAAAACAAGTTTGAGACTTACTTTGTTAGGAAGCACCCCGGAAACTAAGTTCCTACGGAGAGAGGGGACGAAGAGAACATCATTCAGTTCAAGAATTTTACCAGAGGTGAGTTTGAGGGAAACCTGACCTTTCCCGAGAACTATAGCAGTGGAAGAGTCACCAATTACACACACTCACCATTAGTTGCTTTTTCAAATTTCTTGAACAGGGCTTTGTTTGCACAGAAGTGCCGAGAAGCTCCAGCGTCAAGGATCCACTCACTCTTGTTCTCTACCAAGTTTACGTCAACCATTACCGCGACAATTATTTCTTCGGTCACAGTTAGATTAACGACAACTTTGGGACCCTGGCCAGCCCTAAGGGACATTCAAAAGCTCTATGTCCCTATTTACCACAACAATAACAGTCCCCTTTAAGTTTTTGAATCTTACCAGAAGTTTTGAATCCTCCACCTTGTTTGCTGGAGTTGCCGCGGTTCTTGTTTCCCCCAGACTTAGGCTTGTTGGAGCCTCGTTGCTTTCCCTTCCCTTTGAACCTGTCTTTTTTACCTTGGCCAGAACCTTCGACAAGATTAGCTTTCGAGGAATGAGAAGGGAAAAATATTGACTTATCCTTGAGTCTATTGGCTTCTTCGACTTGTATGGGATTGATGAGTTCTTGGAGGGTCATTTCTTTCTTTTTGTGTTTGAGGTGGTTGCGGTATTCACTCCAAGATGGGGGAATTTTCTCAAGCAAAATGTTGTCTTGAAGAACTTCTCACATCTTCATGCCTTCGACGATTACCTCCGCGCATAGGTTCTCGTACACATGAAGTTGTTTAGTCATGGGTTTCTGATCCGTGAGTCTAAAGTTGTACCAATTCCCAGTGACGTACTTTTTCTTACCATAATCATCAACCCCATATTTCTTCTCGAGAGTTTCCCATAATGACCTTTGCCGATTTCTCTTTGGCAAGGAGATCAAAGATCAGATTGGTAACGTTGTTCAACATCCAGCCACGAGCCATGGTATTAGCTCTTTTGAACTTGGATTCGAGGGAAGCATGTCTAGCTAGCTCTTGTTCAGTATGAGCTCCAATTTCTATAAGTGGAGGAGCCTCGACTATAGCTAAGTCGAGTTCATACTGTTCAAGACAAATCATAATTTTTTTCGCCCAACGCTTGTAGTTAGAACTATTAAGGGGTTCCAACTTGTTCACGTCGAGAAGTGGCTTTGCGTTCAAAGTAGAACCAACTGCCAAAATAGGAAGAGCAATTTCAGAAAATAACCGGTGAGAAAAGAAAATGAATATCTTTTTAATTTTTGATTAAAGTAATCATCGGTTTTGACAAAATAGAAATGGTTTCCCAAAAAACAAAAGAAATAAAATTCGATTTTAATGTAAACTAACTATTACAGAAAAATGAATTACGATTACAAGAAAATGAGATACACTTACACGGAAAGAAAGCAATAACAATTACACCTGCAGTTGTTAAAAAGATATTCTGGCGTACCGGTATCTCTAACGGAAAAACGAAACTCTACTTAGCGTTTTTTAGAGAGAAAGAAAGGCAGAGTGTTATTCTTTTTTTGGTGTATTTCGTAGCTGGTATTGGATTCTCCTTAACGCGTGCTGTGAGTTTGAATTGTCAACGACCACTATAAGAGCTGATTGGAAAACCCATTTCATTTTTCATTTTTTGACTCCCCAACTCCCCACGACCCACGACCCACGCCGTCGCCAGTGCCGGGCCAGGCGGGTGGGTGGTGGTGGTGCGCGCGTGTGGGGCTTTATTATTCCCTTTTAGCTTTCATAGTGACTAGTTATTGTGATATGAATACATAAGTAAGTTATTTTATATAGATAAAATTTCTTACTCACCTCCTATGTGGGACAAAATCCTTCACAAAAGTTGTCTTTTCCACTTTTCAAAGGGAATGGGAAGAGTCTGAGTTAATCCTCTATAGTAATCTAAGTCTTTTTCACTTCTCCTAAAAGAACATGATCAGACTATAGATTATACTCTTAAATTAATAATTGTATAACTTTAATCCAACATTATGATCTTCAGAGATACTATCCTTATTATTATGATCTTCAGAGATACTATACTTATTACCCCCGTCAAGATATGTGTGGAATGAGGAAACAAACAAAGCTTGGAATGAATAAGCTCAAACATCGGACGAGGAAGACTCTTGGTGAAGATGTCAGCAAGTTGGAGGTGATACGAGACAAATTGGATCGCAAGCTTGCCAGAGGAGACGAGCTCGCGAACAAAGTGGTAGTCCAAGTTAATGTGATTCGCTCGTTTGTGAGCAACCAAATTCTGGCTAAGAAAGATAGCACTCTTATTGTCACAGAGCAACTGAACTGGAGGAGGTGGCGCAAAGCAGAGCTCATGGAGAAGGTTAGTTAACCAAACAAGTTTAGGAGCAGTGTTTTCCATGGCATGGTACTCCGATTCGCAGCTAGAGCGAGCTACAGTAGGCTGCTTCTTGGCGCTCCAAGAAACAAGATTACCGCCAAGAAAAATAGAGTATCCATAAGTCAAACAATGAGTGTCAACACAGCGAGCCCAATCGGCATAAGAGTAGCCGATGAGTGAAAGATCGGGACAACGTGTGAAGGATAGGACGAAATGAAGGGTGCCTTTGACATACCAGAGTATGCACTTGACAACCTGAAAATGTTCATTCTTTGGAGATTAGAGAAATTGACTGACCAAGTTGATTGAACAGGATCGACCATGCGGCGTGATAGTCAAATATTGTAAAAAACACCAACAAGTGAACGATATAAGGATGGGTCATGAAACGACGTTCAATCATAAATAAGAACCTCTCCAACTGAATGGGGAGTGGCGGCCGGTTTAGTCTCCAGAAGGTCAGCCCGTCGGAGAATATCGTGGGCGTATTTTGCTTGACCAATGAACAATCCATGAGTGGTATAGGTAACTTCAAGAACAAGAAAATAAGTCAGATGACCCAAATCCTTTAAGACAAACTCTCGGTTGGTGCGAGAAATGAAGTTTTGAAGTAGAGGAGGGCTGTTCCCGGTAACAATAATGTCATCGACATATAATAAAAGAAAAATAATTGATACAACCTGATGAAAATAGAATAAATACGAGTCAGCACGACTCTAAGTAAAACCCAACGAGCGTATGTAGGTGTGGAATCGTTGAAACCAAGCAAGAGGTGTTAGGCGGAGCCCATAAAGCACCTTCGTAAGGCGACATACATGATTAGGAAATCGAGAATCAATAAACCCGGGAGGTTGATCCATAAATACTGGCTTGTCAAGAACTCCATTAAGAAAGGCATTTTTGACATCCAGTTGGTGGAGATGCCAATCGTGATGGACCGAAAGGGCTAAAATAACGCGAACTATGGCTGGTTTGACCACCGGACTGAAGGTGTGGTGGAAATCAGAGCCATATATCTGAGTGAACCCCTGAGCAACTAGCCTGGTTTTGTGATGATCAAATGAACCATCAGATTTAAACTTATTGCGGAACACCCACTTTGAGCCAACAATTTTCGTCCCCGGTGGACGAGGCAAAAGATCCCAAGTACCGTTATGATGAAGAGCGTCAATTTCTCCTACATAGCTGATAACCAAATAAGGGACTTTGCAGCGGACCTTAAACCATGAGGAACTGTAGTAGAAGCAACATCATCAAAATGAGCAGAGGATGATAAATGTACTTGATACCTGGGATTGGGCTTGATAACACCTACACGAGCATGGGTTATCCGGCGTCGGGTGAGGAGTTGGAGACGTGGGGAGCAGATTAGGTGCTAGAGGTTCATCGGCGAAGCATCCTCAAGGACAACGCGTGGCTGGAGTAGAGCCGAAAGGGTAGCAGTACGACTGGCCGAATGAGGGGCTGGTGGCGCAGAACTTGGTGAGCCGAAGCAGGGGCTGGTGGAATGGACAACGAGATGTCAATAAAATGACTAATAGTGAGTTGTGAGCTTGATGGGGTACCAGATGTGGTAGAATAAGGAAACATCAACTCGTCAAATTGTGCATGACGGGTAATAAAGACCCGAGAGGATGAAGGGTCAAGGAATTTATAGCCTTAATACAAGCTGCTATAACCCAAAAATATGCACGGACAACTTCTTGAAGATAACTTGTGAGCTGCATAATCACACAAATAAGGGAAAATCCGACAACCAAATGGCTTGAAAAGATTGTAGTTCGGAGCCAAACCAAATAGTTGCTCAAATGGAGAGGTGTCCTGCAAAACAGAAAGGGGCAAACGATTGATAGTAAGAACTGAAATATCAAGAGCATCATACCAAAAGGGAGCTGGAACATTTGCATGAAACATCATGGAAAGGCCGGTCTCGGTGATATGACGGTGCTTGCGCTCAACCCACCCATTTTGTTGCGGTGTATAGGGACAGGAGAAGTTGTGATTAATACCCTGAGAGACCATAAACTATTGTACGCGTAAGTTAATAAATTTTGTGCCCCTTCACTCTGAAACACCTTAAGTGTGCGAGAAAACTAATTGCATGCAAATTTATGAAACAGTAAGAAGGTGTCGTAAAAATCCGACTTCTGTCGTATTGGATAGATCCACTAAAAACGAGAGAAATTGTCTATGAATACCACATAATAACGATAGACATCAGTACTTATAATAGGTGCGGGTCCCCATAAATCACAGCGAATCAAGTCTAGCACATTTGAGGAATGTTTTGCATTAGGAGCAAAAGACAAGCGTTTTCAAGTGCCATACTGAAAAACTAGCTCTAGAAGAATTCAAACTAAAATATGCAACCAAGGCCGGAACACCACACTCAAGAATGTAAAGACCATTTTCAAGACGCCCTTGAGCTAAAACTTGTTTGTTTCTCCAACTCTGAATAGCAAAAAAACAATCAGAAAGAACAACGTCAACAAGATAATCAGGAGTGAGTTTACTATCTAAGAGATTTTTTTTTTTTGATATGAGGCACAACCAAAACATCTAATAGATTAACATTAGACTTTAATTTACGTGTTCCATCATGAGAAATTGGCAAAGAGTTACCGTTACCGACAATTACAGAACCATTACCATTGTAGGGGGCAGTGTTATCAAGAGATGTTGGATTTGTTGTCATGTGAGTCGTAGCACCTGAATCAAGATACTAGTCAGATGTTGTAGGAGGAACAGAGCAAGACTCGTGAAAAGTTTGAGCCAGATTAGCAGTAGAATCATTAGTGCGCACATTTAAAAACAGGGGGAACTTATTTGCGTAGTGTTCTCCGTGACAGGTCTGACAACGAGGGAGTCGTCGATTGTTGAAATTGCGATTACTGCGACCATGATTAGTGCCTCGATTATTATTAAAGGGAGGGACATCTGAGTTATGGGGAGCGGGCTCGCTTCACTGCCCTCGCCCGTGAGGGTGTTGTTCGGACAAAAAGGCCACCGACGCGGGGGACGGGTTGTTCATAAATTGAGATGAGCACTTCGTAATGCTTGTCTTGGCTGAGTAAGTCATGAAAGACAGCGACGGGAGTCATTGCAAGACGCATGTCAGCAAAGGAAGTAAACTGATGTCCAAATCCAGTAAGAACCAGTGTGCCTTATCCAATTCATCCACAAGCCTATTAATAGCAGAAAGTTGGTCGCAAAGTGTCTTGAATTTGTGTCCATACTCTTCGACAGACATAGAACCACGCTGAAGAGATAATAAATGTTCACGAATTTGATGAGTTCGTGAGGCAAAGGAGTCTGAAGAAGCGGACTGCAAGGTCGTCCAAGCCGAGAATGATGAAGTTCATTCAATAAAATCCGACATTGCTTCTAGGGAGAGAGAAGTCTAAATGATAGAGAGCAATTAGCGAACCTTAACACGCAAGGAGAGATAATCCTGGTTGGGAGAGACAACACCGCCAGTAGAGGTGATGGTTTGTGGAGGCGCAAGATAGGAGCCATCGAGGGAGTCATGAATATCAAAACACTCAGTCATATGAAGGAGATGTCGCTACCAAAGGAGAAAGGTAGAGGATTCTAGCTTAACTGGGACCATGTTAATCATGTTATTGACCGGTAAAGAGTCGTTGGCAGCAGCCATTAAAGCACACAGTTGGAGAAGAAGAAGAAGGTGGAGGACGAAGAATAAGAGGTGGGGGCAACTAGGTTTATGTCAAGGTTAGGCCGATACCATGTGAATAATATTTGGCTTTTAGTTTACATTGTATTAGATGAATATATATATATATATATATATATATATATATATATATATATATATATATATATATATATATATATATATATATGTTACAATGTACAACAAATATGGAAAGAATAATCTACTTCTATGATTACTATTATAATTGTGCTAATTTACAATCATTATAATCTTCTGAGATACTATCCTTATTATTATGATCTTCTGAGATACTATCCTTATTATTATGATCTTCTGAGATACTATCCTTATTACAATGATGTGGGATGATCAGCCATGTTATTTATCTTTTCACTTTCTTTTATATCACTTATTTATTTTTGTAATTGGTTGGATTTCTTTACAGAATAAATACCATCTTTACTGCATTGCCAAACCACTTTATCTTTACCCCCAGTCATGTGAATAAAAGTAGTGAAAATAGTATTAGCAATATTACTATAAAATTTTATATTCACCAAGTTTATTGATGTCTCCCAATTTGTGATGATTTAATCTTAAGTGGAGACATCATTTTTAGTGTATTAGAATTCTAAATACTCGATTTTCACATGATATAGTGCACTTTCCCATTTCTAGTCTTGATTTAATGATTTATTATTTTTAGAGCATATTGGGTTTAATTATTTATTTACTGTGAAGTTTTAAAGTTATATATGGAGATTAATTAGATGCCATGTCAATCTAAGAGATAAAGGAAAGAAGATATACATGGAAATTGGAGGAAATAAAGGAAAAGCTAGGATATGGAAAGATAAAGTTGCCAAATAAATCTGAATTCCAGCACCCAAGACCACAAAAGGGCTCATAACTCAAGATTGGTTAGGAATTTGGAAGAATGGTCTGAAACAAAGTTAAAGATCTTTCCGAGACGATAAGCTTTGACTATTGGAACGCATCAAACGGATAAGTATTGAAGCATTTATGATCAAAACAAAACAACGGCAGATTATTACCTTTTCTATATTGTTGGGTTACGAATTTGAGTTGGGCTTGGAGTCCAAGTTATCTGTCTTCCACTCCAAGAAAACGAATTTGGTCTTCTAAACACCCATAAATACACCCTTATATCTCTTGTAAATAATCCTGGCCTCCAAGTAATTAGTCCTTAGGGTTTATACTATTAGAGTTATTGTAGAGAGCAAGATGAAGTCTTTTATTCTATCTTTTAGTTTATTTCCTTCAGGTATGAACTAAATTTCCCATAACTTGGGTTTTGCATTATGTATAATCTATTAATTCTATTTTCTTTCTATATAAGTTTCTTTGGGAATTATATGTTATAATTTGATATTAGCTTCTTACCCATATATTTGTTTATGTGTTTTGAATTATTGTCTGTCCTAAACCTGATCACTTTAGGCTTTCTCAATAGTAGTTAGATGGTCGCCCGAAAGGGGTGTCTAATTATTAAAACACCACATAACGTCTAGTATCCGATATTGGTCCTGACAACACCGATTCTAACTAGATAGTCATTAGGGTATGTTTTAATCACCATATCACCGATTGAAGGAATTGTACTGCTTAGGGCCTTGGTAGCGCTTGATAACCCTAAGTTTGGACTGCCTCGTGGTTGTCCGTAGCCCCCTTAGTTGCTCTCAAGGTCTAAGGTATGGGAATTTAGAATCCTGACTAAGCATTTAAGAGCTATTATCTCCCTTATTAACTAGAATTTGATAGAATAAATTAGAAGGATTAGTGCATACTAGCAAAACCTAAGCTATATATCTCATCTCATATCTCTCATATTTATTTTATTGTCTTTACTTTCACTTAGTTTAATTAATCATCTTTATTTCTTTTTTATTTTAATTAATTACTTGCTACTCGTAACTATTTGCTCATTCGTGTAACACACTAAGCCTTTGAGAACGAATTCAACTTATCATTAAAACTTGCATACATCCTATAATACTTGCAGTACCGTGCTAGTCTAGGGTGATTTGTGCACCGTTTATATATCTTTTATTATATTATTTTATCACACCCTAGGCAACACCATTTATATTCCACCTACTATCATTAGGCATCATAAGGTCATAGACTTTAGTAATCTCTTCACTTTCAGGTGCACTAATTTATTAACGTTTATTATTTGAATGTCAATGTGTAAATTAATAGTACAGTCATTACCTACTCTCTATGTCAAGTTTTTATAAGAATGTCTCCTCCTTCTAGGAGGTATATTCATCCCCGAAAAGAAGAGTTACCAGTTTGTTCCTCAAGGAAGGAGCAAATGGGGAAATATTTACCCTTAAGCAGTTTATATAGAAGTGAATCCAGTTTATTAAGGACATTCCAAGATTGTTTTCCAATGAGAGCTAGATTCGTTAGGTGAAGGACCCTAAATCCTATCCCACAACTTTATTGTAAGATGTCACTAATTTTACCCCTTGCAGGGTGACTAATTTTATGAATGATATTCTTACTAGAGTACCCGGTTTGGAGGAAATCAAACATGCCATTTTTTGTATGTTCAGATTCAAAGCCCCAGGCCTCGACAGTCTCCTTGGAATTTTCTATTAAGATTTTTGTGATATTTTGAAAGATGATCTCTTTTCTCTGGTCACTCAAATCTTTACACATAATATACCGCTCCAAGAAATCAATGATACTTTATCAAGCTTATCCCGAAGTGCAACACTCATTAGGAAGTTAAATATTATCGTCCGATCTCTACTGTAAATTGTTTTTATAAGATCATTGCAAAAAATTATGTCCAATAGATTGCAACCATTTATGGAAGAAATTATTTCTCCAACCCAATCCGCGTTCGCTGAAGAAATCAGCATCCAGGATAATTTTATCATCACACAGTATGTCTCAAATTTCTTGAAACATAAGAGGTAGTCAAAGAAATATTATGCAACTATCAAACTCGACATGGAAAAAACATATGATCGAGTTAATTGAGATTTTCTTATTCACATTTTAATAAATCTTGGCAACTACCAGAAATGGACGGATTAGATCTTGAATTTCATCTCTTCGATGTCTTCTCAAATCAAGTTCAATAGTGGAAAAACTCAAAAAATTATTTTTTCACCTCTTCTTTTTTCACTCATGACTAAAGACCTTATTGGAATCTTAAATCAGCAGTGCAAAGAGGGAACCATCAGAGGTATTCTTTAGCTTGGGCTTACCCTAATCTTACCCATATTCTTTTTGTGGATGGCACGCTGTTGTTTATTTCTATCAGCGAGAAGGAAATTAGTGCTTTCAATAATACAACCAGGTTATATTGCAAAGCATTAGGATGAAAGATAAGTTTTTATGAATTGATTATATGCTTTTTGCAAAAGAACACTGAATAACATCACTGATCGTGTTGTAAGCTCTCTTGGAATTAGAACAACCTTGGTAAATATTTAGGCATTCACCTTGATTTGGAAAGATCCAACACGGAGAATCTTAAGTACATCAAAGATTGTCTCTTGTCAAAGATTGCTAGCTGGATTGGCACTCTCCCTTCTGATGGTGGAAAGGAGGACCTTATCAAAGCGATCTTGCAAGCTATTCCAAATTACGCAATTTTATTCTAGTATTTCTGGAGACACTCTGCAAAATTGGCTAGTCTAGTCTCTAATTTCTTATGGGATGCTCAATACAATAAGAAAATCCATTGGGTTTTCTGCTAGAAATTAGTTATCTCAAAAAATTTGGGTGGAAATGGATTTAGAAATTTTAGAAGATAAATATGGCACTCCTAGCTAAGTAATTATTGTCAATAATCCCGCCTCACTTGTTGCAAAGGAACTCAAAGGCATTTATTATCTGAGCTCATTATTATGGGACACAGAATTCAAATAGAAGAGATAATGGATCTGGATAAGTATCTTTCATGGAATTTAATTCCATAATGAAGAATGTCGGTTCCAGATTGGGAATGGGATTAGCACAAATACATGGGAGCATAGTTGGACATGTAAAAAATTGAAATTGGAAAAGCCAGATGGATGGTATCTCACCATGGTAGCACAATTGTTGAATGATGACCTATCCAGATGAAACACTAATTTGGTAATACATATCTCTTTTGTCCTGTCCATTCAAACTATAAAATCCTCAACATGCCACTGATTCAATTGGATCAAGATGGCAGAATTGTTTGGCCTCACACGAAGAATGGTAAATTTTTGACAAAAATCGGATACCATCGCAGTTCCACAAGGATTCCCAAGCTAGAGCTCAATCATCATCATCTTCAGCCTCAATTAGTTCGAAAATTTGAATATTCTCTAGCAGTCGAACATCACCTCAGATATCAGAAATTTTTGGTTAGAAAATGTGAAATAACTTATTCTCCAAGAAATGAGAACATAAAAAGAAATTGTGATTGGTGCGACCATATAACTAAGTCTGTTGAACACCTCCTTATAACCTGCCCGCCCCGTTGTGAAGATTAGGCCACCTCTGCAATGCAAATCAAAATTGACTAAAATCAACAACTCAAAATCAAGGGTTAGATTATTAAGGCTTTCTTTAAGAAGGGATGAGACACTAAAGTTATTATCGCCTATATTCTCTGCACCAGGCTCGATCCTGATATTTTTGGGACCTAAAATGAATAAAAAAATCTCTTCAATTAAAAAAAGTACAAAGTTAAAAAAGTAGAAAAATCCATGTGAGAGAAGAAAAAATTTAAAAGAAAATAAAGGATGAGAATTTTTTCGTTTGGATTAGAAATTTTCATAAAAGAAAAATTCATAAATGATTTTGGATATTTTTTGTTTGAATTGAAAAAAATACAAAAGGAAAGAAAATAATATATTAATTTTATTCTTTAATCATTAATAAAATCCCTTTCTCTCCATTTGACTCCAATTTGAAGTGATTATAGAAATGGAAACATGAGTGATTTTTGGAATCATTTCTTTCTTTTCTTTTATAAGATTTTCTAATACAAACACCGTAAAAAATAAAAAATCATTTCTATTCCTTTACTTTCTTTCCATTTCTCTCAATCCAAACATACCCTTAAACATTCTTTTTCTTCTAATTTTTTTTTCCAATAAGTTAGGTGACATATTATTTACAAAGTCAGACGAGGTGAGATTAGTTGTCCAACTACAATAATTTTATTTAATCTACATGGGGTTTTTGTAAGTGCGAGAGATAAATAAATTAATTTGTGACCTAAGTAGTATATTTTATTTTAGGCTAAAACTATCATGTATAAATATAAGGGTGAAACCCCCGTGAATCCTTCTAACTTTGGCCAAAGTGTAGTAGCCGCCCCTTATTTTTAAAATTTCCTTGGGTGGCCCTTTAACTTCTCCATTTTGTCACAGTTAGCCCTATTTTCAATTTTCTGTTAGTTGACTGTTAGTCAATGCCATCTGGCGTCACGTCAGTGCCACCTCACCACCACGTCTACTCCACCTAGGCATGACGTCACCCTCGGCTGAAGTGTTTTTTTCCTACGTGGCAGGGACACTCTTTTCTTTTCATTTCCTTCTTTACGTTTTACCAACCCTAAAATTAATTACCCAATTTCACTTTACCTTACCCGGTTCCTACTCAATTTCTTCTTCTCTCGTTGGCCCTTCATCTTTGTACTTCACCTCCGATGGCCGGTTCGATAAACATGACGGAATCATCTTCGATTCTTGACCAAGGTAAGGAGGATTGGGTATGCTACTACGGTTAACGGTGCAAGGTGAACACCTCATGGACGGAGACGAACCCAGGATGGCAGTTTCTCGTGTGCTCGAAGTTTCAGTCTCCGGAGAGAAAGTGATCCTTCTTTTGCAGGTTAGATCCTCCCATATGCTCGAGAGGGATGGTGGTGATTTCTTGGTTGCTTAGGTTGTTGTCGTGGAAAGATGAAGAAATTGAAGGTCTAAAATCCGTTGAAGGTAAGAATCTGAAGATCTAGCATATTTGTTTCTACTTTTGGTTAGGTTTTGTAGTGTCTCAAATGTTTTAGGATGACGAGGTTGTTTTTTGTTGTTAGTAAGTGTTCTTGGTGTTAGTGTGTTTCAAGGTTTTGCTCTGGGTTTTGTGGATTAGGTGATGTTAGTTGTTCCTTTTGATGTTAGACAATGCGTGTTGTTCACATTAATTTTGGTTTGGTTTCTGAAGATTATTTGTTTATTTGAGTACGAATTTTTGTTTATTAGAAGCGTAGCGGAGAAGGTAAAGATTTGGCCCCTTGTATGTTATGTATGTTACCTTATGGCCCTATATGTTAGTTATGATAGACATTATGTCCCCTAACGTTATATTTTCAACCCCATGTGGCCCTACAGGTTTTTTTAGACTTAGTGGCCCCATCCCATTAATTATCATCCTTATTTTTTTTTTTTTAGTTTATGTAGATAGAAATAATATTTCTTTTAATTTAGTTCATGGTTTCAAGACAATAATACCAACCTTTATTGCATGAGTACTTATTAGTTTACCAGGTTGGGAATAAAATTCTAAGAAAACCCAAAGGGTTTTCTCGGACAATGAAAGAAGTGCATTGGGTATACAAACCGAGTAGAAGTATTAATGATTAGTCTTACCCCTTGAGTATATATATACCTGTCACATAGTAATTCCCTTAACACTTAAAATCTCAAGCGAGAGTTGTAACTCAGTTTTAAAGAACAACAAAGATCAAATGGTGGGTCAACAAGTTCAACTGGACAAGGGAAAATAGAGTAAGTTTTTACTTTTGCTTTTATCAAATAGTACGTAATACCTATACTAACAAGGATCAAAGATTCCGTTCTTAGGCGTTCAAATAGTTTTATAAATAAGTATAAATTTTTTATGTTTTTGACTATTAGGAACTATTATAGTTTTAGAGGTAAGCTAGTTTTTTTGTACTTTTCTTTAGAAGTTTTGGGTGTGTCTAACACTGCTCCACCGAAGAACCGCCCCCAACCGAAGACCTATAAAAGTCAAAACATATTGTAGGTGGAGTGTCAGAATCGCTCCAATGTTGCTCGCGAGAAAGTGAAAACCAAAACCGTTCCCTTACCTCACGGTGAGGAGATGGTACTGGTGGAATCTAGCTTAGAAGGGGAAGACAGTCCAATCTCAAAGAGCAGGAAGGTCATCAAGCCGGTGTCGATGGGGGTGATTTTGCCTAAGTTTTTCAAGTTTGATGAGGAGCTTGGTGAGTCTATGGCTTGAAAATTGTTGGTTGTTTTTGGTGGTTTAAGTTTTTTTATGTTATGCCTGGACTTTTGATCAGTAGTTGTTTAATTTTTTTATGGTTGGTTGGTTTTGTGCATGTTAAGTGTTGCCCAGAAGGGTTTAAGTTAGACTTTATGGACTTTATTTTGGTTTGGTTTTGCCCAAAAGGGTTTATTATATGTTTTGGATTGTAAGTTGTTTAACCAAAAATAGTTTCTATTGAAATGAACATAGTATTCAGACTTTTTTGGACTTTATTAATTTCACTGAATTTACTTACTACGTGGTCTTAGGTTATGTTTCGTCAAAACTAGATTCAGTAACTGTAAAACCATGTAAAAACTAGATTCAGTAACTGTAAAACCATGTAAAAACTAGACTAGATTCATTAACTATAAAAACAAGATTAATTAACTATAAAACCATGTTAAAAACTAGATTCATTAACTAATTAAACTAGATTCATTAACTTGAAATAGAACTTAAACTTAAAACTACAATTAAAATAGAACTTAAACTTAAAACCACAATGAAAATTACACATCAAACTAAAATGGAATTTCAACCATAGACTTCAACTATAACATCAAACTGAGGAAATTTCATCTTACTTTTGCGCTCCGTTAACATGTTTGTTTGTTGTTGGAACATCTCTGCTTGTGATAGGAAGTGGAAGATCATCAGGCTCCGGTAGCCAACAGAAGAAGTCACATTCCCTTTTTAGGAAACTCTTCCAAACTATAATCCTCGAAATGACAACAAAGTGAACAAAAATACTTATTAAACTCTAACACAGTAACATAATACAATGCGGGCATTCCGCATTTACATACTAGTGTGTCAGAGTAGTTTTCTAGTGAGATTTCCATTAACGGGAAGACTTGATGATGACCTTGTCAATTAACTCACTTGGAGTGAAGTCGAGTATGTGCGGTGACCTTGTTGACCAATCCTACCTATTGGGCTTACGACTTGGGTAGTCACCACAATATTGCTATCTTTGACATCTAGGCGAACTTCACTCGCATCAATATCAACTTCGGCCTTACTCTTACAACCCTTAAGTTGAATTTCACTACTTAATGCATCAACATTGACATCATTATTGACAACAATTGAGTGTGGATTGTTTCTTAGTCTATCCAACCTTCTCTTATCAACCTTTACGACACTAATGCTTTGGCTTTGATAATCCCCTGATGTCATGTTGGGTGTAGCTGGATTTTGTTCCTCCATACCATTACCCTCAACTGCATCATTAACAACACTTTCAACAACACTTTGTGCTTGACTTCTACGCGAAAAACCTCTTTTATTATACCAACTTTCTTACACGAACTACACTTACTCTCCAAACCATTTCTTCCAAAATTCTCAACCACCACTCTAGCATATTCTTTTGCTTTATCTTTTCTTTTAGATTTCTTCACCCTCTCCTCGACATCTTCACCATTTTCCCTATCTCTTTTCTTTTTAGGACTACCACACAGTTTCACACCCTTTGGGGCAACCACTTTTGGCCAATTTGTATGAGGCCATAAACCGGGTCCATTAATTGGGCATATAAAAGGCTCATATGCTTTTTCAAATGTTGTTGTATTAAAATATTGTGACGTGTAGGCCTCTCGCTCAATACCCACTGAGGATAGTGCTGAAATAACGTGGATACATGGTATCCCCAACAATTCTCAACATCTACATGCACAAGCAATGTGGTCAAATATACCGCAAATTGTGCCCCATTTGGACCCTTGATCTGGAAACAATTTGAACCACAATGCAAAGGTATCCACTCGGAGGACCATATCTTTTTGTGGTTCATTATTTTTGAATTTTAGGACATATATCCCCTTGCCATCTAAATATCCACCTTTTTCTTTTTCAATTCTTTCAAGTAAATATAACCTAATACACGCTAAACACATTAATATAGTGGACTCCCTAACATCCAACAATTGTTTATTCCACGACTCACACATATTATTTAACAACACATCACAATGTGTATTATCCATGCCTCTAATCATCTTCATAACCTTTGTAAATCGCTCCACATATGTAGCTTTAGTCGCCTCCCACATTTTGTCTTTTAGCGCAAAGGAGCCGTGTTTTTTTTGAAGTTCTGATGGAGATGTCTAACATAATGCATGTGTTCAACATTGAGCAACAATTCTTCATTAGCTATACCTAACCCCCTGTGTAAATCAAAAAGGTACATTAGTACATAAGTAATAAGTAAAAAAGTAGTTCCAAAAAATAAGTAACAAAATAAGTAAAATAATATACCTTTTGCTTGTCATTCAAAAAACCTACATTTCAGGTTCATTAATATAGAGATCTTCAACTAATAGACTTACGAACCACCTCCAAGTCTCCAAGTTCTCAGTTTCAACTAAACTATAACAAATTGGATAAATGCAATTTTTAGCATTCATCCCAACTGCCGTCAAGATCACACCGGGATGAGGTCCTTTTAGATGACAACCATCCAACTTTACCACCCTTCTACAATTAGCTATAAACCCCATTTTCAGAGGTTCTAAACAACAATAAAACCTCAAAATTATGTGCTCCCTAGTAACTTCATCTTCCTCAGTTTTTAAAAACACAGTTGATCCTGGATTAGTCCTTATTAGCTCAGCACAGTAGTTGTTAAGCAAGCTATACTAATCTAAAAAATGAACTTCATTTAGTGACTTGCCCTTCTTAATGATCATGTAATCTTTCCTCCTACTTATGCTTACTTGATGATCAAGCAAGACTTTATCTTGTAAATCAATCGCTTTAATACTTCAGTTCATCTTCAACTGATGAGCATATCTCCTGGATAGAACGGTTGAATTCACATGCCTATTTTTTATTGCACAACCACATGTATTTTTTTGTTTAGGGTTCGGATTTTAAAACTCCTATTTTCACACAAAGTTGCATACATAAATCAGTCACAATTCTTTCCTCTACACTTCGCTCCAACTCTACCAGGTTCATTACAGGGGAACCAGGCGTTCCTAATCTCGGCAATAGCTTTTGCTTTCACTGCATCCTTGAATTCACCACCATTAGAGGATATCATACCAACCATCAACTTTAGGTCATCCATGTCGGCACATACATTAAACCTGGTAAGGATCCTCCTTCAAACACTCGAACCTTCACCGCCCTCCTTATCTGACGTCCCTTCCAAATATTCAATTACTCAGAATCCCCACTAGAACCCTCGTTAAAATCATCATCTTCAATTTTAGGTGATAATTACAAACATGATATATCTAACCCATTTATATTAACTGGCGAAGAAGAACCAACACCAGCAAATTCAATGCCAATATCGACATTGTTCTGGTACAAAATATCGTCTTCGTCATCATCCAAGTTGTTATCTCTATCATGGAAGGAGTAATCGGAGCCACTATTTTCAAAACCGGAGTTAACATTCTCGGATTCTACAATACACAATTATTAATATATGTGTTGTTAAATTCCTATGCATAATAACTATAACCCTAAACCTAAACTACATAGCTCAATGAAATGGGGGAAGTAAATAATTACCTGAATCACTGAAGACTTCGTTCAAAATCGCCATTAAAAAAACTAAATATAAACTTGGGGATTTTAAAAAAATTAGAGTTTAGGAGATTCCAAGGAGATGACTTCCTTGGCCTCCCCTCAGAACCAACTTTGCTCTACACATAATGGAATATTTGGAAGCTAAGATGCACTGCCTTTTCAAGTAGATAAACAAAATCCAAAAAACATCATCTCAAAACATATGAGATGGTCATGGTACTTTTTTGGAATCTTAATATGACACCACATCAAAATAATACCCAATACCAAAATAATTAATCTACTCAATCTATACAGGCACATATCACTCCAGAAAAAAAAAATATGTTGGTTAAGTGATGCGTCTTTTGTCAACCTATTTGAAACATCCAGAATTGTGTCAGTCGCAGTCAACAAATGAAAGAATATCATTCAAAATGTGACGAAGCGTTTTCATGCTAAATCAGTGTGAATGGCGAAACCTGAGACATGCTGGGTGCCATTAAGTTGACAACCTATCTGAATAATACGAGTAAATCCTTTTACTCATATAATCTGAATGTTGTCCAAGGTATCACTAATTTGACACGTGCTAAATATAATATTCGACCTATTATTTGTGAGATCGGTAGATGGTTTTGCGAATTTCTATTCTTGAAAGCCAATTATATCTGCAGACCAATAAGTCGCTGATATTCTCACTAAATATACACAACACAACATTGATTTATCTGCATATGTAGATAAATATTTAGCTAATAGTTTTAAAATTCCTTTCAACCTTATATTAACTACTCCTTCCGTCCATCAATGTTTGTTGAAATATACCTTAATTATTAAATTTCTTAAATATTATTTTCTATTATAGATTAGAATATATTCGTCTCCAAGTTATTTCCTTTTCTATCAGACCTGTTCCCTAATTATTTTCTTACACATGGAAACTTGTTTTCCAAGTTTATCATGTGTTAACTATAAATATAGGGTCTCTATGTAAGAAATTATTATCATTGAATAAAGTTATTCTAATTTCTTCATGGTATCAGAGCTTAAGGTTTTAAATCCTTATTCTTATTTTTTTCACGACCTTAATTGCCGATATACACCTTTTTTGGCGTTTTTTTTAAAAAATTTACGCCGATCTTCATTGTCGGTTATTTTTTTCATTAGGTCTATACATGAGATTTTTGAATTATTCACTTCTTTCGATAAATATGGAACAAGTATGCAAGTAACTACTCAGAGTCGATCTGATATCTTCAAAACATCCATTCAGCAAGGAACAATTAGAGTATTTGTACGGGTTATTAAATTTATCTGAATTTATTCCTAACACATCTTTGGCTACTTCGCTTGTTCAAAAAGGTGACTTTTCTTCTTCTTTACATACTTCTTTAAATAACGAATTATGGATAATTGATTCAGGCGCTAGTGATCACATGACGAGTCTTTCTCATATATTCTCATCTTACACACCTTGTCCTGGTAATCTTAGCGTTCGTATCGCAGATGGGCCGTTCTCTCCAGTTGCGGGTAAAGGTTCTATTTTTCTTTCTACGAATCTAACTCTACAATCTGTTCATCATGTTCCAATGTTATCATGTAACCTCTTGTCCATTAGCAAACTCACTCGGGACTCAAATTGTGTAGCTAAATTTACTCAATCTTGATGTGAATTTCAAGATATTAGTTCAGGAAAGATGATTGGCAGTGCTAGATAGGTTGATCAACTCTACTACTTTGAAGGAAATGTTCTCTTGGTTAGACAAACACAAATTTCAAGTGGTCTATTTTCTCTCTTTGCTAAAGGTGAAATAATGTTATGGCACTATAGATTGGGACATCCTAATTTTGTATATTTGAGTAAGTTATATCCATCGTTTTTAAAAAAACCCCTTCTCCTTTTCAGTATGAAATTTTTCAACTTGCTAAACATCATCGTTCTCTCATACATATTGACATTTGGGGGCCATCAAGAGAAATAAATAATGTAACTGGTAGTCGGTGGTTTATCACATTTATTTATGATCAACTCGTGTTTGTTGGGCATATCTTTTAAAGGAGAAATCGGAAGCTATTGTGATGTTTCAGAGGTTCCATGCGATGATAGAGACTCAATTTCATGCTAAAATTCAGGTATTAAGAACTGATAATGGAAAAGAGTACTTTAATTCCATCCTCCAAAAGTTTCTTATGGAAAAGGGTATTATACATCAATCAACATGTGTTGACACACCCCAACAAAACGGTGTTGCTGAGCGAAAGAATTGACATCTCCTAGACGTAGCTCGGGCAATTATGTTTATGACGGGAGATCCTAAAAGATTTTCGGGAGACGCTATTCTCACTACAACTTATCTAATTAATCGTACGCCATCTCGGGTATGTCAGTTTAAAAAACCTCTTAATATTCTCTCAGATTTCTACCCTCATGTCCAATTTTACAGTACTCTCAAACCTAAAGTGTTTGGTTGTGTAGTATTTGTTCATATTCATAGTCATAATCGTAGCAAACTTGATCCTCGAGCCCGTAAATATGTATTTCTTTGATATTCGTCTACTAAAAAAGGGTACAAGTGTTTTGGCCCTACATCCAAACGCTTTTATGTTAGTATGGATGTTACTTTTTTCGAAGATCAATCATTTTCTCCCCAAAATTCTCTTCAGGGGGAGAATCAAAACCAAGTGGATGAAGAAAGTTTTTTGGAAAAAATTGATGTGCTACCCATGTCTTCTGTTTCTTATCCAGAAATAATCACTCCATCCCAACATAATATTCTTAATGAAGAATTTTATCCTCAAAATGAAGTTATCGGGCCTGGTGATAAAAAATCCAATGAAAAAAAAAATATAGATTTACCATTGGAGAATAACAAAGAGTTACTTGTCTTTACAAGGAGACATAAACAACAAGATGTGGAGCAACAACCACGACTAGACAGTCAAGATTTGACCCCGATTATATCAAGTAATTCAGATTCTTCTCTATCTCCAAAGTCTATTGATTTTCAAGACCTTAATATTCCCATTGCTTATAGAAAAGGCACTAGATCATGCACCAATCATCCTATATCTCAGTATGTCTCCTATCATAGATTATCCTTAAATATTCAAGCCTTTGTTTCTAACTTATCAAAAATATAAATTCCCAATTCTATACAAGAAGCTCTTGTTGTTCCCGAATGGAAAGAGGCTTTTTTTGAAGAAATGAAAGCTTTGGAGAAAAACCAGACTTGGGAACTTGTGTTCCTTCCTAAAGGAAAAATTCAAATTGGTTGTAAATGGGTGTTTACATTGAAATATAATGATGAATCAATAGAGAGGTATAAAGCAAGATTAGTGGCAAAAGGATATACTCAAACATATGGATAAGATTATCAGGAGACGTTTGTTCCGGTTGCAAAAATGAATAGTGTCATAATTTATTATCTCTCGCAGCTCCTAAGGATTGTCCATTACAACAATTAGATGTCAAGAATGCTTTCCTTAACGGTTAGTTGGAAGAGGAAGTGTATATGCACCCACCTCCTGGATTTGAAATTTTATTTGGTATAAACAAAGTCTGTAAACTCAAAAAATCACTTTATGGTCTTAAACAATCTCCTAGAGCGTGGTTTGGACGTTTTACGAAAGCTATAAAGAGTTTTGGATGCATTCAAAGAGAAGCAGATCACACTATGTTCTTTAAACACTCTAAGGATAGAAAACTCTCTATACTTATTGTGTATGTAGATGATATTATCTTAACAGGTGATGATCGTGTGGAACAAGAAAATCTAAAGGTTTTTCTCGCCAAAGAATTTGAAAATAAAGACCTTGGATCTTTGAGATATTTCTTAGGCATGGAGGTTGCTAGAACTAAAGAAGGAATCTTGGTGACACAAAGAAAGTATATTCTAGATCTTCTTAGTGAAACATGTATCTTGGGGTGCAAGCCAGCTGAAACACCCATGGATGCTAGTAAAAATTTGAGGTCAAATGTTAGTGTAGAGGTTGATAAAGGACAATATCAACGATTAGTTGGAAGATTGATTTATTTATCACATACTCGGCCAGATATTTCTTTTGCGGTAAGTGTTTTGAGTCGATTTATGCACTTACCTCGTGAAGAACACTTGAATGCAGCTCATAGAGTTCTTAGATATCTTAAAAGAACTTCAGGAAAGGGATTATTGTTCAAGAAATGTGATAATTTGTGGGTCGAAGCATTTACTGACACTGATTGGGCTAGAAATATAGATGACAGAAGATCTACATCGGGATATTGCACCTTTGTAGGAGGAAATTTAATACTTGGAAAAGAAAAAAACAAAATAACGTGGCTAGAAGCAGGGCTGAAGCTGAGTTTTGAGTTATTGCACAAGGGATATGTGAGCTTTTATAGATAAAACGTCTTCTAGGTGAATTGAAAATTATTTGCAACCAACCTATGAAGTTATACTCAGATAACAAGACAACTATTATCATCTCTCATAATCCAGTAAAACATGACAGGATGAAACATGCTGAGGTGGATAGACTTTTTATGAAAGAATAGATAGATGAGAGAGTTTTATGCATTTCATATATTCCTACCAAACAACAAGTAGCAAATATCTTTACAAAAAGTATTCAAAGTCAACAATTCAATTGCTTGATTAGCAAGCTGAGAATGCTCAATATATACGATCTAACTTGAGGGGGAGTGTTGAAATACCTTAATTATTAATTTTCTTAAATATTATTATCTATATTATAGATTAGAATATATTAGTCTCCAAGTTATTTCCTTTTTCTAATCAAATTTGTTCCCTAATTATTTCCTTACACATGGAAACTTGTTTTCTAAGTTATTCATGTTTATCCTATAAATATAGGGTCAATATGTAAGAAATTATTATCATTGAATAAAGTTATTCTAATTTTATCAATGTTTGTGATATTTTTTCCACACTAATTAAGAAAAATAATTAATTCCTTCTATTTTACTAAACTACCCTCAACCAACTAAGTAAAAGAATAATGATGATAAACTTTTGAATATTAAATAAGAATAAATTGTATTATCCAAAAAAAATAAGGATAAATTGTTAGAAAATGTACTCCCTACGTCCATCAATGTTTGTCACAATTTCTAAAGGTAGATGTCCACAGAAGGTTATCCATTTAAGATATCAAGGAACTTTTTTACATTTTCTACCAAATTTATCCTTATTTAGTATTCAAAAGTTTATCATCATTAAATTCATTTACTTACTTGGTTGAGGGTAATTTAGTAAAAATAAAAATAAATTAATTGCTTTTCTTAATCTGTGTGGAAAAAAAAGTATGGCAAACATTAATGGACGGAGGGAGTAGAAAAGTTTCTTGGTATCTTAAATGTACATCTACTTTTAGAAATTGTGACAAATATTAATTGACGGATAGAGTAATTAATAGCTCGATTTTCTTTATTTTCTATTTCCTCCATCCATCAATGTTTATCATATTTTTTAAAAAGAGTAATGTTGGATATTACCCAAAAACTAATGTGGATCCTGGGTTGTCCAATCATGCCGTTTCTATTTTTTGACTACTTTTTTTTTCTCTCTCTCTCTTATATCATTGGACAACCCAGCATCCTTATCATGGATGGTTTTTTGGTGATTGTTTTTTAAGTGATATCTAGCATTACTTTTTTAAAATAAATGTTTATAAAAAGTTGTCAATTTAAAATATCAATGAATTTTTTTATATTTTTTATTAATTTTAATTTAATATTTAAAATTTTATTATCATTAAATTCATTTACTTATTTAGTTGATAATAGTTTAATAAAAGTAAAATAAATTAATTATTTTTCTTAATCTGTATAAAAAAGTATGACAGATGGAGTATTTCCTTGTAACCTGTAGTGATTCTACATTTTAATGAAATTTTCATTGAAAAGGAAATTACGGTAAATTACGTAAACCAAACCAAATTAAGATTATACTACCGTGTTAGGCAAAGTGAGGACCAACCATAATATTATCAATAATGTTTGGTTACACCAATTATTTATGGAAACCATATTCCCAACAAAAAACCATGTGCCCGAGTTTCCCGTATCATATTCCACGTCAGTCCAACGATTGACTTTCACTTCTCAAAGACTAGGGGAATGGGCCCCACAAAGACTATGGATGGAATAAGAGGGGAGGTGTGTTTCGGCTATAAAAACAACCGAACTATCTCATCACCCTCATCACAAAACTTACTTTCTTCTACACATTCTCATATTCAATTCTTATTGTACGAAATGCCTAAGCAAAATGTGTTACCTTCGGATACTAATAATTCACCGATACCATCAATGGCAGTTTCAAACTCCTCTCCGGTAGCTCAGAAGCCACCTGTGATACCTGGTACCATTTCAAAAAAGGTCTTACTTGAGAATCTAGAAATAAATAAGTGTTCAAAAATTACTTCTTGGCTTGATTTTATGAAAGCTTCTTCACCAACCCATAACGATCGTTCACCTCCTTCTTCTGATGAACAAAAGTCATGGATGGTTAGTATAAGTTATTTATCTAATTGTTTATAATATTTAAGTTGCTCACATGAACGTGATATATAAGTATTTTTTTTTAATTGAATAATATGACAGGTTCTTCATCCATCAGCTTTAGACATGTTTGATCAGATCATTAATTTTTCAAACGGGAAACAAATTGTTATGTTTCTCGATTATGATGGAACACTTTCTCCTATTGTTGATGATCCGGATCGTGCGTTCATGTCCGATGGGGTTAGTTTTTTTTCTTTTACCATTTTTTTTTTTGAATTATTGTCTTAAAATTAATTATATATAAATTAAATTTTATGATTAGATGAGATCAACAGTGAAGAAACTAGCTAAATTATTCCCTACAGCTATTGTTAGTGGAAGGTGTCGAGACAAGGTACATTTTCAATTTATCTTCATTTTTGTTCTATACTAGGTTGTTCTTTTCATATTTCTCTTTAATAATGATTTTTTTTTTCCATTTTTAGGTGTATGGTTTTGTACAATTAGCAGAATTGTACTATGCGGGAAGCCATGGAATGGATATTAAAGGTCCATCAAAAAGTTCCAAAAACAAAACAGTAAGTATAATTAATTAGCTTAATTCTTGTATTTTTTTATTATCATTTGACTAAAAATTGTCGTATTCAATTGCTAAATATATATATTATATAGGATGTAGATTCATCAGTGCTTTATCAAGCAGCTAGTGATTTTCTTCCTATGATCGATGAGGTTAGCTGCTTTTTTTTCAACATATTATATGAAATAATTTAGGTAAATATTATTGTGAAGATCTTAATTAAATCTGTTGGAATATTGAATTTTAGGTTTTCAAATCATTGTCAGAGATAACCAAATCTATTGATGGGGTTATGGTGGAGAATAACAAGTTTTGTATCTCGGTACATTTTCGCTGTGTGGATGAAAAGGTAATATATTTATTATAGTTGTTACGTTTGAAAGTTGTTTTGCTGATATGATTTTGTATTTATTAAAAAAATAGAATTGGAGTGAATTAGCAAAACAAGTTAAGTCAGTGATGAAGGACTACCCAAAGCTGAAATTAACTCAAGGAAGAAAGGTCTTTAAGCTTCTTTAATTCAATTTTTAATTTTTTTTGTATTATGATATTTAAATAATTTGGTTAATTTTGTGTTTATTAATTTAGGTTTTAGAGATTCGCCCAACAATTAAATGGGACAAAGGAAAGGCTTTGGAATTCTTGCTAGAGTCACTTGGTAAGTTCATTATCTCCAACCACATGCATATTATCACCAAGAATATACTTAAATATCAACTTTTATCAGGGTTAATTAATTAGTGACTGTTTACCTTGTTTATATGTTGTAGGGTATGCTAATTGCACCGATGTGTTTCCCATTTACATAGGGGATGATAGGACCGATGAAGATGCATTTAAGGTTATTCTTTTATGTTCCTAAAAAGGAATAATTCTTTCTTTTTTGTTTGACTATTTTCTCATTGAAAGCAATTTTATTTTATGGTAGGTATTACGTGAAAGAGGTCAAGGGTTTGGTATTCTTGTCTCTAATGGTCCAAAGGATACCAATGCAGCTTATTCTCTAAAGGAACCTTCTGAGGTGAGAACTAGGAGGACCACATATAAAATCCATGTGAACGTGGGGGTTATCAATTATTCATGTAAATATATGTATATAATGGGGACTTAATTGCAATTTCAGGTCATGGTCTTTTTGGGACGGTTGGTGCAATGGAAAAAGATGACGTTAAAACGACAATTTAGAGTCCAAAAACAAGTTGAAGAATTGAAGATCTCCCATGCTAGTTAACTTTAGCTTAGCTTACTGGTGGTGATTAGGGTAATCAAATGCTATATACGTATGCAAGTATTTTCTCTCTTAGAAGGGAAAAAGAAAGAATGTAACTAGCTAGCTAGCCAGGAGGAGAAAAATAATGTTTCTCCCTTGGCTATTAGGCCTAAATAGCTTGTACATCTTTGCAATTACTAGTGTACAAGGGAACAATTGCAATCTTATAAAGCTTTTCTATATGGTAATCAATAAGTATGCATGTTACTCAAAACTTAAATTTCTCTATCACATCTAGGTTGATAAATTAACTACGACGTTCACAAACAGCTCAAATTTGATTGAAAAAAATAATATTCAAACTCGTTCGTTTAACAAACAAGATCTTTACTCAAATAAGATAGTTCTAGATTATACAACATTCATTTTTATTTGTAAATTATAGAATAATATTTTATTTATCAAATAAAATTATTATTAAAACTAATTAATAATTGGGGTTTTATTATTTAAGACTTTTTTCTATATTAATATCATACTTTAAATTTCATACAGAATACTTTATTTAATTCAAATGGTGCGGAATTCGATTCAGAAAGAAATCATTCAATAAGTTAAACAAACGATTTTAAACATCTTTTACTAGTCTCGTTTACCAACCTAATTACACCCTGACCAATAATTTTTATCGTAAAATAACATGTAACCATGTTACGAGAAGTTCTTTTTTCTAACATATTCTTTTCATATTTCTCACTCAGATATTATTGATTGTGGTTAACATGCTTGAGGGATGATCATTACATTGATCGCCATTTTTTGGATCCAATGCGAACCTCTTTAAAATGGAGCCCATATATAATATATTTACTTTTTCCTTGCCAATTAATTGATAAAATATTTTAAAAAAAACAATAAACTTTTTGTGGCGAATAAATGATTAATGCCAATTTAATTCTTTGTCACTTCGTTTTTGTATATTATTATAAAAGTGTTATAATTATAACAAAATTGAGCGTATATAATAATAGTATTATATAACTTATGTTTGAAGGGACTTGAACAAAGTTTCCTCATTTATTTTTTGAATATTGTATTATTTGCTTTTTGCTACGAAATCACACAATTATCACCATTTCCAAAATAAAAACGAGATTCTTCCTCAAATTCGAGTGAAGATTAGTCTCAATCCGAAAGAAGGATGAAAATACCTTGTAGTAATAGACAAATGGCTCTAAACTACCAGAGAAACTAAGCTAAGGTACTTTGGTTTTTCTCAATTCAAACTAACTTATCCGTGTGACTGATGGTTGCAAACTAGCGAATATTCTCGAGCCCAAAAGTCATCATGCATGATTTCTGTAGGTGAAAATGATAGTACCAACCCTATTTTTTGTTTATAGCAAGTTAGTTCTGTAATATCCCATAATTATTTTGGGGTCTAATTATAGGACTAGAAACTTAAAAGGGGTCAATTTATAAACATATTGAAACTTTGGATATAATTTTTAAAAAATTGAAAATATTATTTTATAAGGTATTACCCGTGTCTGAAGACACTCTGAACAGTAAAAAATATAATCAATCAACTTTGAGTTTTAAAAATGGTAAGATGATAAGAAAACACATTAAAAAAATTAAGTGCAGAAAATACCAATGAATAAATACTTTCAAAGTTCATGTACATATCATTAGGTACACCTAAATATCTATATTTTTCATATTTAAACAATGTTTCATACTAATATTTTATATTTATTCAAACAAGAAGGTTGTTGTTTCGACTCCTCACATGAAACAACATTTCTATATAGAATATCGAGATTTTATAGAGTTATGTGACATTTGCACTAAAACCTAAGCGAGTAAACATAAGAATTGTAAATGAATAAATTCTAAACATTTACATGTTTCGAGTTGAAGACCAGTTTTAATAATTACTTTAGACTTATATAAAATTTGTTTTTAAATTATGATAAATTACATTATTCTCAGTGCTAATACATTTTCATATAAACTATTCATTTTAGCAACAAAGATTACAGAAGATGTACTTTCTTTAATCTTCTCATTTAAGAATTACAATTAGTCCTGCATAATAGAAAGATAAACAAACTAACATATTCATTACAACATAGATTCAGAAAAGATAAACAAATTAAGTACAAATTAATTAAAATGATAAATAAAATTAATAGACTCATTACATAAATAAGTAAATTTACATTAAAAAATATAATAAATTTATTACATAGATAAGTAAATGAATACGATAGATATAATACAGAGATACGTGATTATTTCTGTAATTTATCTGAAAAATATGAGATGAAGAGTAAGGATGTGGGGAATAAAAATAACAATTAGAATCAAAATATAAATACTTAATGAACAAATATATTTTAAAATTTTAACCATAAAAATAATTATTGGAAAATCAAATGAAGAACTTGAGTTGAAGAGTAAGGCTATGGAAAATGAGTAAGGTTGTAAATTTATAAAATAATAATTAGAATAAAGAATATAAATAATAGTTGAACAAACATATTTAAATTTTTTATCATAGATGATTAGAAAATGAATAAGGCTATAGAGAATTAAGTGTATTTTAGAATATATATATATATATATATATATATATATATATATATATATATATATATTCTATAGGGATAGGTGTGAGAGTAGAAAGGAAATAGAATTTTGACCAAAAATAGATACGAAATTAAATGTATATGAGTGATTTAAGGGAACATAGATGATATTGGCCGTATTTTATCTAGTGATTTTGGACCGTTTAGAAAATTGTAATTTATAATATAGATAGACTTATTTTAATAATACAATATCAAATAAAATCTATAGAGTTCTAGGTGTATTTTAAGTATGTATTTATTGGCTTCTTCATTTTTGAAATATTAAACATGGAAATAAGTAAGAGAGACATAAAAGAGTTAGGTTAGGTATAAGAAAGATAGAAAGACAAAAGAGGTGAGGTTAAAACTCAAGAATTTTGGAAATTTTGGAAATTTTGGAAATAAGTACAGTCAATCTCATAGTATCCATATTCAAGGGTTTTTGGAATAGATTGATCTATGAATGATTTGGGTTTAATTGAAGTAAGTATGAATTCCTTCTTTTTAGTTTAGAGTTCTTTTGATATGCTAAGTCTTATTAGAATAAATTGTTCTCCTTTATTCCATATTCATATTCATGCACAAATAACTCCTTCGTTTACTATAATTAATTTTATAAACTTGTGTAATTTTTTCCTTGGTTTTCTTTTGTGATACCATCATTAATTAAATCTAAAATGCATCACAGCTTAATTAGTAAGGTTTTTCAGTTTTGTTGCAATTTATCTAACTTGTAAGAGTAATCATTTGACAAATTTTCTAGTTCCACGAGTCGTCAAGATTCTATATTGAATAACTAGTTATAATTTGATTTACTTGTAGATATGGCAAGCGTAGTTACCGTTTGTTAACTTCGATTAAACTGGTGATCAATCGTAAGATGTGTATGTGTATATGATATGATAGATGCACTTTTAGATATGGAAAGTGTAGTTATTGTTTTTAGCATCATTTTTTTAAAATAAAATAATAATTATAGGTGTATAGTATTGTACAATTAGCATAATTATACTATGTTGGAAGACATGGAAATAAGATTAAGGACTTCCTCTCTCTAATATATGTGGTGGCACACTTTTTTCACCTTCAATATGTGTTTTTCAGATCTGGTCTGAGAATTTCCTTTATCAATTTTAGATATCCTTCCATACGTTTGTGAGTGGATAGTAAGATTGGTACAACTCAACTAGTTCTTTAATTAGATTGGTTCACTTTGATATAATGAATATCTGGTTATATCACATACCTTACATTAAGAAGATGAAGTTCTTCAAGACGTGTGTTTTCCATTGGAACAATCATTACCTAGACTATGAATGGAATGACGGTGAGAGTTTTTGTAAGGCTCGTGATGAATATAAGCTCTCCACGTCTTATTACTGGATCCAAAGATCTTCCTTGTGGTTACAACACAAGAAAGGATGCATGTATAATAGACATGTGTTAACTCGTCTCTATTTATTTATATGTCAGAGTGAGGATCTGATAGGTAACAAAAAAGCGTGGAAACCAAACACTAGGTCTTTAAGCTACAACGACAAAATCTTTAAGAGATTTAATTGGAGAGCCTCTTTTGTTGAATATTCATTGGCTCTCCCCTGAAAATCTCTAATAAAGGTTGATAAACATAAGTTTATTGTTTGATGTTACTTGAGTTATATTTACCTATATTGAATGTTTCTATACCTTTTGTCATACACGTGTTAAACCTAAGTGACTTTGAAAGTTATACTACATGCAAGTTTGGCTATAAATATGAGCAGATGTTTTGTATTTCATATTTCTTCAAATATATTTCATATATTTCTTACCTTTTAAACATGGCTTCATTTAACCATCACAACGTCAAAGTTTCGTATATCAGAAGAGAAGTTCTTAACAAGTTTTAAATATTATCTCTTGACTCAAAAATGTCACTGGAAGAGCCTGAATTGCAATAATTTGTGTTCTTAGCTTGTATGATAGCTCAATAAAAAGTTTCAGTCATAGATTACTAGGGACTTAGTTAAGGCTGTCAAGTTGAAGACATCTAAGAGACCCATTTCCAAATGGAGTTTTATGATGGCAACGATGATGAATGCATATGGTTCTTCCGCCCTCCAGTGGTTCAATCAATTCATGTTATGCTTAAGAGTTGGAAATAACGTGGTCCTCTTCTTTATATAATTATTAGCATATATTCATTACGGGTGTGCATGATTGTTTTGATTCATAGACAAAACACACTTGCGAATTTGGATATGTTGACAACATATTTGGGAAAAATTGAAGAAGTTTATTACTAAATTAAAGAAGGTTTTTTTCCAGTTTGTATGCTATTAATAGTTGCAATTAATATCTTTGAACCTCTAAAAATTGGTGTGTTTGTAGGCCAAAAGGAAGGCCCTGCATGGGTGCCTTTTACGTACAAGTTAATAGGCTTATCTTTATCAAGAAGAAGAAGAAGAAGAAGAAGAAGAAGAAGAAGAAGAAGAAGAAGAAGAAGAAGAAGAAGAAGAAGAAGAAGAAGAAGGGTGCTTAACCCAAAAGGTTAATGTAGAAAAATTATTGCCTAACAAGGTTCACACAAAATATGATGAAAGAAGTAGCATGACATCTCACATAAAAAAAATCATATCTAACTTGCAAAAGAAAAAAATGAATATGAAAAAAATTAAAGGAAAAAGTACCGGCAAAGTGGAAATTTTATGTAATCATCATGTTTTGTAATTGGGTTATTGGGATGCTAATTAAGGACATCAAAAGTTGGGTTGAGTGAGAACATTTTTTAGAGTAACTCAAGATCTATGGTGATTAGTTGATGGCTAGTGAGGAAAGATCCAAAAGCTCACTCTACATTATCCAAATATACGATCATACCGTACCTAAGCTTAACATTACAACCTTAAAGATCTTATGATTCTTGAATATGTGATCTCTGAGCGATTAAACCAATATAGACTAGTTAGATAGACCGTTGGAGACTATGTTAGGATCGATGAACACCCTATAGACACCATATCAAACTAAGAGAAAAAATGATCCTTCCTGCATTGCAAATCTTATCTAATCTTGAACTTAAATTATGTTAATTGTTTGTATGATAAGTGTATAAATATGGTTTAGTTTGTAAATATTATTACATGAAACTTTCTAGGTAGTTGATTTAGGACGATTCTTTATTTCTTCCTCTCCACATGCGTATTTGACTTAGCTGATATATAGGGACTTCCCTATTGTTCTTATTTCTTAATATGTTGGAACGACAAAACTTTGAGTTGGGTTTATGATGATATCCATATGTATGATAGATTAATCTAATCATGAACATATTTAGGTTTATTGTGTGTTAATTGAGAATTTCCCCTGTTATTTGATATATTCTCGTTTCTTGCCTTGTTTTGGAGATTTGTTACTTTTAAAGCATATTAGGTGTAATTTGTGTGTTAAGTGTGCAACTCTTAGGCACAAGGATGATATTAGATGCCAAATCATGGATAAGATTGTGTACTTTTATTATCGTTTATTTATCACACCTTTGGGCCCACCACCAAGATATTCTTGACTTTTTCGTAAGAAAATAAATTTGAATCTCCAACAACGGTTCAAATTTTTCTCTAGTATCTCTTTCAAGCTGCAAGACACAAGTATCCTCATTCATAATATTTAATTGTAAACTTTCCAACTCTTCTTTGTCACTCTCAATTTCCTCATTTGAGTGACTAAAGTATTGCGTATTAAATAGCTTCAAAAGTCTTCTAACCTCTTTCAATTATAGGTAACTTGATACATCTTGCTTCCTTCACCACTATATTCCGAGCTCTTAGCACCTAAGGAAGAAATTCCGCATGCTTACTCATATATTATAGATCTTAAAAGATAATGGTTTTCTTTGAGAACTACCTTGAATAGTCCAAACTAAAGCAGCATGATCTTAAACAAAAACCATTGGATTATATAAATATGATTGTGTCATCTCCCAAGGTGTGATAAAATAAGCTAACAAAACAACACCTCATAAGTAAGTGATAAAATCGTTCTCCACAGGCACTAAGAGGTTAACTTAAAACTTGTGTTTTTAAGAAGCCTAGATGTTTTATTTTTCATAAATAAAAGAGTGAATAAAATGTTTTTGTTTAAACACTAAAGATGCAAATAACTTTACGCAATTAATTAAAATACTAAAGTAAATAACTAACGAAGATTATTAGATGAGAGATATAGCTCAAGTTGTAAGTAATCCCCTACATTACAATGATTGTAACTAGTATTAAGGGTGAATTTGGGCAATTCTTGTTAATCGGGATTCTAACTTCCTTCTCACTCCCGTCAGAGTAGCTTAAAAGGTTGCCTAACTATTACTAGAGTAATTGGGTGAAGTTGTTCTACCAAAATCAAGGGGTTACAAAGTAATTAACCTATGTGATTATTTGGCTAATGAAGTCTGTCAGGATCACTAACGCACACCTGACAAATATGAATTCATCTGGTTCCCTAACCACCACCCCTTACCCGGCCAGGGTGATATTCTAGTGCACTAAAGAGTTGCCTACAGCTAACCAAGTTATACAAATCTGCAACTCAATGCATATACAAAAAAATATAAATACCCAAATTCAATTAAAATATAAATATCCCAAATATGATTCAAAACAAGCAATCATCGTATCAAGGTTCATACACTTATGCAACTCAAGCTAATGGAATTTAGTTCATAAAAAAAGCAATAAAAATAAATGGTAAAATAAGTAGAATCATGTTTAGGACATAAAAAAAATACAATTTACCCTTATATTGAAGGTGGAATGGTGTAGAAGTGGTGCAGTAGGGCTCCAACTTCTATTCTTCTTCTTCTCCGCCAAGCGTTTCTCTCTTTTCTAGTTGAATAATATTAATGTTTAATGAGATAGGACTCTGGTCTAATGATAAACACGGATATATAAAGGTCAAATTATGTTTTAGGTGTTGTGGGGCCCTTTTAGATGGCCCAAGTTAACCCAAAAATGTTTTCAAGGAAAAGTGGACTGATTCGAGCCATGACAGTTGCAACTTTAATAACTTTTCATCTTAATTTCATATCATGAACCGTAAACTCTCACATGATTCCGACTGCAAGTAATATCTATAAATAGAAGTGTTCTTCCATAATATTCATCAATTGCATGTGGTGACTCTATCTTGCCGATTTCCAAAGTTAGTCGGTAAATACTCTCGCTTTCCAAAGTGGCTATTTGGTCCTTTAACACCTTGACATGGGTTTGACCTTCGCTTATCAACTTCTTACCCTCCTCTTGTGATATAATATCATCCAAGATCCTATGAACTGTACGCTTAACACACCAAGTACGCATAAATAACTCTAAAAGTAGCAAAAATTCAAAACTAAGCAACAATTGAGAAACTATTTAAATATAGGGAATAATCTCTCAAATAAGTACAAATAACGCCTAAAAAATTTCTCGTGACTAGATTAATCAATCACATAATAGGAGACATCAGATTGAATGCATGATTATGATTTATTATCTGAGTTTAATATGTAGTTAATGAGACTGACAACCAAACTTAATTACTATTCCTTGTGTAAGGCCTACGACAACCAGATCATGAAGATTGACTCATGCCTTTAAAAGGATATTAGTACCACCGATCTATTTTTTCTGAGGGATTAGATATTGTAGTTAGTGTCGGCTAAGGTGTGATAAAATTATGATAATAAAAGATGGATAAACGATGCACAAACACCTTAGACTAAACATGGTAGTGCAAGTAATACAGGACGTATACAAGTTTTGATGATAAGTCAGATTCGTTCTCAGGGACTTAGTATCTTATACGAATGGGTAAACAGAATAGAGTACCAAATAATAGTTAAAGACGAGAAAATTAAATAAATATGATTGAGGAGATTATGATTAAACTAAATAAATCAAATACAAGTAAAATAAAAGATGTAAGAATAAGATGAGAAAATATAGCTCAGGTTTTGCTCGTATGCACTAATCCTTCTATTTCTTCTACTAGTTAATAAAGGTGATAATAGCTCTTAGATAAGTAGCCAGGATTCTAAATTTCTCCCTACCCCTGTCAGGGTGGACTAGGGTGGCGACCTCACAATCACAGGAGGACTTAAATAGGGTGTTCCTACGCCACTAGGTTCCTAAATGAATTGGCCTTCTAATGATGATCAATGATTAAATTAAAACCTAATTACTATCTAGTTAGGCAAGCCCTTCCGGATCACTACCGCACACTAGACGCTTATGTGGTGTTTCAATAATTAGACACCCCTTCCGGGTGACCATCTAACTACTATTAGCACAACCCTAAATTGATCAGGTTTAAACAAGACAATAAATCAAAGCACCTAAAACAAATATATGATTAAGCAGCTAGAATCAATTTAAATCAATTCTCCCAAAGAAACATAAATAGAAGAAAATAGAATTCATAGATTATATATATGCAAAACCCAAGCTATGGGAAAATTAGTTCATACTAGAAAGAAATAGACTGATACATACTGTCAACTTGCTCTAAGGATTGATCAGTAATGATGAATAAACTTAAGGATGGGCAAGGACAAGCAAGAACATGTTTACAATAGTTCAAGGGTATATTTATAGGAGTCTAGGAAGCCCTAATTGATTTTCTTGGAGTGGAAGACAAGTAATTGGATTTCTAGTCCAACTCAAATTCGTAACCCTAAAATATAGAAAAGGTAATAAACTGTTGCTGTCTTGTTTTGGTTGTAACTTCTTAAATATTACTCTGACTGATGCTTTTATATCGAAACTTATCTTCTCGGAAAGATATACAACTTTTCTTCAGACCATTCTTTCAAATTCCCATCCAATCTTGAGTTATGATCACTTTAATGGATGGTTGCTGGAATTCAGATTTACTTGACGACTTTTCTTTTCCTATTTTTTCTTTTCTTTCCTTTATCTCCAGTTTCCATCATTATCTTCTTTCCTTTATCTCTTGGAATTGATTTGGCATCTAATTAACTACCATATATATTTAAAGCTTCACAATTAACAAACAATTAAATCAAATATGCTCTAAAATAATAAATCATCAAATCAAGACAAGAAATAAGAATATACAATAATTCTAATAAAAATGGAGTATAACTTCCTAATAATTCCTAAAAATTATGTCTCCAACTAAGATTAAATCATCACAAATGGGAAAAAATCAGTAGTAGAACGTAGTCAATATTTGTACAGTGCATGAGTTATATTATTGTTATGTGGGTTTGTACCTTTATTTATTTTTAAACTAAGTGAGGAAGTTAAAGTGTCGGTTTAGAGCTATTGGTTATGCTTTGGAGCTAGAGGACCTTCTATTTAGGTTAATAGTGGACTTTAGATTCCCGCAGGATGAACATTGCATGTAACATCCCTTTAGTATGATTATCTTAGATTTTAATTTTAGGAAATGAAATTAGTGGGGGGTCGTATAAGTACCTAATATGCCTTTTGTATTCCTTACACACTCATTATTTCCTGCTTTAGTAGTATTAGTAGTCTTTTAAATTCACACCATTCAATAATTGTTTATTTTTTATTTCTGTATTTCAAATAATTATCCATATACTTGAACCTAATTTTTGTAACTTTGTTTAATCCATGTGGCAAACAATACTCACTTATATTATAATACTAAGAAACTAATTATACACTCGCAACAAGACTCATTTTCTTCCTTGATAGATGTGCATTGAAAAAACCTCTTCGCTTACTCTTTCTGAGGAGGTACTAAGTTTTTGGTATCGTTGTGGAGGATTAAGTGTGAATTGTTTGTTGTAAATTTTTGTGGATCGATAATTATCGTTGCTACTAGTAATTTTTCAAGATCTTTTAACTTTCATGCATATTTTATAGTATATGCAATATTCTCAATGCATTTAGCCAAAAAGTATATTAAGGAACAACGTTATGAGAAGAAGTGGGAAAATTAGAAGAATTAGTCGAGAATAGAGAAGGTTTACCATTGAATGATGTAGTTCAGCATTTTATAACCCCCTCATAGCCTAGAAATTCTCTCAGGAAGGCTTCTCCTTTTCCACTCAAAAGTCGACCTAACCCTGCTATTAGCAAACACGAAAACACCGTCTGACTCGACGAGAAGGGAAGAGTTCCTTTTAATTTACTCTTATTGGATTTGCTTCAACTCCTGCTATACTAGGTGTTGTAGGTACAAAGTTTCCCAAGGTTCAGTTGTCACCGCGAGTCATTCTAATCCTATCATGGAAAGTGAGACGTAGTTGCTCCTTCTTTGAGGGGGGGGCCCATATCTTTCTGCCACTCTTCTTTTCATTCCATGCCTCGCTCCTCGTCCAACTATACATTTCTTAAAGGGTGTCTATATTGACTAATTCTTTTCCCAAAAACGACGCCATCTGATAGATCCAAAAACAACTTTGACTAATCACAGTCTCTTCGAATTTGTGAACTTTGGAGATTCGCAAACAAATTTGTTTGTCTCATTACCCTTTATACCACATCAACCATGCTTCCTATAATTAAATCAAGAATAGGGCCAAGGCGAGGCATTCTCCCAATAACATTGAAAAGGTTAGAAATAATTTGTGAACAAGCATATATAATGATAGAAGATAAGAAAGGGTAAACATGTTTACTTCTTTCCTAGAATATGGGGGTATTTATAGCCACCTAGGGTCTACACCTTAGTCATGGTGGGGTTTCCATGGTAGTGATGTCGAATCTGACAAAAAAAAATGGCATAATATATGGATGACATTGGATGATGTAAATATAATGAATCTTGTATCAAATATTATAAAGAGGTTATTCATTCGACAGTAATCATGATAGTGGTGAGATAGTAGTTTTTGACGTTTGGTTGGAGAGTTAGAAGCTAGTGGATTTTTAGGTGTAGATGATGAAGATCATAAGAAAGTTTGATATTGTCAACATGAAGCATAGAGATATGGCGCACTACTAGCTTTTGGTTTGACATGCAAGAAGGTGTGTTATAGTTTATCTTGAGTTCATATATATGCCACGTCACTCACTTTTATTTATTGGCGAGAGGGCGTATTCAAGTGTTTCTACCTTCGAGGGAGCATGATGCACCACTTTGTTTAATATGATAATAAGTGACAGTGTTCAACTACTTTGAGCTTCAAGATAGTGTGGTGCAATTTAATAGGATAATTTGTCATCTTTAACTAGTAATTGAATAGGCGTTGAACAAAGGTAATCTTACGTATTATAATATTCTGAATTAAAATTTGAGATTCAATTAGTCAAATTTACAATAAAATTGTTGATATGTGGCATGTTGGATCTTTTAAAAGGCTTAAAAATCTTTGACTCAAGCATGTTAGTGAAAAAAAGAGTGTGTAATATGTTAATTATTTGATGAAGCCAAGCTTGCAAATTAACCTTTTAAGTCACCAAAGACTAGAAAAACTATTTGGTTGAAGTAGAGCATTCTAATTTAGCTAAATTTTAAGATAGATCTTATAGAAGAGGTAACAAAATGATAGACTATATGTATGTAGGTGCTCTTTGTTTGTGGACTTCCGATCTATCTGTTTATGAAGGTCCCAAGGCAACTAGACTGATCAAAAGGTATATGTTTTGATTTTAGTGCTCCAAATTTAGGTACATGTAGCATACAATTGAGGGGTTAGTCACAAAATGGTGGGTCTACTTCATATGGAACTTAAATGGTCAAGTTAATGTGATGCACATTTTATTCAAGAAATTAAGCTTAAGTAAATAGTGTACAAGCATTTCAACTTTAGGAATAAAAGATGTGTGATAGAGTGTATAACGTCTAACCAATACAAACTCGCAGACAACAAAACTCATATACTTCTTATATTCATTTTTTTTCAAGATTAAGTATTTAATTATCAAAATTTTATTATTATTTTACTAGAATTAATATAAATTTGTAGGCCCACTTATCCAATTTGCTTGACAAATATAAAAAACATAACAATATTTTAGACCAGAATTGACCTATTAAATTAATATAATTGTATATTGAATCCTATTAATGTCAATATATCAACCCATCTTTCATTATCTCTCTATAACATCAGACCCGCTATAAAAATATCTAACCGCACATGTATTCCATAAATTACACAAACATTTAGAAGAGATAGAAAGATAGTTTTAACTCACTTGAAAATTGAAGTATGTATACAAGAAATTCATTTAATCTAATTTAAAGATTTCAAATCTTCTTTTATGGAGTATTTTTTATGTATGTTGTTCATATTTTTTTCATCATAAAGAATTATGAATGATCATATCATGGTTTTAAACACGAACCAAATATACACAAAAATCTTGTTCTTTAATTTATTGTCTTAATTTAAGGGACTTGATATATAAACATATTTATATTCATAGAAATTATATTAGATATTAATTATTAAATATATGTATAGTTTTGTAGAAGTTTGGTGTAGAAATGATAATGAAATTAGACACATTTATATGCCTTAATTTATTATCTAATGTATATGTGTCTAATTTCATTATCATTTCTACACTGGACCTTCTACAAAACTATATATATATATATATATATATATATATATATATATATATATGATAATCAAGATCTAATTATAAATATTTTTATATATCAAACCACTTAAATTAAGAAAGGATATTAAAACATGTTATTTTGGTATATTTATTCATGTTTAAGACCATGATATGCACATTCACAGTTCTATATAACGAAAAAAAAAGCAACTTACATACAAAATTCCATATAGGAAGATTTAAAATCTTACAATTGAATTAAATGAATTTATTATATACTTTAATTTTCAAGTGAGTGAAAGCTATCTTTCTATCTATTATGAATATTTATATAATTTATGGAATATATGTGCGGTTAGGTATTTTTATAATGGGTGTGATATTATAGAGAGATATCGAAAGATGGATTTATATATTGACATTAATAGAACTCAATGTACACATATATTAATAAAATATGTCATTTCTCAGCCTGGTAAGCGATTCACCGGTCCCAGTTCGGGCCAGTTCTAGACCGGAGCATTTTTTGATTTTGCATTATTGCCGGACCGGTTCGGTCCGGGTTGAAAAGTATGGATATGCAAAACCACCCGTTAAGGAGGACTGGTTTGTATCGGATCGGGCCGGTTCGGTTCGGTTCTTTGAGCGGTTTGAGACTAATTTCTAATTAATACCGGTTCCTCGTTAATTGAACCATTTAAAAAACATCACATTTTTATGTTATATGCATCTCAAATCAAAGCCAAATGTTAAAACAAAATGAAAGATTTGGGTTTTATTTTCATGTTCATGATTTGGGTATAATTGTACAATTGATCCATGTGTCACACGAATTAACATAAAAAAATACATATTTAATTCCACAATTGGTTCCTGTGTCACACAAAATAGAAACAAATAAATACAACATACTATTTAAAAAGAAAGAAATAAATCATGATGAATAGTTAGTTAGGCTATATATACGTAAAGTCAAATAAATAAGAACTCACCATAAGATAGACTATATACGATATCTTTTCTTCAAATTATGGTGAACTTACAATCTCAGGCAAAAAATAGATTACATATATTAGTTAGATATCACTTTTCAAATAATTAAATAAACAATGAAATTTTTTGATATAACCTACCGAAAAGAAGAGGAAAATTAGTTAAGAAGACAAAGAATATCACAGAACTCATGGGAGAAGAACACACGCAATAGCGAACGAGAGAAGTAAATAGGGTATGAAGGGTTTTTGGTGGGTAAAACTATGTTATAATTGATGGGTGATATAAAAAACATAAAAAATAAAAAGACCGGTCCATAATGGTTAATGTGTGTTTTAGACCAGGCCCAATAAACTAATAAGGGCCGAAAAAATTATAAGGTGTTAGTGGGTCGGTCCTTAGCGGACCGAGCCTTGTTAGTTTTTCTTTTATAAAAACTAAACAAATATTTATATAATGGTTACGGTTCAAACGATTCATGAACAATGTAAACCGATCCGGTCCGGTCTGGTCACATATTCGGAAAGGACCTGTCCGTTTACCAGTCTGAGTCATTTTTGGCCCAAAATATTGTTAAATTTTTCATAGGTGCCAAAGAAATTAGATAAATGGGCATACAAATTTTATATTAATTCTAGTAAAATAATAATAGAATTCGGATACTTAAATACTTAATCTTGATAAGAAAATGAACATGAGAAGAATCTGAGTTTCGTTGTCAGTGAGTTTATATTGGTTGGATGTTATATGCTCTATTACACATTCTTTATTCGTAAAGATAAAATTTGTGTGCACTTATAACTTAAGCTAAGATCTTTAAATAAAATTATCATTTAAGCGCAATAGGAAGGAGACCCACAATTTTGTGACTAACTCCTCAATTATATGCTACATGTATCCAAACTTGGATCACTAAAACCAAAACATATACCTTTCGATCAATCTAGTTTCCTTGGAACCTCTCATAAACAGATAGATCTGAAGTCCACAAACAAAGAGCACTTACATACATGATCGTCTATCGTTTTATTACCTCTTCTATATGATATATTTTAAATTTAGCTAAATTGGAATGCTCTAATTCAAATAGATACTTTTTCAAGTGTTCGGAGACTTTAAAGGTCTATTTGCATGCTTAGCTTCATCAAATATTTAACATTTTACACACTCGTTTTTCACTAACACGATTGAGTCAAATATTTTTAAGCCTTTTAAAGATATAACATGCTACATATCAACATATTAATTGTAATTTTGAGTAAGTGAATCTCAATATTCAATTCAAAAAATTATAATACCTTAAGATCATATTTGGTCAACGCCTAGTCAATTACCAGTTAAAGATGAAGAATTATCCATCTATTAAAATGCACCACACTATCTTGAAGCTCGAATCAGTTGAACACTCTCATTTATTATCAAATTAAACAAAGTGGTGCACCATGCTCCCTTGAAGATAGAAACACTTGAACATGCCCTCTCGCCAACAAATAAAGTGAGTGATGTGGAATTCCTCTTAACTTAAGATATACAATAAAACACACCCTCTTTCATGTCAAACCAAAGCTAGTACTGTGCCACACCTATATGCTTCATGTTGCGCAATATCAAACATTCATATGATCTCCATCATCTATACCTAAAAATCCACTAGCTTTTCACGCTTTTCACTCTTCAACCAAATGTCAAAGATTAATATGTCACCACCATCATGATTAATGTGGAATGAATAACCTCTTTATAATCTTTGATACACGCTTCAACATATTTACATCATTCATTGTTATGCATATATTATGTCATATTTTCTTGTCAGATTTGACATTCTTTGTGAACAACAACACTACCATGGAAACCCCGCCGTGACCGAGGAGACCAAAGGTACATCTTTATCAGGATCGTAAGAGTCCATTGTCATCAACTCATACGTGCGGTTTTCATGGGAATGTCTTAATAATTGGTCAAATCTTTTCCACCCAACACGTGGATGGACCTCTACCAACATCCGCATAGTGCCTCTTGTAAGAATCTACCTCCACTCTTAATTACCTTGCTACAATCTTCTCAACCATCCGCAAATCCTCATGAAGTACTACTAACTCTGCAACCACTGGGAAGTTTCAACCAAGATTCATGGAAAAATTACAAACCCAGATATCCTCTCTATCCATGAACAAACCTTCTGCCCCACCTAACCTATGTCTAGTATTACATCACTGGTTTGTGTTAAGTTTGAACCCTCACTTAGGTCAGCACCAACCTAGACATATTCTCTTTGTCAAAAAAACCTTCCAGCACGACAAACAAAACTTGGTATTTGACTTTGCGGATCAATATTTCGCCACTTGGAAATATGTTGTTATACACAACTTCATTATATTCATTATGTTCCCTACATATAACACCGATTAATAATCCATAGAAGACACTCCAAGGTAAGCCCACAAAGAGCCATTTACCGGACAATTGCTTCTTCCACCATTTCGCCATGTTCAGCGGAGGAAGGTTTACGCTCCCGTTAATACCCTCGGAATCGAGCTGCTAACTACAGGCGCCATCACTATTACTTTATTATATTAATGTTAACGTTTTTAGTTCATTTTTTAAAACGTTTTCTATTACCGTTTTTTTATTTTGCCAACCCATGATGTTCGAAACAACATTAGCCATCCAAAGATTACCTTTCTGTATCGGTACTTCTCCACACCAATTGAGTTACTGACACCTTTTTAAATAAAGGTTTATCATCTATAAGATGTGAAATCGTTCCCAGTAAACTATCGCACTACAAGAAAGGTTATTTTTAGCGCTAAAAAAATTTACCACTTAAAGTCTCCATTTTGCCGCTAATAGAGCGGCAAACGTCGCCGCTATTTGTTCCACGCAATAAGTTCGGCTCTAAAAACACCTTTTGTAGCAATTTTTTTTGCCTCTATTGACTTTATCTTTAGCGACAAATATTACCGTTAAAAATATAAGTAGAGGCCATTTTGGTATTTTTGTAATAAATGTTGCCATTAAAAATATCATTAGAGGTCATTTTAGTGTTGTCGCAATATATATCGTCCCTAATGATACTATTTGTTGTAGTGTCGATTTGAAAAACTTCAAAAAATATAATGTATAACAAATAAATTATGAGTTTAAGGCATTGTTTGAGTTCGTTGTATGTGCAAAGAATTTTTGGTTTGTTAGACTTTAGTAGTCGTATCATAAAGGTTGACGCTATTGTACTAAGTATGTTGCTAAAATACTTTTAAGGGAATTGGATCATATCCATGTCTCAACTACTTGTTTTCTGCATAATTTTGAATTATTGTATTCTCTACAATTGTTCCTTCCTAAGGAAAATATTATACATTTACTCAACACGACGTATAAAAGAAAAAAGAAGGAATTAATATACCTTAATACAACGAATTAAAAAGTTATTTTCCCCGGATGGGAATTGAGATATATATGATCATGAGGCAAATCAATTATGTTGTTGTACATACAATCTAGAAATCCCCATGTTTTCTATTTTCTTGTTTGGATTCTCTGAAATTAATGGAATTAAATCCAATGATAATTGTCACACAAGGTGAAATTTGTATGAATATGATCTTGAACCCCAATTGTGACATTCCTATAAAAACACTTTAATTTCCTCCACCATTGCCATTTTTGGACTAGAAGTTGGTTTGACAATCGCTTGAATTGATTTCCCCCTTTGTTTCGAAAGAATTCACCTCGAAATCACATGTAACGGTGATGTGTTTGCTCAATTTATTTATCAACCCATCCATTGTAAGAGAAACATCAAACTTAATCCTCATTGCTTTCGTATCGGGATTATGTAAGCTTTTCTTGATCTCACTAGACCATTTATCTTTTATACCTTTCAAGATCAAAGGGATGGTTGTTGAATTCTTGGAGTCTTGTATAAAATTTGGAAACCCTTTTCCTCCTCCCGTTGTTGTTGCTATTGTTTTATGCATAAAAATAAGGGAAACTCCATCTCCAGATTCTTTGTAATCAATGTCAATACCATTATTAGGGTTTTGAGCAATCAACGAAATCTCGATTTTAGGAGATTTTTGTTGCAGATTTGATTCACGAATACGAGCTACACGAAACACGGGAGGTATAGGACTAAACAACAATTTAGAGATCCCAAAGGCAATGCCAAAAACAATGCCTATGGTGACAATAGCCAATATAGGCCAACGGAAATTATTACAAAAACTATTGTTTTGTTGGGGTGGCGGGTTTGTGTAACTCTCAACAATCTTAGCGTGTTCGGGTGGTGGGATTCGATAAACTTGATCTCTTGGAATTTGGATAACATAGGTCTCAGGCTTTTCTTCTTTATTGATAGGGATTTCAGCTTCTAGAGGGTTATAGTTTACATCCCCCTTTCCCTCCATCTAATAATGGAGAGCGGTGATAAAATTTGGGATGGAGTAAACAAAACGAAAACAAAAAGAATTTGGGGTATATAGGAGTTAGTTTGCATGGTAATAGGAGTTGGTAATGCATGAATACTTTGATTCGGAAGTTAGGGTCTTCCTTTGTCTACGGGGAGTCAAAATTTAAAGGGGGAATAAAGATATAGGAATATGTAATTTTGGCACCGGTGATTTATTTCAAGTAAAAAAAATACTACTACGTATATAATATTCATTGTACATAACGGTTTTGTATTAGTATAGAGTACTTTTCCTACTAAGAATGCGATTTACTAGTCGATCCTCCACTAGTAAAATTGTCCACTAGTGTCTAAGAGTCATTAGGTGGCAAATTTTGGACCACAAGTTTAAATAGAAAATTGTTATATCTATTTACTTTTTTTGTTTTTTTGTTTTGTCCACATATTAGGTAATTTTTTTCTCATTTCTTCACTTCTATTTCTTGCATATTAAATAAGATTTTTTTTTCTCATCCTTGGTTTTAAAAAAAATCAAATCTTTAAATTTTAATAAGTTATTGGATAAAAAACTTTGATAAAATTAATAAAAATAAAAATATATATTTTAAAAATAAGTTTAAAATCACAAGATATTAAATTATATTACGTTTTAAGATATAGGTAGTTAGTCAAAAAAAATTATATTAAACTATATAAAAAAATGTTTACCGTTTAATTTGTCTAATTGTTAGGTCTCGGTCGACTGTCTAATTTCAAAACGTCTTCTCAGACTATATCGTGACATTCGTGATTTTACGTGTATCTTTTAAAAATTATTTTTCCCCTAATCTTATCGCCCCCATCTCTTTTCTTTCCACCCCAAACTAACAAGTAACAGCCTTTCAAGAAGTATTTTTGAATATTAAAATTTTATAAAAAAATGCTTATCGTTTTTTTCCTAGTCGATAGGTTTCGGTCGATCGTCTAATTTTGAAACACTTTCTCCGACTATGTCGTGACTTTTCATGGTTTTGTATTTATTTATATAATTTTTCTTCCTTATGATTTTTTTATAATTTATCTTAATTTTTCTACCTTAAGTTTTTTTATAATCTCTCTTCTTTTTAATTTTTGTTGTCATTCAAATAGGATAAACTTAACTTTTAAATCTTCTTTTATAATAAAAAAATTGACTTAAAAATAATCAAAATTGTCATGATTTAAAAAATTAAGAAAGATAAATACAAAATCACAAGTTTCACGACATAGTCTGAGAAAGCGTTTCAAAATTAGACAATTGATCGAGACTTAGCGACTAGGCAAAAATAAACGGTAAACATTTTATTATATAATTTAAACCATGACTCGCTTTCACAACCACGGTGGATATAAAGTCACTAAACTTCCTTACCAAATGAACCTGCTCCGTGGCTGCAAAGTTTCATCAAGGAACGGAACTTCTCGAACCATGCTGCTGCGGAAAGCCTACCATGAACGAGATGTATAGTGAAGGATATGGAGTTTCAAAAGACTACTAGTTTGGGGGTAGGAAGAAGATATGGGAAAATAAGATTAGGAGAGAAATGCTTTTTTAAAAAATAAATACAAAATCACGAATGTCACGACATAATCTGAGAAGATGTTTCGAAATTAGACGGAGACCGAGACATAACAGTTAGGCAAATTAAACAGTAATTTTTTTTATATAATTTAATATAAAAAAACACTTTTTCAACCTAATATTTATATCTCAAAATGTATTTTCGGAATATAATTTGATATCTTTCTAAATATATATTTATAATTTTTTTAATCATGATAATTTTGATTATTATAAAAAAAAATTAAAATAACTCATCAAATTTTTAAGATTTAAAAAATTATTTTTCTTTAAACTGCATACAACAAAATGTAGAAGGATAGGAAATTAAAAAGATATTATTTAATGTGTGGCAAAAAAAACAGAAGTAAAAAAAGAATAAGAAAAAATGTACTTAATATGTATACAAAAGCTGTGATGATGTGGAACAAGCTTTTAATGAATAATAAAACATAATCATTTTTTATTAAATTTGTGGTTCAAAATATGCCACCTAATGACTCTTAGACACTAGTAGATAACTTTACTAGTGGAGGATCCACACCCAATTTATACAATCAATCAAAAACCTTCTAGTTTTCAGTGGAAATGAGACTTGACTAAATTAAAAGGAGTTAAAAAGTCTTTTGGGAGATTGTGTACAAGTAAAGAAGACTGTAGATTAAGAGTGTCTTCTTAGAATTAATAAAAAAAATTACATTGTTCATATATGGAAGAAAAAAAATATTATTTTACACATGACTCGACATTTGAACTAGTAACGACAACGCGACGAGATGAGTAGAGTTGAAACGAGACGTAACATGGTGTGGATATATTGACCACTTGTTAAGAAATCTGTCCACATTGGTTTTTATTTTTTTTATTTTTTTGTCATGCATTCATGGTTAGTTATAAGGTGTCAAATAAATTGGTCCCCTTACCAAAAAGGGTGTCCAGATTCATGGTGCAAACTATCTTGCCCCTTTTGCTAAGAAAGGCATTCAGATTCATTTCAGGTGATTAATGCATTTATGGACTATAACCTCCTTCTTTATAAGATTGTAACTTCTGGTTGTTTAATGTATATATGGGGGCACTCTATGGAGAAGGCTCTTTGGTGGCTTTATACCAAGCTTTCACCTCTCATTTGAGAAGCCACCAACAATAACACATCTCTAAGAGTTACAGTTACAACACCGAAAATGAAAGTTTAGAGACTTCATTCTACTTTTGTGAGTGCACAGATCTGATGAGTGTAATAGTTATCCGATGAGGAGCGTCCTGTGAATATACAATATAGCACCCTGGTTGTACCGGAAATCGTTCTTACAGTAGTGATTGAGTCATGCTATTACCAATATTTTGGATGTGTTGTACTTTTATAATGTAATTTTATACTTGTAAGTTATAAATTCATAATTTTTTTCATATTATATATACAACCTGTATTTAAATTCCGGTTCTAATCCATTATTTCCAACAATTTAAGAACGATGCTTATTGTTTTCAATAATGGTTGCATCTGACGCGAATATGACCGGAGAAGAAGGAAAAATCGAGGTGATAATGGTAGAATCGATTTTCATGAAAATAGTTTTGGTTAACACACTTATGCAACAACGAACAAAATCATTCATGAGTTTGAGGAGGTGGTCGATGAACGAAAACGTCCACTATGGAAATTGATGTCTCGCCTTTTGTAATAGATTGATATATTCTTAATACATCATTTTATAGGATTTTAGTTCTTAAATGTGAGATTTATCCATTTTATTTAATATGTTTTGCTTTAGTGGCTTATACTTGGATGATTATATGTTTGAAGCATTTTTTAGGTAATTTGTGTGTTAAGTGTGAAACTCCTAAGTAAATGGATGATATTAAACCCCAAGATGAATCCAAGAATCTAAAAGTAAAGAAGAAACCCAAAACAAGTCGCAAAAGGAGTGAAGAAGTCCATTTAAAACTCAAACGGAATTGTTGGTCAAATATTTCCATCGATTTTCAAAGGCCTTAACTCATAATTAGTGAAGGTTTTGATCATGAAATCCGAGCTCCAGGTAGACCTTTGATTGAAAATCAAGTGAGAAGAAACAGTTTGCTATCTGGAGTTGAATTGATGAAGTTACAGACATATACTCACAAGACTCAAAGTTGTCCATATTTAGAAGAGTCCATATAGCCACTTTTTACCCACGTAAGCTGGCCAAATAAAGGTAAAACATGTTATTAATACGTAAAACACTACCACTTATCATTATTAGAGGAGGGAAATGCTGGGAGCAAGGGCAAGAAGCAAGGAGTTCAATAACTAAACTTTATTTCCTTAAATAGTCTAATTCTACCTTAAAACATGTCTTATCTTTATTTTGTTTTCTTTACTTCTATTATGAACTAAATTTCTTAGTAGTTTGAGATACTTGGGTATGAACCCTCACTATTAATTAGGGCTTATTAGATTTCATATTTAAATGAAGTGTGTATTATCTTTGTGCTTCATGATAAATTCTTGTAGTATGGTATTAAGCAAAGGGTTTGATAGCTATTAAATTATGCCCCAAAAGGGGGGGTGGGTTGGTAGTAGATCTAGGATAATTACACCTCTTGGAGTTGAAGTATCAGAAGAGATAAACTAACTAGGTAATCACATAGGGTTTATACTTTAGGCGTCTAGATAAGATGTGTAGGACCCACTCAGATAGGTTACTAGGGTTAGATAGCAACCACCTACTTATCTGAAAGAAACTTAGAGAGACTTTAGCATCCTGATTAGAAATAATGTCCTGTTTTTCCTTTAGAATTGTAAGCAAGTCCAAGATATTATTAGTGGAGATTACAAGGGTTTCAAGCCCCGTTTCTCTCCCTATTCTTACAACCTTTGTATATTGAGGATCTTATTCAAATCCCAGTCTATTCAACTACTTGGAAGACTCTTTGGGTTATCAACAATGGTGTAGTAACTACTACTAAGCACCCTATCAACACATGCAAGAACAACGATGAAAAAATAAGCGGGGCTGGAATATTCACCAACCTCCAATGAAACCTCAATCTTCCCCATTCAATGAAATGCTTGCAAATTTCATGCAAATGTGCGAAGAACCACATGCAATATAGGAGGCGATAAAATTTTAATTTGAGGCAACGTCAGAATTAATACAAAGGAATGTGAAACAAAATTAAAACCTCTTGAATGCCTAAACTAAATCGTATAGCCTCTCCGAGAATTTTAATGAGCCCTATCATGATTCCCCTCTTTTGAGGGATGACATTCCTCCTCAATCAATACATGAAATAGATCGACTGAAAGCAATAGTTGAGGAAGAGTTCATGATATTAGACACTTACATAGGTGATGGGAAGATTTTTTCCATATATAATTGAAGACCAAAATATGGGTGAGTCTCTTCTTAGCATGGTGGAGAAAGGGGAAGCAAAACATATCCTAGAAACTGAAGAATCAAATGTTATCCCCGTAGAGTTTTCATATAATCAAGAGAGAAAAGTTGATGAGAAAGATATTCCTAAGACAATTTTGGATGATGTGATAGTGGAAGAATGGGTTGACGATGAAGTGGAGGAGGAAGTGGTCTAGAAGCTAGTAGAAGCACCAAGGGTGCAAAATAAACCAAAAGCGGAACCTCCACCACCATTCTCATCATAACTTGTGAAGGAAGTTAGAGAAAATCTCATTTAATATCGACGAGTATTAGAAGAATCGGTCGAAAAATTCCTTGGGAAGGAGGTGTTACACCACAAAATCAAGGAGACGAGACGGGGCCGAAGATAGGAAAGAGCTTATACCGTCTAAGACGGTTATCAATTATCACTATGTGAGGAATATTATTCTCGTGAAAACAAGGTGGAAAGACAAGGAAGCTACCCAACTCCCCGCAAAGATCGATCAAGAAAAATAAAAGGTGAGTGATTACCCAAACTACTATTTCAAGGAGAAGGCGATTTTAATTGGAAGAGTGCCTCAAGGGACTCAAGAAAATTTCAGGGGAAGTTTTCATGTCGAGCTTAATGACTTGATAAACAAAAGCGCTTCTTGCAAGGCAAGCCATGGTCAAAAGGTGTAGAACTCAATTTTTTTAAATCTTTTTTCTTAATTTGGTATAAAGTATTTCAAGTAGTTTAAGGGACATTTAGTGTATATATGCATAGCAAGAAGGGTATTGGACTTTATTTGATGCGAGAGTCTATTTCATTAAGGATCCAAAGTCAAAACACAAGGGTACAAACATGGAATTTCATGAAATTTAGAATCATCGTTGGGAAATCAGAGAGCACCGCTGCATCGCTAACATCGTTTCAAGTTAAGAGGTGAAAATATTTTGACAAATCTTGAGGGGTTTCGAGAATTATTCGAAGTAAAAAAATGGCCTAGGCGTTCCTATGGCCGAGTTTTCTTGGCAGAATCCTCACATGCGCGTCTCAATCCTTCTACGTCGCGCCTCAGTTGACACAACAAATCTCGGATATTCCTGGTTTTCTCAGCAGCTACAAGCGAGGCTGCTTGTGTCGCTTTTTGGAAAAATTTAGAGAGGGCATAACTTTGCACTCAGAAGTCAGAATTAACTTTTTACTGAGCCTAAATAATATATGTTTTTGAGAAATATCCAATTCCATGCACTAAACCTCGATAAGATCTTTTATAAAAAAAATTATGGCTAAATCCATGAGTTTCTACACATTTCCTAACTTTTGAAATAAACTACAAACGATGGACTAGAAGTTTTGGGGAGATATTAGTACCTCTGGATCGATAGAGAAGTCTAGTTTTAATTCCTCAAACCACGCCTCATTTGGATATCCTATTAATAAGTTATGATCAAAATAAGGATGTGTGACGCTTAAAGTGAAAAAAATTCCCCAAATCCGAATTGCCTCTTTAGCTCTGAATCAACCCACAAGTCCATGAAATACCACAGTAGAGAGACATGGTTTGATAAAGCCAAACCCTAATTTGGGTATTGAGCCATTCTCGCAAGAGATACGTATTTCTACCCCTTCTTGTATTTTCTTGTAAGTGTATAATATGTGTTAGTGTATATTTCTAAATTTACTTTCTTTATTGAGTCTTTTCGAGTCGTGGGAACACGACTCATATTTGAGTTTGGGGTGGTGGGTGTTCGTGGTTTTGGGATATATGTTTGGGTGGGTTCTAATTGTTTTTATAATGCTACATTTTGATGCACTTAATTTTGATCCTTACCGGTATTAAAAAAAGGAAAAAATTTTAGAAAAAGAAAAAAGGAAAGAAAAATAAATGAAAATAAGTAAATGGTGTTCCCCGAGGTGTGACATTGGTGGTCCTTTGTGTGTTCTAAAAATAAATGCAAAAGATAATCGAACCACAACCGCAAGTGTACGGTTGTCCCAAGTAATATAGTTGATAAAACAGATTCGTTCCAAGGACGGGATGGTTGACTACAATGCTTATCTATTAATGATTGATGCACTTATGAAAACAAATAAAGGTAAAATGTTTGTTTGGTTTTGTATTAATTCTAAATAAATGAAAGACAAATATTAAAATGCAAATAAAAGCTAAGACGCAAGTAAAATGATGTAAAACGCAATATGAGATGTAGTACTTGAGAACGCAAGGATCCTCCTAATCTTATTTCCTAACTTATGTTGTTTAAGGGCTAAATTAATCAATTACAATGGTCGGGATTCTAAATTCCTTATACCCCCGTCAGGGTGGACTATAAGGCAATCCTAAAGTGTCACTAGTCCCGTCAGGGTAAATATGATCCACCGTTGGATGTTTAAGTGTTTTACCTCGTTGGCCCTAAAATTAGCTAAGTTCGTCAGAATCAATAGCTTCTATTTCAGATTCAATAAATATTTCCGTACCTAAACCCTCCGTCAGGATGATCCAATCGCCACTAATTGGAATAGCCTAGATACTAACACCTGTTCTTAGTTAGCTACTCTAAAAACAGTAAAATAATCTCAATTTATTGAAAAGAGTAAAAGCCCTAATTTAGTTTAATTCAATAAAAACCCAAATTCAACATTCGTTAATTAATAAGATTGGGATTCACCCATTGTTTGTTCTCAAGCACTATGAATTGTTTAGCTCATATTAAAACGAAATACTAAATTAAAAATAAAGGAATTCATATTTGATTACAAAATTAAAGATAAGAAAAACCTAATTTCCGGAATAGGAATGACTACGAACGGAGATATAGACCCTCTCCAGCTCTTGTAGCTTCTTCTTCTTCCTTCCGTTGACTTCTCTCTGGTGTTTAACCTTGTAGAATGTGAATTGTCTTGACACTCTCTTCTAAGGATGAGATGATTTGAAGAACAAATTGAGAGGTGAGAAATAATGAGGTCAAAATCTCCTTTTATAAGGTTAAAAACGGATTAGGGCTTGGACCAGAAAATAAAACACTAATTAAATGTCCAAGCCCAATTTCTAAGCCCAAAATCCCGTAACTGCTGATACACCTTCACTAAAACGGATTTTCCCGATGCGTTATGACTCCGATTGACCTCATTCCAGTTGCTAAAGTTCCGTAACTCGATAAGGAATGATTTCTCTTCAAAGGTCAACAGCTAAATCATCGCTTAAGCACCTCGAAATCAGCAATCTATAGCCTGGAAAATGGATTTTCAGCTCTAAAAATAATATCTTCGGGATTTATCTTCGAGTTTTGACTCTATCTCTTGATCTTTGACTTTCTCCTCGGATTCCTCTTCTAGCTAACATCTAAAACCTGTAAAATCTTCACTAAAAATACCAATATTACGCGCAAAAGCTTAATAAATCAAAAATGCTAGAAATAAAAGAGGAAAATCATATTATTGCATATTTAGTCCAAAAGTCTATCAAATTGATTAAATAAACACCAAAAATGATGTCTCCTAAGGGTCGAAAATACGAACAATTAAGGAGACATCAGACATAAAATCTCACTCGAACTATGATGACTCGCAAGTGCACGAGTCTTCACAAGTAATAAAGTAAGTAAGTTGAAGACCATCTCACATGGATTAACAAGTTAATATAAGAGTTTTAGCACAAGTTTAATTATTCGTTGTGCTATAAAAGACTAAACATAAAGATAGTTTTGTTTGATTTTTCAAAATAAGAATTAATAAACTAAAATTAAATAGAAATTAAATAACTAAAGGTTTTGAGAGAGAGAGAGAGAGAGAGAGAGAGAGAGAGAGAGAGAGAGAGAGAGAGAGAGAGAGAGAGAGAGAGAGAGAGAGAGAGAGAGAGAGAGAGAGAGAGAGAGAGTTGTTAGTAATCCCCGCTACACATAATTTAGATGCTTTCTTATTTTGAGGGTGAGATTAGTATTTAACTGTTAATCGGGATTCTAATATCCACCCTCCCAGGTAGATAAGAGTTGTACTTGGTAATCTAAGGACCTCTCCTTAGTGGCATTACCAAGTATTAGGACGATAAGATCTAACCCTGTATGATTATTTGACTAATCAAAACCTTCCAGTTCACTAACGCACATCAAACAAATATGGACTATGCTCCACAACCCAACCCCCCTTCTGGACAATACTTCGACTAACCTACTATTTGATCAAAGAAATAGTTTCACACAATTTTATAATCTAAACGCAAAGGAAAAACACAAATTCAATTTTAAAAAGTACATTTCAAATTATAAGAAAGATAATAAAATCATGATCTTGAGTTCATACCTTTACAATTCTCCAGTCATTTGAAGCTAATTCATAATGCAATAAATTAAAATAAAATCTAAGACATTCATAATTAAAGATAAAATGAAAAATTAAGGAAAATTACACTAACTATGGTGACAAAAGTGTGAAAGAACGTGTTGTAGATGAACTCCTTGCTTCTTGATTTTTCTATCCACTTTTGTATATATTATAGTTGATAAGTGACATGTTTTCCTAGTCAAAATAGGTATATATAGACTCCAGTAAACGATTTAGCTCATTTGGGCCAACTTAAGTAAGTCAAAAGTTGCCCAATGGACTTTAAAACCAACATAACCTTCACGTCTCAACTCGTAGTCAGACGCCCTTTTCATAACATGTGATAGACTCCAGTATATATCTTGTGTCGAAATTACATTAGATAATTCATTACCAACTATTTGTTATCATATTTGCAAGTTGACAGAAGCATTCTGCCGAGACTTTGTGTTGAGTTTTAACTAGACTTCTTCTTGGATCCTTTTGAGACTTGCTTTGGGTTTCTTCTTCACTTTTAGACTTCTTGGTTTCAACCTATTCTCTAATACCATCCATGTACGTATTAGCTTCACACTCAACACACAAATTACCTAAAAAATTATCCAAACATATAATAATCCAATATTAGACCACAAAATTAATATATGCCAAATATAAGGGATAAATCCCATATTAAGCACTAAAATCCTATCAAATTATGTCTCAAGAAGGTATTAATATATCACAAAAGGCAAGACATCAAGACCTCAACCTCAAGGTTTTGTCGTCCAGACAAAATAAACATTAACCCAAGGTCTCAAGTCCCAAAAAGACCATAGTAGTAAATAAGTAATAATCCCAAAAACAATGTACAACAAGTCTCATAATGCCTTACCTAAGAAATAATACACACATATGATATCCATACGCATGATATTCATACACATGATATTAATACACATGATATTCATACACATAATAAACTTGGAAAATTTCTATGAAGAATTAGTTTAGCAATGCATAAAGGGATACTAAAATACCTTTCTCGAAGGGGTGGCTATAGAGTGATCCTCGATCTTTCCATGGAGTCTAATGATTTACTTACTTGCTTCCTTTATGTTCATTTATCACTTAATCACATTGATCATAATCTCAGAGTCTTTCTGGTTATAGCGTAGCTTAGGGTCAATAAGAAACAGTTTTGACAACTTTAGGGTGAGCCTTCGGCTTTCTCCCCACTTAACCTAGTAGCTAACTGCCCAAGGGATAGAGTTAACTCTCATAGATTTTATCACTCATCCCTTTTTAATGCATTGAATTTGCATCCCCAATTTCTGAAAACCATGTTCCTTTTGATGTTCACAAGTTCACTTGCTAGATTTTGTATTTCAACTTTTTTTCTTTTTTGCAAGTCAAACATGAGTCTTGTTTTTAATGTAAGAACTCATGTTGACTTATTTTCATTCTTTTTTTGTCTTTTTTTAAATCTTTTTCAAACTCTTTCTTTTATTTTCTCCAATCTCGACAAGGATCATAATCAAGTGCATCAAATATGTAGCACTATACAAGCAACAAGTAACCACCTAATGTATATCCCATAACCACAAACACCTACCACCCCAAACTCAAGCTCGAAGGCGACCAGTCCTAAGGCATTGTGACTAGAGAGCAGGTGGTGTCGCCTAAGGTGTGATAAAATAATGTATAAAATAAGTACAAATAAACACCCTAGGTTGAGCATGGTTCTGCAAGTATTACAGGACGTATGCAAGTTTTAATGAATAAGTAAGATTCGTTCCTCAGAGACTACGAAGGTTAAGAAGAACTTATGCAAATATTCAAGTGCAGATATTGAAAGCTAGAATAATAATATGCAAGGAAATAAAGGACTAAAGAGATTTTTATGGGTTCTTAAATAGGAAAAATAAACTAAGAATTTAAAGACAGAAAATTAAATAAAAGAAAAGAAGATAGAGTTTAGCTCGAGATATTAGCAAGTAATCCCCACTAGTTTTGGTTATTCTATTGTCTAAGGGTGAATCAAGTAATATGAAATAATCAGGATTCTAAATTCCCATACCTTAGACCTTGAGAGGGACAAAGGGGGACACACCATGATCCAGACTAAACCTAGGGTAATCAAGCGCCACCAAGGCCCTAAGCAATTCAATTCCAAACATGATGATACTGGTGAAAACGTACCCTAATAGGTTGATTTGTCAAGTCTAAACCTTATTCTAGACGTTATGTGGTGTTTCAATAATTAGACACCCAGCTAAGGTGATCATCTAACTACTATTAGGGTAATCCTATACTCATGCATTAGCAAGGAAAAGAGTCATTAAATCAAAACACATAAACAAAACATAAAACATGAATTCCAATTAAATACCGTGGTATCCCAAATCCAAATAGAAAAAAACTAGGGTTCATACATATATGCAAAATCTCAAGCTAAAAGTAAATTAGTTCATACTATAGAAAGAAAAGAAAAGAATTACAAATTTGAAGGTTGAAGAAGACATAATGTGGTGTTCTGCTCCTTCTAGACTTCTCCTCTTGTTGTACGCTTCTTCCTGACTTAAGGTTTAGCCAAGGATGATTTTCTAATGATAAGAGGTTGTATTTATAGTGTATAGGAAGACCTAATTCGTTTTCTTGAAGGAGAAGGTATGTGTTGGACTCCTAGCCCAACTCAAATTCGTAACCCTAAAATATGGAATCTGTCCCGTTTTTCTTTTGGTTCTAACAGCTTCAGTTCTTATCCGTTTGATGCGTATGAGTAGTCGAAATTCATCGTCTCAGAAAGATTTTTAACTTTTATCTTGACCGTTCTTCCAAATTACTCACCTATTTTGAGATACGAGCTGATTTGTGGTTGTGGGTGGTGAAATTCAGATTTATGGCAGCTTTTCTTTTTCCATATTTTTAGCTTTTGTTTCCTTATCTTCAATTTTCATGTTTATCCTCTTTACTTTAGATCTTGGAACCAACTTGGACTCTAATTAATTACCATATATCTCTAAAGCTTCACATTAAATAAATAATTAAACTCAATATGCTCTAAAAATAATAAATAATCCATTCAAGTCACAAAATAGGAAAGTGTACTAAATCATGTGAAAATCGACCTATAAACTAATAAATACAACTAAAATGATGTCTCCAAGTAGGATTAATTCATGACAAATAGGGAGACATCAGCAGGTCATATGGTAAAGTCCTACACACTAATGGTAAAGTCTTATAATATTGGCTAACAAGAAAATAGGCTTAAAGGCGCAAAGAGGCTAAGAATGATACATAATCGTTATTTGGGCATCAAGCTAAAGGAAATAAGTGGCTTATGAAAGAACCAAATTGGTCATTTACTAGCTATGTAATCTTGTTAAGTTATTTATATACAAGTCACACGTAAAGTAGCTTTCTAACTAGTTTAGATCTCACGTTATACACACCCCTAAGTTCTCACTTAGTTTCTAGATCCTTATATGAATTGTTAGCTAATATTATGTACACACTAATTCGTTTTCATAAGCGCATTTGAGTTACAAAATATGGAAAGTTATTTCCTATGATTGACTCATATACACATGTATTGAAAGGCCATGACTAGTTCAACACCTACTTCCCTTATCTACTCTATTCTAATATTTTTCTATTTTTCAATATTTTATTTTATTGGATTTTTCAGTTTTTCTTAAAAGCAAACAAATATATAAAAATGGGATGAGGACACTTAGTACCCCACCCCCAACTCAATGATGGTTTGTTCCCCATGACTCTAAAGGACTCTAAAGCGGAAAATTTTGAAATAGACACTTGAACATATAATATACAAGCTAACGAGAAGGTAAAGAGTACTTAACATTGTGAGAATCACTTAATTCCAAAGTTAGGGGTTTACATTCTCGATCCATGTTACTCGATTGATTATATGTGTGTAGTTTCATGGCCTTATGGACTGATTTGGAGCCCCAAGGGCATGCGAATTTGAGAAAATCCCTCATTTTAGCGTCACACCTCACCAGTTCAATCATAACACTCTCATACAATACAAAAATGAGGTGTGGTTTGAGAAATTGGAAACTAGACTTCTCTAGCTTCCCAATGGTAAAAAAAATCCCAGCCAATCATTCACAGATCATCTCTGAATTTGGGTGTATTGTGCATAATCTAAACATTTGTCCATAAATTTCTAATATGATCTCCTATTGAGGTTTGGTATTCTTCATTGGATAGATATTGAAAATTTGTATGATATAGGCTCTTGAAAAAGTGGATTCTAACACCCGAGTGAGAAGTACTGGACATTAAAAGTTTTGCCAAAAAGTGACACAAGCTAGTCGCTTGCGAATTGCCGAGAAATTCGGGCACTTCAGTGAAAAGTTGCGCCAATAGAGCGCACCAGCGCCCTATTTTTCCAAGAATTCTCGACCATAGGCGCTGCTAGGCCTATTTTTTTCTTTGAATAATTCCCGAAAAACCTTGAAATTCATGGCAGTTTTTTCCCTCTTAACTCGAAATGATGTTTCCAACACACCGATATTATTGGATTTCCCCACGAGTACTCCAACTTTCATGAGCTTCATTGTTTCTCAATTGTACCCATGTGTTTTGACTTCTAGTCCTTAACGAAATCGATATGCACATCAAATAAACTCTAATGCCCTTCTCTTTATGCGTAATATACAATAAATTAACCTTGAACTACTGAAATATTGTACATTGACTGTGAAAAGTCTATTTTTTTTGGGTTTTACCCTTTTGACCTTGAGCTGCCTCCCAAGAAGCGCTTTTGTAAATCACGCCTTTAAACTCGACATGAAAATAACCCAGGAAATTGTCTTGAGGGCATTGTGGTACTCATCCGCTTAAACTCGTCTCCTCCTCTGAATATTCTCATCGGGAATAACTCACCTATTTTTCTTGATAGATCATTATATGGAGTTGGGTAGCTTCCCCATTTTTCCGTATTATTCTCACGACAAAAAACTTCATCCCACGGTGATAATTGATGACAGTCTTGGACAGTATAAGCTCTTTATTTTCTTTTATTACATGTTCATCTTTATAGTGATATAGGTTGTCCCCTTTCTTGTCGCCTTGCGTTTGTAGTGTAACACCTTGATCCCAAGGTATTTGTTGATAGTCTTTGACTACGGAGGTGATTCTGTTTCTTCTAATACTTGTTGATCTTCAACGAGTTTCACTTTAACTTCCTTCACAACTTTCTATGTGAATTGTGGTGGGAAAACTTTTTGTGGTGGAGGTTCAACTTTTGGTTTCTTTTGCACCCTTTGGTGCTTTTATTGGCTTATCGACCACTTGATCTTCAACTTCGACCCAATCTTCACCTATTACATTATCTAAATTTTTCTTAGGAATATCTTTATCCTTAACTTTCCTCTCTTGATTATACACAGACACCATGGGGATATAATTTGATAGCGCGTCCAATCTTCTCTTTTTGTAGGTAAAGAGCATTAACAAAAACTTTTGGGTCCTTGATAGCGGATGCTCTAGACACATGACTGGAAATAAATCTCTCTTCTACAAACTTCCTATGAAAGAAAAGGATAGAGGAAAATCCACCTTCACCAAAAGCACATGAGTAAATGTCCTAAAAAAAGAAACCATTGGTAGTAAGGACTTTAAACTCAGTAATGACATACTTTTTGTTGACGACCTCTCTTTTGACCTTCTTAGCATTAGTCAATTTTGTGATAATGGTTATAAAGTTAAATTTGGATCTTCTATAGTGTAGACCGTTTTGATGATGTCTACAAAGTAAATTTTGAAAACCTTTTGTGTCAAAATATTACTTGTCTTTTGGTTTTAATAAATAGTCCTTGGTTGTGACATAGGCGCCTTGGTCATGCTAGCATGAATTTTCTAGCAGATATATTTATAACATATCTTGTGTTAGGTTTACATAAGAATAAATTTGATAAGGATAAATTTGATAAGGATAAATTTGATAAGGATAAATTTTGTGATGCATGTGAATTTGGTAAACAACACAAAACTTTCTTCAAACACATTAAATGAGTTGTTACGGCTACAACTCTTCAAATTCTACACATAGATATCTATGGTCTAATGGGCGTGACTAGTGGTCCTTTGTGTGTTCTAGAAAAATGAAAATAAGGATAAGAGAACCACAACCGCAAGTGTACGGTTGTCCCAAGTAATATAAGTGATAAAACAGATTCGTTTTCAGGGACGGAATGGCTGACTCTAATGCTTATCAGATAGTAGTTAATTGCACATGAAAGCAAGTAAATGATTTTTAGAATTGTTTGTTTGGTTTTCTAATGCTAAGACAGTAAAGTAAAATACTAAATTAATGCAAATAATTAACTAGACGCAAGAAGGGAAAGGCAGTACTTGAGAGACGCAAGGGTTTTACCTAATTATCATTCACTTCATGTATTGTTTAAGGGACAAATTGGTAAACTTGTATTGGTCGGGATTCGGAATTCTCCTTACCCCCGTCAAGTGGACTAAGGAGCTACTATCAAGTGCTACACACCCCGTCAGGGTGATTATAGTCCACTCTCAAGTAATTAAGTCTAATTTACCCAATAGGCCAAGGTTTAATTAAGCTCGTCAGAGTCTCTAATTTCTAACCTACATTCATTAACTAGGTTCGTATCTAAACCCCCCGTCAAGGTGATCCAATCGCCACTAATTGGAATAGCCTAGATACTAAGCCCTAATATTGAGTCGCGAATTCAATAAAAGTAAAAGAAAATTAAAGAAAAATACAATTTACCCAATTTGATTTCAATTATTAAAATCCCAAATCCAAACACATGAAATAAAATCAAATTGGGATTAACCCATTATGCGTTCTCAAGCACTTAATGAAATTAGCTCATACTAATGCGAAAAACTAAATTAAAAGAAATAAAAGTACTCATATTGTTTTACAGAAAGAAATAAAAGAAAAACCAAATTTCGGAATTAGATTAGCTGTGATTTGGAGATATAGACAGTCTCCAGCTCTGTAGCCTTCTCCACTTCCTTGTCTTGACTTCTTTCTGATGCTCTGACTTGTAAAAAGTGAATTGTATAAAAAATAGAAGTCAAAAGCCTTATTTATACTCTCAAAATCGGACTTGGACCTTAGGTTAATGTTTAAATGAAATAATAAAGGCCCAAGTCCATTATCTTAGCCCAAAATCCCGTAACTACTGCACCACATCCACTAAAACAGCTCTAGCCGGTTTGTTTCAACTCGGATTGACCTCATTAGAGTTGCTAAAGTTCTGTAACTCAATGGGGCACAATTTCTCTTCAAAGGTCAGCAGCTAAATCTACTCTTAAGTGGCTCGAAATCAGCAATCTTTATCAGTTTTCCAGATTTGCAGCTTTAAAATATCAATTCTTTCGGGATTTTTCTTCATGCTTTGACTCCATATCACAATATTTGACTTAATTCTTGGATTCCTCTCCTAGCTAGTATTCAAAACCTACAAACTTTTCACTAAAATGCACAATATTACGCGCAAAAGTTTAATAAATTAAAAATACTAGAAATTAAAGAGGAAAATCGGATTATTCTATTTAGTCCAAAAGTCTATCAAAATGATCGAATAAACACCAAAAATGATGTCTCCCAAGGGCATAAAATTAGAAAATTTAGGGAGACATCAATGACTAGCATCGGGGGGATCCGACGATGTGTTTGTAATCGTTGAAAACTTTACTAGATATACATGGTTTCTTTTCTTAGCCGTGATAAGACATGCATTCAACGCTTTTTCAAGACTTTGTAGATTAATCCAAAATGAAAAAGCATGCTCTATTACTTGAATCTATATAGGGAATGGTACCGAATTTGTGAACTCTCCATTAACGACCTTTTGTGATAATTTAGGATTGAACATAATTTCTCGGCACTAAGAAATCGACAACAAAATAGGATTGTAGAAGAAAAATCCAAACTTTAGAAGAAATGGCAAGAAAAATGTTGAAAGAATATAAGTTGCCTACATATTTTTACGGTGATTAGACCAATCATTCTTAAACCCCATGTAAACTTTGGAATGAGAGATTACCTCAATCTCCTATTTTTGTGTTTTTAATGTCAATATTTTATCCTTTAACACTCATGATCATTTGTCTAAATTTGACGCCAAGTCCGGTGAAGAATCTTTCTTTGTTACTCCACCAAGAGTAGAGCATATCATATCTTCAACAAACGTATAAATGTCATAGAGAAATCAATGCATGTTGACTGTGATGAAACAATACCTTTCAAAAGGAAAGAAGAAGACATCATTTAATATTCTACATTTCATCTACTTGAAGAATAAAAGGAACAACCTACCACATCACAACCTCAAGATACTCCTAAAATAAATATTTTAGATGAAAATATTGATGACAATTCTGAAGTTCCCAAAAAGATCCTTAGTAGTTGGAAAAATATTCGAGGACATGTCATAGAATTAATACTTGGTGATCAAGTAAAGGGAGCCCAAGAACATCAAAGAAGCTCGTTTAAATAATCATTGGATCAATGTTATGCATGAGGAACTAAATCAATTTGAAAGAAGCAAAGTATAATATCTAACTGAACCTTAGATCACAATATCATTGGAACAAGATGGGTATTACGAAACAAGCTCAATGACTCCAGCATTTTGACAAGGAACAAAGATCTCCTTGTTTTCCAAGGATACAATCAAGAAGAAGGTATCGTTCTCGGTGAAACTTTTTCTCTTATAGCTAAATTAGAATCTATGTGTATGCTACTTTCTTTCTCTTGTTACATGTATTTTAAATTGTTTCAAGATGTCAAAAGTGATTTTCTAAATGGTTTAATTGAAGAAGAATTTTACGTGAAACAACCACCGAGATTTGGAGATCCTAGTATTCCAAATCATGTTTTTAAACTTGAAAAAAACTTTGTATGGTTTAAAAAATATCCTAGAGCTTGGTTTGAGAGGTTGAGCTCTTCTCTTGTCCAATATGGTTTTCAAAGAGAAAAAATTGATTCTACCTTATTTATTAACAAAAAGCTCGATGATGTGCATATGGTTCAAATTTATGTTGATGATATTATATTTGGTGCTACTAATGAATCTCTTGTAAGGATATTTCTAAGAGTATGCATAGGGAATTTGAAATGAGCATGATGGGGGAGTTAAAATTCCTCCTTTGAGTCCAAACTAAGCAAAAAGAAGATGTAGTATATGTGAACCAAACGAAATATGTCAAGGAGCTTATAAAGAAGTTTGAGCTTGAAAATGCTAAATAAATTTGAACATCTATGATGACATCCACAAAACTTGACAAATATGAGCATGGCAAAGATATTGGTGAGAAGACTTATAGATATACTCGGTAGTTTACTTTATCTTACCGCCTCTAGACTCAATATTATGTTCTTTGTATATCTTTGTATTAGATTCCAATCTTATCCTAAGATATCACATCTTACTGTCGTTAAACAAATCTTTAGATGCCTAAAAGGCACAACATACCTAGGACTTTGGTATCCCAAACATACATCCTTTGAACTTAAAGGTTACACTGATTTTGATTATACCAGGTGTAGACTTGATAGGAAGGTTACTATTGGTAGTTGTCAATTCCTAGGTCACTCTCTTGTATCTTGGTCTAGTAGATAACAAAATAGTGTTGCACTCTCCAGCGCCGAAGCCGAATATGTCACCACCGAAAATTGTGTTACTCAAATAGTTTGGATGAAACAAATCTTAGAGGATTTTGGTCTTACATATGATTCTATCCCTATTAGGTGTGATAACACTAGTTCCACTAACCTTACAAAAAATCATATCCAACACTCTACAACCAAACATATATAAATCACGCACCACTTCATTAGAGATCTTACCAACAAGGTGATATTGCGTTAGAGTTTGTAGATTCTGCCAACCAACTAGCCGATATTTTTTATGAAACATCTACCTCAAGATAAATTCAAAATTATTAGAGATGAAATTGGTATGATCGTCCTCTAAATCTTCTTACACTATTATTCTTATTATGTTATCCATGTCTAACTTTTTTTTATCAAGACAAAGAGGGGAGATAGAATCTCACTCATGCTTGCTCACATATGGTAAAAAAGGTAAAAACTTATGTTTTGCACTATGTGAGGGGGAATCATGCCTATTGAAGACTCTATTATGTGCAAAAAATAATCAAAAATTATATCTATTATATGGTTTGCTCCATGAATTATGTGAGTGGGAGTCATGCCTATTGAAAACTCCATATTTTATGCATTTCTTATCTTGATCGTGATCTCTTTGTGCATAATTTGTCATCATAAAAAAGGGGGAGAATATTGGCGAAAATTCTTTTCAAAATTAGCCTTTAAATGTTTAAATATAACAAATTTCTATCCCTCTTTTAGATCACTTTCAAAATGCATCTTCTAAGGAAAACATTTGCACATAAATTCTTCATTCCCATAATTATACAAAATACATTGTTTTCTTGTCATATCTTTTTATATGTTGGGGATTGATCTTCTTGTTATACCATAGTTTATCTTAGAATAATTTTTCTAACATCTCTTGTGACGAAAAATTATCCATACAACCAAAGGATCAATGAGTAAGGAAAATTGCAATAATAGTCGAAATCAGCAATCTTGTACTCTTCAAGATCGAAATCTCAGATCAAAATAGTATCTTGTATTGCTCGTAAAACTATATAACATTTTCGGTGAAGAATAACGAAATGCCAGAAAGAATCGAAAACTCTGCAATCAACTCATACTGGCATCCCGATCCAAAAACAATTACCCATTTTTTGGCACAAAATGCCATACCATTTTCATGAAAGGAGACATTTGAATTCTGGTGTTGGATCATTTAATGCGCAACATGAAAATAGTACAACCCAGTCAAAATGGTAACCCGTTTTATTACAAAACGTTATACCATTTTTTAGGAGAAGAAATCCAGTTTTACAATATAAGGGGTTTCATCAGTGGCTATATAAACATCCCCTTCAAGAGAGATTTAACTACAACTTTAACATATATATATATATATATCTACTACTACTTCCAAGTATTAATTCCAAGCTCTCTTAATCACTTCACAAGCATTCAATATTATCACTTTATTATCATCATTTGAAGGCTTAATATTATCTTTGGTATATTATCTCATTACGAAGTAAAATCATAATTGTAACCATCTATAAATACTTATCATTATTACTCTCCTCTACATTAGAATTTAGCCTTATAACTATAGTTTATAAGATAAGGAAGAGACTTCCATTGTTAGAGGGTTACTTGTGTATGCACAAGGGAGAAAGATTAAGTTTTCATGTTTAGGTTGTGACAAAATCGAGAAAAGTCTCATTATGTTGTGTTTCTATCTCACCTTTAAGGTATATAAAATCTTAGTAAAATAGAAAATTTGAAAATTCTAAAAGGGAGACCCTAGGTAGGGGATTAAGTCATTAAGAGTTCAGACCATTATAATTGCTCGAGTAATCTCTAGCCCTCTTTTTTCTTTCCATAGCTTATGTTGTGGTTTTGGTTATTGTTGAATTTCCTATCTCTTGTCTCTTAGTTGTGTTTATTGTATTTCAAGTGTTTGATAAATTGTTTCAACCGTTTTAAAAACTAATATTATATTCCAAATATTTTTTAATTAGTAGTATTTCTTATTTAAAATATATTCACTCCCTTATAGGTTTACAACATGTTAGAAGGTTGGAAACAAAGAAAATAAAGATTAAATAGTCTATTCAACATTATTTGCCCAAAAACATAATAATCGAACAAAAAAAGTATAATGAAATCCTATAATTCGCCGGACGTTCAACATCTTCTTTGATGATTGCTTGAGTTTTAACGACGGTAAATGATTGTGCTTTACTTGAGCTTTAGTGGATGTGTTTTGGTTGAGTTTAATATAAATAAGAATGGAAAGAATGTGAAGTTTATTGAGCAACGGTGCATGTGTATTTTGTGTATGAAATGTGTGTACAATTTGGTTATGAAACTTGTAATGGAAGAATGAAGAAAGAACAATGTAACTGAACTAATTTATTTTCTTTTTTCATACTATATGTCAAAAATAAAGGGAAAGGTAATAAAGTAAAATACGGTCAAATGAATCTTATACCTAGGCCTTTTATGGGTACAAAATATAGGTATTGTGTATATGAAAATTAAAATCTAAAATTGATTAGAATATTATGATTATTCCTAGATTTTAATATAATCTATTAGAGTATGATAAAATTTATTAGAATATATCATAAAATAAAAAAAGTTTATAAAGTCACCAAAATTTATGTATTATACACATTCCAACATAATTTTTCAAAAATATAAATTGAATACACATTTCTTATTCGCGCTATGGGTTGATATTATTATTCATATTAATGTTATTCTTTTTTTCATTTTTCTTGAGAATCATTACTTGATTAATATTAGTTAGTCTTGAAAATCGTGTAAAGGTTGATTAAATAGTACTTCATCCATCCCAAAAATAATATCCACTTAATTTTTATACAAATTAAAAAACATAATTATTACATTCACCATTACTTAAATACCTTTCATAAAGTGACTTGATATTTTAAATATATCATAAAATAAAAAAAGTTTATAAAGTCACCAAAATTTATGTATTATACACATTCCAACATAATTTTTCAAAAATATAAATTGAATACACATTTCTTATTCGCGCTATGGGTTGATATTATTATTCATATTAATGTTATTCTTTTTTTCATTTTTCTTGAGAATCATTACTTGATTAATATTAGTTAGTCTTGAAAATCGTGTAAAGGTTGATTAAATAGTACTTCATCCATCCCAAAAATAATATCCACTTAATTTTTATACAAATTAAAAAACATAATTATTACATTCACCATTACTTAAATACCTTTCATAAAGTGACTTGATATTTTAAATATATCATAAAATAAAAAAAGTTTATAAAGTCACCAAAATTTATGTATTATACACATTCCAACATAATTTTTCAAAAATATAAATTGAATACACATTTCTTATTCGCGCTATGGGTTGATATTATTATTCATATTAATGTTATTCTTTTTTTCATTTTTCTTGAGAATCATTACTTGATTAATATTAGTTAGTCTTGAAAATCGTGTAAAGGTTGATTAAATAGTACTTCATCCATCCCAAAAATAATATCCACTTAATTTTTATACAAATTAAAAAACATAATTATTACATTCACCATTACTTAAATACCTTTCATAAAGTGACTTGATATTTTAAATATTCATCAAATAAATTAAATTTAAATATTTTAATTAGGATAATAATGGAAAAAGATAAGATAAAGTGTCTTGAAATTCTAAATAAACAATATTTTTGGAATACTATTTTTAATAAATGGATATTATTTTTAAAACGGAAGGAATAACCAATATTTTCATACATATTAAAGCTTTTGGGTTTATTATAGATAGACCGCGTTTTTTTTTGAGATTCTTCTAAATAAAATTGTTGTTATTTTAAAACAAATCCCTATATTATGTACAGATTGTACTATAAGTTTTTATTTTATTTTTAATTATCTACCATATGAAATTATATATTATAAGAAATAATATTTGTTTATAATAAAAGAATATCTCTATATATAAAATAATTATAGATCAAATATATAAATTTTAAAAACTAAAAAAGATAAAATATCAATTTATAAAAATAAAGGGCAAAAACTTATATTTATAAAAAAAAGTCTTTTTTATTAACAACAATTTTTTTAGTTTTTAAAATCAAAAGGATTTATTGTCTCCCTTACCCATAAGTTATGGGGTGGCTCCACCCCTAATTGCCATTGGAGGTGGTTAGGTAAGAATTTTTATTATTATATATATAGAGACATAGTCATAACATATGATTTTGATATCTTAAATTGGAAAAAAAAAGTTATATACATATTTAATGAGATAGAAATACTCCTTTCCTATTAAGCGAGATTAATTAGCATAATTCCAATTATCTTTTTGGTCGATCTCACCTAACTCTTTCCCATTTAACGTTATGGATCTCGTAGGGTATCATGTGAGCCACGTCCAAAAAAATAAAAAGACATAGTTTAAAATTTATTTTCAAAGACAAGGTCCCATATATATATCTATTATTAATTATTGACGAACCATGCCAGCTCACGAAGCTTCGTGTTATATTTAATCACACCCTCCACTGTCCTATATATTCACCACTGGAATAAAGAACTTGTTAATCTTAAGACATGGCAAGATTTAAAGTCAACACCCTCTTCTTCTTTCTCTGCATCCTCATCTCCATCTCCACCATTGCTAGATCGGTAAGCTACACTTTCAATTGATATACCACATTATAGTTTTCTTATTTATATATGTTGATCTATGTTCTATGTTTATATGTTTTACTTGATTTAATTTATCAAACTTGATCCTATATTTACTCACTTCAGAATACCATTTTAGTTGATCCTACGGTCTTCAAGATTTACATTAAAAAATTAAAATAGTTGTATATTGAGATTTGAACCCATAACTAGTTAAATTAAGTAGATAAATCATTTTAAACGCGTCTTCCAAGTTTAGTAAAACCCTCATATAATCTTGTTATGGCTAACATTTTATGCGAACATGTAAATAAATCAATAGCCTATGGAATAAGTCAACTAAAATTTCGATGGTCAACAAAAATGCAGGATGATGATTGTGTATACACGGTTTACGTGAGGACCGGTTCAATTCTCAAAGGTGGCACAGATTCGAACATGACCTTAACAGTATATGATGTTAATGGCAATGGGATAAGGATCAACAATCTAGAAGCATGGGGAGGGTTAATGGGTCCAGGTTACAACTATTTCGAGAGGGGTAATTTAGACATTTTCAGTGGTAAAGGTCCATGTTTGTCTAAACCAGTTTGTAAGATGAACATAACTTCCGATGGAACCGGCGATCACCATGGTTGGTATTGTAACTACATTGAAGTAACCACCACCGGAGCTCACATTCCGTGTGCACAGCAGCTTTTCACGGTGGAGCAATGGTTAGCTACTGACGCGCCACCTTATGAGCTCACTAGTGTCATAGACAATTGTGGTGCTAATAGTAATAGGAAGATGATCCATGATTCGGATTCATCTTCTCCTCTGTTCTCATCAATCTAGAATTAATGGGTTTTTGTGGTGTGACATGTTCCAAATAATAAAAGAATTGTGTTTTTTCTGGTTTGTATTTTTTTGATATTTAATGAGTTGTTTGCTTATGATAATTTAAGTATGTTTGAAGTTCTGAACTCAAATTTTATCAGTCATGTGATATTTTTGTTGTGATGCGAAAAAATGTTAACATGATGGAGTTGTGCACGAAGGTTCCTATTCTTGTTGTAATAATTTGAGACGGACTAAGCAACAAATAGCTTGAGATTAGTGTAGTGGTTGAATGGTTGGTACAAGTAAAGAATAAGGGGGCAAATGTGAAATGTGTAATGGCCAATCTTCCTATCTCGCTTGTTTTCATTGGTTTGTTTCTTTTATTTGATATCATATATGTGGATGTGTGTGCTTCAAATCTTATCCAGAACATTAAATAGATTATATAATTATGAAACTATAAAAATTATAGTACTATTTGGGGAAAAAACATCATCGTATTTATGTAATACGTACACGATAAAATTTTAACGGTATCAGGATATGAGAACGAGTATCCTAGTACCCACGTTTTATAAATTGAAGTATAGTTTCATAAAAGATAGACATTACATGCCACATGATATGTAATATGCGTGTTTCACGTGGGAAAATAGTTGGATCATGTCGGCTATATAGCACTTAACATTTATTTTGGGCACGATAGTTTAATGTTGAAACTTATATAACGGCTACTGAGATACTCGTTTTCAATACCATGATATCCTTGAATGTCTATCGTATCTTACGCGGATATCCTAGGCGTCTTTTTCCTTAGTGTGTGTATATATATATATATATATATATATATATGGATGATCTCGACCATTAATGTAGTAGGTCAAAATATTCACTTGACTTGTATATCTCGTATCTTATAATTGGCTCAACTCATGTTTATGATAAAGTTGACCACGAACTATTGTCTAAAATCTCTTATAAGGATTGGAGGGTAAACACACATAAGTGTTTCCATTCTAGCATACGAAAAGAGTCAAGCAGGTGACTATGGATCTAAAATAACTCTTATGAATACCCCTTGTTTCTAAGAAGGAAATGTATGCACACAATTCATTTAAGTAACCTATCTTAAACGAAAAATTTCTTAGACTAACTTGATCGTCAAAGTGTCATTAAGAAAAGCTTTCGTTGACTAACCTCTTATTACATGTGGTGTGTACTTGGAGCTAATATATTTAGATCATGCCACAACTAGGGCTAAAAATGAGCCGATTAAACCCAAGTACTAGCCGTTCAAGCTTGTTTGTTTAGCATCTCTAATAGAGGCGAGTAGGAGTTGTTCAAACTTGTTTGTTTAACTTATCAAATGCATTCGAATGAGTTTGTTTACCCTAGCTCTAATTGTTCGCGAGTAGTTTGTTCCTTCTATGAATAAAGAGAATTGTTTATGAAAGATTTAAATTAGATGGAGTGTAAAGTATGAAATATGAAGTATGATATTGATAAAGACAATAGTAAAAAATATGTACTTGTCAATATATATGTTTAATAACATATATATTAGATCAATGAAATATTAATTTACCATTCACAATTATAAACACACATTTCATGAACAAACTCAAAGGAGCTTGTTTTATTGATGATATTTTATTACGGCTTGGGCTTATTTCTTTAAATAAAGGAACGAGTTTAAATGGGGGTTTTATGAGCCAAGTTTGAGTTGTTCATGAACGCATGCATTGATTTGTTAAAACCCCAATCACAACCCTTCACATCCAAAGAATACTCGTTTGAAGCTCGAGAACAAAGCAGTAATTTAACCGTCAACGAGTACCGACATAACTGATAGTTCAAGTGTATACCATATACACTATAGTATCACAAGTCTACAAAGAATCTTGTGAGTACATTCGATACCAAGTTTTTTTTTAAGATTTACCTTTCAATTTTATTAGAAAGTGATTTTTTATTTTAAAATATCATCGTCACTGATCTATAAATAGGTCGCATACAAAATAAAAGGTGATATGCGCCTAGAAATCACTTAGTGTGTAATTAAATGCCCATTTAGGCATCACACAATTAAATTATCGTCAAATCCGATTAAATGGTCTCCCATATCGATCATTACCCGCTTAGAGCGAGCTCATGCTACCCAATATTATATTCTTTCAGCCCTATAAACATCTAATTACTATTTAACTGGCTAGCCAATCACATAAAATAAAAAATCAACCCAAGTCAAACCAACCCATCCCATCCCAACACATAAAATATAAATATAAATCAATCAATTCTGTATAGTTTGGATTCACATTTTTAAAGGAAAGGAATATAGAAATATATAAATGGTAAAGGAATGGGAAAAAAAACTGATAGCTGTGTTTGGATTATAAAAATTATAATAAAGATAATAATAAAAAAATAAAATACTTGATTCAGGATTCTCTTGTTTGGGTTAACATTATTAAATGAATAGAAATAATATTTTTAAATGAAAAATACTTGTATACAATTTTTATGTTATGTAAAACATTATATATTAAAATTGTAAGATTAGTTAGGACGTTTTAAAAGTAATCATTTTCTTTCCTTTAAAATAACTCAATTATGGAAAAATTGACATTTTTAAAGGAATCCAAAAAATTATGCAATCAATTGGATTACTTTCTTTATGATAAGAGTAATGCTGGATATCGCCCATATTCACATAAACTTTTTATAGCTATTTATATGGACCAATCATAAAAGAGAGAAGAAATGATGAATCGGGCAAAAGAAATCATATGATTGATTGATTTAAAATCCACCTAGTAGAGGATAAAAGGGTACGTAATTTAGGGTGATATCCAGCATTACTTTTATGTTAAAAAACTAATTCATATGGAGGAAAAGAACTTTTATTCCTATCATTTCCTTTCTTTTCCTCTAAAATTGTGATTGCAAACTATGCATTAGGTTGAGTTAGAACGTATGACAAGGAGAGGAAGAAGAATTGTTATTTTTTCAATCTTCAAACAATTTTTTTTAAGATTAATGAAAATGAGTTATTATTATTATTACTATTATTGTTATCATTTTATATTAAAACTTATGGTTATATATTGAAATGAACTATTGTAAGGTTGGATTAAATAATTATTGAAAAAATGTCCTAATTATATATAAATTTAATAAAATAATATTAAAATAGCCTAAGACTAATGGATCACCTTATCGACTAGGCATTCGAAAATGATGATTGTCATTAAAAAAATATATTCAATAGCCATTAAATCTATTATAATTTTTTTAATATCAATCATGTTTAATCATTGTATGCCAATAATCTTTTAAATAATACTAAAATGGTCTTTTAGAAGGAATCTTGTATATTAAAAACAACCATCAAGATCAACAAGATTGAATGGATGTTAAACTAAACTATCAAACACAAAGAACTAAACATAAAAATTATTAGAATTACATTCAATATAAATACAATAAAATGTTGTACCCTATCAAACCAACATAATTGTTATTACGATTTTTTAAGATTAATACTCACATATCTTGCATAATACCTCCTACTTTCCAACTCATGGTTCTTCATTCGACAAATTGAAAAGCTGAATGAAATATGAAAACGACTAGGTAAAAACACTATCACTGACACAAAATCTCTAAGGACGCCAACAACATCCCAAAAAATATTATGGGAATTACTCCTTGTTCCACAAATTGGGCCCACATCAACATGCAGAACAAGTAAAAAAAAGGTCCATTTAACAAGAAGGTTGTACCAAACCGCTAGTAGCAATATTGTTCAAGAATCCCACCAAAAGAGAAGGTACCAAAGATATCATCAATGTCTATCACCAACAACCTTTTTTCATAGATTTTTTCTTTTGTGAGCCCACCTTTTCAGGAACCTAGATATCAATAGATCTTTACCACCTACAAATTTGCTTGCCTTGGATCCCATATGCAGGGATAATCACTCCTTCTACAACCTAACTTCTGGTCCAAAGATCCAAAACAAGAGGAACATCAACTTCTCTGGGCCTTTAGTCGAAGAGTTTGACTTTGGGTGTGACAAGACAAACCCAATCATCAACCCTGTTCTTCATCAAACAACACAATCTATCCTTCGACACAACCACTGCACATGACTATGATGTGTCAACACGAATTTGCAAGGAGTGGAGGATATCTTTAATGTCCACCATAACTTGATCTAATAAGGTTAAACAAAGAAGTTGAAAGGATTTCCAACAGAATTTCATCAATAATCTTCCAAAGATGTCAAAGATCCCCATTTAATTAATTTGGTCCATCATGCCATAGAATGTGCTTGCAATCAAAACACCACGAGCCCCTATACCTCTCAAATATGGTATTATTACAAATTATGCCATTACACCCTCCCATTTCACTCCTAGAGTATCCAAACATAGCCTATTAGTTGCACCCAAATTAGTCACTTTTCTTTAAATAGGCACATCTAAACTCATTTCACCAAGAAGGGTATGCGTCAAACCCAAGATTATTTCAATCAATTTAAACCTCCAATGTCTAGTTGGGATAAAACTCAATGAGAAACAAGAAGAAATATCCAAACACGTCGGACTTCCAAAACTTTTTAGCATAGAGGCTAGAAACCCCCAAAGTAATCCTAAAAAGAACAACAATTGACCAATTCATCCAATCAAACTCAGGAGCAGGTAGATAAGAAAAAGAAGACAATTTTCTCCCAAAAAAAGTATCAATATATTTTAACAATCGATGTCTAGTAAGGAGAAGCCTACCCCCTCCCCCTCCCCCAAATGAAAAAGCTCCATACCATCCAAATAAAGTGTCGACCATGTTTTGATAAAACCCCAAAAAACCATAGAAATATCCAAAACAACCAAAATCTCATCACCTTACTAGATTTGAGCAAATATAAAATCATGGTGAAGCCCAAGGGGCCTAGCCAAAGCTTTGGATATACCAGCTAAAAAGGGGGTCAATTACTTAGAAAACTCAAAGTCTCATGAGAGGGCCCATACTTGCAATATTTGAGGTTGAACCCTCTTGTAGTATAAATGTTTTCCAAGAAGTAGTTCTAGATCGGGTGAAGATATACTATGCAGATCTAAAATTAATCAAACTCAACTGGTTCAAAATATATCTATGAAACCAAAATAGTGAAAGAATAGAATTGACAATGGTAGAAAGACTAAATAATTAGATAGTAAATGAAGTTTAGTTTATTTTCAAACACTTAACATGCATAATCCAGAGAGAAAACTAGCCAAATATTAAGGACACAAATACTCAACACTTAGCATAAAAGATCTATAATATAATTTTAAAAACTATGATAAAGACAACATATCAAACACATAGCATATATGAAAGTAAAAAATTAATAAAATAAAAATGATACCCGCTATTTCAAGTGGTTCATCTCACGTAGAATTAGTTCACTACCTAAGGTCTAAATAGACCTTAGTATTTTGCAAGATCCTCCACTAAATCTCTTGTGTCTTACCGTCATTGCACAAAAATTTACAACCACTTTGAAAAACCATTTGAAGAAAACTCTTGTGTTATCACCAACACAAGTAAACCGAGTATTCCATCGATACTAAAGATGCACTTCTCTCTTACAAGAAAAAACCAACTCTTAATCTAGAGAAGAAAAGAAATCAAGTATGGTTTGTATATTTCAATTTAATCTACGTAGATATATACCCTTTTTTTATTAACAAATTATTGCTTTGAAAAGCAACCTAATGATGATGCCTATAAAAAAGGATTGCTTTCTAGTAAACTCTCTTTAATGCTTGTTTTTGATTTTATCTTGATAGCTTGAAAAATGATGAATATGAAAGTTAATTTTTTCTCTAAAAGATGACCTTGTATATTTAAAATATAAAATCTCGAACAGGTATGCCATTTTTGGAGCCTTTTTTTAAAAGAAAACTGGATTTGTGTGTCAAACGTTTGCTACTACTCTTTAGATTTCTAGTCCCTGCCCCGGAGGTCTGAACTTCATACTATTGTACCCTTTTTCTTGCAACCACTGTTGGAATTTATAATTAATCAAGTGTGTTTAAATAATTTAAAACAAGGTATTAATTTAATTCCTTCTCGTGTTCTTATGATAAAAGTGGAAAAGACACTTTTTTGTGAAGAAAATGTCCCACATAGGAGCAGAGATGAAAAATATATTAGTTTAAAATAGCTTACATGTCTATTCCTACCAAAAGATCTAATAAAGGCTATGAAGGCCAAAAGGGAAAAAGAAAAGCCTCACACGCGTGCACCACCACCACCACACCCACTCGTCCGGCCCGGCGGCGGCAACGGCAACGGCGTGGGTCGCGGGGAGTTGGGGGAGTCATAAATAAAAAATGAAACTAGTTTTCGGAAGAGGCTCTGGTGAAAGAAGGCTGATACTTATAGTAGTCGGTGGCAATTCAAAACCTTTCAGCCAAAGTTAAAACGTCCACCATTTACACATTAACACTAAAATATTCCCTATTCAAAGCTCAACCATTACAGGACTTGGTCAACACAAGAATCGCCTGAACATGGATAGCCATTAGAGTAGTTGGTGTTCACTCTCTCTCTAGCTACTGTTCATCTTCTTCGAATTCTTCTGAAAATTAAAAATTGGGGAAACTACTTCTAATTCTTTTACCTCCTTTAAACAATCAACAAAATTAAACCCCAATTTTAATAATCTAATTACTGATACTCTTGAACATCTATTTCCTAACAAATCACAAGCGAATGGCCATTACTGTACTGATCCAAAGTGGGTTTGATCCAGGGCCTAATTATAAATTTATCCAAACAAGTGTGATAGGAATTTGCTGGTTTCTTTGTATCCTCTGTGGTGGACTCTACATATTTAGAAAGAGAGAATCAAATTATGGTTGGTCAAGGGAAAAGGGACCCTATAATGCCCTCAATCGTCTTCGAAAAGGTACTTTTCTTAACATGCAATCCTTTTTCAGTTGTATCAGAAACGTCTTTTCCTTCTCTGTTATAAAAGTGCACGAGTTGTTGTTTAATTATAATATCGGAGTGTGCATGTGGTTGGATCGGCTTATTATAAGTGCTGAAGATACATGCAAGAAAATATTCTGTTGTGATTTGGTTAGTATTGAAAATTGCTATAATATCTTCATTACTTGGAAGAGTATTTATTACAGGGTCTATTTAATCTATGTGGTTGAAATATCAGCTTCATATTATATCTTTTATACTCTTTTAGCATGTATAACGGGGGAAATTAACTTTCTGCTGAGTAGGCAAATCCGAATTTTATCATTGAGGTTACAGAGAATGACATTTGGTAATGATTCTCATATTCATATTTCTGGTTTTAATGATCACAATATTTGGAATGAGTATTTATATCAATTAGAATGTTTTGAAAGGCCTTTCAAACAAGATAAAAATAGCTTCTTTATCGCTCTGTACAAAATGATAAGAAACGCTGGAGTTTTTAAACAATGGTTTTTCCAACTTTTGGATATGAGGAATTATAAAATAGGTGGAAAAAGATTTAACTACTTCGATTCAAAGACTATTTTCTATTCTATTTTATGTTGCATGTCTATTTTATTGGAACTTGGCCATCGATCTTTGTGGGAATTGCGCCATCGATCTTTTTATGTCAAGGATATGCTGAGTGTTGTTATCTATCGTTATGTTCTGAATACTCTATTAGAACTAGGCCATCGATCTTTGTTAGAACTGGGCCATCAATATTTGTGGGAATTGCGCCATCGATCTATTTATGTCAATGATATGTTGAGTGTTGTTGTCTATCGTTATGTTCTGAATAAGTTTATCTCTATAAACCTTCTTTGTCTTGGTTTCTTTCTTTCTATCTTGTTCTCCAATGGAAGCTTTATGGAGGGCAAGATTCTTGGGATGCAAGGTTTGATTGATGATCTTTGCGATAACTTCTATGAAATTAAGAATAAGATGTTTCTCGATAAGAGGGTGTGTGAGGGGAATAATTGGGTACTAATGGAAGAATTCAAAGAGAAGAAATATAATACTGGGGGATTCATTGATATAACAAGCGAGTCAAAGATCATTGATGATTTTAATGAGAATGTTGGAAGTAATGCTGGTTACATTGCTAACGAACACCTTTGGAATAATAATTTTGAATATGGAGGAACTTCAAGCTATAAGAATGATGAACACATTTTACGTGATGACAGAGAGGGGAAAAGTGTGATGGTGGATTCTGAAACCTTTGAGCCAGATGAGGAATCACCAAATTCGCAATCGATTCACAGTAGTCAGGATCCAAGGTTAGTTGATGACCAGAATCAGAAGGATAAAAGCGAGAAAGAGGATAGTTTCAAACCGATGACCAAGTTCACTTGGCCAAAAACTTTGAAGAGAAAATCTGCTCCCAGTGGTTGTCAAGGTAATGCTAAACTGCAGAAATTCAAAAAAGAAGATTTCACGAAAATGGAAAAGCGCATTAATGATCTACAAGGTTTCATAAGCGACATAAGTGACAGCTTCTATGAAGTTCGGGGGAAAATGAGGAAGGATGCGAAAGTATGTGATGGGGTCAAGGTGAAGGAAATTGATGATGGTTACGAGGAAGGAGGCGAGAGGTTATTCTTCTGCAGGGGTTATGACTGTAATGAGCACATTGAATATGAATCCAGTATTAGTGAAAGCTCCGACGATTCTGGCAGCAATCAAGGAGGTCCTGTGATTGCTACTAAAATCAACAGAAAATCAGTGGATGGCGACCGGTCCCGTAAGCTGGTCGGTTTCAATGGATAGTTTATGTGTTTGGAATTGTCAAGGTGCAAGGGCGCCCTTGACAAGGAAGTCTTTTAAGCTTTTAGTTAATAAGTTTAACGTGTCGTTTATTTGCTTGTGCGAGTCGAAGTTGAGGAGGAGAGACCTTAAGTCATGTCCTCAATTTAATAATTATAGTAATTTCCATGTTGTTGACCCCGTAGGAAGATCGTATATGTCCGGAGGCATGGTTTTGATGTGGAAGGATAATCTCTCGATAGATATTATCTTTTCTTCTTTGAATGTTGTTATTTGTAAGCTTAATGATATGAACGGGTCTTGTTGGTACTTGTTTTGCGTTCATGCACCCACGAATTTGGATAAAAGAAAAGACACATGGACCCTCATATCTAAATGGATCAATAAGCTCAATGGCCCAAGTATTATTCTCGGTGATTTTAACGAAATAACTAAATTCTCGGAAAAGATTGGCAAAGTTCAACCCGACTTAGATAGAATCTTGATCTTTAATGAGTTCATTAACAATAATCATTTGGTGGATGTGCCCAGTAAAGGTTGCTTCTTTACTTGGACAAATCGTAGGAAAGATGAGGAGAACGTAAAGGAGAAATTAGATAGAGACCTCGCTAATCTAGAATGGTGTAACAAATTCACGAATGCTAATATAATTGTCCCGCCAGCCGTCGGATCCGATCATTCACCACTAATCCTTCAACTCGACCAAGTTAATGAGAACAATGACAAATACTTTACATTTGAGTCTAGATGGTTGGAACACATACAATGTAAGGAAATTGTAGAAAGTGAGTGGAGTAGGAGAGGCCTTGTACATAACATTCAAGATTTATGCAACAAAAGAGACGCAACTTGTCTAGCATTAAAAGGATGGAGTAAGAATACCTTTTTCAATAATAGGAAAAGAATTAATAATCTATACAAGGAGCTTGAAAGACTTCAAGATGAGGAGTTGACAGAGGATAATAAGAAAAAAGAACTCGAAATCAAGGGCATTATTGAAAAATGTTGGGACGAGGAGGAGTTATATTGGGCAGATAGAGCGAGGGACTTGAATATTAAGCATGGGGATAAAAATACAAAATATTTCTTCGCAAAAACAATGCATCGAAGGAAAATCAATAGAATTAAAATGTTGAAATGTAATGGAATAGAATGGTGTGATAATGGACAAGAAATAAAAAAGAATATTCAAAGTTTTTATATCAATTTATTTAGACAAAAGGAGGTTTCAAATATTCAAGAAGTCATGAAATGCATCCCGTCTAAAGTCACATTTCAGATGAACGAGAGCCTCACCAAGGTACCAGATCCTAATGAGATTGAAAATGCGGTGTTTATGATGGATGGTTCGAAAGCGCCTGGACCAGATGGACTACCCGGGAAATTTTATCAGGAATTTTGGGAAATTCTTAAAGAGGATATCGTAAAAATGGTTACTGATTTTTTTATAAATAATACACCGCTCAATTTAATCAATGATACAGTCATCTCTTTGATTCCTAAAGGCGAAAAACAGGAGACAATCAAAGATTTTAGGCCAATTGCATGTGTCAACTTTTGTTACAAGATTATATCTAAGATATTGGCACTAAGATTGCAGCCGTTCATGGACGAAATTATTTCGAAGACTCAATCAGCATTTATAAAAGGTAGGAGCATTCAAGACAATGTGCTAATAGCACAAGAAGTTTCGTATTTTCTAAATACCAAGAGGAAATCAAAGACAAATTATGCGGCGATAAAAATTGACATGGAGAAGGCGTACGATCAAGTCAATTGGGAGTTTCTTTTCGAAACAATGAAAGCATTAGGATTTGCGGATAAATGGATAAATTGGATAAGAAATTGTGTTACCACAGTTTCTATGCAAGTAAAGATAAATGGTCAACGGCTTAAGAAGTTTTACCCGCAACAAGGAATTAGGCAGGGTGATCCACTATCTCCGCTTTTATTCTCCATTCTTACGGAAAGCCTGGTCAGCTTAATTAATAATCAGTGCAGAGAAGGAAATATTAATGGGATATCAATCACTAGGCAATGCCCAAAACTGACGCACCTTTTCTTTGCGGATGATGCGCTATTCTTTATCAAAATATCTGATCAAGAAATCGAAGCATTTAGAGAAACACTTAAACTCTATTGCCAAGCTTCAGGACAAAAAATAAATCTTGCAAAATCAATTATTCTTTTTAGTAAGGATACTCCAGAACAAATAAAGGAAAAGGTTTCGGAATCACTTAACATTAAACCTACAGACTCTTTAGGGAAATATCTTGGGCTACCACTAACGCTGAAAAGATCAAAAACAGAAAATCTTAACTTTATCAAGGATAGATTATTGACAAAATCAGCAAGTTGGACAGCCTCGCTCCTTTCGGAGGGTGGAAAAGAGACGCTCATCAAAGCAGTCATGCAAGCGATCCCTAACTACGCTATGTCTATATTTGAATTTCTAAAAACATTGTGCAAGAAATTAACCGCACTGGTTGCAAACTTCTGGTGGGATACAAAAGACAAGAAAAGAATACACTGGCTCAGCTGGAAAAAGATGGCTAAATCTAAGAGTATCGGGGGTGTTGGTTTTAGGGATTTTCAAAAAATGAACCTCGCTATGCTAGCTGCCCAGGCTTGGAGGATAATAAATAATAGTGACTCACTTGTACACAAAGTTTTGAAGGGAATCTATTCGCCAAATGAGAGCTTATGGGACACTAAATTAAAAAACAAAAGATCATGGAGTTGGGCGAGCTTATTCAAAGGGATCCAAATGCTAAAAAAATACGCTATATGGCAAGTTGGCGATGGGAAATCAATTGATATATGGGAGCATAAGTGGCTTATGAATGGTTATAAGTTGGAGAATATAAGCGCTGCTAAGACCAAATGGGTTAATGAACTAATGAATAAAGAAAACCTAGGATGGAACATTGACTTGGTAAAGTCGACATTTGATCCAATTATTGCTAACGAGATCATGAAAATACCAATCACCAACAGAATAGCTCGAGACTCACTTATATGGCCCTTCACGAAAAATGGAGTTTATTCAACAAAATCTGGTTACCACACCTTAGTAAGTGAGGAAGAGAAAAACGCTCCACAATCATCCGTGGGAGGTGAAAAAGATAATAATACAACCCTTTGGAATCTGATTTGGAAAAGTAATGTCCCGTCGAAGGTGAAGAACTTTTGTTGGAGGATTTGCAAGGACATTCTCCCATCAAAGCAGAATCTTAAAAAGAGAAAATGTAAGGCCGAGAACACATGTGAATGGTGTGAAAGAGAAATGGAAAGTACTGATCACATTATACTTAAATGCCCATTTAGTGTTCATGCTTGGGCGGAATCACCATTGCAAATTAAAATATGCGAACAAATGAACGAACCCTTTTCTGAATGGTTTACCAAAACAATCAAAAGCTATGCTGACAATGGAGCGGATAAGAGGAAAGTTACGGCTACGATAATGATCACAGCGTGGAATATATGGAAAGAAAGGATGAAGGGTTTTTTTGAAAAGAAAGAATGGATGGTGAGTAACATCACATCGAACACAAGGGATATTATTGCACGATTGTTTGATGAAAACAAAGGAAAGAAACACACAAATCGTACAAAGGATGTGGTCAAGGATAAACCAAACAGTAGAAGCAACCCAGCAATCGATGACACGGCGGACACGATCTGGTTCAGCGATGCATCATTCATATCTAATTGGGAACCGGCAGCTATCTCCGCGATAAGTGTTAATGCCGATGGTTTTATTGATTATAAAAAGGCAATTAGATGTAGAGTTAACAGCACAATTGAAGGAGAAGCTTGGGCACTTCTCCTTGCCCTTAGATCAGCAGGATTAATGGGTATCCAGAGTAGCTCTTTCTACTCTGACAACCTTGAACTCGTTCAAGGCATTCAAGGAAAGGTTAGATTGCATTGGAGCCTTAATCCAATCATTGAAGAAATTAAAGGATGGATTGCCTCATTTCCAACTTGGAAAATTTCTTATATAAGTAGGGAACATAATGCAATTGCGGACGCATTAGCAAAATGTGCGAGAAGGAATATCAATTTAGATGGATGGAGGGACTTCTCAGTGATTAGTTCTACGATTTTCCTTACTAGATGTTGTAATAGCTAGCGTTGTCTTTATCTTGTCAAAAAAAAAAAAAAAAAAAAAAAAGGTCAACACAAGAAAGATTCTAGTCAGCATAGTGTCCAGGTTCATTGCTGGAAATTGGACAAATCAAAACGTCCAATCATGGAGGCAATTTAGGGCATCTAATTACAATCAAAACGTCAGCAATTATGGAGGCAATCAAGGGCATTTATTCTGACGAGTTTTCTCCTCACCTACTCTCCTATAAATATAGCTCCCTCCCCATCAGTCTTAGTTACGAAACGAATCAGAAAAGAACAAAAGAATTACTTTCTACTGCTCTAAACATTATTCTATACTAGAAACTCTCTGTAGAGATAACTGGTATGCCGGAATATCTTTTTAACGCCAACATTAGTTCCGTGTAATTTTTGTTTGCTTTTTGATTCTGTGTAAGTTTCGTTTGTATTTCATTTACTGTAATAGATAGTTTAATTTAAATTGAAATATATTTTATCTGCATTTTCATTTCTATTGTCTTAAAACAGTGATTATCACTTATCCCCAACAACGACTAATTGTAATACTTTTTCGGATCAAAGATTTGCCGTTTTACGCTTAGATGCACGCTGTTTTGAATAGACAAAATCTTAATATGCGGTTTGGTTGGCTACAAGTCTAGTAACTCGGTTATCTAGACGTGCCGATCTTGATCATTTTTATAGACGTGAGTCGAGATTGAATCTGATTCTCTAGTAGCTCGGTTTCGATGCGATGCTCGTGGTTATTGTTCTTTTTCTTTCTAAGATCAACTTCAAAGCACATGATTATATAACATAATAAAACAACACACAAACAAGAAAGATTTTGCACAATAGGATTAATCAAAACAACCATTACGCCAACAATAATAATTTCTTCTCAAACACCTAACACACCCCAGAGAATGAAGACTTAACAATGTCCAGATGTAAAGTGAGAGTATAACATTTTCAAAGGGCATTCCTCTTCTTTAACGCTGATGGTCTTAAGTAATCAATTTTGATCGCACTGAAAAACAAAAACTGGAAAAGTCTTCTTCCTCATAGGATCTCACATAGCCAGGTTACCAATTCGAACACAATTATTTGGCATACTAGTTTTTACAACCAAATCCCTCTCTTATGATTTTTCTTCACACTTGTAATCAACAATAAGGTGAAAGATGTAACTCTGTAATTATGAATGACTATAGAAGAGGTAGCACATTCCAAAGTCTAAAGAGGTGAAGATGGTGCTAGTTCTTTTTTAATTGGCCCCATGTTCATATTTTGAGACATCCTAAATTGCTATGTGGTATTTACGTGGAGTTAAACATTATAGATAACCAGAAAATTGCTAAATAAAAATTGACAAAATTAATATATTGAATCACAAGCGTAAAAATATTTACACATGGAAAGTTCTTGATTTGATACATTTTGCTTCTTCGATTCTGCCTTGCCGGACATGAAAATATCAAGTACTATTCCTAATGAGCCTTTCTTAACAATATAAGGTTGGGCTGGGTTTCCTCAACGTTCCTTGAGATGTGCTTGAGCATCCTTTAATAGCCGACCCCCTTCTTCATCGTTGGGGTTTACTTTTATCAATTCTTCACAATCTTGTATGCAAGCTTCCCATTTTTGCATCTATACAAAATATTATTTTAATTTAGAAAACAATGTTATTTGATTAGGTAATGATAAAGTTACTAGGGAAAATGATCACACCTTTGAATAACAATCTGCTCTTCTAAGTCTAGCCTTGATAAAATTAGGCCGAACACTAAGAGATGCATTGCAATCCTCAACGGCTTGTTCGTACTGCCCAAGCTTGGTTCGACAAGCTGCTCGATTACATAACAAGACCGAGTTAAACGGGTCATGGTTCAATCCTTCACCATAAGCATTACACGCATCGGAATATCTTCCCGCCATGAAATGTCCATTACCATTTGATCTAGCATTAGCTACAGCTTTTGTCTTTCTCAATACAACACTCGCTTCTTTGTTATTCGAGTCGAGTCTCGCTGCTTGTTGAGCGGCCCCCACAGCATCATCGAATCTACCGAACACTCTCATGTTAATAATTTTGATAAATATGTGCGCAATCTCTAGATAAAGAAAGACTATGTAACTACTAACCTGCCTAGAACCATGTCAATTTGAGCGCGTATGACTAACAAAGTTGCATTACCAATAGGGCCGAAGAATTTTGTATATTCATCAACATCGAATTTTAGAGCTTTTTTCATCGTTTCATCTGCTTCTTGATGTCTGTTGAGCCTCAGTAAGGCCTCGGCTTGTAAAGCGAATATCTAAGGAAAGTAAATGTTTTAGATTAAAATACTAGGAGAGGGTAGGAACTAATATTTGCAATTAAATAAAAGGGTAAATGTTTATGGGGTCATTAAACTATTTCAACAGTTCTATTTGGACCATTTAACTTGTTACAATCAAACCATTAGTTTATTCAAATGGTTCAAATGAACCATTCGGTTAGTTAAGCGCTAAAAAGGACCAAAACTCGTGCAAATACAATTGTATAATCATCAAATTTCATTTATTTATTTAAGGTCTAGTAAATTTTAATTTTTTACCACAAACCCCAAACAGTTTTTTGCAACTATAAAACCCTTTCACAACAAAATGGTCGATTTGGAACCATTTGGATAAACTAATGATTCGTTTTGTAAATGGTCCAAAGAGAATTGTCGCGTTAGTTTAGTGACCAAAATACCGTTAATAAAACAACTAAATAAAATAAAGGGACTAAGACTAACCATGGGTGCAGAATCAGCACCAGCTGATATAGCAAGACTACTTTCTTTGTAAAGATTGTTCCAATCACGTTGTTTCTTTGCTTCAGTGCATTTTTCCAAATGAAGTTGAAGATTTCGCGCTTTTTCAAGAATTTCTGGTTCTGATTCACCACCTGCTTGTTTATGATGATACATCACTTTTTCAGCTTCTCCTAACCTTAAATAAAGAGTTGCTAAACGATTATGAGCTCTTTGATAAAACGGCTCAATTCTTATAGCTTCTCTACATTCCAAAACTGCTTCAAGAAGTCTTCCCAAAGCACTCAATGCTGCGCTTTTATTACTCCTATACGAAGCTTTATTCGGATCAATCGAAATAGCTGCATCATATAAAGACAAAGCTTCCGCAAATCTCCCATTCTTATAATCTTCATTCCCCATTATCTTTAATTTTTCAGGATCCATTTTCGTCGAAATTACGCGACATAACGAAGCTTTTGTTTGATCCGATTCTTTTTTCGCGACAATTTTATTCGACTCTTCTTGTTTTACTTTTGATGGTTGATAATCATAATCATAACCATTATTGTTAAAATTTGTTGCGGCTTGTTGACCTAAGTTACCTAGGTTTTTATGTAACATCACATTACCCGATGAAGCACGAACCAAAGATGTAGCTCCTTTCGACTTTTGATGATCTATAATCATACTATCAAGCTCACCGGATAATCCGAGAGCACCTTGTGGTACTTTTCTACTTTGTTGTGCATATCCCGGAGCGGCTTTTCTTGTAATTTGTTGTTCTTGAGGTGTCTGTAGTGGCTTATATACAGGTGGAGATTGTTGGGTCTTTGAGTTATTTGGTAATGGTCTAGCAATGATTCTGTCTTTTTGTTGAGAATTGGGGTCTCTTTTTGTAGGCACACGAGGAAGTGTGTTAGGAGTAGCGGTTGGAAGTGAGGTTGTACTTTTAGGTTGTACGGGACTTCTACGTCCAAAAACTGCGCTCAATAGACCACAAGCTGATCTTCTTTCGGGAGAGGTGTCTCCCATATTAAATTATAAAATATTTCCAAGGTTTTTCTTAGTCTCAAATTCCTTTACAAGACAAGAATCCAAGCTTGTAAATGGAATTTCAAACAAGAAAAACGATTTTTAACGAGAAGAAATTGCGCGAAAAACTAATGCTCGGAAATTTCCAAGAAAAATTTAATTTTATGCACAAAACAATCAAATATAATATTATGAAAAAGTTGAAGAATTTTAGGACAAAAGAAAGAAAAAGAAAACTGGGGAATGTTAAATACCTACACCCCAGGTAAAATGGTCAGAATGCTAAAGATTTCATTGTTTCATTCTCTCTTCTTGGATTGAATTGGGATGATTGCATGGTGCAGAGAAAGAGAATGCAGAAAAGAGGAAATTAGTTTAGATTATTCTAATGTTGATGTTTGGGATGTTGGGGTTTTTCTCCCAATTTTTCTTTGTTTCTCTTTTCATCTGTTTTTTGATGAGGAAAAGAAATCCAAAAGACTCGGTCATGTAAGAAATACGGATCTCTAAATTTTTAGAAAGAGAAACAAAAGAAAATGTGTCTTAGTCTACATCCCCGTATTTCGGAATAAGAGATTTTGTCTATTTTTTGTTTTTTATAAGGTTATTTTTAAACTTACAAATTTCATTTAGTACCAAATAGACATACGTGTCTAATGCTTGAAAAGAATAAAAATACAATCTAAAGAACTAGGCTGCATTATTCTGAACAAACTATGAACTATTACAAAGCATTATTACACCTTAAATACATCCTGCAATTCCCACATAAGGGTTTTGATGTTCTCATTAGTCTGTGTGGATTTCATGCTTGTTAGAATAGAAAAAAGGTTTTGTGAGGATAAAATCTATTCTTTTTTTCATATTTCAATTGTATACATATGACCCCTATATATAGTCTATTACAACGCTCAGTATGGTAATATTAATTATGGTAGATATTACCAAGATATATGATAATACTAATTATGGTAGATATTACCAAGATATATGGTAATACTAATAATGGTAGATATTACCAAGATATATGGTAATACTAATAATGGTAGATATTACCAAGATATATGGTAATACTAATTATGGTAGATATTACTAAGATATTATTTTATAGTAAATATTGCACCTTGATTGATGGGATATTATTTCCATAGAATATTCTAACACTCCCCCTCAAGTGGAGTAGTAGGATCTCCAATACTCAACTTGCATAATACTGATTCAAATATCTTTCCTGTAACTGCTTTTGTGAGAATGTCTGCCAGCTGGTCTTCAGATCTCACAAACGGTAGTTCAATAGTGCCATCTTCAATCTTCTCCTTTATGAAGTTCCAATCTACTTCTACGTGTTTTGTTCTGTCATGTTGTACAGGGTTTTCTAAAATACTAATTGCTGCCTTATTATCACACATCAACTGCGTCGGACTATTTAGTGGAAAACCAATTTCAGTCATCAATTTTCTCAACCAGAGAATCTCTGTGATTCCTTTTACAATCCCCCTGAATTCTGCTTCTGCGCTTGATAGTGCCACTACCTTCTGTTTTTTACTTCTCCAAGTGACCATGTTTCCTCCAACTAAGGTAAAATACCCTGCAGTAGATCGTCTATCATTTGGATTACCAGCCCAATCAGCATCTGTAAAAGCCTCAATCTTTAGGTGTCCGTTTTTTCTGAATACGATACCTCTTCCTGGAGTGCCTTTAAGATATCGTACTATCCTCATGACTGCTTCCAAGTGATTTACCTGCGGTTGGTGCATGAATTGACTTACTACTCCAACAACGTAAGCAATATCCGGTCTAGTATGGGCTAAGTAGATTAGTTTTCCCACCAGCCTCTGGTACTTTTCTCGATCTGCTAGCTCATCTCCATCAATCATCTTGAGTTTGTGATTCACCACCATTGGAGTATCGCTCGGTTTGCAATCCACCATACCAGTTTCAGCCAACAAGTCAAGTATATATTTTCGTTGAGAGATAAAAATACCTTCTCTTGATCGGAGAACTTCGATACCTAGGAAATATTTCAGTCCTCCGAGATCTTTCATCTCAAACTCTGTAAAGAGGTTCTTTCGAAGTTGTGCAATTTCTTCTTCATCACTTCCTGTTATGATCATGTTATCGACATATATTATAAGGCATGTAATCATATCTCCCTTCCTCTTGAAGAAGAGGGTGTGGTCAGCATTGCTTTGTCTGTACCCATATTTCTTCATAGTCATTGTAAACCTCCCAAACCATGCACGTGGAGACTGCTTAAGTCCATATAACGCTTTCTTAAGCTTGCATACTTCATTTCCTCGAAACACATCCGAGAAACCGGGTGGTGCTTGCATATATACCTCTTCTTTTAGATATCCATGTAGGAAAGCATTCTTGACATCGAACTGATGGAGTGGCCAGTCTTTATTAGCTGTTATCGAAAATAAAACTCTGATAGTGTCAATTTTGGCAACCGGTGAAAAAGTTTCTGAGTAGTCGATGCCATATGTTTGGCTATAACCCTTGGCTACCAACCTTGCTTTGTATCGTTCAATGGTTCCATCCGCCTTATATTTGATGGTAAAGACCCACTTGCAACCGACTGGTTTCTTTCCAGCTGGTAATACACATTTCTCCCATGTGCCATTCTTCTCAAGTGCTTTCATTTATGTATTCATAGCTTCTTTCCATTCAACCACCTTTCTTGCTTCTTGAGCTGTTTTTGGAATGTATTTTGAAAGAAGAGTAACAGAGAATGTGTTTGCAACCTCATCAACTCTCCCCCTTGCTATATTTACTGGATATCTGGAGGAACGGGGCACATGCTCTGGTGAGTATCGCTTAGGCGGTACACCTCTATTTCTCCTTGGAGGTAGGACATATGTCTCAAACTCTTCTAGTTCTGGTACTAAGCTGTCATCGTGGTTAGTATTATTATTCAAATAAAGGTTTGTCTTATTTACCTGTTGTTGGACATCGTCCGAAGTAGATTCATTGATTGTGTGTACTGGTTCGTCAACCTCGTCTACGTTGGGAGAGGCAGGTTCAGTGGCTCCATCTACTTTCTCTGTTAGAACAGTCTCAGAACAACTTTGATTGATTAACCAACTTAGTTATTCACTATATCTCTCCCGCTGAACACTAGGTTGGTGACAGAAAAAAAATTCGGATTCTAAGAAGTCACAATCCATAGTGATATGGATGCGACGAGTGGTTGGATTATAGCAACTGTATGGCATAGCCCACAAAGACACATTTCTCTGCACAAGGATCTAGTTTGTTTCTATCGGTTTTGGGAATATGAATAAACACTGAACAACCAAAGACTCGAGGTGGTAACGTTAGGATAGAAGGGATTGTAGTTTGGGTAGCTAGGGTTTGTAAGGGGGTCTTGTGATCAAGAGTTTGGGTAGGAAGACGGTTGATTAGGTATGCTGATGTAGCTAGAGCCTCAGGCCAAAATGATTGAGGAACTTTAGATTCAATCATCATGGCTCGAGCCATTTCAAGTAGTATCCTATTCTTTCGTTCGGCTACACCATTTTGCTGAGGTGTGTTTGGACACGAAGTTTGATGGACAAGACCATTTTTTTTGAAAGAATGCTTGCATGTTTTGATTTACAAACTCTCCCCTATTATCAGAGCAAAGAATCTGTATTTTTCTATTAAACTGAGTATGAATCATTTGGTAAAATGTGAAGAATTTTTCAGGCACTTCTGATTTATGTTTTAGAAAATATATCCAAGTCATGCGAGAGAAATCATCTATAAATGATACGAAGTATTGAAAACGACTATTATTAGAATTTGGAGCTGGACCCCACACATCAGAATGGATTAGTGAAAAAGCAGACTCAACTCTAGTGTTGTTTTGATAAAAAAGAAACTCTACGATTTTTAGCACGAATGCAAGTTTCACACTTCATATGAGTAGATTTATTTGAGAAAAGACTAGGAAATAAAACCTTGAGATACCCAAATGATGGATGACCAAGACGTCGGTGCCACAACCAAAGTTGCCTATTGACCGTTCCGTGAGCAAGCATGGAATGTCCCTGGTGAACCACCTCATCAACGTAGTAAAGGCCCCCTCGCTCAGTACCACGCCCAATTATTTCCTTCGTAAGAATGTCCTACAAAATGCAAAATTTTGGATACATTAGTACCACACAGTCGAGTTCTTTTGTCACCTGACTAAGTGACAACAATTTCGAAGATAAAGTCGGAACATATAAACAATTATCCAACTTCATTTTTTCAGAAAATATAATAGAACCCCCTCCTTTTACTTCAACAAGTTCTCCATTAGCGGTCTCAATATGGGACTTAGAGGATGATGAAAAATTTAAAAAATATTTTTTATCATAGGTCATAGTATCTGTAGCTCCACAATCAAAAATCCAATCAGGGTTAGAAATTGAAGGGCTTGGGTTGTCAAATCCAAACCCTTTACCTCTAGGGTTCGTCACAGCAGCACCTCCATAACCCATTGCGCTTCCATCTTGTCCTGGTGTTGATGTTTCTGTTCTGATTTCTTGAGTACTCACAGCGATGGTTCCTTTGCCACTGGTCACACGATGTCCCATTTTTTTCTTGGTTGTCTTCCCACCAATCTGGGTAGCCTACAATCTTGAAGCACGTTTCTTTGGTGTGTTTCTTCATCCCACAGTGGGTGCAAGAAAGTTTTGATTTGTCTTCTCTAAGTTTGATTCCAAGAGATAGATTCTCAGAATTGGTTGTTGTAGGATGTGTTCCGAAACTATTTCGGAGTAACGCAGCAATTCGCAACGTTAACTCATCGGGGATATTATTTGGATTGTTATTGTTGTCAGAGTGTTCTGTGATTTCTGACATGTTTTGGTTGAAAGTTTGATTGTTTGGCTAATTTTGGTTGGAAAAAAGAACGATGATGATATTTTTTTCTGAGTTCCCAAAATCAGGAATCCTACTCTGATACCATGTTAGAATAGAAAAAAGGTTTTGTGGAGATAAAATCTATTCTTTTTTGCATATTTCAATTGCATACATATGACCCCTATATATAGTCTATTACAACGCTCAGTATGGTAATATTAATTATGGTAGATATAACTAAAATATATGGTAATACTAATTATGGTAGATATTACCAAGATATATGGTAATACTAATAATGGTAGATATTACCAAGATATATGGTAATACTAATAATGGTAGATATTACCAAGATATATGGTAATACTAATTATGGTAGATATTACCAAGATATTATTTTATGGTAAATATTGCACCTTGATTGATGGGATATTATTTCCATAAAATATTCTAACAATGCTGCCATTCATCCTTAATTTTACAAAAATTTGAATACGATTAAGCAATTGTTCTTCAGTAAGAATCTAAAGTGGCTTGGGAAAAGATGTGTAGATCTAAGGAGGAGGGTGGCCTTGGGATATCTTGTTTGAATGTCATTAATCAAACATGTATTCTAAGTCTTTTTGAAGGATATATGGTACGGATAATAATGTATGGTCCAAATGGGTCAAAGCAAATTGATGTAAAGACAAATGTATTTGGAGTATAACATATGATCCTCATATGTCTTGGGCATTGAGGTGTATGTTAAAAGCAAGAACCTTAGCATATAAGTTCATTACTCATCATATTAAGAATAGGACTAGCAACTACTTTGTTGAAAATAGATGTATAAATGACAAGAGTTAAAAAAAATGTGTCACAATCAAATTAGCTTGCGGTTTCTAAACAAGGTAGTAGCTTCTTTCTTTGGTCATGGGAGATGGAGGATTCCAGCGGGTTTTAGGGAGATAAGAGACAAGATCATTTGTGTGGGTTTGTGTGATGGAAGGGAAAGTATTAGGTGGACAAATGGAGGTAAGGTGGGGTTCAATACTCGACTAACTATGAGGGATATTGAGGGAAGAAACCGAGCATGGAGTGGGCTGATTTGGTGTGGTATAAGAAGTTAACCCCTAAATTCAAAATTATAACATGGTTAATTTGCTTAAATAGGCATGCTACAAGTGATCGATTGCTGAAATGGGGAATGAATGTTAGTGAGTTGTGTGGTTTGTGTGAGAAAGAAATAGAGAGTAGGGATCACCTATTTGTACAATGTGAAGTAGCTAAAACCATTTGGGGGGAATGGTGTAGGCTAAATGATTGTAATGTGAGGTGCAATGATTGGTTGGAAATGTTGAATTGGGTGATTTGTAAAGTAAAGAGCCAAACCTTTGAGAATGAGGTTTCTATTGTTAATTTCCATAGGTACCTATATAGGCTATGGATAGCTAGGAAGAGAGTGTGTTTGAAGTGAGAAAAATCAGTTTTGAAAGAGGCGTGCTTTGTATTAAGAGGATGTAGGAAAAAAAGCTTTGGCATAAGGAGAGGATTGGGAACTCCGCCAAGTACAAGAAGCTAATAAAAAATTGGAATTTGCTGGTACTATTGAAAGATAGTGGTGTATAGTGTATGTTGTATTACTTTGTATAAATTGAATGTTGTATAGTTGTTTAGATAGTAGTTTGTTTACTAGTTTAGGTTTCTTACATGTACTAGGTGATTGATTAGGGAGAGCATAGCCTTGGCTTCTATGGCCTTAGGTTATCCTTCCTTTAGCTTGTATGTTTTTACAATAAGTTTTAATAAAAGACATCTTAATGAGCTAAAAAGAATTTTTCCATCATGCAATCTTGTATTTCTTTCAGACCATATATTATAAGCAGTTGGCCAACTACTTATAACCGTCTTGCAAAAAGGATTTAAACATTGTGAGATTATGAGCTCATTACAATCATTCCAATTGTTAATTGTACAAGAATTTACATCACATTTATTCCAACATCTGATTATTAAATGATTTGAGTTAAGTGGTAAAAAGAACTAAAACACATCAATATAAAATATGTTTTGGAAAAAAATTAAATTGTAATATAGAAAGTAATATTTTTTGAGCATTTGACGGTATTTGAAAATGCATAATATCATGATTTAAAGTTTTTATCATATTGAAATATGACTTAAGCGAATCTGTGACACCACTTGAGTTCTTCAGCCAGAAACCATCTAGGTAAAGGTGTATAAGCTAATCGGAATATACATTTTCCTAATCCAACTTGGTATGAACATTTCCCTGTAGAACTCGTGCCTAGAGTTTGAAAATTCTAAACAAAATTTTACATCGAACCTAACAGAAACAATAATAAAAATCACTAACGTTTCAAAGAAATTGTAAAAGAAAATTCATTTAATTGTATGTTGAACTAAAAATTAATAAAAAAAACCAATGAAAAATCTAAAAAATTTATTTTAAAAGTTTGATAACCATAAGGGTCAGTTGAAAATGTCTTAATTATTCTCTTTAATATTTGAATTTACATTTATAAGATGATGGATACAATTTTATTTTTCAATTAACCCGACATCCTATCTATATTAAAATAAAAATTAAATTTATAGCAAACTTACAATTACAGAATAGTTACATGAAACTAATATAATATTATAAACTTTTATTATCTTTGTTAGTTATATCATGTGATTAAATCATTATACATATAGTTTCGTCAAAAGTATTAGTATGAATATAATCATACTTATGATAAATAAGAATTATTATCAACGTATATTGTTTAGTATTAAATCAGTATTAGTTATAATGTATATGGAAAAAATTGAAATATTGTTTAAATTTATATATAATTTTGGGTGAAATCCCCATGAAACTCCTAATCTTTCGCCAAAGTGCAGAAACCGCCCCTTATCTTTTTTTTTCCAAAAAACACCTTTTACGAAAAAAAAATTGTCACCGTTAGCTCTTTTTTCCATTTTTGTTAGTTGACCGTTAGTCAATGCCATTTGGTGCCACGTCTGCGCCACATCACCGACACGTAAGCTCCACCTAAGGGTGAGGTCAACACCAATTACACATCATTTTTTTTTATTATTATATTTTTTGGAAAATCCTTATTCTTCTTCTCTTCTTAACGATCGAAAAACCCAAATTAAAAGGAACAAATCTCCAGAGCGTGTCGATTCTCCACCATTATCACCTTCCCACGCCAAGCCGCTCTTTGAACAAGGGAACCGCCGCCACACGTGGTCATCAACTATTGAAGAACCCGAATTAAGGTAAAAACAACAAAAATAATCTCTTCAGACTCACCTTCCCACACCAAGCCGCTTTCTGCACAAGTAAACCGCCGCCAGTCATGGTTCCTTCGCCACCACCATTCACCGGCTTGGAGAAGACCCAAATTAAGGTAAATAAAATTTGAATTATTTTTTACCTAATTTCATTACTATTACAATATTTCAGACTTATCTGATTTAATTTAAGTATAGCTACAGCCGTGATGTTTATTATGCTTTATACAAATTCTAGAATGGCCATTTTATGCCATGACTGTAGAAGTGAGTAATTTGGTCTTACACTGCATTTTTTGAATTGTTTTGACAATAAATATCCATTTGGTGCAACTGTTTAGGAGTGAGCAATTGGGTCTCAAGCTGCATTTTTTGAATTGTTTTGCAGTAAATATCCATTTGGTAAAGAAGATTTATAGGGGTTGGGTACAAGTACTTCACAAGAAGCGAAAGAGAGCAATAGAAATGTATGAATCGATACAGTTGAAAATGCTGGGATACGAGAGATTATAGAAACAGTAAGCAAAGTTGTGGAGGATGTTAAAATTGACAGTGTAAAGCTTGAATCAATGAAGGAAGTGATGGGTAGGATGTTATTCAAGGCTTTGCAAGTAAATGATACGATTTTTATCCGAGTTTTACTTATGTACACATAAATTTTAAAAAAAATTAAAAAAAATTAAAACAATTTTTTTTTTTTAAATTGATTAGAAAAAAAATTTAATAAGATTTCATAACTATTTTTATTACTTATCTTTATTCTTATATTTTAATATTTTCAAAAAATCTTTATCAATTTTAATATATTAAATATACTAAATTTAAGTTATAACTTTGTCAATTTTCATCGACTTATAAGAATATCGTAATTTCTTATACCAATCTCTATTTTGAATTTAAGGGTAACAATGCTTTAATACATCACTTAATAAAACTATAGTATTTAATTTTTTTATATAATATGAATATAACATTATAAAATATTAATATAATTTTAGTGATACTGTGTAAAATAGGTGTCGTGGTGTTTTTTTCTCTCCAAAGTGTAATTTTAATAGTGTTTATTGCATCATTTTAGATAAATAATAATTTGTAAGTTTAATTATTCAATAGAGAGAATTACAATAGTATTGCATGTCCATGTCTATATTTTGACATTAGTAATTATAAGCTTATGTTTTTTATTTTTATCTTTAAAAATATTGAAAGCGATAGTCCCCGAACCTCCATATATTCCAAGCCTCCCTCATTTTATCTTTTGAATCCGCCTATGTTGCTAGTAGAGGATCTTTAGCCCTTGTTTTATTACATATTCCTAGAAATATAAGTCATTAGAGGAACATTAATAAATCAATATTCCCCTCCACGAGTAATCAATAAAACCATAAATTTAAAAAGAATAAACAAGAGGATTATGAATCCCATAATTTTAGTATGTATTCATCTCACACATCATTTAAATTCATGCTTTATTTTGAGATTTTACAAATCTATGATTTTTTTAAAATCTTAAAATAATAATTAGAATATTTAAGAATTTATACAAGGTTAGAAATTTTTAAAAAAAATATAAACTTTTTTTCAATGATAATTATAAATATTGAATGCTCAAACCTACTAAAAAAAGATTTTTTTAGTGTTAGGGACGCCAAGAACGGCGATGGTACTAACGGTGGTGGTGAAAATGGTTGAATTTTGAGTTGGAGATGTTTAACTTTTTACTTATTTTTAAAATTTTCTAATTGAAAATAAGAATATAACTGGAATAAATTAAATAATTTGTTAAGTTAATTATCCATCAAAAATATTAAGATTGTTTGTGGTGTTTAGTATCAAATTTTTAATTAAGTAACAATGTTATTAAATGATTTGAGTTAAGTTGTAAAAAGAACTAAAACATATCAATATAAAATATGGTTTGGAAAAAAATTAAATTATAATAAAGTAATATTTTTTGAGCATTTGACGGTATTTGAAAATGCATAATATCATGATTTACAGTAACTATCGTATTGAAATATGACTTAACCGAATCCGTGATAGTGGCTTGAGTTCTTCAGCCAAACACCATCTAGGTAAAGGTGTATAAGCTAATCGGACTATTCATTCTCTTAATCCAACTTGGTATGAACATTTTCCTTTAAAACTCGTGCTTAGAGTTTGAAAATTCTAAACAAAATTTTAAATCGAACCTAACAGAAATAATAATAACGATCACTAAAGTTGTAAAGAGATTGTAAAAAAAAATCATTTAATTGTATGGTAGAATAAAAATTAATAAAAAGAACCAATGAAAATCTAAAAAAATTATTATAAAAGTTTGATAACCATAGAGGTCAGTTAAAAATGTCTTAATTATTTTCTTTAACATTTGAATTTACATGTATAGGATGATGGATAAAGTTTTATTTTTCAATCAACCTGACATCTCATAAATATAAAAATAAAAATTAAATTTATAGCAAACTTACAGTTACAGAACAGTTACATAAAACTAATATAATATTATAAAATTTTATTATCTTTGTTGATTATTTATCAATTGATTAAATCACTATACATATAGTTTCGTCAAAGTATTAGTATGAATATAATTATACTTATGATAGATAAGAATTATTATCAACATATGTTAGTATTAAACCAGTATTAGTTATAATATATGGAAAAATTGAAATATTGTTTAAATTTATATATAATTTTTCAATCTCATTAATAAAATTAATTGTTATAATTTTTTGTTAGATGTATGAAAAATGGGATGAATATTTTCAAAAGATTGTATCTTAAAAAAAAAAAAAAACTTGAGAATTTGGTCTTTTTTTTTTTTGGCCAGGACCTGTCTCTTAACTACGAGATACAGGGTTCGAATCCCCTCGACCTTGTTATTTCTTGAGCCCTTAGAGGGGGTAAGCAAGAGGTGCAAGGTTCGAGTCCCCTCCCTGAACATGGGTAACCTATTTCTGATTAAATGGGAGTATGCATGAGGAGGCGTGTATATTTCCTATGAGAATAGTTGTGGTGCGCGTAAGCGGGCCCGGACACCCAAAAAAATAAAATAAAAAATTAGTCATTTGTTGTTATGAGAGAATGTAAGAGCCGTATTTAGTTCTACGATATTAGACATTAATTTTAGGTTAAATGAAATTTGTTTTGAAAACACAAATTTCTTGTTTCATATAACCATAAAGTTATTAGTTTCATATAACCACAAATATGTACTCCTTATATTTTTAAAATATTATCAACTTAACTTTTTTTACATAAATTAAGAAATATAATTACTGAAATCTCCATTACTATAACACCACGTTTAATAAAAAACATAAATCTTAGTATTTGTTAGGAATAATGGTGAAAAAATTTAAAAAAAATATCATTTTAGAACTACATTGTTAGTAACTGGACAACCTTTTAAGAATGAACGAAATACTTTTGAATTTTTCTAAAATTCTGATAGCGTTTCGCCGGAGTTGGGAGTATCACAAACATAAAACATAATAAAAAAGTATTAGAGAACCGCGACAAAATATCAATATGAAGAGTTTAATTCCATAATTAAAAGTCTAATTTTAATTTGTTATATTTTTTCGATATTAATGGTCAAAGCCTCAAAGGTGACTGCTGGAGGTGGAGGAGGTGGTGGAGATGGCGTTATTAAAATGAAAACTAATTCATATACACCAACTTAGGCATTTGTCAAATAGGTGTCGATAGAGCAAACAAAAGTAACTTGAGAAGAAGAAACTCAAGAAAAGGAAAGGATTTGCAGAGAAATGGGGATAATACAAGTTGGAAGAGGCAGAGCCAGCTTTGTTGAAGAGGGATCCAGGTTCCCTCTGATTTTTATAAAATAAAATCATAACTACTTTCTAAAGAAAAATTACAAGTAATTAACCTTTAAATTTTTTGAAAATCTTCATTTGGTCCATAATACTTTTTAAAATTTATTTTATTAGATTTTAAATTATTTTATTTATAGAATTATTTTATTTTATTTTTACAACAAAATATATGTTATCTTGTATAAAATAAAACTTATAGGATAATTGATTAAATAAATTAATATCCAAATTTATACTACAATAGTTACACAATACCTAGAGTGCAGTTTTGCATACTATAAAGACCTATTTGTAATTTTTGCATAATGTATATATATATATTACAAATAAGTCGGGAAGTTTTTTTCAGGAAGCCCCCTAACAAAACATTCTGGCTCCGCCGTTACATGTAGGTGCCTCTACAAACTTAGGAGTAGGATCAAAATTAATATGCACATCCTTATATGGAGTAGACCGGTATTATTTCCTTGTTCCAAAGTTTCTCACTTTGATGATGAATTAAAGTACATCCACTGGGGAATTTATTTTTGGGTTAAAGGCTAGCTCATGTTGCTGGGAATGTGCAGTTACTATATTTGTTTACTTGATAGTTGCATGAATAAGGTTTTTAACAATTGTATGAGCTATGGAGAGAAGGCTCAACAAATTCAATTTATTGTTTACCATAATCCCCCTATTCAAACGCAAATTTCCCAAGAACAAACTCAAAAAATAATAGATTAATAGTAAGTAGATGCCTTAACTCAAGGAGTGTCATTGTATATGTTTAAAGTGTAGCGGTCATAAAATGTCTAAAAATGTTTAAAGATGCCTTAAATCATCTTTGCGAGTAATTACCGCTTATTCGAGTCTAAACTTAAATCTAGAACTGTAGAAAAATTTGTTAGGGCACCGAGCCATTTTAAATGTGACCTTTCTTAGTAGGCTATTATGTCGTGTTATATAATATTTTTCTAAATATTAACCATAATCTCTCTATTCAAACGAAAATTCGCCAAGAACAAATTCAAGAGAAAATAGTAGAAGATTTAACTCAAGGAGCTGATTATGATCTTTGCGTCTTACAACTGTTAGGTGCGGGGCTCTACTAACCAAGAGTAGTTTTAATTCTTCCATTATTAATTTGTCTGTTTTTTATTTATTTGAGTCTAAACTTAAATCTAATAGTGTCGTGTTAGCTAATATTTTTCTCTTTGGTTAGAGATATATCAATATAATTTCGTGTAGTTTTACTTGGTAAGTCACAATATTCATAGTTTTACTTGGAAGTAAGTCACAATATTCACACCCATTTAAGCTTCAACACTTGTAATTAGAAACTAAAACATAATCAATATCCAACTCTACCTTTTACTCAACACCTCAAAATATCGCTACCAAAAAAAAGCGTTATAATTCAAATGTTTAATAATTCAATTACACAAAATATTACAACATTTAATCATTTTCTCAATTCTTTCACAATCGCTTCAGACAATTCCTCAGCATTATACTCCACTCCAAAACACCTCACAACTTCCATTTTCTGGTTAATCAAATACCTAAAACAAAAATCACAATCATTAAAAAAATAAAAATAAATATTTATTTTAATTAAATTTACATATTATGTGAAGATTCAACAAGATAATCATCTCCTTCATCATCAACTTTTCTAAAAAACACTCGATATTCTCTTGCCATCTGTCTTATTGCATTAACAGGTCCCGTTAATCCCATTATTCTCGTATCAAATTCTGTATTTAAATTAAAAAAAATTAAAAATTACCATAATTAATAAAAAATATATATTTATTAATTAATTAATTAATAAACTCACCTTTGAGATAAGTACGAAGATGTGAAGGTGTATCACGTTGAGGATCTATCGTAACAAAAGTTGGTAAAATCTTGATTCCTTCTTTTGACTCTAAAAAAAAAAAAATTAAATGAAAAAAGTAAGAATGTTAAAAATTTGCATTATAGGTCCTTGTAATTTTTTTCTTAATAATATGCAAATAAATCATATTTTGTAATGTAAACTACAACTTTTTTTATTTAAATTTGCACTATAGGTCCCTATATTGTTCAAATATTGCATTACAGGTCCCTATTTTTTATTTTATTTTTGTTCATTTGCACTTTAAGTCCTAATAATAATTTATCATGGAAACAACAAAATATTCAAGCAAACGACAATTTTTTTGAGTTAATTGCACGATAAGCCCCTATATTATTCAAAAATTGCAGTACAGGTCCCTTTTTTTTGTTCATTTGCACTTTAAGTTTAATAATATACAAAATCATTTATATCTTATTATGGAAACAACTATATATTCATGTACACCAGAAATTTCTTTATTTAATTGCACTATAGGTCCCTATATTGTTCAAAACTTCAAATATTGCACTACAGGTCCCTGTATTTTTTCTTTTTTGTTCATTTGCACTTTAAGTCCTATTAATATACAAAATAAATTATATTTACATTCAAGCAAACAACAATTTTCTTTTCTTTATTAATTGCACTATAGGTCCCTATATTGTTCAAAAATTGCACAACAGGTCCCTATTTTTTACTTTATTGTTGATTTGCACTTTAAGTCCTAATTATACTTTATAATGGAAACAACAAAATATACATGCAAACAACAACTTTGTTGAGTTAATATTGCACTATAAGTCCTTATATTATGTAAAAAATTGCAATACAAGTCCTTATAAAAACACTTACCTAGTATATCAACAGCTTTAGCCATTTTCTGAATTTCAGCGGGACCCACATCAGGAGAAGAAGTATACCCAAAATACATCAAAACCCAATTTCCAAGAAGGGTATTTTGGGTAATTGTTTGACCTTCTGTATTAATAAGACTAAAAGGCCCACCAATTATTGGTCCTTGATTAGAACTTCTTTCAAACTTCACTTCTTGTCCTATTAAAGCATATTTTATAAAAATTACAATAAGTCAATAACACCCCTTGGACTTTAGTGAAATTATGTTTATACCCCTAACCTTTTGGAATTGCACGTCTTTCATCGTTATAGTGAAAGAATAAAACGAGTGAGCCAAATCCAGTTAAACCAGCAATAGGCTGAAACAGTGAAACTAATATTTTAGTTAATTGCACTATAGGTCCCTATATTATGCAAAAATTACACTACTGGTCCTTATATTAATTTGAGTTGATTGATCTATAAACCACTATATTATGCAATATAAAAGTGACCTATATTCTATCATAGAAACAACAGATATTCATGTAAAATATATTTTTTGAGTTAATTGCATGATAGGTCCCTATATTATGTAAAAATTGAACTATAGGTCCTTGTATTAATTATTTTCAGTTAATTGCATAATAGGTCCCTATATTATGCAAAAAACAAACTCTAGGTCCTATATTAGTTACTTTTAAGTTAATTGCATGATAGGTCCCTATATTAATTCTTTTTCAGTTAATTGCATGATAGGTCCCTATACTATGCAAAATTCGAACTATATGTCCTTATATTAATTATTATTCAGTTAATTAATTGCATGATAGGTACCTATAGTATGCAAAATTCAAACTATAGGTCCCTATATTAATTATTATTCAGTTAATTGCAAGATGGGTCCTTATATTGTGCAAAACACGAACTATAGGTCCCTATGTTAATTCACAATAACTTATAATGTACCATAGAAACAACAAAATATTCATGTAATGGTCCCTATATTTGTTCAAAAATTGCATATAGGTCCCTTATAAATCATATATTATCATTTATCACAGAAATCACAAAATATAAATGCAATAAATTGCACTGTAAGTCCTTATATTATGTAAAAACTGCACTATAGGTCCCTATAAAACACTGTTAACGAATTAGAGACAAAACTCATCTAAAATGGAAAATGTAGAGAAAATAAAGTGATGATCATACAATCAGGTAAGGTTTCCATGAATTAGGAGTAGGGGTATTTTCGGTAACCACAGGAATGCTGCTTCGTTTTGCTGATCTCATGTAAGTTGAAGAATGAAATCTCTTTGAAGGACCTAACCTGCAAATTTTAAAGAATTATGAATGCAATTACTAAATGAACATACCCTTTAATTTATCCGGATTTTCAATTTTAAAGATTATGTTTATACCCAGTTTATAAAGAAAACTTTACAAGCTGAAACGAGCATTTTGAGTTAAAAGCATACAATAAAATTTGCATTTCCGACCAAAAATATATCAAAATTACTTAATAAATTAAAAAAACAAATAGAAGGTGTAAAATAAACATTTGATTACCATTTGAGAAGATTAGGAGTCTCAGCTGAGCGATTAGTGAAGGAGGAGAAGAGAAACTTTGAAGATCTTAACATTGAGATTCTCATTTCTCTTTAAGAAATTTAAAAGTTTGTTTAATTCAAGGTGAAAAGTTTCATTGTTCTTAGTGTGTGATTTTGTTTCTGTAGGAAAGTTGAAGAAGATGAAAGAGAGCGCGAGAGTAGGTAACGACGCCGTAGTGATGATCTCTTTCTTTTCCCCCAAGAAATATATATTTTTTTTTTTAATTTATGGGATAATTTTCAATAGTTCTTTATTTTTTTTTTTAATACATCCGAGAGTACCTTAACCACTAGAGCAACTATCGATCTTGGTTCTCGAATTTTTAAGTAACTTAAATAGTACTCAAACTTTGTTTTTCTAATCGACTCATCCGTTTTAACTATTAAGTCCATGTAGCGATAAATAATTCGGTTATCCAAATAATCTTTAAATTTTTAAAACTTCCCAAAATAGTCCCTAAACTATCTTATTTTACTAGTTTAGTCTTCAAACGTCTTTGTCGTGTGGCATTTGACGATAAAATCTGATAGAGCTAGACGTGAGGACTAATTAGGGGACAAAAAAAAAGTTTGAGGATATTCAAGTAATTTTCTAGCAAGGGAGTTTAATCTTTTTTCTGAGACAGATTTTCAATTGAACTACTCATTGACGCGCTCCTTTTCTTTGTTCTTTTCTCTTCTATTTGGGTTATTTTCTTGTTTTATGTTTGCACTAGTTGAAAGATTAAAATGACACCGAAATGAACAAAAATAAAGGTCAATCATCATATGGTTGTAGATGACATGTTGGGTTTTTTCAAACCTTCACGTCAAGATGCACAACTTATATAAAAGGGGCTTACATTATATTATAGATTGTCTAGATTTCAAGTGAGTGATGCAAACAATAACATATATTATGGATGCACTCAATTTACAAAAGAAATCATACATGAGGTACTCAAAATCATAAAGGGTACACTACTAATGAGATACCTTGGTGTTCAACAAATTACAGACAATGTAAATAATCATGAATGCAAAGTATTAGTGGATAAGATGGCACAACAAATGACCACTAGAACACTAAGATTTTATTTTTGGGGGGTAAATTGCAATTGATCAAGTCAACATTAAGTATGGCATCAGGATATTGGTGTAGTGTGTTTGCATTACCGAAGAAAGTAATCAAATTGATTAATAGTAAAATGACTGAATTTCTTTGTAAAGGTACAAGCACATACATAGGTGAAACTAAAGTGGTGTCGTACAATGTATGTCTACCAGTTGATGAAGGTGGATTAGTGGTGTCCCTTATGGCATAATATAAAAACTATACTCGGGGAATACTCCTCGGAAGTGTACGAATCGTCTTAAGTAATAAAGTAGTAAGTATTGTATGTTTTTCTCCATAGGTAATATGAAGTTAAGCTCTTGTTTTTACATTATGTTTAGGTTATTAGTTGAGTGCAGCAAGAATAAAAAAATAGAACTAGGGTGTGTTGGCCTAACCTTGTTTTTAATCTCGTTTTAATATTCGACAAATCATTCTTTAACTAAAATTAGTTTACGGGTTATAAATATTCATGTTTTGATGCTTAAAATTTTTTTCTAAAACTCCTAGTAATATAGCTTTTTTAGTAATCTCTTTTATATCCTTAAAAAAACCCTTAACTTGAGTGTTGTTAATGTATGAGTGCGGTACACCGGACTCTTCATGCGGTACACCGGACATAGGGTGCGGACCAAGGCACGGTGCATGGCTAGCCCGTTAGAGACAAGGAAATCAAAACGTTGAGAAGTGCGGTACACTGCACCAGACCCGCGGTGCACCGCAGGAAAGGTTTTTCTGCAACCAAATGTGGACAAAAGGCATATAACCGTTGGGTGTTAAATATATCCGTTAGACACATGGCTTTTGACCGTTGGAGGCTTATTTCAGCTACAAATAAGAGCTCATTGAAGGCACAACTTACACCTTCCATCCACCAATCTTAAGAGCTATTATTGTTATCATTCAAGAAGGTTTTCAAAGAGCATTCAAGTCATATCTACACATTCAAGCTTCGTAGTTATATCTACTCATATAGGAGTCTAGCTACAAACACTATATCACCACTTAAACACTTTTTCTTCCTCTTAATTCTTACCTTGTATTAGATTAAGAGAGTATTGTGAGTATAGGTAGTATACTTGGTTCCTTGTGTTTGTGATAACACAAGTGGTTTGCTTCAAGGTTGTGAAGTGGTTGTAAAGGGTTTGTAATCTCACCCGGGTTAAAGAGATACGAAGATTATATTGAGAATCTTGCAAATCCTAAGGGGGACTCCTTAGGTAGTGGATGTAGGGAAACCGAACCACTATATATCGTGTGTATCTTTCTATCCCTACACTATTTATTTTCCGCACTCTATATGCTTGATAAAATGCTTACATGAATAGTTGACTTATATTGTCTCTTAGTATTATCTAGTTTATAACTATTTAGTTGACTAAAGCAATAGGATTTAAATTAGCCTTTAATTTTATTTACTTGAAATAAAATTAGCCGATTAATTTCCATAGTCCTATTCAACCCCCCTTCTAGGACGCATATAGATTATCAGGGTGCTTTGTGCAATAATTAGAATATGAGACGGGGACTAAAGTGCAATTTTATAAGTTTAAGACAATAATATTATAAAATAGAAAGGAATAAAAATATAATTATGAGAAGGTAACTCAAGATGCTCGTATACACCACTAGTTATGACTTGGGATTATTCTTGACTTAAGGTCGCAAATGGAATTTATTATTAACTAGGATTCTAAGATCACTCTAAATATTTCCTGAGTAATTAGGTGTTGTTATCTTATTATATTACCCCCTCCCTAGTGTATCCCAAAGAACTATCTAACACTTAATCATATACCCTATGTTGATTATCCGACTATTTTGACCTCCTGTCTCTAAAATACGTCGAATGTTTATAATTTTATTTTTACTATTGGACCCCCCCCCCCTTCCCAGTTGCAATCCAATAGCTATCACAACTCAATTATATGACCAGCATAATTGAATTCTACAATTATCACAAGAGTTAAACAAAAAATTATTCTCAATTCATGTAAATCAGAAGACAATCCCCAATTCAATTAAATAATTTCTAAATCGTATTATAAGGTTCGTACAAAAGCATCTCAAACCATAAAGTATATGAAAGTCCTAGAGGGGGGGTGAATAGGATTACTAATAAGATTAATGCCTAATTAAAAATCTTTTGGACAATTATAAGTTTAAGAAAGAAACTTCTAAGTCAACTAATATATCAAACTCCTAAGGGATCATACAATGAATAAGCTAAGAGGTTCGATATATAAGTGATACAAGTAAAACGAGTTTCTCTTACTACTCTAGATGACAATATGTTAGATAAACTAGATAATCAATATCACAATATTCATACTAGCATATTATCAAACATATACAATGCGGAAAGTAAATAGAGTAGGGATAGAAAGATACACACGATTTATAGTGGTCCGGTTTCCCTACATCCACTACCTAAGGAAGCCTCCTTAGGATTTCAAGCTTTTCACTAAGCTCCCGTGTCTCTCTTAACCGGGTCGAGAACACAATAACCCTTACAACCTCTTCGATAAAACGAAGGACAACCTCTTCGAAACCACGAAGGAAACTCTTGTGTAATCACAACACAAGGACACCGAGTATACTCCCGATACTCAAATTCTCTCTTAATCTATCTATTACAAGAACTTGACTTAAGAGGATAAATACAAAGTGTTTAAAGGGTAAAACAACTTTGCTAATGAACTCCTAAAGAGATGATATAACTATAAGCTTAAAACTTCTCTTGAGTAGATAATAACTTTGAAGCTTCTTGGATTAACTCCTTAATTGAGTAGATATGATAATTATAGCTCTTGACACCTTCTTGGATGATAACAATTAAGCCCCCAAGTGTATATGGGTTGAAGGTGTGATTGTAGCCTTGAAAGACCTTCAATTTATAGCTGCAAAATGCTCCCAACGGTCATAAGATTTGTCTCCAACGGATATATTTCTTTTGTCTTCATTTTGCTGCAGGAAACCCTAACTTGCGGTGCACCGCGGGGTTGGTGAGGTGCACCGCGCCAACTTTCGCTTATTGCTCATTTTCTAGTCCCGGGCTAGCCATGCTCCGTGCCCTGGTCCGCACATCTGCGGTGTACCGCACCCAAGGTCCGGTGTACCGCGCCAAAGGTCTAAAACACCTTTTAATGAGTATATCTTTTACTACGATGCTCGGATCAGAAAACTTTCTTCACAAGAGTTGTAGAGAACATCATTCTAATAAACTTTGTAGTTGATCACTAAAGCTAATTCTCAATGTACACAAAGATAAGGTTAAAGGTATTTGTATGAGAATTAGTTTCTTAAGATAAAACAATAAATCTTTGATCTAAATGATAAAGAATGTGCTTTTGATGAATTAGAGTGCAAGATAGAATATGTATAACAAGAATAATTAGCACACTAAACACAAGAGGATTTGTCACATTAAAACAACCTATTAAGGGAGGCTATATGCCAACAATCTCCCCCTTTTTGATGATGACAAATCCTTCACTAAAACACCTTAGGAATGATATGAATAAAGCACATATGGAGTCTAACTCCCCTTCACAACAAGCATTAAGTCAAAGTGTATTTTTATTAAAATGATATGCATTTGTGAGTTTTGTAAAGTGCAATTTGGAAAGTTTTAGTGCACATATTTCTCCCCCTTTGTCTTCATCAAAAAGACGGGATAATAAAATAAAATCAAACAACTAAACATAGAAGAGCTAAAACTCAAGTGAATAGATTTTAAACAATGATAAAAGGAGTCCAAGAGTTTAGAGCAATTAAAACAATTTAATTTGAGATGCACAAAGATCAACAATTTCAAAGCATAAAAAGGATGAAGAAAGATATAAGGGATAAGAACGTTTTACCAACTTCTTGATCGATAGATTTTCATCTTATAAGCTTTATAACAACACAAACGATTAGTGCAATTATAAGATAAACGATTAGTACAAACGATTAACCAAGCATATGAGTTTTCAAAGATAATTTTAAGAAAAACTCCCCCTCACAAAATGCATAGAGTGTTTGCTTCAATTTTGAAAAAGTTTGACCAATAATTTCTCCCCTTTTACCAATAAGAATATTTGAACCGATTTTAAGAAATCAAGGGGTAAAATTTAATCTTTGAAAAGTATAGGGGTCAATATGCATTTTTCAAAAGTTTAGGGACTAAATGCAATTTTGAAAAACTTTAAGGACCTAAGTATAACTTTCTCAAGACAATAGGGATCTAGGTGTAATTATCAAGCATAAGAAAGCTAAATGCAACTTGTTCAAACTATAGGGACTTCAAATCAATATTTTCCAACCTATAGGGATCACAATGCAATATTTTCAACCAATAGGGACCACAATGCAAAATAAAACAAGATCAAGGATAAAAGATGTAATAGTACCTATATCATCAAGGAAAGAGTTAGCAACATCAACACAACAATATAAAATCCGAAGCATATTATTAAAGCATCTAAACATCAAATATCCGAAATTAAAACATAGCATACTAAACCAATTATCCAAAACATGGATCCAAGCGAAACCCTATTCCGCGGTGTACCGCTATTACTGTGCGGTGTACCGCACTGTAGAATATGTTTGCGAATAAACAGGGCGAAAGATAAAGAAAAATAACAAAGACAGAAACCCTGGATCGCGGTGTGCCGCGGAATGGTCCGGTGCACCGCAAAAACGTTCGGCGAAGTGAACAAGAAGGAATTTTTTGGTTCTTTTAAAAACACCCGAAACATATTCGAAACTTCCCCAAAATATTCGGAATGGTATAAAACTTATAAGATAATTTTTGTTTTGAAAAGAAACACAAAGTAAAACCCGAAAACACATAAAACAGTTTATTTCACTAATACCCCTATATTTTCTAAAAAATACGAAAAGACCCAAAATCAAAGTTAAGCAATTTTAAGTATGAAAAGGTCAAGTCATACAAGATATTTTCACAATAGGGAATAAACCATATAAGCACATAATGAAGCACATCATATAGATAGTAAGGCTAAACAATTTCATGCAAATGGGATAATGACCAATAATGGATTAATTCCCCATAATTCTATGCATAAAAACATTTTTGAAATGATATGGGAAATGCAAAAGACTATCGGAAAAATATTTTGAAAAGCAATTTCTTTAAAACTCACCCTTACTAAAAGACGTATGAAAATGCAAATATGTATTCAAAGATAAATTGAGATTTGAAAGTGAAAACTAGTATCTTTGATCTTTCTTCCCTTTTGTCAACGATAAAAAGAAACAATAGGCACTTTTGAAAGATATAAAAACTTGTAAGAATACAAAGTGCAATTTATAATCGTTGAGGGACTAAAAAGCAATTTCACATAGTAGGGACTAAAAATGCAATTTTTCAAAAATATGAACTAAAATGGCAAATTTTACATGTGAAAGATTATGAAGTCCAAACTATGACACTTTGGAGAATTTAATAAATATGAGGGGTCAAAGTGCAATTTTGAAAATTTTGGGGACTAAAATGCAATTACCAAAATTCTAAGAGATAAAGTGCAATAACATGATTCAAGTGATTTTGATGCGATATCATTTATAACATAGAAACAATGATTAGTAACACAAGATAATATCCAAAGATAAAACATGATAAACACAACTAATCAAATCAAAACCAAATCATAATTATAAACACAAGCCATAAGGAGGAACGCAAAAATATATACGAGATAAAGAAAAGAAATCACCGGATTTTCCTTTTTCGAGATTTGAGTGTTCTTTCGTATATTAATTCTTCCATTTGTTTCCTCCAAGCAAAGTAATGATCACCTACAAGAAAATGGAGGTTGTGTAGAAAACAACTCTTCCAAAAGATTAAATTCCAAATCGTTTACTCTACTAACGGTTAAACTATTCACGTAGAGTTAGGCTCTGATACCAATTGAAAGTCCTAGAGGGGGGGTGAATAGGATTACTAATAAGATTAATGCCTAATTAAAAATCTTTTGGACAATTATAAGTTTAAGAAAGAAACTTCTAAGTCAACTAATATATCAAACTCCTAAGGGATCATACAATGGATAAGCTAAGAGGTTCGATATATAAGTGATACAAGTAAAACGAGTTTCTAATCTCTTACTACTCTAGATGACAATATGTTAGATAAACTAGATAATCAATATCACAATATTCATACTAGCATATTATCAAACATATACAATGCGGAAAGTAAATAGAGTAGGGATAGAAAGATACACACGATTTATAGTGGTTCGGTTTCCCTACATCCACTACCTAAGGAAGCCTCCTTAGGATTTCAAGCTTTTCACTAAGCTCCCGTGTCTCTCTTAACCGGGTCGAGAACACAATAACCCTTACAACCTCTTCGATAACACGAAGGACAACCTCTTCGAAACCACGAAGGAAACTCTTGTGTAATCACAACACAAGGACACCGAGTATACTCCCGATACTCAAATTCTCTCTTAATCTATCTATTACAAGAACTAGACTTAAGAGGATAAATACAAAGTGTTTAAAGGGTAAAACAACTTTGCTAATGAACTCCTAAAGAGATGATATAACTATAAGCTTAAAACTTCTCTTGAGTAGATAATAACTTTGAAGCTTCTTGGATTAACTCCTTAATTGAGTAGATATGACAATTATAGCTCTTAAAACCTTCTTGGATGATAACAATTAAGCCCCTAAGTGTATATGGGTTGAAGGTGTGATTGTAGCCTTGAAAGACCTTCAATTTATAGCTGCAAAATGCTCCCAACGGTCATAAGATTTGTCTCCAACGGATATATTAATATCCCCAACGGATATATTCCTTTTGTCTTCATTTTGCTGCAGGAAACCCTAACTTGCGGTGCACCGCGGGGTTGGTGAGGTGCACCGCGCCAACTTTCGCTTATTGCTCATTTTCTAGTCCCGGGCTAGCCATGCTCCGTGCCCTGGTCCGCACATCTGCGGTGTACCGCACCCAAGGTCCGGTGTACCGCGCCAAAGGTCTAAAACACCTTTTAATGAGTATATCTTTTACTACGATGCTCAGATCAGAAAACTTTCTTTACGAGAGTTGTAGAGAACATCATTCTAATAAACTTTGTAGTTGATCACTAAAGCTAATTCTCAATGTACACAAAGATAAGGTTAAAGGTATTTGTATGAGAATTAGTTTCTTAAGATAAAACAATAAAGCTTTGATCTAAATGATAAAGAATGTGCTTTTGATGAATTAGAGTGCAAGATAGAATATGTATAACAAGAATAATTAGCACACTAAACACAAGAGGATTTGTCACATTAAAACAACCTATTAAGGGAGGCTATATGCCAACAGTATATAGTTCATTATCAAATACTGAATAACAAAGGTTAACATGTACATATTTAGTTCATGAATGGAAAAGAGACAAGAATTACACTAATTGGAATGAAGGGATGGATGAGAGATCATGGATTGAAGGCGTTGACTTTGCTCCTCTTTCTCCTTCTCTTTTCCAAACATTTTTTTCTCTTCCAAAGCTGAATCATGATGTTTTTAAAAGTCGGAAACCGATATAATAAAGCTAAAAACATTTTTGTCATAAGTGGTCCCACTTAGGTGGGTCAAAAGTGGCCTAAAATATATTTAATGAATTTTGGACAAGTCTGGGTCATCATGGCAAAATCGGCATAACTCTGTCAACTCAGCTTCGATCACGAACCGTTTCTTCTCACACGCTTTAAACTAAAAGAGTTATCTAGGGTAGTTAGGGAATGATCTAAATTGATGTTGTTGGTTTGCCAAAAATTGTACTTGGCCATTTGGGAAGACTTTTTGGATTCTTCGCAACTTGACTTGGTGTTGACTTTGACCTTTTAACTTCTTAGATTCATCAACAGGGGTTTGCATAATCAAATAATGTCACATAAATGGAATAATACCACTTTTAAGTTCAAAATCCGCTAAACTGATATCTCGTGAGTCTATACGTTTATCAATAAAAACGATACATCAATTAGGCAACTTGAAGTACCAAAAAAGTATATTTGCTTAAACTATTATGGGTGTGTTGCACAAAAAAAGATACCTTATGGTCAACTTGAGTCCACGTTATTCTCATACATGAGAAATCAATCTATAAGTCCCCTTTACCTCAAGATGCATCATGAGGATGGAGGAAAATCTATAAATCAAGAGACTTGGAAAAGTGTTCGTCAAATATGACTGCATATCTTTGGTGGGACAACTAGCTACCTGATCAAAAAAACCTTACAAATATGGAAAACAACATATACAGAGTTCCAGATTGGTACAAAACTAGTATGGTGAATCAATTCATGCAAGGTACTCAATAGATATGACATTTTAATCTACAATTCATAAAGGTAGTAACTCATAATGTGCAGATAGACCCTAAAGCTCCAAATAGAATATATTGTGAAGGCCCAAAGAAGTAGTCATTCATTATAGCTGAAATATATAATCTTATTAGGCCATCAAACACAAAAGATACATTGTTCAAGATTGTTTGGGACAAGAAAATTATACCAAGGAACATATTTACATTATGGCTTTCTCATATGAGTAATGCTAGGTATCACCCAAAAAGTGATCACCCAAATATCACCTTCCTAGGTGGTCCAATTAAACGGTTTCATATAAGAAAGAGAAAAAAAGTATTCATGAAAGAGAAACCGTTTAACTGGACCACCTAGGAAAGTGATATTTGGGTGATCACTTTTTGGGTGATACCCAGCATTACTCTTCTCATATAAACAAATTATCAACTTGAATTATAAAGTGTTGTTATTGTAACCTGAAAGAGGAAGATAGAGACCATATATTTTGGAACTACAGTGTACCCAAGAAACTATGGTTCAAATTCTTGAAAAAACATGATTGTAACCTTTCGATATCATCATGGACTACAGCCTTGAGCTAGTTTCATCAATGTCATCAAACGGCACATAACAGACTAACACCTAAGAATAATCCCGGTTGTGGTTGTTAGCACCATCTGGAGGGCATGTAATCAAAGTTTACATTGATAAACTCATAAATATTTTGAACATTAGTTATAAAGGTTAAGAATAATGTGTTTGAGGGTGTTTTGGCAGCTAGGGTTTAGGTTAGAAATGAGAAGACCGATGTGAATCAAGTGTATGAAGTCAGATAAAGTAAAGTCACAAGGAGAAGGTAGGTGGGGGGAACTGGATTGCCCAGTTAGCATCTAAGTACAAGAATCTGATACATCTAATTTAGAAATTGTACTTAGGGTGTTATGTCTTTAAATAGCAAGGTGACTTATTTAAATTTACAAGGACCAATTGTCTTTCTTTGTAAATGAAATTGATATGATCAATAAAATTAATTACTTGTTTAGCTAAAAAATAGTTATGATATGATATTTTCTGAGTTAAATTGCAATTATTATCAACGCAATACTAATTTATCAACATTGCAAAAAATACTTAGGTTCAATGACTAAAAGAAGACAATATAAGGGGCTAATTAGTCGTTAAAATGCATGCTCCTTTTGCCAATTTATTTTATATATTTACGTCTATACTAATAAATAATGGAAAACAGCTAATGATGTATAAATAACCAACGGGAAACAAGTTTCAACTCTAACAAAATTTTCCTACTCAGTTTTTCTACCAATAATCCAAACAAATAAATGTTATTTATAGTAAACTCAACATTGATGATAATACTTAAGTACACAAAACAAAACAAGTTAGAAATAAAAGTAAAAAATATATAAAATAATTTAGTCAATATGAGATATGGGAAAATTCTCATGCCCCATCAAATTTTCACAAATTATACAAAACTCAATAATAATCTCATGTATTTTAAAATCCAAAAATGGGACTACAAGATAATTAAGTACTAAACATAAAATAGGAAGAAAAAATAGTTTTAAAAATTAACATAATATAAGACAGAAAGTGTGAAAAATACTTTTCCAAAACATGTAGTTTAAGTTATGAGAAAAATCTCATAACCTAGCAAATTTTCACAAATAATAAAAAAAACTTAATAATGTTATCATGTAATTTCATATCTTAAACATATAGCTATAAGATTATTAGTTAATCAACATAGAACAAGCAAGAAAATAGTAAAAAACAATATAACATAATATATGACAAAAAAAATAACATAATATAACTCAAAAAGTATGAAAAATACTTTTCCATATCAGACACTTTGAGTTAGGGGAAATTCCCATGACCAACCAAAATTTTCACAATGGTGAAACATTAAATAATAGAATCATGTAATTTAAAATCTAAACACAATGCTACAACATTAATAAGTAAAACATAAAATAAGAGAGAAAAATGTTAAACACTAACACAATATAACTTATAAAGTGTGAAAAATACTTTTTCAATCAGGTCGTTTATGCAAAATATATCAATCTTCATATATATATATATATATATAATATTGTATATCGCTGAATTTAAAAAATATAGCATTATGAATATGTACATTGGAGTTTAAAATTTGAAAAATTTGCTGAATTTAGAATGTTTAATTAGTGCATAAATAAAAGAACCGGTTAACAACAAATATCATATGCATTTATATAATAAATTAATTAATTATGTTTTAAAAAAGAGACAAACTTGGAATATCTCATGTTTATTATATAAATTGCTTCTTTTGACGAAAAAAATTAGGTTGTTGTAGTGAGAAGCATTTAAGAAAAAAATGTGTTCTGATTGGTCAATAATCCTGATTTTTAGTTTAAAAAAATTAAATATACATTATATTCATTTTTTATTATTAATATGTAAAGTGACTAATGAAAAAGTTATATAGTTAAAATATACCATAAAATTTTATAATTATATATTAGTTTCATGTAAGTTTTTGTGAGTTGTGAGTTGTAAGTTTGGGATACATCTAATCTATATTTTAAATAAGAACAAAATGTCATGTTAAAGATCAGTATAGATATACTTCAATTGCATAATTAGAAAGCATTCAATTGATAAAAAAATATTGATAGCGTCTTCAGATTTCAATAAATATCTACCATTTAATTTGAAACTTCATAATCTCGCCATCAATTTTATTTCTTAGATAATTTCGCACATCAACTAAATGAATTATCTTTCACCATTATTCTCACTTTCTATTATTTTTTAATATAAATTATGTCTAAAAATATAAGAAATACAATTTAAAATTTCATTCATGATCTTCAAATTTATAGGGCGGATAATCCTAATTACAATTAATTGTGCTTGATAGGATCATCGTCTATTGTAATTTATTCGGGATACTATTACTATATATATTTTTCTTTTAAATCTCCGGTCAAATGATTTTGTATATGGCATAATCTCAGTCTAATTAAACTTTTGTTAAACTATCTTATCAATTATATTTTATTAGTTGTGCAATTTTTGTTTATTTTCATAGTTGTGCAATTTTTTTTTATATTTTTCCTTAAAATAAAACACGATATTAATATATAAAAAATAAGATCATTTTCACAATGGTTTCTATCCCCTTGTGCGCATAATTCAAACAAGTATGGTTTTGATGAACAAGTAAGTCTTGCATCATTGGTATGTGACTGTGTGTCATGAAAAAAAGATGAATATACACCACAGCTAAAAAAGTAGCACACATAGCCGGTTTATTCTCAGATGTATCAAATAGACCCGTGCGGAAGGGTTGATTGCAACACTAATATATAACACGAGTATAAATTTGTTAATATTTGTCACACCAGGGTATTTATGGTTATCTCGCACAACACAACCACCAATGGTGCAATTAACTCTATAATACTTTCACACATCATGTGTATACCTACGCATACATATATAAGTACATCTAACCCTAATTATAAAAAAAGTGCACACTTAATCTTCCAAAATCACATTTCTCATACGATTAAGAAGAAAATCAATACTCATTTGAAGACATTACTCATTAACGAACCATTTGAAGCTAATACTCATTTCACAACACACAAACCAAGTCTACAAAATATTTAAGAAATATAATTTGAAGTAGGATCACGCACAACTAATTACATTATCAAATGTAATTAAAGATTGATGATCCACATATCCCGGAAATTATGTGTAATTTGATGAACCTAAATTACACAAAACGATCATCAAAATTCTAGTTTCCACTTAATTAACCAAAAATAAAGTAAAAAGTAAAAACCAATAAAACCACAAAGGAATTGCAAGATTGACACATTGTGCTTTCCCATCTTGAGAAATAAAGTTCTCCAGAAAATGTTCCTAATAGGCTCAACCTCTATATCACACTTCAAAATGATAGATGGTGAATACTAGAACATGTAGTATTGAAAAATAAGCTTAATCAAAGATATTCAATGAATCAAGACTAATAAATGGATCAAGGACAGTCAATGAATCAATACTACTCAATGGATCAAGACATTCATTATATTTAGGAGTAGTTTGTAAGTCATCTTGTAGATGTCAAGAGTCTGTGTCTTTATTCATTGTATCTAAGTAGTATGTTTAGTATTGTGCAAATCTTCTAGTATAAATAGTGATATCATAGTTCATTTTGTATGAAAAGCGTGTAAGTAAAAAAATAAGTATTTTTGTAGTGTCGATTGAGTAGAGTAAATTATATTATCTCCTCTCCACTTTGTTGCTTTTATCTATGTTTTATTATAGCATATCTCCCCTCCTAATTATTAATCCATCACCTTCCAACTAATTGGTATCAGAGAATTATTGATACGGTAATAATCAGTGGAGGCATGCCATTTTCAAAACTCACGAAGAGTAATTACGAGAGGTAGAGCATTCAAACGTAAGCATATCTTGGTGGTCAAGATATGTGAGATGCCATCGATTAATAATACGTTGAATCAAAGTGTCTGGACGCTCTTAGACAAGCCCAAAATAAGGTTGCAAAAGATACTCGAGGGAAAGATTAAAAGACTCTTTCTCTCATTCAATTGAGTGTTGACGATTGTATCTTTGAGAAGATAGCACAAGACACTACCTCATATAAGGCCTGGGATATCCCCCAAAATATGTTCAAAGGAGTTGATAGGGAAAAGAAGGTTTGTCTCCAAAGTCTTCGTGTGAGATAAAATATTTGAAAATGAAGCATACAGAGTCAATCTTTGACTATGTATAAAGGATTCACATAGATGGTAAATCAACTTCAAATGAACATCAAAAATTTAAGCAAAAAATTGTGTGGTTGAAGATTTTTCAATCTATTGATCTAAAGTTCAATCATGTTTTAATAGCCATCGAGGAGTCCAACGATTTTGAAACCATGATTATTGATGATTTTACTAAAAAATTACAAGTCTACGAAAAAAATTATAAAAATGAGGATAAAAGAGGCAATCGATCAAGCTTTGCAAGAAAAAATAATTATTAAAAATGATGGTAATACAAGTAACCAAGGTTGGTGTTTTCGAGTAAGAGGACGCGGGTCAGCACGTGGTAGAGTACGTGGTTGAGGGTGAATACCTTGTTTTTGACTACTTTTAAAGACTAAATTTAAACTAAAGAGATAAAATATATGTTGGGTTTCCTCCCAGTAAGCGCTATTCAATCGTTGTTTAGCTTGACGATAAATATTACCTTAATTTTTGTTTGGTGTTCTCCCGGATCGAGTTCATCCTTGCTTCTTTTCTTGTGTTTATCCCAATTCGTTTTGGGGTCTTTCTCATATGCATGTAGCTAATCGATCCATTTGTTTGTCATTTACCTTGTCATTATATGTTCTTGGTGATCCATCCTTACATATAAATTTGTACATTTTTTTTATACCATATCTAGTGGACTGATAATTCTCAATCGTATGTATGCTTTAGTTGGGATGGTCTTTTTAGTTAATCACACTTCCTTGCCTTGTTTTTGCGTTGATATGATCAATTTGTAAGCCAGGTGGATTTTATTTTATTTGTTAGGATTTTTATTAGGATCTCTTCTTATGTCTCTGATCGACACAATCTCTTTATCCACTTGTGACATAGTTGGTATTACTATTACCTCTTGAGATTATACGTCCTTAATTGTACTGGGGTCATGAATGTCTTCATGCTTGCTATCTATATATTTCTTTTTCTTATGTTTGTTTCTTCGATCAGGTTTATTAGAAAAAATGTTGGTTATTCCTTGCTTACTTCACATAGTCTCTTCCATGCTAGACTCTATTATCTCCATGTTTGCTTTGAAGTGGCTGAAAGTAACTTCCGTTGTTCCCTTTTTGCAATCAATATATGGGTTTGTTGTGGCCAAGAATGGTCTGCCCAATATGATGAATTCATCAAAATAAATTTTATTAACTTTCATGTATATCACCATAAAATCAACCAGAATTATAACTTTTCAGTATTCACTATGACATCCTCAATTTCCCCTCTCTAAATCCTTATCAATTTGTCTTTTAGTTGTAAGACTACTTCAGTGGTGCGTAGTTCTCTTAGTTCCAAGTTAACAAACATATCATATGGATTAACACCAATATTTAAATCAATCAGAGTGTGATTCACTTATAGTATGCATACGATACATGGGAGGGTAAAAGTACCAATTTCTTTTGTTCTAATGTAATGTTGTTCAAATGTGTTGTTGTTTAGACCTTCCACCCCTTTTATCTTGTACCCTTGATAATTTTCCTTTTAAACAAGTAACTATCCTGTGTATGTATCATATTCTTTCATCGTGGCTTCATAAAAAAAATGGGGGATCTATTACTTGCTTTGGTCTCATCTCTTCACCTTATAGGTTGGTTATAAAGTTCAGATTTTCTTCTACGTTTCTTACCCCATTCTTTCTAGATTCTATATGGTATACATTATTAGTATCAAGTTTATCAGTAATACATCCTACTTGGGGTTCTACATTTTTTAATTGAATGATCATGTGATTGAACTAGTCGATTAATATTAACAAAACTGGAATCCATCGTATTTAAGCATCACATTATTTGTTTCTAACTTATCTGCTTCCTATGAGGGTTTGGATTTACGTGCTTGTGGTCCTATTTGAACCTAGGAGCCAATGATTTATATTGATATGACTATCCTCCTTGATTGTTTCTCCATCTTAGGGTTGACCATGGTTAAAAATTATTATTATCGTTGTTTTGATTTCAATATTGTGGTGGTTGCTCCATTGCCCAAAAGACTTCATATTGGGTTATATCTTCTTGTGGCTTCAGAACATTACTAGTATCATTACTAAATGAAAATTTATGTCCTAGACGTGCGAGTGTGCACAAGCTACACAATTTTCAACGACCATTTTTTGAGCTTAATTAGTCTTTTTCTAAGTGACTAGATACAAGTATTTAAGTCACTTAGAGATCATTTCTAAATTTAGTGCTAGTACGTCCCTTTTACTCACTCCATAAAGACCTCTCTTAGGTTCCATCTTTCGGATTATGTTAGAAACTTTTGGGTGGATGACAAAGCGTTAAGTCTGGAGTTATCCACCAAGCTGTTTAGTACTACCTCATAAAGCTACATGGAAATTTATATCAGGTAGTAATTTTTAAAATGAATGAGATAGTTGTTCATGCATGAAACTATGAGGAAGACAACTTTTCTGAATTTTAGAAAACCTATCTCATGTTTCATATAATTTTTCATCATCTTGTTAAATAAAGTTTCTAAGTTCAAGTCTTACATCCTTAGTTCAACTAATAACGTAATATCTTAATAAAAAATTATTTTGCATGTCTCCCCAAGAAAGAATAGATATCTTGTGTAAAGTTTCAAACAAATGGATGACTTTATCTCTAAGAAAATTATAATAACCTAACATATTTTCTTCTTCATTCATGGCTTTAAATTTAATCACTTGACATGCTAACTTAATTTCTCTAATATGACTATAAGTCTGTTTATTACTATTACCTAAGAAGGTCAATAACATTGTAAGTATAGAGAGCTTAACTTCATTGTTGGTCTCTTCAGTCAAGAGTAGTAATTTAAAACTGGTATAGGAACTAGTGTGGCATCGTGCAAAAAGTCATCTAACAATGTTTATCGTCATCCATTTTCCTAGATTTCTTTCTAACTAAATTTTCAATTTTAGGGTCGTAGATTTCTAATTCTAATTTTAAAGATCTCCTACCGTTCATTAACTAAAATATTTAAAATAATTTTTTTTTTTGAATTTTTCTATGCAAACAAGAATTGAACCCAAATTTAAAGTACTAAAAGTAATAATATAAAACATAACCTACAAAATTAAATAGAAAAAAATTAAGGCTTTTCAAAGATGGTCGATGATACCCTGCAACGTTGCCAAATTAATGCATACAGTCGTTGATTTCTTACAAAATTACTATCAATGGAAACTTATTATGCGACACTAATAAATTAATTTGAATTCCTCTTTACCACTTTCGTGGTGTCAATGGTCGATCCACTGAAAACTGGAGGCACCTTAGTGAAATCATAAGTTTATTTTGCTATATTAAAAAGGGAGGTTTCAAGAGTACTGTTGCAATTAATCGACGGGTAATTTATTGTAATTGAGTGCGTATGGGAAAAAACTTTAGATCAGAGTATTCATCATGCATAATTAACTAAAGTTAGATCCTTAGGTACTTACTTGTTGAACCAGGGTCACCTTTCCCAGCTCAGGAGAGAATGGTTGAAAGACATTCACAAATAGTTGTTAGTCATTCTCTATCACATCAAGTTATGTCATGTATATGCATCATAGTTAAGCCTACAACGTAAGAAACTTGGTTCTTATAGTCTTCTCCTAAGTCGGGATGATGTTGAATTCGTCTCTTCTCTTTTCATCCTAATTATTTGGTTAGATTAGTTTACCTTTAAAGAGATTGCATTTAAGAGAACTAAGAAATATAAAAACATTCCATTAATCTTCGCAAATATGTTCGAAATGATTTTAGATCGTCACCCTAAGTGGTGGAGTCTAATTGTTTATCCTAGTGATGGAAGCAAAAAACTATCTTGTTTATTTTTTTGGTTGAAGCATTTTGTTCCTTATCCTATCTTTAGATAAAGAAGTAGAAAGGGATTTTGTCTACCTGGTAATTACAAATTAATTCAAATTTTCAAAAACTAACTAATTATTTGAAATTAGTAATTATCTCTTCATTCTTCTAATTATTTTGGAGTTTTTCTAAGACATGGACTTTTCTATTTCTAGACAGCTTTGGTGATATGACTAGCCTAGTTCGACTAAGAGGCCTTCAACTGGATTGAGTCTTCAAATCTAGGACTGCGGGGCCCATGTGTTGGTCCATCATTGATCTTGCAACTTTAGCCTGATGTCAAAATTTCCAATTCTTCTTTTGGCAGCTGATAAAAATAGTAGCTTCTAAAAATAGCTGCAATATCACATTTTATAGCTCATTTTCTCACAAAGGGCTAGTATCCAGCATATACATATAAATACTACAAGAATGTCGATAAAAGCATAAAACCAAATAAATTATCTTAGATAATTTGTATTTTTCTAATATTAGTTGGACACATCACTTACCTTATTCTTCCCCTCTCAGTGGGCAAACCTAGGTAATTACCTATTCTTAATTTTCTCATGTTGATCCTCTAGCCATAATTATTTAAGTTAAACTACGTGTATTGGGGATAAAATATGCCCACTCTTATTTAAATTCAAAGTCAATCTATTTGAGTGACTCTATTTGTTCATAACATGTAAAAGTTTCAGTTTGTTCATAATTTTCTTTAAGAAGAAAAGAATGTCATCAACATCAAATATGTAATACTGGGACATTTTCTCTAATTTTTATACCTTATAAAGCTTCAATCTTTTTTTTCCTCTTATTAATGCATTAAGTATTTGTGTTATAATACAGAAAACAAGGGCGATAAAGAACCCCTACCTAATACATCTTAGTGGGTTTTAAATATTAGTAGGTTTTTCATTTATTAGATCAGAAAATGTAAAAATTGTTATACACGTAACACATCTTGTAATTTTACATGCCCATTATGGGTTTAATCCCATTTTTTACATTAGTCGTTCAATAGATCTTACTTTTAGAATGCATATGCTTTTATTATATCAAATTTTATTGCAACATAGAATTTTTTGGATTTATTCTTTCTTTACAAGAAAGTCAAAACCTCATGAGCAATGAAGGTGTTTTATTGAATGATTCTTCCTATAATAAAAACATATTGGTTGTCATCCACAATAAAAATCATAATAGGTTGCAATCTATACACTAGCTACCAATGTGTTTATAGATACAATTTAAACAATTAATATGCCTAATGTTGATTGGGTTCACTTGTTTTGAAATCATAGATTTGTATTTATGGTTGATGGATATGTATTTATGGTTGGTTTATGAAAGACTACCTCCATTTTACAAAAATTTAAAACAATCTTCATCAAACCATTTTATTATTTCCTAATATGTTTTATAAAATTGTCATGGAAGTATATCAGGGCCTGGGGGTCATACCCCCAGGTTTCCATATAAATTGCATACAGTCATCGTCCTCAATAATTTTATACAAATTTGAGTCTATTGGTTGAGAAAATGTAGGGAAAACTCACTCCAATATATAGCGAAGTCTCTTGCACCTATATGTTTAAATATCATTGAAATAATTAGCTATTGTATTTGATGTTTCGTTTGGATTATCATTCTAGTTTCTAGCATCATCTACCATTCTTTTAATATTGTTTATTTTTCTTATTTCTTTAGTGAGAGGATGTTAATATGCAGTGTTGATTTTTTTAACCATGGGTTCCTAGACCTATCTTTCCCATAAGTTTATTCTTTTATCTAATTTATGAGTAATGATATATATATATATATATATATATATATATATCACCCATTTTCAATTCACTCTTGTATCACCCCCTACGTGGAGGTTTTGATCACCAATCAAAGTGTTCTCTCTCTCTCTCTCTCTCTCTCTCTCTCTCTCTCTCTCTCTCTCTCTCTCTCTCTCTCTCTCTCTCTCTCTCTCTCTCTCTCTCTCTCTCTCTCTCTCTCTCTCTCTCTCTGATTTAATGCCATATAAGGTGATACGTAAGGGGTGATACAAGGGTGAAGTAAAAAGGGGTGATATATATACAGTGTTCTAAAAGGCGCTAGGCAATACCAGGGTGGTCGACCACCTTCTAGCGACTAGGTGGACCTAGGCGGGGATTTTTAGAACATAGGATATATATATATATATCATTACTCCTATCTTCAATTTATTTTACAATAATGTTGGTCTAACACTCTTTTTAATCTTGTTTTAATATTCGACAAATCGCTTTCTAACTAAAATTATTGTTGACAATATTGAAAATATTATTATCATATGTAAAATGTGTTTTAAACAAGGTTACTGACTGATATCACGTTTTGGAGTTCAATGTTTCAACATAAAGAGGGAAGCGATTTTCTTGTTACAAAAACAGGGGTGCGGTATACCGTATCAAAGATTATGATTCACGGTGTATAAGTCCTACCCCACATAATGCTTAACAAAACAGAATGAAAATGTGATACACTGTAAGAAGTCGTCTTCAGTCCCAGAATAGTGCCACATGTATTATATACATTGGATATATCAATATATCTGTTAGACACATGGCTTATGATCGTTGGGACTATTTTTTGCTATAAATGGAAGCTCATTCAAGGAAACAATTTAACTTTTAATATACCAATATTAAGAGCATTAATTATGAATATTTCAAGATGGTTTCAAGAGCTATTAAAAGTCAAATTCATTCATTGCAGGCTATATAGTTATATCCACTCTTTAGGAGGTATTCACTAAATTGTATCACCACAAAAACACTTTTTCTTCCTCTAAATCCTAGACATTGTAATAGATTAAGAGAGTTCGTGAGTATAGGGAGTATACTTGGTGTCCTTGTATTTATGATAACACAAGAGTTTGCTTCGAGGTTACGAAGAGGTTGTAAATGGGTATTGTGTTCTCACCCCAGTTTGAAGAGGCACGAAAAATAATGGAGAATCTTGTGAATCCTAAGGTAAGCACCTTAGGCAGTGGAGTAAGTAAATCGAACCACTATATGATGTCGTGTATCTTTCTATTTCCTACACTCTTTATTTTTTGAACTCTATATGTTTAATTATATGCTCGTATGAATATCGTATATTTTATTATCTAATAGCTTATCAATCAAACTCATGGTATCTAGATAATTGATGGAATAGGATTTAAATTATATTTTAATTTTTTTACTTGAAATAAAATTAGTCGATTAATTTACATAGTCCTATTCAACCCCCCCCCCCCCCCTCTTCTAGGACATATATATTGAATATCAGTTTATGTTACAATTACTCCAATTATCACTTATATCATTTTCATTAGTGATATTTTATACTAATTCATAAGTATTTTAATTTCTTTCTGCGATATGAAATTGTTTCTTGCTCTATTTTTTAAGATATTGGCTACTAATAATTATTTTGTTGTTAAACATATAAGTTGCATACCCTATAAAATATTTGTGTTCAACCTAAAATTTCTCGATAATGCCAATATGGTCATTATTGGTGGTCCGATAAGATTCAAAATAAAACCTTTTTTTCTTCCTTTTGGGAGAAAGATCAAGTTGTAACTCCAATGATGAAGGATAAGATCCCACTGCCGTAAACAAATATAACCAAGCATTAGGGAATAATTTGACAATTTTCATTTTGCAAAGTCTATCAAGTTTTGTTTTGATTAATTCATTTCTTGATATTTTGTTAGACATGAGCACTGGCATCCAATTGTCTTTATCGCATTAAGAGACGAATATTCAATAATATGATTAAAATAATTCATAGCTTTTTCATACTTAGGTTACCCTTACAATTTTCCTTCATGTATCTATTAGTTTTACAATCTCCAATTAAGTTACAAGCACTATCACAAGAGGTGCAAGAGAAGATTTATTTCAATTTTGGAGCATCTAGTATTTTCAACATGGTACCCATACACCTAAGTTGTCTTATAGCTATTACATTTATCTTCATAAATATTTCAATCAATGAAATTATCATAGTAGTTTCTCACAACAATATTTAAATCATTATCTTCAAAAGAAGCAAGTCCTCCACCAAGACGAGAAGGCTCAACCATACAAATAACTTTAAGGTTGACGATTTTTACAAAAGAATCAATAGTACTCAGTGAGTTTTTTGTTTCGCATAGATATAGTACCTTTGGCCTATGTTTAAAAGTAAGTCCTCCAATGCTAGATTGTTAAAGTTGTGCCAATTATTTGCCAAATAGTATATTTGTATCAATGATCTTTATATGACTATTTTAGAACAATCACGCAAACCCCTTGAAGTGCTTGAGACTCTAAGTCCTTTTAAAAGATATAACCAGATTGTTTATCTTATTCATATCTTCTTTGAAGAAACCATTATGGTCTATCATCAGGATTTTGCTCACAAACTTAGGTTTTCAATTTATTAGACCTTATTGGATAATATTAGATGAAAAAGTTTCATAAAGACCATCCTTGAAATTCAAGATAATCTTAAGCTTTAAATCCTCACTATGTCTATTTTCTTTTCCTTTTAAAAACTAACGAGTCATCAGGGTTTTGCTCACAAACTTAGGTTTTCCCTTTCTTAGAACTTATTGGATAAAATCAAATGAAAAAGATTCATAATTACCATCTCTCAAATTCAAGACAATGTTAAGCTTCAAATCTTCACTATGTCTATTTAGTTTCCATTGAAAGACTCATGAGACTTACATTGATTCTTTCGATTTTTGAAAACTTTTGCGGTTGTTCTTTTTTATGTTCATTAGTGAACATCAATTCTCACATGAAATTTTTGTTTTGAGGTAGTGTTTAGAGGTATTGGTTGGCTGATATTACCTTGCATACTATGGTTGGATTAAGAAGATTGGGGTTTTGATTAGGGTTCATGTTGAATTGGGGATTCTTTTGTTAGGGTTTGAGTATCAGTTGATTTGTGTTTAGGGAAAATTATATTGGAATTAGGTTTAGGTGTTTGGTTGGGGATTTTGTACATGCCAAACAAAATGTCTAAATCGCCTTTGGAACATGAGTATGGAATAGAAATACGTATTATTTAATACTCTCTCTGCCCCATAAATAATATCCACTTACTAAAAATAGTGTCCCAAAAATATTTATCCACTTAGAATTTCAGATACTTTATCTCACATTTTTTTGTTATTGCCCTTATTAAAATATTTAAATTTATGTTTTCAATGATTATTTAAAAAATCAAGACACTTTATGAGGAGCATTTTAGTGATGTTGAATATAATCATTATGTTTCTTAATTTGTGTGAAAAGCTAAGTGGATATTATTTGGGACGGGGAGAGTAGTTGTTAATTCACTTTCTTTATTTCTTAACCATTTGGGCCCTCAAAGACCCTGTGGTCCATAGATACGTGTACCACATATCTCTTGTCAACAAAGATACCTTCTACCTCACCACCTAAAAATGGCATCGTGAAACCTTTCTTTCCTAATTTTATACCAGTCAATTGGTTGTACTTCCCCTCCCTCATAGCATTAAACACGATTAGACCACCCAAATTCAAATTCAAAATTCTTTTCCCATTTTGAATTTTTTTTGGATTGATGGTTCGCTAGAGTCATACATATTTTACTCTCCGAGTCGCCATTGTTGGAAATTTTATCTTTGAATCTCATTTTACCTTTGAGATTGTTTGTGAATGGCCACGTATTTGTTGGGGTTTTCGTTGAGATATTTATCCAAATTCCTAACTTCATTAAAAATTCCTTCACATTGCAATCACGTTCTTCATGGTAAATATTACTCGATCCATAACATACTTGGCCAAGAAACTCAAATATAAATTTTACCCTTTTCTTATTTTTCGTGTTATCCTAGTAGTTGAATCTTGAGGAGATAGGAATGGTAAGTTTTCAGTCTATTTATATCCTCATAAAAGTATGTTCTTTTATGATTCTTCATGGGGGTAGAATGATTGTGGGAACTTTCCCAATGGGCTTGCAAATCTGCAATACAGTGTTCATTGAGCAAAATTGGTGGAACTACATACATATGTATCCATAGTGTGATAAATGTAACTCATTGAGCACCAATTCTTGAAGGCTCATTCATCTCCAGATGTTTTTATTAAGATCCTCTTCGTTGGGGGTTTTATTGGTAAATTTATTATGCACTTTTATCTCAGTGCTTATTTTACCCTTAAAACCCAATGCTTTTGGATTCATGTGAAATTTTCCCCATCATGATGAAGAATCTTAGTCCTTACATTTGGCTTTTTATTTGTTGTGTATTCAAACTCGTTGCTAGGTTTGAGTATAAGTACTCATTGCGCTGTCGTTGGATGATTCTGGGTCTGGAAGCTCATAACGCAATACATGCTCTTCAAGAGCTTGTGATTTATGCAAATTATTTGATGCGGTGTCAAAAAATAGAAATAAATAGTTGATGTAAATACACAAAAGGAAATTTGACTGAAATAAATAAGAGATTTTCTAAAAATATAATGAAAACGCAAAGTGGAGACATAAGAAATGAAAGGTATAGATGGTTCAAAAGTTATGGAGTAAATTTAATAAAAGTGGTGATGGAGAGAATAGTTCTATTTTTAAATTAACAACTTGAGTAAGAGAGGAAGAAGATGAAAATTGAGAAAAAAAATTGTTTAATAATAGCAAAAATGGATATCCAATACTTTTATGTAATTTATCAATAACAAAATAATTACACCATCTTAAACCTCATTTATACCAATGATTTTCAGAATATACAATAAACATATTCTCTTTAACTCGATAGCATGTGAAAACAGTGGCGAATCTAGGCATATCTTGGGGGTACTCGGGCCCCTCAACTTTTCCAAGAGTATATATAATTTGACCATATAAAAAAATATCTTAGACTTCCCTTAAATTTTTCAAAACTTTCACTATATATATGAATATTTTATATTTTCTATGATAAAATATAAGTAATTTTGTATAATATAGGGATTTATAGTGTAATAAATTCCAAAAAAAATAATATAAAATTTATAATATTATTTTATATAATATAGAAATATATAATATAATTTTTACATAATATAGGAACTTACAATGTAATTTTGATATAATATACAAACTTGTAATACAATTAAACCAGAAAAATTAATTTTTAGGCACTATTCCTGATCTCCTTGATCTTCCCCAAATAAAAAAAGAAGGATAAACAACTTATAGAGGCCTTTTAACCAGGGGCAGATCTAGATTATAAATTGAGGGGGGGGGGGGGGGAGGGGGGATTCAAATATATGGGAGTTGAATTTATTTAAGATAAAAAATAGGATACATAAATATATAACTAGTTATGTCAAAATGCAAATATGAGAATCCCACGCTATTACATTTCTCGTCTCTTTAATATATGAGATTATACATCCAAAAAAATATATAAACTAACATTATTATACTTAATTTATATAATATTTATTATTTAATAAGTCGTTCTTATGAAAATTGACAAATTTATAACTTAAATTTACTATATTAAAGAACAAAGATTTATTTTTTTATACCGTTAAATTATGTTTTAATTTATTTTGTAAAAATAATTCTATTATATTTGAAAAAAAAGATAAACTAAATGCTAAGATTCAAACCCCTAACCTCTATTCTATCTTAAAATGTGTAAAGATATTGAACCACTAAGCCAAAATGAGGTATGAAACTTTTAGAGCATACACATTTTACATAAATCTTCAAAGAAAATTAATTATTTTTCGGAACAAAATTATATTTTATGTATTATAAAATTTCCGGGTTCAGGAGGCTCAAGTTATAGCCCCTTAGAGTTCTAGTATAAAGCCCATTCCTTATTTAGATTACTCTCGATCACAAATATGATTAAATTGTTTTTTATTTTCTCTCCATTTTATTGCAATGTTTAATGAATTGTTCACATGAAATAATGATAGAAACCAGTTAAGATTAGCTCATTGGCCAAGTTTTAGTCATCAAATTTAGTGGTACAGGTTCAAACGGAGTCAGTGACTTAGAATTCAAAATAGCTCTTTTATGTAAAAAGAAATATAAAAAATGAAAAAAAAAAAAAAAGAGAAGTTAATGCGGGTCTATCTAATATCTAATATAATAAGTTATTAAAGCCTATTTAATTGGTCAATTGTTTGTCGTCCAAAAAAAAAGAGAGTCATTTTTCAGCCCGCATTCATAAGGTTAAGAAGGTAATTCACCTTTCTTTATTAGATAACCAACCCTTTCTTTTAATAAATAATATTCTGCTTAGACCTTTTAATATTTTTCAGATTTTGGCCTCTAAAATATAGTTCTCCCTAAAATATAGTACTCCTCTTACCAATATGTGTTCACACTAGCAACAAAAAAGAGCAGTTATTATACTACTATTACTTTCTCTTTGACTAAAACCAAGAAAAAAGAGTAGCTTTCACACTAAATTAATATCTAAACCACAACACATAATACACACACTTATACACACTTATATGTCATCTCCTCTCCATCTCCACCGCAACTCTCTCTCTCTCACTCTCTCTCTCTCTTTCTCTCTCTCTCCAACGGCAAAGCATCACAGTCCCACTCATGGAGACCCCACTGTGATCTTTGTCTAGATCGATCTCCTTCTCTTTTGACATGAGTTTCCATCCTTGTCATTTCCTTTTGATTCTTCTTAAAAACCCTAATTCTAAGACAAACCTTTTGTTTAATTAGCTAGATCTTGATGTTTTATTCTTTTAATTACTCATCTATGACTCTTTTGTTAGCGTTACCATTTTTACAAGTGAAAGAAAAGTCATATGATGAAAGCACTTTAAAGACATAGCTACTTTCTGGAAAGGAAAATCTGAATCCCTCTTTTTGCATCTTCTTGCATTAAATGTATAGCAGCTTGTGTTGTAAGTAACAAATCTCTCTTTCACAGTATACAAATCTCTCTCTCCATATCTCTGTCCCCTCTTTCTTCTCCTTTTCATTTATTACAATCTTTTCTCACTCTTTTATAACCCCGTGACTTGTCTTAATTCCTTCTGTGTTCTTGCTATGAATTCTGGAAATAGTGGTAGTTTTGAGTCTTCAAGTGGTGGTGGAAGTGGTGGAAATGGTGGAAATGGTGGTGGCGGAAATGACGAGTATGAATCACGCACCATCTCCGGCTTAATTAACACCACCACACAACCACCACCACCACCATGTCCACATGGCAAAAACTCAAGTTCATCAACCATGTTTGATCCTTTATCAACCTTCTTTGATCCCATGTCTAACCCTAATTCTCTAAATACATCTAGTAATCCACTTCTCGATCTAGACATGACATGGTCCAAATCAACGAGATCTGATGATATGATGATCAACCCTTTATTACCTTCATCATCTCCTCCGTTTCAACCCACTCATTTCCCCTCTGAACATCCATTTCCACCATTACTAACAGAGAATACTCCTATTATTGTACCAGATCAAACACAAGTTGTTGTAAGAAACTCAAAGAAAAGATCAAGAGCTTCAAGGCGTGCACCTACTACTGTGTTAACCACAGATACTTCTAATTTCCGTGCCATGGTTCAAGAATTTACAGGTATACCAGCTCCACCACAGTTTATACCACAATCTTCATTCTCTACAGGAAGATTTGATCTTTTCGGTACACCTCCTTCCGCCGTGAGATTTAACTCAGACATGAATACTAATACTATCTCTCATCAACCTCTTCATAGGCCTTTACCTCAAAAACTTCATCAACCTACACAATTTTTTCCTTCTTCATCTAATGTTAACTACCCAATTCCCAGCATGCAAATTCCTTATCACCAAGCTAATACTCCACAAAACCCTCCCATTTACGGCTCGAAGAAACAATCATTTAATCAGACTTTGGTAAGTGATCAATATGGATTAGGTCAAGGAAACTTTTCTGGGTTTGCAGGTGTTATTTCTTCCGATCAGACAAGTGCAAGGACTGAAAATAATCTAGGAAGCATCATTTCTTTGGATCAAACTCCGAGGAATGAACATAATGTAATGAACTACTCAGCTTCTGGTTCTTCATCATCAAATTTTCAGAGTGATAAAGGGATAGGTAATATTGGTGCAAGAAGTACTACTGATCAAGGTATCGTGGAGAAATGGATATGTTCATCGTCAGAGTAGAGAAATGATTAAACCATAGAAAGCGTGAAAGATGATAATGATGACGATTTAAGTTTTAATTATGAGTAGGTGAAATTATGAGCTTAATTGTTAGTGGTTTAATCTCAGTATAATTGTTAGAAGTAATTAATCCTAACTCATATCATCAAAAATTAAGAACATTGTTGTAATGCTTTAATTATATGTAAATTATAATAATTGTCTTTTTTTTTTTTATGAATATATATTTGCTTGTTGAGATTACACATGATCATGATCATGGTCATGGTCATGGTCATGGACCTTTTTATGTTTTTGTTTTGTTCTTTTTCTTTTCTATAGTAGAATGTCATTAATTAAGGTTTGATTGAAAGGTTTAACGTAAATTATTAGTAAAAGATATTCTTTTTTAGTCAAATGCCATTAACTTTTAGTTCTTTTACGAGTAAAGTTTCTAGTCAAATGTTATAAAGTGTTGATTATATAAGATGTAGCTAAAATTGTTAATAAATTATCAGAACTTTGAGTGTAAAAGTTGAAATTTCAACTATTGTAATAAATTTGTTCGTTTGGATTTTCTCGGTAAAAAGAGATAATTAATGGTACAGAATGCTACTCCTACTTGAACCTGGGTAAAATTAATTAAATGACTAATTTTGGAGTTAAATTAATCCTAAAATTAGTTTAGGATACTATTTTTTTTTAACTTTTATAACAAACACTAGTTAATAGTAAAATTAACTTATTTTTCAACTATATTTGTTATTTACATATAGAATTGACTTTATAATTTATAATTTTAGATTAATCCAAAAAAGTTTATTTAAGTGTCGCTTATAATCGTTAGACAAGGATTAAAGTATGAGGGAAGGTTCAGGGTACTTAAACGGTTTGTGTGACAATCTCGAGACATATCAATTTATTCTGAATTTTATGTCGTGTGCCTTTATCTCAAATTGAACGGTTTGATTTTTAAACTAGATTTTCGTAGCCTTTTATCTCAACTTGAACCGTTCGATTTTTAAACTAGATTTTCGTATTATTCAGCATGAGATGTGTTAAAATGGTTTTTTTTTTGTAAACAAAAGAGAAATTGAAAGATTAAATAAATCAAATATAAACGTTGCTTTGACATAAAGAATATAAACGTTACAAAGTGACCATTCAAATAAAATTGGCCTATATTTTTATTAAATAAAAAACCAATCAATAATTTGGGTCCACTAATTAATTTCATATAATATATGACGTCAATAATTAATTCGTGGGTCCCAGAAGTATGTTATCAGTTCGGTCAAACTATTTCTATTTGAAAAATATTTTAGAACAGGAGAGTTTGAGCTAAACTGAATTCAACCTGACATGAACTAAGTCTCAATATACACGAGTTTTTTTTTACTATAGAGACAAATTAAATTAGTCCAATAAACAAACTAAATTCTCTACTAATCTTACCCTAAACCTTAAAACCGATTTTCATAAATTGTTTGACTATGATAGAACGCCAAAAATATATTGTGTCGTTAAGATATACATTCTTATATGAAACTGGAATAATGAAATGATCAATTGGAGAAGAAAGAAGTAGGAAAAAAAATCAAACGGTAAAAAATTTGATCGTTCAAATATCAATGTTGTTTTGACAAAAAGAATACATGAGTTTTTTTTACTATAGTGTTAATTTAAATTAGTCCAATAAACAAACTTAATTCTCCACTGATCTTACCCTAAACTTTAAGACCGGTGTTTCATAAATTGTTTGAATATGATAGAACGCTAAAATTTTATTGTATCATTAAAATCATACATTCTTATATGAAATTAGAATAGAATAATGATTAATTGGACAAGAAAGAAGTGGAAAAAAAATCGAACGGAAAAAAATTTGACCGTTCAAATATAAACGTTGCCTTGACAAAAAGAATACAAACGTTACAAATTGACCGTTCAAATATAAATTTTGTTTTGTCGAAAAAAAATATAAACGTTACAAATTGACCATTCAAATGAAAATTGACCCATATTTATTAAATAAAAAATGAAGTAAAAAATTTAGGCCCACCAATAAATTTTATACAAAATATATGACGTCAATAATTAATATGTGGGTCCCACAAGTAATTTTTTGGTCAAGCTTTTTCTATTTGAAAAATATTTGGAGAAGAAAGAAAGTTTAGACTTTTAAATTAAATTTCAAAATACACGAGTTTTTTATTATATAATTAAATTAAGTTAGCCCAATAATTAAACCAACTAAATTTTCTATTGATCTTACTCTAAAACTTTAAGACTGATATGATTTTACAAATTGTTTGAATATAATATAACATTAAAAATATGTTTTATCATAAAAATAATACGTTCTTATATTTTTTAAAAATTGTCCTATTCTTTTTGTAAGGGTGGATCCAATTCTTTTTTAGGGTTGATTTTTGTTTGGTAAACTAAATATTTATATTTAATTTGACAAGAATTAAGAATTAAGATAGAAAAATTAATCTTTAGATGGAAGAATGAGAGTGTAATGATAGAAAATTTAATATTTAAATGGAAGAACTAGAGTGTAATGTCTATTTTTACTAATATTTAAAATTCAAGTAATTTTTTTTTACTATATTACAAGGTTAATGGATTCCAGTTCCAAATCCTCTTAGACCATTCTACTACTATTTAATTTATTTTTATCGAGGGAAAGAATTTTTATTAACAGAGTTCAATTCTAATCGTCATGTTTATCTACAAGTGATATTTAATTAACGTTTATTTTGAGTTTTAAAAATTTAAATCAGATTATACATGAGGGGAATGTAAATATATATATTTTCTTTTGAAACTAAAAATTTATTAAACTCAAAGCTCATCGTTTACGATCTTATACTATTTCTGTAAATGTCCGTAAAAGGATATAAATTTCTTTCCTGTCTTTCCAGTTAAAGGAATTTAATTAAACAACGTAACTTCATTAATTGTGTTCTTCCTCCTCGTACTTTCTATTCTTTTTCCTAGACTTGGATGAAACAAGAATAAATATGTTGGCTTTTTTTTTTTGGACGGAATAAATATGTTATTTGGATTAGGAAGAAAGGCCAATAGCTTTAAAATAATTGTTTAATCCAATTATTAGTATTTTTTATTAAAATAATTGTTTAATCCAATTATTTTATTAGTTTGAAAAGACTTTGAAGATGTTGTAGGAGTGATTGGTGGCGAGATTCGGGGAATCATTTGCCTACATATATTGTGCAAAATATTAAAACTCTTACAAAATTTTACTATGACATTAATTCTTCTTCTTTTTGTATATAACAAGTAGATCCAAAGAAAAGGCATCTTGATATTTTCTTCTTCTATTTTTATAGCAGATTCTTTTATTTTCATAGGAGATATAAAGGATCGTGAGATAAAATTAATTAAAATTTTTATTAATCAATCTTCGGCTATGTATCAATCTTTGCGTCGTTCAATCCATCCGATCACGCTTGAGGACACTCCATATGCCGCTAGGAGGATCAACATGCCGACAATATTGTTTTTTTTTTTTTTATCAAACCCAAACGAGCTACCTAATCCACACATATATCATTTTTCCTATATATCCTATTTAATGATCTATTCCTTGCAAGCCTATCACGAATATGTTGAAACCGGAAAGCCGCTGGCTTTCTTCTAATATCTACTCTTCTAATTACGCCAATTGCTTCCCATAAGTCCACTTCAACCTCTACTTCTATCAAGCCTAACTCTTCCACCAATCTTAGTCCTTCACTCAACGCAACCAATTCAATAATTACCGACATATCATGATTTACTTTCATAGAGAGCCCATTGATCTGATTTCCTTCACCATCACGAATAACCCTTCCCCCGCCTCCAACATGTCTCCCCTTGTTGCAACTCCCGCCAGTGTCTAATTTCATTCCCCTTCTTGGTTTATTCCAACCAATAAAGTTTATATCTCTCCTAGGTGAAGCTTTACCTGGGAGACACCCCACACTCTAAAATAGTTCGTCTCCAAATAGATAGCTTTTATTATCATTGCCATGGCCGGTGGGAAATCACTTGTGTTAAATAACACGTTATTATGTTCTTTCCAAATCGTCTCTACCATCGCTCCAAAAAATACTCCGCAATATTCCCGAAAAAAAACCTTTGCTAGATACATGTGTATTCCACCAAACTGTTTGTCACTACCCTGAGATCATTTTCATTCGCCTCATCTGGTACCTGCTTTCCTGCTAAACAATGTACTGTTCGAACAGAAGAAACATTCTCCACCTCATCACTATAATTTCGCAAGTCACTATTCCCTTGTAGCTGACTGGACAACTAATGTCTCTCTATTTGGGATATATTAATCTATACTTGAGACATCATTTTAGGGGTATTCAGTAGTTAATATTGGGATTTTCCCCATTTATTCATACTTAACAGTTTCATGTCTAGTTTCAGGTGTTTTGATATATTGTGAGCTTTTGCGCGTAATCTGTATGTTATTTGTGTAGCACTTAGGTATATGGAAGCTATTACACCTATGGAAACTGATTTGAAGTGGAAAAGTAAAGGAAACCCCTTAGTCAAAGTAAAAAAGGATAAGTTTGGATATATTTGGAAAGTAAAGAAGCTGTCAAAACTGCACATAAGTCCACTAATTAATTTACTGCAGAAAAACTGTGTGGAATTAGAAGGAGAATTTTATACGAGCAGATAGATATTTCAAACACGGTCGTTTCCATATAAAGAACGTAAAAATATGATAAGTAATTAAGGAGATATGACCAAATCAATATCTGCTAAGATTTATCCCTTCCTACAAGTTAGGAATATGAATTTTGGTAAGAAAGGACTCCTTAACTTGGGTATTACTCCTAATTTCAACCAAGGGATTATATATACATATATATATATATATATCCATTTCTACCTTAAGAAATCATCATTGGCCAGTTCTTACTCATCAAAAGACCAAGAGGAAGCTTACATCAAGAGAAGAGAAGACTAAAGGGAATTTGACAACCACTCATGCCTTTCCAATCCTTCTAATTTGTAATTTATTTTCTTTCTTTCTCTAGTATGAACTAATTCTAATTATATTGAGATTAGCATAAGGGTATGAACCCTAGACTTATTTTATATCTATTTTAATTTGGATTGTCTTTTACATTTAATTGAAATTAGTGTTGCTATCTCTGTTTTTATGTGCTTAGATTTATTATCTGTAGTTTTTGCGGTGTACAACATATAGGATTACCTTAATAGTAGTTAGATGGTCATCCGGAAGGGGTGTCTAATTGTTGAAACACCACATAAACGTCTAGTGTACGGTAGTGATCCTAACGGGTTTGCCTAACTAGATAGTCACTAGGGTTTGAGATTAACCACTGATCATTGCGCAAGGTCCCCTACCCAAGTCCACTGGCAATTGTTAGGTCGCCACTAAGTCCACCTAGAGGGGGTTTGGAGGAATATAGAATCATGGCTATTTCATAAGTAAATTTTTTCTTATAGTTTGATTCTACCTTGAAAAATATGTATGAGCATGAACAAACATGATATACCATGAAAAATCCATATGTTTATTAATACAAGCGATTACAAGAGACTTTCAAGAAAAATGTCACTAAAATTGAACTCATTCTCCCATATAATGAGGATACCCCCTTCCCTGTCAACTCTTCCTTCAGGTTGTGCCATAAAAACGTATACTGACATGACACTACTGACATCATTTTTCATAATAAATGAATAAAAAGGACAAAAAAAATTTAAATTTAGACCTTTTTTCATAGATGATCTTGCCCCTTGACAATTCCAACGTAGGATATGCATTCCTCCACCTTGCTCACATTAGATGACTGGCCAGTGTCCTTCAGAAGTTCACTGGTGAATCTCTTAGAGGTCAAAATTGACTACAAGCATTATCCTTTGTACTATTTCCCCCCATCACGATTAAGATTAGTATGTCCAACACAATCTTAACACGCACAAAAAAATGAACACCACCATACACATTATCCTTAGGTATATACTCCTCATCCATCTCACTAAGCGATTTATCCTCAAAGCATAGGATTTTTGTCTTACAATAGTCTGAGTACATTTGTTCCAAAAAACCTTGCATTTACGCAATCTTAACACACATCTAACTGAATCCCTCGTCATCAATCATTTTATTTTTAGTTTAATCCACAAACTAATCAAGAAAAAACTCCTTTTTCATCCATTTAGATTTGGGTAACATATTACGTCCGTCAATATACGTAACCCTAATGTGTGGTTTAGCGATCACAATCTCATTTTCCTCTTCAATATCCCAGGAAGTTGGTTGAAGCTATAGGATTGGGAGTTTGGGGACTCTTCCTTAGGCTAGTAGTTCTCATAGTCCTCTTTTTCAACATCTTAAGTATTTACAAACTTTGGCACTACCTGTTCATATCATCCTTACCATCAGCGACTTGGACACTCTTATAATGTGTTTGTTTAACAGAAGTTAGGATATTTTAATGTCCTTGTCATAATAAACAATTTATTAAAGGACATGCGCCATTAATATTACTCTTGCTAATCTCATCAACAACATTTTTCCTATTCAACAACACACCTTTTCCAACATTCTTGAATTATTCCTAGCAGGGCCGGTCCTGGGGAGAGGCCAAGGAGGCCATGGCCTTGGGCCCCTCCCCAACTCATATAATTTAAGGGCCCCTTTTGAAGTATAATTTTTTTATTAAAAAGCCCAGTTTTATTCATGGTTTTGGGCTCTTTTCTAACTCATATAATTCTAGGTTTTTTCATAAAATTTTTTTTATTACAAAAGCCCAGTTTTAGCCCACCTGAAATAAAAAATATTAGATTATATTTTTAGTTACAAAAATATTTAATTAAGTTACTTTTTTTTATATATTAACTAGGTATTGCCCGTGTCTGAAGCCACTTCGAACAATTTAAAATTCGAATGTAAATTTATATTTAAGAATACGATATATTCTTAGAAAAACCCGAGCCTGAAGGCATTCTAACAATATTAATTTACAAAAATAAATATTACACTGGATAAACAAAATTTCTTGAGATAAAAATAAATTTAAAAAATTTCAATAGCGACCTAAATTATAAATCAATGAACCAAAATATATTTTTATGTAATACAAAATAAAAATCTCAAATATTTGAGATGACATGAATACAAAATAGTCCATAACTACTAAATGTCTTTTTCTTGAATCTTTTCAATATTCTTATCACGTTTTTTGTGCATCCGTCTCATAACTCTACAAAACGTGGATATATCAACATATATATATCGCTCGATTTGGGGAACCGCGACAATAACCTGCATATTTGAAATATTGTAATTAAGTATGTATTACAAATATAAATCATATAACGGTATAACCTATGAGTAATTTTACCATGTGATTGTAGTCCCATCTAGCCACACGTCTTCCTTTTTTCCAATCAGCATTCATAAGTTGCTTCCAATTCTACATATAATTCCAAATCATTATTTTGTAATAAGCTTTACTCACATTATAGAAATGTTTTATTTATTTCTTACTTGTGGTGATTTTAATCGATAAAATTCCTCCTTGTCCCTTAATGTAACAATCACATTTTGCGATTGAAGGAACTGAACCTACAATTTGAATGCATAATTACACTTCAAAAATAATATACACAACCAAAATACGTAATGCGTATAAGATAGGTTAACTTACGGTTTCCATGAGATTTCTGTTAGCCTGAAAAAATAGTACTGTTTAGCAAAGAATTATACAAAATAGTAAAATAAACACAAAAATTACTTACGGCACGACTCTTGTAGACAATCATTTTTTAGTGTTAATAAAACCTGTGGAGTAGTAAATACATTGTATATTAGTTATTATATATTAACAAAATTTAAATATCATGTAATTACTAAATAGTTATCTTGAATGATTTAATCTTATCATATAAAAAGTAAAATTTAAGATAATGATAAATAGAACAATAAACTCTTATCTATCATTCAAAAATTTTAATTATTTTTTCGTTATATATTAACCAACTTTTGTAGATACAATTTCTAGATATCGGCATGGTTAAGGTGTACTTGTGAAACTTTTGTACTTGTACTGTTTTAGGATGTTGCAAGAAGTATTACGAAATTCTTAATTCTGAGAAGTAAGTTTATTTTAAAATCTCATTAATTTATACTTTAATAACTAATTTATTTATTTATTCAAAGGATTTAGGTATATTTATTGGTGTTATAATTTTCGTAAAGTGGAATTAATCTTATGTAATGTTATATAGATATATACAGATCTATTGAAATGTGATAAAGTATTAAGTAAGAATAAAAAATTAGTATGATAACAATCAGTCAATATATTATTATCATTTTTAATTAGTTTTGAGGTTAGTTTAATTATGCAAAGTCTTGGTTAATTCATTTAGATGTATTAAAAAAAACCATTATTACCCATTTTCGGTTTTTTAATAAGATATTTTTATATCACCCCAAGAAGAAAAAGAGAGGATCACTTTCAAAGGATGAAAATATATTTCTGTTTAATATTCTATATACAGTAATGGACTATTCTATATACAGTAATGGACACAACATAGCTGAGCTGATGTATTAAAGAAAACCATTATTACCCATTTTCAGTTTTTAAATAAGCTATTTTTATATCACCCCCAAGAAAAAAAAGAGGATCACTTTCAAAGGATGAAAATATATTTCTGTTTAATATTCTATATACAGTAATATTACAACAGTAAATTTTAGTACTAAAACGGAAGACAATGTCTAAAACGCGAGCCAACATTAAATTCTATATCACCCACTAACCTAATTCGTCAAAGCTTTTGTACTAAAACGCGAGCCAATGTCTAATCACGTAAATACCCCTAAATTTATCCTTAAGCATTTTGATTATACAATTTCTAGACTACTGTATGAAAATTTTAACTATTACAATTAAAAAATAGTAAGCGAATATTACAACAATACATTTAAAATTAAGTAGTGAGAAGCTAAAAAGAAAGGAGAGTCTCTAAAACAGTTCATAGAATTCTTAATACACTCTAAAACAGTTTAATACAATTTCTAGAATATATGCGAAATTTTTAACTATTACAATTAAAAAATACTAAGCGAATATTACAACAGTCCATTTAAATTTAAGTAGTGAGAAACTTAGTTCGAAGTTAAAACTAACCGAATATTAAAACTAAGCGAAATTTTCAACTATTACATTTAAAATATACTAAGCGAAAATTAATACTAACCTTAGTTCGAAGTTATGCTTTGAGCAAAAGAAAGTGAGAAATTATTTTAATAAAAGAAAAGAAGTTGGAATGTTTAGAAATGATTTTCGTATATAGTTAAAAAATTGTTTTAGGAAAAGGAAACTAACTTAAATCAAGGAAAGTATCCTATGATTAAACCTTCGAAATATTTTAGTAATGTTTTGACTAATATATTTGCTTAAAATAGTTTTAGGATATTTATATATAGATAACAAAATTTAAAAAAGGCAAATGGAAATGTTATTAATGGTAAAATGCAGGAAAATTAAATATTTATTTGTCAGCTCCTTGATTTCGGAAACTCCTTGATTTAGGCAGCTCCTTGTAAGGTTTCCTGAAATTAATATCAAATAGAATAATTATTCTAAGAAATTTTCTTTTATATAGTAACAAAAAAAATCAATATTTCAATTAAAGTGCATATTCAAGAATAAAAAAAATTTACCAGATGACATTTCAACATATTTGATCATTTTAGTAATATCATCCTGAAAAGTAAAAAAAAATTAATTAATTTATTTATTAAAAAAAATTAATTAAACATTGTCACTTAATTTTGCAAGACTTACTCTTTGATTTATCTTTTGTTGCATAATGCACTGTAATGATGAAAGAATTGAAGCGTGTGAATTGTTTGTAGGTCCCTGAAGATTTAATAATTGCACATTAAGTCCCTATATTATGCAAAATAGCCTATATTCTATCAAAGAAACGGCAAAAAAGATGGGGCAAGTGAAGATTTTGAATATATGGTGGGACCACAGATAGTTGTAGGACCCTGAAGATTTAATAATTGCACTGCACTATAAGTCCCTATATTATGCAAAATAGCCTATAGTCTATCAAGGAAACAACAAATATTCACACAAACAGTAAAAAGGATGGCGCAAAAGAAGATTTTGAATATTTAGAGGGATTACAAAGTATTATTATAAATTTTTCTTTTTTTTTTCAATGGGGTAGAAATATTCTTTTGAAAACCTAGGGACTTATAGTGAATTGAGAATTAACTTTTAACAGAGAATTGAGAATTACCTTTTAATTCAGCTTCTACAATTAAATTAAAGAGATTAGCTGCAGCAATAATCCCTTATGGTGGAAAACCATCATGACCCATACTATAAAATGGTTGTTTAGAAAATTTAAAATGTAAATATATATATATATATATATATAGATATAAAAAGAAATAATGAAATTTACCATGAGAAGTACAGTCCAAGTATCTAATAAAATATCACGTGCTACCCAACTCCATGTTTCTTCGTCAGTGTAATTAGTCATAAGGTCTTTAACTTCTTCACACATAAGTGCAGACAAATGACTAATAGTTCCGTAAGGCCTACACATAGAATAAATATTATCAGAAATCCATATAGAATAAATTGCAATATTGGTCCCTGTTTTATGCAAAAAGTAGCAAATACATTAATATTTATTCTATATAATCCATATAGAATAAATATTAATGTATTACGCAGGGTATTTGGCTATTTTGCATAATACAGGGATCAATGGTGCAAAATCCAGCACCATAATAAAATCCAACTCACAGTTTAAGGTACCTTTTCTGCCTTCACCAAAACCATATCTAATTAGTTTTGAGAATTACACCGAGATATATATATATTTCCTATCATTACTCAGCAATTGAAACAGGCTACATTGCACCAAGGGTCCCTGTGTTATGTAAAACTGTCAAATAAACGCTTGTAAGACATCATAAGATTAGACTATAAAATTTCAATAATATAATGAAAAGCTTTAAATAAAGAACTAAAGAGATGAATTAGCACACCTCATTCCAGAGTCTAGATGAATGCCACTAAGCATCTGTGCAGATGTAGATTGACACAAATCATCTTTGCGGTGAAATAGGACCTACAATAAAATTAGTTCAATTACAGGTCTTTGAAAATTACTTAATTATTCTCAATTATGATCACGGATATCATATGCTTGATTCGGTCATTTGATCGAACATATTGAGAGAAGCTTACAATTGTGAAATACAGAAGAAAGAACAAAACCCTACCTCGAATCAACAGCTTCGGACTGAACAGTCTTTTCGACTTCTTTTAAGCCGTTTCAGCTGGTAACTGGTTCCTCCTTAGCCACTGTAGCTGAGTCTGCGACTGTGCCGGCTTGTTAGTTGAAGCAGCTTCTTAAGTGTTGAACCCTTTTTGCTTATAGTTACACATATATTCTTCAAAGCTACAGTTCTGGAAAAATAACAGCTGTAATGGTATATGATTGATTAATATTCATGACCCAAAGATAAGAAAAAATAAGAAAGGATTTCAAATCTGTATCCATCAATAAACATAACAGTTTCCCTTGGCTTTTAGTTTTGCAGGCGGTTCATAACTATCTGCAAACCAACAAAGAAAGGATTTCAAATCTGTATCATATTAGCACACATAAAAATACAATCTGACATTTGATCGAATACCTGAGAAATATAAAACAGGCGGCGGTCTTAGTAGATTCTGGAAATATCAACACCATCATGACGTCGAGACTTCGTTGAATCATCACGTTTAAACCTTCAGATAAAAGATCAAGGAGAAACATACTATGTAAGAAAGCAGTGAAACAGATTAACTGAATCGAATATAACTGAATCGAATACCTATCATGTCTACAAAGCCGTGGAATGATATTAGGAACATCTGCACATCTGCAGTATGGATGTAGCTTAACAATTATCAAATACCCAGTATTAATAATTAATCATTGTAAACGATTTTACCTTTAATTTGGGTTCTTTACCAAGCAGGCTCAAAAAATTCCCAATCTCGAATAGTGGCTGTAAATGGTGGAGAATGGTCCTCCATTCTTTTGCAGTAGAGAGGCTTGGTCCTTGAACTATAGGTAGAACGGTAAAGAGAACGGTATATGCGCTCGATCGAACCCATTTTTGTGGTGGAGGATGGCGCAACAGAGGAAGGGAGAGAACGCTCGATCGAGATTAGGTTTAAGAGTGTAGTTGATGGTTGATGGCCGGACGGAGATTGGAGGCGAAGGAGTGTGGAGAGCAGCTCTGTGGAGAAGATTAGGGTTCGAGAGGAGAGTGAAATGAGGGTTATGTTTTTTTTTAATTTTTTAATCCGTGTTTTGTATTATAAAAAAAAAAAAAAAAAAAGTGGGGCCAGAATCGATCCTGGCCACCACTTATGTTTGGCCAGATTAAATCCTGGCCACCACTTATGTTTTGGCCAGATTTAATCCTGACCACCACTTAAGTGGGTAAATCCGGAGCGTTGAAAAAACTTCGAAATATAATATAGATATTACCGGTTAACTTAAAAAAGATTTAGATATTTTTTCCTTTAAAATTTATTTGATTATTTTTTTATTATATTTTGAATATTTTATTTTATTTTATATAACTTGTAATTTTTTTAGGGGCCTATTTTTTAAAGTTTGCCTTAGGCCTCCGAAATGTCAGGACCGGCCCTGATTCCTAGAGGATTCCAAGGAAACATTGTATTATTCAAGTCCAAATCTTTCACTTTACTATTTTGTAGAAATTTATCACCAATCACATCCGCAAAAAAACCCATATAAGATTGGTTTGTCTTATAAGTATCACCAACTTCCTTAACATATTTAGGTTGATTCTGAGAGTTTTTTTGTTATGAAGTGATAGAGATATTAATATTAATAGCAAAAAACCTGCCAACCCTTATTCAGTTCCTCTACATCCATCCTCATCATGATCGTCATCTTCCTTGTTGCAAAATAGGAAGAATACGTGAACAGTACTGAATACACTAATTGTGAGATATTCAAATAATCGGAGGAGAGATAATATGAAAAGATAAATAATATATTCATAAAGCAAGAGTCATAAAAGCCAGAGAACAAAAAATACCATAAAGGTTACATTGTGAATATGAGTTGTTGTAATACAATAAAATGAGATCCTATTTATAAGACTAATAGCTTAGTTAGCAAGAAAGCTAATACCATGCTAACAAGGGAACTAATATTACATGGAAATAAACTAGACTAAAAGGTAAAATATATTATGAATAAGAACATATTTAACACTGGTTTCTCTCTTTTTGTGATGGATTAATCCATTCAAAAGAATAAAAGGTAAACCCGTGGTATTTAAGACAGGTTTCAGAACAAAAATGGGAGGCCCGGGTTATATTTGGGCCTAGGGTATTTATACCCAAATTACCCAATTTTTTTACCCGGGTTGGGTCGGGTTTTACCCTTAACAAATTTCCTGCTCACCCCTAGTGTCTACTTACTTTGTTTTGGATATTATAGATGTTATGAGTCTTGATTTTATGTTGATATTCAAACCTTAAAAAAAGTCTCAAGTTTATCCTGACTAGTTATGTTGCTTCACCATGCGTTGACTTAGATATTTTTTGTGTTGTTATGTTTCTCTTCCTTTTCCTTTTCCTCTCATGGAGGTTTATGGTATTCCCTCACGCCCTCATGAGTTCCAAATATCATAGCTACGTTTGTCATAAAAATGTCATTTTTATAAGTTGTTAGCACTATATGAGGAAGATAAATCACATGCATGTGAAGGAATTTTTTTTATATGGTGAAACAGTATTGCATAGCCTCTGTGTTATGGAAATGGCGAAAAAGGTGAAGAAAGTCAGCTCATTAGGACACGCGGCAAAGCCCTTCTACTGGAGCAAGTATTTAGTGTTGCAAATATGTCTAGAAAATCTTTTTATGACAGAGTCTCCTCATCTTCTCAAAAGCGATTGGGAATTTATTTATTTATTCATCTAAATGAGCCACCCGATACACCGGGTATGCAAAACCTATACATAAATCAACTTTATTGTTTTAATAATATCATTAATCTTGAATGCGTATATCCATATGTGATCTTACCTATCTGGTGAAGCATATGTTTAGGATCTTGACAGAAAATGTATATGTGGCCTTTAATGAAACTGTTTACCCTAGCAGTATTCACAATTTACATAATCTGTTCTGGTAGCCTTAAGATGGCTAGTATATGTATATATATGGGGAGTCATGGTTTCGTTAACAATAAAACTCAATGAATTTCTTTCATACTTAATAACATGGCTACTAAAGATAATCATTCTCTCCCTGTCGTCAAGCTCAAAGATAAAGCAGTTAAGAAACTTGAAGTTTTCTCTCCCTATTTACGGATATTCTCTATCACAATACATGAGGTAGGGTGATTACCGTTCCCCAAGGCTTGATAAATAAATCGACACCCAAGGGAACACTCCCCGCAAGTGTACGAGTCATTGACAAGTAATAGTAAGTACAATTTTATTGTTCTCGACATTGATTATGAGGTAAATTGTGTTTAATAAATTGAGAGGAGTTTAGTTGCAAATAAAAGAAAGTAAAGATATGTTTTTTTTGAAGATTAAGAACTAAAGTGTAGTAAAATAAAGTACTAATTATAATTAAGCTAAAGGACTATAATGCAAATAGCGAAGAGAATATGAGATAAGAAGCTAGCTTGAGTCTTGCTAGTAATCCCCTATAGGGACGATTTGATAATTCTAAATATAAGGGTAAATATGTCTTTTCTCATTAATCGGGATACAACACTATTCCTAACTCCTTTCCGGGTAGCTTAGGAAGCAAACTAACACCACTAGAGATTTCTTTCAAGCGTACCCTAAGAGAATGCTCAACGCCTAAGGTTCTTACCCTATTGACTATTCGGTTAGTCAAGACCGTTTGGTTCAATAACGCACACAAACGTATATGAATTATGTCTATACCTGACCCCCCCTTTCGGGTGTAATCAAGGACACTACTGCATAGTTTGGATTCATATTTTTAAACAGAAGAAAATGATAAGAATATACAAATAGTAAATGAATGAAAAAGAAAGTGATAAATGTGCTTGGATTATAAAAATAATAATATAGAAAAATAAATTAATTGATTAATAATTCCCTTGTTTGGATTAACATTATCAAATGAATAGAAAAGATAATTTTAATTCATTTTTATGTTATGTAAAACCATTATATATTAAATATATAATATTAGTTAAGAAATTTTAAAAAGTGATTATTTTGTTTCCTTTAAAATGATTCTCATATGGAAGGATTAAAAAACTGACATTTTAAAGATATTCAAATAATTATGCAATCAATTGAATTACTTTCTTTTTGTTAAAAAACTAATCCAAACCGAAGAAAAGAATTTTTATTCCTATCATTTCATTTTCTTTACTCTAAAGTCGTGAATCCAAACTATGGATAAGGCAGCCTAATATTTAATCATGATAAAGACAGATAATTGAAATACAAATTCATAAACTACTGAATTAAAACACACTTCAATTAAATAAAATTAATCCCAAATAACATAAATTCATCAACACATCAACTAAGGTTCATACATAATATAAATCCTCCAGTTATGATGAGTTTAGTTGATGATTAAAACAATAAATTCAAAGGATAAAATAATACAAATCGTGTTTAATACAAGAAACGGATATAAATTACCCTAAGAGTGGTATAAATCAGATGATGGAATGGTGGAGGAGGGATCCAGACTTCTTCTTCTATCCAGGCGTTCTTCTCTTATTCTTGTAAGTCCTTTTTGATTTCCAGTTAGCTGATATAATAAAGTCAAAACTTTTTTGGAGTTGTGGGCACCATTTAAATAGCCCAAGTCAATCTAAAAATGTTTTTAGAAAATCTGGATTGGTTCGAGCCACGATGGAAGCAATATCATTAACTCTGTCATCTTAACTATGAATTGTGAAATGTCACCTCTCACTTGCTTCTGACTTCAAGTATTATCATGACATACATGGGTTTGATTGGAATCATAGTCGTATGCCTGTGATGCCTCTCTTAAGTTAACTTTCAAAGTTTTGCAGGCAAACACTCGTGATCTTTCAAAGTAGCTTTTTGGTCCTTTTACAAAGTGGTATGGGGTTATACTTGTCTTCTTGACTTATTAGCATCATCTCAAGGTCTCGTATCATCCGTGTACCTAAGAGTTTCATACTTAACACACAAAAGCTCCAAAAAAATAACAAAATGTTCAAAACTAGACAAGAAATCATGAAATATCAAACAATAAGGAATATTTCCTCAAACAAGTCCAATAACCCTCAAATTGATGTCTTGTGATACATTATTCAATCACAAAAGATGAGTAATCAGTGTTGCAACCGAAAGAAAAGTATACGACGAGTCTTGATAAGCGAGAGGCTTTTCTAGTATAACTGAAATCCCAAATTTTTCCGATGGTTTTGTGTCAGTTTTGAGAAATAATATTATGATCGATGTCAGGAAAATCATCCAAATGAAAGTCCACGATTGTCATATTATGATGCATTTCTTGTTTCTTGCTAGTGTGTCGGGATTAATTGAGAAAAAAAAACAGTTAGTGATGCAATCATGGATTTGTGTAATGTTTTTCAGTTTGGTTTGTAAATAGAATTTGAGTATCCGACAATTGAAAAAAAGGAAAAAGGATGTTATTATGCTGATGTGTTGTCTTGATGTGCTATTCCCACCAATTTTTTTTGACATCATGATATATTTAGTAGTACACTTTTACGACATAACACTACTTGGCAGTTCGAATGCATTAGATGTACCCGTTCTAGCATTATTTGAAGAAGTTAAAGGAGTATATACGTAATATGACAAGACAAGATGGTTAAATTGTCGAGGGTTATGTTGTGGAAGAGACTTTGACTTTCACATCACATTATCTTAAGGATGAAAAACCAAGTTTAATGTTCCAAGTAGATATGCGGATCCATTGCCATAACCAAGAGAGATATAGATTTTCAAAAGTCAATCTCACTTGATCAAAAAATAGAGTTTTGTTTATCTTCCCCAAATTGATCATGATAGGGTTGTTTGGTCCATTCTGCGATCTTGCAATGAGATTCAAATTTATATAGAATATGTTCTTTATTTTTCATATTATTGTTACTTTATATTCTGTTTAAGCCTGTAACAAAAGTATTTTATGTTTCGGGGTTCATAAGTCGATGATGGTTGCAGATAGTCATATAGGTGGGGAAAGAATTTATTGAAATAGATTTTACGATTGGTTCTTGACAAAGGTATACTATAATTCAAATTCAAAATATTAATCAAGAAAGTGTAAATCACTAATTTTTTCATTATTATTTGTTTTACATGAAGGTAGCATGTGATCTAGCAGTAACCAAAGAATTTTAGTATATGGCTAACTATCCCAATCGTACATTGTGAAAATATGATTCATGTGTCATTAATGAGGTGAAGTGAATCTCACATGAGAAAGTTGAAAAGTGTCTCACTGTGGATTGTCGTGTTTGTTGTTTTGCCAAAGGCTTTCATTGGTATGGTAAATTGATATTCAAGGTGGATTAATTCAATGATTGTTCGGTAACGGTCTTCGAGTGCAAATGTATAGCACCAGAAGAATATGAAACAAGAACAGTGTGACCAGCCTCGGCACTAGTTATATTGGTACAAAGATGAACCATATATGCTAGGAGATCAACCAAAGAAGGTGTTCTACATTCATGATCTAGTGCACACTAAAGGATCGTGTCGTTGTGCGTAAAAAGTAGTTTGGGAACTGAACGATCGTCATGGTTGAGTGCAGATGTTCAGATTTCATGTCAACAGTTAATACACCTAAGTAAGTACTTATTGTAAATGAGAACGTAGAGATAGATGGATTATGCATGAATTCACAAAGAATATTCCAAAGTCGACCAAGTGATATTAGAGCATGATCCAACTACTGTAGATGGTGAGGAAGGGTCAGATGATACATAGGACGAGTACGCATATGAGGTTTATATCCATTAGACGATACATATAGATAATTATGATGAGTTTACTGGAGTTGAAAGGATTGGATATGAGACGGACTAGAAGAATTAATTGATTGAATTTATTTTGTATATCAAGATAACTTATATGTCTCTTATGTAACAAAAAAAATAACTTATATGTTTTAATTACTAGCTTTTGGTGATTTTTGTTGACTATTTCAAATTTATTATATGTTTGACGTAATTTGGTTTTAGCAGGTCTATTAATGAAGAGTTGTAAATGAATAAACAATTTTTTTTTTAATTTATAAACTTTTAGCGACAGCCAGTGGCTGCAAAAAGGACTCTTACCACTAGCATATTCTTATAGTCGTTAAAGCAAAAAAAAAAAGACTAACAACAAACCGATAGTTGCTATAGGAACAAAGATTTGGTGACCATTACGTGACTGCTATTGGAAAAACGTTCTGATGAACGTGTGTGGACGTTAAAAGATATTAATATTAGCGTAGGTCTAGGTGATCGGTAAAGGTAGCACATTTAGTAACCATAAAATTTGTTCTCTTGATATAAAGATATCTCTAAAGACCAGCCAACAATGAATATCCTTAACGACCACTAAAGGTCGCTCATACATTTATCGATCGATTTAGACACCTTAAACAATCGCACGTGCAGTTGCTAAAGACAAATCTCGTAGCTATGTTTGTCTGAAGATATTGCATGGATAAATTATTTGTCATTTAAGAGACATGGAGAAAAAAAAGGAAAATTAAGTAAAGGTTAATATAATGAGTTGAATATCATCTTAAATTGCATTATTTTTTGATTGTTTAATAGGTGAATTTTAATATGATTTTTTTTCTTGATTTATTATATTCTTTCTTTTTTATGATTAGTCCACTTAAAAAGGGGTAATAAAGTAATGCAATTTGGAGTGATATCTAATATTATATTTATTTTAATATTATTTATAAGAAAATCGTTTGTATATGTAAAGTATTTATAATTTGAAAAGTAATTAAAGGAAGTAACCTTTATCATATGATTGATGGACAGATTAAATAATTTTCATATCGGCACGAGAACCTTTCTTACTGTTGGTTTAAATTTTGGAATCATACCGACCAAACAAATATAAAATGGAATGATGGAAAACAGTAAATATTATTCTTATCATTTCAAAATAGGGAGGCTATGATATCCTCTAGATTTTGTTAAACTTTAGGTAAAAGGAGATTTCCTTTTCGTCCATTTGCTCATAATTTCAATCATATATATTTTCTCATGATGATAGAAATTCAATTTAGTTGATTTTATGTTTTTTTATTTTTAATACATATAAAAATTTGAAATTTTTTTTCCTGTGAATATTCGTATTTTTCAATTTTAACAAATAAATACCAAAATTCACAAAAATAACTCACCTTAAAGTTTGACGTTAAATATCATGTGTCAATAGATGACACAATAGACCTATTTACAAATAAAAAACGTTAAGTATTTGTCTACTTTGTAAACTTAGATATCTCATTTTGAAAAAAAAAATAGTCAAATCATTGACATGCAATTACGACAAATACTAACAAAAGATTAAAAAAAACATTAGGTATCAATTTATCACTTTTATAAACTTAAGAATTTATTTGTTAAAATTTAAAACAACTTAAGTATTTATTTGTTAAAACTTAAAACAATAGTTCAAAAAAAATCTTAAAATTTATTTAATATGAGTGTAATTCGATTCAGTAGTCACATAAATATTTTAACCATAACCATTACTATAGATCTTATATTCGGTTTTATTTGCTCCATATAAATATAAGAAACATTAAATTAAAAAACATAAATAAATAAGACTTTTCTAAAGCAAAAAACATAAATAAATTATCTATTTTAATATAAAATATTATTAAACAATCTTTATTTAATGAATAATAATATAAAATAATATTATTCTTGCCTTTTATTTTAAATCTTGATTTTCTTTTTATTTTACTTTGTCCCTTTCTTTTTACCATTTTTTCTTCTTTATTTATAATCAAGTTATCACTAATCACCATCGATGACACTTTGTCTAAAAAATTAATTTTTGAGATTATGATCCAAAGAGTTTTAAACATCCACCCTCTATTCCTAATCCAACCCCCTTCTTTTATTCTTCTTACTAAGGATCTCAATAAGATTTTAACACTATAGGCTAAAATCATATTTACATTCCTACCCCTTTTTGTTTTTATCCTTCTATATATATTAATCTTTTTCAATTTTTTTATCAAAACCATTTATTATTATCTCAGCTCTCTCTTTTCTACACTCTCTCTAGGGTTGCATCACCTACTTTTTTCCGGCGACCTGCATTCCCATTCGTCGCCGCCGTTCAAGACCAGTTTTGAGGCCACTGTTCGAGGCCATGGGTTCGAGGCCACCGTTCCTTCTTCAGCAAGGTCCATTCCCTCTTCGGCAAAATCGATCTCCAGCAACATCGAGATCTGACCGTTCAAGCTCGCCGGAGCAAGATTGAGATCTGATCAAGCCGCTCTTCTCTAGCGCGGATCTGCTTTGCCGGAGAAGACATGAATGAGCAGTGATGATTCCCGTTCGAGCTCGCCGGAGCAAGTCACAGCAAGTCGTGAAGGCTCACACCAATCCGGAGCTCTAATCGATCTCGACAGCTGTTCGAAGCCAAGCCGCCTTTCTCCACCACAACCAACACCGCGTTTCTCTTCTCCGTGCGTGGCTTGATCTGTTATGCTCGAGGTTCGTTCGTGTTCGTGAGTCGCCAGCGGTTCCTGAGCGCCGGAGCTTGTGATTCGCCGGACCTGTTCCAGTTCGTGATTCGTGTTCCAGTTTTTTCCTTCCGAGTGCGTACAGTATTATGTACAGTGGGTTAGTTTTGTTGACCAGATCTAGTCAACAATCAATAAGTAGGTAGTTTTTAATTTCTTTTAAATTTTTTTGTTGTAAATACTTAAGTTTAAGCTTTTTTCTTTTTCTTTTGTTCAATATGTAATTTAGTTCTTTTGTTCTGATGTAATAAATGGGTTGTAAAAGTGAAACTTGTTGTTTTTTAATAATACTCAGCTTTTTTATCGAATACTCAGCTTTTTTATAGTAAACTCATCAATTTTGCAGTAAACTCATCAATTTTTGCAGTTTACTCATCAATTTTTGCTGTAAACTCATCATTGTTTTAAACTCATATTTTTTTTGAAACTCATCATTTTCTCCGGTGACCCGAGACGGAGGCTGAGGTTGGTGGTTGAAGGTCAGAGGTCAGAGGTCAGAGGTCGGTGGTCAGAGGGCGTAGGTCAAAGATAGGTGTGGTAGTGGAGAGAGATGAACAGTGACATCATTTTTTTTGTCTTTTAGTGTTAGTAAGAGTATTTTAGTATTTGATCATCTTTGTGATCCCTTTAAAGAAGTAAGATTCCCACTAATTCCTTTAGGCCAAAAGACTAGTCTCCAACACCTTATGTGTCAATCACCTTTAATTTTTTATAATTTATTTTTGTATTATTTTGAAACAAATAAATAAACAAATAATTAAAATCTATACTTCTAGAATGCATGGATTGATACTTATATCTATTTTAACATAAAATATTATTAAACAATCATTATGTAATTAATTAATAATATAAAAATTTATTCTTTAATAATACTATTTCCTTTTATTTTAAATCTTAATCTTTTCTTTTTACTTTACTTTTTTTACGGTTCTTTCTTCTTTATTCATTTAAAATCAAGTCATCAATTTAATCACCATGGGTGAAACTTTTCCTAACAAATTAATTTTTTTAGCATTTATTTCTGTATTATTTTGAAATTAATAAATAAACAAATAATTAAAAATCTATACTACTAGGATGCATGGATTGGTAACTATATTACATATGTTTATACAACTGAGAACGGATATGTATTACTAAAATAAAGTATATATTGCTGGATAGGGTCTATAGTATCGAGATACGATTTATACTATTAAGAATAATGTATCTATAATTTTAGATATGGTATACCATTGTGATAATATTATACCATTAGAAATAGAGAATTTATACCACCGAGATAAGGTTGTACGAAAGTATCTATATTGCTAGAGATTTGAATCTATAGCGCGCACACACATAGGCACTCACGCACGGATGCTCGCTCGCACGCACGCTCACACACACACACACATTTTTTATCCTAATGAAGCTCTATGAATAGTTTTTTTCTCACGCTTCTTTTGCTCCTCTTGTAGCTGCCTTCTATGGTTATTGTGATGTAATATTCTTTTCTTTTACTTTTTTAAACTTCTAACTATTTTTTCTTTCTTCCAACAATATTGCTTATATTGATATAAAATTGGGTGATTGAGCTATAGGGTCTTGGAGACTACTTTTATGGCTTATAGTGAACTTGTGGATGAACTCTTCTACCTAAAGGCCATAAAAGTATTATGAGTCACAAAATACCCCCAAAGTATATATATAAAAGTAGACCACTGAAATTCCAACTATTCCATCTGCTTTATTCTATCTACCCATCTTTCTTTCTCTTCTCTCGTCAAACAAAGCGATGCAAAAACATCCAATACTCAGCAAAATCGACCAAAATAGTGAGAAAAGGAAGAGATTCAACGAAAGCCAGACAAAATCGGAGATTCTGAATGTCTTGTTCATGGATCTTGAGTTTTAAAAGTTTTTGGAGAAGCTCGAGATTTCATAGCCTCCATCGATATGTTATGTTTCGTTCTCTGTGGATCTGCTAGAGAATACTTAGTGATTTTATGTAATATTCAGTGATTTTGCGTTTATATTTAGTGATTTTGCGTTAATACTCGGTGATTTTGTGTTAATACTCAGTGATTTTGCGTTAATATTAAGTGATTTTGTGTAAAAACTCATTGATAAGTCGTAACTTGCGTGATTTCAAAATACTAATTGATTTTGTGTTAATACTCAGTGTTTTTATGTTAATACTCAATAATTTTATGTTAAAACTCATTACTTTATTGTAACTGGGATTTTTAAATACTTAGTGATTTTGTGACAATATTTTGAGTACTTAGCAAACTAGTCTGAGTACTCAACATAATTCTTTGAGTACTTGACAACTTTTTATGAGTACTCAGTTAAATTCTATAAGTACACAACAAATTCTCGGAGTACTCAACTATTTCTCTGGGTATATTTTTAAAACGCTGAGTACTTAGAGAAATCCTAAAAACTTCACTGGAACAAATCTAAAAGCATAATAGACGAAGCTTTCATGAAGCTTTAATGGAACATAGATCACGAAGCTACGAACATGGACGAGCTTCAATGTCTTTGTAATCAGAAAAATTCTCTAAGTACTCAGCAAATTTCTCTAAGTATTCATTAAATTCTCTGAGTATTTTTAAAAACATTGAGTAAAACGAAAAAATACATCAATATATTTCTATTGACAAAATAATTATAATACAACACTTAATCAAGAAAAAAATAATACTAACTAAGAAAAATAAAAATAAACCTATTATAAAATAAAATAAAATGCTCCAGTGAATGTTTTAATTGACGAATATAGATCTCCATTTGATGTTTCATTTCCAAAACAAGAAAAAATATTCAATATTACTCCACCTGCGAAGCTTTTTTTCATAGATCTACAAATATTCTTTTGCATGAACATAATCTCCTTTTGATGTTCCATTTCTGGAAAAAAAAAGTGCTTCATTATTACTCCACATGTGAAGCATTTCTTCATAGATCTACACTTTTTTAGATGGCTGTATATATCCCCATTTAATAACCAAGCTCAAACATAAAAACTCGAACGAGCTTCACTGCCAGTGCTAGATATCGAGAATGAGAAGAGAATGACGATGTCGTCGCTGTTTAGCCGCCATGTTACCACCGTGAAGGATCATTTCAGGTGGGTGGGGAGCGGGTACGTGTACAATTTAGTACATAAAGTGTGTATAAAACATTTGAGGGTATAATGGGTAGTGGAATAAATTTTATTATTGATATTTAGTAAGAAGAGTGGATTGAATGAGGTAAAATTTGGAGAAGTGAAATAATTTGTTTCAATTGGCTGGTTTAATAAAAAATAAGAGTTGTGGATGGGAATTTTAATTTTACATGGGATAAAGATTTAGCATGAGAATAGGAAATTTGTTCGTTTTTTTTTCTAAAACAAAAGGACAGAAAAGGAAGTAAAGTTATATATTAATTATTAAATGCTAAAATGGTTACTAAATAATCCTAGAATTGAAAGAGATTAGTTTGATGATGGTATTTAATTGGTAACTGTTCTTTTTCTTAATATAATATCTATTGTCATGAATCAAACTTTACAAGAGATTACATCTAAAAAAAGGTTTGTTTTTTGATTAATTGATTTTTTTTATATCATGGGTGAGTAATTGAAATATTTAAAATTATGATTCGTATAATAGATATCCAGACTTTACAAACAAATATAGAATCAGTCAATGCACTTAAATCTTTTATTTCTCACTGGAAATTTTATTAAGAGATATAAAGTAAAAGTCACAAAGGAAACAAAAAAATAAGGAAGACCTATGGTCAACCAATATTATTACATGTATACACGTTGACGAAAGCATAATAATATTCTATAGTGATTTATCAATCTAAAAAGATAAAATTAATGTTGTGTCTAACATTAGCAATTTTACATAAAGATCTATTGATGTGGATGAATCTCTGAGAAATTTTGTCAACAATTTACGTATCTCATAAATGATGGTTCAAATACTATAGTTTGCGCATGACATGTTAATAATACCATGGACAAATTCCAAGTTGAATGAGTAAAATGAATTACTCGAGTATTTTATCCCATATGATAAATTAGTAGCATCCAAAGGGCCCATGTTTCACCCCCGCTGTTAATCTATCCCAAATACAGTTTGTTGTGTTGTGTACGATGCTCCCATGTTTATTAACAACGACAGATGCAATACAATATGCTTTCCAAATGTTTGAGAAAGACGCATCATTGAACCAATTTCAATTTCTTCCTAATTATGTTGCTTTTGAATAGTTTGTGTTGGAGAGTAGTCTTGATTTTGAGCCCAAGTTTACTAAAACGTTGGATCTAGCTTTCCAAAAATATTTTGCTCATTCTGAGATAATTAACTTTGGATTTCATCTTTTTTTGTTGAAAAGACACTGTATCTCATCCTTCGAAACATTCCAAATTTTACATAGGATAAAAGCATACTTGACTTTAATATTCCATCCATTTTTGAGTAACCTGGACAATTTCTATAATTCAGTATCCAGTCTTCAGATCCTAGTTCAAATCAATCTTTATTTGCATCGTTGATGAAGCCCAAACCATATAGCTGAAAGGGAAATATAATATAAGATGTTCTACATATTTAGATTCTTGATCACACCATTCATATTTCTTGTTTTTTGTACATTTCCTTGGAAAACAAAATCTTAATTGTTGGATGTTCCCTTTACAGCAATTCTATCTAAATATCATATTTTTTTATGGAATATTAGATTTCCCTACAATAACCAAAATTCATGGTTAATTGAAGTTGGAATTCTTGAATATTGTGCTTTCATTTGACTTTCATTTTAAACATGGGCATGATATCCTAATTTTGTCGTATAGCCACCATTATTCGTATGATGTCAGATAATTTTATCGTCCTAATCTAGTTGGAGAAACAACGTGTTTTTAATCTCATTTCATATAGGTAGTGGAAGGTATGCTATTTTAATTCTGAATTACATCCACTACAATCATCATTGAAGAGTTGTGAAACCATAGTGAGATGGTTCCCCTTAGGCTTTTCGAATTTGAAATGATTTCTTTTCCAGGCGTGGTCCCAAATGTTGGTGTTAAGGCCATTCCCAAATTAATATAACCATTTTAAAACCCATGAAATATACTGACTTAACTCCATGATCACTTATTTTTGAGTTTTGCATCCCATAGTGATAATCCTAGATGATATATTCCATTGAGAACTTTTGCCACTAGAGAGTTTGGATTATTGACTCATCATTGATTAGACAATAAGTCTGTATTAATCTTTTGAATGTCTCAAAATCTATTTCCTCCAATAGTATTGGAGACAACCAATTTTTTCCAAACGACCCAACTAATCATATTTTTATGATGTGTTCCCCACCAAAAGTTTGTGACCGGGATAGCCAATTTATGCATATAATTTTTGGGAATTTAAATAAAGACATCGCATAATTTGGAACCGCATATTTAGCCTGACGCGTTTTTAGAGTAGACGATCCTTGACATGATTAATATTTTTAGTTTTGGATCTTTAAAGGTAAGAGAAATACCCAAATATTTACCGAGAGAGTTTTCTCTCCTAATATTGAGAGAATTTGTAACTTGATCAATGATATTATCGGGTGTGCCTTTGCTCAAGCGGATTGAATATTTTACAAAATTTATTATAAAGCCCGACGTTCTACAATATAATTTGATTGTATATCCGAAAGCATTATTCTCCTTATCATTGAGAGAGATGAAAATGAGTGTGTCATCTGCAAAGGTTAGTATTATTTGTGCATGCCCAATACCTTTGATATTTCCTTCTCTACATTGTTGATTCAATAATTTGACAAGACCTTCATCTGAGTGATAAGAGGGGGGTCATAGGGTATCTCCTTGTCTGATTCCTTGCTGTAGATAGAATTTCTCGAGTCTCTCCCTATTGAACTTGATTTGAAATGACACATACGATATACAATCCTTGATCCAATCCGTTGATTTCTTACAGAAGCCTAACATTGACAGGATTAATATAAGGAAATCCCAATAAAATTAATCATATGCTTTTGCAATGTCTTTTTTTTTCGTCAAATATGCTTTTGCAATATCGGGCTTGAAAGTAGCATGACTTTTTTTTTATTTTCTTTTTTGCTTTAGGAGTTTTGAGACTTCTTGTGCAATAATGATTTATCCGATCAACTTGATCACCAATAACATTTTCAATAACCTAATTGATATATTGTAAAAATTGTTTCTTTAGTTTACGATTAAGGCCCGTTTGTACATATTTTACCCATATTTGTTTGGTTTTAATTTTGATATTGGTTACGTTTCAAATCTAAAAACCTATCAATTTAATTAGGCGAATAGCTTAAACCTCCTCTGAACTTGTCCAGAATAGCTTAAACCTCCCCTTAAGAAAAAAAGTACCATTTTCCCTTATGCAAAAGCAAAAAGGCCCCCTCATCCTCTACTCTTAATTTATATTAGTTATCTTAATATCTACTAAATTTTTAACTGAAAATGATTAAAAGTCTATAGTACCCCTAACTGTTTCTTAATTACATTAAAAAAAACAAATACATTTAAATACAATTACATATTAAAAAAACATCCTAGATCCCCCACTTCCCTTTCTTCTCCTTCTTATCCTTCTCCCGTATTCACTTCTTAACACTTGACTAAAAAAATATTTAACCATTGAAAAATAACGAAATATAAAATCTCAAACTCATCACCATCATCAACAATGCTTGACTCGCTATTACCCATCAACAAGAATACACTATCAACAAGTCTTGCTGCCCCATCAACAAGAATACAAAAAAATTGATTATTTATAACCTTAAATCGGTTCTTTAATGGTTTATTCTTGTTGATTTTGTAGCAAGTAGTACTTTTTATGGTAAATATACGATTCCGAGTTTTATGTCTCACTAATTGTTGAACGATTTTAGTTTTATACTTGTTTTAATTTTAACATCTGGAAATTATTAAATGTGTATTCTTGGTGACACCAAGAACATACACTTAATGAGCTATAAGATTTGTTTATGGGTGGGGAAGAAGAAGACGATGAGGGGTGGGGGGGGGGGGGGTTGGGGATATAATCTGTTTTAAACAAATATTAACCAGTTATTTTTCATTGATTAATATGAGCAAATGGGTAACTTTACCCGATAAAAAATTAACAAAATACACCCCTAGCAAAGAAAATGAGTGTATGTAAGACACTCTTCATCAAAATATGGACAAAGGGGAGGTTTAAGAAAAAAGTGTTTTGGTTTAGGGAAAAATGGATTTTTTTTCTTAAGAGGAGGTATACGCAATCTGGGAACAATTCATGGAGTTTTAAACTATTCGCCCATTTAACTAATTAATTTTTTGGTTTTGATTTTGTTATACAATTTCTTTTTATTTGTTAGAAACAAGAATGTAATTACATAAATAGTAGTTGCATGTTCTTCCGATACTAGACCAGTCAAAGTTCTAATCAAAACGGGGACCTGGAACGATGACAAGACCAGTCACTCCATTCCTACACCTAGGAATATGCTTGACAAATATATGTGACTTAAAAGCAATAATATCTCGTGTTTTATGTAAGATCTGGCCTGCCCTTTAGTTAGCATTAGATGTTGAAGTCAAGCCTTATTCCACTCCAAGGAAGTTAGTAGATATAGTACCATTCATGTTCATTTAAGGTTTCTAGAAACCTACATGCTTTATGAAAAATCACAAATTCTCTTTCAATGACCGATTTGCACCATAATTGGTTGTCATCCCAAAAAACAGGATTATTTGAATAATCGAGTCCAAAAAACAATGATTATAGTTAGAGCTTCCTACCGGTAAATAAAGAACCACAAAAAATATTGAAGACATGAGGAAAATCTGATTAGGGTACTGGATTAGAAGCATCGGAATAAACCAGACTACTTGAGATGGATGTTAAGAGTTTCCTAACCATCACCAAAGTTATTGATGCGTGTTTTGCAAGGTTGTTTATTTCGTATGAATCACTATTAATGGAGATTTGTATGTGGCAGTTATCAATTAAATTTAATGTTTCTCTTTACCACTTTCGGATTATCAAGGGTTGATTTACTGAATATTGGGGCACCTTATTTAAATTCCTTATTACTTCTACTATATTAATTTCGTGGTTTGATTAATTGTTGAGATCAATCAAACAGTAGGTTTTATGGGTGAGGGCAAAGGGGGGAAAGCATGGATTATGTAATTTTAAATTATAATTAAACTTGCAATAGAACCTTAAATTACTTACTTGCGTTAATAGGAGGGACTAGGAGTGGAAATCGGAAGGAACATATCGAAAATAGGATCTTTCGGAAAAATTCCAATTTTTTTCGGAATAGATTTTTTTTATTCCAATTCCTATTTAATTTTTCAGAACTGGAAAAAACAGTTCCGAATTCGGAATTTCGGAATTTACCGGAAATTCAGAAATTTCGGTACGGAAATTTTGGAATTTTTTCGTTCGGAAATTTTAGAACTTTGGGTTTGGAATTTCATAACTTTTGGTTCAGAAATTGCGGAACTGATACTTGAAAATTAGAACTATGTAATATTCATCCACTATTTTTTAATTTTTTTTTGTCATATACTATTTTTTTAATTATAAAAAACATAAAAACAATTCAAATTGATATTCACTGCAAAACATTTCAAAAAGTACAACAAAAAGAAAAACAAATTGCTCATTCCAATAGTCTTTTTTTCATATGTTTAACACTCTCGATTTAACAGTCACGGCAAATTATAGACCCACAAAACTTACCCACTATTCCCTTCCCATATACTTAACCACTATAAGTAAAAGGCTTACAACAGTCATAAAATGGCCATTGTTGGATTTGTATAAAAATATAATAAACATCACGTGTCTGTAATTATACTTAAATCAATATATGAATATTTCATTCTAATTCAACATTTACTTTTTCTTTTCTTTTTTTGTTCTGAAATTTTCAACATTTCCGGTTGTATAATTTTTTATTTTATCTTAATATTTATTATTTATTTAATATATGGGATGTAAAATCGGAAATATTTGTAAATAAAATTGGATCGGAAAACTCAGAAATAGCATAAATTTATATGTAGTTCCAATTCCGATCCGATTTTTTCGGAAAAATCGGAAATCGGAATTTCGGAATTTCGAAACCTTAAAAATCTGTTCCGATATCGGAATTTTCGGATCGGAAAAGTCGAAAATCGAAAAATTTCGGATCCGATTTCCACCCCTAGGAGGGACCCTTTTGACTGTAAGAAGGGAATACACATGGATATTCCTAAAATATTTGGTAATCATTCTCCCGCTCAAGATGATTCGGTCGGTTTCCTCCTTGTATTTTTGCATGATGTTCACATCATCGCAGAGTCTAGTCTTTCAGTCAAGACCCATGGTATCACAGTTGACGTTTGAAGTGATCATACCATATAAGATGGACCGGTAATTGTCTAGCCACAAACTTTATTTTGGTCATGCTCTTTGAACTATATCTCAACTAAAGAATTGAAGGAAGATTTTTAAGCAAAACATGGAAGGAATGAATAAGGTAAACTTAAGTAACTTAAAACCTAATTAACCATTGAAAAAGTCTTATGATGATCCTAGATATCCATCTTAAGCAGTGGAGTATACCGGTCCGTCCTAGCAATAGAATGAAAAAGTTTATGAAAGGTAATTTTCTTGTTAGTGGTTGGATCTTTTTCCCTCTTTTAAATAAATAAGAAGGAAGGGATGACTAACATATAATTCAAGTTTTTGAAATATCAAAATAAAATACTAAGTACTTAATTTTATCATTTATCTCTCAAACTAACTGATTTTCATGGAATTTTATTGGATTTGGACCCTTCTATTTTAAGTTAGTAAGATAAAATGCTCCAGCTAGGCAAGATTCGAATGTAATCCATACAGGTCCCTAGTGCTGGTCCATTTTGAGTCTTTTAATATCTTCTTGTGGTCCATTCTTCTAATTCTTCTTAGGACAGCTACTAAAATAGTAACTTTTGAAAATGGTTGCAATAAAGTAATTACACCTCATTTACTCCCTAGAAACCGACTTATGCTTGTAAATAATGCAATAATACCACAAAACGCATAGAAACCAAGATAAAGTGTCCTAGAGAATAGAATTTTCTACCAAATTATCTGGACACATCAAATATCCTCCATAAGATTCCCCAAATAGTATCATAACGACATTTGTGCGCCAGCTTGTAAACTTCAAACAAGTTTTTCATCCTGATCATCCAGATAATCCATATTGGTAAATAAATATGTCGTGGAGACTCTCATATTCTACCTTCCATTAACAAATGCTTTAATGTTATAGGATCCAAACGCCAGACTTCTTTTGTTCCTATACATTTGTTTTAACTTCCTCTCTTCTAGGGGATACTTGAAGAACATTCTCAATAATGACCTCATCATGATTGTAGAATGGGCATCTTTAGGATGGCGATCGTTTACACTTGTAAAGTGTCACCTCACATGGAATGACATATTTACAACATTTTAGATGAAAACACGAATTTATGATTCGATCTTAGGACGCCAAACTATTTTACAAATAGATGAGGCTCTCAAACCACCGGAAGATGAGGCTTTCGTACTTTTACCACTATCTGTAGATGCGTTGGAAGGGTAACCAGATTTCATGGTGAAAAAAATTGTTTATAGTATGAGGTCAAGTGATCTTACCCTCTTCATTTGTCGTATGAAGTATGATGCATTCAATAATTCCAGGAAGAGCTTGGTTGAATGAGTTGTCTATGAGAAAGATGCAGGGGTTCTATCCCATCTATCCTGAAAGAAGAGTTTGTGCACCCATTAGATATTGGTACTCTCAGGTCTTGAGATCGGAAAGTGAACCAAATTTATTATTCAGATGTTAATTGTAAAACTAATTCCAATCTGGAAAATGCATCCCCACTTAAGGACCTTCTTGCCAGTCAAAATACTAGTTCAGGCCTAAGATTTAAGTTTTTGCGAGGAGCATTCTAAATTAGAGTGATGAGAAATAAATCCCTTTCAATTCTTTTGTCACAAGGGCGTCTAGTTGAGAATGATATGCCCCGTATAAGAGGCAAAAAGGGCCAGATTTATAAAAAGGTCCAGATTCATATTCATGTAGTCATTGCAATATTTTTCAAAATATGGAAATGTTTTCGCAATCAACAACGCTGTCTCATTGCCACGTTTTCTCCCATGTTTTCAACACGAGGTTGAAAACTTTGGAGGTTGTAACATACATAACATTCAGAATTGGATGCCACAAACCACTCCCCTTGTCTCTTACGAGTGATTACTGCCTTTATGTATTTGTCTTTTTGGGGGTCATATATGAAGTTTCAACAAGTCAATTTACACCAACTACAAAAAACGACACCAGAAACGACAACTATGAGAAAGTCATCCTTCATTTCTCTTTAAGTCTTTTGAGCAAAAAGTGTGTAGATTTCAATCTGCCTTTGTGAGTACACACTCAAACATATGTAATAGTCATACCTTGGGGAGCGACCAGTGACTTTACCGGTTAGCACTCTGACAAGTAATTGGAAACTATTCTTAAGGCAGTTACCCAACCACACTATGATAATTGTATGGTTTGTTGTGTATTTTATATTATGTATGTTTAACTTCATTTTGAAGTTATTAATTCATATTATTATCATCAATAATGTTACAAATTATTGTTATATTCTGGGTTTAGTTCATTATTTACAACTATTTGGGCTTCGTGTGGATTATTTTGTGTTGTATATTTTTTTGAAATATATTTTATTGTTCTAAAATAATAAACTTGTTGTTCTCGAACAACAAATTTTTAGTTCTTTATTATTTTTCACATTTGTATATTTCTTTGCTAAAGTTGGAAAAATTGAAAATTTTTAAAAAAAGTCATAGTGATATATTTTTAATATGAGAAATATAAAATCACAAAAAATAATTGTCATTCGGAGTTAATTGACTTTGACTCGACATGGTTGAGCGCTGAACATAATAGATGGAGATAAATGGAATATCTAAGGGGGTTGGGAGGGCATCCACCTCGACCTTAGGACTTAGGGAGAATCTGTATTTTTTTTTAAGGAAATTCATTAATAAAAAATATACATTACCACTCAACCTAAATATTAGTTCTCTTTCAAACCCCAAGTTTATGTCTCACAACTAGACAATCGTTCATACTTGTAGTTCTTCAAATAAATATATTTAGATCTATTCTTGTTGGAGATGGAAGTTTTTTTTAAGTTTAACATTTTTTTTATAATTAATTGGCGATTTGGCATAGAAAAAAAAAGTAATTTCAGATTTAGCACCAGAGCGGTATCCTGAACACCGCCCTTAGGAAAAATTGTATTTCTGTTAAAGGCGGTGGTTGAATGACCGCCCTTACAATTTTGCCTAAGGACGGTGTTCAGGATACCGCCTTGTGCTAAATCTGAAATTACTTTTTTTTTTATGCTAAATTGCTAATTATTTATTAAAAAAGTGTTAAGACTAAAAAAAACTCTAAAGATGGTAGTTGGAAATGGTTGTAATATAAAATTAATAAAATATATTATTATTTTTGAAAACTTAATTTTTTTTAGAGTAATGATATTTGTCACCCTTTTATCACCTCCTACGTGTATGCTTACATGTACCAATGAATTGATTTATCTATCCTATTTAATTTTTCTCTATCTTCTATTCAAGGAAATCAGAACATATGTATAAAAGGGTGATAAAAGGGTGACATGAAAAGAGGTGACACTCTTTTTTTTTCTTCTCTTTTTTTAATTGTTTTTGCTACATATTAAATAAGATAGGAATTTATTATAGGTAAAAAATATTTATTATTTATATCCATGATTTATTGCCTAAAAAAGATCCATGATTTATGTTTTTGATTGCTCCGGCCTATGTCGATCGAGTCAAAGAAAGAAATTTCATAACCGAAGAATTTTCTTTCTTACATAATCACACAGATCTATACAGAAAGACACTGTTCAACTTTCTCTCTCTCACCTAGTCAGCACATCAAACTCTAACCTGCCACGTGTACTCTGCGCAGACCACCAACACCAATGTTAAACCACCACAGCTAAAGAATAATTAGCTCCGACCAGGAATGGAGATGAAATCAGAGAGATTAACGTTAATTCTAGTAAATCTAGCAAGTATAATGGAACGAGCCGACGAGTCTTTATTACCTGCTGTGTACAAAGAAGTTGGATTAGCGTTACACGCTGACCCAACTCGATTAGGCTCGTTGACTTTATTCCGATCACTTGTACAAACTTCTTGCTACCCTCTCGCCGTTTATCTCGCTGTCCGGTATAATCGTGCTCACGTTATTGCTCTCGGTGCTTTCCTCTGGGCCGCTGCTACTTTTCTCGTCGCCATTTCCTCTACCTTCACTCAGGTGACCTTCACTCATTTTCACTCCATATGATATACTTCTTAGCTTGTATATCATTTACATAATTGTTTAACTTTTGTAACTTTTGAATTATTCAGTCATATTGTTGTTCATAATAAGCGTTTTTTTGATCCATCCGTTATTATTTACGTTAACAAAAAAAAAAAGATAAACGGTAACTTGTTTACATATTTTCACCGTCTAATATTATCCAATAGGTGGCAATTTCGCGAGGTTTAAACGGTATAGGATTAGCCATGGTGGCACCAGCAATACAATCACTTGTAGCCGATTCAACTGACGAAAGTAACCGCGGAATGGCTTTCGGTTGGCTTCAACTAACCGGAAATTTCGGTTCCATTATTGGCGGACTTTGTGCGTTACTATTCGCATCCACAACATTCATGGGAATACCCGGTTGGAGAATCGCCTTTCATTTAGTCGCAATTATAAGCGTAGTAGTAGGAATCTTAGTCCGTCTATTAGCCAATGACCCGCTATACGTAGACACGAAAACCCGTCCTCAAAAATCTTTTCGTAACGAAGTTAAGGATCTAATTAAAGAAGCAAAAGCAATCATAAAAGTTCCGACTTTCCAAATACTCGTCGGGCAAGGGGTATCGGGGTCATTTCCGTGGTCGTCTTTAACATTTGCGCCTATGTGGCTTGAGCTAATTGGGTTCTCGCATGAAACTACGGCGTTGTTATTAACTTTTTTTACAGTGGCTAGTTCACTTGGAGGATTGTTTGGTGGGAAAATGGGGGATATACTTGCGCAAAAGTTTCCAAATGGAGGAAGAATTATTCTTTCGCAAATTAGCTCCGGCTCGGCCATTCCTATTGCGGCCGTTTTGTTGTTGGTATTGCGGGATGATCCGAATACGGCGGTTATGCACGGGATTGTCTTGTTTATCTTGGGATTTAGCATATCTTGGAACGGTCCCGCGACAAATAAGTAAGTTTAAAGAAATATTTACTGTTGTAAATTAAAATTTGAAAAAGTTTATGTGTTTATGTTAAGAGTCTTGTTCATATTTATTTATGGGGTTGGTCGAAGGGATTTTTTGTTGGTGGCCAAGGGAATCCATGGGAAATTCCGTAGATTTTTTTTGTTAGAGTTAATTGCATTATACATCCCTATATTATGCATATATTGCATTGTAGGTCCCTATATTATACAAAATTGCATTTAGATCACTATATTATGTAAAAATTGCATTACATCTCCATAATGGAATGGGAGTGCTGCAAGGCAATATTATGCAATAATTCCATTATAGGTCCCTTTATTATGCAAAAATTACACTATAGGTTTTTTTTTTTTTATATGTTAGACTATAAGTTTCTAAAAAATTCCACGAAAAGTCCCTATGGTCAATATATATAGGCACCACAGGACCTTTTACTATATGGATCTTTCGTGGCATTTTTAGACCACATGGACTATACGAATTCCATCTATTTGGGAGACCACAGGACTAACGTTGCAATTAACCCTTAAGGGTATTTTTTTCAAAATAAACAAACTCATTATTATCTAATAACTTAGTAGTGACACATCACCCTATTCAATTGGTTATCAAGATCTTTAACTACATGTCAGAATTTTCCATTTATTATTTATTTAATCTTAATTTTATGTACAGCCCTATATTTGCAGAAATAGTCCCTGAAAGAGCAAGAACAAGCATCTACGCATTAGATCGGTCCTTTGAATCCATACTATCATCATTTGCGCCACCAATAGTTGGAATACTTGCTCAACACGTTTATAATTACAAACCAATTCCAAACGGATCAACAAGCTCACAAAAAATAATAACCGATAGAGAAAATGCTAAAGCTTTAGCTAAAGCACTTTATACATCTATAGGTATTCCTATGGCTATTTGTTGCTTTGTTTACTCCTTCCTGTATTGTACTTATCCAAGAGATAGAGAACGTGCAAGAATGGACGCTTTAGTTGAATCCGAAATGCAAGACATTGAAGAAGAAAGGAGCGTGATTGATTTGAATCATGAAAGAGAGGGTCTTGATTTTGATGATCACGATGAGATTAGGCTTCTTGAAGAAAATAATACAAGGAAATTATAGGGTAATTATACAAATTGAATTTGGAGAATTTATATCAAAATTTTGAATGTACTTTAGAAAATACTAGAACAAAAGTAAAATATTTCCGATCTACGAGAATCTTGCAAATTTTCTTTCTATTTATTTAATTAGTCCTTTAGGAAGAAGCATTACAAAATACAACACACTTAATAAGATGAGCTCTACAAATAAACGTCTTACTTTTATGCCTCCATCCTTCAATATTATCTACAAATAAAAGTAAAATATTTATGCTTCTATCCTTCAATAGTAAAGCTGCATATATTCTTTAACAAAACTTTACAAGCACCTGCATATATTCGAAAAAACCATTTTTGTTGTAAGAGGAGTTCAAAGATTTCTAACAAACAATAATTCTCTCTATACAAATAAAGTTACAAAGTTTTTCATGTAATATATCTGTCTTTCCCAATACAATTTACTTCACATTTTTCAAAACAATTTTTAGATCGGCAGGTCTCCTTTTATTTCCATTAAAGAAAAGTACGCAATTGTATGCAAAAATCAACTGATTTAGTTTTTTCCAAATTTGGATAAGTTGAAACAACCGTTAATGAATGGTGGTAAAGGAAGAATAGCCTGTCTATTAAATTTAAATTTGAAGGTCATGTACAAAATTTCAAATTAAACTCCTTATATAGGTAACAAAGAATCATAACTTTTTGAAAACAAATTCGTATAATTATGGTGTGAATTGTATGAAAACAAAATTGTGGTCTAACTAAAAAGTTTGAATCTTGTGGATTTGATATTCGTGAAAATTTGAGAACGATCTTTAATATGTAAATTTTTTTTATTTATAAGATAGTTAAAATATTTTCAAACTATTTTTTAAAATAATGTTGGATTCTTAGTTGAATAAACATTAGATCTTTCCCAAATTTTCTATTTACTATTAAAAAAAATTACAAAGTAATATAACATTATAGAATCTATAACAATATTTCAATCTTCTAAATTATTATATTTATAAATAAAGATAAATTATATATATAAATATAATTAATAATTATAATAAAGAATTTTTATCATGAAAATATCAATTCGCATTTTGAAACCCAATAAATAATACTAGAGGTGAGTGAATGAAATAATAAAGAATTAAAATTATAACGTAAATTAAATCCTTTATTTTATCTAAAAATCATCTCTTTTAAGGATTTTAGATAGAATAAATAGATGAACACAAGATATAAGATATAAGAGTGTAAGCAATTAATCAAACTTTTAGTGTATTATATTCAGCGATGAATGCTTGCCATGGATGAAAAGAATCAATTTGACAAGTACTAAGCATATGCAAAATTCTATGCCTAAAGATAGATGCGATATGGAGGCAATAAAATAAACATTTATCATGCACAAAAGTAAAGAGTTAAGGAATAGAAGACAAACAACTATTTAAAGTGGTGGCTTTCCTAGGTTGAGTCCACCACCTAAGGTCTATGCATCCTTAGCATTTTAAGCTCCTCTTGAAGGTGAGAGCACAAACATTACAACCTGTTCAAAATCACCTTCGAAGAGAATCCTTAGTGTTATCACCAACACTAGCAAACCAAGTGGACAATCTTCACTCACGATATGCCACTTCACAAGTTCGTGAAATCTTCCACTTGTGTATCGTCATACAATCACGAGGATGCAGTTTCTACTCACGATTTACCACTTCACACTCCATTAAACCTTCAAGATTTGTTTCTATATCACACAAACTCTAACCCAATCTTGTCTAGTCTATGGAAGAACAACCCATTTTCTAGAACAAGAGAAAACCTCTAGGATTCGGAGTTATACCTAATGTACGTAGCCTAGCCTCTAAACTAATTAATGAGTTAATAAATTAAATTCTTTTTGGGGATATAAAATACAAAAAGCAATATGTGTAGATCTAAAATGATATTGTTTTGTGTCTTTCTTGAAGGATAACTATAATGAGGAAAATGGGATTTGATTCAAGATGGATTGAATTGATTGGTAATTGTGTTTCTATTGTCACATACAAGATTCAAATCAATGGCACTTTACATGATATTGATAGCCCTGAAAAAGAGTTGAGACAGGGAGATCCCTTATCTCCTTACTTGTTTTGTTTGGTAACTCAAGCTCTCACTTCTCTAATTAAATACTATGAAAGGCATGGTCTCCTTAAGGGGATTAAAATTGCCAGAGAAGTCCTATGATTACTCATATTCAGTTTGCGGATGACAATCTTTTCTTTTTGGAAGCTTCTGAATATAATATTGAAATTTTTAATACTATTCTTAACTGGTATAGTATGGCAACATGACAAAAAATTAACTTGAACAAAAGTGGTGTTTTGTTTAGCAAGAATACGCCAACTGAGGAAAGGAGTAAAATTTCAAGTCCTCTCTGTATGAGAAGATTGGAGGATCTTGGTAAATATTTGGGTTTCCTTCTAGTTGGGGTAAATCTAAAGTTAAATCCCTTGAATGGCTTGTTGAGATGGTGATCAAAAGAATGGACGGTTGGGAAACAAAAATGCTCTTAAAAAGTGGCAAAGAAGTTTTGGTTTAGGCTATTATAGGAGCTATTCCTAATTATATTATGTCTTTCTTTTTGTCCCAAAAAAAGTGACAACTCATTTAACCTCCTTGATATCTAATTTCTATTGGACCAATCAAGAAGAAAAAAGATGCCACTGGATTAAATGGAAAACATTAATGAATTCCAAAGATGGGGGAGTTGGCTTCAAGGATTTTCATACTCAAAATTTAGCTTTATTGGCATCTAATGCCTCGAAATTTTTTCTTAATAAAGAATCTCTTTTATTTAAACTTCTAAAAGGGAAATATTTTCCTTTCTCAAGTTTTTTAAATTCAATCTTGGGGATGGAAAAGTATACTTGATGGAAGAGACTATTTTAAAAAAGAAATTGTTTGGTCTATTGGTGATGGAAAAAATATTAGAATTTGGGATGACTTTTGGATCCCAAAATTCAAGAACAGATGTTAAACCACCACAAACTCAACTTAAGTTTGTCAATGAACTTTTTCTGGTTGGTAAAAAAGAGTGGAATATGAAGCTTGTTAATGAGACATTTTTACCTGAGGTTGCAGCAACCATAAGTAGGTTAAACGTCCCCAATATACACTGTCTTGATACCCCCTATTGGACTGAGCCTAAGACCGGGGATGTCACAACTAGGGAGTGTTATAACTCACTATGGAGGGCTCAGCAGAGGATCGAAAGATTAATAAAATAAAAAAAGAGGTCAATCTTCCTTCACTCTTGAAGAGGCTGATTTAAAATTTATTTGGAAAAGCAATATTATGCCGAAGGTAAAGAACTTTATTTGGAAGTGTTGTAATAATGGACGTTCAACAAATGAAAATAGATATATAAGTAGATCTGCATATTATGCACTGTGTAGTGAAAAAGAATTTATTGAACATCAGTTGTTTCATTTTTCATGGGATAGGGTTGTTTGGTTGGCAAGCCCTCTTTTTTTAATTCATTTTGTGAACCTTCTAGTAATGTTCAAAAGTGGATAAGATTTGTTAGACTGAGTATGAGAAAGGGGATCACTTATCTTGTATGGTAGAACTAGCCTTTTTCATTGCCTGGAATATTTGGAAGGGAAGAAAGGAATATATCTTTAAGGGATTGATACCAGACCCTTTGCTTACAATACAAAAATCTATAATTGCCTATGATGAGTTTAGTCTTGCTATAAGACAAACTACTAAGGCAAAAGACAATTATCATTCTCTAGATGAAATTGATATACAAACTCAAAGTAACAATCGAGAAGAGATAATGTTGACAATTCTAATCAAATCAACAATGTGAGGGGCAACAACAAATCAAAGTGGAAACCACCCCTTTTAGGGGAGTTTAAAATAAACTGTGATGCATCGGTTAATTTGAAAACTAATTGTGCTGCTATTGCTTGTATTTTAAGGGACTCTGCAAGTTGTATGCTTGAAGGTTTTGCTAGGGAAATAAAAGTTAATTCTATTATGAAGGTGAAGCAAAGGAAATTTTAGCAGCTACTGAGATGGTTTCAAAGATCAACCAAGGCCAAGTGGAAATAGAGAATGACAATTTATGTATTATTAATCAAATTAACTCTAGGTGCAAAGTGCCTAGTATTATTAAAGTGTTGGTTAAGAAAATTATTTTTTGTAAAACTAAATATAATCTTAAGATCCCATTTACTAAGAGATCAAACAATAGGATAGCGGATTGGGTGACCAAACATAAGCTAAAAGACATTTTGTTTGACCTTTGAAACTTGGTTCTACTTTTCCAATTAACTACTTTGATTAAAGGTAATTATGATCTATTAAGGATAGGCTAAGTTGTAATGAATCTTATTAAATTTTTAATGTATTTGTATACGACTATAAAAAAATATAATAGTTAACGGAGAATCATATCAATTATTCGATTAACTAATGCTAGTGAGAAGTGACTCTTCGTATATCCGGGGAATCGATGATCTCATTCTTTCTACGAAAAGTAAAGGAATTAAAAACCGCTTCAAGTGACACATCTAGAAGACCTTCGTAATCGAAACCACTTTTTGAAAAAAAAAAAAAAAAGTAATCGAAACCACTTACTAGGCCTTTAGTTGATAGGATATGATTAAGTAATTATTTAGTGTGATTCTGTTTTTGCTTAGTGGAAGATTTATCCTAAGACTTGTTCTCACTATAAGATTTGCAAGAAAACATATGATTTGACTTAGACGTATGAAGTTTGTATGTTTTGGATTCATTAGAAAAATAAACGAGGAGAAAGAGAGGTGAGAGTTTTATTAAAAGGTACCTAATCTAAATTTTTTGGTCAAGTAAATTCAAATTAACAAAAGAACTAAATGGCGAAAGTACTTTTTCTAATTTTAATTAATAACAAAATAATTTACAATTAAAAATTATTTTTCATAATCAACAGATCAGGGTTTTATTATTTTTTCAAAACTTAAGAAAAAATATAAGATTCGGATCCCCTCCCTAACGGGTGTAAGTAAGAAATACAAGGTCTGATTCCTCCTTTAACATGGATAACCTAGTTTTGATTTACCTGAAAATATGCATGAGGAGACTTGCATATTCTCGTGTGACTAATCGTGGTGCGCGCAAGCTAGTCTGGACCACACACGTACCAAAAAAAAAAAAAAAATTCATACAATTATAAATACATGAACCTCAATTAATAACAAATATTCTATTAGAGTTGCAACATATGGTTTGGTTCGATTTGATTTTTGGTCAAAACCAGAACTAAACCAGATAGTTCGATTTTAGGAATGTAAAAACCAAACCAAATGGTTTCTTATCAATTTGGTTACTCGATTTTTGTTTCAGTTAAAACGATTTTGGAACGAGTTTCAGGTCCGACGTGCGGTTCGTATTCGGTCCCATATTTTGGTTTTGATTCAAATTCGATGAACTTTAGTCCTTCTGATCAATGATGTAGATGATACTTCTATTTGTAATTTAAACTTTAGTAACCTGCAAAACGGAAAAATAGACCAAATCCCACGATTTAATCTGTCTCAGATATGTCCAGTATGAGACTTCAAGTCTGGTGAAGTAGAGATTGAGAAAATCAACTTGTTCTTCGATGCGTTTGATGAAATTTTGTAGCTTAATATTCCAGATACAAAAGTTCTATAAGGTTTGTTTGCTAAGTTTTAATCAGGAAGTGACAGACATATGATGTTATTGTACTTTCATGTACCACACTATTAAAATATAATGTGCAATCGAAACTCACTCACAATAGGGTAGGAATGTACATAGTCTCATCTAACGCAATCTCCAAGCACTGAAGCATGGTAATTTCACTTGTCCAGTCATTCATGTGGGGATCCTGATATAATTTTTGTTATGACATAGAACTCCTAATCAAAAGATGAAAATACCAAAATATATATATATATATATGTATGTATATATATATATGTATGTATATATATATATGTATGTATATATATATATGTATGTATATAAGCAAGAGTTAGTATTTAAATTATCCGTATGAAGTGGTAATTTTGAATAATGTATCGTTGTTCTTTTGCATCAAACTAAGGTTACCAAATCGCCGTTGAAATTAAATGATATTGCTATTGGTTTTCAGTTTCTGCTTTACATAGCAAAACTAAACCAAATCAAAGTTTATCCATATTTTTAAAAATAAAAAACCAAACCGAACAGTTTTCTTGGTTTATGGTTTTGGCGTTTGGTTTTCTCGGTTTGTTGGTTTGTTTTGGTTTTTTGGTTTTAAAGCCTTAAATTCTATAACTAAAATATTTCATAACGTTTCTTATTCAATCACTAAATTCAAACCCTGTCTGGAAATTACTCAAATAATATCACAATCTATCCAAATTCGTAAGGTTCGAACTCATAGCCGAATCTCTATGTGCATACAAAAAATAGTTGGAAATTAGGAAACGTTAAAACATAAGTAAAAATTAGTAGGTTGACAGTACAAAAAACTATGAGATTTCTGGATAGAATATTGGGTTGACATATATATCAATGGGTTGTAAGTTTAATATCAACGAGTTGTCTCAATAAATGTGGTGGGTTGATGACGTATAAAGTAGTATTTTGTCTACATATTGCAGAGGGTTACCCGTACAAATATAGTGGGTTGATAGAGTCAAAACAATAGAGTATACGACTAGAATAATGCGTTGTCAATACAAAATCATGAACGTGATAAAAACACAATCAATGCGATTTATATATAGTGCAACATATCTCTTCACAATCCAGTCAATACCATGGTTCGTTGATCTTCATACCTATCTAAATGAAATCTAAGATTTTGTTGACCAAACATCGAGTACCTTCAAGGATTCATATAGATCTCCAGTATACTGCGCTAGTGGAAGGCTTGATGGCTTGGATCACAGTTAAACTATCACTTTCAACGATGACGCAACAAAGGATGATTGTTTGGCTAACAAAATAACACTCATGATGGTCAAACATTTGGCACTAAAAAAAAATAAGGGACTACATGACTAGTGTCACCACTAGGATTAGATCCAAGATAAGATTTATGAGGGTAAAAATCAATAACAATCAACGAGGTTTGAGGCAGTAGGCTCAAATTGTTTGGGTAATTTCTAATTCGGGGAGGGGTTGGAAGAGATTTAGAATTGGGGGCAGATTTTATGCTTGGGGGAGTCCTTTTTTTAAGGATTCTTTGCTAAAAAAAATTTGGGCATTTTTCTCATTGTGTCCTGGGAGCAGGGGCACCCCCTCCCCCAACCCCCCTCACACGGACCCTGATCACCATATACAATAACCCCCTCATGGTCCCTAACAATAAAACCAATAACAACTTCATGAGGTTCCACGACTGATTCTTTGTTAAGCTTTGTAGAATCCTGCTAAGGGGGCATCCAAATATAGATATTAGTTATAACGGGAGTATCATAAAAAATATTGTGTGAAAGGAGGGACGTGCAAAACATGAGTAAAGAAATCGTTAATGATATTATTAAGATGTATAAGAGTGGTAAAGATGTTAATAAGTCTTTGTTCTATTACAAACGAAGTAAATCTATGCAAAAAACGGATAACAACAATCGGAATCTCGAAGAACGCAACACTTGTGATGAAATAAAAATAAAAAGAACTAGTAATACTGAATAATATACCTGAAATAGTGGCAACTCTTACTTTTTTTTATAGATGTTTAGATAAAACAATGAAGAGAGAGAGAGAGAGAGAGAGAGAGAGATCACAACAAAAATATGTAAAACTTTGTGATTCTAATCACCCATAAATGTAGGCTTTAAATTTAAAAAGTTGTTGTGCGGAATTTCAGAGATACATTTTGATCTCGTTAATAAAAAGGAGTTAGTTAGCTTGCACACCAATAATTTAGTGCCCGTTTGGAAGTGTTTTTTTAGAAGCACTCAAAAGTACTTCTAAAATTTTAAAGGTGTTTTATACCCTGAAAAATACTTGTAGGAGAAACACCAATTTAGTGCTTCTTAAAAAAACACTTAAAATGTTCTAGATTTCAAAATTTAAAATTTTATTTTAAAAGCATTTTTTTTATTCTAAAATAAACACTTTCAAACACGCCCTTAGTCTTATTAAAAGTATAGTAGATATATCATTTTAATATTATATTTTTTGGGAAAAATTAAATTAGACTTGTTAAGACTAAAAAAACATATTTTTGGACCATTTAAAACAAAGGTATTCATCAAAATTATTAATTATGAAAAAAAATTAAATAATTATTTTTATTAAAAATCTCCTTATTAAACTAAATAATCTTTACCTATCTTTTTATACATAAACTACCATTATTTTAATTATACTATTTTATCTTCGATATCATGTTTTAAGAAAAAAAATTAAACAAATAGTGGGTCATCATCACCAACTCCAACCACCACCGTCATACCATCCCACCAACTCTGTCCGTTTTTTCAAGCCAGTAGCACCTCTGGTCACGCTGCCACCCCTACCACGTCCAACTTCGACCAATTTTTATCAATTTCAGCCACCACCACCTCCGACCACCTCCATCTCCACCACCACCAACACCAACCAAAATTTTATCTTTGTCCGCTGCCACCACACCAGGACACCGCTGCCGCTACCATCAATTTCAGACATTTTTTTTGTACCGACAATTTCGCAGACGTGAATTTCATGTTTGAAACATGAAATTTCACTATTTGAAATGTTAACTTTCATATTCAGAGACTAGTTGGCTGGATATCTGGTTGAAAAAAATGGGTTGTGGTGGCGTCGGTGGTGCAAGCAAAAAGTATACTGATCAAAGTTGGTGGTGGTGGTGGATGTAGTCGGAGGTGCTGCTGGTCGGAAAAAAGATGAAAGAAAAAAACTGTCTGGAATTGGTTGTGGTCGTGGCGGTGGCAGTTATAGCGGTGTTGAAGATGTTGTTTGGCAAAAAAAATAACCGGTAAGAATGGTGGTAGGTTTGGTTGAATTAAAATGATTTTTATATATAAAAGGTAGATAATAAAGTATGTAAAATGACCCGATGAGAGTATTTTTTTTCAGGATTATTTTAATAAAATGTTTTATTAGAAATTATTTTTAATAATTAATTTTTTTAATAAGTTAGGTTTAATCATAGTTATTTAAATTAATAATCTAAAAATATATATTCATACTTTTAATTTTTATTTTTTTGAAATGATGATAAATAGAATGGATTTGTTTATTAGTTAAATAACTATATTTCTATAAAGAGTAATGATATATATCACCCCTTTTCATATCACCCTTTTATCACCTTTCTATATATATATATTGATTTCCTTGAATAGAAGATAGAGAAAAATTAAATAGGATAGAGAAATCCATTCATTGGTATATGTAGGCATACACGTAGGAGGTGATAAAAGAGTGATACAAAAAGGGTGACAAATATCATTACTCTTCTATAAAAATGTCTTTATCCTTTATTCATAGAAATAAAATTGAAAAAAATATTTCTACTAAAATACAAAATTAGAATATTTTTTATAACTAAAAAAATTTCCATTTTAAAGTGAAAAAATTGAAAAATATAGAATACAAAATATTCTCACAAGATTTTACTAAACTTTTCACTCAAATTTTTTCTCCTAAAATGTTTTTATTTTTTTTATTTTAAACCCTCCTGTTCCCCCCTCCAAAGCCATCAATCCAAAACACATTTGATGTCCAACAAAAACAAATCCAAAAGTCGACTAAAGGGACTTCTTTGTTCAAGTATCATTTTTTTTTTGGCAAATGGAAAATAAACAACATTCAATACATACATTTAATACTTTGTTCAAGTATCTACGTGGGAGGGAAATGGTTGCTAAGATTTAAGAACTAATACACAATGGGTGAAAATCGGCAGGAATGGATTAAAAAGGTTAATCAAAAAATTCTAATTCTTTTCGAAACTTTTCAAAAATAAAAAATCTAGTTTTAAATTCGGACGGGGTTGTAAACGAGTCGAGCCGAGCCGAATACTGTTGGACCATTTGAATGTTAATATGGGATTCTAGCTTTTCTCATTTCCCACATCGGTGGTCCAAAGGCATTTTTGCCTTCTTTTATACTTTGTGATATCAACTTAGTCCAAAGAACCAATACCCATGCACATGGCAAAGCAATAATCTAGCCCTCACGCGCGCACCACCCCCACCACCCGCCCGGCCCGGCCCGGCACCGGCACCGGCGACGGGTCGCGGAGTCAAAAAATGAAAAATGAAAAATGAAAAATGAAAAATGAAATGGATTTTATACCAGCTCTTATAGTGGTGGTTGGCTACCCAACTCAAACAGCTCTTATACCATCTCGCACGCGTTAAAAAGGATATTCAGCAGCTGTTACTTAGTCAAGTCAAAAGGTCAACATAGCTGTTACAGAATATTATAAACGTGGGGGTTACAAGGCAATCAAAACGTCAACCCAATCAAGTCAATTCCGGAGAGAATCGTGGGACTTAATGGGGACGTTTCTGAAGGCTTGGGTATTCCACTCCTCACCCCTATATATAGAGCTCCCATTCCACTCTCTACAGTTACGAATTACAAAGGAAAAAAAGAAAACTCTGCCTCTTCTCTCACTCTCTAAAATACTAAACTAGTGGTTAGTTTTTCCGTTCCGTTAGAGATACCGGGTTCCGCCGGAATATCTTTTTAACGACCGAGGATTGGGACTTGTTTTCTTTTCGTGTAAGTGTTATATTTCCGTGTAATTTTTGTTACGATTTTTGTAATCGCATTTCCGTGTAATTGTTATTCGATTTTTGTAATCGCATTTCAGTTTATTGTAATAGTTAGATTATTTCTAAAAACTTTTTCCATTCGTTTTTCGGAAACCATTTTCTTTTGTACAACTGGTGGTTATTTCTAATAACAAATACTAGATGTACATGATTGTTTGTTTAATTTCTCGAGCCGAGCCGAGCCGAGCCGAGCTCAAATTTAAACGAGCTGGGCCGAGCCGATCTTAATTTTTAACGAGCCGAGCTCGAGATTCCAGTGATCCAAATCAGAAATGTTAGAACTTGTTTGTTTAACTTATAGAATCGCCTTTTTTTAGAGTCGAGCACGAGTTTCTCATAAACAACTAGTTTTTATAGTTGAAATAGGACTTTCATGAAAGGTTGGTATATGATGGAGTGTGTGGTATGAAAATATGAAACATAACATTAATGAAAAAATAAATGTCTCACAATATTAAAAATACTTAATAATAATATATTAATATGTAGATAATATATTAATTTATTATTTTTATAATTATAAACGAGCTCACGAGCCAAACACGAGCAGACTCGTTTATTTATCGAGTTTAAAATAAAGCTTGAGCTTGAGCTTGTTTATATTCGAGCCGATCTCGAACGAGCTTTCCTCTGAGCCGAGATCGAGCTGCTCGCGAGCGGCTTGGTTCATTTGCAGCCCTAAATTCGGAACACTCAGTCTTTATTCAAATTTTAGATTTTTTTTTTTGAATTCTTGTCCAATTTTTTGATATTTTATTATCTCTTTTCAAAAGTTACAAAAATATTAAAATATTTGTTTCATTATCAACATTATAACAGATTCTGATTAGAACCGCTTTTAAGTTTTTATTTTATTTTTATTTTTTAATAACATTTTTATATTATTTTTTAAATTTCATCAAAAAAAAAGTTTTGATTACTTTAATTTATCATTGTGCAAAAAATTACAGTTTTCTACAATTAGAAAGACTGTATCGGGTGTTTTCTCCAATTTATGATTAAGGGATTGAACGGATATATTATTCTATTATTATTAGAATTAATATATAATAATTAATATATATAAACAATTATTCATAAATAAAAATTTGAATATGATCGATAGTTGGTCTAGTGGTTAGACAACTCTGCAGAGACCAGGAGGTCATGAGATCGAATCTTATAGGAATCAAAATGATTCCGAATTCAAAATAACTTTCATATATATGTATTAATAAATTTCGAATAGGATTTCGGAAATAAAAATAAGAAACGAAAATCGAAGAAGAAAATTCGAATCCGAAGTACTAATTTTCAATTCCAAATCCTACTCTATTTTATCGAAAAAATTGAAATTTCATAATTCCACTACTAAAAATAAGAGTATTCGCGGCAGTTTTCAGGGTCAAAGACGACAATCTATAAATGACGTGTATTGATTGACGTCAGTTAGCTAATTGCCGCGAAAAGTGCCGTCTATAAAGCTCACGCCTATGTAAAGGTGGCACCAAGAAAATTGCCGCCAATTCAACCTCGCATTGACGGCAGCTATCTCAGGACTGCCACCTATTATTTATTATGCATTGTTAATTAAAAATGATATTATATATTTTTAGATTATAACAAAAAAATAATTATATAAACAAGAATTTAAATAAAAGCACATTTTATTCAGACAATAAGAAGAAATATCATAATATTTTCTACATTTAACCAACTAAAAGTAATAATAAAAGGTACAAAATTCTAAAACTTGCATAAAAATAATTAAATGACTAAAAATTAGACTTGTCTAAACAAAATCTTCAAAATTTCTTTATTACTACAACAATCATCCATGTCCAAACAAAATTCGATTCTTTCGTAGAAAGCTATTAGTTGACAATCATACACTGACCAGGGCAAGAGCCATATTCACCAACACTGGTTCTGCAAAGCCTAGTTTCTTTGAAGTTGATATCCAAGGGCCATAAGGATATTGCACCACTAACTCAAAATTTAAATTTGTCATTATTATCTCCTCCGCCTCAATAACTCTCTCTCGATACTGCTCGAACCAAGCCTATACAGAAAATTGATCATTTATAAGAAATTCTATTCGATAGTTTGAAATGACAATATATATAAAGACTAGTATTCATCAGGTGCACTAGAAACTCAATAACTTAAAGTAAATGAATGTCTACATCACCATGAAAGCCAAAGGTGTGATGGTTTGTAACAGCTACAAAGACACTTCTACACCACTTAAAGATACATTGGCTCGTGCTCATCCAATAGAGTATGCTATATCTCCTTAAGCACCCATCAGATTACTTGCAAGAACACTAAATACATATTAGACATGCACAGAGAGAGAAAGAGAACTAACCAGAGGGAGAGAATATGAGAATAATATGAAATATTGCATGGAAACTTTCACAAGATACTCTCAGAACATTGTTAAGAGGGTGTCCTGTTTTTTTAGACTTTGGAGCAACAAAAAGTGCAGCAGTAGCTATCAACTGTCACAGCATTGATCAACAAATAAAATCAGCAAATAATAGGCCCTCATATTGACTCAACATAATCCAGGTTCAAGCAAGCAAAAATACTTTTAATGAACATCTTAAGATGCAAACCAAGGAAGAAAGTTGGTGTAGCATTGAATGACACAACAAAAGGTCGCAGCAGCTTTCCAGCCCTTACTGAAATAGATACCCTGGAAAAATCATGGGCAGAACCTCCTGTGTGCATCCTCTCCGCAAATCCTAGTTCATAAGAATGATATATTTATTAATTACAGTGATAGAGCTACAATATTATAAAGGAAAACAAAGAAAGAAATACAATAATTTCTCATGTATAAACAATCAAGACCAGGATAACCTACATCTCTTCTTTTAAGTGCCTTGATATTAACATATGTACATTCACAGAGAGAGAGAGAGATAGTTTCTGTGTAAGTAAACAATGGCGCTCAAGTTTCGATTCCAGATATAACCACTCAAAAAAATTCACTTTACAGAAACTATAAAAAGTAAACAGATACGGCTTCAAAGAGTCTCCAGCACTTGAAAGCCTAAATCTTACTAAAGTAACTGATAATTCCAGATCAATAAACTTTTGATCTTCAGTATGCTGATTAAATAGCCTGCTTTAAGCAAATCTCAAACAAGAGAGAACTCGCCCCAACTATATTATCAACGAAAAGCATCTCGAAAATGACGAATTAGGACCTAGCAATGATGGTCCAGTACTGAATCAATATCATATTATATGACAAACAATGAATATTATTTAGAACTTTAAACAACAGATAAGGACTAAAATGCAATATAATGAGTACTAACCTCATTATTACAGCTAATATAAATGTGAATGATGGAATTGCAGGTTGTATTGCTGCTGTGTATGCTGGATTTGTGTAGCCAAGACCGATGTGAAATAAAAGTTGGTTTCCAATTATTTTGATTTAATATCAAGACATTAATCTTTTTCTAAGAAAGCACTCAAAAATTGAAGAAGTATAAACTTACCCAATTAATATAAGAAAGAATATTGAATATGTATATATATAGGTAAATGAAGGACGACCTGAGATGTACTAGAACTGAATTGAAGAAGGCCGGTTTGGCCTTTAGTGGCCGCGATTTTTTTCTTCAGTTTCTCAATTTTACGCCGATCCGCCTCATTTTGCTTCTGGAGCCGTCGGATTCTGACGGGCGTCTGGGGCGTTGCCATCTCCCATGGCCGACATCTTTCCTCCACGTCCTCCGCTTGATTCATGGCTCGTCCGATTGATTCGATTTGGTGAAGGAATTGGGTTTGATTATTAATTATTCTTTGTTGAAAATCTTATATAAAATTTATATAAACTATTTATTAAATTATTATTATATTTTTTTCAGTATTTATGTTTAGTAAAACACTCGTAATATATATATTTTTAACTTCATATTGAACACATGTTCCAAAAAAAAATTCATACTTCTTTTTTTCTCGTTTTTTTGGACGGAGATGGTAGTTATTTTGTATAAATAGGTGCCATATTTTGGACTTTATATTGAATATTCACAAATATACTCCTACCAATCTAATATAATTTTTTTCTAAACTATAAAAATTAATTAAAATAACTTATATAGGACTATAGACGGAGGTTTAATAAGATAAGCCGCCTTTATCTATCCAATTAACGGTACTAGAGAAGATTGCCGCCTATATAAAAATACATTCGTATAATAGGCTACAGCTACTTAAAACTACCGCTGATTAAATACCGCCAATAGGTGAATTTTTAGTAGTGTTCGAAAATGAAAACATGAAAATTCTATTCTTAATTTAAAATTTTCGCATTGGAGTTTATCAAAATTAGATGATATTTTTTATCCGATTTATACCTCTAGTTGCTAGGATTAAGAACTAAAAACTAATGCACAATTATGCACAGAAAGCACGGTTGTTAATGGATATACAGATTGGTCAAGTCTTCAACTCAATCCTTAAATCCTTATCCGAAAATCATATTAAATTAAAAGATTTAGTTCATCAAGTATCTAAGGGGTTTGTAGAATATTCGAACTTTTAGAAAACGCAATTTTTGCCACTATATGAAGATGACTCACTTCTTGCATGTCCACAATTTAAACTTACATACTCTTAATTTTAACTAATGGGCCGGTGATTTTATTCAATATATCTAGCTAATCCTCGTCGGATAAGACTTGATTCCCCAAAAAGTTACCCCACCTTCATGCATGCTTGGAGTTATAAATAACTCACTTCCAATGCTTCTCTCATAGTCAACATGCTCATCTATCTCTCTCTTTAACTTTGATTATTGTCTTGATGGGTTCTCCTGATCAAACTACATCCTCATTTAGCTTTAATTTGAGAATCGTTAAAGCAAGAAATATAGAGCTGCATAGGAGGCATAGAAAAACCCTATTTATTAGGTGCTATCTCTCAGCAGGAAATTCCCAAAAAGTTGAACTAAACAGCAAAGAAATTTCATCAAACTTAGACTTATTCTGGAATGAGTCGTTTTCTTTGAATTGTCAAGGTAATGAAGATACCATCAACTCTATGAGCCAAGGAAATATCATTTTCGAGCTTCGTTGTAGAAGCAATTTACCAGTTCTTGGAAGCATCTGTGGCTCAGAACTTCTGGGTAGAGCTCAAATTCCATGGAAAGCAATTTTTGAATCTCCTGGTATGGAAATCGAGACATGGGTAACGATGATTCCAAAGAGTAAACGCGTGAATGAAGATGTTAAGCCACCTGCAGTACAGATAGTAATGAAAGTTGATATTGGAGATAATCAAATAAGGAAAAAGAAGAAACATGACAAGAGGATTAATGAAAGTGAGTGTTGCATGGATTGTGGTGGCTGTGATTATGTTGATTATGATATGCTGGCACTTGGAATACTAGTCTTGTAAACCGTAAATGTAATACACTAAAATAGAAGTGAGTAGGATCTAGTATTTTGATTTAATTAGGTCGGTTTGGAAGTGTGCTTAGTTTAGAGTATAAAAATGTTTTTACAATGAAATTTAAAATTTTGAAAAATTATTAAAATTTTTTTTTTTTTTTTTTTGCATACATGTGAGGCGATAAAAACGCCGAAGTTGAATCTACTCAACTAATGATTCTCAATGAGAATCTAAAACTAGTCTAGGAAAAGCAACACCACTCCTATCACTAGTTATAGCATTCCACAAGAAATCTGGGGGATCTTCAAAAGTGCTCGGTCCTTCGCTCATTTCCGCTCCATTCTTTGCAAGTAAATCCGCACATAAATTGGCTTCTCGATACACAGAACGCAATTCTATTCCAGGGTATTTTTTAATAATCTCGTTGCAATCGCGGCTAACATGGCAATTCCAACCTTTAGAGCTACCACCGCCCTTCACTAGCGCGTGAAGCTCTCTCGAGTCGGTTTCAACATGTAGCTCGCTTAAACCCCTACTTAGCGCCCACTTCAATCCATAATGTAGAGCCAACGCTTCCGAATGAAGTGGCGACTCCACCACACAAGCCCCCGAAAAACCCGCAATATACTCACCATCCATGCCCCTCAAAAGCCCACCAATACCCGCTTTTCGCCTAATAATAATTTTGACATCTAAAGTTATTTTAATTGCTTATTTCTAGAAATACATATTTGGTGCTTCTTATAAAAGTGTTTTCAGGGTTAAAAAAATTAAAATTGCTAGAAGGATTTTTAAGTGTTTTTTCCAAAAAAAAAAACACTACCAAACGGGCACTTAATTGTGATGGTAGTCTTAATCTACTATTTTTTCAGGAAAGTAACTAATATATGACGAATACTCAACCCGTTCTTAAAGACGGGTAGTCGCTAACAAAGGAGTAGGGAGGTTAACCAATAAATTAAATTGAAAATCATTAAAATTCCATTTAGCTCCCACCATTTTTGTAGAGAACGTGGTTATTGTTTCTCCGGATGAATTACACCTATCCCCCACGTGGTCTACCTTAATAGCACATTCTAAAATTTATAGGAAACGCCCACGTGGTCTACTAATACCACGAAAACTCTATGTGCTCTAAAATTGCATAAAACCCCTATGTGCTAAAAAACAATATGAACGAAACTCCCTTCGATCAATTTTCTTATAAAAATTATATTTCAAGTGCATTAATGATATTATATAATCACATTAATGCATTTGAAATACATTTTTTAATTGAAAATTGATCGAATGGGGTTTTGTGCTATTATTTTAGAGCACATGGGGATTTCTGCAATATCAAGAGTACATTGGCTTTTCGTGCTATTTGAGTAAGCTGTATGGGGATTTCCAGCAATTTTAGAGTACATGGGGTTTCCGTACTATTAGGGTACACACCACATGGAGGTCAGGTGTAATATTCCCTTGTTTCTCCTGATATATATGAGGAAATCGTAATTTACAAAAATCTAAATACATATGCATATCTCTCAAAATATAAAAAACAAGCAAAAAAAAGAAATTTACAATATGTCTTCATATTCATTCTCAATAATCACACTAACAAGCCGAGAAACCTTGTGCGGTTCTCCATGCAAGATGAATACCTCTAACGCAACTTCAGTTATGGTTGCAGAGTCGAACGAAATGGTTACTCCATCAACCGCGACACTCTACTCATAGTCACACCAACACAAGCAACATAAACTTTATTAGATTCACATAATCAAGATGCATCTAGGGGGGTTGCCACGAGGACGGTTTTTCATTTAGATTTACTTGCATACCTAAGGTCTAATTGTTACACGATAATTGATTGAGACATGAATGAGATAAGTTAAGTAATTGCAATACTGCGAGAATCAAACGAGCTTAGTAATTATTGTACAATGCTTTATATACAATAGGTTCAAAAGTGAAAATAAATTAAATGATTCCAATTCCATACTAGGTAGAAATATTATAACATAAAGATTAGAAATAGTTTTTTTAAAATTATAAAATTATCCTTATTTAATAAATTAAATATGCGTATGATTAGTATCTTACTTAATTCACGAAATTCTAAAACTTATATTAAAATATAACAAAAAAGACAACGACGAAGAATTTCTGATACATGAATGTTTAAATTGTTTCTCAAAAATAATAGTATTATAGCGACATACATAACCATCCTCCATCTAGTGCATACCAAAGTGCTAGAACTCATAATTTCAAATGTTTACAGTTCAAAGTAAAGAATATCACAAGTTTAACTGATAATATGATAACTGGTCTTTTAATAAAATTAGTTGGGATTCTGATGGAATATATATGGTGTTCTTGAGAGATTATATGTTAATTTAAATTTATAACAAAAGTTCTTGATGTAAGAGATAACGTGTTTCTTTTTTAAGAATTCACAGTGTTAAGAATGTTAGTTCTTGTTCACTAGTTATTTATGTAAAATATCTGGATGTGAGAATAGTTCCTTAGACATGAAAAATACATATGTACCTACTTTATTTATAATCAAAATAACTTACACAAAGATGAACGAAAATAGATTACAATGAGCTTTGTATAATGGATCGATGACAGATTTATTTCGAATATTCAAGGCGATATGAGGCAAAGATTGAAATATATTTTACTACTGACATGAACATTGATTGGCTTATTATAAAAAAAATCTCTCAGATTTCACTACTGACATGAACTTCGAGTCTTTAAACTTCATTGCAGGTTGAAGCATTAGGTTTGTTTATAAAAAAAAATAGTAGAGTATCCACATAAAACATTGTTTAACACTGCAGTGGTAGTAAAAGATTATCTAAGTTTATTTTCAAAGGCAAATTAGAAAAGATTCTTTCTTGGTTGACCCTCACGCTACAATAGGCTGGAAGACAACCCTCGTCAATGGCACCATCTCCTTCTTAATTTGATCCAGTGAACTCGTCGAAGGACTAGACCTCTAATTCTTGCAAAGATACTCTGCTACAGCTTATAATCTATTTTGTAACATTAGCCAAACACTTATAATGTATTTCGTTCTGGTTGATTTATAATGTCCAAATAATACCGGCAAACATACAGTTCCAATGAGTGTCTGCAAAAACGCTTTTATTTTAATATTTCTCCCCTTTTGTAGACTAATTTATCAAAATTTACCTTCTGTACTGTATTATTGCTACCATCTTCCCTCCTTTAACTCTCGACCACGACCTCTGTAAAAATGTACCCCAGGCTTAATGTGTGTCCAATTTAACCTCTTACTTGCTACACCCACCATTAACTTTTCGCCATAACACACTCTAGAATAAATACCAATATTATATCATCACACACTAATCAAGCACACAAAGTAATTACGACAAAAATTAAAATTAAACTTTGTTTATCATTCAAACAAACATAAGTTAATTCGAAGAAATAAACTCAAGTGATAACATTCTTAAAAATCAAACATGATTCCGAACAAAAAATACTTGTTTTGACTTTCAAACTTTCCAACTCAGATTGATGTAACCAACACATGTCGCTCATTCTCATTCATGAAAAGAAAACTTAGTTAAATCGTGATCTCGAGCAATACGATGTCCCACGGGTAACAACATCACAAGTATTAGGACCTGACATCTTTTGTAATTATGAAGTGGTTTGTTGTCTTTCGTCTGAAATCATGGCATCAACCCCAACTGGTTTGCTAAACATTTTTTACGCTTTAGCTATTTCGCTCCCTATTATAGATACACCACTTTGCATTCCATTCATCATACTTGCCACATTATCTTCACTTCTTCTTTGTTTTTTCTTCTTTTGGGTGAAAACTTCCTCACCGTGTTGGAGAATTCATACCAAATCTTGGTAAAGTAGCCACGACATAGGGTCCACTATTTGTCATACCTTCAATTTTTTTTCTTGATTTTCAACCTCCTCGCTATATATTTCTTCCATCATCTCGTAAGGTTCTCAAGCATGTTCTCCCTTGGCTCTATCTTTCCCAAAATCATTAAGCAACGCCTCCCAAAAAGGAAATGGTTTGGTTTTCCAAATTATAACTTTTGGATGACTTTGTATAAGGATATTGAGGTACATTACTTATCAAACACGTGTTTACAGTTATGTTTACACTTGAAAAACAACAACAACATACATGCAAATATGTATCCCATACTACATTGTCAGCGATGAGACATTTTGTGGTCAGGTCAAAGCCAAATCCACTAGTATGCTAAGCTGTAGAAATCGCCTCATAGGCATCAACTCCCCCCCTCAACCGCTTTCGTCTAGTAAAAATGTAAGGCGTTTTCTCTTAGCGCCTTAGTCGTCGTGGAAGAGTTGCCTAGCCTACCTAAGCGCCGATTAATGGCAAGAAATGGCCGCCTAGGCGTTCTTTTTATTTTTTATATTCTAAGGGAATTCTTGAATTGATATTATAACTCAATTTTTTGTATTTTCATATACACTATAGAGTTGTTAGATGAATTTTATGACTTAAATAGTTAAAATTGTTATGATTACTACATATAATATTACTAAATATACAAAATTAACAGCATGATTCAAAACCGCCTAATCACTCCTAGGCCCTGTATAATCCCGAGGGGCCTAGGCGCTAGGCCCTGGTCGACCGCCTAGGCCGAGAAACCGAGATCTACAACATAGCTAGTATGTGGGCCGCATAACATGTCAAACACACTACCAAAGTCTCGTTTTAAGATCTTGATTTGTGAATCAATGTGTGGTTTACCTTTTAAATCTGCAGTAGGTAAAGAAATTTGCAACTTCTGCTCAAGGTGATTTAAGTAGCCCAGTTTAAAACAGTTTTTGGCCTTGTTTAAGTCAACATTCACCATGTCAACGAGTGCGACAATAAGTGACAAATCCTCATTGACATTCCATCTCCTTTTGTTTTTTCCAGGGCCTCTTGAATCTTGAGGATTTGTGTCCATTTATGAACCTGTAATGACATTATAATCATAATTTTACCATAGAATAAAATTAACAAATTAGCATGTTCGTCAAATGACAATAAAAATAAGGTATAAAATCAAAGTAATAAATATTTTCAATCTAGATAACGCGTGTAATAAGTCCCAAAATTAACAATAACCTTAAACCAAATGAAAACTTATGCATTATTTTTATGAGTCATCCAAGTATTAAACATGTTTATAGCAATATTTTCACTAAAATTAGTCAACTCTTCGGATGTATTAATAGATGTTACTACATGCATTTCATTATTCTAGTTGAATTGATCTTCACCCTCCATCTCGCCAATATTCTCAAATGGGTCGATTCTCATCTCTTGTCTTATAAAATTATGTAACAAACAACATGCCATTATTATATGAGAATGAAATTTGACAGGATAATATGATGGACTCCTAAGAATCGCGGAATAACTTTTTAGATTGCCAAACCCCATCTCTATTACATTTATCAATGAAAAATGCTTCATATTAAAATACTCCTTAGATTTGTTAGATTGCTTTCCATTTCTTCACTCATTTAAATGATATATTTAGCCTCTATATGGAGGAATAAATCCCTCACCATTTGTATATCCAGCATCAACAAGATAATAAAAACCTATATAAATTAATTTAACTGTCAATTGTATAAAAATATCGTCATTTAAAACAAAAATTATGATTATAAGTTCTTTCCACGAGAAACCACTAATCTGTTATTCTTATCCAACGCAGCTCGTAATACTCTTCCATGAGCAACAGACCCTTCTCATCCCAGTAAAACGTAGATAAATTGCATATCATGTGAGCATACTCCTAGTACATTGGTCGCAATTTCCTTTTTTCTTGTTTGATATATTGGCTTGTCCGGTAAAGGTACACAAACTATAATGTGGTACCATCAAGAGAACCTAAGCATCCCTTGAACCATTTCCACTCATTCATAGAATTTTCAGCCACATATTCCTGTTTCTTAAGCAATTCATATTAAAGCCTAATAATGGAGTTTATTACCTTACTAAAATACCTACTAATTGTCTCACCTGATCGTCCAAAGTTTTCACTAATAACTCTTTGTTTTTGATGATGAACTAATATATGTAAGGTCATATCTACTTGTTCATCAACCGCCATATTTTTTGTTTGGAATAATGCACCAGTTGTTTCAAGTCGAGATCACAGGCATACAAAAGTTTCCCTATTCATTCTATATAGACTCAAACAAACAATATCACTTGTGTATACTGTTTTTTAAATATATTTTCTACTCTAGAAAAAATTACACTCATACCATAATCTTAAACACACAGTTTTATTGATATTCTCTATAGTCCCTAACATGTAAATAGAGAACTAGTTCACTAGTTGTATTATACTCAACCAAAATTTTAATATCGCAAGGTTATTTCTTCTTCTTATCATCTTTTTTATCACTAGACTCAATCCTGCCATCTTTCCTGTAAGATTCCAAAACTTACACTACATCACAAAATCATGACAATAAATATAACTAGAATAGAAGTTAATCAAGATAGCATGTACAACCGACACATGATTTTTGGGATCTATTTATTCACGGCTGGTGACACATTCTTTTGATGTTAATTATGTAAATAATGAACACTTATAGAGATCAATCTGAGATAGTGGTTGTATTAAATATATTTTTAAGAGAAAGATTGTTGTATTGACCAACTCTATCATATATCATCCTAATCTGCCATTCATATATAAATTACTAAAAAAAATTGGACACGTTAAACACAATATCCTATTGGAAAATAAATATAAAAAATTGGAAAACTAAATGAAAACGATATCATTTATTCAAATCACTCACCTATAACTTATGTCATCCAGGTATCAATTCTTTATTCCACCGATAACTATCAACTTTTTTTATCTAAAATTGCTTAACTGACCGTCCTTTATTCAATATTCAACGGTCTAATGTGAGTAATTATTTTTTGCAATATTTTACTGAAAATCAAGCATAATGAAATCAAAAAAAAATATAAATACAGTAAAGAATCAAAAAGAATATATACATATGTTTTAAAGAAAATAGTGTCAAAAGATATAGAATTGTACCTTTTTGCTAAGAAAAAAAATATAAAGACACAAGAGGTGAACAGAGGAAGAAAAAAAGAAGCGTGCAAAAATAAAAGAAGATGATAGTGTACTTGTAGGATTGACAAGGATAAATTAGTCTGTCTAAAATAAAGCTTGATTCCTAATCTAAATGGAATAGGCTAATACCCAAGCAGGGGATAGAATAGATATTACCATGTTTGTGGTATTGAAATGTCTATGGTAATAAAAATTGTATTCCTTTAAACACCTGTCAAGTATAGGAACAAAATTTTATAAGGAATCAAATTCCATTCCTCATACCATTATGTACCAGTCAAACCCCTAGGGTATTCATTATCCTATTTGTCAAACCTGCTACTATATAAGTGGGATTCAAAGAAGGAGCATGTATAGTACCAGTATCAGTATTTTCTACAACATAATTAGTTATATCAAAATTATCATTACATATACACAAATCTACTTACTTAAAAACTCCATGATAATCAGTTATAGCTTTGACAACCTTAATAACCGAGTGTAGATGGTTTAGAACGATTTCCTCTAAGATGATCTCATTCCTAGACTTCCAGGGTTGCCAGGCCAATGGGCCCCCGGTTCTTCAAAAATTTATTCTCATAAGTTGTCACCCGAAAGTCTAATAGATTTCAAACTAGTTAAACTTTATTAGTAGCATGGTACATGAGAGAAATCGAAAAGGGTTAGCAAACCAAATAATTCTAGTAAAGGGCACACAAAAAAGGTGTTCAACTAGTTTTTTTATTAACACATACTTTACATATATGGTTCAGGGTGCATTTTCTACTAAATTTATTCTCTTTAGTAGCAAGAACATTTATGCAGCTTTCAATTTGAAGTTACAAATTTTCGGAGGGACATTAAGCTACCAGAGTAATTTCTATAGGTTTTTGGGAGGAATCATAGAAAAACCTGTTCAATAAACACTTACTTGGAGAAGTCTCTTCTCATGGGTTTATTTTAATCAATAATACATTTTTATTTTTAATAATACCACCCTTAGACACAAACTGGGAGGGCATATCTCTACACACATAAATTACATTAAACATTGTTAAGATATAAGTAGTAGTTGATCGAGATATAATAACACTCAAGGAGGTTGAGCTCCAGTTTGAACCATCTTCCCTCATAAGTTCTCTATCTTATAGAGGAATTACTCCCCTAAGTCTTTTCAGACAAGGTATACCTGTTACCCAAAAGTATCTCCAAATATCAATATCAATATTATCTCCTATTTTCCACTTAAAGTCTATAAGAATGTATTATTCCCCAAGATACGCCTCCTCTACCCCCAGGTTGGAGAGTAGGCCAGGGTAGCCTTATCAAGTTATAAATCATTAAAATATTTATCATAACTTTCCAAGTGTTTTGAGCAAGCAAGGATAGATTCATGTAACAAAAATTCTACAATCTCGTGCTCCCTTTCCCATGCAGACTTTTTCATGGTTTCCCACTTGACTAGGTGAGTCCTAGTCTTATAATAATTTCCCTACCATAAATTGACCACAGGAGAAGTTAAACCATTACATACTTGTCAAAGGGATAAGGAAAGTAGACATCGTATATTTAGGTATGGCTTGGAGCACCACGTTAGTAAGAATCTCTTTACCACATCCAAACATGCGATAGTATTCTAGCGGTCAATTTCTTGTATGTACCATTGCTCGTAGGCAGATCCCAAATTGATGCAAATCAAACTAGAACCCTATCTTGGTGGCTGCATAAATAATTGCTCTTGTCCTTGTTGGACTTAAACATCAACTCAATTACCGTTGTTTCTGTTAACTCCTCCAACCCCTTGTTGCAAGTAAGCTCCCAATGGTCCGTGTGGAATAATATGTGGACTGAATCAAGCTCCGCCCATGAGATTTTGATTGAGCCTTCCTTCATGACCAAGTGGATTTTCCACCACTTTGACGGCTGGTGGAATGATCGAAAAATCGTTCACATCCAAGGCTGCTTGGCGAGTCATAGCTTCTTGCTCAATTCTCTCATTTTCTCATCAATTTGAAATCCAAAAAACTTCTCAAGATCCAAGAGCATGCACTAAGTGTAGTACCTGCGAAGAAAACTAACGAAAATTCAAAGTAAAACAAAACATATATTTAACAAATATTCACCGACAACGACGTTAGGTTTCCCTTGAGGCGTGGTCAACACTCATAGATTACTCTTCGCAAATGTACGAGTCGTCTCAAGTAATGAAGTAGTAATTTTATATCGTTCTCCACGTGAAATATGAAGTTAAAAGTGTATTTTCATATAATACTAAGAATTTTCGCTGAATAAAATAATAACTAAAATAGGATTTAGGGGTTTTGCATGCAATAATAAAATTACTTCAATGTATTAAGAGTGTAAATAAAGAGGTTTCAAATACGAATAATGTAAAATAATGTGGACTAAAATGAAAATTACTTTAAGTGTGAAGAAATATGGAGGAGGCATAGCTCGAGAAACTTGTATGTCCCATTAAATATGACTTGGACTTATTCGTATTCGAAGTGGCGGTCGAGAAATTATATGTTAATCGGAATGTTAAGGTCACCCTAAATCTTTATTGAATAATTAGGGTTGCTATCTAATACTAGGGACCTCCCCCGAGTAATCCTAAAGTATTATCTAACAATTAAGCTTATAACCCTATAAGGATTGTCAGTCTAAATTTAACCTCTCGTATCTAAACTAGTAGAATATTGTTCTCTATTCAAATTCTGCTATTAAACCCCAATTTCGGGTATAGTTCAATGCTTACACATTCAATTATATAGCCACACAATTGAATTCATCATTTTTCTCAAGAATAAGAACAACAAAAACAACTTCGATTCATTTAAATGTTAAATAATCCCAAATTCATACAAATCATGCCAAAATCTTAAATTAAGGTTCATACCAATCATCTCAAGCTACTAATGCGTTTAGTTCATAATAAAATAGACAAATACCATGTTTAAAAAGACATAATTAAGCTAAGAATTGAAAAATAATGAAATTTACACTAATAAAGAATGATTCAATGGAAGAAAAGTGATAAAATTAGGTGTCAAACCTTGATCCAAGCGTTTTTATTAATTGTCCACCTTATAAGTATGTTTAAAGTCTAACAACGGATGTTTATACTCTAAAAAACATTCTCATAGGTTGGGCCAACATAGGTGAGTCAAAAGTCTTCTAATGGTCTTTTTGTTGATACTGAACAACTTGGGTCTTCATAAAATAACACCCATAATTTTCTCAATTCAACTAAGATTCGCGCACCATTTCTTCTCACACGAGCTATACTCCAAGAAAAACCTTAAGCGAGAAGGGTTTGATCAGAATTCTCACCAAGTAATTATCGTGAAATTTCAAAGTTAACAATAACGTTTTAGCGGCAAATTTGCTAAAGCTTCTAGTTAAACTTCGCTCATTTGCGATTTGAATCGAGTTTTCCTTGACTTTTTGACCTTTTAGCTTTGTCTTGGGGTCTCGTATCATCCATATTCCTAAAAGTTGCACACTTATTACTCAAAATCATCTCAAATTGTTCAAAAATACATATATCACCAAGGTAGTTAAAAACTCAAAGAATACAAAAAAAAGAGATAAATCTCACATTAACTCTCAAAACTCCTCTATATGATGTTTCATGAGTCTTAAAATCTATCACGTACCTCGGGCTCGGCCTTTTATTCTTTGATGGAGATGCTGGGTGGAGAGAGAGGCCCCTCCTATGCGTTATAATAGCCAACTCGATGAGTATCACAGACTCTCGACATAAGGGTTTAGCATTCATATAAATTTCTTGACATAAAATCATGAAAAAGAGGAATTCGATTACATTCTGACAACCAGCTTTTTCTTGTTATCATTTGGGTCTTTACCCAAGTGAAACTGCTCACTTTAGCTCAATTTTTAGGTGGGTCCGGGACCTCTTTATAGGTCAGGACAAAGACGAAAGTTGTTCGTCTTACTTTGGTAATGAATTTCATGTATTCACTTGTGTAAAACAAATGGAAAGTGAATGAGAAATTGAGTGTTAAATGTGAGGTATATGAAGAGTTTTGGAAAAGTAAGGAAATAATAGTCACTTAGTATATTGTTCTTAGCACTTAAGGATTGGGCCTTTGGGGGCACCAGCTTTTGGGCTTGGGCTTGGGCTTGGCTGGACTATATTTTAGTAAAATTAAAACGTTCTAATTTTTTAAACAGCAGTCTTCTTCCTCAAACGTCATCTCCCATGTCTGAAACGTTGCAGGTCTGTTTTAAACATGTGCTTCTACACCTATAAATACTTGGCCAAAAATCATTTCCAATCATTCAATTTTTTTTACAAACAAATATCATAAAAGAGAGAGATTAAACGCCATTTAAAGTTCGAAGTTCTGCAGATTTTCAAGTGTCTGATATTTGCAGTGTTGATCGTTGTATCCTGGAGGTTGAAGCCATTACAAAACGAAAGACACCAGTGCGTGGCTAATAAACCTTAAAGACATAGGATCCAATCCTAGCCTCGATCAGTAACTAGGTTTTCTGTTAATTTTCATTTCTGTCATCTCTTCATTTTTTGTTTTTTCCTCCATTTTTGCTTTCTGAATCAAAATAAATCACTGGAGATAACATTTCTCCCATCTTACGCAAAAAAATACCACAATGTTCCGAACAACCAGATCTCCTGGGAGACATCTTTCTTAGCAGCATTCTGATTTCTTCTCTGGAAGTGGTCTAAGGGTTTCAGATCTATTAGTTGATTAAGCGTTTGGGCATCAAATACGAGATATCAGCCGATTTAAGTGAAAGGTTTTCACAACTGAAGAAGATGATTCTCCATTGATAGGGAAAACGACTGGGTGGGGGAGTAGCATAGGGGTAGGTTAGATGATGCTATGGTGGGGGTTGGTTGAAGGAAACAAGAAAATAGAAAAAAAAAATTGAAACTTAGCAAGTAATTTTATAGTTAAAAAGTATTTTAAGAACAAATATTTCTTTAACCATAACAGGAACAAAGGATGAAGTTCACCTTTTGTTAAATTGGACAAAGTGTTCGATGAAAAGGTCAGCGGCACTTGTTTTCAAATTACAAAGGAGTAAAGTGAAAATTTGAAATGTAGGGTAGTTGGAGTTTTTCTTTTTATGGAAAATTATGTTGGGGTTTACGATCATTACTGATGGCATAAATTTCACCAACTTATTAGCACCTTAACTCTTGCATTAAATTTTCAACAAAATAGTAGTGCAAATAAAGAAGCAGTAGGTATATCAATTATCAAGTTCTTTTTGTTTCTTAGGTATTATCGAGTGGCGGATTTAGTGGTAATGAAAATTGTAACTTCATGGGTTTTGGAAGGAGAGGGTGTTATAATTTAAATTTATGCTGTATCTTTTAAATTTGAAGTTTTATGTATATATTGAAAAAAATTTAGGAATATCAACAAATTATTTTGCTTTCTAAATAATTCTTTTTCCGTAAAACAATTGTACACATAAGTTGTTGAAAAATTTGTATCCATGAATAATGGCAAAAAAAATGACAGTTTAAGAGTTAAGACCATTTAAGAAATTTTTGAATTTAAGAGACCAACACGAAAAAAATGTCTATAATTGAAGGGACCATTGGTAAACTTTTTGTTGTACAATAAAAAAATGGTCCCAAACATTTTCCCTCCTTAAGCTTTCCAAATATATTAATAGTAGTGTAGATCTCTTTACAACTTCAAGAAAACACTTTTTCTCTCTTTTGGCTTTTGAATTTGAAGAAAAAAACAATGGAAGTAGTAACACCTCAAAGGAAGCCTCACACCTCCACCGCCGACCTCCTTACTTGGTCGGAAGATAACCACAACTCAGCCTCCTCCACCACTGTCTCTAACCAGGTACATACACGTCATTTTCTGTTAAGCTTACATCACTTTTTCCCATTCTTCTTCTACTAACTCGTCACGACTTTTTGTTTTTCTTTCTCTTTTAGCCTTCAAATGGGATCGGTAAAGTAGTGTTTGGAGGACAGATCACTGATGAAGAAGCTGAGAGTCTTAACAAAAGGTCAACTTTTTTCTAATATATATAATTCTTCATTTATTAAATATTACTCATTATTTCACGAAGCTATATGTTAGCAATATATATGTAATAACTCCAAACTTTAGATCGTTTTTTTAGCCGATCTATGTAGATAAACTTATAACAAAAGAGTTGCTCTGTTTTTATTTTTTTTTAGCATTATACATTATTTGAACGGTTGCAAATTTGAAATTAGGAAAAATTGTTCCGAGTATAAATTGAAGGAGATGAATGGAAGCAAAATTTTTGCTGATGAAGAAGATACTGAATCTGAATCTGGAAAGTCGAATGTTAATTTTAGTAACAGGACATCTGTGCGTATAGTTCAGGTACTTATATGATATATAAATAAATAATGAGGGATCTGGGTAGCAATTATTCATTCTTATAATGTTTCAGCAAGCTACAAATGGGATAAGCCAGATCTCATTTAGTACAGAAGAAAACATTTCTCCGAAAAAGCCTACAACTCTAACTGAGGTAGCTAAACAGCGTGAATTAAGTGGAACACAAGAAAGTGAGTCTGAAATGAAGGCGAGGAAACAGCTTTCAGATGCGAAATATAAGGAATTAGGTGGAAATGACATATTTGGCCCTCCTTCTGAGATTCCTCGTAGATCAGTACGATGCTTTGAATCAAAAGAAATTAATAATATGGGTGAACCTGTTTTGAGAAATGTACGCACATCCGTCAGAGTTTCTAACGTGAGTTCACTATTTTTAGTTTCATCACTCATATTTTCTAGTCTCGGTAAATGATTCTAAGCCATAAAACTATTTTGGACCACATAAGTGATAAAAGGTTTCTATTTAATCATTAGTTTTTCAAAATGGTTTTAAATCTACCATTATGTTAGTTAATGATGTTTAAACATACAAATCACATGCACTATGAAAAGGTAAAAATAAAATGGAATGAAAAAAAAGGTAAATAAAATGGTCAATTGCTCATATGTTTATTTATGCTTAAAAAATTTAAATTTAACCAGTTGAATCGAGTCAAGCACTCTTGGTCCAGCTCTTGACAACAACAAAAAAAACTATTTCTCCGGAATTGTTGATTTGAAACCTTTAATAATTAAGTGGTCTAAACATTACTAATGTGATAGTTTAGAGACGTACATAAACATTTACCAATTTATACTTTTTGATATGCAATTAGATTGTACTAAGTTGTTGTATTTGGTGAACTTATGTTAGCCTGCAGGAGGTCAAAGTAGTATATTGTTTGGTGAAGAGCCAGTAGTGAATACAACAAAGAAACTACATAACCAAAAATTTGCAGAGTTGACTGGAAATGATATCTTCAAGGGAGATCCACGTGGTGGATCTGCTGAGAAGTCATTAAGCATGGCGAAACTGAAAGAGATGAGTGGAAGCAATATATTTGCGGATGGGAAGGTTGAATCCAGGGAACATTTTGCGGGTGTTCGTCAACCACCCGGTGGGCAGAGTAGCATTGCCTTGGTCTAGCTAGTTAAAAAATGACATGTTTTTTATTAACTTTTAATTATGTTTTTCTTAATTATTGTGTTTAAAAGGTTGATTAGGTTTAAGAACTTATTTAAGTTTTATTGTAGAATGAATGCCACCATCTTATTGATTGATTGTTATTGACAAGAATTTATGTTTCTTGGATATACTAGTTTTCTTTACGTGTATGGTTTAGGCCAGCTTGCGCGCACCACGACTAATTCCACGGTTAAAGCTGTAAACAAGTTGAGTCGAATACTAGATGTACATGCTTGTTTGGTTAACTTCTTGAATCAAGCCGAGCTCCAATTTAAACGACCGAACCGAGCCAAGCTCAAATTTAAACGAGTCAAGTTAGAAATGTTAAAATTTGTTTGTTTAACTTATCAAACGATTTATTTTAGGCCAACTCGAGTTGCTCACGAACAATTTATTTTTTTATGGTTGAAACGGAATTTTCATGAACGGTTGGTATTAAATGAAGTGCGTCGTATGAAAGTATAGAGCGTAATATTAATGAAAAATTAAAAGTCTAAAGAAATAAAAAATGTCTAAGTTGATATTGAAGGTTTAATGATGTATTTACAAGTAAATAATATAATAATCTACAATTTAAAAATATAAACGAGTCTTTCATGAATGAGGTTGAGCAGGTTTGTTTACTTAACGAGATTATATTGGAGTCTGAGTTTGAACTTGTGATGTCTCCTCATTTGTGATAGATTTATATTAGGATGAGACATCATTTTTAGTGATTTAGAATTCTTTCTAATCGATTTTCTTAAGAAATAGTGCACTTTCCTATTTTGAGTCTTGATTTAGTAAAATAATATTTTTAGAGCATATTGGGTTTAATTATTTATTTAGTGTGAAGCTTTAAAGATAATTATGGAGATTAATTAGAGTCCAAGTCAAAGACTACAAGATATGGAAAGAGATAAGCATGGTAATTGGAGATAAGGAAAGAAAAGCTAAAAACATGGAAAAGGAAAACCTGCCTTGATCCTGAATTTCTGCACCTACGACCACAAATCAGCTTATAACTCAAAAACGGTGTGGAATTTGGAGAAACGGTCAAGAGCAAAGTTGAATATCATTTCGAGACGATAAATTTGGTATACTCATACGCGTCAAACAGATGAAAATTGAAGCTGCTAGGACCAAAAGAAAAATGGGCCTGATTTCATGTTTTTAGGGTTACGAATTTGAGTTGGGCTTGGAGTCCACCACTTACTTCTCCTTCAAGAAAACGAATTAGGGTTCCTAAATACCTATAAATACACCCTTATACCATTGTAAACATGTCCTTGCTCAGTTTCAAGCTTAGGCTTAGTCCTTACTTGTATTTTCTTAGTTTTAAATAATAGCTTAGTCCTTTAATTTAATATTCATCCTTAGAATCAAGCTATTCATTCAAGAAGCAAGCTGACCTATAGAGGAAGACAAGAAGAAGAAGTTGGAGAGTGACAAACTCCTCTTCTACATCTCACCTTCTCTATATTTAGGGTATTTAGCTATAGATTTATGCTTAACCATATTTCAAAGCTTTTATTCTGTAAATTGTTGGGTTATTATTTTGTCTTGAAATTCATAAATACTATTTGTTATTTTAATTGATTGAGCTTGGCGTATATTGTTATTATGTGTTTTGACTTATTGTTTCAACCCCAGATTTGGCCAATCTTAGGATTATTCTTAGTTATTGACAACACCACATAATCGTCTAGTTTTGATCCTTTGCCTAACTAGATAGCCATAAAGGTTTGATTTAATCACCAATCATTACTCAAGATCCTTGGTAGTGGAGAGGTTGCTCCTAAGCCTAGAAAAGGCTAGATAGAATTTAGAATCCTGGTTAATATATAATGCTTAATCTGTGACAGGTTAGAATAACAACTTAGTAAAATAGACTCATATTAGTGACCCTAATCTATTAGACTTACATCCATATTTATTTATCTGCATTCTTAATTATTATTTCTCATTAGATAGTTATTCATATTATTTATCTTCTTATATTTTATTCTAAAACATCTAAATTCATCTACGCTTGTTAAACATAAGTAGATCTAACTGATCAAATCCCTGCAAACGAACTAGACTTATCATTAAAACTTGCAAACGATCTGTGATACTTGTAGTGAGTTCCGTGGTTCTCAAGGGTGTGTGCTCTTTATTATTATCTTTATTTATCCATTATTTTATCACACCTTTGCCCCCACCAACTTGTTTATCAACGAATCGAGTTCGAACCATCTTTTACTCGAGTTGCTCACGAGCGGTTTGGTTCATTTACATCCCTACCCACCGGGGAATATGCGCACCTACGTATGCATATCTCCATGTAAATCAGAACTAGGTTCCCCATATTCAAGGAGGGAATTCGAACCCTATACCTCTCACTCTACACCTTTTAAGTGCATAAAATATAGTAAGACTCTATCCAATTAAGTTAACCCAACTGTTTACAAACTAGTTTGTTAATTACTATGTTGAGAAATAGGTTTTCCTACGCTTAAAACATAATGATAAGATTGTAGTTTTAAATTTAAACTATGCCTATGGAAGAAATAATAGATGTGTGATTGACCTATGAGGTCTTGGAGATATACTAAGCGCTCTAAGATTTTACTAGAGTGTTTGGGATTTTACCAAGTACTCTGAGACTTTTACAGAGTGCTTACTGAGTATTTGGAAAATCCACTGAGTATCAGGAAATTTTTTCCTGAGTATCGGGAAAAAATTCACCGAGTATCTGGAAATTTCACTAAGTGTTGAGAAAAAATTTACTATGTTTTATGAAAATTCACTGAGTAACAGAAAAATCACTGAGTATGCTTAGTGAGTCCCTAAGTATATGGTCAAAAAATAATGAGTACGCTATAAATAAAAATGATGAGTAGACTTGGAAAATTAAAATTAAACAAAATAGTAAAGGGACCAAAAGCATAAGTTATATTTATATAATAAAGAAATTACAATAGAAAAAGAAAAAAAACTAACACTAATATTCAAAAAAGAAACTGAAAAATAAATTTCAATCGATTAATGACAAAAAAAGGGATCGGTGAGTGAGGGCTTTTTCCTAATTGATGCTCCAACACATTGACAAAAAATGCTCCATACGACTGCTGCTTCTTCTTCTTCTCACCGACGAACATTTTTTTTTTTGCTGGGCAAGTAGCAATTTTATATATAATCAAACATAACTGTTTACATGGCCTATTGGGCTATTACATTTTAAAAGACTTATTTGGGCTAGTAACTAACTCAGCCCAATACACTAACAACATAATACGCCAAAACACAATCCAACATAGAATCTAACATACTAGTCTAAATTACAACTAAGTACATTATCTTCTGACTCTTCATCTATTCTACCGAACCCTAACTGAGTTTACTTGCATCTCCTCTTTCTTCCTGCTAAATCTTGTTAGATTTTCTCGAAGGCCATGATATACCATCAAATATATCCTCCTCTGTCTTGAATACTTTATTGAAGACTCTATTATTTTGCTCAATCCATACAGTATATAAGGCAATCGATAGAAGAGTCTTCAAGATATTATCCGGAGTGGATTTGCCGCTGTGAAGCTTGGCGAACCACTCCATTAATGAGGTCCACGAGGTAATCTTGGTTTGGATACCATGTGTGGTTATACATCGGATCCAAATTTTCTTAGGGTCTGATTGGTACGTAAGAATGGATTTGGGCATGAATGGAATAATTTAAGTAATCAATATACTGTGGGAATTAAAAAACTTTGGTAATTATTATATCATACTTGGTATATCATAAGAATAGAAGTAATAAAAAATAAAAAATTAATAATCTAAAAAATACAAAATATTTTAACAGACTTACAAAAGTTCTCCATGAATCTTCCTTAAAATTTCAATTTAATTTTTTTAATCAAAAGTTGTATATTTTTACTATTTATAATGCTTACGATAAGTAGTGGTCCCTTTATTTTCAACTTCAGAAAATAGTTAATTTGTGTCTTTATTGTGCACTTAACTTTATATTGAATATCATTACATTATTCATTAGATAATATATATAAATTATTTGTGAAGAAAACCCAATCAATGGTGCTAGTACATGTTCATTAGGTTCCTAGGACTTGAAAATTAAAGCATTTTATTAAAACTAAAATAGTGTTGTTGTATTTTTTTAAGATGCCTAAATCGCTGTTATGCATGAATAAAATAATGTGTATTTGTACAATAGAAATAAATAAATAAATAAAATCTTATTTCTAATATAATAGGAATGAACTAATACCAAGGGAGGTGGATGGAATGGATATTACCTTATTTATAGGATTTTATATTCTATGGTAATAAGAATTCCAACTTTTTTAACTAGTACCAAATATAGGAATCAAATTCTGTAATCATTAGCATCCATTCCTAAGACTATTAACGCATACCAATCCGGCCCTTAGTGGATGAGCAATCCCAGAATAAGTGGTCTCGGTTTTCACTCACTTGATTACAAAATTCACAAATAGGGTTTGAAACCACTCCCCAAGTCACTAATCTCTGTTTAGTTGCTATCCGATCCAAATGTATAAGCCAAAAGATGAATTTATACCTCAGAAAACTCTTTGAGCTCCAGATAACCTTGTATTTATCCATTTCAGGCTTCTTAGTTCTAAGCTGCTCATACGTTTCTTTAAAGGTAAAAACCCCTTTCTTGGTGAATTTCCACTTTAATTTATCTTCTTTTTGTTCATTGCATTCAACACTTGAAGTAATTGAATCCATGCATTGAATCTTTGCAGGCCATTTCCACTTATTATTACAGATGAATTTAGATAATTTGCTGTCTATGAAATATCCAGAGGCAAGATTACTTCTCAAAATACCTGTAAGCCGCTTCTGATTTGGTAACCAATAATCCCACCAAAGTGAAATATGTTTACCATTACCAATACTATATTCAATAAAATGTTTAGCAATAGTCCTCAATTTCAGTATTTTCCTCTAGCCCCATGATGTGTCTTGAGAAATTTCAATTTGCTAGAATGATTTACCTATCAGTATATTTTGTTGCACCCAATTAGACCATAATTTTTTTTTGGGGAAGCAGCAGTTCCAAACAGTCTGAATACCAAGTCCAACCTCTTTTACAGGTAAACAAACTATATTCCAAGCAACATTAGCCCCTCCTTTAGATTCACTTATTCCTTTCCAGAGATATGCCATAATTTTACTCTGAATTTCTTTTATGATCTTCTTAGGAATCACAAATATACTAAACCAATAGGAAGCTAAGTTACTCGATACCATTTTTATAAGTTGCAACCTTCCTGCTAAAGATAGATATTTAGCACTCCAATGGTCTATATGTTTAACCATTTTTGTGATGAGTGGTTTACAATATTCAATACTTAATCTTCCTGATATTAGGTATATTCAAAACCTCCCAAATTTCTTTTTTAGTATTATTTGTACACCCACCATAAAATGCATCACTTTTGTTATCACTTATTTGCAGGCCGGATAAACAATAAAACAAATCAAGCCCTTGCTTTATATAGGTAGCTATTCTTCATGTTGGTTTGAAAAAGACCATAGATCATCTGCAAACGTAAGATTATTTAACATAAGGCCCTTACACTTTGGGTGCCAATCAAAATTCTTCTTTTCTCCAGTTCTCTTTAGAATTTGGGTAAGAACTTCCATACATATCACAAAAAGGTATGGGGAGATGGGTTCCCCCAGCCTCAGACCTCTAGCACCATTAAAAAATTCTCTTGGTGACCCATTGATCATGATACTGTAAGATGTTGAGGTTAAACACATTTTCACCCAACAAATGAATTTATCTGGATACCAAAGGTTGTAAGTGTTTTTAAAACAAATTCACAGTCTATAGAATCATAGGCTTTCATGAGATCAAGTTTGAGAGTACATCTTTCAGTCATAGTTGCTCTTGAGTATCCTCTAACTAGCTCTTGAGCAATAAGAATATTTTTACCTATATGTCTTTCTTGAACAAAAGCTGATTGGTTCTTTGATATAAGGCTTGGTAATGTTACTTTAAGTCTGTTGGATATGATTTTTGAAATACATTTGTAAATTACATTACAACAGGCTATTGGTCTATAGTTTTTTACTAAGGTTGGATTCTGATTTTTTTGGTATAAGTGTAATAGCAGCTGAGTTAATTTCCTTAAGAATGTCACCGATATACATTCTCCATGGATGTTGCTTTTTCTTCTCTCCCGCGAACATTCTCCATGTCTTTTACTTCTTCTTCTCGCCTACAGAACCTCCACCTAGAAAGACGACCTAGATGACTCCTCGTTATCATTGATAGTGACATAACCAGACGAGTACCATGCCATTGGTGACGTTTACGGATCAGCAGTTTTAACAGAGTCAGCGATGTCTTATCAGTTTCCAGCAGTACTCACAGCTGTTGTGTTCTTCGTCGGTCATTTCACAGCCATGAAGGTCGTCCTTCTTCGCCGAGAAGGAAGCCATGCATCTGGATTTCAGTAAGAAAAAATATTCTCCTTTGCTGGATCTAAACGTTTATTTCCTTTGATATGTTAATGAAGGAAAGGAGAGTTGCTGAGCTCAAACCAAAACATCTCGATTTGCTTGGTTTTAGCCACAAATCAACTCGGAGGAGAGGAGATGAGAGACATGAGAGATTTAGCCACGAATCAAGTTGTTGACCTGTTAATGGAGAGGAGATGAGAGATTTAGCCACAAGGAGAGGAGAGCTAAATTTGCTGATATGTTAATAAAGGAGAAGAGAGTTCGAGATGTTTCATTTCAAGTTGGTCTGGAGGGGAGAGAGAGAGAGAGAGAGAGAGAGAGAGAGAGAGAGAGAGAGAGAGAGAGAGAGAGAGAGAGAGAGAGAGAGAGAGAGAGAGAGAGAGAGAGAGGAGTTGTTGTGTTTGGAATGAGTAGAGCGAAAGAGAGAAGAGTATGGAATAGAAATTAGAATTTTCAAATTTTATGGATATAATAAGATTTATGTATAAAAAAATAAAAAAAGATATATTAAACCGCAAAAAATATAGAAGATTAAGCATATATATATATATATATATATATATTATTAATTTTTTATATAAATTATAACATTTACTATTTTAGCATTAATCATTATGACTTGATAGTAATACTTTCTTATTATAAATATTAAATTATATTTATATTTTTGATATAATATATAGTTATAATTATATAATAGATGTTATATAATTTAAGTATAATAGAAAATTTTATAATATTATATAAACTTTATTTAAGTTTATAGTGAATCATAAGTTTAAGACAAAATTTACTTCTATTATAATTAAAATTGAGATGTCATGGTAAGAACTAATTTAATTTTTTTTTAACATTATATAAATGAAAAATAAAATGTTAAAGAAAATATCAAGGCATTCTCAACATACACATCAAACCTTTTGACTCAATCTTTGTAGGATTGCAATTGATTATCTTTCTTAATTTTTATTCCATTACCTATTTAAACGACCTCTTTTTCACAATTTGTGTCACACTTTTTTTATTATTTAGTATTTTTCTACTCGAGGTCCAACCCAAAGGTTCACCTAAGACCTTCAAATTCTTAGGACTGACCCTACTAATCCTTTGCTGATTTTCTTTGTATTACTATGTATTACTTGTAACTTAAGAGACAATGTACCATCACATTAATCAAATGATCAGGTGTAATAATGTTGAATGAGGGTGTGAGGGGAAAACCTCACAATTCTTCGAGTTAATTGCAATATAGGTCATACATTATACAAAAATTATATTACTGGTCCGTATATTAATTATTAAGTTACTCTATGTCCTATATTATGCAAAACAAAAACTATATTATATCATACACATAATTCTACCCATCAAAGTCTACACGATAATTTAAAAAATATGGAACCCAGTTGAAGATTCTAAAATTAACAGATCAATGTAATAAAACACCCGAAATTCAAAAAAAGTTTAAATTAGTTTCACATAGAACCTTGTTTTTTAGCCCACATATTTGTCAATCTGTTCTCTAGGAGAAGCTTTTTTCCCTTCATTTTGGTTTTTCATCTACCTCTTCTTCATTCTCACTGTCTAATGAGATGAAACTTTTTTTTGGTACTTTGGGCTTTTTATTCCCAGATTTTTTTTCCCTTCAAATTAGTTGGAGATTTTTCAACTCTAGCAGATGTAGATGCAAATGCTTGTTGACCATAGATAGATTATAACCTAGAAATGTTTTAAAATTCCTGTAAACACGTCGAAATGCTTACATACATGGTCTATTTGAGCAGATATGGCCTTCTTAAAGGGATCTAGTGTGTTGGTGGGGAACTCCATGTCTTCTTCCAGAAGTCTCCGGACCCCATCAAGTGTTATTGTCCAAGAAATTTATGTTAGTCTCCGAACCTCATTTGAAATTTCAAGTTTTGAACAAATAAAAGGACCAATGGTGCAATTTACGCTATACAAGACACATCATGGAAATGCTAAATCACAACACTCTATAATATTTTAATGGTAGCTTCCCGTTCTTCAATTTGTATTCCCATAACTTTTTCCGCCAATTTTCTCTTCATTATGTTAAAGAACGAATAGTTTTCCTAGATCAGAGCTTCGATTTTCAACATCTCTAAAGAGAAAAGATAGCGAAGGGAGACCAATCACATTAATCCAACCAAACTAAAGTCTTAGATTAATTCAAATTTTCAACTTCTAAAAAACATTGTAATTTTAAAAAAGGGAAATGCCCAGTTAATTACATGGATAATAAAATTATTTTTAATTAACTACAATTACAAGATTAATTCTATATTATAACAAAAAGTTGAAAGATTACAAAAATACCCATAAATTTATTTATTATTACTTTAATTATATATATCATTTAATTCTTATAACCTTTACCATTTATTATATAATATTTATTTATTTTTATTTTAAAATCTGGCTACCGCACCGACCACCACCCCCACTACCACACCACCACACCACCCCCACCACCACCCAACACTCCCACCATAACCACCACTTCCACAACCTTTACCACCATGCCTACCACTATCACTAATCACCACAACTAACCCCACCACCACCACTACCCCCACCACCAACACATGCTTTCCTATACTTACTTGACCCGTTTTACCTTTTTTGTTTGTTTCCGAACAAGTACCCATCTCAATTGATTTCTTCTTGATCTTACCCAATACCTTGTTTTGATTCTTCATCTCCCTTAACATTAGATAGTGTCTCTGTTCTTTTCGTCATCTCAATTGACCCTCAACTCAACGATTTGAACACTCTTGAAAAACCTTTTGATTATAGGCAATTAAGGTGTTATTTGGGTTACGAAAGGTGTAAGGATAATAATTCTATATGTGGGTGTGATGGAATCAAGATTTGACGGTATGGGTTTAAGGAATTTTGGGATTTTTTTTTAATTTAATGGTTTTGATTCTTGGATTATAGGTGTTTTGGACCGAATTTGGTTTTCGGATCTTGTTTCTAGGAAGAAAGGCAAGGATTTGGATATGAATCTATGGTTATTTGGTGGTTTTTTTATGTGAGGTAGAGCTTTGGTGAAGCTTTCATGGTGTTTTAATGGAGTTTGGGACTAATATATTTGTTTTGGTGAAGTTGGAGGAGGCTAGGGTTAGGTTTCGCACAGTTAGAGTCCCTAAAATCTCACTAAGCTTTTAAACCTTGCTCAGACCGATACACCTCTCATAGGGCCGGGATGCCGATCAATCTCTCAGTTTTGGATTGTCACGACCCTTCTGTCGCATTTGTCGATACGGTTGGGCCGGCTAGCCGGCCAGAATGTACGGTATCCGGGTCATATATTTTTATTTCTCCATTGGATAGACCTAAAAAACGCGGTTTAGGCTCAAGAAAAAATGAATTCCGACATCCGAGCACAAAGTTATGGTCTTGTGAAGTTTCCCTGGAATTTCTGACCTCGAACTTGTCATGGGCCGGTAAGACGGTCATGGGACCGTTATGACGGTCCTAAGCTTCAATATGTCTGACCTCGAACCGTAGCCAAACCGTCGCGACCCTTCTTCATGGACCGGTATGTTGGTCAGTCTTCTGTCCTATACAGTCGCGGCCCTTGTGCACGAATGACGATACGGTCTTGTGACCGGCTAGCCGCTCGGATGAGCCAGCATGCCGTTCAGAACTTTTGAATTTTTGGCTTGGAACGTATTGTTGACCGTCGCGACCCCTGGAGCGGGTTTGGTAGGCCGGTGGTACTGCCGGTAGGCCGGTCCGCTCTGCGTGACTTGTTTTTTCGCGATCTTCTTCACCCAAAACACGATTCTTACTTACCAAGCACATCAAAAACACTTCTACCTTCCTCATTATTGCAATATTTATTAAAACAACTAAACTAAACCTAAGAACATACAAAAATTGCGGGTTGTCTCCCGGAAAGAACTTTTGTTTAATGTCTTTTAGAGTTCGACATGTTACCTCTGTTATTATTATTGATATAGTCTTCCCAGCAGTGAGTGAGGTTACCAACATCTACCAATATGAGTTTGCAACTCTCTTTAGCTTTTATTTCGATCATTGTTATTGAAACAACTCGAGTGATGAAGTATGTCCCTATCCAAGATTTTTTGCGCCTAGGATTGGGGGAATTCCACGCTACATCGTCTCCCATCCAACTCATCTTTTTCTTTCTTTCTCACAGTATCTTGGGGGCTTATAGATTCTGCTTTCTTGTTCACAACTCTGACTGCCGCAAGTTCTCGTGACTTTTTTTCTTCTTCTTTCCCGAAACATAGAATGTTTTTGATTCATCTTATATACGGAGAGTCGCGGTTCCTTCATTCACATTATATATGGTGTCGCTCCTGGCTAGAAAAGGACGCCCAAGTATGAAGGGATATTCTTATCTGCTTCATAGTCAAGATAATAAAGTCTGTGGGGACGAGCACGTCCTCGCTCACTCCCCACTGGTTGGCTATTGATTGATCCGCAAATTGTAAGACTACGGATGTCGGTTTTGTGTCTCCAATATCGGTCTACTTAAATACACTTTTGGGCATGAGATTCACACTCGCACCCAAATCACACATTGCCTTTCCTTCAAATACACCACCTATTTTGATTGGGAAATTAAAACTTCCAGAATCTTTAAACTTTGGTGGTAACTTTTGCTGAACTTGCGCTGATATCCCTCGTTGAGTTCCACGGTCTTGGATCATGTGAACTGATCTTAGTTGAGAGTGTCTCCATAAAGAATCGCTGATAGTTTTATTTTCCCTTCATAGCTTCAAAGAAAGGGACGTGGATTTTCATTGATTTAACGTCTCCATACACTTATTATATGCGTGATCATATATACTTGGTGGTCTCGTCCTTATTTTTTCTTCCATTATTGGTAAATCAACTACCTCTCTTGGCTTCTTAATCTTATCCTACTCAACCTCTTCAACCCAATCTTCAACAATCATATCATCTAGGTTCATCTCGTTTACGTTTAACTTGGTTGGTTTGACATTTTTCGGAACCTCCACCTCACTAGATGTAGATGGTGGTAATTCGTTTATCTTTTTAGCTTGAAGACTAATAGTCTTAACTTTGTCGTCAACGTACTAGATCTTCTTCATGTTAGCATATGTATTTTGGGTTAATTGCAAGAGTTGACTTTGCATCGGTTCTATGACTGTATTGAGCCGCATCACAGTCCAAAATTCTGAACCAAAAGTTCTTAAATTTCTGAACCAAAAGTTACAAAATTTATGTGCCGAAATTTCCGAATTTCCGCTAAATTCTAAAATTCCGAATACGGTTTTTTTTCACTTCCTAAATTTCGGATCGGAATTTGAATGGAAAAATTCAGAAATTTTCTGAAAGATCCCTTTTCTGATCCGTTCCTTCCGATTTCCGTCCCTAGAAGATAGTAAACGTGCTAAAAGAACAATGACCGGGAACTTTCTTTTGAAAATGCATCATAAGATCTATTTAAAAGATAAAACCTTATTGGTATAATATAAATATATGATTTAAAAAGTTTAAAACAAAAAAGTAATTGTTCTTAGTTCTTACCGCATGAACGAAATAGGTAACTTTTTTTTTTTTAGTCGAGAATGAAATTTCATTAATAAAAAACCTTACAACTTAGCCAATCCCTAAGGGACGGATATCACTAGAACAACGTTTTGCTGATGTGAGAATAGGAGATAAACTCCAAAGGCTAAACAAAGAGGCTTTTAACTCTTGTTTAGACACCCCATCAGCATTCAACATTTTGGATCTCTGACAAAGAGAGATTTTCAAGTTACCCGAAACCTTACACATTTTAAAATACTTTTTTTTGTTACATAGGAGAGCCACTTTGGACTCGGAGTCATTGACTCGGTTCGAACCTGCACCACTAGATTGGTAGACCAAGGCCCTGGCCAGTGAGCTAATCCCATCTGGTTACATTCTAAAATACTTAACCAACACTAAAATATTACAATACAAATTACAACTAGCACTAGAAAAGTTACTAAATTTGTTGCAATCTTTTTCATTAACTTCACTGCTAATCTGAAACTTTGAAGACTTGGCCTCTGCTTCAATTTCAAAATTAGCTGACATTTTCCTTGCAAGCCTTTCTACCATTCTTCCTGTTAAATTCTTGCAAATGTTATGAATTTCCACATTGCCACTAGAACAGTTTGACATTGCAGTAAACCACTCCTCGAACTCTCTGTTACAAACAGAAAAAGAAATTTCACTCAAGAACCTTTGAGATTTTACACAAAAGCTAATTCTTGATTAGTCAAGAAAATTATGTCCAGCACCAACAAAACATATTAATGCACAAATATAGAAACGAGTGAACACAATCCAACTAGAAGGTTCACAAAAATGCTTTTGTCCCTTAGAAATCGAAACAGGAAAAAAAGTTTTAAACACCAAACAATACAAGAAACGCAAATGAGCGTTATTGAGCCCATAAAATCTAGAGCTTTGAAATAGGTTAGCACTATTATAAACAGTACATAATTTTTTTTCCAATACACTGTTTTTGGAATCTAACCAAGTGTTGTTAAAATCCAAATTAACTAAGTTAATAATTGTGTCAGAGGACACCTTATTATTCCCTTTTAATAAACTTTCCTTATGATTTGAACAGACTATTGAGTTTTTAACTTCAAATCTCAATTGCTTTCTAACAATCATAATAATAGAAAAGAATACCTTCCTGGACAGAATAGTTCTTACACACACTATTCGGTGTTTAATTTCTTAAAACAGCGGCCACGGCTTACAGAAATTATAAAATAAAGATTTATCCTTCTTTAAGGATTTAAATGAAGAATCTACTAAAATAATAACCCTAGCAGATTTTAAAACAATGAAAATCGAGATCTCACCTAAGGCCCAAAAGGCCTGGATTCCGTTTTTGGGCTGTATGACACGCAATATTGGATCTGCAATTCCAGATCCTTTGCTGCACTGGTTCGACAGCGTAGACTCAACCAAAACCAGTGAAGTCCAAAAGAAAGGGGAGAAGTTTTGGCAGTGGCATGAGTAGATCTGCGGCCATTTTTGAAGGGGATGGAAAGAGTAAGTTTGGTTTGGTGTATGAGATGGCTGCTTGGTAGAGTAACAATGGTGAAAGATTGGTTTTTTGATAGAGGGGAGGACGGCAATAGTGTGAGAGATGTTAGAGATGGTGGGGTGAGTGAAGGAGGTGGTCTTGTTGGGTGAGAGGAGAAGGCGGCTAGGAAGGTTAAAAGAGGAGGCTGAGATATGCTGGTGGAGGGAGGCTGAACTATCCATCGGAGAAGGCTGAGATGGGTAAAAGGGGTGGGTTAGGGTTTATTGGGACATGTGTCTGGGAGCACATTTTGAATTTTTAGTGAGTGGTTCTCGAAATAATAGGTAACTTCAATAACTCTCTTTTGGTGTCCAAAAAAAAAAAAAAACTCTCTTTTAGTTTTATTCATAAAATTATGCAATTTATCACATAATTGTTTCATAAAAGTGACTGGTATGGTGATTCTGAAAATAAAAAAAAAAGAAAAAAAAAATTCGAACAAAAAAAAAAAGAAAATAATAAAAAAAATTGTACTAAACAAACATTTTGGACGATTAAATTGAAACTCATTTAAAGAATGAGGTTTACGGGGCGTGGGGAATAACGACGTAGGGATGGTGCAAAGCATAGGATTTTCTTTTATTTTACTAGACATGGTGTAGGGATTAATAAATTCGCACTAAACCCTCCCCATTGATATCCATAGGCAAATTAATCAAGCTGTTGAGTAAGAATTGTAGAGAATTGTAGTCGACACTACACCTTAATCTATATCCTCAGCCTTTCATCGCTCTTAGTTATTTTAGGTAATCTAATTTAATCTGGTTGATAATGTTTGATAACACTATGATTCGTTTGGTTAAATGGAGATTAATACTCCATTGGTAGATCAAGGTACGTAATTCCCCAGCCTATGATTTTATTTCACATTCCAAACAAATGCCCAAACAGAGCACTGAAACAAATTGATAGAGATATAATAGAAGAAAAAGGTGGACAAACTCATAATCGTAAAAAGAAAGTGGATAAAAACTCCAAATCATATTAAAACCCACTCAAGAAGTATCAACCCTTGTGAAAATCCAACATTTCAAAGACCAAACCATACACAACATATAACAATAGACTCCATCGTTCAACATTAAATAACAAAACACGATTGTTCAAATATCTCCATGACCAATCAAAGCCAAAAGCATTTTCTCATAATCTCCAGAGGTATCTTTAGCAATAGCTTGATGAAGTGGAATACTGTTCCTTTTCTGATACTCTTCTTTAATACGTTCCATATCCACCTCAGCTCGAGTAACTATAACCCTAGTAAGACCTTTTTCATCTGTTCCAACTTTGTTAATAGCTGATCGTAACACCTTCTGAAAATGCCTCTCTGGGTAAACCAAGCACTTGATTGTAGCTCTTAGTAATGTCAGGTACTCATCATTTGGATCAAATTTGAGGTCCTGCAAGCATATATATGTATCAATCAAAGAAGCATAAATTTGCTGCTATGAATATTTTTGGGGTTAATTGCACGACAAGTCCCCATATTTTGCTATAATTGCATTATAGGTCCCTATAGTTTGCTATATTTGCATTATATGTCCCTAAAATTTGCTATAATTGCATTACAGGTCCCTGTATTTTTCTATAATTGCATTATAGGTCCCTGTATTTTTCTATAATTGCATTACATGTCCCTGTATTTTGCTATAATTGCATTTAGGTCCCTATATTTTGCTATAATTGCATTATAGGTCCTTACATTTAGCTATAATTGCATTATAGGTCCTTACATTTAGCTATAATTGCATTATAGGTCCCTTATATCCGGAGAGCAAGTAAATATTTTTAAAAAAGTGTGAGAAAATGTTGACAAATTGGTTAGATATTATTAAAAAATTGGGGGGCCGTTAGGTATAATATTTTGAAATATAGGGGGTAAAAATATGTTATTAAAAGATAGCTTTAGTTTTAGTCTTTAAATAATTTTTTTAAAATCTGGGAGCCAAGTAATATGTTCTCAAATTACAGGGGTCAAAATTTGCTTTTGCCAAACTAAGGGGGACCCATGATCCCACCTGAGTGTATGTATTATTATATAGAGTAACGATATATATATATACCTTGTTAATAGGATTTCCAAAATGATCATTATAGTGATTGAACGTAGCGTTAAGCTGTGCTTTACTCCTTGTAGTTAAAATCCTTATAATCTCCTCATCACTACAAGCTTTCTCAGTGATCTTCTCGTGAAGTATTTTAGCTTCTGATCGTGCTAAAGTCATGTTAACTTCATCTCCTTCATAGCGATATGCAGTAGCAAGTGGGACCAAAAGCTGTTACAAAAATAAAAAATAAATTTAATTTACATCTTCTTCGATAATATTATTACAAAATTAAAAAAAATATATATGTACCTTGCGAAAGTCTCCTTTAAAGTGATATGCTACATCTTCTTCAAGAGATTTTTTGAACTTAGCTTGATACACTTGTCTCGCCTTAAGAAGATCATTTGAAGATCGAGTTGAAACAATTTCCATGATCACAAAATTGCTAGAAGTTAATAGTTTTGTAGCTTCGTTGACTAAAACTGCGTCTCTCTCAGCTGGTTCGAGAGTCCATAATAGTACAGCTCTCTGTTATATATCATATAGATTTATATTTATAAGCTTCTAGTGTAATTAATATAAATAAATTTGAAATTTGAAAGAATTATTTTATATTAACCTGAAAGTCACTAGATAGTTCTGAATCCAAACTCTTTAGAAGATCTTCTCCATGAGTTGAAGCATAAGCTTCGCGAATTAACTTGCGCTGAGCTGCATTTCTATGAGCCAAGATCTCGATGATAAGCTTCTCATTTGTTCCCCATCCTGTTAAGTATTTAATTTTAAAACCTCAAAATTATCCATATGCGTGATTTTGAGACATGTATTGTATTTTACAGAGATCCCTATTTTAGAGAAGTACTTTTTAAACAATCGAAAAGAAATGTTTAATTGACTCAAAGGTGATAGATACTAATCATTAAAATTAATTAAACTCATTTTGACTTGTGAATTATATAGATCTAGAAATGTTAATCAAGTTTAATTTTGATCCATCTACAAATAATTAGCAATCCAAAAAAAAAAAGTACTTAGTTGTTAGTTTGTTAGATCAAAGTGTCAAAGTACATGCCCAAATAGACGTACATTTACTTTGTTAGGTAAATCTGTTAAAATACATGTCCGATGTACAAAAATTTACAAGATCCGATGTTGATACTAATTTATACATAGATAGATCGAACGTAGATGATGGATAGAATTGATAGATCATATGATGTTTGACTTACATCCATTAAATTCAACGATTAATATTCATGGTAAACTGTTAGATCTGAGAATAGATACCTGCAAAAGCTTTGCTAAGTTGCTCAGCATCTTCATGTGGTGGAGGGACTGATGCAGGGACTTTGAGGGTGGCCATTCTTGATATTGTGTGTTTTTTTTTTTGTGTGTTTTATGGGTGTGTTTCTTTGATTTCTTCTTTTTGTATATATTTATAGTGCGTGCGTGTAATGCACTACAGACAGGAAAAAGTCATTAAATACCACGTTCCAAATTCTAGATATGGGCACCGACCAAAATAAATATATTTTTCTTTAATACCCCAAGATTGCACAACGTGTAATCAATCAATCAATCATCAAGCAACCTAGATTAGACTTTAGTTTATTCTTGAGTTTTTTTTGGGTTTAACCCTATTTTCATAAGTAATTGGCAATTTAGCATAGTTGTATAAAGTTTTGCAAATTTAACACCTGGGCGGTAGTCTAATTACCGCCCCTCTAGTTGGGCTGTTTTCTGGGCTCCGCCGTTACTTAATATTTTGATTAGGAAACGCCCTTAATATCAAGCCTCAAAGAGATTGAGCGAAAGACCTCCTTCAATCTTCTTCTTTTTACTCATCTGTTGATCAATTCTAATCTAAAACAGACACATGTGGTTTAAACATAATTTCTTAACAATCTCAGGTGAGAAAAATCTCAATTTTATTGTTCATTTAATCAATTATTTTTCATCTCAATTCTTCAAATTTACTTTGTATTTTTAATTATTTTGTTGCTGAACATAGTTTAATTTACTTATATTATGCTATGTAGTCTATTAAAATTCAATTTTCTTCCGATTTACTAGAACTGCAGTTCTGATTTTTGTTCTGAAATGGTTTTGAAATTTACTGGAATTATATGGGTATGGGTTTTTTAATCGGATTTTCTTTATAGGGTATAGGATTATAAGGACTGATATGCAAAATATCATGTCAAGTTCCAATTAATCAATGGAAGATGATTGATTTTTCGATACCCATGATGAGATTGAATCAGAATCTTGTATCTGTATAGAAAATTCATTGTCTAGTAACAATGAGCGTCGTACTACGTTTCTAAAATGGATGAACAATGAGATTGAAGAAGGCTAGAAGATAAAAACGATGTTGGGCTTCTGAATTAAGATTCAGAAACCAGTTTTCTCGAGCAGATCTTCATACTCTAATTTTTTTTTTTTAATTGTACTAGGGGCGGTCAACGAAAGACCGCCCTCTCCCTAATCAAAATATTAAGTAAGGGCGGAGCCCAAAAGACAGCCCAACTAGAGGGGCGGTAATTGGGCTACCGCCCGGGTGTTAAATTTGCAAAACTTTCTTCAACTATGCTAAATTGCCAATAACTTATGAAAATAGGGTTTAACCCAAAAAAAACTCTTTATTCTTTTATTTCTTTCAAACGGTATTATAGATAAATAAATAAAATATGGCTATACGGAGAATCAACCAATTCCTCGGAAAAGTTGTCCATTAAGCGTAAATAAGTTAACTAGGTCAATTTATGAATAAATCAGTTACCAAACAAAGTGTTTGCTAGCTCTTATTTAGCAACCCAACCAGACATCAAATTCTTACTCCTACAATTAGAGTAAAAGAGGGTCTAGAATGTTCGGGTCGCCCGTAAATATCCTTAACAATATTACAGATATACATAATATTAACAGGAGAACTAATCGTAAGAGGTCTCGTATCATCCGTGTACCAAAGAGATTTACATTGAACACACAAATAACGCACACACTCTCTACAAGTAACAAAATATCTTAAACTAGACAAGAAAACGCTATATGTCAAATAATATGACATATTCCCTCAAATAAGTTCAATAAAACCCAAAATGATGTTTCGTAATACGATTAATCTATCAAAAATGATGAGACATCACCAGACGAGGAATATCCCTTCCAAGGCTCGTAAAAGGACATAACCTTGAAATTTATAGTAATGGAGTCCTACGTTATCCATAGAGAATGGTGGGAGTCTTCGTATAAGGAATTACCCATCTCACAATGAGAAGAACAAAATTCTTATAAAGACTATAGTAGTCATGAAGGAGTAACGATTGAGGTAGGGAAGCACTTTGTAAGACAATGATAAGGAACATGTTATTTAGGAATATGTCAGGAGAAGTTGTTATATTTGTGTATTGAAATTTCCTTTATAGCGAGACGAATTTTGAAGGATGGATCTGAATGCCGAAAACATAAACAATGTAAGTGCACAACCAATGCCTAGCATTTTTTAGGAAGACTTTAAATCAAATATATATTGTCTTGGTTTATAACATCTATTTCATATGTAGGCTTGATTATTAATTGAAAGAAATCACAAGTATTTATACACCATATAAGGTCTTCGTGGAAAGAGATAGGTAACTTTACTAAAACCGATTGAAGGTAGATGAATTAAAGTCTAATATGTTTATATCTATTATGGATTAATTGAACTTGATGTGCGGACTTCAAAAGATCTTGATATGATCATATTAGATCTATGTATTTAAGCAGACCATATTTGCGAATATATATATATCAAGAGACAAACATGAGAAAATCATGGGAGATATGGAAAGAGACATCTTAATTGTTGTAAAGAGAGAATACGGGATCCCAATTAAACAGGGAATGTGATGAAGGGTTGATCACCCTAGGTTATACGTTATACATTATGCTCATTTTTGTTAGTCATAAAGACTTATTAAATTCACCACTTAGAGCGTCGTGGTTGAGACCACAAACCCATACATGCTTCCATACTACGTAGTAGTATACTAATCAAACTGTGTTATTAGTAGCGTGTTGTGGTAGTGATTCCAGAGGCCTATATAGGTATTTTAAGCCATATTTAAAGCGCCATGCTTTTTCTACAATGCAATGCTAATTCAAATCTATAAAGTACAAATTTGTGAAGAACTAAGAGAATGAATGACTGTATTCACAAAAGACATATATGCAACTAAATTAATCAATTGTGTTTGGTGAGAGAATGTAATTAATACTTCATTTTCTGATTTGTACATTAATTAATTGGATTTCTAATTTATAAATAGTCCAATCCCATAAATATTTTGTACTTTTGGTCTATATTTTGGATTAAACAATTTGTGGAGTAATAATTGATAAATAAATTATTGTAGCACGATCAAAATAAAGACGCATGTCAAAGAGGCATGGTTTGGGCCAAAACTAATATGTACCAGACCTATATTCCCATATTACCACAAGTTTTTATAAATAGAAAAACATGTTCACAATATAATAAGGTCAAAGTATTATTCACATACTATCACTTATATAATTCAGAAAAGGTTTCTTGAAATACAACATAATGGAAATCTCTCTCTATGAACAAAATCAAAGGAGTTAGTCGAAAATGGTAAGGATAAAACACGATATGTACAACATCTCAAGGTCGATCGTCCATCTCCTACAGTTGTCTGCCTTTCTCTTTTTCCTGACCAATTCGGTTGAACTCATCCCAATTCTTATGAATATGAATGTTTTGAATTTTTTTGTATTCACAACATGATTTCTTATATGTGCGTGATCTAAAGGATTCTTGAATCCTAATATAATAATCTGATATATTGATTAGAATTTCATATAGAGCTTTATCTTTTATCTAAGAATTGTCTTTAAGGGATTCAAATACAATATTGATTAACGCTTAAGTGATTTTGTAATTACTAGGTCTAATAGTTGTTTCTTCCTTAACAAAATTAATGGAAAATAAAAACTAATGAAATAAAGTTATATACAAAGGAAACATGTTATACCAAAAATCGGCAACACATGCGAATAAAAGGAACGACTCCGAATTGTCCTTAAGGAATTCAAATACAATATCAGTTGACGCTTAATTGAATTTTTAATTACTAGGTCTAATAATGGTTTCTTCCTTAACAGTATAATGGGAAAATAAAAACTACTGAAATAAAGGTTTATAAAAGGAAATATGTTATACCAAAAATCGGCAACATATGCGAATAAAAGAAACGACTCTGAATTGTCCTTAAGGAATTCAAATACAATATTGGTTGACGCTTAATTGATTTTGTAATTACTAGGTCTAATAATGGTTTCTTCCTTAATAGTATAATGGGAAAATAAAAAACTAATGAAATAAAGGTTTATAAAAGGAAATATGTTATACCAAATATCGGCAACTTATACAAAGAAAAGGAACGACTCTGCTGGGGATCGAACCCAGAGTCTCTGGTTTCGTAGACCAGCGCCTTATCCATTGGGCCACAGAGTCAATTGAAAATTATTTCACTATTTGGAATATATAATAACTAAATGAGAAAGGGTCAGTTAGCCGACCTTTTAGGGTTAAAATCAATTCTACCCTTTTTTGGTCTTTTGAATAAAAGAAAAGAAAAATATGCTCTATTTGGGTTAAAACATGGAATTCATATTGATGTAGGTTAAGGTTCGGTTCGGGTTAGTCTAATTTGACAACATATATATTATGAAAGGATCAAGATGGAACAACTTGTAGGATTTGTAGGATTCTTTGCAAAAGTAAAAGAAAAAGAGGTTTGTAGATTCAAAAATTCTAACTATGGATTTAAACAAGCCCCTAGGCATTGGAACATGAGATATCATGATGTGATATTATTGAATCATTTTAAATTGATATGTGGAGACCATTGTGTATATCTGAAAATTTTCAAAAAGAAACTTTTAATTTTATCTCTTAATGTAGATGAAATATTGTTGGTCAGGATTGAAAAGAAATTAGTCAATGATGATAAAGAGCTTTTTTCATCCATTTTGTTATGAAAGATTCGGATGAGGTAGACTATGGTTTTAAAAATGAATTGAGGAAGGTCTAAATAATTGCTATCTATATATAATGTACCTTGTATCGGGAAAATACTCAAAAAATTTAAGATGGCTAATTCTAAAGTCTTCGATACCCTGATAACAAAAGACATGACTAATATGTCCTATAAGTTGGGTAAACCCCTGATTCTTTATGACACACTTATGATTTATATTGTAATAATTAATCGATTTGGATCTTTTATGTTTTAGGTTACAACTGGAGTGTGATGCAAGGAAAATTGATATTTTGAAGCAATTTAGCAATTTATAAGCAGAGATTAATGGATACAGTTGGTGTGTGATTTATTCAAATCTTGGTATTGGCTTGTACGGTATATGTACTCTTTTATTGACCTAGAAAAAAATAAGAATAAAAATACAAGGTTTCAATGAGACATATCCGTATCAATAGAAATCCAAGAAGTGACTTTAGTCAATTCAAAAGTCAATTTCATAAACTAAAAGAAATTGATGTTTGGTCCACTTAATATTTGGCTTGGGAAATATTTCGCCTAAATAAGTTGCTTCCCATTAATCAAAGTGGACAACCCAAAACTGAAAATGGATTCCTATTTTATTTGAATTAAATGAAACAATTGGATCCTTAGGTGTCGTTTTTATCACCGATAAGTACTGAATGTTGAATTAACAGTTGAATGGAACTTATTTTGTTTAGAGGCAGTGTCTGAATGAATCAGATTTAGCTTAAAATTTTAATAAAATAACCCAATTAAGAGCCATTCAGATCTGAATTGGTCAAGAAAAACAAATTGTCTAATTGATCCAATATCTTACTGAAGCAGATTAATATCTCATTGAATAAAAATAAACAACCCCTTAATCTATTTTTTATCAAAGTTTCTACATATCAAATCCCAAAATAAGACAATGATAGATGGTTTATATGAAATTCAAGACTTTGAAGAAATAGTCTATATTGGACTTTTACGGATGCAACATTGAAGAAAAGGAAGGGAGCCCATTGGACCTTGGGATCTAAATATAAAAATCAACGACTGTGAGAGAGAAGTCCATTTGGGAGCGACAATCATATTTGATTTGAGAAAAAAGAGAAAGTAGGTTTATTATCGGAATAATGATATATACCATTCAAAATCATACAATCCAATATACTATATATAATATGACATGATTTAAGTAGAAATAAATTTGTCAATCTCTTTAATTTATCAATCTAAATCTAATATAATACACTCAAATCATGTCATATAATGATTGGTATGTTAGGTCATATTATTTTGAATGGTCTATATTATTACTTTTATTTTTAGGAACTTCTAATTTAGTTGGGAGGATATAATTTTGAGTAATGATATATACCACCCAAATTCATACCACCCAAATACCACCCAGTGACGTGGCGTGAATTGGTTGGTTATAAATCTTTAATCAAATCAAGAAAATAAATACATTAACAATTTGTAACCAACCAATTCACGCCACGTCACTGGGTGGTATGAATTTGGGTAGTATATATCATTACTCTATAATTTTAGAGTAATGATATTTGTCACGCCTTTTTGGTTCACCCTTATATCACCTGCTACATAGAGGTTTTAAACACCAGTTCCCTGAGAACGAAACCCGATTTATCGGAGTATTACTTGGACAACCGTACACTTGCGGTATAGTGGTTCCTCTACTTATCTGCATTATTTTATAACACCCCAGGACCTATCAAGTTTTTGGTGCCGCTGCCGGGGATTGCAGCGTGTGATTTTTGTGTTTAATTTTTAGTAGAGTTTATTGTTTTTTTACGCTTGTGTTGTTTTAGTCTCTTTTCAGGTTTTTCTTTAGGTATGGAGAATTCTCGTTATCAAGTTCAAACTCCACCACAGTCTTGGTTGGATCAACTGCAAGAATCATTTGATAAAATATATACTTTCAAGAATTTGACACGAGGGAGCTTTAGAAATCATGAGGAAAGGCTCAAGAAGTTGGAAGGCTCAATCAATTGTTTCATCAACACTTCAATGGTCAATATGAGAAATAATGAGGCGAAAATTAATGCTACCACATCATTAGTGCAAGACATGCAACAACAACATCAAATTATGGAGCAAAGATTAATTCAACTCACAAAAACAATTGAGAGGCTACAACAAATATCATCTATGAAAACTGGACAAGGTACAAACTTTGATGATGAGGCCATTCAAATTGATAGCGATGTTTGGTTCGATGTAGTTGAAAAGTTTAGCCTTCAAGAAGAGAAGGAAGTGGATTCACCACAAGTTGTTATTAGTGAACTAGAGATTCCAATGAGAGAAGAATTAACCACGCTAAGCATAGATGAGGTAACTGTTGATAAGCAAGTTGATGAGTTTGAACCTTGTATAGATGATTTTTCAACCATGGAAAAACTTACTGAGTCCCGTTTAGAGGAATAAAATATTGAGTCCTTGGTTGAAAAAGAGACAGAAGAAAAAGAGGAGATTAGGAAGGATTCTCCACCTAATACTCCATTGTTATCACCTCCAAATCCGAAAAAGACAGACATGTTAGAGAGTAATACAGTAAATAAAGCATTTGTAGAAGCTTTCAGCGAAGCTAGAATCAACACTCAAATGCTTGAGATATTTGAAAAGGGACTCACACCGCAACAAGTATTCACAGAAGGTATCTCATAAACGAGTGAGGATGCGAGTGTAGAGATCGAAGAAGAACAAGTGGCCCTAATGATTGAAGATAAGTCTGAAACATCACTTGTTTTGGACAAAAAGCTTGAGGAGGTGCCACTTGAGTTTCCTATTGTTCCAAAAGTTCCTAAGGGGGTTAAAGAGAAGGACCACCACCGTGAACCCGTGAAAAAGAGAGCTAAAGATGAGTTTGGGGTTGGAACCAAGGTTGCTTGAAAGGCTTGTAAACAAGAAAATAGGCCAAGAGGTTTCAAGAATGAGTGGATGGGTCCATTTGTTGTTACTCGAGTGGTGAAGACAAAACAGATAGAAATACGACCTTTGAAAAGTAATAGACTTCGAATTGTAGATGTTCATAGCCTCACCCCTACTGGGGAGGCTACATACTCAAGGGATAATGGAGGTAACCCGTCGAGTTTAACGACGTTAAACAAAAGCCATTCTAATGTATACTAGTTCTTTTCTTCATTTCTTTCAATTCATAATGTATAACATAGTAGTTGATGTGTAATAGTGTAAATTTGTAAGCAATGAGAAAGGTTGGAGTGTTTTTTATGCTTGCAGGTGTTAAGACTTGAGTTTGGGGTGATATGTATAAGAAACGATCGCTTTCGCACTTTCTAGATGTGTATAAGAGGTTGTTGAACAGAATCTAAACGGGTTCCCGTTTGTCTCTAACCGCGTTCTCGGTTTGTGAACTGATACAGTTCGTGCTCAAAAGGAGAAAATTTCGGAAGACCATAACTTGACGCTCGGAGGTCGGAATCAACTTTTTCTCAAGCCTAAACCGCTTATTTTTCCGAGCTCTATCCAACGGTGAAGTCAAAAATATTAATAGCTAAAATTTTCTGACCTGTGCGGTGGAGACGCAATTCGTGGTGCGAAATGAAGAAAAACAGAATTTTGAGAAAACACGGTAACTCCAATGGAAAATATGAGTAGTCCAATGGATCGGGAGCGCAATTTACAATAATAATGAGTATAAAGTTCGCAAGAATCCGAGGTGTAGGCTAGGAGAAATCGAAAAAATAAGATGAAAAATTTGGCGTGAATACGCAACACTTTGCATCCAGCGAGTTGGCTATTCGCGCGCGAATACCCAACCCGTTTTTCACAAGTCGGGAACCCGGTTTCGAAAGCCAACTCTCTGACCTCCGCGGTGGAAACACAACCCATTTTTTTTGCGTCGGAAAAAAAAAATTAAAAACCAGGTACCCGGTTTCCAAAAACGGGCGCCCGATTTCTGTCGGCGAAAATTGACCTAAACCTTAAGAAAACCTTATTTTTCCATTTCCCTTGGCCTCCCACACAAGGAATACAATTAATGACGAACCTAAGCTCCAAAAACACCTAAATTCCATCATCCAAACACCAAGTATCATCAATTCATCTCTGTAAACATCATCCAAACACACAATCATATCATAAATCTTCCTAAAACACCAAAGATTCACACTTTAATCCAAATATTTTCCTTCACCAAAGCTTAAAGTTTATCCATTAAACCTTTACCAAACCTTGAAATATTTATGACCTAGCTCAGAACACACCATAATTCATATCCATACACCTTCAAGAACACCATAGTCACAAAATTCATCAAAACCTTTGAGAGTTATTGAAGCTTTGAGTTTGGGGTCATCTGAGATGACCATGAAGGTTGGAAAAGGTACGAAGAACTTGAAGAGAAGAAAACTTGGTGTTAAGGGAAGATTTCCGTAGAGAAGATGACATTTAGAGGGCTAGGAGGAGATGATTAATTAAAGGAGACATGAAGTCGAGTTGATGAAACACACTTTATAGAAGATGAATTCCACGGTATATGATATATACATCGCAGCTAAGAAGACTTCACAACCTCAACCTGAGACTACACGTAATCGGCCTAGTGCCGATCTAGATATGTTTTCCTATCCTTTTCTCATTTAGTAGTGTATATTATATTTATTCGCTTTATAGAGTCTTTTCGAGTAGTGTGGACACGACTTATTTTTGAGTTTGGGGTGTGGTATCGTGGCCTCATCCCAATTTTATGTGTTATGTGTTTTTTACGGCTTTTCAAAAAGTTTAAAATCAAACAAAAATTAGTTTAAGGAATGATTTGACTGTAGAGTTTGTTAAATGTCCCCATAATCATACTTTTTGTAAATTAATGATAGAAAATAGTAGACCTTAGAGTTAATGTAAAACGCAACTTGAATGCATGCAAACACGAGATGATTGATAGGAAAAATTAATGAACAATGCAAAAGAAGTAAGCTTGTACTTGGTAAGAATGAGTGGTGTGTAGAACGCGAGATCTAAATGAGTAGAGAACCCACTTAATTATGAACTAGAGGTGAACTATGTAACTAGGAAAATGATAGAGACAGTTATGTGATAGCCACTTGAGACCTTTTTAGCTTTATAACCCGTTATTAAATGTTATATCCTTCTTAGCCCCATTTTTTAGCCTTTAAGCCTTTCTTTTGAAGCCACATTATAAGATTATCCTTTAGATGTTAGGACTATACCATATGACCCGCTCTTGAATCACGATTGCTTAAGACTAGTTGTCCTTGAGCTTGAGTTTGGGGTGAGGGAATCTATTATTACATCTGTTGGGTAGATTTGTGATGTTCTTGAATGATTATGCACTTTATTGTAAATTCCTTTGCCGATTTCTGAAAAGAAAAAGAAAGAAAAGAAAAAGAAAAAAAATTGAGAAAATAAGTTAGCATGACATCTCACCTTAAAAAGAATGTCATGTTTAACTTACAAAAAAAGGAGATTGAATAAATATTGAAATAAAAGAAACGGCAAAGGAATATTTTTGTAATCATATTGATTGGTTGGGTTTATCTTGGGACGCTAAATTTGTGCGTCAAGTGAGTGAGATCATATGTGAGTGTAAACTCAACCTCATGAAAGATTGTTGAAGGCTAGTGAGGAGAGAGCCAAAAGCTCACTTTTCATTATCCAAATGTACCATACCGTCCCTAAGCCTATGCTAAAACCGTAAAGTCCTCGTGATTCCTGGGTACATAGTGAATTAACAATTCTACTAATAGGGAGTAAGTTAAGTGGAGCGTTGGTGGGGGCAAAGGTGTGATAAAATAATAGATAATAATAAAGAGTCACACACCCTTGAGAACCACGGAACTCACTGCAAGTATCACAGATCGTTTGCAATTTTTAATGATAAGTCAAGTTCGTTCGCAGAGATTGTATCCGTTAGATCTAATTATGTTTAACAAGCGTAGATGAATTTAGATGTTTTAAAATAAAATATAAAAAGATAAAATAATATGAATAACTATCTGATGAGAAATAACAAATAAGAATGCAGATAAATAAATATGGATGTAAGTCTAATAGATTAGGATTACTAAGTCTATATCTAAATTGTTATTCTAACCTGTCACATTAAGCATTATATATTAACCAGGATTCTAAATTCTACCTAGCCTTTTCTAGGCTTAGGAGCAACCTCTCCACTACTAGGGATTCCTAAGTAATGATTGGTGATTAACTCAAACCTTAATGGCTATCTAGTTAGGCAAAGAATCAAAACTAGACGATTATGTGGTGTTGTCAATAACTAAGATTAATCCTAAGATTGATCAGATCTAGGGAAATAAGTCAAAACACATAATAACAATATACGCCAAGCTTAATCAATTAATATAACAAATAGTATTTAAAGACAAAATAATAGTCCAACAATTAAAAGTAAACTTACAGAATAAAAGCTTAGAAATATGGTTGAGAATAGATCTATAGCTAATTACTCTAAATATAGAGAAGGTGAGATGTAGAAGTGGAGTTGTCAGTCTCCAATCTTCTTCTTCTTGTCTTCCTCTACAGGTCAGCTTGCTTCTTGGATGAATAGCTTGATTCTAAGGATGAATATTAATGTAAAGGACTAAGCTATTGTTTAAAACTAAGAAAATATAAGTAAAGACTAAGCCTATACTTTGCAACTGAGCAAGGACATGTTTACAATGGTTTAAGGGTGTATTTATAGGTGTCTTGGAAGCCCTAATTCGTTTTCTTGAAGGAGAAGTAAGTAGTGGACTCTAAGCCCAACTTTAATCCGTATGGAAATAAAGATAAACACTGCTGGACCGTTTTGAGCATATCTTCTTCGTTATTGGTCGGTTTGAGCTCCATAAGATACCAAAAGAATCGCAACAGAATTATCTTGACCCTATAGAAGGAAATCACCAGATTCGGCCTATTTCTTAGGTAAAAACGCATATCTTTGGACGTGTATGCAGAATCCCAGATTTAGGCAGCTTTTCCTTTTCCATCTTTTTAGCTTTTATTTCCTTATATCCAGTTACCATGCTAATCTCTTTCCATAAGTTGTTGTCTTTGACTTGGACTCTAATTAAGCTCCATAATTATCTTTAAAGTTTCACACTAAATAAATAATTAAACCCAATATGCTCTAAAAATATTATTTTACTAAATCAAGACTCAAAATAGGAAAGTGTAGTATTTCTCAAGAAAATCGACTATAATGACTTCTAAATCACTAAAAATGATGTCTCATCCTAATATAAATCTATCACAAATGAGGAGACATCAAGCGTTCAAAGCGAGTAAATATTGATGAACACCCTATAGCCACCATCTCGAGCTAAGTATAAAGTGTAATCTTCTAGCATTGTGAAGTTAATTTTGGATTGAAACTGTTTATGTGTTTGATTCTGTATGATAGGTGTATGTGTGCATTAATTCTTAGGTTGTACTATATGAAATTTATTTTGAGTTTTGCTTTGGGTTTATTCTTTAGATTCTGCATGTTGCTTCTTACCTTGGACCTCTGTTTTGTTTTACTTTGTCGGGACGACAAAGGTTTGAGTTTAGGGTCTTGATGTCTCCCTTTTTGTTATAATTTTATGCCCTTAGGAGACATCATTTAGGTGAATAAGTGACTAATATGATATACTTTTAGTGTTATTTCGTTATATTTCATTTTCTCTCCTTGGAATTTATTATTTTTCATTTATAAAGCTTTTGCACGTTAAATGGGTTGTTTTTAGTGCAAAGTTTGTAGGTTAATGGATGCTAGGGAGCACCAATACAAGGAGAGGAATCGAGAATTAAAGTCTTAGATCGTGTGGAAAAGTCAAAGGCGAGAAAAGATTTCCCGAAGAATTGATAAGGAAAGCTGCATATCTGGAAGACTGATATTGATTTCTGATTTTGAGCGACTTAAACATGGAATTATCCTTATTGAGTTAGGAAGATTTAGAAACTGGAATTAGTCAATTCGGAGTTGATTTAAGAAAGTTACATCCGTTTTAGTGAAGGCTGCACACCATTTACGAAAATTACCAATTGGACTTGGGCTTTTAATTACTTAATTAAGCCCAAGATTAGCCCTAATCCGATTTTCTCCACTATAAATACACCTTTAGACCTCATTATTCAGCACCTCTCATTTTATTCTTCAAATTAAATCATCATTAGAAGAGAGCGTCTAGAGGAGGAGCAGGAGCTGGGAAAGTTATTTCTTCCAACTAAAGTTATATTTAATCCTTCAATTAGGTTCTTCATTTTATTTCTGTAATTGATAATGAATACTTTCTATTTAATTTTAGTAGTTTTTAATATTAGCATGAGCTAAATTCTTTAAGTACTTTAGAATCGCATTAATGGGTTGAGCCCCAATTTATTTAATTAGTGTTTCCGAACTTGCAATTGAAAACTTTAAACTGAATTGGGTAATTTTGTATTGACTATTATTTTGCATTTATTTACTGCCTTTGAAGTCATGAATCAAATATAGGAATTAGTAATTAAGCTATTCACTTAAGTGGCAAAGTGATCGCCTTAATAATAGACGTAAGGTAGAAATCATTGACCCTGACGGGCTTGGTTAACCTTATAGCCAATTGGGTAAAATACTTGATCTTTCGAAGGTGGATTATAATCGCCCTGATGGGGTTTGTAACACCCTAGGATAGCTCCTAAGTCCACCCTGACGGGAGTTAGGAGATTTAGAATCCCGACTAGTACTTAATCCGATTCAGCCCTTAAACATAAACATTGATTAAATAGATTTAGGTGAATTCCCTTGCGAGATTCAAGTACATCTCTCATTCTTGCGACCATCTTATTTACTTGCACTCTTTTATTTCAGTTAATCATTTAAGCAATTTATTTTACTGTATCATTAGTTCTAAATCAAAACCAAACAAAAATCATTCTTATTTTAGTTATAGTACTTACAATTACTACTACTTATCTATTGAACACTTGAGTTATACCAGTCCAATCCCTAAGAACGAAACTTGATTTATCGGAGTATTACTTGGACAACCTTACACTTGCGGTATAGTGGTTCCTCTACTTATATGCAGTATTTTATAACACCCCAGGACCCACCAAAAACCCTTTGATTTATGATTAAATCTGATCTACCTAGACTAACCTTTAAATTCCTAAATGATTTGATACAATAGTTTTTTTGATTTAGAATATACAAAGCAATATGTATAGATATACACTTGATGTTGGTTTGAGACTCTCTTGAAAGATATACGTGAGTAGCTTTGAATTTGTGTAGAGAAGAGCCACTTTTTTTAGTCAATATTTCCTCTATCTATAGGAAAAAAAAAATCATCTAACGTACTTGTCCACATGCCGCCTTCTGGTTGACTGATTTTTGGAAAATGGGGATATCCACTTCTTCTGTTGGATATTTAGTGACATCGCTCAGACATCTACTTGACAAATAATACACTAACGACACTATTTATGTCTTCTATATTCATTATCTTTTAACCTCTCGTATACCAACCCAAATATGTCGTTCTACACTTGGAGTCGAGTATTCATATTTGACGATAAAGTGTATTAGGTATTCGTCATCTTTGCTCCAAATATTCTATCTCTTTCTTTCTCTTGATCCAGCTACAGTAGTTAGGAAATCCTGTGATACTCCAATATAGAAGTTTGCCTTCATTTCTTCCCAATATAATCTCCAATGGGATAAGGCATTCTAACTTTCTCTACTTTGGAGGTCTGATCCTTCTCTTCTTCTCAACTCGTTTCTCCAATAAATTTAGAAATCCTACCTAGAAAACGTCAGTAGAGAAAAACCTTTAAGAGTACTTAAGCTAACATATCCTCTTTAACTAAGTGTTAAGATGAGATCATAAACATATATGCTATATGTTGAGCTTGTATTATGATCGAAGTAGAATCTCACTGTCTACTTAGTCTATAACAGTCGGGTATGAGGTGCTTGATAGATTTCTTAAAAGGGTTGATCGATCATAAAAGACTTGTCTAATTATATATATGTATAGTATTTATAAAAGCATGACATGCAATGTGAGCTATATGAATAATACCATAACATGTGTGTGATACCACGTGTGATTTCGACCATAAGGAAGTGTAAAATTGATTCTGGTTTCTTCAACGTGTGATGCCTTTAGGATGTTCCCTTATTACTTTTGACTATACCCTGATATTTTGCCTAGGTGTTTGCTACTTTCACATATAATCAATCGTCATGAATGATTTGATCTAATGTGATATGTTCGGGAAAGCAACCGAGTCAATGTAAATAAATTTAAGTGTAAAGGGAGGACTAAAATTGTGTATAAAAGTGTGTGCTTGCAGGTCAACCGATCATGTAGGTCAATACAGACTATGGAATGATAATGAGACATGTATAGTTATGTCATTGAACTTTTATAATCACATAGATGATGTGATATTATTTTTAAGGGGCCAGAGAGACAGTGACATGATTTAACATATTCTTAATCAACGGCAGGGCCGACCCAAGCTTCCCAGTTACGTAAGGCAAGAAAATAAAATGGGGCCTTTTATTTGTTAATAGAAAATTTATAATTTTTTTGGCCTTTTTGATGCTCTTATGTGGTTAAGTAAAGTTTTTTTGTCTTTGCATGCATATATACACTTTTAATTAAAGGTTAGCGTGTATATATATGGTTAATTAAGGGTTTTAGGAGTTTATAGAGTTTAAAAAAATCAACACTACCAAGAATTTAACTTGAGACCTACTAAATGAAAGATAACTTTAGTTCCACTAAGCTAGTGTTGCAATTTTGATGTATTGTAATACGAAGAGACCTATATACTATTCTTTCTATATTTTTGTGGGGCCCTAAAAAATTCAAGGCTCAAAGCGACTGTCTCTGCTGCCTTTGTCCCGGGCCGGCCCTGGTCAGGGATACTGCATAATATGTAAGGAATACGATTTTATTTGAGGAATTATGTACTCTAACAGGTTAATAGTAATATATGCTCGTATGCTTGCCGGCCGCACGGCCTATTTCCAAAGCAAGAAGATTTTTTTAATACAATTGTGTATATGAGAAGATATGAGACATTGTGATGCAAATACTTTGAGAAAAATTATAACTTCATCATGGGCGAATGGAAGAATGAAAGAAATAAATAAAAAATATTATTTACTTCCATGTCATCACCTATGATGTAGAAATTAATTTGTTTAAATATTAAGAAATTAAATAAAATAATTGTTAAGAGTTATTAGACAACCTTCTTTAGTGTGTTACTGATAGTTCCTATATATATATATATATATATATATATATATATATATATATATATATATATATATATATATATATATATATATATATATAAAGTAGTATATACCAAAATGTTTCATAAGTAATGATATAAATCACCCAACCTCATACCACCCGACATACCATCCATGATATGGCGTGATTTGGTTAGAAGTAAATGTTAATTTATTTATATACTTCATTTGCTTAACGACGACTTTCAACCAAATCACACCACGTCATAGGTGATATGTTGGGTGGTATGAATTTGGATGGTATACATCATTACTCATATTTCATTTCAAATCGTACACTTCTCAATTTTTTCTCTTCTCTCCTATTTATCCTTTTTTTATTAAATACACAATTATTATAAGGATCAAAAGGCTCTTAGGTGGCGAAAACAAAATTCTTATTCTTATAAAAAAATTCATGACTAGAAGTTTTAATTTCAACTGATTTAAGAGGTAGGTAACCTAAATTATACCTCTTTTATATATATTGGAAATGCATATGGTAATTATCCAATAAATTTTATATATAATTTTATTACATAAAATATCATCATCTTAACATTAAATCACTATATCATTACCTTTACATAACCTTCTACCACACAATTTATCAAAATTTAAGAGTATCAACCTAATTACCTTATAAGATGAGAACTACAAGATCAAACAAGATGTCTCCAATAGCTAATAAATGTGTTAATAGGATTTTTTGAAGTTAAATATCAATGTGAAAGACTTATTTCACTGGATTCCCCCTTCCGAAAGCCTCCTGCGATAAAACCATATAGATTTGCTATAATTTCAAAATTTCTCTCACTAGGTATTGAGATTCTCTCTTAGCAATCCATTAATTTGAAGTATAACAAATTAAAACCATTTCAAGTCATACAATTTATTTTGTTGAGTTATATTAAAAGCATCCATTTTTGGATTTGAATTAAGGCCAAACTAGTTAGGAAGCTAGTTTAATCAATGAACTAGTCAAATACTAGAAATCTTTTTTGCTAATTACGATGTTTTTTTGTTACATAGAAGAGCCACTTTGGACTCGGAGTCATTGACTCAGTTCGAACTTGCACCACTAGATTGGATGACCAAGGTCCTAGCTAGTGAGCTAATCGTTGGCTAATAACGATGTTGGACAAATGTATATATTTCCATTAGTCAGAAAGAGAAAGATAATAAATGAGATAGTTGTATCCAATCCCGACAAACAGTGACCACAAAAAACACCAAACTTAACAAGCACAAATATATAGTAATAAAAGACATGAATGAAATAAACGTAGTAAACTTCAAAGCTATCCTCATTCCCAAAATCATCAACCTCTATTACGGACAACGATGGCTGCATACTACTTCCTTCATTCATTTTTATCTGTCCACCTTTTTAATGTACAAATATTAAAAAAAGCATTTAATACTCTTTATTCTTACACAATTGCCCTTAATTAATGTACATGATGTTATTTAATACAATTCTCTTTATACTATTTAACTAAGGGTAAATAGGAAAAAGTATAGGAAAAATGTCTTGATATTGAAAAATGGACAAATAATATTGGACACCTTTTTTTAAAAAGTTGGACTAATAAAAGTGGACTAGAAAGTAGTAAAAAACTATTCATAAATTACCTTTCTCCACGTCATTGACTATCTCCTCTCCATTTTTTTTCAATAATTACATTACCCATCACCTCAGATATTTTCTTAATAATACATTATTTCTTGACACTAACTCACAAAAGACACTCGTCAAATTTCCAATTTCTCTCCAATATTCAACACACAAATAGGCTAAACCTATAACTCAACAAACAACTTCGACCGCCCAAGACATTTTCTAACTAGTCTCGTCTATCTCTATCCAGGCAATCCTAACTTAAAGCCTTATGTTTTTGCAAAATGCATTCATGAAACAAGACTCGTGTTAGATAGATCTCGCACAAAAATGAGATGCAACCTAGGACTTATATTGAGAAGTCTAACTCCCTCTCTTCCCTTCCCTTTATGGTCTAGAACAACACCCAATTGATGTGGAGAGTCCTAACATCCAAAACTACTGAAAAAATACATCATAAAAGCATATATGAGACATGGAAAGTTTTCCCAAGCTAAAGTAAGAAAGATCAGATAATCTCCATTCTTATGTTTTCGAACAACACTAGAACTTTCTTTTCTGTTAGACAAACTAGTCTTTTTATCATACATATGAAGATGCAAGGGAAAAGAATGTAAATGGATCTTACATACAACAAACAAAATTTTAATGGATCAAATAAGTAACAAGAAAACAGTAACTTTTTGTTATAAAGTAAAAAATAGGAGTTAGATCGAGAAGAATTTGGTGAAAAAGGTTACATATATGGATTAAAATGATAAAGATTGAAGAAGAAACTTGGAAAAGGTATAATGAATGGTGTGATTTTATCTATAGTGAATGTTCCTTACTTTTAAAGAGAGATAGTTGATTAAGCAAAAGTTTAACTATTTCTGATTATACAAAGGTTCTAAACTTACGTTGAAAACAACCTCAAACCCCTCAGAAGCTACTTTAGGTACACTGCGGTGTGTGTCTTGCATGCTTCTCAGTTTCCAACATTGTCAATTAAATTGTTAATACACTAATGGTAAAAAAACAAAGTTAACAACTGATTGTTTACATCTCAATTAATTACTTAACATTTATATTTAAAAATAATTGAACTTTTCACTTTAAAAGATCAAGAATTTGTGTTTCCATATCTATTAAAATGGAGTAGATATAAACAAATAAAATTATATAAATAATCTTTTAAAAAGCCAGTTATACATTAACAATACTTTTTGTTTTTCAGTTAATCTCATGATAATTAAAAAAAGAGATAGAGATCTCACTTTCTTGGAAACTTTCAAATCCACTTAATGGAATTCGACAAAATAGAATACAAAATAAGTAATTTCATGTTGGAACTTAGAGAAAAAAACATAGCAGTATTGATCACATGTTTTTCGGCATTCAAAAAATAACTAAATACATAATCATTACTTCTCAAGCAAACATTTTAGCATATAATATAGGTTACTTCATCTCCATGCTTTTCAATACTCTATTTAAATTAAAAAAATTGGTGCATTAAAAAATAAAATAAAGGCCATTAGTTTGAGTCCAAGATCGATTTTCTTGCACCCATGTATCTAGACTGATCTTACCTAGGGTTGATGGCTTTTTATATAGTTATTATAGGGTTAATTACACCTGACCCCCATGTGGTGTAATCTAATACCACGTAAACCCCACGTACTATAAAAATTGCAAGAAATTCATTTGTAGTCTACCATAATAGCACAAAAACTCTACGTACTATAGAAATTGCAGAAAATCCCCATATGGTCTACAATAATAAGCACAAAAACTCCTTTCGATCAATAAAATAAAGGCCCATTCCAAACTTACTTAGTATATAAAGCCTTTTAGACCTCAGAAATTAGTATGCTTCAATATTTCCAACTTTCAGAAGACATCAAAGAGGCAAAGAGAAGAGCAGAAGTTGGATAACCTCTTTCTCGAACAACAACTCAATTCAATTCTTCTATCTAGGTTTAATTTATGTTTTTAGGAATATATATTCTATTAATTTCCTTTCTGTATGTAATTTTAGTATGACCTAATTTACATATATTTGAGAATTGCATAATGGGTTAAGCCCTAGTTTATTTATCTTAGTCTTTTCGGATTTGGGATAGTCTTAATTTAATTCAAGTTAGATTTTTCATATTGTTTATTAGTTCATGCTTATTCACTAATTTTAATTGAGCTGGGAATCAGAATTAGGTCATAGTAATTAGGCTATACACTAGTGGCGGTGATCACCTTGACGGGGGGTTTAATTACTGAACTAATTAATAAACACGTGGTATTCGTCAATGATCCTGACCGACTTGGGTAAAAGTCTTAATCATCTGAACGTAGCTTATAATCACCCTGACTTGTTTTGTAATACCGTAGGATAACTCCTAAGGCTACCCTGACGTGAGTTAGGAGATTGTAGAGTCTCGACTAATATAAAATTACCAACGTGTCAACCTTAAACGAAAGCACTAAAAAGTTAGAGCAGAAGTTTTTGTGTTTATTATGGGGGTGGTATAATAATGGTGGTAGGGGTGGATGGTAGTGGTAGTGGGGGTGGTGGCCGGTGGAAAATGTATAAGGTAGTGGTGATAGTCGGTGGTAAAAGCATGAGGTGGTGGTGGTGACCGAATTTTATAATATAAAATTATTATGAATATTGTAGTGGGAAAAATACGGCTAGGACCAAGAATCCCACGTGGGATCGGCATGGTCCAAGCGGAAGAGGGTTCGGTCCATTAAGAACAGGATATCATCCTTCTATATGAGCTAGTGGTACGTTACTTATGGATCCTAGAAAGTCCATATGAATACCCTATGGCTTGGGCCTCTAGAATGGGTCCATTAGGGTTACTAGATAATGACTTGGAGGACAAGTAAGATCACGCCTATATATATCCCTGGACAACAAAGGTATAAAGCGTTCGAATACACAAAACCCTAGCCTCCTACTCTCACCAGATCCTCTAGTCCTTTACTCACGTCGCCTCGATCCCTCACCCATCCTAGGTGAGGAAATTCCAACTCAGATCGCTGAAATCCTACATGTAGCAAGAACCCAGTCGAAAGGATCGAGGACCCCGACCTTTGATCTATATTGTAGAATCTCACTCCTACAAATATTATATTACGAATATTATATAATAAAAATGAAAAAAAATAATTAAAATGACATTAAGAGTATATAGTAAGGTAAATATGACAAAGTATTTAATTGAGAATTAATCCTATAAGTAAGTAGGAGGATTTTCTTCCTTTCTTTTTTTCAAAAATGAAATTTGAAGATTCGTAATTAATTAAAAATTATCTCTTCAATTATCTTTTTTCTAAACAAAGCAAATAACTTTTATTACTATTATTTCTTTTCTTTTCCTTTAAATAATTGAATCTAAATAATATATTAATGCTCATTGATTTATCAACAAAGAGTATTACCTTGGTATATGATTCTACCTAGTTAGAAAAAGCGAGACTCGAAATCATTAATTCAATTAAATGAGTTTTTCCAATTATGAAAATACTTTTATTTAATATTTGGATAATTCAGTATTAATTATAATATGATATATTTCTAATTTTTAAATATGCAAAAATCAATAATAGTAAGTATCTAATTAATTTAATGATAGGTATTCTATTAATATTAATTAATAGTTGTGACATAAATATTATCTCTTATATGATAAAAGGCTTTTTTGATTAACTTTAAAATCCTATAATAATAACAATTTATCTTAAAGCTATTTTCTATAAAAAGAGAAACTTAAAAGACCTAAATATCCCTAATAATACACCCTCCAATTTCGAATTTAGTCTCATATTCATGTTTTACTCAAGGGAAAGTTATAAATAAAATGACTTTTTTAATCTTAAAAGACCTAAGTATCCCTTATCTAAAGGTGAGCTCACTCCATCTAATAATCCAAAATTAGTCAATACACGTCATAAAGGTTACTTCATCAATAGCATATATCACCTGGCACCGAGACCATTTTCTTTCTTACAAGTGAATTGAAACGCTTCTCTCCAATATTCTCTTCTCTTCTCTACCGAGCTATCTCTCTTTCAACACTTATTCAATCAATTCCAATTGAAAATGAGTTCTTCAGGGCAAATTACCCGCATAGAAACACCATATGCTCGTGCTTACAAACACACGATTAGTGTAATGGCAACACTTTGGCTAATGGCTAGTGACCATGAAGGGGTCGATACCATACAAATGGTGAGCCAAGGAGAGCTTAGCGTGAGATGTGTTTGTCACAAAATTCTGCGCACTCTGCTAGCTTCGATTGAAGTTGGTGTAGTTCGATTCCCGTGTGCCAGGGATGCGCCAGTGATCCGGGTTGGCTTGAGAACCTTTTTGGTTGCTGTACCGGGTCTTTTACTGTGCCTACAGCTTCCACTTCATTGTACCAATTCAATGCTCGACAATATTATATATATATTCAAGGAATATGGTTGCTATGAAGATCACAAAGAAGAAGCTATAGGTATCATCTCTCTCTCTCTATATATATATATATTTAGAATACATGTAGATTTACATACGGCTAAGCTAACCCTATATATAGATGTAAACTTATCTTTCAACATATACGTCATAACCTAGATAAGTTCTTTGCTTATTTTTTTGGACAAGAGTTCTTTGCTTATTAATAGAGCCATTCTAAAAAAAAAAAAAGGAAAAAGATAAATAGTTTATGAAATATGGTGTTATATAATATTAAACAAATGAGTATTTCTACATCTATTTCAGAAACTGCATACCCAGTACGAGAAATGGACGAGAAATTCTTGGAGGAGGTAAGAATAATGTATGAGTTGGATCTACAGCGCAAGTTATTCCAGTTAGGGAATTATCCTGGAAGATCAGTTACAGCTAGTAGTTGGAACTTATCATTTACCTACACATTGGCTCGTCTTTCAAAGGCTACTCATGCCCTTACCATAGGTATTATGGAAGGTGAATTACTGGATTTTCATGTCAGGTATCACAACGTGATGTTCGATAAAGATGGAAATATGAAGGTGACGTGTGCTTATCCGAGGATAAGTGTCATAATTAACGTGGCTAATGCGATGGAGATTTCAAATGTGGTTCTTCCAAATGGAATGTATGCATGGCTAAGGCATGAAGAGATAAGGTCACCAGGTTATCTTGGGCATGAGGCGTGGACTCTTACTGAGTATGGTTTTGATGATCTTATGTCACGCCTATTTATGATTTCACAGGCACGTCTAGATTATTTATATGAAAAATCGGATGACGAAGATTCTGAAGATGAAGATGAGAAAATGGAAGAAGATGACAAAGAGGAAGAAGAAGAGGATGATAAAATGGAAGAAACTGAAAGTGAAGACGATGACAGTGATAACAGTGATAGCAGTGATAGCAGTGATGATGATGATGATGATGATGATGATGATGATGATGATGATGATGATGATGATGATGATGATGATGATGATGATGGTGATGGTGGTTCCGATGATGGAGACGAAGGTGGAGACGGAGGAGATGGAGATGTCCCTTATGCAATGATATTATTATGTTAGTTATAAATTAAGTTAGAGTAATTATATTTATGGAATACTGAAATGAGATGTGTGTTTAAGTTCTAGTTATATAGAAACTTGATAAATTATGTTTATGAAATTTTATGCAATGGATTTTCCCTTATTTTGTTGAAATCGTTAATTAATGTTTCCAATTACTTCAAATTATTGTCTCATACATCTCTTTCCAAAGAAACACATTTGGGGAATTCCTAAAACTAGAAAACGAGAGGACGTATTTGCGCTATTAAAAGTAGGGTAAAGCCCTCGTGTGGCCCTCTATCTATACCCAAAGTGCACGGGGCGCCCCTGATCTTCATTTTTACCCTTTTACGCCCCGTATCTTCACCTTTTGTGACACCGTTAGCCCTTTTTTCATTTTTCTGTTAGTTGACCGTTAGTCAACGCCACATGGCGCCACGTCAGTGACACATCACCGCCACGTCCGCTCCACGTATGCATGACATCAACCTCATTTCCACGTCATTTTTTTAAACTTTTTTTTAAAATTTTAATTTTTTTTTTAAAATACGCCTCCTTCTTCTTTCTTGCTCCACCATATCAATTGAACCCAAATTAAAGTTCAAACCGCCCTCACACCAAGCCGCTCTCTGCACCATCATCATCAATCGAACCCAAAATAGTCACTCCAACAGGCCTCACACCAAGCCGCTCGCTGCACAAGGAAACCGCCGCCACATATGGTCCCTTCTCCGCCATCATTAACCGGCTTGGATACGCCATCAACATTCACCAATTGAAGAACCCAAAATAAGGTAAATAAATCATGGGTTGTAGCAATTGGGTACAATCATGAATTTTTTTCGTATATCCTTAAACATATTCTGAATTACAATGTAGGTCACCTCAACATTTATTAAATTGCAAAGCTTTTGATTATATATATACTAATTATTCTGCAAAATAATCTATAGATTGAAAGTTTGAACGTTGACTGAAATATTTTTGGTAAAGTTTGGGAGGGTCAAGTGAAGGTTCCCGGATCACAATGTATTTTAGAAAGAAAAAAATTAGGGGTCAAAACACATATGTCATATTTTAATGGGTGTTACTTTCTAAAACGGAGGGGTATGTTTTATTACTTTTTGATATATAGGGGTATATTTGCTATATATAATAATTTAGGATGGTAAGACATAGTGATCGAATTTTTGTTAGAGCCATTAAATAAGTCAATTTAAGAACAATCAAAAACAGGTTCCTTTTAATAATTCAAAAATAACTGAAAATGATGGGGCAAATTATTCTCTTTTTTATGCAACTAATTTATCATCTTGTTGTGTTAGTTTCATAATATGCGAACTCATTAATATGTCTTTATAATCGCATAGTGTCCTCAGGCTTATGTTGTATAATATAGGGACCAAAAGTGCAATTGTGCCTATTCCAATTTTTTCATTCACTTTAGTTCCTAAATAATCTTTATTTTTCCGAAGCTGACATATAACATCTAAGAGGGTTATTATATTATAATGGTTTAACTATTTTTGTGCTGTATTGAAAAAATTTAAAATGCATAATTGCACTTTGCTCTGCATATAATGAAATGAAGTGAAAGCTTAGTACTTACTTTTGGTTATGTTGTTTTGCAGGTTTCTTTAAGCAGTTTGGTACAATCAAGAGGCTTAGAATTGCAAGAAATAGGAAGGTATTACTCATGAATGAACTATTGTGTATTTGTTACTGTTTTTTTTTAATTTATTTTCTTGGTATTCTTACTTATTTATTGATTTTTACAGACAGGGAAATCCAAGCATTTTGGCTTCATAGAATTCGAATCTCCAGAGGTTTCATACATTTCAGCCATGTTTTATCAATAATTATCGAATCTTATATAAAAATTCTAATTTTTTTTTTGTGGTGAATGTTTATAACATGAACAGGTGGCAAAAGTTGTTGCAGAATGTATGCATAATTATCTATTGTTTGAGCACTTACTGCAAGTTCATCTTCTTCCACCTGAGCGTGTTCATCCAAAATTGTAAGCAAAATGATCCACATTTTAGTTAATTGCACTATAGGTCCTTCAAGGGTATAATCGCAAACAATCTTTGACTAATTCTCAGGTTTTAGAAGAGCTATCTCCTTCCGTTGTGTTAGCCAAGAAGCTCGGTAGGGTTATCCGTTCAAGTAGTGGCCGGAGGAAAAGGGATTCAGTCCATGAAGGTGGTGTACAAATCAGCGCATGACCTAGATAATTTTTCCCTATTGATTATTATCTGCCTTATTGTAACCTCGGACAAGCTTTAGCTCTTATGTAATTTCAATTATTGAATTCATGTATATTGTTGTCACCACATTGTCGATTTTTCAGCTGTAGATGAATTATTTATTGAGTTCCTGTATATTATTCTCATCTTTACAATCATTTTCACCTACTTATTGTACAACAATTAAATGAGATTATTTTCATCTATGTAATCGTACTGCAATTAATTGAGATTACTACAAAAATAGAAGAAAATTAAACACACCATTTATTAAAGTTTCAAGAAAAAGATCATCTCATCAAGCATATAAACCCACTCAATTTCTATTTAATAAGGCATATGATATAAAGAACTAGTTTGTAGCTTTCTTTTTTTGAATATAACATTAAAGTTTCCAAGCATATGAAAATGTCAAGACTGATGAATTCATTAGCAACTACTAAAGACAGTAAAAGTAACTACTAATCCCACTTGTTCAAAAAAAAACAATTACAAAGATCTGGTAAAAGCAAAAAAACGTCTTCTTAAGCTGTGACTTCCTTTTTAAGCTTTGCAAGCTCCTGCCTAACAACTCCAGCTCTCTGCAATGTCAAAACAACACAAAATTTAGCAAAATGAATTCAACAAATAATACATGATAACTCAAAATATTACTCTGATCATTCATACCTTGATTTTTGCCAACATGATCTTGAATCGATCAAAGTCACTGAGAGAAGTTCTTTTCTTCTGCACAATCAATTTTCTTTCCCATGAACTTTTTCCCACTTGTTCTTGACATCTGAAAAAATATATTAAGATTTTTAACTTCTTTTTATTTGTATTTAGAAAATAGTAGAGAGAATAGAATAAAATTTATACTCACCACCAGCTTCCATAGCAGCAATTAGGGTCTTCTTATTTGGCATCACTTCAACTTTGTGCAGTGAAATCATTCTAAAAGAAGGAGATGACTGTTATCTAGTCCATCAAGGTGAAATTCAATGCCATTTAGGTTCAAGAAAAACACAGAACAAATCAATCTGCAATTCACTCGGTTCAGAAAGCTAGTATGCAAAGGGAGAAGCATCTCTGGACAATGAAGAAGAACCATGTTTAAGCACACAAAGAAGAACCATGTTTAAAAATACGAAAAACAGTTAAAAGATTAAAACTTTCAATCACTTACAAAACACACAAAGAAAGGTAAACAGTACATTTACCTGATTATCCTTACTGAGAAGAGTTGTGTTTTCCATTAATTTCAGAATAATTAGTATATATATGATCAAAAGCGTTGAAATTTAATAAATGTTGAGGTGACCTACATTGTAATTCAGAATATGTTTAAGGATATACGAAAGAAATTCATGATTGTACCCAATTGCTACAACCCATGATTTATTTACCTTATTTTGGGTTCTTCAATTGTTGAATGTTGATGGCGTATCCAAGCCGGTTAATGATGGCGGAGAAGGGACCATATGTGGCGGCGGTTTCCTTGTGCAACGAGCGGCTTGGTGTGAGGCCTGTTGGAGTGACTATTTTGGGTTCGATTGATGATGATGGTGCAGAGAGCGGCTTGGTGTGAGGGCGGTTTGAACTTTAATTTGGGTTCAATTGATATGGTGGAGCAAGAAAGAAGAAGGAGGTGTATTTAAAAAAATAAAAAATTAAAAAAAAAGTTTTAAAAAATGACGTGGAAATGAGGTTGATGTCATGCATACGTGGAGCGGACGTGGCGGTGATGTGTCACTGACGTGGTGCCATGTGGCGTTGACTAACGGTCAACTAACAGAAAAATGAAAAAAGGGCTAACGGTGTCACAAAAGGTGAAGATACGGGGCGTAAAAGGGTAAAAATGAAGATCAGGGGCGGCCCGTGCACTTTGGGTATAGATAGAAGGCCACACGAGGGCTTTACCCTTAAAAGTATCACGTAGAAAAAAATCACATATATAGCTAGTAATATCAACAACAAAACTCTTCTACCTAGTGTAACTCAATTGAAGAAGCTCGTATCTCTTTTCCATACGAATGAGGTCTAAAAAAGATCGTGTGAAAAAGAACTAACATCCTAGACACCTTCAAAAGGCATGTTATATAACAACACTCCGTGTCGTTAAATCCCACTTATCTCGTACTAGGGTAGAGCATAACCCGGGTTAGCACCACGTTTTTGCTAATCCTGGATTATAATACCCCGAGTTGGGGTTTGAAAAATCTAACCCGGATTTTTTTACTCAACTCGCTCGGGTTAAAATCACCGGATTACACACCGGATTGACTCGGGTTACATATTTATAATATCTTAAATTAATAATAAAATGTTAATTATTTAAACAAATTATAACTATTAACGAATCTTGCCTTTGCAGATCATTCGTGAACATTTTTTTACTAGTAGTTTGAATGTTCAATTACATCCAATTATAATATGTACAACAAAGAATTACTAAGTTGTTAAAGAATGTTATAAGCAGACTGAACGTTATTGTGGAAACAAATTGGTCACTTGGCCATTGTTGTGAAAGCTGCACATATTCATGTCTATAGCTTTAGAAGCTAGAACTTAATTACCATGGCTTTTGATTAGAAGCAACCGTCATTTAGGAGTAAATTTATTTATATATATGAAAAATAAAATAATTATAAAAAGCCAGTTTGACCGGGTTCAACCCGATATATTTTAAAAATATATTAACCGATCCGCAGTGGTCGGTTTTGGTATTTTTATTTTTTAGGGTGAATTATACATAGGGTCTTGAAGACCATATTTTTTCTCTATAGAGTATGGTCCAAAGATTCCTTCTTATTAGAGACCTCTGTTTTGACAATTGTCTTTCCTACCCTTACTAACACTAAAAGACAAAAAAAGTGTGATGTCACTGTTTCTCTCTCCACTACCTACCACTACCCACCTACCTACGACCTCTGACCACCTACCACCGACCACCGACCTCCGACCACCAGTCACCGGAAAAAACATAGAGTATCGGATAAATTTGATGAGTATCGGAAAAACATAGAGTACTCTATAAATTTGCTGAGTACTCTATATTTTAATGAGTACTCTATATAATTTAATGAGTACTCTATATATTTTGATGAATACTCCGGATAATTTTGATGAGTACTTCGGATAATTTGACGAGTACTTTGATAAATGTGATGAGTACTACGTAAATTTGAGAAGTACTCATCACATTTGATGATTATTATTAAAAACAACGCATAAATAGTCAAAAATATTCTTTATTCATTTTTATTACACATTTTAAAATAAATTACAAAACAATTTACAATTAAAAATAATAAAATAACCTAGCTACTATTTTGTTTGACCAGATCTGAAAGAAAAAAAAACTACTGCGTATCATGTACGCCACCGTCACGCCAAGCTAACTTTGCCGGCGAATCAGGTTTTTCTCCTCGGCTGTGCTGCGAGGACCTGCTGCAATGGCCACGAACAAGCCACCGCCGCCGTCAGCCACCACCGACGTCAGCCACCACTGCAACTCAGCAACGTTCTCAATCTAATCCATTCTGTGTTGCAGCGCTTGTGAAACTGCACTGCAACTCCGGCAAACAATGGATTTTATCTGTGAAGACGACCTACCTCTCGAACCACCGGAGCTCGCCATTAATCGAAATCATCTCGAACAGCCACCACGAACAAGGGCTAACAGATCTGGATCTATTTCAGTTTTGAGAAACCAACTCGACCATTGTTGGACCTGTTCGCCTGAGAAGCATCGACGAAGAAGAAAGGGATGGCCACGAAACGGCGGTGGTTCGTGGTGCTTGTTGGAGAAGAAGCTGGAGAATGGTGGATCTCGCCAGAGAATAGCAGCGAAAAGGGTGGTGGTGCTCGCTGGAGAAGAAAGCGAACAGTATTCTGCAACTTCCTTTGCCGCCGGTGGTTTGCTGCTCAGATCTCGAACATCATATCTGCTCGTCCATGGCAGGTGGTGGTGCTTCGCCGGATTTGCAGTGAAGTCGTGGTGGTTGTGGTGTTATGGTGGTGGTGGTGTTCGTGTGGTTGTTTAGATTCTGGTGGTGTTCGTGTGGTTGTTTAGATTCTGGTGGTGTTGGTGGGGTGGCCATGGAGGATGCAGGTGGTGGTTGAGAGGAGAGCTTGGTGGTGGTGTCGGTGGACTGTTGAGAGGAGAGAGAATCAGTGAGGTTTTTTGTTTTCTATTTCAGAAAGGCTATTTTTAGTATATATAGGGAAAAAAGGGTAGTAAGGTAATTGAGATATTTGGTCTCATGTGTTAAATTCTTTTTGAGGTCTTTAGTAATAAGAGACTCCAAGAGGGGTTGGGATTTAGAAGAGGGAGTGTGTTCAAGACCCTTAGTGGCATTTTCTCTTTTTGTTATCATTTTTTTGAGTTTTTCTAGATGAAGTGTTTTTTTCTATGGAAATGCATAATATAATAGGGGTATATTAGGAGTTTTTTTAGTTTTTTAGTTTGGATAAATCTAAACCTATACCTCGGTTTGAAGCCTATACCTCTCAGAAGAAAAAACAAGGTTTTGCCTAGACGATCTAACATGACCGGTTGTTTTTTAATCTTTTGTTCTTTTTTAGTATATTTACTTAATGATATTCAATTTTCACTGTATATATGTAACTGTATCATCTAGTTATATTTTTCAATTATTATGAAAAAATCTCATAATTACCTTATTACTTGAACATGTAATTAAATTACATTATTTACTTGTTACTTTTTCTTTATGAGTTATGTGAATTTTTCTAAAACTCAACAACAACAATTTAATATTTTTGATTTATAGAACTTTGCTCATAACTCAATAATATTTTTTACTTATTGTTTATTTTTTTTCTTATTTTCGAGTTATTAAAATTTTTCCTAACTCAACAACAAGATTTTACTACTTATTGATTTTTCTTTATGATCATTAAAAATATCTTAATTTTGATTATCGGGTTTTATTGACATTTTTGTGCAATTTTTTAATGCATGGGGTTTGTTGACGCCAACAAGATTTAAATTCATGATTTCTTAAAGAAGGGTAAAAAAATTGTTAACACTAACCAGATTTGAACCCAAAACCTCCTAAAAAAATTAAAAGAAGTTTCAGGGATAACACATGCAAGAGTCTATTGGGCAATCCACTCAAATATAAACAAATCAAATCGGTTATCAATCACTTTGAATACATATGTTTAACTAAAACTCTAATAAAACATTGTTAATAAAATATCATATTGAAATAAAAACATTAACTAAAACATCATAACATATTTTCTTAATCAATATTACAATTTTTATACTGCACACTCCTATCTTACTACCATCATTCATGAAAAATTTGAATAGGTTGTTAAAGAAACGAGCAGTACGTGAACAATTCAAGCCTACTCGTTTGCAAAATTAAACAAGGGTGCTTAACCCAAAAGGTCTATAAATAAAAATTATTCCCTAACAAGATCCACACATGTAACCCATTCCCATTATAAAAGCACACACAACTTATCAAAAAATACGTAACCCATCATAAAAATCACAACCCACTGAAAACACACATATACCCACTGATTATTCAAAATTTAAACTAGTTTAGGGTAAGTAATGCCGTTCCACGTGTTATATAAATATGATAGATGTATACCGTTGGAACTAAGACTCCCCGCAAGCGTACGGGTGTCGTCAAGTATAAATATGATAAGCCTAAGGGCTATAATCCACATGGACTACTAAAACTGTAAATAATATGTTTTGAATGTACTAAAATGTTGAGTTTCAATTAAAACAATAGTAATGATGAGGAATTTTAATTTGGTTTTTATAGTTAAAGGACTAACTTGCAAATAAATAAATATTAAACTGAAATGCAATTAAATGGAAATGCTAAAAAGATTATAAAGTATGAGAAGGTTTGATCCTTGCAAGTAATCCAACTAATTAATTATTATCTTGTTTATGGTATAAGGGCGAATTAAATGGTTCGCATTAGCCAGGATGCTATTGCATCTAAGTCCCCGTACAAAGGATCTTAGCTTTCTACCTTATTATCCTCTCAGATTTCGGGTATGCTTAAACTCTTGGCCCTATTGACTACCTAGCGTGCTAATATCGTCTGATAAAAGACACTAGGCGCTTATATATTATGTCTGAAATCTCGACCCCCACTTGGGTGTTAGCCGAAAAGACTCAAACTACATATACTTGATCAGAGTATAAATAGGCAACATGCATAAATATATAAACAATGAAAAAATAAGTTCAATTTATTTCAATACGTATAAGATATTCTAAATCACCAAAAATTGTGCTCACCATCAGGTCTAGCGGTAAAACACGCCCTACAGAATTTATAACATATTTCTACAAATCACCAAGTGAAATTCGTTACATTCATTAATTTTATTTAGTAATTTGTAAAAATATGTTATAAATCTTATTTTTCCCCATAAAGATTATAATTATTTTTTATTATTCAAATACTTGTTCATATACATTGATGATTCTTTTATTGTAACAAAAAATTATATTCATATTCTTATTTTTATTCAATCTATAAATTTTTTATTTAAAAGAAAATTATATAATTCAAATATGGAATAATAACTTAAAAATTCCCAACAAATATTAATACCAACACAATAGTTATCTTAAACTACTATATCAATTTAATATAAATTTTTAGTAAATTATGAGTTTGAGACAAATTAAACTTTTTTTAGATACATATTAGATGTCATTATAATTAAAAAATAATTTTTTTTTTTCATAACTCTGTTAGTAAAAATCTAAATAATAAAAAATATCGGAAATATTCTCAATGAACTTTTATCGGTATCATCCCCTTGATTATACGAATGCTATTTTAATTTTCTTATGACACTTTTTAGCTTTTAACATTATATTTAATAAAATTTCCATTTAAAATTTCACTTTAAACTTTCAAAATATCTTAACCAATCTCGGTAACTACGATGTTTTGGAATCAAACACTTTCAAAAAATCTAATCTAATACCCCACTTGGGTTAATTGATTCGTTAATTATTATTGTTGCTCATAGATTTCGTGTTATGCTGATTCTGTAAATGTTCGAAGGCATAGTAATCCAATTTATTAAGAAAATATGTATTCTCTATTGTTATTCATAAAAGCCGTGCAAGTAACTCCCATTAAATTTTTTCTCTTTACAATCTTGTTTAAGCGATGTCATTTAGAAGGCTAATGCATTGTAATAGTTTATATCCTCTCTGCATCCATCCTTTTTATATTACCTATTTTTGTATAATTTCATATTCAATAAACAAACCAAATTGTTCATCAACCCCTCTAGTCAAAAAATGTTATTTCTAATTCATCAGTTTATTTAAACATACAAACTCAAACTCTAATAAAATATTATCAAAAAAATCATATTTAAGTAAATACGTCATTTACTTTTTTGAACTTTTTTTCTTGGATAATTCACAATTGATACTTTCAACAAAGCATACTTCTATCTTAACATAATCATTTATGATGAAAGATTCACTCACATCCAGCATAAAAGAAACTAGTCATCCGTGAACAATTCAAACCATATTCAACTTGTCTAAATTTAAACTCAACTCGTTTAAAATTTGTAGTTAAATTAATATCTAGCATTCAGCTCGACTTGACTCGTTTAGGTTTAATGTAAAAAATTAAGGTGAAATATAACATTACTTTTTCCGTCCTAACAATTTATAATGGTCTTCTTATACAATGCATAAGCCTTCAAACGAAAAATAGCTCTATAAAAGATAAAATGTCCAAAACATCTATTTATATATACAAAGGTTTTGTTTCAACATATTAAAAACAATTTGCAAGTATGTCCCTTTACCATCAACAAATATCAGGAGCCTCATGTTGCAACTCTAACCTAACATCTTCATATTTTGATGTATAAACAAATCCCTATAATTGTAACACATAAAGAATATTAAGTATAAGAGTAAATACATTCCTTGTGTATATGTCTGTGTGTTTTTAGTTAATACCTCAACTTCTTTTACTTCAAATTCTCCACTATGTGCCAAAAAAGAATTCCCATAAGTTTCAGATTATGAACTTGTTCCACTTAATCTGTTAAAAATAATACACACGTTAACCAAAATAACAATTAAAAAAACTTACAAATCTCCATCCAAATACAAAGCAAAATAATCACCCTTCCCATAGCTAAATACTCAGACTAGCATAAGGTGAAATATCGATTTACGCCTACCCATAAACCATCAAGTTTTTACTTGGACAAACGATCAACCACTAGGAAAGCAAAAAAATACCAAATAACTCGTACATGTTGAAGGTAAAGTAACAGGATTAAAGATACATTTGTGAAAACAAATGTACTACTTGTTCCCTGTTAAAAAAAATCATTCAATTTAAATTAAAACGTGAAAATTGATAATTAATAACAAAACATTTCATTTTATTTACTTGATATCTTCTCTTTGTAGTTGCTCTTAAGGGAGCTTCAACTAAACCACCAAATATAGCTTTTTTTATCACCAACCACCTTCTAAAGGGTAAACTCGTCAAAAAAAAAGAGAGATAACTAATTAACTGAAACAAAGCTTTATATATTACTAATAAACTCATACCAGGACAAAGCAAGCTTCGTCTATACAAAGTAGAAAGTGAAATCCCATATCTTCATGTACTATATAGTAAAAACCCATTTTCACCCATGGACTAAAGTTGGAAGTGAAGAGTAAAGTTTAGCTCGAGTCTTCTCAGAGAGAAGACTCGAGGGCTCAGATGTCTTTGGAAGAATATTAATAATAATTAATCATTCATTTAACTTCTCCTAGTAAATTTCTTCCCCCAAATAAATAGACACATCCGGGAGAATCCAGATTTAAGGTGTGGATTTCATACAAATTTGTCGACTGACGGGACAGTAAAGGAGAAGATGTGTCACTGAATATCCTCTTTTTGAAATTCTAACCGGTCGATAAAGCCTTCTTGCACCCTTTTTATACGAAAATCATGCCGACCATGATTTATTTATGCTGGATCTGTAAGAGCCTAGCTTTGTTGATGAAATATTGTCTTAAATCTCTTTTATCTAGTAAAAGTCCCTGTATTCACAAGCGTCTAGCTCGGAGCCTCTAAACCTCTTCCCTCATCTAAAGCGCTCCCCAATTTTAAATTCTAGGCCTTTCTTTCTATTTGATGATTTCTGCATAAACTCTTCGGCTTCCCTAGGTTTCCAAACACACATAGTACTAGTAGTATGATTAGTACCCTTGTAAGTAAGTTTGCATGACTGCCATGTGTCCGTAAATTGGAGTAATGAGTAAAACACTACTCTAATATAGCTTGTTGTTTTCTATAGTTGCAATGATTTTTATTCTTTGTTGGTTATTTTCCCCTTCATGGCTTCCACTACAGCAAATCCTATGAGTATTTTATTAGTAATATTCGTTTCCTTTCCTCTATTATTGTAAGTTCGTAATTTTAATTATTTATCATCTCTTACGCAACTTCATATTATACTTGTTGATCCATTTTGGGTTTTCACAAGCGTCTAGCTCGGAGCCTTTAACCCTCTTCCTCCATCTAAAGCTTTCCTCAGTTTTTCAATTCGAAGCTTTTCTTTTTATTGGTTTTTTCATGAAATGATCAAGAAGAAGCTACAACAACAATGGTGAAGCCAATTTTTTTAAAACCCATTCTCAAATTACTCTGGTAGTCTGGTTTACTCAAAAACAATCACCAACCCTTTTCCAAAATTTGCATGTCTCTTCCTTTCATTCATTTCCAAACCCCTCTTACACATGTCATCGCCACGAGGAAGAAAGCCGAAACGTTAAGGTATCTGTATGGTGGGATTTTGAGAATTGTTCTTTACCTAATGGTGCAAATGTGTATAAAGTTGTACCCTCGATTACTAGTGCCATTAGAGCTAATGGCATCAAAGGTCCCATTCAGATTACTGCTTTTAGTGATGTAATGCAGCTATCTAGACCCAACCAAATAGGTCTTTCGTCTTCTGGGGTTAATCTTACTCACGTTCCTCAAGGTTGGTTCTGATTATTATACATAATGTCCTTTTAATTCTACACTACTTTGTGTTTCATTTTGAAACATTAAACCACTTAATTATTGCTCATTCTTATACTTACAGGAGGAAAGAACAGCGCTGATAAAACAATTCAGTTCTAGTTGACCTTATGTATTGGGTATCACAAAATCCTCCTCCAGCTAACATTTTCTTAATCTCTGGTGATAGAGATTTCGCATGCATCTTACATAAACTTAGAATGAACAATTACAATATATTGCTTGCTAGTCCAAAAAGTGCTCCCGATGTTCTCTACAGCTCAGCAACTATAATGTGGCAATGGAGTTCTTTAGTTAAAGGAGAAGGTCTAACCGGAAAGCATTTCAATCTTCCTCCAGATGCTCCTTATGGTACTTGGTATGGCCATTATAGAGCATCTCTAGCAGATCCATTTGCAGGAAATGAGCAAACCAGATCTGTTAAAGCTAAAAAGTCCTCCGATTTAAAATCAGATAAGGTTCGACCACTTCCGAAGATAGTTCTGAAACACATTAGGCACATTTTGTTTTCATATCCGAAAGGAATTAACATCACAGAACTTCGTGCAGAGTTAAAGAAGAGTAATGTAAAAATTGACAAAAACTTTTTTGGGTATAAAAAGTTCTCTCGTTTTCTTTTGGTTATGCCCCAAATCTTAAAGCTTCAGCCAGCTAATGACGGCCAGATTCGTGTGTACTCTCATACGAATTCAAGTTAGGTGATGTAGTTAGGTTTGCAAGATAGACTCATTTTGACTTTTGGAGTCCTGTTGATGCTTCTCGTATGGAAATCTAGTAGTTAGGTATTATCCGTTTGGAGCGTAGCCATATTTTTGTTTGTATAATTAATGATACGCTCAACTTTTTTTTGATTGTATAAATTATGAACTCTCGTGAATGGTACTTCATCTTTGTTCAAGCCTCCAACAATTTGGAGGATATGAAGCCTGTTGCTATATTTTTATGTCAAGGGTGAATTTTGGATTTACACTTGAGAAAATTACTTTTTAGAAGCTAAAGAAATAAAATAAAACTTCACAAAGTCCTAACTAAAAATATATTTTAAGAAAGTATTAAGTTTATTTTTTAGTTAGAATTTTTATTCTTATACCCCTACAATTAGTCTTTGGTATAGACCAAAATTTTGTAATTTTTTTGTATAAACTGATATTTGTTTGTTGTGAAACATACCAATTTTCTGGTCTTGGTATGTACCAACTTCTATTATATTCGTTTTACGGGTTATTGTACCTTTGTCGTTTGTAATTGCATGATTGGTGTCAAGGTCCACCCCGTTGGTATACGCCAATCAAGGTGTTTCTAGCTAAAACAATACACAAATATATTCACGGGAATTCTTTTTTATGATATAAATGAATTGGTACATTCCAAACAAACTACTTTGGTACGTTTCAAATATATCCTATTGGTACATTCCAAGCAAATCTAAATCTAGATCTAAAAAAAACAAAACATATTTTTACAATGTATTCTTAAATAAGAAAGAATACTTAAATAAAAAAAATTAAAAAAAAGAAATAAACAGTTAATGGATCGGAGTTTGGGGTTGCTTGTTGGGTCTTGCATCTGTGGTCCGAGTGGGGCGGCGATGTATCTGAGTAGGTGAGCGGTAGTGGGTGGCGCTGGTTCGATGGTGGTGGTGCAGCGACTTGAAACTTGCTGGAGCCACGAAGGACAGCCGAGATCTGGACAACGACCACCAGACGGAGTAGGTGTGCGGCTCCGCGTGAAGAACAGGCACCGGATCTGCGCGTCGCGAGAAGAAGAGGTGAGATAGGTTCGAAGGGAGGCGTTAGTTTCACGGTGAGTTGAACGGCGAGACTGTGACACCAGAGGGAGGGGAGCGGCACGCCGGAGACAAGACAAGACATAGGGGGTTGTGGGCTTCGTGTGCAGGTCAGAGGCAGCGCCAATGGAAGCTGAACCTTCACGGGGTCAGGGCGTGAGTTGTAGTCGGGGCTACGAACATTGTGCACGAAGCTGCGAGGCAGCAGAGCGGCGATGAAGGCCCAGTTGCTGCAGTGGTGGTGGCGAGATTAACTGCGGCGGCAATGGTGGGAAGGGAAGTTGAGAAGGCGGGAAGGGGAAGAGTGGTGGTGGATCAGCAGCGGCAACGGTGGAAGAGAGGGAGTCCAGTAGTGTTTTGAAGAGAGAGAGAGAGAGAGAGAGAGAGAGAGAGAGAGAGAGAGAGAGAGAGAGAGTAGGGGGTGGGTTTGGATTTTGGATTTCAGAAACTAATAAGGAATTTTTTTTTGGATGTTTTTTGTTACCGTGAGTATAAGAAGGGGTGGAGGGTTTTTGGGCTTTTTTTTATTTTAGTTGGGGTTTAGTTTGTTTAGTTGGGGTAGGAATTGTTTTAGAAGTGGTAATGTTGTTGGGACCTTTTTAAAAAAATTGACCCTTTTCACTTACACATGTCGGTATTGATTTGTTACATAGTCTTGGATTAATTAGTTTTATTGGGAAAAAACACTTTTAACGGCCTAATAGTACTATAATGCTATAAGTAAAGGTTTATATGTAATTAATCCAAAAATAACGTCTTTATTTTTGCTCCGCAAATAACTGAGGAAAAAAAACAAACTACTCTTTGAAATGGCCTCAGCACCGCCGCACGGCGAGGCTGGCACCGTACCACCAGATGGACGACCACCAGAGACCCACCCAGCCACCGCGACAGGATCACCACCTGCTGCAGAACTGTTCACCGCCGCTGCAAGCTTCCCACCGGACCAGAACATGGAGGAATTTCCTTCTCTCGCCGCTGCAATTGCGGATGGTAGAGCTGGGAAACGCCACCGTGCGAACAACAGTACACAAAACTCTACTGCCATGGCTGTTACAACAAACTTTCAACAGGAACCTGGGCTACCTACAGCTACTGAAAACGTGCCTCACATGAACCAAGCTGTTGAAAACGTGCCTCACATGAAACAAGCTACTGGAATTGAAGGTAAGGCTACTGAAACTTTTGTGAAACCTAATTTAGGTGGGTGGAAGGGAATGGTTACGGGTAATAACGTGATTATACCAATTATTGAGGATTGTGATGGAACTAGAACTAAGCGTATAATGGACGAGGAGGATTTTTACGAAATAGAGGACTTAATAGAGGATGATGATGAGGTGGATATTAATGATACAATACCTACTGTTCTTAGAACGAGAGATGAAATCCAAGAAGGTGTTAGGCTATGGCGCAACACGGTAGTGATTAGACTCCTTGGTAGGGAGGTAGGATATACGTATTTAGCATCTAAATTAAGACAGATTTGGTCTCCTAAAGGGCGCATAGAAATCGTTGATGTGGGTTATGGGTATTATATGGTGAAATTCGAACAACGTGGCGATTTTGATTTCGCGCTTTCAGGGGGTCCTTGGATGATTCTTGATCATTACTTAATCGTTAGAGAATGGACCCCTAATTTCAACGCAGCAACTAACTCAATAACGACTACAATGGCTTGGGTAAGAATTTCGAATGTTGGTATGCAGAATTATACGGCGCGTATTTTAAGAAAAATTGGTGATAAGCTTGGTAAAACGATTAAAATAGATCCAATGACCAAGGGGAGACTTCGAGGTAACTACGCGAGACTTGCTATAGAATTAGATTTGAAAAACCCCCTTGAACCAGAGGTAAGAATTGGGTCTGATATTTGTAAGGTTGAATATGAGGGATTACATTTGATTTGTTTCGATTGTGGGAGATTTGGGCACAAGAAAGAAAATTGTCCGTCAAATGTTCAAGATGAGATGGAAATAGAAAAAAATAACTCCAAGGGTAAAGAGATTGAATCGGAGATCATTCCGGAGGTCCAGATTGTTAAGGAAAAATATGGGGAATGGATGACTGTAAAGAGAGGCAACAAAGGCAATGGGAGGAGCTCGTCAATTAGTAAATCGAAAAATCAGCTTCAGAATAATTTGGGAACACGATTTGAAGCACTAAGAGTAGAAGAAAATATTAGCGAATCGAGAGGTCAGGTCCAAAGTATTCCGAGTAGGGGGCAAACCTCTGGTACAAAAACTAATAGTTATAAAGGGAAGAATGTAACATGGGCGAATGCCGGAGGTAAGAAGGGTGGGAGCGCCAAAGGACATGGTATTATTGTCACACCAAGTTTTGAACAACGTGGGGTCCGTGAGGATGTAATCGAGGTGCAAGAAGTTACTAATAATGAGGGGCATAAAGGGGCGGTTTTGGCAAGGAAGAGAGTTGGAAAGAAGAATGTAACGGGATTGAATATTAATGTTTTAGCGGGTAGAGGAAGTAGAGATGTCTTGGTTGATAAGGATAGTGAAATATCTCATGAAGGGGCTGTTCTGGATAGTGCTGATGAAGGGTTAATAGATGTGAGTATCATTGAGGGTGTTAATGGGTACAGGGACCGAAATGCAATAAAAGAAAATTACATGAAATTTGATATGGGTCCAGCGACCCCACAGCACTCCTCACCATCTATTATGGAAGCCGCGGCAGCTGCTGAAGCATCCCCAAGAACACCTCGCGCCACCATGGTGGATAACCTCCTAGCGCCGAGACCACCTGATCCCATATGGGATTCTGCAGCGCATGATATGGAGACTGATGTGACCTGTTTGGAAAGCCAGGTCCAAGAATCACAAGATCAAGCCGAGCTACAGCCGGATCAGGAGCCTAGAACTGATGTGATGATGAGCTCTCGCGCCTAATGCGCCCCGAGGTACTTTCTTTTATAAATTTTTTATTTAATGAATTGTTCAAGTGTTTCAGGTATGACATGGGAAAAGTCGAAACATCCCGTTAATATTCTTATTTGGAATTGCTATGGTGCGGCTAAGCCAAGATTTAGACAAGTAGTAAGAGATATGATGGTTACTAATAGAGTTTGGCTTACTGTGATAGTCGAACCTCGTGTAAGTGGTGTTACGGCTAATAGAATCATTAATTCTTTACAAAGAGATAATTCTGTGAGAGTTGATTCGGAATGCTATAGAGGTGGAATTTGGCTTTTGTGGAATGACTCGAACATTAATATAAGAGTTCTTTCAGCTGGAAAACAAGTAATAAACATTGAGGTTAGTCAAGTTGGGTGTAAATCATGGTGTTTCTCGGCTTTGTATGCAAGTCCGGATTATAAACAAAGAGGTGAACTATGGGAGGCCATATATCATGCTTTCCACAATATAGAGTCGCCTTGGCTTATAGCTGGGGACTTTAATCAGGTAGGATTAGAGATAGACAAAATTGGAGGTGTCTCGGGTGTTTCAAGGAACATGGAGAAGTTTGAAGAGTGGAGACATAAATGTGGGTTGATCGATCTTGGTTTCGAGGGTCCTCGCTACACATGGAGCGATTCCTGGAATTCTGGACAACGAATTATGGAACGACTTGATAGAGCCTATGGTAATATTGAGTGGCAACTCCTCTTTCCGAATACTAGAGTAATCCATCTAGCAAGGGTCCACTCGGACCACATGCCGATCTTAATACAGATTTGTCCGACTCAGAGACCGAAGATAAATACACGGTTATTTAGATTTGAATCAGCCTGGTGTCTGCATAAAGATTTTCGAGAATTTGTAGAAAGTAAGTGGGAAGGCAATAGCATGGGTATTAGCGAAAGTATAGAAGCAATTCAGAGTCAAATGAACAAGTGGAAAGTGGAAGTTTTTGGAGACCTTAATCGGAAAAAGAGAGAACTTTGTGCGAGAATTAGGGGTATCCAAAAGTCTTTGCAAGTTACTTATAATTCCTCACTTAGGGAAATGGGGGCTCGTTTATCGAAGGAATACGAGGATGTACTCGAACAAGAAGAAGCTATGCAATTCCAGAAATCAAAAGTAACGTGGGTTGGCTCAGGGGAGAGAAACACAAGGTACTACCATCTTGCAGCCTCTATACGTAAGAAAAAGTCTATTTGCATGAGATTACTCAATGATTTAGACGAATGGGTGGAGGAAGAAGAGGATCTGAAACGAATGGTTAGGGATTTTTTTGTTCAATTATATGAAATGCCTTTGGCTCCTGTGGATAGGGGCACTATGCCTTTTGTTGGCCCTATAGATATGATTTCCGCCAATGAACTTAATAACCCTTTCTCGGATGAAGAAATTCGCGTAGTTGTGTTCCAATCAAACCCAAATAAAGCCCCTGGCCCGGATGGTATGTCAGCTGCGTTTTATCAGAAGTGTTGGGCCACAGTAGGGACTTCAGTTTGTAAGATGGTGCGAGAAGCAATTCACACAGGTCAGCTACCTTCGGGTCTGAATGGTACACTTATTCACCTTATTCCGAAAGTACCAGACCCGAACCGGGTACGTTTACTCCGCCCTATTAGTCTTATTAATTGTCCTGTTAAGTTTATTATGAAGGCCATGGTCAACAGACTAAGGCCTATTCTATCTAACATTATTGGCCCGTGCCAAAGTAGTTTTTTGCCAGGTCGCTCCACAGTTGATAATGTTGTGCTCGTACGAGAAGTAGATCATAAGATGCGGCACCAACAAGGGGAGAATGGAATCATGGCGGTTAAAATTGATCTTGCAAAAGCTTATGACAAAATCAGTTGGGCCTTTATAGAGGAAACAATTAAGCATTTTGGTCTTCCGGATAATTGGGTAAAATTGATTATGGCAAGTATGAGAGAAAATGAGATGCGTGTGCTATGGAATGGGGAACCCTTGCCTCCTTTTACTCCTCAAAGGGGTATTCGGCAAGGGGATCCTCTATCTCCATATATTTTTGTCATGTGTATGGAGCGGCTGTCGATCTTAATCCAGGAGCTATGTAATTCAGGGAAGTGGAAGGAGGTTAAAATTGGCCGAAATGGTCCTAAGTTATCTCACTTGTTTTTTGCGGATGATTTAATATTGTTTGGTGAAGCTTCTTTAGTGCAGGTAAAAATAATACAAGAAACGATGAATATATTTTGCATGGAAGCTGGTCAGACGATTAGTGCAGAGAAGTCGCTAATATATTTCTCAAAAAATGTCCCGGATGTAATACAAAAAGAACTAGCGCTTGCAAGTGGTTTTTGCCTTAGTTACTCCTTTGGTTCGTATCTTGGTGTCCCAATTCTTTCTGGACGTCTACCTAAAGGTTTCTATAAAGGAATAGTTGAGAAGATGAGAGGTAAATTAGCCTCTTGGAAGACAAAGACCCTTTCATTGGCTGGTCGAATCACATTAGCACAATCCGTGCTTAATGCGATGCCAGTCTATCAGATGCAAGTTTTGAAGTTACCCAAATACGTATGCAAGGATATTGATCGAGTCGTGAGAGATTTCATTTGGGGTTCCTCGGATTCGGAAAGGAAAGTACATTGGATTGCATGGGATCAAGTTTGCAAGTTGAAGTGTAATGGGGGACTTGGAATTCGAGGTGCCGAAAGGTATAATTTGGCCTTACTAGCGAAGCTTGGGTGGAAGATTCTCAAGAATGAACAATCGGTTTTTTGGGTTGAAGTCTTCCGGAATAAGTATTTTAAGAATGGGATCCTAAATCGAGTTTTGAATGGCTCTGAATCAAATGCATGTAAAGCCATAGTTTCCGGTGTTCAAGCAATTAAAGAGGGTATAGTAGTGGAAGATGTTGATGGCGAATCGAATGTATCTTGGAAATTTGAAAGCTCCGGGAATTTTTCAGTAAAATCCGCCTTTAAGAGCCTAGAGGAAGGTGAAATGGAAAAGTCTTTTGATTGGGATCGGATATGGAAGTTAAAAGTCTCACAAAAGATACGTATATTTTTGTGGAGGATTGCTTTTAATCGAATTGCTTCGACTGAAAATCTGTATAAACGGAGTATCGTTGACTCGATGAAGTGTCGCATTTGTGGGGCCGAAAGGGAAGACATGTTACATATTTTCTTAAAGTGTAAATTAGCTATTTGTATATGGAATTTATTGGGTTTTTTCTCAGGTGGAGGACGAGTACAAAATGCTGCTGTTTCATTGGAATATAATGATCATGCTCCTGGAGTGGACCTGCTCGCTGCTGGCGCCGGAAACGTGGAGCTGCTGCACCGTGGACGGATGGAGGACAGGGACCGTGAGCAGCTGCAGTCCCTGAACGAAGAATGGATGCGCCACCGAGGTTCTTGGAGAGCTGCTGCAAACCGAGAGCAGCTACTGGTTGCTGCTGAAGGGCCTGCGCTCACAGCATCTGAGGCTATTCGGGCCTGGTTATCGGGCCATCTCTCATCAAAAGCCCGTATTGCTGGGTTCGAATGGCCGTATATATTCACAGCTGCGCTTTGGGTTATTTGGACCAAGCGTAACAATGTTATTTACAACGAGCTAGATAGTTTACCACACATTCTAGAGTTAAAGAAGGAGATTATATCTTTAGCTAGCAACTTTATCTTAGCATGGGGTAAATGTTACGATAGTGGTATAACTAGATTAGCAACAAATGTAATGGTCAGATGGCTAAAACCTTGTAATGGGGTGAAGCTAAACATCGATGGAAGCTTCTCTAATAAGGAAAAGAGGGCTGGGATAGGAGGGTTATTGAGAGACAAGTATGGGTCTTGCATAGCGGGATTCATGGGTCCTTGTACTGTTATTTCGCCTCTTGTCTCTGAACTTTGTGCATTGCTTTTTGGCCTTAGATGGGTCACTAGCAAAGGCTATATTGAATTGATTATTGAAACAGATTCGGAGGAGCTCCACGCGCTAGTGAAGGGCGGTGGGAGCTCAACTCACAATGAGAGGGACTCGGGGAAGTTCCACGCGCTAGTGAAGGGCGGTGGGAACTTAGATAGTCGCCACGTTTCAATGATACAAGAATGTTGTGCCATTTTGGGTAAGTTCCAAAAGATTGAGCTAAATCATATTTTCCGAGAAGCCAATAGTTGTGCGGATAAATTAGCAAAAGAAGGGTCAAGAATGTTTGGTCAACCATGGGATTTTGTGGACCCTCCTGAGTTTTTGAATCATTTTATTAGGAAAGATAGAAACGAATGTGCAACTACTAGAGTTGTACTAGTTTAATAAGAGCTTCTGTTCTTCTTGTAATTCTCTATTCATAACGGCTTTCATAGCCTCTCATGTATGCAAAAAAAAAAAAAAAAAGGTTTATATGTAATAAAGCAATTACTAGTTCATTAGGTTCCGACTAAATAAAAGTCAGGGACCAAATGACTTCTAACTGTTCACTCTCTCTTATGGATACCCATTACCTTTCTTTGACAAAACATGACGTTCTTTTTAGGGCTATTTATTGTAGAAGGCCTACCCACATAGTGGGTTTATAATAAAAAGCCTGGTCTAACTAATCCCATTAGAACCTAACTAATAGTCCAAAGGTCCCTAAAATACCCTCCCACCCATTACCCCATATACAAAAGCTGAAAAACCAAAAACCCTTCCCTATTAAGCATCGACCAAAACAATCCCCATTCAGCTTCTCTCTCTCTCTCTCTCTCTCTCTCTCTCTCTCTCTCTCTCTCCAGTAGCAAACCCACCACCCCATTCAGCTTCTCTCTCTCATCCCCAACCCCACCTGCGCCCTCTCCATCAACACCATTAACACCGCCCCCATCACCATGAACACCATCACCACTGCCGTCATCTTCATGACCACACACACACCCAACCAACACCACCGTCATCTTCATGACCACACCCACACCCAACCCCACCTCCACCCTCACCATGAAAACACTCAGATCTGCTCTCTCTCTCTCTCTCTCTGCTGCAACTGTCCAGCCCCACCCACCATCTCCGTCAGTCTCCAGCGCCGCCATCAACGAGAAGAGCATCAGATCTGGGCTCCTCTCTCCTTCTTCATCCCGCACCACCACCACTGCTGCACATCGAAGCCACTGCTGCTGCACATCGAAGCCTCCGTCTATTGGCTCGAAGCAAGGTGCAGCAGATCTCACGTTAACAGATCCGATGGTTTCTCATGGTGGTTCATGATGGCTCGAAGCAAGGAGGCGCTCTGAGCTCTTGCTGGTTTGTGATGGTTAGAAGCTCCACCACCATCGAAGGTACAGCCCCCCTGCGTTCAGATCCACCACCACCACCATCGAAGGTACAGCCCCCCTGCGTTCAGATCCACCAGAACCATCGAAGGTACAGCCCCCCCTGCGTTCAGATCCACCACCACCATCGACGGGTACAGCCCCCTGCACCGTCGGTCTACACTTTGAGTGTGAAGGGTACAGCCCCAGCGTGAACGAAGAAGATGGGTTTGTTAATTTTTTAGTCGTTAAGGGTACGACCCAATGTAGTTGTATTATTATTTTAGGCTTAGCAGTTGTATTATTATGTTCGAATCTGGTCACAGAGCTCCCTTTTTCTTTCTTTTTTTTGGTTTTGTGTTCGAATCTGGGTTGCAGAGACTGTTGTGGGTTTGAATCTGAGTGTGCATGGTCCATCTAATGAATGGAATGGTTTTTATGATTTTTGTTACTGAAAGATACAACCCCCATTGATTCGAGTGTGAATATGTATTTGTTGTTGAAATCTGTTCCTATGGTAATAATTGTGCAGAGATCATGTTTTTTGTTTCTGTCCATCTTGGGTACAGCCCAAGAACTGTGATAAACACCGTTGGGGCCAGACCCATGACGCTAAAACTGACCAGTATGAATAACTTAATAAAAAAATAATGAACTGATAAAAAACAAAAAAAAACATCACGGATCCGTACCCGTGAAGGCTTAAGTGCTTCTCTGTTCGTAGTAGGTACAGACCCAGATAAGTTTTTGTTGTATATGGGTACAGCCCCCCATTAGATTTATAGCTGCAGATTTGATTTTAACTAGCCATGGATTGTAAAGGGTCATGGGTACCGCCCGTTCAGTCTTCGTGAGTCTGTACCCATTACCAGACCAAATTTGGTTCAGCTCAATAAGGGTAAAATTGTCAAAAAGCAAACCAGAAAATCTAACTTTGGCCTTAAATAGAACAAAAATTCAGTTAGGCTTTTAAATATAAAGTTGAGATTTTTTTGGCCTTAGGAAGTATTTTCCTCTTCTTTTTATAATGTCATTTCCGCCTCCTTTCTTTGTGTTTATTACGAAAAGCAATGTCCTAGTCATATCCTCTTTTATTATATTTATTTGTCAAATGACAATTGTATTACTTTTTTCATACATTATTGGAAATAGGTTTTTCGTGGTTGAAGACAAGTTCTCGTAATTTGAAATTTATAAATAATAAAATATTAGATGATGGAACCTAATTTCACAAACTGTGTCACGGTTTTTGACCGACCGGCATATCGGTCATCTCACCGACAATATCGGTGAGTTGATCAAAATTTGCTCAAAAAATTCTTTTTCCTCCCTAACTTGACTTTCTTAAATACCTGACATCAACAACACTAATACCTTTCTCAAATATGCAATATCAACTAAAAATAACTAAACAAAACATGAATTAAAAACATAAAAAAAATTGTGGGTTGTCTCCCGTACAACACTTTTATTTAACGTCGTTCAAAATTAGACGCGTTACATCTATCAAGATTTGCGGATATAGCCTCCCCAACAACGAGTAAGGCTATGAACGTCTACTAATATTTGTTTGATGCCCCTCTTGGGCCTGATCTCTATCACCTTAGCTGAAACAACTTCAGTGATTACAAACGGTCCCATCCACGAGTCATTGTGATTCTGTGGCCTATTCTCTGGTTTGTGGGCTTTCCATACAACTTCATGGCCAACCCCAAACTCAATGTTTGGCTCAGTATCCACAGGTTTTATGTGGATTTCTTCAAGGACTTTGTAATATGAAAGGTTGTGGATGATAGGAACGGTGGGATCTAACTTCCTCGGTTTCTTTCCCCAGACATGGAATGTCTCAGATATATTTTTAGCATGAAGGGTAACTGTCCCCTCCTGGAAGTTGATTATGCTCTGACTTGTGGCCATGAAGGGTCTTCCAAGTATGATTGGAACCTGCTTATCTGCATCGAAATCAAGTATAACAAAGTCAGTAGGGATGAAGATATTGCCTGATCGGACATGAACATCCTCCACTGTTCCCCATGTCTTGGTAACTGAGTTGACAGCAAACTGCAACTTCACTAGAGCTTTCGCTGCCTTCTGAAGTCCAAGTCTATCGAACACGGACTTTGGCATAAGATTCACACCTGAACCTACATCACACATAGCTCTCATCTTGAGCATACCATTTATCTGAACAGGAAGATTAAAGCTTCATGGATCTTTGAGCTTCAATGGTATCTCTCTTTCTACTTTTCTTGAGACTCTCTCAGTATGAGCCACAGTCTCTTTCTTGGCTTCTACACTCGCTTCCTTTTCTGGAATAACTTACGTGAATACTTGTTGTGGTGTAAGCCCTTTCTTTGCAATATCAAGTATATGGGCATTGATATTTTCAGGAGTATACGACTCTACAAATGTCTTAAGTTCAATGTCTACCTTCGTATTTGTATCAGGAATTATTGGTGACATTGTTTGAACAACTGGTGGAGAATCCACCTTCTCTTTTTCTTTCTTTTCTCGTATAGCAGTTGCAACTTCATCTTTCAACTCTTTTGAGGCTTCTTCCTCTTTCTCTTTAGCTCTAGCAGCTTGTAATTCCATAACCGATCTATTCTCTTCTTGCATATCTCTCAGAAGCTGTATAAATTGGATTTCGCGTTTAAATATTCATCTTCAGAACAATCAGAGTCTTCGAGGCTAGACTTGGTTGGTTCTTCGTCAGTTTTAGGAACTTCCACGACACTTTCTGCAGCATGCGTTACTTTCTTATTCTTTCCAGTCTCAGGGAAAATAGTCTTACAAGCTTCGAACCCAACATTGACATCACCTCATTTGATAGCTTTCAATTCTTTTGCTTCCATAATATTAGTAAGAACTTTATTCATTTATACTTGCGTACCTAAAATCTGAATTGAAGCTTCTTGTTCTCTTAGTTTCTCATTCTGTGTATGCATATTAGTTGTCATCAGATCCATACAATTCTTCAATTGTTTATCACCCACAACTCCCTCTTGAGGATATTGTGGTAAAGCCTTCTAAGCTAAAGTATCGGTATATGCATCATTAGCAGGTTGTTGTGGAGGAGTAGGTCGATTATAATTCAGATTTCCCTGATACAGAGCTTGACCTCTTGGTTGGAAAGAGTTATTCTGGGGACGAGGTTGATAATGACCTGGATTAGCGGCCACCTGTGGATTTGAATACTGCATACCCGGATGATTTCTGTGACCAAGTTGATAATTTCCTTGGTTGGATATGAAATAAACAGATGCTAGATTTCCTTTGCACTCTTCCCATGTATGATTCGGTACCTCACACTTCGGACAATCTTGTGCCTCTTGCACTACATTTTCTGCGGCTAAATTCTTCTGTATTTCAAGCTTAATCTCTTTGATTTGATTCTCTAATGCGGAAAATTGAGCTGCGTTCGCAGTTTTTGCATCTAATCGAAGCGTACCTCTGGTGTTTGTAACAGGAGCTCGCGAAAGTGGCCAACTCCTTTATGTTTCTATTATACGTTCCAGACCTTCGGCGGATTCTGTAGGATCCATGGACACAAAACCTCCATTTCCAATATTATCTACCCTCAGTCTACTTTCGACATTGATACCTTGATTGAATATTTCTAACTTTAAAGACGGGGTGTAACCATGGAGTGGACATCTAGCTAAAATCTGTTGAAACCTTGTCCATGCGTCTCCTACTTCTTCTCCATTCTCTTGGAAAAACTTAGCAAGCCCGCTCTGATCTTTGAGTCTCATACACTTCGGATAAAAACACTTAATTGTACCTCCACCAGCTTTTCCGGTCAGAAAGAACGAAAACAAGTGAAAATACAGTTTCTCGCGTGTAATGCCTGGAGTAACATAGGCATCACAAATCTGCATGAACTTCTAAATAGCTCTTACCGGGTCTTGTATTGCTGCACCACTATAGAGTCCAAAATTTTGGAATTGACTGAGCATACCCGGATCGGGCCTGAACTTGATATTTTGGATCTCTGGAAGACGATAACTAATGGTTGAACTTGAAAAGGTGCTCCCAAGCCTGGGAGAGCTTATTCAATTCTGTTATTGTTTCTGTTATCGTCTTGTGGTGGTGGTATATGTCCTAACGGACAAAGCGGAGGATCTACTCCGTGTTGTTGCTCTTCTGCCATCGCTCTTCGTCTTCGTCTTCTTCTATCTCTCTCTCTCTCTCTCTTCTCTCAAGCGTTTGTTATAAGCTGTGAAACACCTCTTGGGTTCCGCAAGCATGCACTGTAAACCTGATAGAGGCTCATACAAACCAAAAGCGTAAGATTGAAAAATAAAAATAAACCTAACTAAAAGCTACTACTACTAAAATTAAATAACCCACACGCTCATGAGACACAAGTCCCCGGCAGCGGCGCCAAAAACTTGGTGTCGCCTAGGGTGTGATAAAATAATAGAATAAAAGATGGATAAATGATGCACAAACACCCTACACTTAGCACGGTATTGCAAGTATTACAGGATGTATGCAAGTTTTAATGATAAGAAGATTCGTTCCTTAGGGACTTAAATGTGTTAACAGATGGGTAAATAAATCAGAGTAGCAATTAATAATTAAAAAGACAAAAAATATATATGATTGATGGAGAGAGTAATGATTAAACTAAATAAAATAAAATATAATAAAATAAATATGAGAGAATAAAGATGAGAGCATATAGCTTAGGTTTTGCTCGTATGCACTAATCCTTCTAAATCTTCTACTAGTTAATAAGAGTGATAATAGCTCTTAGATAAGTAGTCAGGATTCTAAGTTCCTCCCTACCCCCGTCAGGGTGGACTAGGGTGGCGACCTCACAATCACGAGGGAACATAAATAGGGCGCTCCTACGCCACCAGGATCCTAAATGAGAGTGGCCTTCTAATGATGATCAGTGATTAAATCAAACCCTAATGACTATCTAGTTAGGCAAGCCCTTCCGGATCACTACCGCACACTAGACGTTTATGTGGTGTTTCAATAACTATACACCCCTTCCGGGTGACCATCTAACTACTATTAGCACAACCCTAAATTGATCAGGTTTAAGACAGACAATAAATTAAAGCACATAAAACAAACATATGGTTAAGAAGCTAGAATCAATTTAAAATAATTCTCCCAAAGAAACTTAAATAGAAGAAAATAGAATTCATAGATTATACATATGCAATACCCAAGCTATGGGAAAATTAGTTCAAATAAACTAAAATAAGGATACATGATTGTCATCTTGCTCTCTTGAATGACTCTAACGATAAATAAAACTTAAGAACTAGTTCTGGGAGGCAATGATATGTTTACACAGGTTAAAGGGTGTATTTATAGGGGTCTAGTAAGCCCTAACACGTTTTATTAGAGTGGAAGACAAGTAATTGGACTTCTAGTCCAACTCTAATTCGTAACCCTAAAATATAAAAAAGGTAATAAACCGTTTTTTTCCCCGTAACTTCTTTAATACATCTCCCATTGACACGTTCTTTGTATCGAAACTGATCGTCTCGGAAAGCTCTACAACTTTGCTTCAAACAATTCTTCCAAATTCCCAGCCAATCTTGAGTTATGATCACTTTAATGGACGTAGCTGCTGGAATTCAGATTTATTTGACAAATTTATCTTTCCATACTTATCTTTTCCTTCCTTTATCTTCAGTTTCCATCCATATCTTATTTCCTTTATCTCTTGAAATTGATTTGGCATCTAATTAATTACCATATATCTTTAAAGCTTCACTTAACAAACAATTAAACCAAATATGCTCTAAAAATAATAAATCATCAAATCAAGATAAAAAATAAGAAAATACAATAATATATGTAAAAATCAAGTATAAGCTTTCCTAAAACACCTAAGATGATGTCTCCAACTAAGATTAAATCATCACAAATGGGGAGACATCAAGTTGTCACACAAAAGGTTGTGGGAAATGGCAATGGGTATTAAAGTAAATTACCCACACTAATAAATTAATAAACACAATAAATTACCAACGGCTCTAATATTTTGTTTATATTCACCTTGGAAAAACTCAACAACACTCATGCTCACATGAATTTCTGGAAAGATTTGAAAGTTGAAGATGGCTTGGAAAAAAATTGCAAGGGGTCGATTTTTGTGTCTCCAGTTCAAAGTCGTTGTCACCCACTGGTGGTCCTTTGTGTGTTCTAAAATAAATGCAAAAGTAATCGAACCACAACCGCAAGTGTACGGTTGTCCCAAGTAGTAATAAGTGATTCTAGGATCGTTCGCAGGGACGGTTTGGTTAACTACAATGCTTATCAAATAATTAATGGTTGCACTTAGGAAAACAAATAAAGATATAATGATTGTTTGTTTGTTTTTATTATTTCTAAGTAATGAAAGACTAAATGGAAAATGCAATTAAATACTAAGACGCAAGTAAATAAATGTGAAAGGCAAATATGAGAAAGTAGCACTTGAGAACGCAAGGGATCCTCCTAATCCTATTTCATAACATATGCTGTTTAAGGGTTAAATCGGTCAAGTACAATGGTAGGGATTCTAAATTCCTTATACCCCCGTCAGGGTGGACTATAAGGCTATCCTAGAGTGTCACTAGTCCCGTTAGGGTAAATATGATCCAATTTTAGATGATTAAGTAAATTACCACATTGGCCCTAAAATTAGCTAAGTTCGTCAGAATCAGTAGCTTCTATTTTAGATTGAATAAATAAGTCCGTACCTAAACCCTCAGTCAGGATGATCCACACGCCACATATGTGGAATAGCCTAGATACTAATACCTGTTCTTAGTTCATGACTCCAAAAACAGTAAATAATCTCAATTTATCGAAAAGAGTAAAAGACCCAGTTTAATTTAATTTAACAGAAACCCAAATTTAGACATAGAAATTTAATAGAAGTGGAATTCACCCATAAAGCATTCTCAAGTACTAAAAAGGAATTAGCTCATACTAATTAAAAAGAAAACTAAATTAAAAGAAATGGAATTCATAATGTCTTACAAAATTTAAAATAAGAAAGACCTAATTTCCGGAATTGGATTTGGCTGAGAATGGAGATATAGACTCTCTCAAGCTCTACAGCTTCTTCTTTCTTCCTTCTGCTTCTTCTCTCTGATGTTTTATTTTGTAAAAAGTGAATTCTGTGAAAAATAGAAGTCAAGAGCTCATTTTATAAGGTGAAATTCGGATTAGGCCTTGGACCTAAGAATAAAACACTAATTAAATGTCCAAACCCAATTTCTAAGCCCAAAAATCCCGTAACTACTGCACCACCTTCACTAAAACGGCTCTAGCCGATTCGTTATAACTTCGATTGACCTGAAATCACTTGCTAAATTTTCGTAACTCGATAAGGAACATATCCTTTTCAAAGGTCAGCGGCTAAATCATCTCTTCAGTGCCTCGAAATCAGCAATCTTTGGCCTGTTTTCCAGATTTGCAGCTCCAAAATAAAATTCTTTCGGGATTTGTCTTCGCGCTTTGACTCCATATCACGATCTTTGACTCTCTTCTCGGATTCCTTTCCTAGCTAATATTCAAAACCTACAAACGTTTCACTAAAATACACAAGATTACGCGCAAAAGTTTAATAAATCAAAAATACTAGAAATAAAATAGGAATTCCGGATTATTGCATTTTTAACTCAAAAGTCTATCAAAATATTCAATTAAACATAAAAAATGATGTCTCCCAAGGGTCGAAAATAATAACAATTAGGGAGACATCACCTACCAAAGGATCTAGATCCTGTAATCACACAAACTGACAACACCAAGAACTTTGGTGCCCTCTACTTCTTCAGCAGTGTGTGTAGGTTCTGGAAATGGTATCTTCCTATGGGTGAGGAAGATACAAGTTCCAATGTTGGTGAGTCTTCTTTCATCATCGGTGGTTCCTATGAAAGTCATCCAAGAAGACAATTAGAGCTAAGACACGTGTTAGAAGAATTCAAGAAAGCAATATTTTTCATTTGTTTCATGTTGGTTGTATTGGCTGTTATTGTTGCCTTGAAATAATGTAACTCCATTTTCAGCTTGAATTTAATAAAAACAATTAATTTTGTGTTAATTATACTAAATATTTTTTGGATATCTATATAATAAAGCAGAATGAAACCTAACTCTCCCTATTTATCCTCAAACTTCCCCATTCATCTCATAATTCCCCCATTTGTCTCATAATTCCCCCATTTATCTCATAATTTTCTCATTCTTCTCCTTTATTTTTATTTTACATATCCTATAATCGTTTGAAAAAAAAACTTTTACCCAAAAAATCCCCAATCAAAACATAGCATCATAGAACAAAAATATATTCTTAAATTTTACATTTTAAAAAATATATTTAAAAATTTTACATTTGTACAAGAATACGTTATACATGTTGGATTTAATAAAAAAAATTAAAAAAATATAAAACAAATGGAATTTACGTGGGTTTAAGAAAAAAGTTGTAAAAAAAAATACAAATAATTTAGTAAACAATAAAATATTTTCTATATTTATATTTTGATATAAAAATATAAAAATAATTGATAATTAAATAATTAAAATAATTTATAATTAATTAATTAAAATACTACTAAAATTAATAATTACTATTTGTGGCATTTAGTATATCTATTTTTTATTATAAAATCGTAAAATCCTATTTATTTTTTGTTAATAAACTAAAAAAAGAATCCGAATATTTTAATTAGTAATCGTATTACTATTTGAGTAGTTTGTAGATAATATTTTCCATTTCGAATACTCACTTTTAAAAAATATAGCATACAAATATTTACATATAATTTTTTCCATTCATAGTTATTTTTTGCAGGCTCAAACAAAAAATACAATGGACACACTCGAAATGCTAACTAAGACTATAACAAATTCATACGATGAATATGGTGAAATCGATAATATAACCCTTTTATGGACTGAATTCACTGACGAATTAATGAATTCAACTAAATATGTGCTTGATCACACTAAACGAAAGGAAGAAAGTTATTACTCCTTTAGGAGTAGTACAAACGTTCCTTTAGATCTGCCCCCTTGCTATATGTCATAGTTGCCACGCTTCCTCAAGATTGGCCAATAGCAAATATTCTACCTTTACTAAAAAATATGGATAAACTAGAAGATTTGAAATTTTTACTTGATGATATTGAGTTTACGATGCTAGAAGATTTAACCCTTGCTAACATGGAGCAGGGTACCTTATGTTCGAATGGTCGTTATTTATCAATGTAATAGTGTTTGGGAGTGGATTTTAATAAATTAGTCTAGATTCGACAATAAATTTATGGTACTGATTTGCTACTTTTTCATGAATAATCGTTTTTAGGGAGTCATTTGTAATAAATTGTTCTTGATTCGATAATAATTGTATTGTATTGGAGAACTACTTTTTATGTATTGAAATAAATTAGTTGAACTTATTAAAATTATACTTACGTGTGTCGTATTTCAGTATATGTATTACTAGATTAATTGTTTCATTTGTATAACATGTAATATAGATTTATCGTTTTATTTACCAAATGTTAATAAATCCTCATATTTTCAGATCATTGTACTATCAAATGACGAGCATATCGAATAACAAAAACAAGGTCTCAAAAATGAGTGCATCCCGAGTCCAATCGAATGCAAAAGTTCGCAGACCTCAAGTAAGCCTATAGTTTCACTTTATGATCGAATACATGTATTTCTTCTTGATGTTGAACAAACAACACCTAATATTGTATACCCTGAAGTTTCGAAATAATGTATATTATAAGTAAACACGCAACACGAATGTCATTATATTGTAACTAATACATAATTGATATTATTATACAGGTTTCGCTGAATAATAAAAGAATCGAAATGACTATCTACACAACTCGCGCAATAAACCGTGCTCCAATTTTGAAACAAAATCCACAACTCATGAATTGGAACTTGGTTATGGAAAATCGATTGATAAGAGAACATTTACAACTTCAAAGGGAAGCGAAAGATAGGGATGCAGATATAAACGTTGATCGACTTAACAGTGCACAAAGGCGCGCATACGATAAGATTGTTGATTTCGTGTTTAATAGTAAAGGTGTAACTTTCTTCTTGAATGGAGGTGCTGGAACTGGAAAAACCTTTTTATACAATACGATATCAACAAAATGTCGAAGTTTAGATTATATTGTGATTAATGTAGCTTCGTCAGGAATCGCATCTTTGTTATTGATTGGAGGTCGAACTGCACATTCCACATTCTCGATACCACTGAATATTGTGGAAGATTCTATTTGTCATATTTCTAAACAATCCCTCCAGGCTGAGTTGATACGAAAAATAAGTCTCATAATTTGGGATGGAGTTCTGATGCAACATCGAAATTGTGTTGAGGCTGTTAATCGAACGTTACAAGATATACATAAAAATGCAAAGCCATTCGGGGGCATCACTGTTGTTCTCGGAGGTGATTTCCGACAAATTTTACCAGTTGTACCCAAAGGTGTCCGCGAACAAATAGTCGGAGCCTCATTAAGACGTTCTATACTTTGGAGAAAAATTCACGTGCTTACATTAGATGTTAATATGCGTTTCAACGACTCAATTAGCGGGAACTCTGATTTTGCCGACTTCCTACTAAAGGTAATTTGAATGGCTCTAAATTTTATAAATTTTTTTTTATACTCATAAATTTAAGTGTTTGTTAATCATTCTAGACTGGCTCTAACTCAAAAGAATTAATAGAGATCCCAACAACAATGTGCAAGTGCACGAATTTGAACAATTTGATATCAACCACATATCCTAACTTGCATGACCTTGAAACTGTAACTAACACATATCTCAAATTCTCAATGAACGCACTATACTGTCCGTGATAAATGATGATGTTAGGGAGATCAACAATCTTGCACTTAAGATTTTTTCTGGAATACAGAAGACGTATCTAGCAGCTGATAAGATGGTTGAAAAGGATCAAGTAGATAAATCTATAACATCTCGATATCCACATGAGTATTTAAACTCACTGAATCCAAGTGGGTTACCTCCGTTCAAATTGGAATTAAAAGTGGGTGCTCCTATCATGTTGTTAAGAAATATTGACCCGAAGGATGGATTGTGTAATGGCATGCGGTTAATGGTTGTCAGATGTTCAACACGTGTTATTGAAGCCCGCATTTTGAATGGAGATAAATCCGGTAATTTGGTATTCATTCCAAGAATATCATTGACGCCTTCTGACTCGGAAATACCCTTTGTGATGACAAGGAGACAATTTCATGTGCGTTTAGTCTATGCCGTGACCATCAATAAATCACAAGGTCAATCTGTGAAATTTGTTGGGATCGATTTGCGAACACCAGTATTTAGTCATGGACAATTGTATGTTGCATTATAAAGATGTACGAGTTATGATCGCACAAGTGTACTTCTTCCCGATGGTGAACAAACAACAACTAATATTGTATATCCTGAAGTTTTAATATAATGTTTATTATAAGTAAGCACACAAGACGAATGATCATATATGTATTTTCGATTCTGTTTCTTTTTAATTTTTTTCGTATTTCAACTTCTTTATTAGTTGTTTGATAAATTATACACATATTTATGTTCATTTGAATTTTATAATAATTTTTTTTATAATTTCTGTAAAACACACCATCTATAATTTTAGTTTTTACATATTCAATACCAAAAATCATTCTAATTTTTAAACATTTCATATGTATCAACAGTAAATGAACAAGTAACTGGAATATTATTTTTTGGAGTGCCTTTAGGCACGGGATATACCTAGTCTATATAATAAAGCAGAATGAAAACTAATTTACCCTATTTATCCTCAAACTTCCCCGTTAGTCTCATAATCTCCCCATTTGGCTCATAATCCCCCCATTCATCTCATAATTTTCCTATTTTTCTCATTCTTTTATTTATTATATACACATACGCATGGAAATATCAAATAATATATAATCTTTTTAACTTTCATATAAGTAAAATTATAAAAATTTGAATTAACTTTCTTATAAATAAAATTTATTCCTTTTTATAAAAATTTATAAAGTTCTAAAAAATTTAAGATTTTTTTCAAAATTTATTATAAAAAAGTTCAACTAGATATAATATAAATTTAAAAAAAACCACTTTACATTACAATATTTAAATAAATTTTTTTTCTTTTGTTTTCTTTATTTTTAATTTCATTCGAAACATGAACATTATGATAATAACAAAGGAACCGTGATATCTTTTTTATCTCCTATAATAATAATAATAATAATAATAATTTTTCAATTAACCTTTTTGTGACATAAAAACTTAATTAGTAGAATATCTTAATCACCACAAATAAATAAAGCTTTATCACCTTTTGGTAAACTTTTTAACGTAAATGGTATATTTCCTTTACATTCATTAGTTTAAATTATAATTAAAATACAAAGATAGTCATTAAAAAAATAACAAAAATGAATAGAAAAGATTGAGCAATGTTTCCCTCGAGGGGTCTAATTTACAAAATGAGACCCTTTATGCAAAAATATTATAAATTGAAGACCCCTAAAAACATCAAAAAATTGGAGGCCCGAAGCGGTCGCCTCTTCAACCTACCCTCGGGACCGGCCCTGGGCCTTCCCTGTATAATTTACTTACTATGTTGATTCATGACTTGAATTGATAATATATTTTTTAGGATTAAGGGACCAAATGTTGAATAGGATTAAAATGAACCTTAACCCTCAACCTATTAACCATAACCTCAACTTCTTAACTATTATTTCTTTAACCTTAACCCTAACCTTGACCTTAAATTTAACCTTAACCTAAACGTTAATCTTAACCTTAACTTTAACCTTACACCTTAAACCTTAAACCCTAATCTTTATCTTCATCTTAACCTTTAATTTAATCTTAACGCCTAAACATATATCCTTAAACCTTACATCTTAAACATTAAACCTTAAACCTTAATCTTCATCTTCACCTTAACCGTGACTTTAAACTTAACCCTCAACCCTTAAACCTTTAACCTTAACCCTTAAACCGTAAACCTTAAACCTTAAACCTTAAACCTAAAACCTTAACTTTTACCTTTACCTTCACCTTTATCTTAACTTTAAACTTAACCATAAGCATAACCTTAACCTTGATGTTGAAACTTAACCTTAACCTTGAACCTTGAACCTTAAATCTTAAACCTTAACCTTAACTTTAACCTTAAATCTTACACCTTAAACCTTAAACCTTAAACCCTAATCTTCATCTTCATTGGAACCTTAAATTTAATCTTAACGCCTAAACATTTATCCTTAAACCTTACATTTTAAACATTAAACCTTAAACCTTAATCTTCATCTTCACCTTAACCTTAACTTTAAACTTAACCCTTAAACCTTTAACCTTACCCCTTAAACCCTAAAACTTAATCCTAAAACCTTAACTTTAACCTTTACCTTCACCTTTATCTTAACTTTAACCTTAACCATAAACTTAACCTTGGCGTTAATACTTAACCTTAACCTTGAGCCTTAAACCTTAAACCTTAACCTTAACTTTAACCATGACCTTGAACCTTAAACCTTAAATCTTAAACCTTAACCTTAAGTCTTACACCTTAAACGTTAAACCTTAAACCCTAATCTTCATTTTCATTGTAATCTTAAATTTAATCTTAACGCCTAAACATTTATCCCTAAACCTTACATCTTAAACATTAAACCTTAAACTTTAATCTTCATCTTCAACTTAACCTTAACTTTAAACTTAACCCTTAAACCTTTAACCTTAACCCTTAAACCCTAAACCTTAAACCTAAAACCTTAACTTTTACCTTTACCTTTACCTTTATCTTAACTTTAATCTTAACCTTAAAAATAACCTTAACCTTGACGTTAAGACTTGACCTTAACCTTGAGCCTTAAACCTTAAACCTTAACCTTAACTTTAACCATGACCTTAACCTTAAACTTTACCTTAAAACTTTAACTTTAAACCTTAAAATTAACCTTAACCTTAACATTTAACCTTAAACTTTACCTTAAAACTTTAACTTTTAAACCGTAAACTAACATTAACCTTAACTTTAACCTTAACCGTAACCTTACCATTAAACTTAACCTTAAACTAAACCTTAACCTGAACCCTTAATCCATTATCATTTTACCAGCAAAGCTCGGGCATGGAGAACTCTTATTTTCAGGAATATCTCAAGTTCCTCACTTCTACTAGCAAGTGAGTATTAGTACATTTTTTATTCTTTTGCTTTCGTCTTTTTCCTCACTAACTAAACGTGAAATCAACATGGAAGAGTTGAAAGGATTTAAGGGTATTAAAGTGAAGAGAGCTACTTATATTCTTGGATTACGTGAAGATTCTCCTAATCCATTCAAGTCTGTAAGGTCTATATTTTTCTTTTGTATTGTGATGGATCATGGATGATAGTTTTTGTTGTTTGTTTTTAACAGCTTGACGAGTTGGAAAAAATTGGTAAATCTGCGAAGTAGGTATTATTTTAAACTTAGGTAGTTACTTTTTAACGTTGTATTAGAAATGTTTATTTTTTGAGTGATGTTAAAAAAAGAATCTCTTAATGGTTACAGGTGAAAATTATGATGAATAGGATAGTTGGAGATCTTTTCAGTTTTTTGTAATAATTTCGTATGTTTTTTGTAACCAGGGATATATGAAGTAAGGCCAGCCGGAGATCTTTTACTTTTTTGTAATCACTTCATATGTTTTTTGTAACCAAGGATATATGAAGTAAGGACAACAAGAAATCTTTTCAGATTTTTGTAATAGCTTCATATGTTTTTTGTACACAAGGATATATGAAGTGTTATTGTGATTAATTCATAAAATCACTTCATATATATGCAGTTTATCCCACAAAGGCCAAAGTGTATGATATGAATGTCATGTAAATCTTTAATATTGCCTTTGGGAGGAAAATGCTTTTAATTAAAAAAAATTGTATTATATATGTCTCAAAAGTTTTGATTCAACTATACACGCGGAAGAATTGTTCATCTCAACTGTAAAGAGCTAGATAAAAATTGGAATTTGCACTAAACTATATCAGTTGAATGTTAATATTATGGTGATAATTTGCAGAAAGGAGGAGATGCAAATGCAGCGGATCATACAAGTCAAACAATACACTGGCGTGCAGTTTGAGGTGTAGTTCAAGTTGCTGAACTTTTAGTACAAGAAGGTGGCATGTAAGATTTGGGTTTGATTGATCAGTATTTATAATTTCTTTCTAATTTTGGGTGAAATGCTTCATTGGTACATGTATTATGGGAAATGACCAAATATATTGCATCGTTGTTCCCCGTATTCATATTCTTATTGTTGAAATGTGATAAACCGTTTTAACTGTCTCCGTTTTCAAATTGGAAATTCTACAGGGATTAGTGGCCCAACATAAATTGAATAATGTGTTTCATGTAGCACTACTTGAAGAATCAGGATGATAACGGATGTTCAAGTGGATCCAAAATGGGGTTGCGGTTTCATCGTATTGTATTAAGAATGAGGTGAACGGAGGAGCAGTTAAGTGCCAAATAAGATGGAGAAATCATAATTGAAAATAATGCTAGGTTTTTCATTTGGTCATAGTGAATAAGTGATATATTTTTCAGTTGGTCATTCCATAATAAAAAATCATAATGTTTCATTAAGTTAGGGATGACTTATATTTCACTTTTTTTTTAATTCATCGTAACTCTATGGGAATTTTTTTTGGTTGTTATTCTTTTTTTTTTAAATGTGAAATTGGGTGGAAACTCATTAGAGAACACACAAAAAAAGGTCCTCTTTTGATTTGTTTGGTTTTTCTTCTTAGTTTCTAATTTTACTGTACTTCTAGACATATTTCATGTTATTTAAAATAGCAAATTATATACATTTTGTAAAATGTCACATATATTCGTGGATTTTTTTAAAAAAGATTCTTAAATAAAATCTGAAAAAATGTAGGATCAAAGGTAAAATACGGTGGTTAAAGAGAATTTTCATGTTCTTCATATATCACTTAAGGATTTGAGAATCGTCAATATTTTTTGTTTTATATGTAATTTTTTTAGCTTAATTCAATCACCGACCTTTCTTATTATTGCGTAATTTTTTTTAATAATCGAAGTGCCTTAAGGCACGGGTAATACCTAGTATATATATATATGCGAAACCCAACTACTCATACCTGCAATTACATCAACTTCATAATCTTATTTAAGATGTTTGGTTGAAAATATATCATTTTTGTTGTGGATTAACAGAGATTAAATGTGACTAATTATTTTCCGAGTAGGCATATGAATTTCTAAACTGTCGAAAAATTTCCACAACTTTGTGGCCATTGAAGCTTGGTAGATTTTTTTTATGGAAGCAAGAAGAAGGAAGGATATGGCATGTAATAATAGGAGTAGTTTAAAAAGTCATCGTTGTGTGTCTTGTCTAGAGACAACGTGGGTAGTTACCTTTCCCATAAGAAGTGACGAGTTGGGGTTAATCCAGCTGTTGTATTTGATGGAACGATTTGATTGGTTTATTTTTAGTACGAGTAATGATATTTTTCACCCCTATTCTCTTCACCCTTTTGTCACCTCCTACATGGTTGATTACATGGCATGACATGTAAGGAATAAAATAATTAAGTAAGATAATTAAGTAAATAGTTAATTTAAGGAATAAAATTATTAATTAAAATAAGTAAATAATTTACTTACATGTCATGCCATGCAATCTACCATATAGGAGGTGACAAAAGGGTGAAGGGAATAGGGGTGACAAATATCATTACTCTTTTAGTTTAATTCTTCTATACCCTAGTTGACCCATCAACATGGCGTTAACATAAAACAAACCATAAATGGGAGGTGCAAATATGTGAGGTAGATTTTTTTATTTATAACGATGATTAAGCAGTTTTCAAAACACAAATTTCATTACCAAAGACATTTAAATAAAAATACATCTTAAACCAACTCGTTTACATTATAGAGGTTGTTTATATGAAAAATCCATTGTAATTGTTTTACATAGATTACTAGTTGAACTATTCATATAAAATCCATCTTAATACAAACAAAGAAGGTCATCTGAAGTTGGAAACTTGCAAAAAGAAACTCCATTTAAACTTTCATGATAATGTGTCCAAGCAAGATGGCTATCACTCCAACCAACAAGACAACTGTTTTGGTCGACCACATACGCAGAACAGGTACATGATCCACATTTTGGACCACTACACTATAGGGCTTATATAACTTCACATACCCATGCCTTGGGCATTCATAGTATAACTTTTCCTTCTTGCCATGAAGGTAGTAAGGGTAGCACCTGATTTCACATTCCCACATATAGTTTTTGTTTGGACATGGTATCTCTTGGTAACAAAGGTTTGGAAATTCAACCTCCCCCGAATCACCAGAGTCTCCTAAGCAAAGTACCCTGTTTGACTCTGAAGAGGATATGGAGGACATCCTTGATATATGTTAGACCTATGACAATCAATAAAAAATAGAAATATTTATGGTATATGTTGTATGGAACAAGATAAAGAAGATGCATGCAACACAATGTTTGTTAAGAGAGAAAAAATTCGACATAAGACTTACCAACTAGATTTGAAGATGGAGAGGAGAGTGATATGGAAAATGGTTTAATGAAGACTGTATTTTATAGGAATGTGGTGGTGGTGAGGGTTGGTTTGACCCGATAAGTTGGACTTTGTGGGTAGTACTTAGTACATATTTTACTTTTATTTCGTCACCATCAAAACATAATAAACATTTTTTTTACGTTTAAGTATATTAATTTTGTACATAAATTGTATGTACATAACCATTTGTTTTTGTTTAAACTGAAACAATGGACCATTGACTTCTAATGTTGTGTTATCATCGCAAATGAACTACAAAACCATCTTAAATATAAGCTTAGAAAGTAATACATCATAGTGCTATCCAAAAGAACCACACACAGGTGGATAAACCCAGTCACCTTCTTAAAAAACCAAACTATATGGTTCAAACATAACACCCATAACACAAAACAATCACACAAAACAATCCGCTTCCAACACACGCACCCTTTCGTTGAGCTCTACAATATTACTCTCCATAGTGATGTTTTTGTGAAGTAAGTGATTCATTTTGTCAAGAATCTGGAGCACTATTCTCTCGTCTTGAGCCTCTGGAGCAAATGGAGTATGAGTATAATTGTAGGCGGGAGTAGGGTTTGGTGTTGGTTTGGCCTTCTTCCTTGAATACACTCTGGAAGGTGGGGTGATTTGCATGCTACAATTAACACGATAGCATGAGACATGCATCAAAAAAATACAATATAAAGCACCATACATGTAGATGGTTGGATGAAGGACATTCCACACTTTCCTATAGATCTATGTACTCATGCATTGCTGAGCTCATTGCTTAATCATTAGACCTTTTTCGTGGATAAGTAACATTTCTCCTCGCTGATGGTGGACGGCCTTGAGTTGGATCCTCCCGCATGAAAATAGGTGTTAGTGGGTATGTGTAAACCTGGTCCGCCGTGGATGAGTTGTGATGTGTGCGTTGCGATGAAAGGGGGGAAGGAAAGAGGTTTTAGTGGTACTGGTTTTAGGTTCAGTGGTGTCTATATGGTTTTCATGTATGGGGATATGTGTAGCTCTATGTGGGAAGGTTTGGAACAAAAAACAAAGCAGATTACTGTTTGTTTTAGAAATGTGGTGGTGTGAAAATATAAATTTATTGCCCAAATCCAAAAATAACAAAATGTTAATATATATGTCAATGTTAATATATGTCTTACAGATATTTTATAGTTGGAATTGTTTGTATTTAGTGTACTAGTTACATATTAGGTTTATAAAGTGTATGTGTATAGTTAAAAATATGTAGATGATTAGAGTTTTTATAAGAATATAAAATTATATAATATCTTCTGCAGGAAAACTAAATATTATAATTGATATTAGTCTCATTTTAACAACAATATATTACACATTGAAAACTAAATATATAAAGTCTAAATATCCAAATAAACAGCGATCTTAACTTCATACATTGGTGTTACCATAAGAACCAATCACTAGATATTCCCAATTACATTCAATGAAGGTTCACGAATAACACCAACACCCCTTCAAACAAATAAAACAACCTAGCAATCTAAAATATAATACCTAGCTATCAACAAAACAACACCAGTTTTATTTAAAGAAATTCATCTCCTTAGGAAATTTCCCACTTACACCCTGCTCATGTTCCTCTTGTTTAGCTTCCACCCTCCAAAGCCTTTGGTATGAATGTGATCGTGCTAAGTGATGCACTCTCAGACCCACGAACGTAAATCTTCCATTATGTATTGCCATAAGATCTATCTAGTCTCTTTATGAGTTGTTGTCTGGTGTTCAGTGAATCCGACCACATAAATCTCGACCCATCAACCCCTTAGGTTATAAATTTGAGTATACGTTGATAATATTTCTTATTATAACAAAATATTATATCCATATTTTTATTTTTATACAATAAATAAATTTTTTATTAAAAAGAATGCTATATAATTAAAATATGGAACAATGACTAAAAAATATCTCAAACAAATATTTATACCAATATATACTATAGTAATTTTATTATTTTATCAATTTCACACAAATTTTTAGTAAATTATGAAACTGAGACAAATTAAACTTTTATTTAAAATACAAATTAGATGTCACATATAGAGCAGTTTAATCTTTTTTTCATCCCTCTTTAAGTAAAAGTCTAAATGGTAAAAAAATATTGAAGATGTTTTTGATAAGCTTTCATCGACATAACCCGCTTAATTAATATTTTTAAAGTATTTTATTCTACCACTTAATTATGCAAAAGCTAATTTAAATTTACTATGACACTTTTTAGTTTTTAATACTATATTTAATAACAATTCTGTTTAAAATTTCATTCAAATTTTTTAAAATTTCTAGAACAAACCTTGTAAATTCTATTTTGAATCTTTTTACTATTTTTAAATAGCTTAATACTAGTACATAGTACTTATTGGTGATATAAAGAAATCCTCTAATACAAGATCGACGGCTATTCACCATCCTGTTTAAGTGATAGTCATTTATATCACCTATTTTTGTATAGTCTTTTATTCAATAAACAAAACAAATTGTTCATCAATCAATCAAGTTCGACACAAAAAACATTTTTTCTAATTAATCTGTTTATTTAAACATACAAATTCAAACTCTGATAAAATATTGTTAAATAAATTCATATTAAAATAAAAATATTAACTAAAACATAAATTTTTTTCTTCATTAATTCAAAATTGATACTTTGAACAGAGCACTTCCACTTACAATAATCATTCATGAAAAAGATTCGTTATAGTTAATGTAAAAAAATGTGAAACAACCCGAAAATGGCTCCTTAAAAGATAAAATGTTCAAAACATCTATACAAAAATGCAATTCACCATCATATCTATATATACAAAGGTTTTGTTTCAACATATGCAAATAAGTCCATTTACCATCGACAAATACCTAGAGCCTCATGTTGCAACTCTGACATAATTTCTTCATATTTTGACGCATAAAAAAATCCCCATAACTTAACACATTAAGAATATCAATTTTTAAGAGTAAATACAATCTTTTTGTGTGTGAATTTTATTTATTTATTTATTAATACCTCAACTACTTTCACTTCAAAATCCTTTGTATGTGCTAAACAAGAATTCCCATAAGTTTCATATTCTGAACTTGATCCAGTTAATCTGTAATAAATAAATAAATAAATACACACATTAACCAAAATAAAAATTAAAAAATAATTAAAAACTTACAAATCTCCATCCAAATACAAAGCAAAATGATCGCCCCTCCTAAGGCTAAATACTCAGTCGAGCATAAGGTGAAATATTGATTCACACCTAAACATAAAATACACATAAAATTTTCACTTGGACAAATGATCAAACACTATGTAAGCGAAAAAACAAACACTAAATAACTCATACCTGTTGAACGATAAGTAACAGGATTACCAGATACATTTGTAAAAACAAATGTACTACTTGTTCCCTATTTAAAAAACATCGTTTAATTTAAATTAAAACGCAAAAAATTAAAAATTCATTTAAACTTTTACTTGATGTATTCTCTTTGCTCTTAACGGCGCTTCAACTAAACCACCAAATACAGCTCCTTTTTTATAACCAACCACCTTAAAAAGGATAAATTCGTCAAAATAAAAGAAGAGAGAGAATTAATTAACGGAAATGAAGCTTTTATATATTGCCAGTAAAATCAAACCATGCCAAAGCAAGCTTCGTCTATAAAAAGTAGAAAGTGAAATTCCATGTCTCCATGTACTATATAATAAAACCCATTTTCGCCCCTGCACTAAAGCTGGAAGTGAAGATAAAGTTCAGCTCGAGTCTTCTCAGATAGAAGACTCGAGGGCTCAGATGTCTCTAGAAGAATATTATCAAAAATTGATAATTCATTTAACTTCTCCTTGGAAATTTCTTCAAAATCATCAATATGTGCCAAAAGATAATTCCCATAAGTTTTAGAAATTGTATTTGATCCACTTAATCTATAATAAATAAACATTTAGCAAACATACCTTTATTTGAGTGCCAAAAAATAACTTCTCCTCAGAGAGAAGACTCGAGGGCTCAGAAATAAAGGTATTTTTTCAACAAATACACACAAATATTTTTTCAACAAATACTTTTATTTCTTTCCCTTCAAAATCCTCAATATGTGCCAAAAGATAATTCCCATAAGTTTTAGAAATCGAATTTGATCCACTCAATCTATAATAAATAAACATTTAGCAAACACCATTACCTAAAATAAACGATAAATTCATGCATATATAAAAAACACTTACAAATCTCTATCCAAATACAAAGCAAAATGATCGCCCCCTACCTAGACTAAATACTCCATCGAATACAAGGTAAAATAATGATTCACGCCTTCCTTTCTCTTGTCCCTGGGCAAAAGAAGGCCCTTTAGTTTTTTAACCAAGAATTACTGTACTGATAAATTTGATAACTGGTATGAGAATGGTTAAAGAGATCAATATAGGTCTTGGTGATATAAAGTTTAAATCTGAGTTCATTAACAACATAGCATGGAAAATATTGAAAAGGAGAAAAAACTACATGTTTAATAAGAACAATTTGAACCCCATTGACACATTTACATATGCTTTTTCCTTTAGGGATGAATAAATTAACACAGTTAGTTCTAATGATGCAAATTGTATGTTGAAGACTAATGAACAAATAACCAACTCTCATCTTGTGGCTGTACTTGATGAAAGTAATGATGTGATCAATAAGCTTAATTATGGTACCCTCCACTCCCAAGTTGTATAAATAAATACAGTATTATCTCATAGCCCCTTGGGTTCTGCAATTGCTTATTTATAAGAGAGACGTTGTTTAATCAAATGAGAAGCAAATAAGATTGCAACTAAGACAGTTATGGAGGCAATGGAGGCAATAGTTGTTGGTGATTTGTATGCATATGAAGCTACTAAGGATTACCCCAAAAGCTTAAGCTTTCGGGTTATCTTATACATTATATTTTGAGTTTTACATGCTCGATACGCCCCTTCACGTGCAAGCTAGATTCATGTCATTTTTTTGCATGTCTAGTCTTTGCTACGTGGATTTTTTTTAAAATTAAGTGACGACGGCAAGACTCGAACCTGCAACCTCTTATGGATCTGGGCTCTGATACCATGTTAGACAACTGATTCTCCTAAAAGCTTAAGCTGTCAGGAGGGGTTATCTTATATATTATATATGAGTATTACATGTTCGATAATATCATGTATAGACTTTGGTTCCTTCATGAGGACAACCATGAATTTCACTCAAAGATCCAAACACTTTCTGATTTGTGGTGTTGGAAATTAGACTAGACGGACTTTCTTTTGGTAGGTGACACACCTTTCGAAATTTCTCTGCATTTGCTCCTAGCATTTTTTGAAGTTAGGAGATGTGTTTTCCTTCTTGCTTCATTCTTGTCTTCTCTTCATCTCGGCTCATCTGGGGTTGTTCATGCTCCAATTCATTTCCTTTAAGTCTTTCATACTCACCTATTCTCCTCACACCATCTCCTGTCCATTACTTATTACAAAAAACACAACAAAATGCCCAAAACATGCAAGTGATTCTATGTGACGTGAACAAGATAATATAATGTAAAAACAACTCAAAATCTTAATCTTAAGCTCCGCAAAGAGACTAAACCGATATCTTGGTCCTATAGAATATAAGGACAAAACAAGAACCTCAAAATCATACACATGAGCAAAAAATTAGACTAATCAATTCGTTCATCAATTATTCAAATTAAACTTCTATCACGATCAATACTTCATACCACACACTTTTGTCTTACCGTAATACTTCATGAGAAATTAACTCGACTTGTTTGAATTCGTTTAATAAATTAGACAAACATGATTTACTATAAGTATTCAACTAATCTAAATTTAAGATCGATTCATTTAACACTTGAAGTTAAATTTTACATATAGTATTATGCTAGTCTCGAGTCGTTCATAACCCTAAAATTAATAAAAGGTTAATGTGGAAAAGGTGAAATATAACATTAGTTTTCCAGGACTGACAATTTATAAAATAACCGTATACAATGTAAAGTCTCAATGAAAATATGAATCCTTAAGATATAGTGTCCAAAACATCTATGCAGAAAAGTGAGTCACCATCATAGATATATACAATGTCTATATTCAAGATATTACGGCAGATTACAAGTATGTCATTTACCATCGATAAGTACCAAGAGCCTTCATTTGCAATGTTGACATAATATCTTCATATTTGGACGAATAAAGAAATTGCATAGTTGTTAACACGTAAATAATATGATTGTTTCACATCGTCAAATAATTGTGAAATGAAGTGCAAGAGTGACTGCATTTTGTGTATGTGTACTTTGATAAATACATCTACTTCTTTCACTTTAAAATCCTCAATATTAGAGTATTTATTGGTAACTTTTACGGGAGAATGGAAGGGGTGGTCGTTCAAGGTAAAAAAAATAAGTACCACACTTTAGGCTTTTTTTTCAATTACATTATAATTATTAGAGAGAAAAACATAAATTAAGTAAACTTAAACTATAATCTATTTTTACGGTTCATTTTATTTCAACATAGGTTAATGTTTGTCACCCTTTTCAGCTCATAACAATCAATAATCAAATCCTCAAGATTATCTTCTCGACAAAAATCTTTTAACAAAATTCACCCCTCACAAATATTTGACATTTTTTTTTCTTATATATAATAAAATTTAGTTTTGATAATTAAATTATTACCTTGTAGAATTATATATTTTTAATACAAGGGAAGTCCTAAGACCGTAATTAAATAACTCTAGTTACACTCAAAAGGGAGAACTATATATTGACCTGAGGCGTCATCCAATCGTCTTAATCTCGCAATAGCATATGCTTCAAACCTCCAGGCTCCACCTGAAAGATCTTACTCCAGTTATGTTGGGATTGCTCATAATCTTGCCAACCAATCTACACACTATTAGCCTCCCTATAAATACTTTTCACCTTATAACAAGGATATTGTTTTAACATACTCTTTATGTCATTGATCCACCATACTCCAGGCCCCTACCTTACTAGCACTATTAACCATGTCCAGTAACTCATTCGAATCAATCTCAACACTCACCTTCTCCATCCCCATACAATCCACTCAATTTACTCCATCTTACAAGGCGATTAATTGTGCCATCGAAGGTAGTACCACCCCCAAACTCCTTTCAAAACTGCCTATCTAATGACCATTTTTCATTTCACAATAATCCTCCTGCCCCACCATAACCGGGTTGAAGCTCCCATATATGTTTAACTTGAACCCATGTGTTGGGATTGTCCATTTTACCAATTCAACAGAGTTAGAGCGTATCTCTCTACCAATCAGAATCCCTTCACATGCTCTCACATAATCCTTTGTGAATCCTTTAGCTCTCACAATTATCTATTGTGAATTTAGCCTCTCTAAACCCTTGAACACCACGTGATTCCTATTTATCCATAGTGACCAAAAAAATTCCTAAAAGAGCAGCTTCATGAATTTTATTCTTTACATTTGCCCCCATCATTTTACCTACGGAAGGTTTGTTCCATGGAAAGTTTTCTCCAAATTCCCTTGTTTTTCAATCCAACTATTTTGCTCTAATCCTGGTCTACAACTTACAATTCCTCCTGTTGTACATTTTCTATATGCGAGCCTCTATCACTGTTAATCGGATATTGCCACTGGTGGAAAATCATGCTCATCTCAAGTCCTTAACTCATCAACCACTTCCCTCCATGGCCCACCGTCCATCTTCCATTGTACATAAGTTCCCCACGTGAATATTGTTCGTCCAAACTTGTTGTCTCGAAACTGATAGCAACCTCTGTACTGTCACAATTCATCCCCCTACTTAAGGATCATACCTCACTTGTGCGCTACTCTATTTCAGAGATCCATCCCCTACACCAAGTTTTACTGTCCCTATCCCATCCCCCGTCCTCGTCTTGCTCCCTTTGTTCCTTCCCCATATCACTCGCTTTTTGCCATTATCTTCTCCACTCACCATACACCCTTAACCAAATACTTTGTTCCATCACACAATTCCTAAATAAATGTTGAGTCATCTCATACTCGGTCTGTATTATGATAGAATTTATCCATAGTATCATGCAATAACACAATCTGATCAGGATATGATCCAATGAATAATATCATATCGTAGTAAAAAAAATGAGATATAGGAATTCCCCCTGAACAAACCCACAGAGGTTTCCGGACTCCTATCTCTACAAGTTGTGTTATAAGCAAGGATAACCTTTCCATGCACACGGTAAATAAGTATGGTGATAAAGGATCCCCCTGTTCAATGCCTCCCTAGGCCTTGAACAACGTTAGAGGAATCCTGTTCCAAATAACCCGAACTTCACTTTCCTCTAACCCTGTCATGATGCGTGATATCCAGTCGATGGATACTCCCATCTTTTCCAGGTCTTGAATAAAAGTCCATCAAAAAATTCATCACATTCCTTAGCTAGGTCGATTTTAACTGTCATATACCCCTTCTTCCTTGTCATGTGTCTCATGAAACGTTCGTCCTCACGAACTAACACAATGTTATCAATCGTTGATCTCCCTGAAAGGAAATTTCTCTGACACGGTTCCATCAACTCTGCCAAGAATGGACGCAGTCTATTAACAAAAATCTTCATACATATCTTATAGCATACATTAATTAAACTGATAGGCCTAAACATGGTGATATACTCTGGTCTCTATTCCTTTGGTATTAGATGAATTAGCGATCAGTACTTGTAAGACACTCCTAAAGGGAGTGTCCTCCTAATCATATCATTTAACGACACCCCACCACCTCCCAACACTTCTAGTAGAACCTTGTCGTCGTTCCATCTGGCACCGGTGTTTTATGAGGTGATATCTAAAAATAGCGCCTCCCAAACCTCATCAAGCAAAACTTCCTCCTCTATCCTTCTAATTGCCTCATATCCTAGGGGTGGTAGAGGCGGTAGTGAAAACTGCCCATGATGACGATCTTCCAGTGTGTACAACTCGTCAAAGAATTTCCTAACCCACTCTTGTTGACTCACTTCCTCATCTAACCAAACATGACTACTACTTTAGATGACCCTCTTGCCCCTTTCTGAGCTTAGTAGCCAGATGATAAAATTTAGTATTTCTATATCTCGATCTAATCCAATTTTCCCTCGACTGCTGAAACCAAAATATCTATTCTTGTTCTAACGCGCCGTTGAATTCTTTATTTAAAGTTACCTCCAGTTTCTTCAATAATGCATTGTACGATTGTTGCAAAGATTTCTGAATTCCCGTTAAACGCGCAAGTAACCTCTTTTTCAGTCTGAAGATATGCCCAAACGTATAACTTTCCATTATGTTACAACTTGTCCATTATATCTATATTATCAACAAAAGTCTTTTCTCGGTGATCCCATTTCTCCTCCACAAACCTTTTAAACACCTCATGAAAACACTGTCAAATCTGAACAATCAGTGTAACCCCGGTCTACCCCGCTTAGAGGTTCCTTCTATAAGTATTGGTAAGTAGTCTGAATGTGATCGTGCTAAGTGATGCACTCTCAGACCCGTGAACGTAATCTTCCATTGTATATTGTCATAAGCTCTATCTAGTTTCTTTATGACTCGTTGTCTAATGTTCCGTGAATCCGACCACATAAATCTCGGCCCATCAATCCTTAGGTTATAAATTTGAATATACGTTGATGATATTTTTTTATTATAACAAAATACTATATCCATTTTTCTATTTTTATACAATCTATAAATTTCTAATTAAAAAGAATGCTATATAAATTAAAATATGAAATAATAATTAAAAAATATCTCAAACAAATATTAATACCAATATACAGAATAAATATTAATATTAATACCAAAATACACAATAGTAATTTTATTATTCTATCAATTTCATGTAAATTTTTAGTAAAATATAAGGGAGTGACAAATTAAACTTTTATTTTAAATACAAATTAGATGTCACATTAAAAGCAGTGTCACATTAAAAGCAATTTAATCTGTTCTTCATTACTCTTTAAGTAAAATCTAAATGGTAAAAATATATTGAAGACTTTTTCAACGAGATTTCATCGACATAACCCGCTTAACTGACGTTTTTTTAAGATTTCATTCTACCACTTAATCAAGCGAATGCTATTTTAAATTTATTAAGGCACTTTTTAGTTTTTTAATATTATTTTAATAACAATTCCGTTGAAAATTTTACTCAAAATTTCACTCAAAATTTTCAAAATTTCTTTGGACCAATCCTAGAAAGTACAATTTTCTATCTTTTTACTATTTTTGCATAGCTTAATAGTTAATACTACAAACTCGATCTTCTTTAGTCCAATCCTTCTTTATATCACCTATTTTTGTATAGTCTTTTATTCAATAAAAGAACCAAATTGTTCATCAATCACTCGAATTCGACTCAAAAAATGTTTAATCTAATTCATCGGTTTATTTAAACATACAAACTCAAACTCTAATAAAACATTGTCAAATAAAATCATATTAAAGTAAAAACATAACTAAAACATAAACTTCTTTTCTTCATTAATTCAAAATTGATACTTTGAACATAGCACTTCCACTTACAATTATCATTCATAAAAAAGATTTGTTATAGTTAATGTAAAAAAGGTCAAACAAACCGAAAACGGCTCCTTAAAAGATAAAATGTCCAAAACATCTATACAAAAATGCAATTCACCATCATATCTATATATACAAAGGTTTTGTTTCAACATATCAAAAACAATTTGCAAATAAGTCCCTTTACCATCGACAAATACCCGGAGCCTCATGTTGCAACTCTACCATAATTTCTTCATATTTTGACTCATAAACAAATTCCCATAACTGTAACACATTAAAAATATCAAGTGTTAAAAGTAAATACATTATCTTTGTGTGTGAATTTTTTTTTAATTTATTAATACCTCAACTTCTTTCACTTCAAAATCTTTTGTATGTGCTAAACAAGAATTCCCATAAGTTTCAGATTCTGAACTTGATCCAGCTAATTTGTAATAAATAAATAAATAAATACACACATTTAACCAAAATAAAAATAAATAAATAAATAAAAACTTACAAATCTCCATCCAAATACAAAGCAAAATGATCACCACCTCCTAAAGCTAAATACTCAGTCGAGCATAAGGTGAAATATCGATTCACACCTAAATATAAAATACACATAAATTTTTCACTTGGACAAATTATCAAACACTAAGTAAGCGAAAAAACAAACACTAAATAACTCATACCTGTTGAACGATAAGTAACAGGATTACCAGATACATTTGTGAAAACAAATGTACTACTTGTTCCCTATTTAAAAAACATCGTTTAATTTAAATTAAAATGTGAAAAATTGAAAAATTCATTTAAACTTTTACTTGATATCTTCTCTTTGTAGTTGCTCTTAATGGTGCTTCAACTAAACCACCAAATACAGCTCCTTTTTTATCACCAACGACCTTTAAAAGGGTAAATCCGTCAAAAGAAAAGAAGAGAGAATTAATTAACTGAAACGAAGCTTTATATATTACCAGTAAACTCAAACCAGGCCAAAGTAAGCTTCGTCTATGCAAAGTATAAAGTGAAATACCATGTCTCCATGTACTATATAGTAAAACCCATTTTCGCCCCTGAACTAAAGCTGGAAGTGAAGAGTAAAGTTCAGATCAAGTCTTCTCTGTAAGAAGAATCGATGGCTCAGATGTTTCTGGAAGAATATTATCAACAACTGATAATTCATTCAACTTATCTTTAGAAATTTCTTCTTTTTTGTTACTCTTATCTTCGATTTCTATATCTACACTAGATTTAAACGAGGATTGATTTCGAAAACCACCGAATTTTGAAGCGTGATGCATTGTTTACCGAGTGATTGTTTTCCACGAGAATATAAGCTTTTTTTTTCCACTATGTGTGAGTATTGGTACAGGTGACTCCTCATTTATATGGTCTTGATTCTCATTTTGTCTTTGAGAGTTTGAGTTAGAATTTGAGTTACTAGTTCCAGGTTTTGGGGTTGATAAAAGAGAGTATAGAAATGCGGAAAATGAGGATGTATCTTGACTGTTAGATGAATCTTCCTCTTGATTTGGTTTTCTTTTACTATCTTCAAATTTCGTTACTTATTCTTGAAGATGGAGAAGTCAAATACATGTGCAAATGGCGGATTTTTCCCAAACATACCTTTATTTATTTCCCTTCAAAATCTTCAATATGTGTCAAAAAAGAATTCCCCTAAGTTTTAAAAATCGAATTTGATCCACTCAATCTATAATAAATAAACATTTAGACCATACCCAAAATAAACTATAAATTCATGCATATAAGAAAAACACTTACAAAACTCTATCCAAATACAAAGCAAAATGATCACCCCCTACCTAGACTAAATACTCCATCAAACACAAGGTGAAATAACGATTCACGCCTTCTTTTCTCTTGTCCCTCGGCAAAAGAAGTGTGGTTCTTCGACCCTTTAGTATTTTAACTAAGAATAACTATATTGATAAATTTGATACCGTGTTTATGAGAATGGTTAAAGAGATCAATATAGGTCTTGGTGATATAAAGTTTGAATATGAGTTCATTAGCAACATAGCAAGGAAAATATTGAAAAGAAGATATAACTACCTATTGATTAATATCAATTTGAACCCCATTGACACCTTTACGTATGCTTTGTCCTTTAGGCATGAATAAATTAACATAAATAGTTCTAATGATGCAAACTGTATGTTGAAGACTAATGAACAAACAATGAACTCTCATCTTGTGTATGTACTTGATGAGAGTAATGATGTGATCAACAATATTAAAGCTTAATTATGGTGCCCTCCACTCCCAACTTGTATAAATTAATGAAATATTATCTCATAGCCCCTTCGATTCTGCAATTGCTTATTTATTAGAGAGATGTTGTTTTATGAAATGAGAAGCAAATAAGATTGCAACTAAGACAGTTATGGAGGCAATAGTTGTTAGTGATTTGTATGCATATGAAGCTACTAAGGATTTCCCTGAAGCTACAATCATTATAGACATTGTAGGCCATATCATGTATAGACTTTGGTTCCTTCATGAGGACTACCATGAATTTTACTCATAGATCCAAACACTTTTTGACTTGTGGTGTTGGAAACTAGACTACACAAACTTTCTTTTGGTAGGTGACACACCTTTCCACATTTCTCTGCATTTGCACCCAGCATTTTTTTGAAGTTAGGAGATGTGTGTTCCTTCTTGCTTCACTTTTTTCTTCTCTTCATCTCGGCTCATTTGGGGTTGTTCAAGCTCCAATTCATTTCCTTTAAGTCCTTCATACTCAACTATTCTCCTCACACTATCTTCCGGTCCATTACTTACTCCACAAAAACACATCAAAATGCCCAAAACATGCAAGTAATTCTATGTGACATAAACAAGATAATATAATTTAACAACAACTCAAAATCTTAATCTTATGTTCCGCAAAGATACTAAGACGATATCTTGGTCCTATAGAATATAAGGACAAAACACGAACATCAAAATCATACACATGAGAAAAATTGTAGACAGACTGATTCGTTCATCAATTATTCAAATTACACTTCTATTTTACACCACACACTTCTATCTTACAGTAATACTTCATAAGAAATTAACTCGACTCGTTTGGATTCGTTCAACAAATAAAACAAACATAATTTACTATGAATAATCAACTCATCTATGTTTAAGCTCGACTCATTTAACAATTGAAGTTAAATTTTACATATAGTATATCATGCTCGTCTCGAGTCGTTCACAACCCTAAAAGTAATAAAATGTTGATGTGGAGTGAAATATAACATTAGTTTCCCAGGCTGACAATTTATAAAATAACTGTATACAATGTAAAGTCTCAATGAAAATATGAATCCTTAATATATAGTGTCCAAAACATCTATGCATAAAAGTGAGTCACCATCATCCATCTATACAATGTTTGGATTCAAGATACCAGGGCAGTTTACAAGTATCTCATTTACCATCGATAAATACCAAGAGCCTTCATTTTCAATGTTGACATAATATCTTCATATTTGGACGAATAAACAAATCCCATAGTTGTTAACACGTAAGTAATATAATTTCGTCAAATAATTGTGAAATGGAGGAAAGAAGTGACTGCATTTTGTGTATGTGTACTTTGATAAATACATCTACTTCTTTCACTTTAAAATCCTCAATATTAGAGTATTTTTGGTAACTCTTAGGGGACGGTGGAAGGGGTGGTCGTTCAAGGTAAAAAAAAATAAGTACCATACTTTAGGTTTTTTTAATTACATTATACTTGTTACAGAGAAAAAATTAAATTAAGAAAACTTAGACGGTGTTTGTTTGCATTTAATGAGATCTTAACTTGATCTATTAAGACATTGGATCAATAAGACTGTTTGTTTTTCTGACCAATTCAGATCTGAATAGCTCTTAACTAGTTTGGTTCATTAAGATTTAAAACAAAATCTGATTCATTAAGACATTGCCTCTTAATAGAATAAGTTCTATTCATCTGACATTAAGCATTCAGTACTTATCACTAAAAAAATCAAACGACACTATAATCTATTTTCACGGTTCATTTATTGTAACATCGGTTAATGTTTATCACCCTCTTCCGCTCATAACAATCAATAAACAAATTCTCAAGATTATCTTCTCGATAAAAATCTTTTAACAAAATTCACCCTTCACAAATATTTGACATTTTTTGCTCATATATACAATAAAATTTAGTTTTGATAATTTGAATTATTACTTTGTAGAAATATATTTTTTCAATACAAGAGAAATCCGAAGATCGTAATTAAATAACTTTAGTTACTCTACAAAGGGCGAACTATATATTGACCTGAGGCATCATCCAATCGTTTTAATATCGCAATAACATATGCTTTAATCCTCCTGGCTCAACCTGAAAGATCTTACTCCAGATATGTTGGGATGCTCAGAATCTTGCCAACCAATCCACACACCCATCAGCCTCCCTATAAATATTGTTCACCTTATAACAAGGATATTGTCTTAACATACTCTTTATGTCATTGATCCACCATGCTCCAAGCCCCCTACCTTACTAGCACCATTAACCATGTCCAATGCCTTATTCGAATCGATGTCAACACTCACTTTCCTTATCCCCATACGATCCACCCAATTTACTCCATCATATAAGGCGACTAGCTCTACCATCGAAGGTAGTACCAACCCCAAAATCCTTTCAAAACCTCCTATCCAATGACCATTTTTCATTTCGCAACAATCCTCATGCCCCAGTGTAACTGTTAACCAGATTGAAGCTCCCATATATGTTTAACTTGAACCCAAGTGTTGGGATTGTCCATTTTACCAATTCAACAGAGTTAGAGCGTATCTATCTACCAAACAGAATCCCTTCACATGCTCTCACATAATACCTTGTGAATCCTTTAGCTCTCACAATTACCTTTTGTGAATTTAGCCTCTCTAAACCCCTGAACACCACGTCGTTCCTATTGATCCATAATGACCCAAAAATTTCGTAAAAAGCAGCTTCATGTTTTTTATTCTTTACGCTTGCCCCCATCATTCTACCTCCGGAAGGTTTTTCCCATGGAAAGTTGTCGCCGAATTCTATTTTTCTTCAATCAAACTATTTTGCTATAATCCCAGGTCTGTAACTTACAATTCCTCTTGTTGTACAGTTGCTATATGCGAGCCTCTATAACTGTTAACCGGATATATCCATTGGTGTGGAAAAATATGCTCATCTCTAGTCCTTAACTCATCAAGCACTTCCCTCCATGGCCCACCATCCATCCGCCATTGTACAGAAGTACCCCGTGTGAATATTGTTTGTCCAAACTTGTTGTTTCAAGACTGATAGCAACCTCTGTACTGTCACAATTCATCTCCCTACTTAAGGATCATACCTCACTTGTGCGCTGCTTTGTTTCAGAGATCCTTCCCATATACCAAATGGTATTGTCCCTATCCCATCCTTCATCCGCTTCTTGCTCCCTTTGTTCCTTCCCCATACCACTCGCTTTTCTCCATTACCTTCTCCACTCGCCATACACCCTTAACCAAACAGTTTGTGCCATCACACGATTCCTAAGTAAATGTTGAGTAATCTCATCCTCGGCCCGCATTATGATAGAATTTATTCATAGTATCCTGCAATAACATAATCTGGTTAGGAGACGATTCAATGAATAATATCATATCGTCGTCAAAAAAATATGAGATATAGGAATCCCCCCTGAACAAAACCACAGAGGTCTCCAGACTCCTCTCTCTCTCTACAAGTTGGGTTATAAGCAAGGATAACCTCTCCATGCACACGGTATATAAGTATGGTGATAAAGAACCCCCCCTGTTCTATGCCTCATTGGTACTTGAACGACGGTAGAGGAATTCCATTCCAAATAACCCGAACTTCATTTTCCTCTAACCCTATCATGATGCGTGACATCCAGTCGCCGGATACTCCCATCTTTTCCAGTGAGTCTTGTATAAAAGTCCAACAAAATCTATCATATTCCTTAGCTAGGTCGATTTTAACTACCATATGCCCCTTCTTCCCCTTCATGTGTCTCATGAAATGTTTGTCCTCACAAACTAGCACAATATTATCAATCGTTGATCTCCCCGAAAGGAAACTTCTCTGACACGGTTCTATCAACTCAGCCAAGAATGGACGCAGCCTGTTAACAAAAATCTTCATACATATCTTATACATTAATTAAACTGGTATGCCTGAACATGGTGATGTACTCCGGTCTCAGTTCCTTCGGTATTATATGAATTAGCGATAATAGTACATGGTAGGACACCCCTAAATCGAGTGCCCTCCTAATCATATCATATAACGACACCCCCACCACCTCCCAACACTTCTAGTAGAACCTTGTCGTCATTCCATCTTGCACCGGTGTTTTATGAGGAGTTAACTAAAAATAGCGCCTCCTAAACCTCATCAAGCAAAACTTCTTTCTCTATGTTTCAGATTACCTCATATCCTAGGGGTGGTAGAGGTGCTACCCATGATGACGATATGTACAACTCGACAAAGTATTTCCTAACCCACTCTTGTTGAGTCACTTCCTCATCTGACCAAACATGATTACTACTTCATATATGCCATTGACCCTCTTGCCCCTTTCTGAGTTTAGTAGCCAGATGATAAAATTTAGTATTTCTATATCCCGATCTAATCCAATTTTCCCTCGATTCCTGAAACCAAAATATCTCTTCTTATTAAACACGTCGTTAAATTCTTTATTTAAAGTTACCTCTAGTTTCTTCAATGATGCATTGTACAATTGTTGCAAAGATTTCTGAATTCCCGCTAGACTTGCAAGCAACCTCTTATTCTGTCTAAAGACATCCTTAAACCTATGTCTTTTCCACTTGTTAGCTCTTCTCGCATCATATCAATATTGTCTCGGTGATCCCATTTCTCCCCCACAAACCTTTTGAACCTCTCATGAAAACACCATCAAATCTGAACCGTCGGTGTGATCCCAGTCTACCCCACTTAGAGCTGCCTTTTATAAGTATTGGTAAGTGGTTTAATGTGATCGTGCTAAGTGATGCACTCTAGTCTCTTCATGACCCGTTGTCTAGTGTTCCATGAATCCGACCAAATTAATTTCGGACCATCAAACCCTAGGTTATAAATCTTAGTTTATTTCCATAAACAGTATAATTTTTTTTGATTAAATACTTGTTTATATACGTTAATAATATTTTTTATTATAACAAAATACATAAAAAATATTATATCCATATTTTTATTTTTATGCAATCTATAAATTTCTAATTGAAAAGAATGTCATATACTTAAAATATGAAATAATAACTAGAAAATATCTCAAACAATTTTTTTTTTTTTTTTTGCATGGGAGAGCCACTTTGAACTCGGTGTCATTGACATGATTCGATCTTGTACCACCTAAATAGATAACCAAGGCTCTACTCAATTGAGCTAACCCCAACTGGTTAACAAATATTAATACCAATATACACTTTATTATTATTCTAACAATTTTATGTAAAATTTTAACAAATTATGAGTTTGAAACAAATTAAACTTTTATTTTAGATATGAATTAGATGTCACATATTTAATCTTTTTTTCATCACTATTTAAGTAAAAAATCTAAATGATAAAAAAAAGTATCAGAATCCTTCTTAACGAACTTTCATCGATATCATCCACTTGACTAAAAAAATTTAAAATTTTATTCAACTACTTAATTATGTGAATGCTATTTTAAATTTATTGTGACACTTTTTAGTTTTTTAATATTATATTTGATAACAATACCGTTTAAAATTTCACTCAAAATTTTCAAAATCAGAATGATGCATGTATCATATATTAGGCTCTGTTGAGATCATTAGAGTTAAACGCATATTTTATTCAAATTAAAATACTTATAAAAATATTAAAAACTATTTTTTGAATATACGTGATTTTTTTTATATGAATTATATAAAAGTGATTAAGCAATCCCAAACGAGCCTATTATCTTTACCCGCTATTGTTGCTCATAAAAGTAACTCCTATTATATTTTATCTTTTTTACTATTTTTGCATAATTTCATACAAATTACTTAATGGTGATAAAATTAAATCCTCTAATAAGCTCTAAAGATATGTCATTTCTAGCCATCTTGTCTAAGTGATGTCGTTTAAAATGCTAACCCATTGTTATATCATCTCTACGCCAACCTTTTCCTATATCACCTATTTCTGTATAATCTCTTATTTAATAAACAAACATAATGTTCAAGTCAAAATATGTTCGTTCGAATTCATCATTTCATTTAAATAAACAAAATCAAAAACATTGTCAATTAAAGTCATATATTAACTAAAACATCATTTATTTTTTTCAACTTTTTTCTTCATTAATATCACAATCAAACTTCAAACAGAGCACTTCCTTCTTACAATAATCATTCATGAAATGATTCGTTATAGTTAATGTAAAAAAGGTGAAATAAACCCAAAATGGCTCCTTAAAAGATAAAATGTCCAAAACATCTATACAAAAATGCAATTCACCATCACATATCTATATATACAAAGGTTTTGTTTCAACATATCAAAAACAATTTGCAAATAGGTCCTTTTACCATCGACAAATACCCGGAGCCTCATGTTGCAACTCTGCCATAATTTCTTCATATTTTGACGCATAAACAAATCCCCATAACTGTAACACATTAAATATATCAAGTGTTTAGAGTAAATACATTCTTTATTTTATTTATTTATTAATACCTCAACTTCTTTCACTTCAAAATCCTCTGTATAAGCTAAACAAGAATTCCCATAAGTTTCAGATTCTGAACTTGATCCAGTTAATCTATAATAAATAAATTAATTAATTTAACCAAAATAAAAATTAAAAAAAATAAATAAAAACTTACAAATCTCCATCCAAATACAAAGCAAAATGATCACCACCTCCTAAAGCTAAATACTCAGTCGAGCATAAGGTGAAATATCGATTCACACCTAAACATAAAATTTCACTTGGACAAATAATCAAACACTAAGTAAGCGAAAAAACAAACACTAAATAACTCATACCTGTTGAACGATAAGTAACAGGATTACCAGATACATTTGTGAAAACAAATGTACTACTTGTTCCCTATTTAAAAAACATCGTTTAATTTAAATTAAAACGTGAAAAATTGAAAAATTTATTTAAACTTTTACTTGATATCTTCTCTTTGTAGTTGCTCTTAATGGCGCTTCAACTAAACCACCAAATACAGCTCCTTTTTTATCACCAACGACCTTTAAAAGGGTAAATCCGTCAAAAGAAAAGAAGAGAGAGAATTAATTAATTAATTAATTAATTGAAATGAAGATTTTATATATTACCAGTAAACTCAAACCAGGCCAAAGTAAGCTTCGTCTATACAAAGTAGAAAGTGAAATACCATGTCTCCATGTACTATATAGTAAAACCCATTTTCGCCCCTGAACTATAGCTGGAAGTGAAGAGTAAAGTTCAGATCGAGTCTTCTCTGTAAGAAGAATCGATGGCTCAGATGTTTCTGGAAGAATATTATCAACAATTGATAATTCATTTAACTTCTCTTTAGAAATTTCTTCTTTTTTGTTACTTTTATCTTCGATTTCTATATCAACACTAGATTTAAACGAGGATTGATTTCGAAAACCACCGAATTTTGAAGCGTGATGCATTGCTTTACCGAGTGATTGTTTTCCACGAGAATATAAGCTTTTTTTACGGCCACTATGTGTTAGTATTGGTACAGGTGAATCCTCGTTTATATGATCTTGATTCTCATTTTGTTTTTGAGAATTTGAGTTAGAATTTGAGTTACTAGTTCCAGGTTCTGAGTTTGATAAAAGAGAGTATAGAAATGCTGCAAATGAAGATGTATCTGGACCGTTAGATGAATCTTCCTCTTGATTTGGTTTTCTTTTACTATCTTCAGATTTCGTTACTTCTTCCTGAAAATCGAGAAGGTTCAGACATGTAAAAATGGTGGATTTTCCCCCAATTGATTTTGAAAACCCTAATTAGCTAATTAGTCGTGAAATCATCAAAAATTCCCAATTTTGACGAAATGGGTATTAAAGAAATACCCGAAAAAAACAGAAAGAGTGAATTAATTTTCCAAAAACGCCCAAAAAAAAAAAAGAGACTTACGGAATTAGGAGGTGTTTGATTTAGGGATTGTTTAGAGGGTTTATCAGAGATAGGGTTGAGAAGACCAGTGGTGAGATCAGATACAAAGTGGGCAGCTTTACTCCTTAATGAAGACTTCTTTGATTGTTGATGGAGTAGTTGTGGTGGTTCTTCTTCTTCTTCTTCATCTTCTTCATCTTGTTTTTGTTTACCCATTGATTAGTTGTAGTGGGAAGATGATTAGATTCTACACTATTTATGCTTTGTAATAACACAAACTAGTCATATATTCATGGAGAAAAAGAAAAGAGGAAGATAATGGAATATTTGTTTATTTTTTTTATCAATTTTGATGTATCAACATAAACAAAAGCAGGTGGGATTACGATGTAGGATTTGTAATTTTTTATGGGGTTGATTTTTAAATTATGTAAACATATTACTTTAGTGTAACAAAATTAAATCATTTGTGGAATAAATCGCCGGCACGTAAATATATTTAAGAAATATTTTAACTATTCGTTTATATTACAAAAACATTTAACAAAATTATGTGGGTAGGATTATTATGTAAGATAGCTTTATATTTCAGTTTTTATAATATTTTTAAGAGTAAGATTCGGCTTACATCGTGTAATGAAAATAAATTTAAATAACCAGTTGTGATTAGCTCACTAATTAAGACCTTGGTCATTCTATTTAGTGGTGCAGGTTTGAACCGAGTTAATGACTCTGAGTCCAAAATAGCTCTCATATGTAACCAAAAAAAATTGAATAGGCGACATGAATTTTTGAGAAAAATTAATATATCCATGAGTTATTAATACATACAAGTGTTTTATTTTATTTGTTCAAATATTGGATCAAAGAATTTAGAAAGGAGATAATATATTTATTCTCTGGTATTTCAAAAAAGAATAAAAATTCAGTTAGATCTAAAATGATAAGAAAACATTTTTTATATGTTGAAGCATGGAACGATATGTCTTCAAAGAAAATGAACATGCACTTAGGTCTAAAATGAAATCAAGTAAGATGAAGAATTTTTTAAAAGAAGGTACCTTGGTTGAAGATGAGGGACAAATTGCTTAAGTTTCCTTACAATGCTATACTTAAATGTTAGGAACACAAAGGACTAATGGACATAATTATGATGTTCAAACGATCAAGGACATTTGTGATCATAAGGTCATCTCAGAAGAGGTCATCAACTCTTTAATCAAGTCAATCACCTCATGAAATTAAGAAGCTTTATGGTTAATAAATAGTTAAAAAAACCCGGGTCCAGATGGATTATCCTCACCTTTCTTTAAAAGAATCTGGAACATCATAGGAGAAGACATATGTAAAGCAGTTAAAAGCTCTTTCAGTAACATAACGATCCTTAGAGAAATTAATGCAGCAAACATTACTTTGATTCCTAAGAATTATAGGACATATTGCTTGTTGCAATGTATTATATAATTGCATATATGAAATTATTGCAACTAGGCTAAAAGGGACATTAAACAAGCTGGTTTCTCAAAATCAATTAGCCTTTTTACCTAGCAGACAAATATGGGAGAATATATTGATTGCTTAAGAACTCGTTAGAGGCTACTCTAGAGCCTCAATCTCAGCTAGGTGCGCACTGAAATTGGATCTCATGAAAGCTTATGATTCAGTTGAATTGGAATTCGTGTTAAAAACACTTGAAACTTTAAATATCCTGAGAAGTTTATTGCTTGGGTAAGAATGTGCCTTACAACCACAACTTACTCTATTATGATCAATGGGAGCCCAATGGGCTTTTTCAAAGGAGCTAAGGGGCTGAGACAGGGGGACCCAATCTCCATATACTTGTTTGTTATCTGCATGGAAGTACTTACACATATATTACATTGGTAAAAAATGTGGATTTAAATGGCACCCAGATTGTGATAAGCTCAAGATAAACAACTTGATGTTTGCTGATGATTTATTTATCTTTTTCAAACCTTCAAGACAATCAGCTATCTTACTTAAATAAGGGCTACATATATTCAAAATGATGTCAGGACTACAAATCAATGATAGCAAAAGTAATATTTATTATGGTGGCTGCTCAAATAATCTTAAGAAGGAAGTCAATAGCTTGAAATACCAGAGGATGCCTCCCAGTAAAATACTTAGGGATACCCCTTATAACTGGCATACTAAGCCACAATATCTGTCAACCCCTTATAGATAAAATGACCAACAAAATAGATCACTGGAGCTCAAAGTATCTGTCTTATGCTGGAAGACTTTAAATGATCAAAGCAGATCTGGTAACAATTGCAAGTTACTGGTGTAATGTCATTACACTACCAAAATAGGTAATCAAATAACTCAAGAGTAAAATGATTGCCTTTCTTTGGAAGGGTAAAAGTAACTATGAGGGTGGTGCAAAGGTATCATGGGACAGTATATGTAAGCTATTTAAAGAAAAGGGCTTGATGTTAAAGATATCTTAACTCAGAGTCAAGTGTCTAGTTTAAAGCTGCTATGGAATTGTTGTGTACCCAAGGATACTTTATGGTCATAGTGGGTCCATAAGAACCTACTCAAACACAAGTCCATCTGGAAAGTTCATACACCACAAGACCCATCTTGGGGCTGGAGGAAAATTTTGAAAGCTAGAGAATTGGCCAAGAACACCTTTTTCATGAAGTTTGGTAATGGTAAGGAGACACAGCTTTATGGTGGGACTATTGGTTACCAAATAAAAGATGTGTAAATGATGTTCAAGATAGTAATATGGATTCAGGGTATTTCACTTACTGTAAAGTGGCTAAATTCATTCAAGGGGGTTGCTGGAAATGTCCACCTATGTGTGAATTTATGCATAAATACACAAAGGATATAATAATCTCGGATATGCAAGACAAGCTCATCTGTACTGTTACTAAAAAAGGCAACTTTGTAACAAAGGATATTTATGAGCATTTGAGAACAAAGGAGCCAGAAATCAACTGGGAAAGGTTCATCTAGAAATCAAAAAGTGTACAAAAGTTATAATTGATCATGTGGTTAGCTAATTACGACTGGATATCAACTAAAAAACGGTTACTTACATGGGGTATTATCACTAATCCCTTGTGTGAGTTCTGCAATATGGCTAGTGAGAATAGAGACCACCTGTATTGTAATTGTTCTTATACAAAAAGAATTTGGAATAGATGCAAGCAAAAAGCAAGAATTATCCTTATTTCTAGTTCGTGGCAGGAACTAATTGAGTGTATATTGATAATACAACTACAAAAACCTTGCAGAATGAGATAGAGAAGATCATGTTAGGCGTTGTTGTTTACTACATATGGATTGAACGTAATCATCGTATATACCAGAAAGTAGTAAAGGATGAAGATAAGATCTTTCAGATGATTTCAGAGGCAATTGCTGATAATCTGAGAAGAATTAAGAAATATGATGAAGATTCAATAAAGGAAACAACTTTATCGTGGAGAGAATAGGGTTCTGATTTATATGATTTTATTAGGCCTAATTTGTACGAACGGGGCTTGTTTTGTTTTTAGTTAATGGCCTAGTCGGTTGTGACTTGGGCCTTAAGTGATTGGTTCTGATGGGCTTTAGATATTGGGCCCATGTGTAATGTTTTGAAATTTTATCAATAAAATACTTGCTTGTTGACCAAAAAAAAATTGGAAGATTCATTCGTAAGTCCAACCCTAGAAGTAATATCAACAACAAAGCTTAGCATCATTACTAATTATAATAAATATGATCTGAATTGGGATGAATACAATTATAGTAAAAATGCCATTGAGGGTGCATGGTCTAGGGAAGAGGATTTTTAAGCATCTAGATCAATGAACCTCTAGTTAAAAATATGGGATATAAATACTGTTTTTTTCCTCAATAAAAGAAAGAAGAAGCCTTAATAAATCAAATAAATCACTAATGAAGTGGGGGTTTGGATAGAAGAACATAATGATATTAATAGAACTATTATTAATTACTTCTCTAACATCTTTAAAAGTGTTGGAAGTAGAGACTTTGACTCTATCCAAAACCTTATTCAACATGAGATAACTGAATCAAATACTTTCGTCTTTAAACTAATATAATAATTTAATAAGACAAAACCTTTGAAAATTACTAATGTTCCATGTTGACAGATATAATAATCTATTTGCATACGATATCACAAATCAAAAGTATGAATATTCAACGAAAAGGCGGGAGTAAGTTTGAGTAGCAAAATGGATTTGAACTTGAAACCTTCCTTGATAGAAGAGTGTAAGCATGGTGCCACCAAGCTATATCTATACAATAATTAAGTTTAGTATACTATTATATATAATCCTTAATTATAAAAAGTCTAATGGAACTTATATTAAAAAAATTACGAGATACTTCTAAAGTTACTAACATACCATGTTGAAAAATATAAAAATTTGTTTGCATACAATATTACAGATCAAAAGTAAGAAAAATTAAAGAAAAAAACAACGAGAGTACGTTTGAGTGGCAAAGAAGATTCAAATTTAGAACATTGATAGTAGAGTGTAAGCATGTTACAGTTAAGGTATGTCTATTCATCAGTTAAGTTTGATATACTATCCTATATATACAATACATATATGTGACAAGTCCCATTACAAAACAATAACTGCAAAATTTATACCAAAAACTCCAAAATAGATACCAAAAGCTTACTTACAAAAGATCATATACGAATATATGAAACTTAATAGATTCACATGTGTTATATAAACTAATGTTCTAAAAGGTGTCAGGCGCTAGGTAGGCGGTCGACCACCTTCGAGCGCCTAGGGGATCAGGCGGGCGCCTAGGCGGAGCCTAGGCGTTTTCTTGCTAGGCGGTTTTGAATAATAATCAATTATATTTGAATATTTTTAACAATTTATATAATTTTTAAAATAGGTTTATATAATTTTTTTATAAATTTTAGCCTCTAGACCGCCTAGGCGCCGCCTAATCTCGGCTAGGCCCGCGTAGAACCTTCTGGGATCGCCTGGGCCATTTCTGGAAGGTATACTACCTTCTAGCACCTAGGCGCCGCCTAGGACAATTTTTAGAGCACTGATATAAACTGAATGAGAACTAAACAATATCCCCATGTGTTATATAAACTATTCAAAAACTAAACAATGTGTTATTCCTTTATTCTAGGCAAGAATGTGATATTTTATGTGTTATATAAACTAAAAAACTAAACAATGTGTTATTCCTTTTTATTATGAAACAATGTATTATTCCATGTGTTATATAAACTAAATATCCATTAAACTGATACATTGCATATAAAATGTTAGATGATTATTTCAAAATGAAAAAACTAATGAGTAGTTTTCTTTGGGATGAAGAATTATTGAAAAGTGATCAAGGCGCGACAGTGCATGTATTAATTATAATAAGAAAGTTGTTTGCAATGACCAAAAACCCTTTTTTTTTTTTCAAGAATACGATTCTTTTTTGGCCTACCATGCATTTATTTTGATAAATGGAGGAGTACATAAATATTTATGTATTATGGGTTTTTATCCTGAAAATTTGAAAGAGACGGAATACTAATATTATAAGTATGCTTGAACAAGGATTTGTGGAAGTATTCATCAACATATGAAAATCTTATAGCTTTTCAAGAAGATTCTACTGTCCGACTGCATGAATGCATAGAAACCAGCTATTTGTCAGCTACAACAAGAACATGTGCGAGATAATATATCAACGATCATTATATGATCGGAATGAACCTGGAAAAATTCATTACTAGAAGGTTTCACAATCCACGGACAAATTATTTGAAATTAGCTTCGTATCTAGCATCAAAATCACCTGACAATGTAGTGGTACACAACTTGGAGTCCTCAGACCGATTGAACATTTGCACCATCGACATGCTTCAAAAACTATCAATCAATTCAATCACGGTTAACTCACGACGCTATTTGATTTGTGAATAAACAACTCAGATTCATTTTATTTCATTTCTCCAAAGCACTCGCCCTTGAAAAATGCATCATAAAATTGCTCATTTGGCAAGTTTTGCAAAAATTCAATTGCTTTTTTTGTTCCCTCTTACAAAATGCTTGTACACATGCATTGTACTCATATTCAGTAACAACATATGCAATATCATCGAGATAATACATCATGCTTTTAGTGAATCCAACATAACTTATGTATATAGTCTTTGAGTTAATTTTTAGGTGTACCATGCAAAAAATATAAGGAGAAGAAGGGAGACATCACGTCAAGTCTCGGCAATACTAAATGACAGTAAAAAACAAACATAATCTCTTGTTCCAAGATATGTTGATCAAGAAAAATAAAAAAACCTGGTCCAATTTTCACCGTATTTTGAGCGCACACTTGAAAAAACAACAAGAAACAAGCCTGCACAAAAAAAGATGCGACAAAAAACTATTAAAACAAAGAAATTAGACAAATCACATCTTAAATAATTACCATAAAGAGAAACACGTGTACCACTGCCACTATCTACATCCTTCACAGTAGCAATAAGCAATAATCCCTTATATTTGGACTTCAAAGAAGTTCTGTCAATAAATAGCAACAGGCGACAAGCACGGATACCCGCAAGACAAGCTCCGAATGCAATGTGACAAATCTCAAAAGCACGAGTCACATGATGAATATATAAAGATAGATTCTAGAAGGATCGACTATTTTAACTTCTTAAAATATAGGTAGACTTGGTTATAGGATAGACCACCATCACCAAAAACTAAAGTTCTTACTTTGTCAACATCAAAATATGTGTGTTTGAAGGTTATTTCGTAACCATAACTATGTTTAAGAAGGATAACAATATCATTCAGTTTATTTCATAGATTAGTCTTCATTTCTTCCAAGATAATGCTCCTAAATGAATTTAGAACTGAGATGATCACTACTCATAGATTTCTCATGTATACCGTAAGTGTGTTCTTTTTGAAACATTCAAATGTAAATATTTGAATTTAAAACATAAAAAGTTGCATATATATACTAACGAGAACCTATAGCTTTCCTCTTCTTGAAATATACACTTGTCTTGAAAGCACAATTATGAATGAAATCAAAATCAAAACCCCGTTCACACGAGTACTTAGCAACAACACACAATAATTAACAAATGCCACCGTGGTATATTTCACCAACGGAATTTAAGATCTTATCCCAATAACAACTGGGGGGGATTCCATTCAGTAAGCACGTGACGTTATTTATCAATATCACAACGCTCAACCTTGGTAGTTTGATCGCTAACTGAACTAAAAATTTGTATTGTTGTGTGTAAAAAACAAGTAGGAGCAGATAGCAAAGGTAATGAAACATTAATCTTGATTAGAAGGTTAGACAAAGGACCTAAAAAATCACGATAAATTAAGCATACAACAATAGAAAATCAGTTTCACCTAACATTAAGCATGTATGTTGACTACCATAAGTAAATCGATAATCTATTAAGAAATCATTCAGTCATTTTCAACGTCCGATAACATATTTCTTGATGGACTCAAATGAATCAAAAAATTCAAAAGATAATAAGAATATTGTTCCCCACATTTGAATTTAACAAGCAGTTTTGATGCCATATCACTCAAAGCCCGTAAACAATATGTTCATAAATGTTCTAAAATTGAAAATATGAATTCATAAAAGTCAGTACTATAAAACTAAACTGTAAATGCTAAAAATGGACAATGCTCAACATAAATATACAAAGAAGATATCTAAACAAAAAATTATAAAAATGCATTGATATCAAAACAAAATCAATAAGCAATAAAGACATACAAAAGGCAACTATTCTATTGTAAAAACATTAAAGACACATAAAATGAAAAAATAATTGAACCACAGGATAATAACATATATTTTCCCGGCATTATTGCAATATTATGCAAGAATTGGTATAAAAATCATTACAATTTAATATTATCAACATTAAACACATTTAACATTAAAAAAATGAAATGCAATAGCCTTGATGTAAAATTCCTATGCTGGAGGATTGATAACGAAATAAGAAACAGTTGTAAATGTTATAACTTCGATCGAAAACCTTGATCAATTGATTGTGAAATAAGAAGCGGCTATAAATGGAATAAACTCAGCTTTCCACTCTAAAGAACCTTGATCAATTGATTGATAACGAAATGAGAATAAACTCAACTTTAATAGATGTGACAATTGATCACTAAAAGAAGTAACAAATTCATAGAGTTGAGGAAATATATAGATCATTAAATCAAATTAGCAGTGAAGAATCGACATGAGAATCAACTATGAAGCATCAACGTTAATTTAAGAAGAAATAAAATGAAGAATCAACATTAATGGGTTTGGAAAGATATAGGCTTACGATTGAGTATTAAAGATTGGATTCATAATTGAGTATTAAAACAAGGCCGCCTAGGTATTACAAAGTGCTATTCACCTAGAATTTCTCTTGAAGGTGGCTCGAAGGTTCGTCTACGCATAATCAAATTAATAAACTACCCAGTCAAATTAATGGATCATCCAACCTGAACACTACCTAGCATGCTAGCACATAAATAACTAATTCAATCAAATCCAACCCAACACATAAGAAAAATATAATGAAAAATTAGGTTAAAGTATGGCGCACGAAAAAAAAAAGAATGTAGAGTTTTTCAAATTTCAAGTCTAGATTTTTTTAATTGGTCATTTTTAGGTTGATAATAACGAATTGTTATTACTATTATTATTTTATAGTTAAATATATATTATATTAACCTACTTTAAATATATTAGGATGTAAATATTATTCAAATCAATATATTAATAATATAAAATAATATAAAATAATATACAATAATATAAAATAATTTAAAAAACAGCCTAGATTAAAATCGCCAAAATTTCGATTAATAGACTGTCTAGCAATCTAGGCTTTCGAAGGTGATCAACCGTTTTTGTAACGCTTAGCGCTTTTAAGAACCATGAATATAATATAATATTTTCTATAATTATTTACTTCATGATTTAAATATGAAAATCAATAATTTGAATAGTTCATAAGGTAAGATTAGGAAAGTAATATCTCATTTTATGATTTAAGTGGGATTCTTTTTATTATTAATTCAAGTTTAATGAAAAATCTTATTTAATATTATATTATATGATAGATAATGATTGAAATAATTATAACAAATTTGAAGTCTTAAAAATGTCTTTTTAATTATTTTTACTAAAAATATCATCTAATTATAAATTCCTAATTTTTTTAATCTTTTTTGTTTACTTTTTTATTTTCTTTGATGAGATTTATCTAATGATACTTTAGAAAATTATAAGAAAAAGATTAATAGTGCTCTAATGGTTAAAGTACTCTGTAGTGATCAAATAGTTCTGAAATCGAATCTTTTTGGAGTTAAACTAAAATAACTCTCTGTCTTAAGTGACTCTCAAATGTATCAAAAAAAATCATAGGAAAAAAGTATTTGAGCCAATTGTTGATTGATGCCTATTAAAAAACTTATTTAGAAAAAGGTGCCTAGAAAAAAATATTTATTAAAAATAGCCCCATCCCTAAATTACCCCTATAATTAACAATTAAAAAATACGAAAAAAACTAATAAACACACGCGCGCGTCCGTGAAATTTTTTTAAAATCGTCATAACTAATTCAAAAAAAATCAAAAAAATTAAAAAAAAAATTATATTTGGATAAATCAAATTAATATTTACGTCTATGATTTTTTTCGGAATTTTCTGAATTTTTTGATTTTTTTTTATTTATTTAATTTTTTTTTTCGCAGACACGAAATTCCATGTTTTAAACATGGAATTTCATGTTTAAAACATGGAATTTCATGTTTATTTCACGGTTTAAAACATGGAATTCCATGTTTAAAACATGGAATTCCGTGTCTGCGAAAAAAAATTAAAAAAAAATCGAAAAAATTCAAAAAATTCAAAAAAAAATCAGAAAAATTCATAGACGTAAATATTAATTAGATTTATTCAAAAATATTTTTTTTAAAATTTTCTGATTTTTTTTGAATTAGTTATGACGATTTTAAAAAAATTTCACGGACGCGCGCGTGCGATGGAATTAGTAGTAGTAGGTGGTGGTGGTAGTGGTGGTGGTGGTGGTGGTTGTGGTGGTGGAGGTGGTGATGGTTGTGGTGGATGTAGTGGTGGTTGTGGTGGTGGTTGTGGTGGTGATGGTGGTGATGGTGGTGGAGAAATAAGTACCCTATTATTTGTTTAATATTTAAAAATTAATATTGTATTAAAATAAAATAATATATTTAATAATAAGGGTAGTAAAGGTATGGAAAATATAAAGAGGATGTTTCTATAAATAATTACTTCATTAGGCATTTTTTTACAAAATAAATTATTGAAGGCATAAAAAAACAATTAGATAGTTTAATGAGGATGTTATCAACAATAACCTCAAAGTATTTTTGAACAAATCTTAATAATCTTAATAAAAAGTATTTTTTAACCAGGTGAGCTAGCTCAACTGGTCAGGGCTCTGTCTCTCAAGTGAGAGGTACAGGGTTCAAATCCCGCAGACGGCAGCGGCAGAAAGTTATTAAAAGTTTGGAAAGTTTCCAAGGTTCGAAACCCTCCCCAGAACATGGGCAACCAATAACTAACAAACATTTTTTTGGAATTGTATATGTGATAGGATTTGTCCCATTATCTCTAAAATTAGATTTTCTCAACAAAATTGATATAAATGCACATAATTATTTTTGAATACATGAGAGAGCCGCTTTGGACTCGGAGTAAATGACTCCAATGAGATTCGATCCCAAGACCTCTTGGTCTCTACGGAGTAACGTAAGTTACCTAACCACTAGGCTAACTATCTATCTCCATAATTAGATATTTCTCATCTCTTTTCTAAGATTGAGATCTCAAAAAAATTTGATCCTCTCCTACGATTTTGTTTGAAATGGAAAAATTCAAATTAAAAAAAAAAATTATAATTGTTAATTTAATTTATTTTATGTGATTTTTTTTGGTTAATATTAATTTTAATATAATTTTTTTTTGTAAGTAATGATTATTTTAGATGATTTTTAGGTTGTATTCTTAAATTAGTTTTTAAGTAAAAAAAGTTATCAAATGAATTTGGATCCTATTCTAACTTGATTTCTATTAATTTCTGTCATAATTAAGTAATTGGTCTTTAGCATTATTTTTTTATAATTTATTTCTCTCTTTCTATTATATCTCACATAATAACTTAATTATAAATAAAGATAATGATAGTTAAGTATGATTGGAGTTAATAAAGTTAGTAGAGTTAGTATAGGAGTCAACTTAGTAGATAATTCAAATTCCTATAAAATATAAATATATTAAAGGTTTAAAGACCAACCCTAAAACTCACCATTGTGTTTTATCTATTATCTTTTAGTGCTTGACGTAGAAAGAGAGGTGGAGGGGGAGCAAAACGTGTCCTAAAGAAGTTTAGCCAGTAGCACTATCATCAATGGAATCTCCGACGAAGCGATTCAATATTTTTCTTCCAGAAGAGATCATCGTCGACGAGATACTGTCAAGGTTGCCAGTAAAATCTCTACTAAAATTCAGGTGTGTTTGCAAATCATGGCTTTCGTTTATTTCATCCTCTCAATTCATCAAAAACCATTTAAATAAAAACTCAAAATATGACTATTATGCTAAACACAAGACGATTATATCTACTAAAGACTCATTTACCAACAATATCACCTACTATGCCTACCCTTTTAACTCTATTCTATATGAGAAAAGCCTCTCTATAAAAGGTATATCAAAAATTGATATTCCAACGAGTGCACCCATTAACGGTGTCTTTGCATCTCCTATTGGTTCTTGTAATGGCTTGTTATGTTTGTTTGGTCGAAATAAATATACAATATTCAACCCATCTTTAAGAAGGTTCCGTAAATTACCAATTTTAGAAATACAAGTGGGGCTCAGGTATACTCATGGGTTTGGGTACGATGAAGTTAGCGATGATTATAAAGTCATAAGACTTGTTTCTGTTAATGTTAGTGTTAGCTCTGGAGGAGTTAATGTTGCTGCCGATATTTATAGTTTAAGGAATAATTGTTGGAGAAAAATAAATAACCCCCCTAAATTGTGTTTATCCTTGACAAGTGGTGTTTTAGTGTCGGGAAAACTTCACTGGGTAAAAAGTGGTGGCCCTAATGAATTTATTTCATTTGATTTGGTGACTGAAAAGTTTGGAAAGATGGCACATCCTAAGCATGGATATAGTAATGGTAAATATATTCATTGGACTTTAGTAGAGTCTCATGGATGTCTATATTCATTTGCTTATGTACCTGAAAAGAAAAAGAGTTGTATAGATGTTTGGGAGATGAAAGAATATGGTGTGGAGGAGCAATCATGGAATAAGTTGGGGTCCATTGTGATCAATAAATGGGGATTACGTCCATTCTATGTGACAGAGAAGAGTGATGTTTTACTTCAGGCTAACAACTCTGTTTATTTGTATAATTTGAAGAATTCTGAAAAGGTTCGGAAATTATGTAGTGGCGAGCATCCATTTATATATTTTCAAGCCTACATTGATAGCCTTGTCCCACCTTACCTTGATGGCGATTTTAAAGATATTTGTAGCGTTTATTAAAATTGAAGGTAGATCAAGATTCTTGTTTTGGTTATTTATTTAAATAAGTATTGAGTAAAACAGATTAGTTTTTGCTTTATGTTACTATCTTTTCTATTTTCTTGTAGTTTGTTAAAATTAATTATTAAAAAAAAATTAATCTTGCTCTAATGTTAATGGTGTGTTCTCTCTAAAATTTTTCTAAGTTGAGATCTGAGATCTGCAATTTACAGTATAAGTATTTGGTATGACAATGTGTAGCAATATTTTTTTCTTCCAAAATTTAAAGATGATTGTCAAAGCTTGCCTAATGATATTTAATTATTTATGTTCATAGAGTCTGAAAATATAAGAAAGTAATTTACACATTGCAAAGAGACCTAGTTGGTAATATTCTGAAAATTGTTTGTAGGGCCCTTGTCAACTCTCATACGTTTTTATGGCATTATCATTGGAAAAAATCACCGGGATGTTCAACGGAAAAGAAAGTGGTCATAAGTTGAGAGGGAAGGAAAGAGCTCCACAAAGGCGTAGGGTAGTGAGTATGAATAGTTGATATATTTTGTTACTATCAAATTATCTTTCATTGGCGAAGCGAGATACTTTTGTTAAAAGAGAGTTCATACATTTCATCTAATTTTACTCAAAGAAGAATTGTTGTGAGTTTCTGATACAATAGTAACCATCCACATTAGGAACACGTCACGAGTCAGAAAGTATCTTAAATTATTACCTTAAATCTCTTAACATTATGGTTGTGGGGGAAGAAGAAACAAAAGAGAAACATAATTTGATAGATTCATTTAAAAGGTTCTCCTGAAGAACCATAGGTCATCTTTTAACAGTAGCGAGACAACAAATCCCAGAAAATGACATAAACTAATTAGTACCGAAATTGAAACAACAATAATAGTCTTCTCCACTACAATCTCTTTTAAGGAGAAAAAGTTGTTTTTCTCATCCTTAGAAGCTTCCAAGGATGCCACCAATTGTATGAACCTTCATGAAAAACCAAGCGCAACCCCTTTGATGGGTCAAGATTCTTATAGACCAAGCTGCATCTTATTCAACTGCTTTTTTAGTACTGCACGCCACATTTGGTCCTCCTGTAACTGTCAATCTTGCAGTGTTCTGTTCAAAATATAAAAATATATAATCGTGAATTGTGTTGAGAATTAAAACATAACATATTATGCAAATATGATTATGTTAATTCAGTGGCGGAACCGGAAATTTTTTGTTTGGAGGCCAAGGGATAATAAGGCTGATTGTGCCGAAGTATAGTGGCCGGAGCAGAAGGGTATATAATTGTGATGTGGACACTGATCACATAACTCAATAATCGCTTATAAATGAGTCAGTATCATAATTTAACAATGATTTTAACGAAATAATGAGCGTAAACTAATATTGAGCAATAAGTACACCAGGAAAATTTGATAAGTCAATAAGCATGTTATTGATCCTGAGACATTTGATCCCGAGGTGTACATTATATTATGCTTCACTCCCAGCCCTTGTACATGGAGGCAAGGGATTTCACTTTCAACTTTGTATAGAAGAAGCATGGTTTGACCTGGTCTTGGTTTACTGCTACTCTTGTATGGGTTGGTTAGTTTAGGCTCATTTTTGACGTATCTGACCTTTTTAGATTGTTGGGGACCGAACCGAAACAGTACTGTTTTTGGTGGTTTGACTAAAAAGACTATTATTATGGAATGGAGGTAGTACGTTTGTTTTCACAAATGTATCTAGCCATCCTGTTATTTTTCGTTCCACGGGTACAAGTAGTACATTTTTTTTTTCGCTTTGATATGTTATGATCATTTGTCTAGCTGAAGTAGGAACTGAATATAGTTGCTTTTGATGTGTACTGATGTTTTGTATGGGCAGGTGCAAATCGTTATTTCACCTTGTGCTTGAGGGATTATTTAGCCTTGGGAGGGGGTGATCATTTTGCTTTGTATTTGGATGGAGATTTGTAAGTTTGCTTCCTTGTTTTTATATGCGTGAATTTATGTTCATTTGTCCAATGATTCTTGATATATGTATATTCATTACAGATTGACTGGATCAAGTTTAGCTTCTGAAACTTATGGAAATATGGCACATTTGAGGAGTTTGGAGTGAAAGAAGATGAAGCTATTATGGAATACACAGCTAATTTTGGATTAAAAAAACACAACAAATGAACTCACTCGTACACTTCATTTTAAAGCATTAGTCTAGCTAAATAATGTAAACGAGGCAAATTAGTATGAAAAAACTCATTTGTTTTAATTGTTAAAGGAATTCGAACGAGTTACCTTTTTTTAAGTCGAAGTCAACTATAATTGTAAGATGAAAGTGTGTAGTATCTAAATGATATCTAAGTTAATGTTTAATTTTAGTATGATTTATGTTTTATTAATGATGTTCTGATCGAATTTGAGTTTCACTACCGCATGTAAGGTCTTTAGCGAGAACCGTTTCCCCCGCTAAAGACAGGAAAAGTCCTCGCTAAAGATTCCTTACTAAAGTTTCGTTGCGAGAGACCCTCACTCGCGACGACTTCTTGTGTCGTCGTGTGAGGCACCTTTCTTTAGCGAGAACCCCAGGTCCTCGCTAAAGATAATGTCTTTTGCGACGACTAGGTCCTCGCGAAAGACCTGGTCAACTGTGAGGACCAAGTCGTCGCCTTTGCTGGTCAACCCTCTCGCGAGGACTTTGATATTCTTTCTTGCGAGGACTTTGTCCTCGCTAAAGACTTTTTATTTTTATTTTTTTAATTTGTATTTTTATTTTATTTAATTTTAGTTATATAATTTAATTTTTTTTTGTTTTGCTTTTATTTAATTAAATTGTTTTGTTTACTTATTTTTTAATTATGGGAAAAAATCATGAAATACGAAAACTAAATTAACCGAAAGTCAATACTAGTCAAAGTCATACATACTAAAGTCAATAGTAGTCAAAGTTATAAAAAGTCGATAATTACAAGCCGAAAGTCAAAAATAGTCAACGTCATAAAAGTCAACATAAAAAGTAAAAGTCGTAAATAGTCAACCAAATAACAAACACACTAAGGATTCGACAGATCTTCATCTTCATCTTCACCTTGGTCCTTAAGACGGAGTCGCGAGCTTGACGGAGTAGAGGTAGTGGGTCAGGATCGGGGTCGGGCTGGGGGTCGAGATCGGGAGGTACCACCAGGAGCAGCAGATGGATTGCCGGATGGAGGGATAAGTGGTTCCTCGTGTCCACGTTCTTCTCGGCACCTATTGAGCAACGTGATGGATGTACTCATCCGGGAGTCCACCGATTCCTTCTTGGGTCGCGTTCTAGCAGTGGAAGCCGAGGATCGTTAAATGTTGTCTGGCACCGGGTCCTTGCCTATGGAGACAAGGAACTCGTTCAGGGACTTCATCAGCCACTTGTAGTCACGAAGCATACTCTTGCTTACCGGATCCCAAGCATTAGCAGACTTCCTCTTCTCCGGAAGCGGGTGGCCAACTCCTGGGATCCAGTAGCGGGTCCCGTCTCCTAACCCTAATCATGCCGCCTCGATCACTGCGTCTACCTGCTCCTGTTGCGTCATGGGGGGTGAACACGATAAGTCTCCGCTTTGGCTTTGTGATTCACGAACTCTATTTCGAGAATCTCCCTCAACGCTCCCTGTACAATAAAATAAATATATTAAAATATAATAAATAGTACGATATATTAAAATATTAAACTTACATATGCTCTCTTGTATTCGGGGCTCCTCCACCCGTTCTTCTTACTGCTCCACCCGATCTCGGAGAAGAATCTTTTTATTTTGGGTTGAGGCACCGCTTCCACGTCATCCCCAGCCACTTGAGGGGGTTGAATACTTCCCTCTCCCTGTAAAAAGTCAAACATTCAAATAAAGATATTTAAATAAATCTTTTAAAAATATTTATTACCTCTGTCATCAAATTATCCCTCATCCGTGTATAGCTCTTAGATCTGGCCCCACTCAAGCTCTGAAGCAGCTCCCTATTCAATTTATTTACTTTAACTTGGTGTTATTTTTTACACAAGAAATGAAAAAAAACAATGTTAGTCAATTAATATGATATTTTATTTAATACAAGTTAAAATAATACAGTTACCTGAGTTCGCCCTTAATCCCACATCTTTAAAGTCAGCTTCCAGTTCTCGGGTGTCTGATCATCCGATTTCTCCCGCGACTCGTAATACTTTGCCTTTATTCTATATTTGAGGTCGATGTAGCCCTTACCACATTTATTGGTTATCATCCCTTGTATATCGTTCCAATCGGGAAGGGCCTGCCACTCATCTACTATGAAAAATTCCTGTTTACAAATAAATTAAATTAAATATAATTTTAAAGTTAAGGATAAAAAAATTAAAAAAAATTTACCCAACTTACTCCTAATCAAATCACAATACTTCTCTGATCATCGGTGGGGACATTTGTCCAGAACTTGTAGTATAGGTGCACAGTCTCCCGTATAGTGTGGTTGATCACCTGAGTCACGTGATGCGAGTATTTGTTGATCGGGTTCCATGTGCGGTCCAAAGCGCAAAAATCCACCTGAAGCCTACCTCCAAACTTCCGTTTCGACTCCTGGACCGAGGAAGGAATCGTCTTGTCCCTAGCTTTTCTCCGGTTATTATCTGTTAATTTTACGATTAAAATAATAATTTAGTCAAAATTATTTTTTACAGAAAAAAAATTACCCGGTGTGTTGCAGCCCCTTATAGGATTGTTTGGATTCTGCGTGGGATCACGGCCATCCCCGTCTCCTTCGTGTCCTCTAGGCATAATAGCTGCCATCTGATAAATATAATACAAATATAATATTTATTAAAAATACTCTAAGACCCCAAATATTTTATAGAAATGCAATTTTACCCCCAATTTTTTTTAAAAATGCAATTTTACCTCTAAATTTTTAAAATTAATTCTAAAGCATCAAATATTTATTAAAAATCTTTAAGGCCCTAAATATTTATAAAAATGCAATTTTATCCCTAAATATTTTATAAAAATGCAATTTTACCCCTAAATATTTAATACTGAAATAGATATCTCTCATCTCTTTTTTAAGATAGAGATCTCAAAAACATTTGACCCTCTTCTTCGATTTTATTTGTGATTTTATTTGAAACAGAAAAATTCAAATTTAAAAAAAAATTACAATTGTTAATTCAAATTATTTTATATGATTTTTTTGGTTAATATCGATTTTAATATGATTTTTTAAGTAATGATTATTTTAAATATGACTTTTTAAGTTAATGATTGTTTTAAATTATTTTTTTTGTTACATAGGATAGATATTTTGGATTCGAAATTATTGACTCGGTTTGAACCTCCACCACCACTAGATGACCAAGTCACTGGTCACTGGGCCAGTAAGCTATTCCCTGATTATTTTAAATGATCTTTAAGTTTGTTTTCTTAAACTAATTAATAAGTAAATAAGGTCTATAAAATATAAATATATTGAAGGTTTAAAGACCAACCCTAATTTCTGAACTCACCATTCTATTTTTTCTATTATCTTTTCGTGCTTGACGCAGAAAGAGAGGTGGAGGGGGAGCAAAACGTGTCCTAAAGAAGTTTAGCCAGTAGCACTATCAATGGAATCTCCGACGAAGCGATTCAATATTTTTCTTCCAGAAGAGATCATGGTCGACGAGATACTGTTAAGGTTGCCAGTAAAATCTCTACTAAAATTCAGGTGTGTTTGCAAAACATGGCTTTCGTTTATCTCATCCTCTAAATTCATCAAAAACCATTTAAATAAAAACTCAAAATATGACTATTATGCTAAACACAAGACGATTATATCTACTAAAGACTCATTTACCAACAATTTCACCTACTATGCCTACCCTTTTAACTCTATTCTATATGAGAAAAGCCTCTCTATAAATGGTATATCACAAATTGATATTCCAATGAGTGCACTCATTAACGGGTTCTTTGCATTTCCTATTGGTTCTTGTAATGGCTTGTTATGTGTGTTTGGTCGAAATAAATATACAATATTCAACCCATCTTTGAGAAAGTTCAGTAAATTACCGATTTTAGAAATACTAGCGGGGCACATGTATACTCATGGGTTTGGGTACGATGAAGTTAGCGATGATTATAAAGTCATAAGACTTGTTCCTGTTAGTGTTAGCTCTGGAGGAGTTAGAGTTAAAGTTGCTGCCGATATTTATAGTTTAAGGAATAATTGTTGGAGAAAAACAAATAACCCCCCTAATGTGCATTTTCCCTTGACAAGTGGTGTTTTAGTGTCGGGAAAACTTCACTGGGTAACACTTGTTGGCCCTAATGAATTTATTTCATTTGATTTGGTGACTGAAAAGTTTGGAAAGATGGCACATCCTAAGCATGGATATGGTAATGGTAAATCCATTCAATGGACTTTAGTAGAGTCTCATGGATGTCTATATTCATTTGCTTATGTACCTGAAAAGAAAAAGAGTTGTATAGATGTTTGGGAGATGAAAGAATATGGTGTGGAGGAGCAATCATGGAATAAGTTGGGGTCCATTGTGATCAATAAATGGGGATTACGTCCATTCTATGTGACAGAGAAGAGTGATGTTTTACTTCAGGCTAACAACTCTGTTTATTTGTATAATTTGAAGAATTCTGAAAAGGTTCGGAAATTATGTAGTGGCGAGCATCCATTTATATATTTTCAAGCCTACATTGATAGCCTTGTCCCACCTTGCCTTGATGGCGATTTTAAAGATATTTGTAGCGTTTATTAAAATTGAAGGTAGATCAAGATTCTTGTTTTGGTTATTTATTTAAAGAAGTATTGAGTAAAACAGATTAGTTTTTGCTTTATGTTACTATCTTTTCTGTTTTCTTGTAGTTTGTTAAAATTAATTATTAAAAAAAAAATTAATCTTGCTCTAATGTTAATGGTGTGTTCTCTCTGAAATTTTTCTAAGTTGAGATCTGAGATCTGCAATTTAGATTATAAGTATTTGGTATGACAATGTGTAGCAATTTTTTTTTTCTTCCAAAATTTAAAGATGATTGTCAAAGCTTGCCTAATGATATTTAATTATTTATGTTCATAGAGTCTGAAAATATAAGAAAGTAATTTACACATTGCAAAGAGACCTAGTTGGTAATATTCTGAAAATTGTTTGTAGGGCCCTTGTCAACTCTCATACGTTTTTATGGCATTACCATTGGAAAAAATCACCGGGATGTTTAACGGAAAAGAAAGTGGTCTTAAGTTGAGAGGGAAGGAAAGAGCTCCACAAAGGCGTAGTGTAGTGAGTATGAATAGTTGATATATTTTGTTACTATCAAATTATCTTTCATTGGCAAAGCGAGATACTTTTGTTAAAAGAGAGTTCATACATTTCATCTAATTTTACTCAAAGAAGAATTGTTGTGAGTTTCTGATACAATAGTAACTATCCACATTAGGAACACGAGTCAGAAAGTATCTTAAATTATTACCTTAAGTCTCTTAACATTATGGTTGTGGGGGAAGAAGAAACAACAGAGAAACATAATTTGATAGTATCATTTAAAAAGTTCTCCTGAAGAACCATAGATCATCTTTAACAGTAGTGAGACAACAAATCCCAGAAAATGACATAAACTAATTAGTACCGAAATTGAGACAACAATAATATTCTTCTCCACTATAATCTCTTTTAAGGAGAAAAAGTTGTTTTTCTCAATGATGATTTATCCTTAGAAGCTTCCAAGGATGCCACCAATTGTATGAACCTTCATGAAAAACCAAGCGCAACCCCTTTGATGGGTCAAGATTCTTATAGACCAAGCTGCATCTTATTCAACTGCTTTTTTAGTACTGCACGCCACATTTGGTCCTCCTGTAACTGTCAATCTTGCAGTGTTCTGTTCAAAATATAAAAATATATAATCGTGAATTGTGTTGAGAATTAAAACATAACATATTATGCAAATATGATTATGTTAATTCAGTGGCGGAACCGGAAATTTTTTGTTTGGAGGCCAAGGGATAATAAGGCTGATTGTGCCGAAGTATAGTGGCCGGAGCAGAAGGGTATATAATTGTGATGTGGACACTGATCACATAACTCAATAATCGCTTATAAATGAGTCAGTATCATAATTTAACAATGATTTTAACGAAATAATGAGCGTAAACTAATATTGAGCAATAAGTACACCAGGAAAATTTGATAAGTCAATAAGCATGTTATTGATCCTGAGACATTTGATCCCGAGGTGTACATTATATTATGCTTCACTCCCAGCCCTTGTACATGGAGGCAAGGGATTTCACTTTCAACTTTGTATAGAAGAAGCATGGTTTGGCCTGGTCTTAGTTTACTGCTACTCTCGTACGAGTTTAGGCTCAGTTTTGACGTATTTGACCTATTTAGGTTGTTGGGGACCGAAACAGTACTGTTTTTGGTGGTTTGGTTGAGGCGCCTTTGAGATCAACAACAAATTAAAGAGAAGATATCAAGTAAAATTAGAATGAAATAGTTGCTTTTGATGTGTACTGATGTTTTGTATGGGCAGGTGCAAATCGTTATTTCTGCCTTGTGCTTGAGGGAGTATTTAGCCTTGGGAGGGGGTGATCATTTTGCTTTGTATTTGGATGGAGATTTGTAAGTTTGCTTCCTTGTTTTTATATGCGTGAATTTATCGTTCATTTCTTGATATGTGTATATTCATTACAGATTGACTGGATCAAGTTTAGCTTCTGAAACTTATGGAAATATGGCACGTTTGAGGAGTTTGGAGTGAAAGAAGATGAGCTATTATGGAATACACAGCTAATTTTGGATTAAAAAAACACAACAATGAACTCACTCGTGCACTTCATTTTAAAGCATTAGTCTAGCTAAATAATGTAAACGAGGCAAATTAGTATGAAAAAACTCATTTGTTTTAATTGTTTGGAATTCGAACGAGTTACCTTTTTTTAAGTCGAAGTCAACTATTAGGGCTGCAAATGAACCAAGCTGCTCGCGAGCAGCTCGAGCTCGGCTCGGAGAAAAGTTCGTTCGAGATCGGCTCGAATGTAAACAAGCTCAAGCTCAAGCTCCATTTTAAGCTCGATACGTAAACGAGCCTGCTCGAGCTCGGTTCGTGAGCTCGTTTAAATTATGAATTATAAATAAAAATAAATTTTCTACTTATAAATATATTATTAAACCTTCAATATCTAATTGCATATTTTTGATTTCTTTAGATATTTGTTTTTCATTAGTGTTATGTTTCATATTTTCATACCACACACTCATGAAAGTCCAATTTCAACTATAAAAAAACAAATTGTTCATGAACAACTCGTGCTCGACTTTAAAATAGATTGTTCAATAAGTTAAACAAACAAGTTCTAACATTTCTGATTTGGATGATTGGAAGCTCGGGCTCGGCTCGTTTAAATTTGAGCTCGGCTCGGTCCGGCTCGTTTAAATTTGAGCTCGGCTCGGCTCGGCTCGAGAAATAAACAAACCAAGCCTGTACATATAGTATTCGGCTCGCCTCGACTCGTTTGCAGCCCTATCAACTATAATTGTAAGATGAAAGTGTGTAGTATCTAAATGATATCTAAGTTAATGTTTAATTTTAGAGTAATGATATATGTCACACCTTTTCATATCACCCTTTTATCATCCTTTTAAATATATGTATTAATTTCCTTAGAAGATAGAGAAAAATTAAATAGGATAGAGAAATCCATTCATTGGTACATTTAGGCATACACGTAGGAGGTGATAAAAGAGTGATACAAAAAGGGTGACAAATATCATTACTCTTAATTTTAGTATGATTTATGTTTTATTAATGATATTCTGATCGAATTTGAGTTTCACTACAGCGCGTAAGGTCTTTAGCGAGAACCGTTTCCCTCCCTAAAGACCGGAAAAGTCCTCGCAAAAGACCAAAATGGTCTTTAGCGAGAACTGGTCCTCGCTAAAGATTCCTTGCTAAAGTTTCGTCGCGAGAGACCCTCACTCGCGACGACTTCTTGTGTCGTCGTGTGAGGCACCTTTCTTTAGCGAGAACACCAGGTCCTCGCTAAAGATAATGTCTTTTGCGACGACTATGTCCTCGCGAAAGACCTGGTCAACTGTGAGGACCAAGTCGTCGCCTTTGCTGGTCAACCCTCTCGCGAGGACTTTGATATTCTTTCTTGCGAGGACTTTGTCCTCGCTAAAGACTTTTTTATTTTTATTTTTTTAATTTGTATTTTTATTTAATTTTATTTTATTTATATAATTTAATTTTTTGTTTTGCTTTTATTTAATTAAATTGTTTTGTTTACTTTTTTTTTATTTTGGGAAAAAATCATGAAATACGAAAACTAAATTAACCAAAAGTCAATACTAGTCAAAGTCATACATACTAAAGTCAATAGTAGTCAAAGTTATAAAAATTAGATAATTACAAGCCGAAAGTCAAAAATAGTCAAAGTCATAAAAGTCAAAATAAAAAGTAAAAGTCGTAAATAGTCAACCAAATAACAAACACACTAAGGATTCGACAGATCTTCATCTTCATCTTCACCTTGGTCCTTAAGACGGAGTCGCGAGCTTGACGGAGTAGAGGTAGTGGGTCGGGATCGGGGTCGGGCTGGGGGTCGAGATCGGGAGGTACCGCCAGGAGCACCAGATGGATTGCCGGATGGAGGGACAAGTGGTTCCTCGTGTCCACGTTCTTCTCGGCACCTATTGAGCAACGTGATGGATATACTCATCCGGGAGTCCATCGATTCCTTCGTGGGTCGCGTTCTAGCAGTGGAAGCCGAGGATCGTGAAATGTTGTCTGGCACCGGTCCTTGCCTATGGAGACAAGGAACTCGTTCAGGGACTTCATCAGCCACTTGTAGTCACGAAGCATACTCTCGCTTACCGGATCCCAAGCATTAGCAGACTTCCTCTTCTCCGGAAGCGGGTGGCCAACTCCCGGGATCCAGTAGCGGGTCCCGTCTCCTAACCCTAATCAGGCCGCCTCGATCACTGCGTCTACCTGCTCCTGTTGCGTCATGTGGGTGAACACGATAAGTCTCCGCTTTGGCTTTGTGATTCACGAACTCAATTTCGAGAATCTACCTCAACGCTCCCTGTACAATAAAATAAATATATTAAAATATAATAAATAGTATGATATATTAAAATATTAAACTTACGTATGCTCTCTCGTACTCGGAGCTCCTCCAGCCGTTCTTCTTACTGCTCCACCCGATCTCGAAGAAGAATCTTTTTATTTTGGGTTGAGGCACCGCTTCCACGTCATCCCCAGCCACTTGAGGGGGTTGAATACTTCCCTCTCCCTGTAAAAAGTCAAACAGTCAAATGAAGATATTTAAATGAATATTTTAAAAATATTTATTACCTCCGTCATCAAATTATCCCTCCTCCGTGTATAGCTCTCAGATCTGGCCCCGCTCAAGCTCTGAAACAGCTCCCTAGTCAATTTATTTACTTTAACTTGGTGTTATTTTTTACACAAGAAATGAAAAAAAACAATGTTAGTCAATTAATATGATATTTTATTTAATACAAGTTAAAATAATACAATTACTTGAGTTCGCCCTGAATCCTACATCTTTAAAGTCAGCTTCCAGTTCTCGGGTGTCTGATCATCCGATTTCTCCCGCGACTCATAATACTTTGCCTTTATTCTATTTTTGAGGTCGATGTAGCCCTTACCACATTTATTGGTTATCATCCCTTGTATATCGTTCCAATCTGGGTGGGCCTGCCACTCCTCTACTCTGAAAAATTACTGTTTATAATTAAATTAAATTAAATATAATTTTAAAGTTAAGGATAAAAAATTAAAAAAAAATTACCCAACTTACTCCTAATCGAATCACAATACTTCTCTGATCATCGGTGGGGACATTTGTCCAAAACTTGTAGTATAGGTGCACAGTCTCCCGTATAGTATGGTTGATCACCTGAGTCACGTGATGCGAGTATTTGCTGATCGGGTTCCATGTGCGGTCCAAAGCGCAAAAATCCACCGGAAGCCTACCTCAAAACTTCCGTTTCGACTCCTGGACCGAGGAAGGAATCGTCTTGTCCCTAGGTTTTCTCCGGTTATTACCTGTTAATTTTACGATTAAAATAATAATTTAGTCAAAATTATTTTTACAAAAAAAAAAATTACCCGGTGTGTCGCAGCCCCCGGTAGGATTGCTTGGATTTTGCGTGGGATCACGGCCGTCCCCGTCTCTTTCGTGTCCTCTAGGCATAATAGCTGTGCCATCTGATAAATATAATACAAATCTAATATTTATTAAAAATACTCTAAGACCCCAAATATTTTATAAAAATGCAATTTTACCTCTAAATTTTTAAAATTAATTCTAAAGCATCTAATATTTATTAAAAATCATTTAAGGCCCTAAATATTTATAAAAATGTAATTTTATCCCTAAATATTTTATAAAAATGCAATTTACCCCTAAATATTTAATGGAGTAATGATATTTGTCACCCCTATTTCCTTCACCCTTTTATCACCTCCTACATGGCAGATGGCATGGCATGACATATAAGTAATTTATTTACCTATCTTAATTAATTGATTTATTCCTTAAATTAAACATTTCCTTAATCATATTTCTTAATTATTTTATTTCTTATATGTCATGCCATGTAATCTGCCATGTAGGAGGTGACAAAAGGGTGAAGAGAATAGGGGTGACAAATATCATTACTCTATTTAATGGGTGAATTACCCAAGGGGTCTTGGGGACCATCTTAGAGCCATATAGGAACCAAGTGGATTCTCTGTTCTACTTAGAGGCCTCAAAATTGACAAATACCTTTACTACCCTTATAGTGTATATAAGACAAAAAAATAGATTCTTCTCTCTCCTCCATTACCATTAATCTCTCTCCTCCTTTATTAATTTTTCTCTCTCCTCTGTCATTAACTATTAATAATTCCAGCTCCGACCTCCGGCCACCGACCACCGCCGACCACCACCGACCACCGCCGGAAAAAGTACTGAGCATAAAGTACTGAGCATGGAAAAAGTACTGAGCATAAAGTACTGAGCGTGGAAAAAGTACTGAGCATGGAAAAGTACTGAGCATAAAGTACTGAGCGTGAAAAAAGCACTGAGCATTAGAAAAAATTGCTGATTATTTGAATTTTTTTTATTGAGTAAATATACTGAGCATGCTCGTTTAATCAATAAAAGTGCTGAGCATGCTCGTTTAATCAATAAAAGTGCTGAGCATTTCTCGTATAATCAGTAAAAGTGCAGAGCATTCGACAAAAGTATAGAGTTTAATACAAAAATCTATTTTAATATAGAATGCAACTATGTGAATCATATTCAATCATAGGATAAGCTGATATGCTTGAAATAGTCATATTTGGGACAACTTTCCTCTGCAGCTGAACATCATCTTACAAATGGGAATATATATCTTTAATTAATATAATTGCCTCTTCAACAAAACAATACTAAAAAATAAAATATGCAGCAATAATTTGTTCACATATGTATTTACTAAAGATCAATAAAGCATTATTCATCGTCGGCCTTTTACCTTTCCAACTTCACATGTTCAATGACAAAAAAAAATACTTCACATGTTCAATCTAATGCCAAATCATAAAATATGGGAAAATTCACAACCAGTTGGGACACGCTGCTTGTACCTCAGCGGGTATGGTTCCCTTTGCAATCGGTTCTGTGAAACAATAGAAACTACTAAATGTAGAATTGCAAAGATTCCAGCAGCCATAGCTGAAAGCCACTTTCGAATCACTATGAAACCACTCTGCAAACCGGACCAGGTCTGGATCAAGGAAAAATGTTTATAGCAAATCTCTCGGACCAGATCTCGAGTTGGATCTAAACTCTTTGCAGCAGCGGAGCTTCACCCATGAGTAGTCTTCACGGAAACTGTCATCACCGGACTGAGCTTCACAATTGACAGACCTTCGCTGCTTCACCGGTGACGAATTACGAAGGGGAAAAATGGAGGTTCACCGGACGGAGACAGCTTTAACGAGCTCTTTTATTTGCTTATGAGAGAGGAAAGAGGGATAGACTTCTGGGTTTTAATTTTCATTGGATAAAAATAATATATATATATATAGAGAGAAATAAAAAACAAAAGAAGGTAGGAAGGTAATTGGGAATTTAGTGTATAGTGTTAATTTTTTATTGTGGCCTTTAGTAAGAAGAGTGAATCTACCTAGTCTTGTTGGGTTTTGGGGTGGTGTTTTCAAGACCTCTTAGGTATTTTTCTCATATTTAATAGTGAAATAGATATCTCCCATCTCTTTTCTAAGATAGGGATCTCAAAAAAATTTGACCCTCTTCTGCAATTTTATTTGAAACAGAAAAATTCAAATTTAAAAAAAAAAATTATAATTGTTAATTTAAATTATTTTATATGATTTTTTTTGGTTAATATCAATTTTAAATAATATGATTTTTAAGTAATGATTATTTTGAATATTTTTAAGTTAATGATTATTTTAAATGATTTTTTTGTTACATAGGATAGACACTTTGGATTCGAAATTATTGACTCGGTTTGAACCTCCACCATTGGATGACCAAGTCACTGGCCCAGTAAGCTATTCCCTGCTTATTTTAAATATTTTAAATGACCTTTAAGTTTGTTTTCTTAAATTAATTAATAAGTAAATAAGGTCTATAAAATATAAATATATTAAAGGTTTAAAGGCCAACCCTAATTCCTGAACTCACCATTCTGTTTTATCTATTATCTTTTCGTGCTTGACGCAGAAAGAGAGGTGGAGGGGGAGCAAAACGTGTCCTAAAGACGTTTAGCCAGTAGCACTATCAATGGAATCTCCGACGAAGGGATTCAATATTTTTCTTCCAGAAGCGATCATCTTCGACGAGATACTGTCAAGGTTGCCAGTAAAATCTCTACTAAAATTCAGGTTTGTTTGCAAATCATGGCATATGTTAATTATCTCATCCTCTAAATTCATCAAAAACCATTTAAATAAAAACTCAAAATATGACTATTATGCTAAACACAAGACGATTATATCTACTAAAGACTCATTTACCAACAATATCACCTACTATGCCTACCCTTTTAACTCTATTCTATATGAGAAAAGCCTCTCTATAAATGGTTTATCACAAATTGATATTCCAACGAGTCCACCCATTAACGGTGTCTTTGCGTCTCCTATTGAATTTCCTATTGGTTCTTGTAATGGCTTGTTATGTGTGTTTGGTGAAAATAAATATACAATATTCAACCCATCTTTGAGAAAGTTCCGTAAATTACCGATTTTAGAAATACTAGCGAGTCACATGTATACTCATGGGTTTGGGTACGATGAAGTTAGCGATGATTATAAAGTCATAAGAGTTGTTTTTGTTGGATCTGGAGATAATGCTCTTGAGAATGAGAATGACACTGGGGCCAAGATTTATAGTTTAAGGAATAATTGTTGGAAAAATATTAATAACCCCCTTACTGTGCATTTTCCCTTTACAAGTGGTGTTTTTGTGTCGGGAAAACTTTACTGGGTAACACTTGGTGGCCCTAATGAATTTATTTCATTTGATTTGGTGACTGAAAAGTTTGGGAAGGTTGCACATCCTAAGCATGGATATGGTGAGGGTAAATCCATTAAATGGACTTTAGTAGAGTCTCATGGATGTCTCTATTCATTTGCTCATGTACGTGAAAAGAAAAAGAGTTGTATAGATGTTTGGGAGATGAAAGAACATGATTCATGGAATAAGTTGGGGTCCATTTTGTTCCATAATCGCGGATTACGTCCATTCTATGTGACAGAGAAGGGTGATGTTTTACTTCAGGCTAACAAATCTGTTTATTTGTATAATTTGAAGAATTCTGAAATCAAGGTTCGGAAATTATGTAGTGGCGAGCATCCATTTATATATTTTCAAGGCTACATTGATAGCCTTGTCCCACCTTGCCTTGATGGCGATTTTAAAGATATTTGTAGCGTTTATTAAAATTGAAGGTAGATCAAGATTCTTGTTTTGGTTACATCATTAAGATTGAAGGTAGATCAAGATTCTTGTTTAGGTTATTTATTTAAAGAAGTATTGAGTAAAACAGATTAGTTTTTGCTTTAGTGTTACTTTCTTTTCTATTTTCTTGTAGTTTGTTTTGATTATTAAAAAAAAAAAATTGTTCTTGCTCTAATGTTGATGGTGTGTTCTCTTTCAATTTCTTCTAAGTTGAGATCTGCAATTTAGAGTACTGAGTATAAGTAATTGGTATGACAATGTGTAGCAATTTTTTTTCTTCCAAAAGTTAAAGAGGATTGACAAAGTTTGCCTAATGATATTTATGTTCACAGATTCTGGAAAATATAAGAAGTAATTTACACATTGCAAAGAAGAAACGGAATGCAAATGCGTCATATATCAAAGCCCCCAATTCATTACCTTAACTACCACCCCGTCGTTGTCACAACAATCCAATTTTTGAAATTTGCACGACTTTTCGATAGACACCATCTCGTATTTCCACTCAATGAAAATTCAGTGTCTTATCAATAAGGCTACAATCTTTACACACACCTATAAAACCACATATATAAATAATCCATTTGTATCTCTAAAAACCCCCTCCAATGCATGTGTTCCCTCCCAAAAGAACCATATATATTCAACTTTTTACCTTAGGTAGTGGTTTCACCTGTTTGACTAAATTGTGTTTTGCCAAAATTATTAATCCCCCGTCGCGTTCATTTACCCACTCCCGAATACAATCATTAGCCGTGTTTATCACAGCAGCTCAGAAGTTACCCCGTGGTGTATTATCTGATTGTTGTTTTAAATCTTCATAAAAATTTAGGGACCTAGTTGGTCATATTCTGAGAATTGTTTGTAGGGCATTGTAAAAAATCATCGGGATGTTTTACGGAAAAAAAAGTGGTCTTGATTGAGAGGGAAGGAAAGAGTTCCACAAAGGCGTAGTGTAATAGTTGATATATTTTGTTACTATCAAATTATCTTTCATTGGCGAAGCGAGATACTTTTGTTAAGAGAGAGTTCATACATTTCATCTAATTTTACTCAAAGAAAAATTGTTGTGAGTTGTGATACAATAGTAACTATCCACACTAGGAACACGAGTCAGAAAGTATCTTAAACCATTACCTTAAATCTCTTAACATTAATTTGATAGATTCATTTAAAAAGTTCTCCAGAAAAATCATAGATCATCTTTTAACAGTAGTGAGACAACAAATTCCAGAAAATGACAAACTAATCCGTACCAAAATTCAAACAATAAAAGTCTTCTCCACTATAATATTTTAAGGAGAAAAAGTTAATGATGATTCATCCTTAGAAGCTTCCGAGGATGCCACCTCGTATGAAGCTTCATGAAAACCAAGTGCATCCCATTCAACTGTTTTTGTACTACTGCACGCCATATTTGGTCCTCCTGGAACTGTCAATCTTGTAGTGTTTTGTTTAAAATTTAATAATATATAATCATGGATTGTGTTGAGAATTAAAACATAACATATTATTCAAATATGATTACATGACTCGTGTTAATTCAGAGGCCGAGCCTGAATCTTTTGTTTGGAGGCCAAAGGGTTAATAAGGCCGATTGTGCGCATAAGGCCGAGCAGAGAGGGTATATATAATTGTGATGTGGACACTGATCTAATTATAAATATAAAAAATAAATCATATAAATTTAAACAAAGACGCATATTTAGAAAAAATTTACAAAACTAGAAACTGGGAAAATGGTGATTTAAATTATTTCCGAAACAAATCCGAGATATATAGGCTCAAGAACTCGCGAGAAAAGATTTGAAACACTCATGTATCGCCTAAACTACACAACAAATGCATCGTAAGTGTCGCAAAGAAAAGGTTGAAGAGATCAATCATTATATTACATTAACCATTACCTTAAATCTATTAACATGGTAGTTGTGAGAGAAGAAGAAACAACAGGTAAACATAAATTCATAAATTTGTTTAAATAAAACTCCTGAAGATACATAAAAATAATAATTTAAAAGTAGTGAGACAACAAATCTCAAGAAATAACACAAACTAATCTACCGAAATTCAGACTTTGAAACAATTTTACATGCATCCTTCTCATTTGCACCTTTATGATCACCAAGAGCAGTCTGACTCGATTGGTCAAGTTTCCTTGACCTCATTTCTTCCAATAGCTCTTCTATTCCTCCTCCTCCAAAGCACCCACGTTTTTCCCAGTTTACATCATTCTGATCAATAATAATCATGTTGAGAATTAAAATATAATAAATTAAGCAATCCAAAGGTAAAATAACTAATATGGAATAATAGTTCATAAGACATGCACCAGAGATTTAAATTCCTTAATTACCTTCATGTTAGAATTAGAATCACGCCATTCCCTCACTATCATATGACCAACAACGCCTACATAAAAACGATATGAAAAAATCGAATAAAATTAAATAAAAAATCTCAGAAATTGAGGAAACAATCTCGTATAAAATTAACAGTAATTAAAACATAAAATCATAGGTATGATGGGTGAATATAGCGTGGGAAGATGTACCTGCTGCCGCTCCTGCGAAGAAGTTGATGAGATTCCATGGAGCCATCTGAGTGTGAGTGTGTGTGATGAGCTTGGGGAACAAGGCATCTAAAGTAATCACTCCATTAGGAATGAGCTTGGGGAACAAGGCATTAAAGTAATCACTCCATTAGGAAAAATCTACCGTGGATTAAGTTTGTCCTTTATATCGGGGTTTTTTTTTTTTCCAAAACTGAATTAAAATTAATAAAAAAATATGCAATACAATAAGTTTAGATTGTTTCTAATTGTAAACAGCCCAATTGCAAGAAAAAGCGCATGAAACACTCTTTTTTGCGACCCAATCCCTAACTTGATTTGATTTTCGAGGAGTGAAATGGAAGTCAACTGAATTATGTAACAGTGTTTGAATATCTTCAAATATATGAGATAGATGACGATTTTCAAACCTTGAGCTTGTTGATGATACTAGGACAATCATTCTTCAAAATATAATTGCAAGAAGGCTGAGCTGCTTCAAGGATAGCAAAATAAATGCCAATTGCTTCAGCTTCTTTTTCAGGAGAGTTAGCTTCGAAATTCCAAACTTTAACTTTTAAAATTTGGCCCTCACTAAAAATACACCCAGCAGCAGCTTTATTAGTTAAGATAAGAAATGAAGCATCAACAAAGATATAGTTAAGGTTAGAAGTATAGGACTCCCTGTAAATATTAGATAAACCTGTATTTTCTTGATGGGGGTATTAATTTAGCTTTAGAGTTAAAATTTGTATATTTACAAAACTCATCATAAACTTTATATGCTCTTGAAGCATTCATAATGGGACAAATATTTACATTTTCAAAGATCTTTTTATTTCTAGACTTCCAAATAAACCAAAGAATCCAATTGTCATCTCAACTAAGGGTCTTTCAATCAGCCATTCAAGGGCTTAACCTTTAATCTAACCCAATCAGAGGATAATTCTATATAAGTTCCCAAATTTGATAATGATTCATATTAAGAAGATAAGTAAGATTATAAGCCACACTTGGAGGTTATTCTTGCTATAGACCACCCCATTTTTGTTAAGATTAATATGTTGCCCTGAAGCAACACTATAAGCATTTAATGTCTCTTTAAAATTGAGGAATTAATTTTCATCTACCTTAAGAAAAAAAGGATATCATCTGCAAAAATAATATGAGTGAGTGTGGGGCAATTTCTACTTAATTTAATATCTTTAATAAGATTTTTGTTAACTTTATCATGGATTAAAGAAAAAAGGGCCTGTGTAACAATACAAAAGAGGAAATGAGATAGGGGATCACCCCGTCTCAATCCTTTTGAAGGGTTTTTAATGCTTTTTGGTTGTCCATTAATGAGAATGGAGTAAGAAACTGTTGTGACACATTGAGTCATCCAATAGATCCAAGTATTTGAGAAACCCATAGCTTTCATAGTATCAAATAAAAAAAATCTCATTCAATACTTTCAAAAACTTTTAAGATGTCAATTTTTATAGCAACAGGGTAGTTTTTTGAAGTTTTTTTGTTCTTAAGATAATGATCAACTTCATGTGCAATAAGGAGGTTATCAGTGATATTTCTAGAGTTAATGAAGGCAGATTGTTCAGGGGTGATGATAGAATTCATGAAAGGTTTTAATCTTTTAGTAAAGATAGCTGCTATTATTTTATAACTAAAATTAAGACAGCTAATGGGCCTATAATGGGTGATAGAGGCAGGACATTTAATCCTAAGGGTAATATAGGTATTATTTATAGGAGTGAGATCCTCTTAATTCCATAAGAAATCAGTGATACATCTCATAAGATCAAATTTAATAATGTGTCAGTTCTTTTTGTAAAAATGATCAGAAAATCCATCAGGCCCTGGGGATTTATTACTCCCAAGGTCCAAACAGCTTCTTTAACTTCACTAATAGAGATAGGTTTTTCTAGCATAGAATTCATATGATCACTAACAGATGGTTTGATTTTATCAATGACAGTTTGATAATTTCTAGAACCAATAGTAGTATATATGTTACTATAATGATCAAGGATGAGGTTTATTATAGCAGTACTACAGTCACACCAAATACTATCAGTTTTAAGGATTGTAAGAATTTTATTATGTTTTCTTCTAGTCTTGGTGGAATTTTGGAAGAATCTAGTATTTTTATCACCATGAATGGTCCATTAATTCGCGATTTTTCCTTCCAATAAAGCTCCTCTCTATTCCAGAAATCCTCAAGTTGACTAGTCACAGAATTATGTTCATCGCAGTCAATATGAGATAAGGAGTTTAGCTTTTTAAGTTTTTTCATAAGAGTATTAATGATTTTCTTGTTGTTGTGCCTTCTTTTTTAATTCCAAGAGTTTATAAGATGTGATATATGATGAAGTTATGACCAAATTTCACAATACCCCTATAAATATTATGAGAGAAGGAATTCCACTCATCTTTGATAATATTTTCCACATCAGTTTCATAGTTCCAAGATTTTTTATAAATGAATCTGCTAAAAGACTTTTGTTTAGGGATATTAGTGAATAAAATAAGTAAACTATGATCAGAGCCAATGGCTGGAAAAGCAGCTACCCAAGCATTTGGATAAATATTATCCCATTCAATATTTGAGATACCTCTATCAATCTTTTCTTTGATAAATTTTTAACCCCTTCTTATATTGCTCCAAGTAAAATGACAGCCTTTAGTGGCAATATGATTCAAATTATGAAGATTTATAAAGGAATTAAGTTCATTTTGAGAGATATCTAGATAATCAGTGCCCCCTATTTTTTCCAAGTTATATCTACTCATGTTAAAATCACCAATAAGTAGTTAGGGTAAATTTTTATCATTTTTAATAATATTAGTAATATCAGTGAGATTTTTTTCCTTTACTTTATCAACACGAGAGATGTAAACATAAGTAACAAGAAATTCATTTCCCAAATCATCTTCTACAATGAATGTGATTTTTAGAGTGATTTATTACTTTGAGATTAAGATCAGTGTTGGTTAAAAGAAGTAACCACCCGCTTTACCAACAGGTTCAACAGTGCAAGAAATATTCATATTAAGGTCTTTAGCTAAGGCATTTGTTTTTTCCATAGAATTAAGAGTTTCACAAAAAAAATATTACCTCAAGATGGTGTGATTTGACCGCATCCTTGAGTGTTAGAATTGTTAGAGGGGTACCAATCACTTGACAATTCCAACATAATTGTATCATGTACCTCCACGACTTTGTTCTATGACAAACCTGCAAGCCTATTTATCAACAGTAATTTCTTTTTGTTCCATATCAGTGTCTTCCATTTTTGAAGCTTCAACATCCGTGGAGATAGCAACCCCTAACCTTTCATTTTCGAGTATGGAAGAATCAATAGGAGTAGAAGAGTCAATAGGTGTATAATCCTTCCATCGAATTCATCCAGAGTTTGTCAAATTTAGCTAGTTCCCTAAGGGGTTTAGTAGCACTTCTCGTATTAGAGATAAACTTGTAATCAGAAACTCGACGATGAAAAGGGGTTTCAGAATCATCGTTAAGGGAGAAAGAGATAGAGTTTTGATTTGGGGGTATAGTGTTATGAGTGAAGCGGTAGAGGATTGTTGTTTTTCAAACGGGGTGTTTATGGTGGGTGTTTGTGTTATCTTATTTGGATTAAAAGGAAGATAGTGTTTTGTGGTAATTAAATTGGGCTTCTCTTGAGATCCAAACATAAGAGATGTAGGGGTATGTGGGCTTCGAGTGTTTTTTTGTTAGTGGGTTGGTGTATTAAAAATGTTTTGTTGGACTTCCTCTCTTATTTCAGTCCAAGACTTAACAGTCCTGTTATAGTAAATAGGCTTTAGATTTTGATTTAAAAGTCTTTCTCTTACATGTGTCAGACTGTAGGTTTTGTCATTCCTCTTTCGGTTAAGTAGAGAAGTCAAAGAACCAGTTCCATCTGCAATCTTTCCATCTTCAGCTCTAATATTTCCAAAGGCATTAAATGTTAGGTGAGTTTTCCTTTCGTGATTTGAATTTTGTCCTTTCGTATTAAATGCGGGATTGTTTTTTGGGTCAGAGATGGGTTGAGTCGTTGCTGAGTGACGAGTTGTCTGGTTTTGACTCACTAAATTTATTTTCTCAGCTTTGGATTCAATAATTTTTTGTTCAAAACCAAAGATGTTTTTTGTGAGTTTGATTTGAATTCTAGATTTTTTTCTTGCATTCAGATTCCTCGTGGTCAAGCATACCACATAAAAAACACAGATCACACAATTTTTCGAATTTAAGAATACCTTTAATTCTTTGACCATCTCCCAAATTGATGTTGTAGGAGCCTTGAATCGGTTTGAAGATGTTTCAGTCAACCCTGATTTGAATGACATTAAAGTCCTTGAAAGATTCAATAGCAGGAAGAACGATTTCTTCAACCTTGCCCAGTTGAGTACCAATCGTAAAAGCATTGTCTTCATTGATGAGAGTTGGAGATACATCATGAGTTTGAACAAAGAAAGAAGTTGTGGTAAGTTGAGCATCAGATTGAAGTTTAGCAGTATCCCATTTTTGAAGCAAGACAAGCTTCCCAACCAGATTCCACAGCCGATTTTTTCAAACCTTTTAAGATCTTTTTCAGATTTGAAGGTAATAATACAAGTATTAAAACCCCGTTTTTCAGTATGGACTTTTCCTTTAACTCCCCAAGAATTGTTGATATTTTTCCTTAGGTAGTTGAAACTTATTGATTTATCAGCAATGATTTTAGCCTAGAGTTTCGGGCCTTCAAATTGAGCATAACCCGAGTTTGGATCTTCTCTGAGGATGAGGGCTTCATTAGCAGTGTTAGAGTTATGTCGGGTGTAGAATTCCATTCCAAGAGATAGTGAAATAAGTAAGTATAGAAGCAGGACAAAAAAATCAATAAATGAGCGAATTTAAGAGGTGGGAAGAGGTAGTTGAGAGTAGATTTAGAAAATGAGGGTGATGGTAAATGTAATAAAGAGATCAAGATTTATGTGTATGTATGTAAGTTTAGAAATTTGGATAAATATAACTGTAAATGACATGGTGGAGAGATGTGGTAGGCGGTGGTGAAGTGGTGGTGGGTCAACACAGCTATTCCATTGGGGAATGTGCCTGAAAGAAAAAATTGCACAATTTGTTGTTATTAGGCGTGGCCAAAGAACAATTTACTCCCTCCGTCCATCAATGTTTGTCACAATTTCTAAAAGTAGATGTCCATAAAAGGTTGTCCATTTAAAATACCAATGAATTTTTTTACCTTTCTACCAATTTTATCCTTATTTAATATTCATTAACGTATCATCGTTAAATGCATTTATTTAGTTAGTCGATGATAGTTTAGTAAAAATATGGGGAATTAATTGATTTTCTTAATCCGTGTGAAAAAAAAAAGTACGACAAACATTGATGGACGGAGAGAGTAAAAAAAAGGTAACTTCGAGATAATTTAGTGTATAAGATATATTTGAAATATAATATTTAGATATATCGAAATTCTTTGATTTGTGTAATTATTAGAACTCCTTGTTCATCTTAATGTGATTCTAATTTCACTATTATTTAAAATAAATGTAATTTTTTTTTTCTAAAATATTATTTTTGTCAAACATGAAATAATCTATTTTTTTCCAACTATAAGTACAAAAGATTCAATTTAAGTTCAAATTTTAAATAAGTTAAGCTTAAATTTATTCTAATCGAATACTAATGTTAGAAACTTGTTTGTTTGATACGTCATACGAATTCGAACAAGTCGGCTTGAATTTTTACTTTTGTTTCTTTATGCTTAAAGTGGATTTTTATGAAGATTATTGTAGTGTGTAAAGTATAATTGAAGTATAGATTGTGATATTAAAAAAGATAAAGAAGCAGAAATAATATATTATGTTTCAGTTAATTTTTTAATTTTAATATAATATTTTATTAAAGATATTTTCTTAGAGATTGAGTTTGTATGTTTAAATAAATCTATAAATTTAAAGAGTATTTTCTGTGTTCGATAAATGAGTAAATATTGATCAATTTAAAATTTATTTAAGACAATAAAAATTAATGTGATTTGGGATAATATCTAATATTATTTTTAATAAATTATATGGTTTATTTTAATTAGAGTTCGACTATTAGGTATACTTCTTTTAACATTAATTTTTTTTTTCTTGTTATTCAAAACCAACATAAGAGTTAACTATAGTTATTACACATATTAAAAAGGAAATTATTAGAAGCAATCAATGACAAATCCTTCCACCCGGACAGGTCAATATTTCTTCTCGTACATTTAGCAAGAGCATCAGTAGTAGAATTAAATCTTCTGTTAATATGCGCAATTCTCCAATTTGTAGAATGACCTAACCATTTCCTAATTTCCGATAGGGTAGGTTTAAGACTCCAATGAAGTCCGGTCGTGCCCACGATTCCTTAAACTAATTCAAGGTTATCAGTGTAGAAAGACACGGCTTGGTAAGAAAGGTTTTTATAACACGTTTTTTTCTTTAACATTAAATAAAAGATGTGTTATAAAAAGGATTGGTAATGAGGATTTTTTTTTCTACAGTAATGAGGATCAAACTATTACAATGACTTATCCTTTCAAACGATAACAGAGAGATGAAAATTGATGGATTAGCATTCAAATTGATACACTCAAACCATGAGATGAGAATTTTTTTTATTGTGGTAAAAAAGGAAACGAAATGGATAAAAAAATGTTAGTTTCAATTAATATAGGTCACTACTTACCAGTAAGATATAAATAGCAATGAACTTTTACCGCTTTATAAGATTTGTCGGGTATTAGAGAATATTAACCCGCAAGTTGTTAGATTAATTTTGAAATTTTGAAATTTTAAACAAAATTTTAAATTATATTTATTAAAAAATTATTAAAAATTAAAAATTGTCATAAGAATTTAAAAGATGATTCTTATATTTAAGTAGTGTAATAAAAAGATTTGAAAAAATTCAAAAGAATTTCCATATATTGAGAATGTTTTTGATATTTTTTCTTATCATTTGAATTTGTATTTATAAGATGATAAAGAAAATGTAGACTATTTTTACATTGACATCTTATTTTTACCAAAAGTTATATTTAATTTGTTTTAAATTTACAACTTATTTTAAATTTATGTTAAAATTAATATAATATTACAAAGATCACTTAGATATTTTAAAACATATTTTTTTTTAAATAACTAAACTTATAAGTTACAACAAAAACATACATATGAATACTATTTAAATTTACAATGAAAAATATTATCATTGTAAATGGATTAGTGTTGAATAAATAATATTTTAATTTCAATTAAAGCTGGCAACTGATCAAATATCCTCAAAAAATAGCATCATCATATCCACATCCATTAGGAAAAACGATAACCAAATCCGTATCTAATAACATCGGATTTTAGAATTATTTACCAAATCCGCATCCACAACGGATGCGGATTATCAGCGGTGAATCCGCATCCATAATTGTTCAATAGGATTTAAAAAAAAATCTTATAAAATATTGTTAAACCTATAAAATTAGCTACTTAATTATTGGGTGACCATAAAATAGATATTAGGCAATATAGTAATAAACTAGATAAAATTGAATAAGTGTTTTATGTATGGAATAATTTTATTTGGTATTATGTATGATTTTTGTATATATAGAATATCTTTATATATAGTATATATTTTTATTTTTTCTTTTATACTTTATTCGGATTTTGGATTATCCGTCGGATTATTTTAAAAAACCAAATCCTAACGGATCATCCACCGGTAACCTTTTATGAGAACCAAACACTCACGGATATAACATGGTTCCACTAATGGATTTTGTATGGGATCAGATATTCATCGGTTACGGTTAATATTCTAACCATTGTCATCCCTTATTTCAATGAGAAAGGAACATTTGTAATATTATTTAAATTTATATAGCATATTTTTACAAAATTACTCAAATAAAAAATAATTATTATTATTATAGGTTTATATAAAAAAAAATAAGATAAAAATGTTTAAAGAAGGTGAGATTGAATTTCTCAAATAACTATTTTTAAAAATATTATATTGGGAATTTGAGTGGTACTTGTATTTATGAACTAAAAAGATATTTTGTATACATGGGGATTAATTGGGGGTTTACTTTTCTTATTATCGAAACTGGTTCGAGTGAGTTGTATGGATCAGTGAAGGGCAGTGTGAAATCAAGGGGATTTTCGAATAATATTGTAGAAGCTTGCCGAGCAGTATTGAGCACTAGGGGGCATTTTGATTTAATTTGGAGCTTTCGCGAAACAAACACTTGTGCAATTGGATGATAAAGCTTGGTGCGGCTAGTACGAAAGGGCTAATCCCGTATAGATATCCGCCAAATGAATTATGTCGTTTGTTAGCTAAAAATCGGACTATACCTCGTATACACATACCATAGTCAATAACTAATAAAAAGTTTATTACTTTCTAGTCGCTTTGTCCTCTCTTGTAACAAAACAAAAAGATAGTTTGTATAGGGTGGTAGATATTAATTTAGCCTGAAATAAAATAAATTGCGAAAATAGATTTGTAATTTAAATTTTGTTAATTTAATTTTATTGTCTATATTATGTATAGTGTAATAAAAGAACCTAAATTAAGTTCCTTTTTAATTTTTATTTTATTTTGCCCTTAGGTGACCATTCTTACGTGCACCTTTGTTTTGGTGGTGAATTATTTTATGAGGTCAATAGACACTTGGCTTTCTATTATAAAGCCAAGTTGTAACTAGCTGGTTACAGAGAGGATAATACAATATGAGTCCCAATTTTTGGGAACTTTTTTTTTTAAGTCCAAGTTACAAAAACTTCTTTTTTAAGTCCCAAATCCAACTATCTGGTTTGGGTTTTGACATTTTTGTCCTTGTTCTTATTGGGTACGGACCCAATACGTTTCTTTATTTTCATCTCTTTGTTACGTTAGTTTTTCTATTATCTAGTTCTCCTAATATGGGGCTGGCCCCATATAGTACAAAACTCAAAGGGGTCTGTACCCACTAAGAATAAAAAAGAACAATTTTTAAATCTAGTGGACTGTATCCATGTTAGTTCAAAACAACACAAACATAAATACTCAAATTTTATTATATAAAATATACTAACAAAGATTTACACATAAAATATTGGGCCAGCCCTATTACCTACAACACAACTACATGGGGCTGGACCCAATAAGAATTACAGTAAAACAAAAAATAAAGAATTACACAAGCAGTATTTGGGCCAACCCCATTATCTACAACATAACTACATGGGACTGGACCCAATTAGAATTTACAGTAAAACAAAATCACACAAACAACAACTACTGTATTATGGGCTGGCCCATTACCCACACCGACATCCATCCATTTGGGGATGGCCCCATGTACGCGTTTTAGTAATAAAAAAATAAAAAAAAATCGACGAAGACGTCGATTGGCTGAGCACGACGTCGAGAGAGACTCGATTGTGAAGACGGTGGTTTCGCTGGCTTCCATGGCGGCGCTGGACTCGACGGCAGCAGCAGGTGGAGGGGTGGTCTGAACAGGCGTTGAGATGGAGGGAGGGTGCGTCGGAGCTCAGCAATTACGATGATGAATGTGAGATCTCGGCAGCCGTGAGATCTCAGCAGCAGAGACGCGTCGGAAGCTTTGAGAGGTGGGTTCGCTGTAGTGATGACGGCGGCGATGGTGGTGTTGCTGTGATGAAGCTCTGAGAGAGGGGATGGGCTCAGATCTGACAGGAAGCTTTGAGAGGGGGTGGAACGGGGGCTGCGATGGTGGTGTTGCTGTGATGATGGTGTTGCTGTGATGGTGGTGTTGCTGGATCAGTGTTGGTGGTGGTGCAGCAGCGGCAGTGGTGGGTGGTGGATCTGCAGTAGCAGCAGTGGTGTTGGTGGATCTGCAGAGATGAAGGAGGAGAGAGGGGGGTATGCAGTGGTGGGGGGAGGATGCAGGTGGTGGCCATGGTGATGTTCATGGTGGGGGGCAATGGTTGGGATAGGTTAGACAGAGAATAGAGGGAAGAGAGAGGGAGAGAGCTGAGGGAATGAGAGAGAGAGAGAGAGGGGTGGGGGATCCGGTTGTATAATGGGTTTGGGGAGTGGGATTTTGGGTTTCCACTGTATGCATAGAGGGTGGGGGTATAGTTGTACATTAACCCCTATTAGTTGGACTAGTTACTAGGGGATTGGGGTGGGATTTAAAAAAGAATTTGGAATGGGGTTGGGCCTTATAAAGTAAGTTCCCCGGTTACAAATCAGAAAAGGTCAAAATACCCTCTTAAGCTCTTATAACCATAGAGAAAACCACATATCCAAAACACAAACCCCATATATACGATCTGGAAAACCAAAGCCACCCACCTCCCTTTCCCACATCTCTCTTCTCTCTCCCTCTCTGTTTCTCTCTTACGAACCCTCCCCACCATCATCACCCAACCTACCCCACCGTGTATCATTAACCACCACCATCATCCCCACTGTCCCCACCATCATCAACATCGATGGCCTCCGTCAGCACTACAACAGATCTCAATGATATTGTGCTTCGTCAGCCATGGACAAGCAACAGATCTCGATGAGATTCGATGGAGATCTCGAGGTCTAATAACTCTGGAGGTATCAAGCTTCAACAATCACAGTTCGTAGCTTGTGTTTAAATCAGATCGAGATTCAACAACTTCTGAAGAGAAGGTTGACGCCTTGGAGTATTTCGATGCCGGTCCTGATCTGCTGAACGGAGATATCCACAACCAGCCTTCTCCCCGTGCCTGAACGGAGATATCCACCACCACGACCCTCCAGTAAAGGCCCCCCCACCGTAGGGTTTATCCTCCACCATTGAAGACCCTACCCCATCGTGGTATACCCTCCTTGCAATCTTCATCAACATACGCTGCCACCATCGTCATCTTCACCAACAAACCTGAAGCCTCTCTCTGCACCACCACCACGAAGCTCTGACCTCGCCTCCTTTCAACCCCATTTGAAACCCTACCCCACCATGGGTCCGGCCCAAGAAAAACACCATCATGGGTACAGCCCGTCAAGGTAAGACGAGTAATGGGGCCAGCCCATCGAGATCGACGTCGAGAAGATTGATGCGTCATGGGTCTAGCCCGTTCAATTCTAACTGTGGGTCCTGTTTTGTTTTGTTTTCTTTTGTTTAATCTTTCAGAGAAAATATTTGTCTTTTATCCTTTAGTTTGTGCTGTGAAATTTTTTTCTTCTTTATGAATCGATTTGTTTTTTTTAGTGTTTGATTTAGTAATGATAGTTAAAGTGTTATAGAAGTCAGTTGGTTTTTTGTTCCTTAAAGGTACAGCTCAAACACTAATGCCTTAAGAAAATGTAATAAGCAAATGAAAAAAGATATACAAACCGCCACAAGTCCGTACCCATCAAGGGTTGTTTGTTCATCGTGGGGCCGTACCCCCATCGATGAAACTAGACTGAATGTAAAATAAGTGATGGGTACGTACCTATCACGAACAAGGGTAAAAAGATCAAAAACTCAAACCAGAAAGTTAGAAAGTGAGCTTAAAAAATAACTTTTTCTAACTTGGCTTTATAATATTAAGTTTGGGTATTTTATGCCTCAATTAGTATTTTCCTCTTGTTTTGGGCCACCTTAATAATTACCCAAAAATGCTCTCCTATATATTGAGAAACTCTTAATCTTATCAGTTTTCAATTCTCATCCTTATTAGCTTAAGCTGGTTATAGCAGAGTATGCACCTTCCCACAGTTGCAAAAGGATAAGCGCATCGTGAATGGTATAATTAAACTGATTTATCAAAAGTTTATTCTGAAGATCCAAGTTGCTAAACAGAATTTTCAAAACAAATGAAATTATATATAAATCTGAATCTCTATATTCAGTTAACTACTAATTATATACATTGATTTGATTATTTATTATAAATCAATTATTTTTCTGAATATTTAAACAAAAAAATAATCTTAAAATAACACGTGGTATGGGGCAACTTTCGCCCCATATTTTCTGCAGTACAGCCACAAAGTTCTTGTCTTGCTGGTAATATAAAAGATTTCTGCTCATTCCTTTGATGTATTTGACCTTTTGCAGGTTTTCGGGGATCGAAATGGTACTTTATTTGATAGTTAGGTGAAGGCGCACTTGAGAGTAATTACAAAGAGAAGATAGAATGAAAAATGACACTGTTTGTTATGAATTTTTACATTTAATTTAAACTAAATGCTGATTTTTGAACAAGCAAGTAATACGACGTTTGTTTTCAAGATAACTCGACATTCCAGTATTTTCCTTTTGTTTCACGTGTATGTTCATTTCATCAATATATATGGGCTTGGCTTCTTTCATATTGCTTCTCTAATAAAATAGTCACTTGAAACAAGCATGCCCTCTAAATGGTAAATCTATTCATTTTAACCCTCATATAATTAACCGGGCATTAATATTGGATATATATTAACATTGTGGGTGTGAGAGAAGAAGAAACAACATATAAATATAAATTCATAGATTTATTTAAACAAAGCTCCTGAAGATACATGAAATTATTATTTTAAAAGTAGTGAGACAACAAATCTCAAAAAATAACACAAACTAATCTACCTAAATTCAGACATATAAAAAACAATCAAACATGTATCCTTCTCATTTGCACCTTTAATGATCACCAAGAGTAGTCTGGCCCTATGGGTCAAGATTCTTCGTCGACCTTATTTCATCCCAATTAAATTTTCCTCCAAAGCACCCATCTATCACAAAATATTCTTTTTCTAATTTATTCCATCTTGCATCATTCGGATCCTTATACAATTACAAAACTTTCATATTAATATCCATGTTGAGAATTAAAATATAATATATTAAGCAATCCAAGAGTAAAATGGACTTTTAACCAATATGGAATAATAGTTCATAAGATACCAGAGATTTGGATTCCTTAATAACCTTCAAGAAAGAATCAGAATCACTTAGATACCATTCCTTAGCTGTCATATAACCAATACCAACTAGGCCTACATAAAAACGATATGAAAAAATCTACTAAAATTAAACATAAAGTCGTAGAAAATGAGGAAACAATCTCATATAAAATTAACAACAATTAAAACATAAAATCATAGGTAAGATGGTGTGTGAGATGAAGGAATACAGCGTGGAAAAATTTACCTCCTAGGAAGAAGCTGGTGAGATTCCCTATCGCAGGAGCCATGTATCTCTATGAGTGTGAGTATTGTATGTTTTAGAACAAAAAAAAAGAGTATTGTATGTGTATATATGTATGTGCATGTGCTTGGGGAACAAGCATCTAAAATATTTACTCCATATGAAAATCTACAGTGGTTTAATATTGTCCCTTTATATCGGAACTGTAATTTAATTAATCGGTTAAATGAAAAATAAAATTTAAATTAGAGATAATTTAGTATAAAGGATATATTTGAATATAATATTTAAATATATAGGATAAGATTCAACTCTATCATCAATAATCCTTGATCATGATATAATATTATCTAGGGTGATTTACCTATACAGTCCACGAAAGATGACGGATTGCCCATCAGGTCCAACCCACCTCAAATAACCGTCCTGTCCTTAGTATCCCATTAATTAGAATTTAGTTACCAAAACAATTTTTCCTAATTCTATGCAATTAGTCAAAAATTAGTAGTAACCCATTAATTATAATTAGAATTTAGTTACCAAAACAAATTTCCCTGATTTCATGCAATTGGTCAAAAATTAGTAACCCTTTAATTAGAATTTAGTTGCACAAATATTCTGTATTGGGTAATAAAAACGAATGTGGGTAATGCTTGTTTTTGTGATGGGTTGTCTTTAAAAAATGGTGGTACACGGAACACTATTTTGATGGTGTGCTTGAGCAAAATGATGGGTTACGCTTTTCGTCGAGTTAACAGGGGGTGGGTTACCTTTGTTATTTTGATGGTGTGTTTGAGCAAAATGATGGGTTACGCTTTTTGTCAAGTTAACAGGGGGTGGGTTACCTTTGTTATTTTGATGGCGTGTTTGAGCAAAATGATGGGTTATGCTTTTTTGTCGAGTTACCATGGGGTGGGTTACCTTTGTTATTTTGATGGTTTGTGTGTTAAGCATGATGGTATATGTAAATTACATAGGTCAAAACTCAGCAAGTTTGAACAACTAAATATAAGCTCTAGATCCGTCAAAGTTGTACTTCTTCGAAACCGCATTCAATCCGATTTGATAGGGGTTCGTATTGTTGTTTAAGCCTTTATCTATAAGACTTCGTTTGTAGATATCTTGGAAAAAAATCTACAGCAATCCGCCATTCACGAACAGAAGAAGAACCATGAACAGATCGAGCACTATCGGATGCAGCAACAGTCTTTCCGGCGAGCACAAAAAGGGATCACCACTGCAACGAAGGACCACCAGCAACCTCACTGTGTCTTGCTCAATGCACCACTGCAACGAAGGACCACCATCGACAGTGCAGTTCATTCGACAGAGTTATTTCACAATGCAGAAGGTGGAGAAGGGCGGCTTGGCTTCAGGTAGATTGGAAGACATGGTATTCCTCGTTGTCGGAGGGGGTGGAAGAGAAGAAACGGATTGGATGCCATTAAGAGATATGCTACTTAAATGGAATTAGTTAATTGCGAATATCATGGAAAGATTTGATAAATATGGAAGAGATCACATATTATATTTAGTAATAGGGGTATGGATGGTATTATCTTAAAAACGTTGGACTTTAGAAGGCAGAATTCCAAAGCAGGGTTTGTTGGGGGTGGATTATTGGGTCTAAGGACTTTTTAAGCTAATAACTCTATTATCTAACTATTAGAAATACTGCTAATCGCAATTTGACTCTTATTTTACTATTAAATGTGATTTTTTTTTTCTTTAGAGATCATTTTCTGTTTTAAATAATCCAAAATCCATGAAATATCGAAATCTCTCTAAAAGTATATTGCATTATGTAAATTTCACTCTATTAAATTTTTATATTATATGAGGGTAAAAGGTGAATTTGCCGATTTTTTTTTCTATCAATTTACATTTTATTAAGAAATTTATCTTAAATGTCTTTACAATTTTAAACCCCAAACAACAGGACTAAACTGCAAGTAGATTAACACACAGATAATCTAGTTACAATTACACACATTACAACCAAGTAAGATTATCTTTTAAATCCATCCTTAAGCTTCCATTGCAAGCAATAATCTTTTTTCCCTATTAGGATTAATCATTACAATCCATTTTAATGGACTAATTATTAAATCCGTTCATGTTTTAAAAGAAATGGAAAAAACTTAGTTTAATACTTAGTATTAAACAAATCCATTTCTATTCCTTTGAGAAGTGGAAAAGTCATTTTTTTACACATAAAAAGTACCACATCGAAAAATAAATGGAAAAAGCAATAGTATATAATACTTTACCCACCTATTAAATCCAAAAGGCCTAAATACTATGGAGGCCAAAGAGGAATAACCAAAACCCCAACGCGCGCACCACTACCCCCTCCCCCCAGCCTGGCGTGGCCGTGAGTCATGGGCTCGTGGGGGAGTTGGGGTGTCAAAAAATGAAAAATGAAAACGTTAGCCTTAATGGAGCACTTGAAGACCATTTATGGTGACGATTCTGATAGAGCCTTACTCTCCCCATTTTCCTATAAATAAAGACTTTCCCTCACTAGCCAAACACACGAAATCACCAGAAAAGAATGACACTCTGCATCTCTTTCTCTCTGAAAACACTTAGTAGAGATTAGTTTTTCCGTTAGAGATACCGGTACGCCGGGATATATTTTGAAAACCGTAGGTGTAATTTGTTATTCCTCTCATTCCGTGTAAGTGTATTTTCTGTTCCTGTAATCGTATTTCATTTTTTTGTAATAGTTAGTTTACAATAAAACGAATATTATTTCTTTTACTTTTGGGAAACCATATTTGTTTTGTCAAAACCGGTGATTATTTTAATCACAATTAAAAAAATATTCATTTTCTTTACTCACCGGTTCTTTTTTGAAATGGCTCTTCCTGTTTCGGCTGTTGGTTCTCCTTTGAACGCAAAGCCATTTCTCGACGTGAATAAGTTGGAACCCCTTAATGGTTCTAACTACAAGCATTGGGCACAAGAGGTTATGATTTGTCTTGAACAGTATGAACTCAACTTTGCTATAGTCGAGGCTCCTCCACTTATGTAAATTGGAGCTCATACTGAACAAGAGCTAGCTAGACATCTTGCCCTCGAATCCAGGTTCAAAAGAGCTAATACCATGGCTCGGGGATGGATGTTGAACAATGTTACTAATCCCATCTTTAATCTCCTTGCCAAAGAGAAATCGGCAAAGGTCATATGGGAAACTCTCGAGAAGAAATATGGGGCTGATGATTCTGGTAAGAAAAAGTACGTCACTGGGAATTGGTACAATTTTAGACTTAAGGTTCAGAAACCCATGACTGAACAACTTCATGTGTACGACAACCTATGCGCGGAGGTTATCGCCGAAGGCATGAAGATGTGGGAAGTTTTTCAAGCCAACATTCTGCTTGAGAAATTTCCCCCATCTTGGAGTGAATACCGCAACCACCTCAAACACAAAAAGAAGGAAATGTCTCTCCAAGAACTCATCAGCCACCAATCGAATCAAGGATAAGTCGATCTCTTTCCCTTCTCATTCCTCGAAAGCTAACATCGTCGAAGGTTCTGTCCAAGGTAACAAAGACAGGTTCAAAGGGAAGGGAAAACAACAAGGCTCCACAAGCCAAAATCTGGGGGAAACAAGAACCGTGGCAACTCCAGCAAACAAGGTGGAGGATTCAAAACTTCCTGTAAGATTCAAAAACCTAAAGGGGACTGTTACCGTTGTGGTAAAGAAGGACATAGAGCTTTCGAATGCCCCCTTAGAGCTGGCCAGGGTACTGATGTCTCCTCATTTGTGATAATAAAATCTATTTATGAGACATCATTTTAGTTGTACTTATTAGAGTATAGGTCGATTTTCTCATGATTTAGTACACTTTCCTATTTTGTGTCTTGAATTAATTATTTATTATTTTTAGAGCATATTGGGTTTAATTATTTATTAAGTGTGAAGCTTTAGAGATATATGGTAATTAATTAGAGTCCAAGTCAAAGTCTAAGAGCTAAAGGAAAGATATAAACATGGAAATTGAAGATAAAGGAAGTAAAAGCTAAAAATATGGAAAAGGAAAAGCTGCCATAAATCTGAATTTCTGCACCTACGGCCACAAATCAGCTTATATCTTAAAATCGGTGAGGAATTTGGAGAAATGGTCAAGAGAAAAGTTGAAGATCTTTCCGAGACGATGAATTTCAACTACTCATACGCATCAAACGGATGAGTATTGAAGCTGCTAGGACCAAAACAAAAACGGGACTGATTCCATGTTTTTGGGCTACGAATTTGAGTTGGACTAGGAGTCCAATATTTATCTTTTCCTTCAAGAAAACGAATTAGGTCTTCCTATACACTATAAATACAGCCTCTTAACATTAGAAAATCATCCTTGACCAAACCTTAAGGTCGGAAAGAAGCTTACAACAAGAAGAGAAGTCTGGAAGGAGTTGTGCATCAATTATGTCTCCTTCAACCTTTAATTATGTACTTCTTTTCTTTTCTCTTCTTAGTATGAATTAAATTCTATTTAGCTTGAGTTTTAGCATATATGTATGAACCGTAGTTTTGATTGACATCTATCTAATTTGGGAATTCTATGTTTTAAATTGAATTATTGTTTTTATTCTCTGTTTATGTGTTTGGATTTATATTCTGTGTTCTTGTGGACTGCAGCCATATATAATACCATCATAGTAGTTAGGTCACCATTGACAACGGTGTTTAACTATAGGATTAGCACATAACTTCTAGAATAAGGTTTAGATCTGAAAAATCAACCTAACTAGATAATCACCATGGTTTAGTGTATTGCTATTTAACCAATTGCAGGAACAGTTTGCTTAGGACTCCTTATTGACACAGGTAAACCCTATTTAAAACTACCTAGCGCAATTGGAACCGATTATTGAAATATTACATAACTCACCCTTACATGTTTAGAACGGCAAAACTAGTGGGGATTACATGCTATTTACTCAAGCTAAACTCTCATACTATCTTCTTTTCTTTTATTTATTTTCTGTCTTCTAGTTTATTAGTTTAATTTTCCTTTATTAAAAACCAAATAAAAATCATTTTATCTTTCTTTATCTTGCGTATTATTATTCTAGCTTAATTATTTGTACTTGAATATTTGCATAAGTTCTTCTTAACCTTCGTAGTCCCTGAGGAACGAATTCTACTTATTGATTAAAACTTGCATACGATCTGTATACTTGCAGAACCGTGCTCAGCTTAGGGTGTTTATTTGCACTTATTTTATACATCTTTTTATCACACCTTAGGCGACACCAGGTACCAAAGCTGCCGCTAATCTGAGTGAGATCGAAGAAATAATTGTCGCGGTAATGGTTGAGGTAAACTTGGTGGAGAACAAGAGTGAGTGGATCCTTGACACTGGAGCTTCTCGACACTTTTGCTCGAACAAAGCTCTGTTCAAGAAATTCAAAAAAGCAACTAATGGTAAGTGTGTGTACTTGGGTGGCTCTTCCACCAAACTTGAAATTTTTAAAAGTGTGGGGGTGCCTAGCCCAAGCCAAACTACCTGATTTTAAAACTGTCATCGTTGGACCCAAAACCGTTGACTCAATTTTCATAGGGTACGCTCTGAATAGTGTGCATACAGATTCTTGTCCTTGGATGATAACTCTATTTGTGAATCTAGAGATGCTGAGTTCTTTGAACACATTTTCCCTTTGAAAAATTAAAATACTGTCAATGCTTCTTTACATGTTGTTAACTTATCTAGTAATGTTGTTTTCCCTTTTCGTGATGTTTCCCCTGACCCCTCCAATTCCATGGAGCCTAGTAGTATTCCCTAGAAAGAACCTAGGAGAAGTAAGAGGCGTAGGATCGAGTCCAGCTTTGGCCCTGACTTTATAACAGCCTATATGACCGAAGGTTTTTCACATTGACCTAGTAAACGAACAGGTAGTCAACTGCCTTCTCATGGAGGAAGACCCAAAACTTATGACGATGCTTTAAAATCTATAGATGCTAGTTTTTGGAAAGAGTCCATTAATAGTAAACTTGAGTCTATTAAAAGTAACCATACATGGGAATTAACTGACTTACCTAGCGGTACCAAACCTATTAGTAGCAAATGGGTTTTTAAGAAAAATTGAGACCTAATATCTCGATAGAAAAATTAAAAGTGAGACTTTTTATTAAGGGCTTTACCCAAAAGAAAGGTTTAGACTACTTTGACACTTACTCCCCAGTGACCAATATCGCCACGATAAGAACCCTTATTGCTTTAGTCGTCATTCACGAACTTGTAATACATCAAATGGATGTCAAAACCGCGTTCTTGAACGGAGATCTAGATGAAGAGATCTACATGGCGCAACCTGAAGGATGTGTGGTCCCTGGTCAAGGGGACAAAGTGTGTAAGTTGAAAAAATCCTTGTATGGTTTGAAACAGGCACCGAAAAAATGGTATGCAAAACTAGATAGTACTCTTATTTCAGATGGATTTGTAGCTAACACGTCTGATTCATGTGTTTACTCCAAGGTAACAAATTCAGAGTGTGTTATCATCTGCCTTTATGTAGATGAAATGCTCATCTTTGTACTACTATTCATATTATAAATGAGACTAAACGCTTCTTGTCTTTCAGATTCGACATGGAAGATATGGGAGAAGCTGATGTAATACTTGGGGTAAAAATCATTAGGAGCAGTAATGGTATTACCCTGAATCAGTCTCATTACATAGAAAGGATGTTGAAGAAATTCGATTCCTTTGAGGTAACGCCTGTAAATACTCCTTATAATTCTAGCATTCATTTATCCAAATACGTTGGAGATGTTGTATCCCAAAATGAATATGCTAAGATCATAGGGAGCGTGATGTTCTTAATGAACTATACTCGACCCGATATTGCCTATGTCGTGAGTAGACTTAGTCGCTATACTCATAACCTGAGTAGTGACCACTGGGTTGCACTTCGTCGTCTATTGAAGTACTTAAGGGGTACCATTGATCTTGGTCTTCATTACAACAAATTTCCCACAGTTCTTGAGGGATTTTGTGGTGCAAACTGGATCTCTGACAATGACGAAGTAAACTCCACCAGTGGTTATGTGTTTTCCTTAAGGGGAGGTGCTGTATCGTGGAAGTCCTCTAAACAGACTTGTATAGCATGCTCCACCATGGAGTCCGAATTTATAGCGCTAGCGTTGGTAGGGAAAGAAGCTGAGTGGTTAAGGAGTCTCTTATCAGATGTGCCTCTATGGGAAGGAAGTGCAACGCTTGTGTACATCCACTGTGATTCCCAAGCAGCCATTGGAGTCTCCCATAATAGCGCCTATAATGGGAAAAGGAGACACATTCGCATCAGACATGGTTCAGTTAAACAGTTACTGAAATATGGTGTGATAGCCTTGGAATTTGTATGATCAGAGGAGAATCTAGCTGATCCGTCCACCAAAGGCTTAACCAGGAGACTAGTCCTAGAGACGTCGAGGGGGATGGGACTAAACCCATTAATCGGTAACATGTGACTAATGAGTCAATGTAATTTCCCTATCCCTAAGGCTCAAACCTCAATCGTCTTGTTCATAGCCACTCGTGGTGGTCCTTTTGAGAAGGACTAGATGAAGAAGGCATACCGAGTGTTGAACTCACATTGAATTCATAGCCTTTATGGTGGTTCTTTCGAGAAAGACTTGATGAATTCACGGGTAACATTGAAACCCTATATAAATGGCAGAGTGTTAATGAGACGTCCTTACACAACTCTCAAATGAATAAATCCACCAAGTTCATAGCCTGCAAAAGGTGGTCCTTAGAGAAGGACTTGATGAACAAAGTGAAAGGTGATGTTCGAGTGAACTATAGCTTTCATCAAGCTAGAGTATGTGATGTGAGAGTCTCGATCGGAAACCTTTAAGTTCAAGAATAAGTTCACTTAACAAGATTCCAGTGGTTGCCTCACTTCACTACGTGTCAATTCAAATCGAAAGATATTGCCACTTAAGTACAATTCACCCAAATGCTGGTAGATATGGTAACATGTTCACGTTCTCTCCCAAAGACCCTAAGTGAGGGATTGTTAGGATTAATCATTACAATATTCTAATGGATTAATTATTTAATCTGTTCATGTTCTTTAGGAGAAGTGGAAAAGACTTAGTTTAATATAAAGTATTAAACAAATTTATTCCCATTCCTTTGAGAAGTGGAAAAAACACTTTTTACACATAAAAAGTACCACATGGAAAATAAGTGGAAAAAGCAAGGGTATGTAATGCTTTACCCACCTATTAAATCCAAAAGGCCTAAAGTCTATGGAGACCAAAGAGGAATAGGCAAAGCCCCACACGCGCGCACCACCACCACCCACCCGCCCGGCCCGGCGTGGGCTCATGGGGAGTTTGGAGAGTCAAAAAATGAAAAATGAAACACCTTTTCTGAAATGATTCAAGAAGAAGTAAGCTGGTTCTTATAGTGGTCGGTTGGAGTTCAAATCCTATTATCAGAAAGGCATAACATTCATAATGTTCACGCATTCTAACCGGATAGTCATTTGGGGAAGAACTTTAGGCTTAGATCATCATTGTAGAGTTCACTCAGGAGAGGTATATAGTGGTGTTAGGTAGTGCCCTAAGCTACCTGGAAGGGAGTTAGGAATATAGTTAAAAAGATATTCCGGCGTACCGGTATCTCTAACGGAAAATCTAAGCTCCATTAAGCGTTTCTATAGAGAAAGAGAGGCAGAGTGTTATTCTTTTCTTGTGTATTTCGTGTGTTTGGCTAGTGAGGGAGAGTCTCTATTTATAGGAAAATGGGGAGAGTAAGGGCCTATCAGAATCGTCACCATACATGGTCTTCAAGTGCTCCATTAAGGCTGACTTTTTTGGAGGTTACATATGTTACTCTTTTTCAAATTCAGACAATGAACCTGGACACAAGCTTGACCACTAGTGCATTTCCGAGTTGACCAAGACCTGTAACTGCTGGAGAATATCCTGGCTTTATGGTGTCTTGAATGCGTGAACTTCATGAACGTTATGTCTTCCTGATGATAGGATTTGAATTCCAACCGACCACTATAAGAACCAGCTTACTTCTCCTTAAATCATTTTAGAAAAGGTGTTTCATTTTTCATTTTTTGACTCCCCAAACCCCCACGATCCCACGAGCTCACGGCCCACGCCCATGCCGGGCTAGGCGGGTGGGTGGTGGTGGTGGTGGTGCGCGCATGTGGGGCTTTGCCTATTCCTCTTTGGCCCCCATAGCTTTTAGGCCTTTTGGAATTAATAGGTGGGTAAAGAATTATATACCATTGCTTTTCCAATTATTTTTCCGATGTGGCACTCTTTATGTGTAAAAAGTGACTTTTCCACTTCTCAAAGGAATGGGAATGGATTTGTTTAATACTCAATATTAAACTAAGTATTTTCCACTTCTTCTAAAGAACATGAACAGATTAAACAATTAATTCATTAAAATGGATTGTAATTATTAATCCTAACAATGAATTCTTCTCACATTGTGCATAAATCAAAAGATATGAAAATAACAAATTTTGAAAACACATATATGGAGTCTTCATTAGGCATGACTCCCCCTAACATAATGCTTAAATGAATGAAAGGATATTTACCTTCTTACCATATGTGAGCAACACCATGAGTTCTTTCCCCCATTTGTCTCATCAAAAAGAGTTAGACATGGTGGTGGGCCCAAGGTGTGATAGATAAATGATATTAAATACACACACCTCTAGAACCATGATTGACTCTTTGCAAGTGCACGGATCGTTACAAGTAATAAGTAAGTAATGAAAAGTTTGTTCTCATAGATTATGTATTTAGCTTCGGACTCATGTTTAATGGTTGTGTAGATGACTTTAATTATTTATTTTAAACGACAGAAACAAAGATGAATATTTTTTTTGTTTTCTAATAATCAACTAAGAATGCAAATGATAATAGCTTAAGGTTGCAAGAACTTACCTATCGTACGGATTTGTTATTCTAAGTATAAGGATGAATTGAGCTAATATAAATATTCGAGATTCTATAATCCCTCTAATTCCCGTCAGGATAGCTTAGAGGACAACCTCAACACAACTAAGGACTTGGGTAAGGGGCCCTAGGCAATGATCATTGATTAATTTCTAAACATAATGACTATCTATTTTGGCAAGCCCGTCGGGATCACTACCGCACACTAGACAATTATGTATTATTCTCAATAATTGGACCTCCCGTCAGGGTAACAGTCCTAATTACTAAAGGTGGTCTTATACTTGTCCAGATCAAGGGATAGAATTAACGTCAAATCAACAATACATTTATAAAATAAAGGCTCATCACAACAAAAAGATTTCTCAAATAATATAGAAATAGCAAAATCAATAATTAGGGTTTATATATAGAGAAAACCCAAGCTATGGGAAATTTAATGCATAATAAAACTAAAGAATAAAAAGTTAAGAAACATAGTTAAGACAAAAATCTAAAGCTAATATCCCTAATGATAGAGACATAGAGATGCAAAATAGATGTTGTGATGATCCTGCTCTGTTGCTTCCTCTCTAGGTCGACTTGCTCTCGAATTCTCCTAAAGAATGCATAGTAAGGACTTGTTTCTAATGTCAAAATCTGATATTTATAGACTCAAAAGATTTTTGTGGGTTGTGGGGTAGTTTTAAGTGACCTAATCCAACCCAAATACGTATTCATTAAGAAGTTGACTAGTTTGACCCACAACAGTTGCAACTTTATTAACTTCTTCAATTCAGCACCAAATCACGAACTGACAGCGGCCACGCGTTGTTAAATCAAAATACTAGCTGGATATCAAAGGGCTTCTCTGGAATATTTTTTCAATCTCGCATGGTAATTCGAACAATTCATTTTATAAATCTGGTATGCAACTATTAAACTTTATAAAAATGTCTTATTTGTCCTTTATCTCTTCTTTCCATATTTGATCTCCTTTCTCGACTTCTTATCCATAACTTTGCATCTAATATCATCCTTGTACCTAAGAGATTCACGCTTAACACACAAATTACACTAAAATAGCTTTAAAAGTAACATTTCTCCAAAATTAGACATGCAACGAGAATATATCAAATTACAGAGAAAAATACCTCAACTAAGCACATAACGTGACTAGATTAATCTATTACGAATATGGAGACATCAAGACCCCTAACTCAAAGTTTTTTCTTCCCAAAAAAAATAAATAATAAGAACAATAGGGAAGTCTCTAAATATTAGCTAAGCCAAGTAAGCATGTGAGAAGAAGAATGTGAAGAATAGCCCTAAAGCAACTACCTAGCAAGTTTCATGTAATAATATTTACAAACTAGATCATATATATACACTTATCAAATTTGATTAGGCAAACCTATTACAAGATCTTTTCTAGAAATATTTGTAAGCAAATACATACAAGCATGACTAATGCTCCTATGCCACAACTAAGGATTAACTTTAAAACCCGGTAAGAAAGTAACACTTTGTCACATAATGTTTTCAAATTTTACTTTGTAGACATCCTCTAATCGACTCTATTGCCACTAAAATGACCTTTTTTCATCATTTTTTGAAGCAACAAGTTTAGAAGATCCAAAATTTATTTTATGGCCATCATTACAAAATTGACTAATTCTAAGAATGTTATAAGATAGACCAGCAACAAGAAGAACATTTTGTATAAGAAAATAGTCCTTACTACCAATGGTTTCCTTGCCCTAAGAGTTCTACTCGTGTGCTATCGCCAAAGGTGACTTTTACACTACCTCCTTCTTCCTTGTAAGTTTGTAATAGAGTGAATTATTTCCTTCATATGTCTAGAGTATCCATTATCAAGTACCCAAAGTTTCTTATAGATGCATCATCCTACAAACCAAAGAATTAGGTTTTAGGTACCCAAGTTGGGTCCATGGGGGTTAGTGGTACCATTCCTCTTTAAAATCCATTTTGGCATTTTCCGTAAAAAAATTATAGATCCATATTCAAGTTACTTGTGATATTAACAAGTTGCTACATTATGACCACCCATTTCACAATATGTACAAGTGATAACGGTAGCTTTTGAAAACAATGAGTTGGAAATAGAAGGATCATTTGATGTTAATATGAAAAATGTTCTTGAGGACTTGTGTTTAATAAATGAATCACAACCCAAACCACCCTTTTAAGACTAGTGACTTGACTTTCCTACATTATATCAAAGTTTTATTGGCCTTTGGTAAATTTTGAACAACTTTTTTTAAATCTATTACTCTATCTAAAAGCATAGAGTTTTCATTTACAATGATGATTTTTCATCCTAAGTTCATTTTTTTTCAAAGAGGTTTGTAATTTTTATTCATATTCGTGGTTTTGATTTTTAAGTTTTTCAAATCTTTGTCGATAGCCATCAAAACAACATAGTTAACCACGTGATTATCCTCGTTACTTTTTGACTTGAAGTTTCATCATCTCAAGCTTCATTTAAGGCTTTATCGGATTTATCTTTGAGGAGCTTGAGGCAATTTGGTTTCATACGACCGTTCTTGTGACAATAATAGTAAGTTGGTTCATCCTTCTTAAAATCTTCTACATGCTTCTTGAAGGGTTTGCTTGAGACACCATGATCTTTCTATCTCTTGTTTCTCATAAGCTTCTTGGCAAACCTAGAAACCTCTTCATCGTCACTTGGTCTTTTACTCTCGGATTCAACCACGACAATCTTTTTCTTCTTGCGAGTTTGAGCATGAAAGGTTGGATTCTTCTTGAAAGATTGATTTTCTTCTTCGCTTCTCTTGATCCAGAGTAATTTTCTTCCATCATGAGGTTACAAACGAGCTCATGAGTGGACATTTTGGATAAGTCTTTTACTTCTATGACAACAACAACCTTTGGCTTGTAGTCTTGTGGAAGAGCACTCAAGATTTTTCTACAAAATTCTTGGGTTGGATAGACTTTTACAAGAGAACCAAGATTGCTAACAATTACGGTGAACCTTTGATGCATATTGTTCAAATTCTCTCCAACTTTTATCTTAAACATTTCATATTGGGTGATGTATAACCCAATCATAAGATAATTTGAGACACTCGCAAATTTTGAATGACTATACTCTAATTCGGATAATTCACAAATCAAGGTGTTCAAAGTTCTAGCATTTTTTGTGTGTTTGAGTTTGTCGTCTTTAGTGATCTTCACTCGTATTTACTTGAGTGGTGGTTATGGTTTCTCCGGCCTCATTCTTGGCTTCTTTGAAAGGAACATAAGTTCCTTTAATTGTTGTTTTCCCATAACTCATAATCAAAACATTTAAGATGGATCTCTATTCTCTTCTTCCAATAGCTATAGTCTGTACCTACAAAAAAAGTGTCTAGTAGTTGATAATCTTCCCAAATGATTAGCTTTGGTGTCGTTAACTCAATTACAGTTAAGAAATACACTAGAATTAGGTTCTGATACCACTTGCAATACTTAGAGGGGGTGAATAGAACACTAATCAAAATTAGTACTAACTAAAAATATTTTGAAAATTGATATAAATTTGAATAACTCTTTAAGTGATTTATCAAACTTTCAATGTCAAGTAAAACAAGAAGATATTAGTTGATAAGAACTTATACAGATCTATATTATAAATACATCCACTATCTAGAATTACCCCTTAATTTTCTTTAACTAAGTTTTAGATATATCTTAAATTTGAGATACAAATTAATTATAAAGTAATTTTTTCTGGTTCAGTCACAAACCTAAACTTGAATATTTCGAACTAACTCCTTTGTGTAATCACATACACAAATTATCACTTTCAAACAGAAGTCTTCTCCTATTCAAAGAGATCAAATCTTTATTTTTTAGATACAATGACACAAATTTTAATCTAAAGAAAAAGTAATGTAAATGTAACTTTTAAATGATTACGAGCATATTAGCCTGAATTATGCCAACTTACAATTTACCCTCCAACTCGGCTATTTATACTCGACAAGGGTCTTTCTTTCGTTGACTATGCTCAGCATTTCATTCTAACTTATCAATGGTTGCACAACATAAAGAGCATAATTAATACAATAAAGCAATTAGTTTCTTAATTACTAATTATATATACGAATTTAATTACTCATTATTTCTCATTTCGAAAGTCATAATTTATTTTTCTAAAACATTTCAACCAGAAAAAAAATAGTTTTAAGATAATTATATCATTTTATTTAATTATCATTGAATATCAAAATCATTTGTAGTTTACCTTGTTTGATAATATATAACTGAATTCAAAAAGTAAAACTAAATCACAAAATTAACTAAAAAAAACATTAATACTCTTTATTAAAAGAAACAACTTTCTAACAAATTTATTAAAAATATAGCATAACCATTTTTCAAAGTATTGAGTCGACAAATCCCATGAAACAACATAAACTTAAACTAATAACAATTTCTTCTCTACCTAAAAATTCAGACAGCAGCAACAACAGTTTTCTTTTTCTCAACTTCAATGTTTTTTTGAGGTTCAGCCCGGCCCGAAGTGTCCTTAGCAGTAGCAGCACCTTCAACATAAGCATCATCATGAACACCAAGTGCAGCCCGGCCCGATGGGTCAAGATTCTTAGACCAAGCTGCATCCCATTCTACTGCTTTTGCCGTACTACATGCTACACTTGGTCCTCCTGGTACTGTTGATCTTGCAGCATTCTGATCAAAAAATATATTTCATTATATATTTGCAATATTAGTCCCTATATTATTCAAAAATTGCACTACTATAGGTCTTGTTATTCAAATTTTTTGAATGACACTTTAGAGTTTTTCACACATATTAAGAAACATACAAAATGATCAACATAACCATATTTATAAAAAAGAGAAAATTAAATAAGTATGTGTTGAGAGATTTTAAAAAGAAGGTAAAATAGAAAATAGAGTAATTATTTTGAGGGAGTATTAATAATTGCTACAGATCCTTGTATTATGCAGGAATTTCAACTTAGATCCATGTACAATGCGAAATTGCAATATAGGTCCTTGTATTTATGCGAAATTGCAATACCGGCCCTTATAGTATGCAAAATTAAAATATAGTCCCATGAATTATGAAAAATTAAATTATAGGTCCTACTATGAAAAATTGCAATATAGGTCCTTGTACTATGAAAAATTGCAATATAGATCCTTCTACTACAAAAAATTGCAATATGGATCCTTGTACTACAAAAAATTGCAATATAGCCCCTCGTATTATAAAAAAATCCAATATAGGTCCTCGTTACATGCAAAAATTGCAGTATAGGTCACAGTATATGCAAAAATTGCAACACCAGTCCCTACATCAGGAAAAAATTGCACTACAGATCTTTTTATTAATTTTTTTCCTAATCAATTACACGGTAAGTCCCTGTATTATGCAAAATTACAATATAGGCCCCTATATTATGCCAAAAGTGCAACATAAGTCCCTAAATTATGAAAAAATTGCACAATTTGTCTTGCTATTAATTTTTTTCAAAATTAATAACACTATAAGTCCTGTATATTATACAAAATAACCTATATTGTATTATAAAAATAAAATCAAAGCTTAATAAAAGATAAACTTTAAAAAGTTGGTTGGGTGAGAATTCAAGGGGTAATAATGTAATTTTTATATTTACATGGTCTTGAAAAGTCAGAAAAGTTACCTTAGGGAAAAACCTCTCAAATATTGTGCGGTAATAATACCCTTCTTTTGTAGTAGGAGTGTTTTCAGGGTACACAAAATTTGCATTCACTAACATAGCATCTGTAACCTGAAACATATACATACATATATATAATATAAAATAATATAAATTATTTATAAAAGAATATAGGAAAAAAATAAAAAATACCATAGCATTAGCATGCTCCTTCAACCCATCAATCCAGCTGTAACCAACTCCATCACTGAATTGTTCCTTTTGTCTATACAATATATGCTATAAAAAAAATAAAAAATAAAAAAGCTCAACTACTTTAACATAAATATGATTAAAGAAAATAAAAATAAAATTAATTGGTGAAAAGTGGCTAACCTTTGGTAAATAAGGATTCTTTTCATCATCAAAAGCATTACGTAAAATCCATTTCTCGATTCTTCCTTGGTCTTTTTTAATCTGTAAGTGTTTAATGTGAAAAGGGGATAATTGCCAAATGGTCCCTCAACTAAAATCATATGGTCCTTAAACTTTATCAGATATATACTTTTAAGTGCCATGTGGCAAAGATGTTTGAGGACCAAAACCAGTAAACAGGCGATAGTTCAGGGACCATTTTGGACTATTTTAAAAGTTTGAGGACTATGTGAGTAACAAAAATACTTGTTGACACATGTACTTAAAAGTAAAAATAGATAGAAATTGATACAGCAGTTAAAAAACACAAAATTCAAGGACACTTTGTGTAACTTTAAAAGTTCGAGGGACCATTTTTAGAAATTTAAAAGTAGCGAAAATACATGAATGTACAGAATCCGATATTTGATAGAACAAAGTGCAAGGACTATTTAGGTAAGTAGCCTATAGTTGAGGGACCATTTATGCAAATTATATAAAATTAAAAAAAATACCATTTTCCATTCAGGATCAATTCCCATAGCAATATTAATAAATTCTTTATCCAAAAACGGGACCCTCGCTTCAACACCCCAAGCTGAAGTAGATTTATTAGCTCTTAAACAATCATAAAGATGAAGAGCTTTAATCTGTGAAAATAAATAAATAAATAAATAAATACTTTTAAAAAATGTAAAAAAAAGATTAAATTATAATTACCTTTCGACAAGTTTCCTCATGTAACTCTTGTTTATTAGGAGCTTTATGAAAGTACAAATAGCCCCCAAATATTTCATCAGAACCTTCACCAGATAATACCATTTTTACCCCTAAAGATTTGATTTTACGTGACATTAAAAACATTGGTGTGCTGGCACGAATAGTTGTCACATCGTATGTTTCAACGTGATATATTACTTCCTCTAGTGCATCTATTCCTTCCTGTTATTTTCAAATTAAAATTAATATTTATTAATAAAGGGTAGATAAATAGCTCCTTTGTACCCTGAATTATTAGGGTTTTGACAGTTTGCCCCTTATTTTTCTTTTATTGTCAATTTACCCCCGCACTTTAAAATCCATGCCCTGTTAATTCTTTAAATTTTGAAAAGCTTAATCAAGTATTATTAAACTATGAGAAATTGCACTAAAGGTCCCTGTATTATGCGGATCTGCAATATAGGTCCGTGTATGCAGGACCCGCATGTAAAAAAATTGCAACATAGGACCCTGTATTATGCAAATTTGCAATATAGGTCTTGTAATTAACTTCTTCTGAATCAGTAAGTCCCTGTATTATGCAAAAATTGCAATATATGTCCCTATATGAAGCAAAAAATTGCAATATAGGGACCTATATTAAACAAAAATTGCAATGTAGGTCCCTATTTATGCAAAAATTGCAATATATGTCGCGTTATTAAAAAAACTAATAATTTTACACTATAAAGTCACTATATTATACATACTAACCTTTATTTTATTAAAGAAAAAAATAAATCAAAGCTTAATAAGATCATTTTTTTTAAATGATTAAAACAGCAGAAATGGAAAAAAAAGGGTAACAAGGCATGGATTTTAAAGTTCAGGGGAGTAAATAGACTTTAAAATAAAAACTAGGGGGCAAAATGTTAAAGCGTGTATCGTTCAGGGGGGAAAGTACAATTTTCCCATAAATGGTAAAAAAAACTTACTTGCACAGTAAAGTGAAACTCATGGTGACGAGTATTAAGATAATCAGCTACTTCACGTGCAGCTTTAAGATCAGGAGAGCCCTAAAGAGCAAAGGGTAAAATAGTCAATACACAATTAGTAATCAAAACTATATATATTTAATTACCTTAAGACCAACACAAAAGGTGTGTAATTGTGAACCCCATTGAAGGGTAGCTTCGGAATCAACTAAATGTCTAGAAGCTACAGCTGCTACTAAAGATGAATCAAGTCCACCTGATAAAAGTACTCCAAAGGGTACATCTGTCATTAATCTCTTTATCACAGCCTGCACATATCATATCAAAAGTGTGTGTGAAAACTGAGTGTGTAATACTATGTGTAAAAAAAAACTTGCCTTTTCAAAGGCTTTTCGTAAGGCTAATGAGTCATAAGGTGTTGAAGGTACAGTTTCGTTAAACCATACTGGATTGTACCATCTTCTAAGTGCTCCTGAAATTTAATTATAATATTTAAATAAATATTTAATATTTTAAAAAAAAGAAAAAAGGAATATAAATATATACCAGTTTTGCTTGAGTATATATGTCCAGGTGGAAAACACATGAATCGTTCACAATCATCACTTAATGCTTTCATTTCTGAAGCAAACCAAACCGATCCTGTAGGGTAAAATAGTAATTTACTTTTTAGTCCTCCAATTTCTAAAACTCCCCAAAATAGTCCCTCAACTATCCCCCGTTTACTAGTTTGGTCCCCAAATGCCATCGGTACTTTATTTCAAAAAATTCGTGCATTTCTCTAAATGGTCCCTGACTTATAGGCTAATTACACGAATGGTCCCTCAAACTTTGAAAGTAACACAAAAAGTCCTCGAATTTTGTTTTTTTACTGACATTAGTCCCAACACCAAATTAAAATCCATTTTTTACAGTTTTAATTACTCAAATAGTCCTCAAACTTTTAAAATCTCCCAAAATAGTCCCTAAACTATCCCGTTTTACCAATTTGATCCACATGGCACTGTCGAAATCTGACGGGGCACAAAAATGAAGTTCGAGGACTAAAAATGAAATTTACCATCTAGTCCCCAGCCAATGTAAAGAGGAGTAATTCCAATAGCATCACGAGCAGCTATGTAACTATTATCACGAGTATCAAGAAGGACAAAAGAGAACATTCCATCAAGCATATCAATAAATTCTTCTCCATGTTCTTCATACTAAAAAAAATTAAAAAACAAAAAAAAAGAATTACTCAAACAATGAAATTAAAAAGAATATTAGCTAAAATAACAAATACTTACCAGATGTGCAATCACTTCACAATCACTTTCAGTTCGGTATTTGTGACCTTTGAGTGTTTGTTTCAATGCTTTGTGATTATATATCTCACCATTAACCTAAATAATTAGGTGAAAAATTGTTTCATTTGATGATATACGTGTAAATAAGGCACGGTAAAAAAGTAAAAAATTAATTTACCGTTACAACAACTGTTTTATCTTCGTTATAAAGTGGTTGATCTCCAGAAGCAGGATCGACAATTGCTAGCCGTTGATGAGCAAGGTAACAATCTTGATGACAGTGTAATCCACTCCAATCAGGACCTCGATGACGTAACCTATTAATATTATTAATTATTAATTGCAATTGCACTCCAATTTTGAAGCATTTTAACTTTTTTTGACGTCAGCAAATACACATTTTCCTAAATCTGCATTCATATTACGTTCACTCCTCTATAAACACCTAGAAATCCTCTATTTAAACGCATAAAATGATTAATCGAACATTTTTCCTCAATTAATCTTACAAAAAATCAACACACATCGAAATACAAGCACATTTTCTGATTTTTAAACGTCACAAATTTAGAGAATTGCTCGACATTGTTATCTTAAAAAAATTACCTGCGAGACAACTCGATGATTCGAGAGCGTTTAGCCTGAGAATTGTCAACGCAACCAAACACAGCGAGAATTCCACACATGACTACTTTATCTCTTCTCTCTATCTATATATGAACGGTTGTGTGTAACTGTGTATGTATAGACAGACTCTAAGAAAGGAGAGAAATACAGCGCTTAGAAATGTAACTGATAAAAATTACTTGGATGGCTATTATATATAGGGGCAATTTAGAAAGATCTCGTCCGTCGATTTCGAATTATATGATTTGTTTATTTTAATTAGGGTTTAAGGAGATTCAGATTCTAATATCCGTGGGACCCGTTGAAATTAGGAAATTAGACATCTTTATTTGTAGTTAATTTCTTTAAATGATTTAATGCCAAAAGAAGAGCCGTTAATAGAGATTGTACTAATTATACCAAGTCCAATCAAATTTAAGTAAAATTAAGTTTTTGAAAAAAGATGCCTTACCTTGGGATAGGCTAATTTTTCCTTTATTAATATAAGCAAGATTTTGGAGGAAAAAAAAGTAAAATATATTTTGATATTACTTCTTTTCTCTTTCCTTTTTTTTTTTAATTCAATTCTAGTATATATATCTTTAGTAATTATATATTTTTAACGTGCTTAAAATTAGGTTGTTATAACCAGTTTGGGTTAGTTCAACTAGCTAGAGTCTTAGTTATCTTTTTAAACAGTAGAATCGTGTCAATAACACCGAAACCAAAAGTGGCTCTTCCTTGTCAAAAAATTAAATTGTTATTCAAATTGATTCTGTAATATACTATTTTGAGCATATATTAAAGTCCATGCAATTTGTTGATGTAATGTCATGTCCACAAAAATGATTAGAGTAATTGGACATGTATTGATAAATACTCTTTTTTGTTTTTTTGTTTTTATTGGTGTATATGGATAGATGGTTTTTAGTATTTTGAATAGCCAAAAATAGTAAGGATGATATTATAAGATATATAAATAAATTAATATATGGTGGAAAATATTTTGAGTTTATTAAATTAGTTATTACAATGGAGGATTAACACTAGATAAATTATTAATAATTTAAAATACATGTTTATGTTGTGGATTTATATTTTATTAAAAGATGTTTGTATTGTCCAGACGCGTCTAGATCATTTTAGAAAGTTTGAGTGATTGTCTAAAAGATTAAGACTTCTTACACAGCGATAACATACTTGACAATATTGGACAGTCAAACATATTTCTAGTGTATAATATACCTCAATCATACGCCCAACATATCATATATCTCGAGCATGTCTTTAATATACTTAGTGTACATGATAAACTATCATGTGTGTCATGGACAATTGCATATTCAGGTTTTATGAATTCAACCAACCTGGTCGCAATTTTAGTAAGTTAGGCACGCAGGTGATTTACCAATACTACCTTAACCTTAGTAAATCTGTTTTGATCCTCGGTTAGTTAGGTGTGCGTTCTACAACATTTAGCAGAAAAACTATCAATTTCTAATCGAATTTCTAGCATATATGGAACGTCCAACGATTATACTAGGTTTCAAGGACACTCGATAAATAGTCGTACACAACATTCTCGGTGAAGATAACTGGTGGTCCTTTGTGTGTTCTAAAATAAATGCAATAAGGATAAGAGAACCACAACCGCAAGTGTACGGTTGTCCCAAGTAATATAAGTGATAAAACAGATTCGTTCTCAAGGACGAAATGGTTGACTCTAATGCTTATCAAATAGTAGTTAATTGCACGTGAAAACAAGTAAATGATTTTTAGAATTGTTGTTTTGGTTTTCTATAACTAGGGCAAATAATTAAAATACTAAATTAATGCAAGAACTAAACTAGATGCAAGAACTAAACTAGATGCAAGAAAATAAAGTGTTTACGCAAGATGGAAAAGGCAGTACTTGAGAGACGCAAGGGTTTCACCTAATTATCATTCATTTCATGTCATGTTTAAGGGACAAATCGGTAAATATGCATTGGTCGGGATTCGGAATTCTCCTCACCCCCGTCGGGGTGGACTAAGGAGCTACTCTTAAGTGCTACAAAGCCCGTCAGGGTGATTATAGTCCACTCTCAAGTGATTAAGTCTATTCTAACCAATTGGTCATAGGTTTAATTAAGCTCGTCAGAGTCTCTAATTTCTAACCTACATTCATTAACTAGGTGTGTGTCTAAACCCCCCGTCAAGGTGATCCGATCGCCACTAATTGGAATAGCCTAGATACTAAGTCCTATGATTGGTCCATGACTTCAATTATAGTAAATAAAAGCAAATTAATGAAAAATACAATTTACCCAATTTGATTTCAATTATTAAAATCCCAAATCCAAACACATGTGATGTCTCCTCATTTGTGATAATATAATATACTTCAGAGACATCATTTTAGGCTTATTTATTAGTTTATAGGTCGATCTTAGCTTAATTTAGTGCACTTTCCTATTTTGAGTCTTGATTTAGTAGACATAATATTTTTAGAGCATATTGGGTTTAATTGTTTATTTAGTGTGAAGTTTTAAAGATAATTATGGAGATTAATTAGAGTCCAAGTCAAAGACTACAACTTATGGAAAGAGATATGCATGGAAATTGGAGATAGAAGGAAACTGAGTTCAAATAGGAAAAGGAAAAGCTACCTAAATCTAGGATTATGCAGTACACGTCCAAAGATTGGTGTTTTTACCTAAGAAATAGGCCGAATTTGGTAATTTCCTTTTAGAGGGCCTAGATAATTCTGTTGCGATTCTTTTGGTATCTTGTGGAGCAAAATCCGACCAATAACGAAGAAGATACACTCAAAACAGTCCAGCAGTGTTTTCCTTACGAATTTGAGTTGGGCTAGGAGTCCATTACTTGAAGTTATCTCCACCAAACGAATTAGGTCAACCTCTACACTATAAATACAGCCTCTTAACACTCTTAAATCATCCTTGGCCAGACCTTAAGGCCAAGAGGAAGCTATAACACAAGAGAAGAAGTCTGGAAGGAGCTGTGCAACAACCATGTCTCCTTCAACCTCTTATTTTGTAATTCTTTTCTCTTCTCTTCTTTGTATGAATTAATTCTTTAGTTTGAGTGTTTAGCATATATGTATGAACCCTAGTTTTGATTGACATCTATCTAATTTGGGAACTTAATGTTTTAAATTGAATTATAGTTTTTATTCTCTGTTTATGTGTTTGGATTTATATTCTGTGTTCTTGTGGAACCGCGGCCATATAGAATTACCATCTAGTAATTAGGTCACCATTGACAACGGTGTTTAATTGCATGTTTAGCACATAACGTCTAGTATTAGGTCTGATCTGACAACCCAACCTAACTAGATAATCACTATGGTTGAGTCTTATGACTCTTTACCAATTACAGGAAAAGTTTGCTTAGGAAGCCTTATTGACACAGATAAATCCTATTTTAAACTACCGATAGCATATTGGGACCGATTAGGGAAATACTACATAATTTACCCTTACATGTTTAGAACGGCAAAACTAGTGGGGATTGCATGCTAATTACTCAAGCTAGATTTTCATACTATCTTCTTTTCTTTTCTTTTATTTATTTTCTGTCTTTAGTTTATTAGTTTAGTTTATTTATTGAAAAACCAAATAAATATTTATCTATCTCTTCTTTCTACTTGCGTATTATCTTTTCTATCTTTAATATCTGCACTTGATAATTTGTATAAGTTCTTGTCTAACTTTCGTCAGTCCCTGAGGAACGAATCTTCTTATCATCAAAACTTGCATACGTCCTGTAATACTTGCAGTACAGTGTTAGTTTAGGGTGTGTATTTGCACTTATTTATATCATTAATTTATCACACCTTAGGCCACACCAACATGAAATTAAATCAAATTGGGATTAACCCATTATCCGTTCTCAAGCACTAATTAAGTTTAACTCATAATTATTGAAAAGACAAAAACTAAAGAAATGATCGGGTTCACAATGTTTTACAGAATAAAATAGAAGAACCTAATTACGAAGTTGAATTGGCTGAGAATTGGAGATATAGACAGTCTCCAGCTCTTGCTTCTTCTCTTCCTTTGCTCTAGCTTCCTCTCTGTTGTCGGACTCTTAAGCGTATGTTATGTTATGAAAAAGGTTTGAAAAAATGAGAGTCAAAAGCCCTTTTATATGCTGAAAATCAGATTAGGGTTTTTAATAAGGATTAAGTGAATATTATAAAAGCTCAAATCCACTAATTAAGCCCAAATCCCGTAACTGCTGCACCACCTTCACTAAATCAGCTATAACCGGCTCGTTTCAACTCGGATTGACCTCATTCCAGTTGCTAAAGTTCCGCAGCTCAATGGGGCACGTTTTCTCTTCACAAGTCAGAGGCTAATTCCACTCTTAGATGGCTCGGAATCAGCAATCTTTGACAACTTTCCAGATTTGCAGCTTAAAATAATCAATTCTTTCGGGATATTTCTTCTTGCTTTGACTCCATTACATGATCTTTGACTTTATACTTGGCTTCCTCGCCTATCTAGTATTCAAAACCTACAACTTTTCACTCAAAACAAACCATATTACGCGCAAAAGCTTAATAAATGAAAAATACTAGAATTAAAAGAGGAAAATCGATTTATTGCATTTTAATACCAAAAGTCTATCTAAATAGTCAAATAAACACAAAAAATGATGTCTCCCAAGGGTATAAAATTAGAACATTTAGGGAGACATCAAGACCCCCAACTCAAACCTTTGTCGTCCCGACAAAGCAAAACCAAAAACAAGGGGAATGAAGCAGATGCAAGAGAAGGTAGAAGCTAGCAAATAAACCCTAAACCTAAAGCAATTCTTAAAATAAATATCATATAGCAAACATTAATAACTAGCATACACATACACTAATCATGCAACATCAAACACAAATAACTTCAATCATAAAATTAACTTTGCAATGCTAGAAGGTTACACTTGTACTTATCTCAGTATGATGGCTATAGGTTGTTCCTCGATCCTTACTCGCTTTGAACGCTCCACTTAGTATACTCCCTATTAACTTACTATGCACCTAGGAATCACGAGGACTTTACGGTTTTAGCTTAGGGACGGTATGGTATGTATATTTGGTAAATTTGAAGTGAGCTTTTGGCTCTCTCTCCTCACTTACCATCAACAACTGTCCACGAGCTTGAGTTTACACTCATATAATGTTCTCACTCAACCCATTTGACGCGCTAATGTTGCGTCCCCATGTCAACCAAATTAATCTAAGATGATTTCCAAAAATATTTCACTTTGCCGGTTGTTTTATTCTTTCTTTCTTTTTATTTTCTTTTTCATTTTTTTTTGTACAAGATACCCATGACCCTCATTTTGATGTGAAAGGTCATGTCTCTTATAATTTTTTTTTCAAATCCCGGCAAAGGGTTACAAATAATAGTATCATCTAACTTTTTGTGCCTCAATACAAACACATCATTTCCCACCTAATGAAATTTCCCAAATGTGGACCCTCCACCCCAAACTCAAGCTCGAGAGGGGTCTTAGGATCGTGATTCAAGTGCGGGTCATTTGGTCATGCCTAATAATCTAAGGGATAATAGGCTTATATCGTGGCTGCAAAAGAAAAGGCTTAAGGCTCAAAATTGGGCTAAGACGGATAAAATTAATATAAGGGATAGCAAGCTAAAAGGCTTCAAATGGCTACCAAAGAATTGCCCCTATCATTTTCCTATTTACATGGTTCGTCTTTAGTTCATATCTAAGTGGGTCCTCTACTAATTTAGATCTCACGTTCGACAAACCAAACATTTTCCTTAAGTACAAGCTTACTTCTTTTGCATTGTTTATTAATTTTTCCTATTCACTATCTATGTTTGCATGCAATTAAAGCGCGTTTTATGTTATTCCCTAAACTCCACTATTTACTATCATAGATTCATTAAAAGTATGCTTAAAGGGACATTTAAAATCTTCTATGGTCAAACGCAACTCCTAATTATTTATTGAAAGCAATTAAAACAAATAATACATAAAAATTGGGATGAGGCAACGAACCCCACCCCAAACTAAAAAATGAGTCGTGTCCCCATGACTCGAAAAGACTCAATGCAAATAAACTAATTTACACTAAATGAGAAAGGAAAGAAAACGTATCTTAACCAGCGCGAGGCTGGTTGTCAGTGTTGCGTCCAGGTTGAGGTTTTGAATTCTTCTTCATTAATGGTTGCGTTTAAAGTGTTCTTCATCACCTCGAACTTTTCGTCTAATTTCCCACATGCTTTCTGAGTTTTGGGAATTTTCACCTTATAACTCAACTTTTTGAGTTTTGGGAATTTTCTCGAAACTCAAATTGTCAAAAAAAAATCTTTTTTTTTGATGCATAGTAATTTGGAAATAATATTATAGTTTTCCCATAACCTAATTTTTTTGAGTTTTGAGATTTTTCCCGAAACTCAACTTTTTGAGTTTGAGATTTTTCCTTGACTCAAACGGTCATTTTTTTAAAACAAATCTTTGTCTCATGCATATCACTTCATTGTTTTGTATTTAAAATAATTAATGAATCGTTTTTTATGATATGTTTGTCCAATTTCTTTATGTATTAATTTAAGTTATTTTATTGTCGTCAACTGGAATCGAACCCAAGAGAAAGAGGGTAAAAAAAAACCATGCATTTTACGGGATAGTATACATGGTTGCATGGGTTTATTGGGCGTTAACTCAAAATGATATGAGGGATGTTTTTAGATTTTCATATTCTTCGTCTTTTTTTTCAAACGATAATTAAATATAAAACATAAAGAAAGTGGTTACATAGATAGTTTAATTGATTCTACTGGGGGAACAATGAGTCAAAATTAAATAAGCTAACTGATCCAATTTATGAATAAACCAATTACTAAACAAAATGCTTGCAAGCTCTTGTTTAACAATTCAACTAGCCACCAAATAATTACTCCTAAGAATAAGTACAAAAGTGGGTCAAGAGACCTCTGCTAGTCCATAGATGTGACTAATAAAATTACAGATTAAGGGAGAATTAATAGAATCACAAGTTGAGAGAGGAAGCATGATAGAACTAGCATCGTTCTCAATAATCACCTTTCCCACTGGGTAGTCTCCTGCCAATTCAGTTGCTTTAAGTACTCCCAAAGTTTCAAATTCAAGAGTCGTCCTTACATTCAAACTCTAAGTGAAACCTGAAATCTTAACACCTTTAACATTTCTAATTATGCTAGCTATATCAACTATTTTTCTGAAAAACTAGCATTTATATTTATTTTATAGTATTTTTTAAGAGGAGGTGTTCATTTTCCTAAATCTTTCTTGGAGATATTTTTATTTATCTCTTGATTAGTACTTGTATTTCGTTTAATAATATTACTATATTCTTCCTTTTCTATAGTGTTGTTTTCTATTTATGTAATTTTAGTTGTTCTAAACTAATTTGTTTTTTTATTTAGGCTTACATTCAATGTTATTATAAATGTAGTTATTTTTTTCCAAATAATATAGCACACTAATTTTAGCATTCTATCTTCTTTTTTGTATATTATTTTATTTTTCTTTATTAGATTATTAAGCCTACTATCTATTCTATTTGTTGATGAGATATTAGTTTTTTAAGTTCAAATGGCACATGAACCATGTTTTTTGCCAAAGGCAATTAAAAAAAGATATTCAATTGTTTCATTAATCTTAAATGTATGTTCTTTTTTTTTCTGATATATGGGTGTCCGGGCCAGTTTACGTTCACCATGACTTTTCCTATAGAAAATATACACGCCTCCTCATGCATACTACCACTTAATCAGAACTAGGTTACCCATGTTCAGGGAAGGGACTCGAACCTTCCACCTCTTGCTTACCCCCTTTAAGGGCTCAATAAATTACAAGATTGAGGAGATTCGAACTTTGTATCTCCTAGATGAGAGACAAAGTCCTGACCATTAACCTAGCCTCAATGGTTTTAAATGTATGTTCTTTGCTTATATACCTAGTTATAAAAAATTTCTTCTGGTTAAATACTTAGTTATAAATATTTCCTTTGGTATCATATTCCATATCCATACACCTTTGGAGGTAGTATTAGTTTAATTATAAATCTCCAAATTTTGTTTCTATTTTTTATTGTTTTGCCTTGGCTAGATTTTCTCAGTCCACGCTATTGACTATTTGATCTTCACCCACTATTCTAACGACGTCGTTACAAAACAAAACATTCCTTCATCACAAGTCTCACTAGAGTCCCTCTCTCTTGCTAAACAAAGAGAAATGGCGGCTCCAAAGCCCAAACCTCAAAACCCCGGCCCGAATCCGAGCCCAAAGGTTTGGTTATATTCCTTGCTCCTCACTCTCCAGTACGGTGTTCAGCCTTTGATCTCCAAACGTTTCGTCAGGTCACATTTCTCAATTCTTATTTTTCTATTTACGAAATGTAAATTCCATTTTATATGAATTTCATAACTTCTTAATAAGTTTGGGGAATTTTTTACCAAATTATGGTAGTAATTTCGAAGCATATCACTAGAAGAGTCATAGTTATAAGGAATTTTAAATTAATTTAATTATTGCTCAAAATACTGAACAATCTGTGATTCTTCTCACAGGCGAGAAGTGATTGTAACTTCATCTGTTATCTCATGTGAAGCAGTAAAGGTAAAAATCTCTTATTACCTCCTCAATTAATCTTTATTTACGAAAAGGTCCTTCAATTTTCAGGTTATTTGCGCTCTTTATCTCATCACAAAAGATGGTGGATTCAAAAAACTACTCAAAAATTGGACTCTTCTCGGATCTTTAACTGCATCAGGATTACCAGCTGTCATTTATGCCCTTCAAAACAGCTTATTACAAATTTCTTACAAAAACCTCGATTCACTCACATTTTCAATCCTAAATCAAACAAAATTAATCTTCACCGCCTTATTTACTTACATCATATTAAGGTATATACATATTTTGCTATACAGGTCCCTAAGAAGCTAATTTTTTCATAATTTATAGGCAAAAGCAATCGATTCAACAAATTGGAGCACTATTTTTATTAATAATAGCAGCTGTACTATTAAGCATAGGTGAAGGCTCAAACAAAGCTTCTAAAACAAGTAATCCTGATGAAATATTTTTTTACGGAATAGTCCCTGTTTTAGTAGCTTCAGTTCTCTCTGGTTTAGCTTCTTCTTTATGTCAATGGGCTACTCAGGTTAGTAATTTTTTATTAATTAATAAATAATTTAATTTATTAATTATTTATTAAATATAGGTTAAAAAACACACATTGTATTTAATGACTGTGGAAATGTCTATTATTGGAAGCTTGTGTTTGTTAGTTAGTTCTTATAAATCTCCAGATGGTGAAGCTATTAGAGAATATGGATTTTTTCATGGATGGACAATATTAACCCTGGTAATAAAATTGATTTTGTTTAATATTTAAATATAAAATTGCAAGAAATTAAAGATTTAATTGTGTTGATTCAGGTACCTGTTATGTTAAATGCTTGTGGTGGAATACTTGTTGGTCTTGTGACATCTTATGCTGGTGGTGTTCGAAAGGTGAGTTTAATTTTTTGCAATTTAGTCCCTAATGTTACAAAACTTAGATTACTATTTCCCAATGTTTATGTAAAGTTTTCTTCTATTACATATGGATAAAATTGGTACCTAATGTCCCCCAATTTTTTTTTTTTAAAATTTCTTTACCCTTGCAAAAATTTAATAAATTATTATAGGGACCTATATACTTCAAGTTTTGTACTTAATATAGGGACCTGTAGTGCAATTTTTTAACATACTATAGGGACCTATAGTGCAATTCTTTTTTGCATAATATGGGGGGACCTATAGTGTGTATTTTTACATAATCTTACATAATAAAAGGACCTATAGAGACTATAGTGCAATTTTTTACATAATATAAGCACGTATGGTGCAATTCTTACATGATATGGACCTATAGTGCAATTTTTTTTACATAATATAGGGATCTTTTAGTGCAATTTTCACATAATATCGCGACATATAGTGCAATTTTAACATAATATGAGGACTTATAGTGCAATTTCTTTTACATAATATAGGGACCAATACTGCAATTATTGTTTACATAATATAGGGAGCTGTAGTGCAAATTTTACATAATACGAGGACCTATAGTGCAACTTTACATAATATTGGAACTTATAGTGATTTTTTTTGCATAATATAAATACCTATACTGCAATTATTTTTTACATAGTCTAGGGACCTATAGTGCAATTTTTACATAATATATGGACCTATAGTGCAATTGTTCTTACATAATATAGGGACTTATTATACCTTAATAAATGGACCTGTAGTGCAATTTGTTTACATAATATAGGGACCTAAGGACTATAGTGCAATTTGTACATAATATAGGGACCTTTAGTGCAATTTGTTTACATAATATAGGGACCTATATAGTGTAGTTTGTACATAATATAGGGACCTTTAGTGCAATTTTTACATAATATAGGGACATAATCTCAATTAAGTCGATCTTTTACACCCATGAATCCCATTCCTTACTGTCCTTCAGAAGTTAAGTAAAATGACTATTTCGCCCTTTGTATGTATGCAGGGTTTTGTTATTGTGTCGGCGCTTTTAGTGACAGCTTTGTTACAATTTGTATTTGATGGAATACCACCTTCTTTCAACTGCTTGATAGCTCTTCCATTAGTGATGACGAGTATTTCTATATACCAAAAATACCCTTACCATGTCAAAAAGAAGGAATTATGAGCACAAGGATTTGTTAGGTTTATTCGGTTATGGAGAATATATGCTAACTTTCTCGTAAGAGCTTGGTTTTGTGTGCTCATGAACGAGAAAATATTCTTTGCTTGATCAAAATTGATGGTATATATAGTATGAGAAGAAATTGTATTTTGCTTTGGAAAATTTGTTGTGAATTTTATGACTTTGCTTTGTATATGAATATTGATTTTGGATTATTAAGAAAAGTTTTATCATATGAAGTGTATAAAAACGAAAAAAAATGAAAATTATGCGATATAAAACACGAATTGTAGCTCAAGGTTTCTTCCAAAGGATTAAGATTGGTTATAAAGAGACATATTTTTTAGTTTTAGGGTTTTAATCGACAATTTATAAAGGATTTTAAACAAGTCTAATGGATATAGTAACTGCTTACCTAAATTTCTATGAATGTCCTTTGAAGACTAAAAATATAGAAGCTATGCAACTTGAAATATCGGTGAAAAACACTCAAAGCAAGTTACGAATATCTTTGTATGGGTTAAAGTAATTTGGATAAATGTGGTATAACCGTCTCAACACATACCGTCTTTAAGACGAATATACTAATAATATACTAATAGTTCCATAAATCTATGTTGTTTTACTTTAAAAAAATCAAACATGTTTGTCATTATAGTGTATATGTTGATGATTCGAATGTAATTGAAATACTTGAGGAATTCGAATTATCAGCCGCAAACTTAAGTAAAGAAATTAAGATGAAGGATCTTGGAAAAACTAAATTTTGTCTTACTTTGCATATTGAGCATTTATCAAATGAGTTTTGTCTCCATCAATCAAAAAAATAGTGAAAAAGTTTAATATGAATATATCTTAATCATCGTCTCCTATGATGGTTCGTACACTAGATGTACAAATTGATCTTTTTTGTTCTCGAGAAGATAATTAAGAAATACTTGGTCAACAAGTGTCATATTTAAGTTCCATTGGAGGACTTGCTATATTTAAGTTCCACTGGAGCATAAACATATCTTGCTAATTACATCAAACATATATGTAAATTTATTCGCAAAATATATTGTTGTCCAAACTCGAAGATATTGGAATGCAATAAAAAATTTATTGTGTTACCTTCGAGAAATACTGGGCGCTTTTATACACATAAAATTTTCAAAAAGAGCTAGTTGGATACATAAATACTTGAAAAACGAGTGTACAAGTTTGGAATGCATCAAATTAAAGATTTATCTTAAATTTGTACACTCGAGTAGAGATAATAAACACGTTGTATCTTTTTCCCTTTCTAGATCTTATCTCACTGAATTTTACTAGTGAGGTTTTTTATGAGACAACATCTAAGAATATATTAAAGAGCCCAAACTTATAAACATTAGGGATATATGTATAGTGTTATAAACCCCCGTAGGAGTAAGGCTGCTCATGAGTCGGGTAATCGATCCTAGGGTGTTACCCTTAACCCAACCCTAAGGATTCAGATTTAACAACTTACAAACCTAAAAAAATCCCATAAGATTAAAACAATTTGGTTTGGGTTGATGCGGTTCGGGTTGATTTTGGGTCAGGTTTAATTTTGGTCAAATTTAAGTCAACCGACTAGATATACTTGAAGATTACATTGCCTCAAAAATACTGCAATTACACACTAAAAAGGAGAAGAAGTCTTTAAGTACATTGTCTCAGATTTTGTTTTCATCATGACATAAAAATGAATAAGCCCCAGATTTATGATTTTCGTTGGCTCTATATACTTAGGGACAAAGGACAACTTGGGACAAGGGTTATTTTTTAAAACCTGCAAGTATTTAAGAACCAAGAGCCTAGTCATAATATGTTGCCAACTCAACAAGAACTTTACATACCATAACATATTATGGAGTACACAATCTCAGATTCTTGCAATTGACTCATGTTGTATCTCCAAGCCATCTCTCACAACAAGATTAACAATATGTGCACAACACCTTAAATGCATGAACTTACAATCAAGAATGGAATCACGACCTTTAAGTACTTTTTTTAAATGTTTTATAGCCCCGTCATTTGAAGAAGCATTATCAACTGTGACAGTAAAGAACCATTTCATCAATTGTGGATCCCTTATGATTCGCTATAGGACAAAAGTTTAGAATCTTCTTTCGCAATTGCCAATTATCATCGATCTAATAGGCAGTGAGACACATATAATTTATATTTTGGACGGAAGACCATGTATCAGTGGTAAGAGAGACTCTTTGATCTTTTAACAGTTTTTTCAAAATTATAGCATCCTCTTTATATATTGCTAAACAGTCTCTAGCCACTGTCCAACGAGATGGAACTTTGAACAAAGGATTTAACTCCCAAACATGCTCCCTGTAACCTTCATCGTCAACTATACTAAATGATCTATTATCCTTTATGCACATCTTAGCAAGCGACTTTCTACATTTTTCTAGATTAAAAGAGTGAGAAGTAAGCTCATTACCAATATTTGGCTTAAAACCCAACACTGATTGCTTCTTTTTATCGTTATTTGCCTTACCCCTCTTTCCCAAATAAGCAGGACAAGTCTTACATGCATATTTCAAGTGGTTACCAAACCCACCGGTCCCATTTAGAGTACTATCACATTTTATAACCGTCTTACAATATTTGCATTTTGATGACTTTGCACCCTTAACATACGGAAAATGCTCCCACACCCAAGATCGAGTAGCATTAGCTTGACCTACGTCTTCCTCCGAGATATTTTTATTTTGTTGCTCAGACACAGTGTTTTCTCCCATGGCAGTGACATTAGCATGTGAATCGCCTCCAATGAGAATTCCACTATCGTTGTCCCTCTCCATATCAAGATCTATCACATCCTCCATCTATAAATATTACATTAAATTAAATTAAAACATTCACTCAATGCCGTAAGTTTCCCCAAACTTATAATATTGGTGTTATTAAATTATTATAAAGCACAACATCAAAGTAAATCTCAATATAACACTATCCAAAAATATATTTTTTATATTATCCAACCTTTTTAAATAATATATAACATCTGATGAATATATATTATATAAGCAAAATGTGGCTCAACATATTATAAAGAAATAAATGCCATCAATAACTTACTATCATAGAAAATAAGTGGAACAACTTGTTTTAGTGTTTTGTACAAATGTCTAAATTAGGCTACCAACAATTATCCGTATTGAGTAATTAGTAATTAACTAGTTCCACAACTCTATCCAAACTTAAAGGGTATCAAACCAACATATTATTTTAGGCACAATTTTTTTTCAAATATATACACGAATGCAAATTTCCAAATATTATAGCCCATTACAAGTAAATATACAATTACTGTTAAACTTTTATAATTCTAAACTTAAGCAATTATTCAGATTTTGCTGGTTAAAATTGAGAATAAGAATGTTTATACATAACCAACCATCGATCTTCTATTAATCTTAAAAATGGAAAAAGAGATAGTCAACCATCGATCTTCTATTAATCTTAAAAATGGAAAAAGAGGACGAACGTGATAAAGAACGAACCTCATACAGATAGGACCCTGGACATCTATTTACAACACGATGTTGAACACGTCAATTTACAGATTTTTCAATCAAAATAGACAAAATTTATGAAACTATTTATTAATCATAAAAGACAATATATTATTTCTGAAATAAGTGGTTAAGAATTATCATGTAAAACATTTTCTTTAGATTGATGTGTTCTACTTCCAGGAGACTATATATAATTCTGAGATTTTTTTTAGGGTTATAATTAAAAAATTAAACTTGAGAGATATCTTTCTGTTGATGCTTGATGGTGTAGCAATAGTAGGTTGTACCTGGTAGTAATGGAACTATGGAAGAGCAAGAGCGTTACATATGCTCGGGGTAAGTGTTGTGTAGAAGGCGAAAAGACTAGAAGATAGTGTGTTGGAAAAGAGAGTGTTTATTTTATGTTTTAAATTTTTGACGTATAGGTTACATATAGGTTACAGTTTTTTTCTAATATTTATGCAAAACAGCATTGTTTAAATCGGTTCGGTTCGGATTACAAAAGTCGGTTAGGTACATTAACGGTTTTCGGTTCGGTTTAGCATAGAAAAACCGTACCGAACCGAATTTTTTCGGTTTTCTAAAAATCTTATATCGAATCGAACGGTTTCTCGGTTTTCGGTTTTTTTCGGTTCGGTTTTTGCGGTTTTCGGGGTCGGTTCGGTTTTTCGCTTATGTTTTGCTCCCCCCTACTGAAAACAATATAATTCTTTTGCAAGAATTCTATTCCTACACCTTATGAAGAAAATAGTGTACACTGTACACGGCTGCATTTTGTTCACATGCATTTTATTCAAAATTCGGTCAAATGATAAACCAGAGTACACTTTTACTTTTACTTATATGTTTATTTTATATTACAATGTTATTTATATTACTAGTTCTTAAATCAAAATTTTTATTTGCTGCCAATATGCCAGATAAATGAGGCTGGCTGCATAATCTGCCCTTATGTACTATTTTCACATAAGAATAATTAAATAACAATTCAAATGAAGAAAAAAAATTAGATAGAAATTATCCATTTAAAAAACAATATTATTATAAGAAATTCGATGTGAAATAAAAAAACATATACGATAACCTTCGTATATTTTATTGAATCTAAATAAATAAAAGATAAAACTAACCAAACCAAATTACTTGAACTACTTCCCGCAATTTTTTCAAATCTTCTTTGATCAAGGCAACATCATCATCATAATATCTTTGCGTTCTTCTAACGGGCATCTAAGTATTGCTCGTAATTTGTTAGGATTCTCTACCAAAAATATATATGCTTTCTTAATCTCAGTCTTCTCGATTTGTAGATCGACTAACATATTCTAAACTTCATTTTCTTCCATGGGAAGTCTTTGCGCATTTATCGATTTACCCATTATCGAATTTCCTTCTTTGAGGGCGTCAGCAACAATAGTAAACGCTTCTTTCACATCGCTAGATTCAACATCATGTTTTGATTTTTTAACTTTCTGAATTTTTTCGTATTTCTTAGAATTTGCAAGTTGATGTTCGACATCACTAGCTTGATCAAATGGATCTAGTGTCACTTTATTTGTGGCCACTAACTTGTCAAATTCATGAATAGTATTTGCGGATCAATCAACGGTTGAATACTTTTCACGAGCCTGAGTGGAACTTCCACCTTCCTCACCATTGGCTCTATCATTTCCATATAAAATCACCATTTTATTATAATATGGAAGATACTTAAACCTCCATTTCTCGGCATGAGGATGAGCCTGCAAAATCAAATAATTGTTATTAATTAGATAGCTAAATAATTATGCTCGTTTTTCTTATATAAAATTATATTTTATACCTCAATCAGTTTTTCCCAAACTTCAGGTTCGGCACTCCATAAATTCGTTATTGGATTCCAAGCAAAGCCGCTCATCCCATTTCTGAAAAGGTTGTAACATTTGCTAAAATTTTCTTTGATAGTCTTGCAACGATTTTTTATCTGATCTTTAGTAATTTGTTTTCCGATCTTATCTGCCAGCTCATTAATGATTCCATAATATGCAGTTCCAATGTTTCATTTACCCGATTTCCTAAATTATGTTGATTCAAAAAAGCTTCAACAAGAGCATCATCCATATGAGGGGTCCATGTCATAGCATTAACATCATCAAATTCGTCAGTTATCCTTCTTCTTCTTGGCATGATTCACTCTACAATATATTTAAAAAAATCTATTATAAAAATAAGTATTAAATCAAAACTCACTACTATAAATTGTTCAAGTTAACAAAAAGTTTAAAATAATCATAAATGCAAAAACACAAATTTAAGTTACGTAAACATCTAAATGAATTTCACTAACAAACATTCAATAGATTACACATTGTAATCATTCCACATATTATAAGAGATTAATTTTCTTATATGTTCCCCACGTGCAATATCTTCATTCTCTTTTGCATGTGCATATTGTTGTTGTGGAATTTGACTCATGATTTCTCGGTCAACCTTGGCAATTAATTGATCATCTGGATCTACCCCCATTAAGTAATTATGTAAGATACAACATGCAAAAATGATATCTTTTTGAGTTTTAACACCATATGTTGGCTCATTCGAACTTGGGATAATTGAAAATCTTTTCTTTAAAACCCCAAAAGCCCTTTCAATTACATTTCGTAATGAAGAATGTCTATGGTTAAATAATTCTCGAGCATTTTGTGGTTGGTTTCGAGAATACTCTTTCAAATGATACCGAACTCCTCTATATGGAGCAATTAGTCCAACTTTCAACATAAAACCGGCATCAACCAAGTAATATTTACCTGTTACAAAATGCATTAGATTTTTTATGTGCATATTTTTCATATTATTTAACGTAAAAAAAATTTAAACTTATAATTACCAGAAGGGATTATAAGATTATCTTTCCTTGAAAGTGCATATTTTATTATTCTTGAGTCAGATGCTGATCCTTCCCAGCCAGCTAAAACGGACGTGAAACATAAGTCAAACGTGCATGCAGCTAGTACATTTTGCGTAGGATATTCTTTCCTATCACGATATCTAGGTGCATCACGAGGAGATACTTTTACACGAATCTGAGTACCATCAATTGCACCAATACAATCCTGTAATTATAGAATATGTTAATACACATTATACACATAAATATCTTAGTTATTAAAATAAAATTTGTCACCTTAAAGTATGGATAGAATCGACTGCTGTGAAGAATCTCGGCTGGAATCGTGGAGCCATCAGGTTGTTTCAAAAACCTATCCTCTAACTTAATAATCGATCTTAACACACGATGAAAAAGACGACTGGTGGTTTCTCCAGAACGTAAAAACCAAAATTGTGTTTCACGGTTTTTAGCATGATGCACTAATATATATATATAGTGTTTTAGCAACTTGTTTCTCAATGCTTACTTGTCTAGTTTCCTGAAGGACACCATACCTCTCTAATAAAGTACAAAAATTTAAAAAGGCTTTCGGGCTCGTTCTTGTTATTTTTCGACTTGTTTCACTTGTCATAATTCGACTCATAACTTCTTCTCGTACCCTATGTTTTTGAGAATTTTAACTAGCATACGTGCACACATTACTAGAGTTTTTTTGATGATGCATCCAGTAAACAAATAAGCAACAAATTTTAACAAGTGTTTCACGACGTTTCTGGTACCATGTTAATAAATTTAAAAAAACAGTGTTTCTTTGATTTTCCATTTATAGAAGAATGAATAATTTAATATTTTTTACTAATAAATAGATATCTATTTATATGTGTAGTATAATAGATGCGAATAAAAATAACATACCTGTAATTATATCAGCAAGTTTTTGATAATTTGGAATGTTTGAATGTGAAATATGCAGACTGTCGATCAGTTATATATACTATTCTGTTCATCAGTTTGTTAGATAATTTAGGATAAGTCAGGCTAGTATCTGTTGGATAGAAATACCAGGAAGATAACTTAATTCATGTTCAAATAAAAAGATAGGACTCATCTAAGAAAATGAAAAGATAAAGTTGAAGTAGTCAAAATGTTGAGTTCAATTTTCATCAGATATTCTGTTACAGATGAGGCCACAAAGGATTTTCTTCAGATATTCAATACATCTTGACTATTTTTTTTCTTTCAAACTTTCATTTAATTTTTCAAATGGTTTGACCATTTCAGTGATTACCATATACGTTATGTACAATGCAGCCTTGAAGAAAAAAAATTATTTATATTGTACTTTATAAATATAATAATTATTTTGTTTTATTCTTGAAATAGGATAAAAATGTCTTTTACCATTTTAATCTTTCCTTTCCTTTCATAAACCTCCAATTTGGAAGGAAATATATTTAAAGGTAATGAAAGGAGATTTAATCCCTCATTAACCTTTCCTTTTATAAAAAATATAATCCAAACATCAATAAAAAATTATATCTCTTCGTAGCCTTTCCTTTCCTTTAAAAAAAGAATCTAAACACTATGTAAACTAATAAATTTTGGGGATATATGGATAATGTTATAAGACCTCGTAGAAGTAGGGCTTCTCACGAGTAGGGTAAGCGATCCTAGGGGTGTTACCATAAACCCAACCCTTTTAACAACTTACAAACCTAATCCCAGTCCCATAAGATTAAAACAATTTGGTTTCTGGGTCGCTAGGGTTTGTGTTGATATTGGGTCAGGCTTGATTTTGGTCAAATTTAAGTCAACCGACTAGATATACTCAAAGATTACATTGCCTCAGAAATCCTGCAATTACACACTAAAAAGGAGAACAAGTCTTTTAGTACATTGCCTCCGATTTTGTTTTCATCATTGACATAAAAATATATAAGCCTCAGATTTATGATCTTCGTTGGCTATACATACTTAGGGACAAAGGACAACTTGGGACAAGGGGTAGTTTTTAAAACCTGCAAGTATTCAAGAAGCAAGAGCCTAGTCATAATATGTTGCCAACTCAACAAGTACTTTCTTATACCATAACATATTATCGAATACACAATCTCAAATTCTCAACTATGTACTTCACAATTATAATCAACTTAAGTAATCATGGGAAGAGAAAAAGAGATGCAATCATATAGTACGTGTGCCTAGTCAATTTGAATTTAACTTGTAAGTAATAAAAAAGATGATATTATAATAAAATTTTGGTTATTGGCTACAAACCAGAATGTTATAGTGAATTGATTTTCAGTCACACCTTACTCATCCAAGCAAAAATAACCCGTCCAAGTTAACAAATGGAAAAGAAAGTAGGTAATTAATAATCAAAGTCAAATATGATTAGATACGCAAATCTAAAAATTCTAAAAACCCTAAATAAGTAAATCAATACGCAAATCATAATTATTTCGCAAATCAAATATCTATTAACCAAGAATCAATTCAAAAAACAACATTAGGTGAAATCTTTCCACACATATTAGTGAGGTACAATGTAGATATCCGTAGTTATTTTACTATGTTTGTCCGTCTTTGGTTTAAGTTTATTCACGTGTATCAAAAATTATGCCTCTAAATTTACACGAGATTGTAAAATTGGCTAAATATGTAAACATTATTTGTCCATCTCTAGTTTGAGTTTATTCACGTTTACCGAAAAATTATGCCTATAAACTTACACGAGATTGAAGAAATTGGCTAAGAATGTAAACATTAATATATGTGTTGCAACTTATGGAGAAGCAGAGATCGATTAAACTTGCAGAATCACTTTATTGTAATCTCAGCTATTTTGATGAATTTGAGAGTGTATGGTTTGAATCTCATTTTATATACAAATTAGTTGTATCTAATTTTATCTCTTGTATTTTTGGATGTACGATGTTCCTTGTTTATGTTAATAGATGAATTATTTCATAAGTTACATTTTTTATTAACTTAAAGGTTATCAACTTATCATTAACTTAGCTTTTTATTAGTATTATGCTTTTACAAGTAGAATTCTGATGTCATAATCAAATCTGAAAATTCTGAAAACTCTAGATAAGTAAATCAATACGTAAATCATAATTATTTCGCAGATCAAATATCTATTAACCAATAATCAATCCAAAAAAAAAAATACTATTTAATATTTAAACAACTATCTAGTAACCTAAATCAACTTGAGAATCACCATTACAAATTTAAAAGTACTCTATTAACATAAAACCAATTCGGAAAACATCATTAAACATGTAGACAACCATCTATTAACCTTATATCAACTTGAAAATAACCATTACACGTTTAAAATCACTCTATTAACATAAAATGAATTCAAAAAGGTATTATTACTCTAAAAAAACAAAACAAAAAAACATAAAACCAACCCTAATCTAATAGATCTAAACATGTATATACGTTAAATAACATTCAGGACTAAAAGTATGTAAATTTTTGAAAAGATTCATACCTGCAAAGAGGCTTAATACATTCAAAAAACCTAGCCAGTAACCAATGATCAAAAACCTTAATTGTGGTAAGAAATACCAACCAAGCTACACATCTTTTAGAGGCTAGACCGAGGCTAATAAATGCGAACCATGTAGTTAGGTAAATAACCATTAATATGGTGTATTCTCCTACTCAAATTAACCGGCGATTACCAGTTAGATTAGACTTGTAACGATGTATTCGACAGCCTAGGGGTTTCTATTAGAGAAAGTGAGAGGGTGAAGAGATAAATTTTTGTAGGTTAATAACAAATAAGCATAAAGGGACAAAGGATAATGAGTCATATACCATAAGATGGTAATTATGGCTGTAAACAAATCGAGTCGAGCCGAATACTAGACGTGCACTCTTGTTTGATAAGATTTATGAGTCGAGCCGAGCCGAACTCAAATTTTAACATATCGAACGAGTTCTTTCCGAGCCGATCTCGAGTTATTAATGAATAATTTGATTTTTTTATAGGTTTAACAATACATTTATTGATAATTAAAACATTAATTTACTAATCATAAACTTTTAATGAGTTAACAACGAGTTCGAATGAATTTGTTTTTTTAATGAATTCGAATAAACTTTTTTGAACGAGTCCGCTCGCGAACAATTTGGTTAGTTTACATCCTAATGTTACATATATTAAAAAAGAAAAAAAATAGTGATCCGGCCCAAATAAATGGATCAGACTTGATGGATTTGGCTATTACCAATCCATGAAAGGCAGCCCTACATGAAAGGCCCATATGACTATTAGGTTTTACCTTTAAAACAGAGCTTCTCTTTTCGAATGAGATAACCATTAACCATTCAATATAATTTCTATCCTTCCTCTTAATCTTTTCTTCCTCTTAGTCGTTTCTCTTCAATTTATACCGATACCTTGTGTTCTTTCCAGAATTTTCTTGTTTCCTTCTTTAGTCCATATCATTTCACCTAAAATTAAATACCATTTTCACCGATCTTAGTGTTTTTTAACCCTTACCATAGTCTTCTTCTTCATGGATACAACAAAGAATAAAGATAAGAAAGTAGATCACATTAAGAGAATGAAAAAAAGAAAACGAAAATTAAAGGTGGATTACTTCACTTTTGCAAATGAAGGTAAACTATTCTGATTTGATCTTCATATTTCTATATAATTCATCTCAATTTTGTTATTTGTGATTTATTGTTTTAAGAAAATATTAATTTGATGGGTAATTTTACCAAAAAGAAAGTACTAATATTAGGCATTGAGATCTAGAAGTAAATTATATTTATAAAAAAGTAATCTATTTCTTTCAATAGATTACTTTGATGGGTAAATTTGATGGGTAGAAATATTGAATGTTTCTTTAGATTTATTGTTTTTTCTAAATCCTTTTATTTTTCAATTAAATCCTTTTAATTAATTCAAGTTTCATTAATTATAGTTAGAGCTGATCATTAATTTTTTTTACAGTTAAACGATCGATGGTCATTCTATTTCACCCAACAATAAAATTCTAAGTAAGTTCGCCTTTTTAATAATCTAATGTGCATATGTATTAGATTTCAAATTGATGTAGATTATGTTGATTTGGTGATTATTTGGTTAAATGTTTTGAGTTACCACTATTTCTTAAATATATCTTTTACTATATTTAGTTTTTCATCCGAACATGAGTTCTTTAACTAATTCGAATTTCAGGAAATATTTATTAAACAATCTATTTTTATGTACAAATAAGATCTAATATTTTTCGTACAAATGATTGAATGACCTTCCCTCTCGATTAACTATAACCCTTGCCGTTTTGTAGGCAGGTTTGGTAAAAAAGGGTTTGTAAGCATGTTTTTTTAAAGATAATTTCTAGTTTAATTTATATTAGATCGGGGAAGGCCGGAATATTATTAGATTAGAAATGACTAATATTTAAATTTATATTAGATTATTGTATTTTTCTTAATATATTTTCAAAAGAAAAAATATTTAATTTGTGCAAATTCACACTTTACCAAGCCCCCAGATCTACACTCGGATCTAGAATTTTTTATTTTCGATTTTTGTGATTCGAAAATTCCACTTTCAGATTTTTATGTTCTGATATTTCAAAATTCCGATTTGTATAGGATTGAAATTGGATTTCTGTTTTTTTTTTTAATCGTCAAAAAACCATTTTATTAAGCTTGAACACTTTTTAGTCCACAAAAAAACTTTTAACACTTTACAAACTTTATGAGTTCTAGAGCTCAAGATTAGAAAGATATTAGAAAGATATTTTTTATGTTAAAAAAAAAAAGAAAAATGATAAAACCTAAAACACATCTCTTCAGTCACACTCTGGGAAAAAAAATACTCACTTTCCCACCAGCAGCTCTCCTTGTATATATTGGTCTTAAACTTTTTATTTTTTGAATTGTTTTGTAGTAAATATCCATTTATTCGTGTATACAGTACTTTTTCCGTCAATTTTTATTTGGCCCCCTTTTGTAGCAAAAAGGGATATTAAATACACTTTATCTTTATTATATTATCATTTATTACACTATTTCTTTTAGTTAATTACTTAAGAGTAATATTGAAAAACTTGAGATAAAATGTCTTAATAATATAAAAAGACAATTATTGTTGGAAACCTCTTTTTAAAAAAAGTATAAATAAATTGTTTTGCAATAAATATCTATTTGGTTTATAATGTAATTTTATGAAATAATTCTGAAATTTTCGATTTCTAACTTAAAAGTTCCGAAATTTCTGATTTTTCGGTAAATTCTGTAATTCTAAATTCGGACTTTTTTATGTTCCGAAATTTCGGACAGAAATTGGAATGGAAAACATCTATTCCGAAAAGACCCTTTTTTTCGATACCTTCCGATTTCCATCCCTGTACTATCATTAATTTTACTATCTTTTTATTTTCTTAAGAAGAGTCAAATATAATCATAATTATCTTAATTTTCCAGTTCACTTTGAAACCCAACCAACAAGCCAAAATCGAGGGCCCCACATAAAGCAACTATAGAGGGGTTTTCACTCGATGACACAGTAATTCCACCACATAGTAGTATAAATGTGTGGTTAACTTGCACACCAAAGGAGATTGGTATGCACACATTCATTCTCCACTTTGCAAGGTATATTATTTTAGGTTAAGATCATGTTTGAATTCTTATTCCTTGATGTGTGACAAATTTACTTGATTTTACATGTATTTATAGGTGGAAGAGATGTTGAAAGTCATAAAAGAGCTTCCAAAGCAAATTGATAGATCTACTTAAGGTATGTCATTTTTATCCTCTTTATATCTTTTAAAGAATTGATTTGATAAGTGTTCTTTAATTGCTTTATTGCAGATTTAGAAAAGAGGATGTTGGCCATGGCATTTCAATATATACCAAAAGTACCCTCACCACTTCAAAAAGAAGGAATCATTTACAAGAACAAGATTAATTAGGATTACTTGGACATGATGTATAATATATGCTAACTTTATCTTTAGAGCTTACTTTTGTGTATTTGGATGAGAAATATTCTTTTGCTTGCTTACATACCATGACAAATTGTATTTTGTTTACTTACCTTTTTATGATGCTGAATAATGAAACATTGCGTCGTATATGAAAATTGTTTTTGGATTATTGAAAAAGTTATGTCATTTGGGTGTAAAGATCAAAAGAAAATAGAAACAATTTAGCTCTATTTAAGGCCACTGAAGCCTCAAAATGAAAGTCTTCTGAAAAATTTGCAAAGCAATTTATTTGTACACGTTGGAGTGCACGGAGTCAGGCTCTTGTTAGTGTCAAACGTGTTGGTGAAAGTACAAAAATTACAAACAAAAACTAGATTACAAATAATAGGTCGCTTTGTTATTCGGTATAACCAGTATTTTCATTACTCTAATCTACGCTAAGAATAACTTTAGAGAGAGAGGCTTTGGAGTTTTTTTGGTGTGTTGTAATTCTGGTGGTGTTTCCAAATGACTTTTCAAATGATTTGAACCCCTATATAACGGTAGAGGTTTTAAAAAACGTCCAAAGTTATTGCATGTCATAAAAAAGTTTACTATAGAGGCAAAATCGTTTCATTACATGGATTTTTGGTTTGGTAAACCCAACCCGATAATTTGGGTAATATATACTTTTTTGGTCGGTTTAACTAAAACACAGCTTGGTTTTCGATTTTGTTAAAAATATGCTCAGTCCTAGATCATACCATCCTACTATATTATTAGAATACCAGAATTGCCCTTGGTTAAAAGATGTCCTTCCTTGACTTCATCTCCAACATAGCTGGCGCGGTATAATCTTCTACCTTCAATAATTAATCATCCTTTATTTTCCGTTCAGTTCGCCGGTTCTCTCTCTCTAGCCACATTCCGGCAAGTCTCTCTTCTCCGATTCCTATCTTTTCGATTACACCAGTTTATTTGTAATTTAAATTAGTTCATAATGATTAATTTGATACACTTGTTTGTTAATATTTATGGTCTATGTGTTCTATTTATAGATGGAAAATTCCAGAAACGAGAATGTTCTAGATTCAGTTAGATGGCATCAAAAGCGTCGAATAGCAGTTGTGCAAGTTACATCCTTACTTGTTTTGCAAATACTAATAAAGGTATGTAAATTGTTGCAATTGGAATTCAGTTTAATATTAATTACTAAGTGAATATCCATGCAATTACATTACAGATGAAGAAAAGAAAGAACCCTATAACAAAAGATAAAGATTTATATACTTTCAATGACATTTACAATATGGTCACCAAATTTCAATCATTTTAAACTTTTTTGATAGCAATAATATTAACGGGACTCCGTTATGTAAAACCTCTAGGTTTGTCATAGAAATGTTGAACATATATAGATCAAATCTTAAGAAGATAAAGAAGTCAAAGAAGTCAAAGATTACTAATGAAGCAATTAATAATCTTGCCAAAGCACTTAGAAAGGAAAACATTGTTATTAAGAAAACTACTCAGCAACTTCTAAGTCAAGAGGAGGAAGTATTAATGGATATGGAAATTGAAGAAGATATTATGGATAAAGCTTATTTATATCTAGTTGAAAGGCCTAAGAATATAAGAGCATTACTTGGATGTCCAAGAGAAAAGCGAAAGAATATTTTAATGATAATGATGTTTGATCCTTCTTACTCTCTCAGCTCGTTTTTTGTTTTTGTGACCAACGATTATTCGAATCCTTGAATAATTTCGAATAACTTTGCCCATTCAAGAATCTTATTGCTATAATGTGGTAGTTAATTATAACTTTATATGAAAAAGATGAAATAATCTGAAGACTATATAAAAACATAAGAAATCATGTTCTGATAGGAGTAATTTATATATGATTTTCGTTCTATATAACTAATAACTAAATACCACGAAGTTGCATACCTATGTTTCGGGAGTTTAAAACTCGTGACTTGGAATCTCGATTAATGCTATGAGCATACTACTAATTATTTATTAATAAAAATAATAAAAAATGTGAGTATGCTATTCAAGATATCTAGCTTACTAGTTAGAAATCCTAATTCATGACACTTTAGGATATGGATTGCCTTCTTGTTTTGCGACCTGGGGTAGGTGTAGGCCTTTCTTGTAAGGAAGGCCTTTCTTGGACTTCATTAATGTTCTCCAAGTCGTGTTTTCTGTGAAAAATTCCGGATTTCTTGATTTTCGCCCATCTAATAGTCCAGCCTGGTACATTTTTGTGCTTGTGGCTAAGTTTCTCGTAATCTTCTTGCAACTCTTTATAGTCTGTTTGAAGCTCAATCATTTGAGTTTTCAGGTTTTCCAATTCCGCTTTAAGGATTTGAACTTCCTTCTTTGTTGAAGACCATGTATTCTCTTGATCCGAGTTTTCTTCATTTGTTATGTGATCCTTGCCTTGTATTGCTGCCCTCAATTTTATTTGCTCTGAGAACAAAACCTGCTAAGTTTTTCTCTTTGTAAAGTTCTAACAAATTTTGTACATTCGGATAAACTAATAAATTGGGTCCATGTTTGCACTAAGATTAATATTTTTAGACAAAAATTTCTATCCAATTTGGACAGAGAGCACACATGTGATAAATACTTCATTATTGGTAAACTACCAAAATAATCTATTAGGTTTGCCCTATTTACCAAAATAAATAAAAAATTGTGTGCTTCACACAAGTGTTTTCCGTCTAAAATTGGATGGAAACTAAAAATTGACCTAACTATATTGAACGAAATTAAAAATTGGCTAACTGAATCAAAAATATTAAAAGTATGACCTAAATTGGAGGAAATGAAACATGTGTTGTTTAGACAAACCGTACAAACATAATGCACCATTTTGATAGTTTAGCCTATTCCATTACATTTCTTACTCTATATTGTTTGTTACCTGTATAACAGTTCTAAGAGGTAGCCTATCATTTTGAGCAGCATGAAGACATGCATCAAGTGACAGTTTCTCGCAGTTCATAACTTTGCATAACCTTCTTCTATCATGTTCTGGTAGTGATGGATGATCCTATTACAAATTAAAAAACAAATAGTATTTCTATCAACTTTAATAGATTCTTTGTAAAATACGAAAAAATTAATGTCCAACCTTAAGATACGTATCAATAGCTCTGTAAAGACCATCATCACAAATGCGTGCATTTTGAGGTAAAGAATCGGCTAGAATTTGGAACTTAGTAACCGATAGACTTGGATCTCTCGCAATTTGTGCTAGGTAACTGTCTAGAAGTTTACCAATGGTTAATGTTCCTGAACTTTGTTGTTGTTGGTACCTTTGTTCGTACATTTGTGAATACTCTATAATCCTTAAAACCATATCTGTGTTGTACATGTTCTGTTCTCCATTTGGACTAGTATATCAAGAAAGTGAGTGAACATTAATTTCTATTAGGGTAATATACCAAATACCCCATGTAGTTTTCCAACTCGTAACAAATCGCCTCTTCTGTTACATACAGTATATCACTAAGGCTGATGTCACGAGTTGGAAAATGATTTGTCCTTTTATTTAAAAAAACTTTTGTTAAACCACGGGGTAATTGGTATTTTACTATTTTACCCTATCTAACTTGAAACTAGAAAGTAAGGACTTACTTTATAAGCTTCCCTTGATCTCCAACTATATTGTTTGGAATTAAGAGATCATTCACGGTTGCATTTTCCAACACCAAACCGATTTTTTTCTCGAGCTCGGAAACTAAAGCTGGCGAAGCGGAATACATCATCGCCATCTTTAACATCCGTAGTAAAAACCTACAAGAAATCGCTTCCTTTTGAGGTGGTAATATACTCACCAAGCTCTCTATAATCATTCTCACTTCCTTTTCTTGTCCCGTATTCACTTCTTGTTTCTTACCACTAGTTATATTCCATTGCATCTCGCTCTTTTCACGAGTGTTATTCCTTCCAAATCTTTCCTCGTCATAATCCATACTAGGCAACCATTTTTCCCAATATTCTACAATACATGATCCGATAGTTTCTGGTTTCATCCCTTTCGCTCTCACAGCCGTTACAATTCTCACGAAATGATCGATACGAAGTGTCGTTGAATCATCGATCCACCAATTTTTGTCGTTATTTACTTCATCTTCTCGAGAAACTTTCCAAGCTAGTGAATCACAACATCTTCGCACGAATTGAAGGTTTTCAGCCCATGGAGAGAGATTTTCGCAAGATTTGATAACGGTGATTGTGTCTCTCCATGAAGTTAGTACTACAAATGTGAAAAATGCTTCGGTTTTGGAGATGAGATTTCCATCTTCTAGTGCTTCGGTCATTTCTAGAAACTCTGAAGCACATCTTAGCGCAGCTACATTTTCCGGGTTTAAGCTAACGGGGAGGCCATAACAGAATTTCAAAACGGTTTCAAATGTTTCGGGCCCACCTGGAAAGCTTTCAAGCTTGAGGTCGTAACCTAGATTTGTGTTTGGTGGTTGAAATTCGATTCGACTGAGGTATCCACATCTTGATACCAATGGATACTGTTTTGTGTGGATATAAGTTAATTAGAAAAATAAATGTTTATGTAGCATAGTTAATTCTTTTTTCAGAATTATTCCCCAAATGGTCCCTGAACTATAGGATATTTACCAGCTGAGGACCTGAAACTTTAAAAGTTACAAATGGTCCTGGAACTTTGGTTTTTTTCCGTTAGTCCGCGCATAAATCCATGTGGAAGCATCGTAATTATAAATAGTGAAAATTCTCCTTCAACTACTTTATTGGTCCTCGAACATCTTTGCCACGTGTCACTTAACAGTAAAAATCTGATAGAGTTAGTTGCGGAGACACAAATGAAGTTTGAGGACCATTTGGGTAACTTTCAAAGTTCACGTCCTTAGCCTGTAAATGACCTATAGTTCAGGGGACAATTTAGGGAATCATCCGTTCTTTTTCTTAGTGTTTTACATAGTGGTATATTTGGAAATCACACTATAGAATATTTGAACGATAGCCAAGAAAGGTTGTCTTTAGCTGCAAAAATATTTATCATTAAAAGTCTTAATTTTTCCGTTTTGCCTCTATTGATTTTATCTTTAGCGGCAAATATTGACGCTAAAAATATAATTAGAGGTCATTTTGGTGTTTAAAAATATCATTAGAGGCTATTTTAGTGTTGACGTCTCTAATGATACTGTTTGCCGTAGTGAGCATAGAATTTTTTTTCTGTACATAGTGATATATTTGGGAATCACACAGTCGAATTATTACATCTAATTATATTGGAATTACTTTTCCAGATTTCATTTTTTTTTAGATATATATAAATAGCTACTTGACAGTTTTCAGATCAAATGTTTTTCTAGTAATTTACTAATGTATGTGTTTTACCTTGTGAACATTAAAGGTGATATCCTCGACTTGAATCGATAGATCTGTTGGAATATTAGAAGTAGCTAACCTGTAAAATATCATAATGTTAGTTTAGAAATTCATGTTAAAATATTAGAGTTGTTATATAATTACCATGAATGGTCTTTCTTTTGATAACCATCTGATGAACCTGATAAGACGAGATTACTAGAAGGAATAACCATGCTACGGTTTTCATCTTCTTCAGATTGAATTTGCAGCATGGAATTGAGGGTCTTGTTCATCTTCTTGGATACAACACATTGGTGAGACACTATGAGTATGAGAATTATAATCAAGAAATGTGTGGGTCATGGTTTAAAGAACATGAAAGTTGAGTATGTGGTTTGGAGAGTAATATTATTAAGGAATTGGTAGGTGGTTTATAGAATTTATTGTGAGAAGTGTTAGATTGTAGGGTTTTAGAGATAGTTTAGAAGGTATATAATAGCCATGGACCAGAGAATGTTTGGCCAGTCCTATTCGCATTAAATCATATATTGCAGTCTTGCCCTCTGGTTGGGAATCAAGTTGTGGCCCGACAATTAATTGGTAGTTTTTACTACTAGATTGATTCGTGTTTTAAGTTTGAGTTCTTGTTTATAGATATGAGAATTTATGAGATCAATACATATTCATTGGTTTAAATTTGGGATTTATTCGGGAATATGATAAGGAACTTGACTTTTCTTCTTCTTCGTATTTATCATTGCACTGCTATGAAATTTGACTTTAGCGATCTTCCAAACAATCGTGAGAATTATCAAAATCAGTCGTTAAAGGTATTAGCAACCGTATGTGGTCGTCAAAGTTTAGTCGTTACTGTTGGGTCTTTGGAGATATCCTTTAGATCACACTTTAGTTTTACCGACCGTGTACAACCAGCGACTACTCCGATAATTGACAAAGATGAATTTGATTACCGACCAATTTTTTGTCGCTAGTTATCCTATTATCCTATTTAATTTAACAACCACCCTGGGGTTGCCAGAAGATTAAACACAATATTGACCAGTTGGTGGTCGTTAAAGATTATACGTGACCATTTGAAGTATTAAAATTAAAAAAAAACTTATTTTACAATATGATTACAACAAAAGTTTCACAGGAATATAAAAATTCGATTACAAACTAAAATAATTTAAAGTAAATTATGAATTATCATATAAAATAATTACAAACCGAAATAATAGTCTGAATAATATATAATAAAGTCTAAATAAAATAGAATACATTTGATAAAAGTATGGATAATAATAAAGTCAAGGGGAAGGAGTTCTATTAGGAGATTGGGGCGCATCATCGTCATCCTCATCTCTGAGTCTCGAATGGCTTGAAGATGATAATCATGTGCACTGATTATTCGGCTGTGATGGACCAGGTGGGATAATTACCAATGAAAACTTACCCTGTTGTAACATATACTGGTTGATTTGTCCAACAATTTACAAATCGTTCTCTTAAGTAAAGACCAGAGGAATCAGGGTGCCTGCGGTAATGCCAGTCGGTTCCTGGTCCTAGGCTCCGGTTGGGGCAGTAGTGCGGGGACAATCATTCATGACTACGACTATCTGTGGGAACAATCAAAGCCCTAAAGTTTTCAAAAATTCCACAAAACTAGTACCTACCTATATTATGAAAATTGCACCCAATAACTATTTATTATTCAAAACTTTTACTTAAGGGCCTTACACTATACACATATTTCACTTTAGGGTTCTATAATTTTCAAATTTTGCACCAAATGCCCTAAAGTTTTGAAAAATCACATATAATAGTATAGCCTACCTATAACCATTTATTACTAAAAAATTGCACTAAAGAGGCCTAAAAAATTGAAAATTTTACTAAACCCCCCTATGTTATTCGAAAATAGCACAAAATCTTCCCTATATTATTCGAAAATTGCACAAAACAATTAAACCAATCTATATCATGACAAAATTGAACTACGAAATCCTTGTTATACAAAAATCAAACTAAATATCCTAAATTATTAAACTATTCAAAATTTTCACAAAAGGCCCTTTAAATTTTGTAAATTTCATTTAACCCCCTTTTAAGTTTCAAAAATTACATTTAACCCCCTTAAAGTCCCTAATTTTTTAAAATTCATTATAAATCACCCCTAACATTTTAAACATTGAACAAAATCACCCCTCATAAATTACCCATAATATTTGAAATTTCTAAACATTCGAAATAAATCGCCCCTAATAAATCACCCTACAATACACTAATCAATTAGAATTATAGTACACTCAAATCAAACATTGAACAAATGTATTAATATTACAAATCAAACCATTAATAAATACAAAAAAATTACACAAACATAAATCGAATATATAAATTAAGAATTCAAGTTAAATAATGTTTACTTGATTTTAGAAATGGATACAGAAGAACACTGGGCGACGAAGAAAACAAGACATCGACGGTGGAGAGTGAGGTTGCTGAGGTGGATGAAGAAAATTGGTCGGCGGCTGAGTCTTAGGAGCATTATGGGGGAGAATAGCTATGTAGGAAGAGGGGGGGGGGTATGGAGGAAGTTTTTTAAAGAGGTGGGAGAATGAAATAAACTGGATCCCGATGTTTGGTTTTATAATAATTAATCTTCTAGCGACCACTAGGATGGTCGCTAGAGGTGAACCAAGTGTTCGGTAAAGTCACGAATGGACAGGTAAGTTTGGCCCGCCAATTATTTGGTTGCCTTTTACCGTCCAAACAAGTGGTCGATAAAGGTATTGGACCTTAGTCATTAGAAGGTTTACAATAGCGAGAAATAACCATAGTTGATAATTGATTGTGACTTTTTACCATCCAAACAAGTGATCAACAAAAGTATTGGACCGCTAGCGACTATTATATGGTCGTTAGAGATAGTTTTGGTGGTCGGTGATGGTTCCCTTTGTTCTTTTTTATTGGAAATTTACCTCTACCAATCACTTAGTGGTCGTTAAAAAGGATTATCTACGACCACTTAATGTGGTCGTTAGAGATTTGGTAGTTAGAAGACTGAACAATAGGAGTGTTGGGAAGAGTACTACCCCTCTTCAAATTTTCTCAAATAGGGTCTAAAAAATTATTTTTCACAAATAACAAGATAATTGTTTTTTATCTTTATCCACTCTTATTTTTATTAAATATTTAAATTGATGTTTTTAATGAATATTTAAGTTATCAAGATGTTTCATAAGAGGTATATTAGTAATGGTTAATATTATTATGATATATATGAAAAGTTATGTAGACAATACTTTTTTTTGTTACAAGTAGGTCTAAATGACAAGGAAGTAATTCTTCCTACTAATTATTGATTATATAAAAAGGTTCGAGGCACGAACCAATCGTAGCGGTTCCGTGTTAATAGCCTCCATAAACCATCTACGGGATCTCTATACAGGATTGGACCCTCCGTACTCTTCGTACCAAACTTAGCCATCCAATTGACACATCTATTTGCTTCCTGAAAAATCCAAATCAATTCAAATTGCTCCCTAGATGCTAATATATTTCCACAAACACCTATTATATCATTTGAAAATCCCCTTGAATTCACACCCCCTTCACTAACGCGTGTAATTCACTTGAGTCATTTTCAATAATGAGAGAATGATATCCCCGAAATACCGCCATGTGCAGCCCAAAATGTAGCGCGAGGAGCTCGCTTCAAAAGGTGTTCGTGCGACATAACTCCCTGTAAATTTGCCTAAATAATCTTTGTTTTTGTTCCTCAAAATCCCTCCTACACCGGCTAATGACATATCCACATCATATGAACCATCCGTATTTAGTTTGATCCCCGTCTCTGGTTTAACCCATTTAACAAGAGTAGTTTTAGCCGATGTGATTAACCCACCATCTCTTTCGACTCCCCACACGCACATATAATCACTAGCCGCATTAAATACAATAGCTGATGTGATTAACAAGAGTAGTTTAGTTTGTAGTATGATTCGATCGACACTTGTGGCAGGGAAATTTCCGATGGAAGATATGGGAACGTTGATTCATCTTATTCCAAATACTGGTAATCCAGAGTATATTACAAGCTTTAGACCGATAAGTCTTATCAACGTGAGCTATAACATATGTATGAAAGTATTGGTGAACCGCTTTCGACCTTTACTTGCGAAGTATATAGGCCCGTATCAGAGTAGCTTCCTTCCATGAAGATCCACAATTGATAATGTGGTCATAGTGAGTGAGATTGATTAAGCTATGAGACATGACAAGGGTAATAAAAGCTATATGGCTATCAAGATCGACTTGGCAAAGGTTTATGATAGAATTAGTTGGGATTTTATTCGTGAATAGCTAGAATCATTAGGGGTCCCGCATAATTGGATTTCCTTAATAATGTAAAGCATGGAGGATAATGAGTTTAGTATGCTTTGGATGGTTTTCCCCTAGAACCGTTTACACCGTAGAGGGGTATTAGATAGGGCGGACCAGTTATTGCATACAACTTTTCTCTATGCATGGAGAGGTTGTCCATACTAATTCAGCGTCCGGTAAAGGTTGGAGCGTGGAAGCCGTTGTGTATATTCTCAAGGTGGATACTTTTATCTCATATTTTCTCGGCGGATGATCTTATATTATTTTTGGAAGTCTCTAATCAAAATTTCGATCTTGTGCAAGAATCACTCAACAAGTTTTATCTTAAAGCAACGCAGTCTATTAGTAGGGAGAAGTCGTTGATTTATTTCTCCAGAAACGTAGACGAGAGTCTCACAAAAGGCATCACGGAAAGGAGTGGTTTTTGCCGTAGTGATGGATCAGGGAAATATCTATGTGCGGAGTTTTTGTTAGGATGAAGGCCTAAGGCTTTCTACGGTGAAGTGATTAACAGATTGTGGGGAAAACTAGCAGGATAGAAAGGTAAGACTCTCTCAATGGCTAGGCGCATTACTCTAGCCCAGTCGATTTTGAGCGTGATGCCTATTCATATCATACAAGTGGAAGTCCTACCGGCTTATATTTGTAAAGAGATTATAGGATCGTGAGAGACTTCATATGGGGTTCGAGGGATGAGCAAAGGAAAATTAGTTGGATAGCTTGGGATAAAATTTGTGAGCCAAAAAGTAGAGGTGGGCTTGGATATCGAAAGGTAGAAGACATGAATCGTGCTTTGCTTGGAAAATTGGGTTGGAAATTGATTCATGAGGACTTAACCTTGTGGGTGCAATCGTTTTGACAAAAATATTAAAGAATAAAAGTATCCTTGAATATAATCCCAAATCAAATAATTCTCAATTTCTCGCGCCATTGTGGAAGGTATTGTCGTGGTTAGACTGGGATACCCATGTGGGATTAAAAATGGAAGAAGTGTTGCGCTTTGGTTAGATGTATGGCTTGGGGATAAACCACTTATAGAAAGGAGTTTGGTTTTGATTGGTAGTGATATTAAGTTTGATATGATTATTGACTATGTGAGAGATGATGGGTCCTGGTATTGGGATAAACTCCAATATAAATTACCCGTTCATACACTCATGGATATTGCTAAGGTGAGAGTAGCTTTCAAAGGCATGTATGGTGATATATTGTCATGGATAAATGAAACACATGGCGTTTACTCAGTTAAATTTGTGTTTATGGAACATGTGTTGGAAGTAAGAGAGGAGGAGATGGACTGGGGAATAATTTGGAAATTACGTTGTCCCCAAAAGATAAGGGCACTATTATGGAGAGCGGTACATGGCAGGTTAGCAACGGGTGCAAATCTTTTTATGAGGGAATGGCAGTTTCGCCTTGCGTACATGGTGTTGGATAATGGAAGAAAGCGCCAACCACCTTTTTCGATATTGTGTTATGGCAAAGGATATGTGGGAATGGATTCAGGAGGAGATAAAATGGGGAAATTGGTCTAGTGGGGAGGAAAGTATGGGTCCTGTTAGGATATTGGAAAATAGGACTGGAGAAAGACGATACCAGCAACTTGAAATCCAAAATTTTAGTTGTAGAAATGAAGAACTATTGCCCCTACATTGCATACTTCACAATGGGCAATAATGAATTTGATGCTGTAACATCTAATTTTGGTGAAGTAGCTTATGTATGCAAATTTGACTTAGAATCTATGCTTTGTGATTTATTACAAAGGGCTGTTATGGGTTATTTCGGCTCAGGGACTAGTGGGTGCAATTTCAAAAAATCTGTGTATTATTTATCAAACATCTAAACAATACTTTATAAAACAAAAAATATTCAATATGTAACGGAATTGAAATGTGTGAATCGTACATCGTCAAAATATTAGCATCAGAACATAGATGTCATAATTCTAGAAAAGGTAGCTGTGTCAACATACACATTTCTTCCAACTGGAGAAACCTGAAAGACGATCTATCAAATTAAAAAACATAAATAATTAGTAAATAATTTAAAAAACGATAAACATTAGTTAATTCATGGGAATCCATACCATGTTATTCAAATCCCACCTACCCAACTGTTTTTCATTTTTCCAGTCCTCGTCCATGACCATCTTCTAGTTCTACATATATGAACACAATGAGTTATTATTCTAAGACAATGAACTTGCAGTATTAAAAACTAATTTGACATAAGAGTTTGTATAATCTTACTCGTAGATATTGTAAGCGGTACAAATCCTCCTCGTCTTTTACTGTTACGATCACATTTTTTGTGCGGATGTAATCTACCTACAAATTTACAAAAATGATATATTGTACAAATAAAATATAAACCATGAACTACGTAATGTGTATAATATATAATATATTCACTTATAATATCAATAAGATCTCGGTGTCTTTGCAAAAATTAGCACAATATATTGCCGGACTAAAGTAGATAGTTATGTGTGTTCTTTTCTTTTTCTGCACAATGCGCAAAAATACATAATATTAGTTATATTGTAATGCGACAAACAAATATATACACCTAATCACTAATCGCATACCTTTAGGCTTACTTGAGATACGTTATTATTTGGCTTTGATTGGTTCGAAGATGCTCCCCCTATCGCACCATTCTTTTCTCCCTTCCGTGCGTTCTTCATTGTCCTTAAATAAGTGTGAACATGAAATATATGTAATTATTAACAAACATTTACAAATAACTATTTGCATAAGTAATGTAAGTATACAACTACTAATTTAATTGCTTTATCATAATGAACCCAAGTAATAAAAATAAACTCCAATACGCAAATAATTAATAAGATTAATCATGTAAATTTAAAGTTTTAAAGATATATATTAGTAGTTAGCTACGAATAATTTTCATTTTTAATAGATATTTTATATTTGTGTTACTTACATTTAAAGTTTTATATTTGTATTACTTACATTTATATTGCTTACGTTTAAAGTTTTATATCTTGTAAAATAAAAGTTGTAATAAAGAACAAATTAAATATGTCTCAACAAAAGTTATTATTCATTAAAAACAGTAGCAAACTATTATAAACCGTATATTCATCAATAGGTTGAATGAATTAAGACAATGTTTTGATATGAAATATATCATAAACACTTGATTAACACTTAAAAAAACTCCCTAAACCTATTAGTTTGATAAATTCTCTTAATCGGTTTCGGAATTTGCTAGAAACATATCAGCCATAATGCGTGGAAGAATACTTATTACATGCCAATTAGAAGGAAGCAGGGTAACAATCACGTATAACAAAGCGGGTTCTTAATAACAAATTTGTTAACATCAACCATTATAGGCTCTTTACAAACAGATACTATTTTTACCAAGAATCAAATAGGGTTTTTAATTCATCGGAACAAAAAAATACAATTTATCTTCACCATATAATGTCTGAAACTAAACCCAACTTATTGACTTCTCACTTTTCAACCGCAAAAGCAAAACAAGATCCCAAACTTCTCAACAACAAAGCTCTTGAGGTATATATTTTTATATATATTTTTCTGCATACAGCTAACCAACAACCTCCGCATCCTAACCATCAGCCGAACCCACTTCCAAGGACCAGTGCAAGGACCAGCGGTGCAAGGACCAGCGGAACAAGAATTATTTTTCCAATTTCACACATTCCTAAGATTTTAGTTGTTTTTTTGAGACGCCATTTTTTCCGTTTCTTTTTTGGTTTACTTGAAGGTAAAGAATACAATAGCATGGTTGAAGGTAAAGAATACAATAGCATGGTTCCTACCAAAATGAGAAAGGAGTTAGAAAACACACTCTATAACCAAAAGTGACACTACAATATTTTCAATAAAATTCATCAAATACCCACCAGAAATCTATACAACCCAACATCAATCCAAAACAAGTAATATAACACTAGGGGGTTCGAATAACACAGATGCTTCTATTTTCTCATTCATTACCCAAATAATAATAATAATAATAATAATAATAATAATAATCACAATAATAATGAAAAAATGATTACCAACCTAGCGGATACTGGGGAGCCGGATCTAACAATTATTCGTCCTGGTCCAACTTGGATCTATAACGAACGGTTCTGTACCTATCACAGAGGTCAGACGTAATGAAAGATATCACCACGAAGGTTATCAGACTATTAAAAGTGCTATTTTATGAAGGTAAGGACTATTCATTTATCGGAAAAGTAAGATTATTGTAGATGAGTTGTTGTACCTGTTATATTGCGAAGCTAATGGATCTATGGAAGCAGCAATTGATTTGATGTTTAAGACAAAAGTTTAAGAGAATTGGAAGAATTTTATTGAAGATTTTGCAACTTGCAGCGGCCGTGTATAACGGAAGGAGAAAGAAGAAGGTTAAAGTTATATGTAACCTCATTTGGGCCTTATTATGGGCCTTATTATGGGCCGTTGGGAATGGAAGGATGTATAGGTACTCCACTCTCCACTATAACACTATAGAAAAGCAAATTCTGGGTCCGTGCTCACATTTTACATACATAATATTTTTGTCTAAAAAAAACATACATAATATATAGGAGTACGAACTAATAAAATAATTAAATCAAATGACTATAGGTTATATTGCATAATACAGTGGAATTAATTTAAAAAAATTGACAAAATTATCCAAGCAAAAAGTTCCTTGGACGATGTATAGAACAAACCGTTAACAATGTTATACAAGACTTTTAATTGTTAATAGCCTTTTTTTTTTTTTAATGAAATTGTATTTATGACAATTATATCTTTTTTTTTTTGTTCCATATATGTATCACTTCATCTTGCTTATAACAATCTGATCTAAATTTGTTCTTAAATAGTTTTGGATAATTTTGCAGTGTCAATCACTTCCAAAAGATGGAAACCTCAAATGGTTATAAGAATGCATCTCCAATGGTATGTATTGCTTCTCTTAGTATAACAATCATTGCACCTCCCATTACAAGTGAAAGTGTGAGTTTTCCACCAGGAACAAGCTGAGGTATTTCTACAAAGCGAGTAGATGATTTTGAATACCTATCTGACCACGACATTATAGCAGGAAGTACTCCAAATAACACCAAAACTATAAAAAAAGATTTACTATGAACATTAGAAACAAAAAGTATAGAGCTGAATCATGAAGTTCAATTAAATACCTCCATAAGTGCCAGCAAAATCTAATGCTTTAAAGAAAATCTCGGGATTTAGCAATGACAATATTAATGGTGGTAACAAAGTGAGTAGGTAAGGTAGAGCTCTGTTTTGACCTGAAGGTAGTTTAAGCACTGCAAATATACGAAAAGTGGTTATAATTTTAATTTTATTATAGATTATCAAAAATTGACTCACAATCAGCGAGAAAGTCGGTAAGACCCAAAACAAATCCAATATAAGACGTAGCAATGGCAAGGAGTGAAAATATGTCCAATATTGGCTGTGCATAAAACCGAGTCATTAATTAGTTTCAAATATTATAGAAATTACAATGAGATGTAAAATACTTTACTAACCCCGACAACTATATTAGAAGATTGTAATTGCTGAAGTGGATCAAGAATGGGTCCTACGTTAGCCTCGATTGATCCAAGAATAACACCATTCCATACAAGAAACAGAGCTAAAGGAATTGACGTGCCTAGAACAATTGCATTCCTATATATATTCAATAAAAAAATAGTAATAATTTATAGTTATACAAAAAATAGGACTATAACAATGAATATATGTAGTCTTTTTTTTATCACCTTACTTTTGATAGATCTCCTTCAAGATTCGTACAAAGGACTGGTACTACATTCTGAAGGGAAAAGAAACATGTGAGAATCTCTAACATAAATATATAAATGATTTAATAATATAGGAGTTCTTACATGATAGACAAAAGAAAGAGCTACAATTGGTATACTTTTGGGAACAGCTTCAAAGTTTGCTTTTAGTAGAGAGTCCCAGTGCAAGTCTCCACTTGCAACTACCTAGAAACCACAAAGTGATCGAAACTCTTTCATATGATTTTATGTTACGACACATTTATGAAATGAAGAAAAATATTTGGAGGAATTTTTTAAATAAAAATAAAATAGTTACTTACCACAAGAAGTGTGAATGAGGAGATAATACCTAACACAAGTGTACCATTTACTGCACCAATAAAACGCTGGCTACAAAAAATTAAGATTTGAAATCATTAAAGATATACCTATAGTACAAAATGCAGGTATAACATTGCTAAAGATATAATAAACACAATAAGTAAAAAATATGGTTTATTTAATTTGTATATATGCAATAATGCATACCTTCCTAGGAAACAAATGCCTCCGAAAAGCAGAGAGAATAAAGTTGCGGTTTCCCATCTGCAATTATAATGCTGCCCCATCAATACCTAAAAAATATAATTATTTACAATATAAATTACACAAGAGCTCTTCCAATTACTAAGCTCGGCTCAGAAAAGAAAAGAAAATTTTGAAACTTACAAAGGAAGGCCGAGGAGATCTGTGAGAATATTGGAAGAGCGAGCCACATAAGCTACTAGGAGGGTATAATGAATTAAAATGTATGACCAGCTGTCATAAGAAAATAAATAAGAAAAAAATTAAATCTCAATTTATTAAATAATTAATCAAGTAAAGTATAAGCAGAGTGTGGAAGCACCTTACCAAGCAATTTGCACTCCGATGCTTCCAATTGTTCTCATGGCCATTGATGCCTGAAATTAGCCATGTTCAAGATAAATTTAAGTAACAAGTTTATTAATTTAATTTAATTTAATTTTCCTATTTATGACAAGAACTCACCAAAGACACACCACCCGAACCTAGTTCACACATGGTGTTTACATTGACTTCAGCAATGAGTAGACCAGTCACAACCTGTATTATTATTGTTATTGTAATGTAATGCATGGTTTTGAAAAGAATATAATAATGAAAATAAAGAGAAATAGAGAGATTTACCATGTAAAACCAACAACATATGCATGTTATTGTAGAAGCGAGAAATCCAGATTCTTGTGTAACTGCGGGAATGGCAAGTATTCCAGCACCTATCTAATCAGAAAGAGGATTTAATTGCATTACAGGTATAATTTTCTATTCTATTTGTATCTAAATATATCAAAGAGTGTGAAATAAGAATCAAGGAATCATAAATATAATTTTCTTTGAGAAAGTCACTCAGAACATACGAAACAGAGGCAAAAAATAGAGATGGCTAATCTAATAATGGTTGAAAATGTTGAATATAATATATGAGGAAAGAATACATACAGTTGTACCAGCAACAAGAAAAATGGCACCAGTAAGGCTTCCTGAATAAATCATACAACGGTCAAGAAATGATTAATGGCCTAACAAATTAAATAAATTGAAGTTATGAATGATTAATTACCAGGATCTCTCTGAAAAGTAGTTTGATTAAGATTAGAAAACAGTCTTTCAAACTCTACTTCTTCTTTGTTGTCTTGTTTGAAGCATTTGAGTTTAGTGGTCAACCTTTTTGATCTGAATCTGATTAAGGTACGAGGAGCAGGAGGAAACCCATTACACCCAACTTCAATAAACGATGTTGATGAGTTGTGTTTCAATAAACTGCCAAGTTTTGTATGAATACGAGGTGGAGATGGTATTATTAAACTAGAAGAAGAAGAAGAACAACAGCAAAATGTCATCATCTTCTGTAATCTTCTTCTTCTCTTTGTAGATTTTCTTTGCTTTGTCGAAGTGAGTGTGAGTGTAAGTGTAGTGCGTTGACGATAGTTTCTGTGATGGAAATCTGATGATGAGGTGGCTCTTCTTCTGACCAAAAAAAAAAGAAAAGCAAAAAAAAGACTATTCTAAGAAAATAAACATTGATGATAGGGAAAATTCAAGGCCCTTTTCTATTTTATCTAGGGAAAAAAATAATAAGGGGGACTTTTTTTATAAAGCTTATTTTTTTCTATTCAGGAGAAAATATTAAGTTTAGTGTCGTTAAATTATGTAGCTCTTTTGCAGGAAGAGGGGGAGGAGTCATTCGTGATCATAATAGTGCATGGGTAAGGGGTTTTAGCATGAAGATTGGGTAGGAAACTCCGGTAATTGTTGAGTTGATCGCACTTTACGAGGGACTTCAATTACTAGAGGAGATGGGGATTAAAGAAGTGGTGGCGGAGGTGGATTTTTGTGAGGCTATTGACGCAATACAGAGAGTGGAGGAAGGGAGAGGATCCGGGGCATTTTGGATAAGTAATATTCGTTCGAATTTGGCACTTAACCCGGGTTTCATGTTAAAGGGCATTTATAGAGAAGCTAACTTTTGTGCGGATTGGCTAGCTCGGGCAGGTTTGAATGGGATTGAGGAATATACATTGCTTGAAGATCCACCAGATGGGATTTGGAGTATATTAACTAGAGATCAGATAGAGTGGAAGACACCGCGAGTTGTCTACAACTCTGGACTGATTAATGATGTTTTTTGATTAGATTTTTGATATATTTTGGGTTATTGCCCAATGGTCCCTGGACTTCCTGTGTAATTAAAAAAATATTAGCTCTTTTATAGATGGGGCAATTATAATGTAACGCCCATATATATATATATATATATATCTATATTATATTTCGAAGTTTTTTCTACGGTCCGGATTTACCCACTTAAGTGGTGGCCAAGATCGATTTTGGAAAAACATAAGTGGTGGCCAGGATCGATTCTGGCAAAACATAAGTGGTGGCCAGGATCGATTCTGGCCCCACTTATTAATTTTTTTTAATACAAAACACGTATAACAAAAAAAAACAAAGAAAACAAAAAAAACCAAAACCCTCATTTCACTCGGTCTCTTCTCCAGAGTCGCTCTCCATCACAAGACAACCGCCGCTACACATCACCACCGCTATAACCGTTCTCCACCATTTCTCCCACCACCATCATCGCGACCTTCTTTATTCTGCTATAGAAAAACCACCTTCCCCTCTTCTTTGTTTTTTCTCCACCAACGCCACCATCAACGCCGTTCGAAGACCCTTCTCCAAAACCGTTCGAAGACCCTTCTCCATCGCCGTTGGAAGACCATTCTGTACCCTAATCGAGAACCATTCTCAGGGGTTCGAAGACCTTCCATCACCGCCGCTTGAAAACCATTCTCCATCACCGTCTCTCGAGACCATTCTCAATCTTATCCAGGTATTTCTCGATTCTTCAATTCTTATTAGATTATACTGTTTAATTATACTGTTTTTTCTTCAAATAAATTCGTTAATTAGATTCACAACGTTAATTATATATATAATACTTGAATTAAACCGTGGATGGTAATGAATGAGATCTTTTAAAGTTCAATTAGTTTTGCTTCGATTTATTGATTTAGTAATTGGATTGTACATTTTGTATAACAGGCCTGTAGCAAAATATGTGAGAAATTCGAGAAAAAAGGAGTAGTGAAAGAAAAACCAGCAGTGAGAAGCCTTTTAGCACCAATGAGAATGAACGAAGGAATGGATGAAGAAAGGCGAAAGAGAAAAGATGATAGACAAAGAGAAATGCAATATGAAATGCACTTAAAGGAAATGGAAGAAGCTAGAGCTGGTATGCCTACTGTACAAGTTAATCATGATGGTACTGATGGACCTTCCATTAAAGATATTCGTATGGAGAATTTTAATGTATCTGTTGGTGGTAGAGATCTTATTGTTGATGGAACTGTTACTTTATCTCATGGAAGACATTATGGTTAGTCGATCACTTTAATTCTCTTTTATTTATTATTTAATAATCTTTTATATATCTCTTCTTTAGTGACTTGGAGGTGGATTAGGGTCCCGAGGAAAATGCTTAAATGGTATATGCAGCATTGACTGTTAATAAGGAGGTAGAAATTGTGTTGTAATTCCAATTTTTCCTTTTTTGAAACTTTATTAAAATTCAATTCATTTCATATAATGCAATTGCAGCCTGACAAAGTAAAAAGAGTCTAAGTTTTTATTGCAACATTAAGGTATCATCTTTTAGTTACCCCTATAAATTGACATACTTTAGCAAAATGTATTTCTTTTTTTTTGCTTACTTTTAGTGATGTGGAGTGATGTGGAGCTTATGTGAATTTTTTGTAACAGGCAAAGAACAAGGAAGAAGAGTTCAACCCTGGTCCACTATCAATTCTGATGCTGAACGTTAAAAATAACACTCAGGTAAAACTACATAAAATTAAATTAAAGCTTGAATGTTCAAATTACAGATTAAGACTCTTTTAGCATATGTTGAGGTGTTAGGTTTTGTTTTTTAAATTGTTTATATTGGTCCCACTCCCAACTGTAGGAATAACAGAAAGCTTCTTGGACGTGTGAGAGCTTTTGATCGTCATTGCAACATGGACCTTGAAAATGTTAGAGAGATTTGGATTGAAGTTAGTTTCGTCCTGAATTTTTTTTAACTAATTATAAAGTATTGTTTTGTTTAAGTTGATTATCTTATTCAGGTTCCCAAGACTGGAAAAGGTAAGAAAAAAGCTCTTCCAGTGAACAAGGACAAATTCATTAGCAAGATGTTTTTGCGTGGAGATTTTGTTATCATTGTTCTAAGAAACCCTGAGTAAGATATACATTGAAAGATCAATGTCTCTGTATAAGGTAATTTATTTCTTCTACTATACAGTGATTCACTTTCATTTCAGTTATATTTACACTTTAACTTTTTCTACTTATTTTTACTTATTTTTCTTTAATTATACTTCGATTTGTATTCGAGTTTGATCGTGCAATTAGTTAATATTAGTATCTCTACTTCTGTTGATCGATCATAATTTGATTAGTACTGATCACTGATTTAATTAGTGAAATGTGTGTTGACAGTGCTATTTGTCATTTTGACTTAATTGCATTGTAAAGAAGTTATTTAACAGATTAGTATATGATTTTGAGTTAATTGCACTCTCTTGATTACGTGATTTATATTATTTTCAAGTTAATTGCACTATAGGTCCCTATAATGTGATATGTGCGTGGGTCTTATTTGTGTGTTAGTATCATACATTTCTTTCCAATTAAACTGTTCACCAAATCATGTTGATCTGAGCTCTGTTGAACTTTATTCAGTGGTGCGCATTACCTTTAAGTTTGAAGGTTTTGTGTTGAGTTAATTGCAGTTGTGATCCCTTTGTGCTGAGTTTATATCTGTAATAGGGACTAATTAGTAAATTTTGTGTTATATAGGGGTTAACCTTCTCAAGAACTAATCCTCTCTGCTCAAATGATGACAAGTAATGCTCGGAAGCGGAAAACCCCAGAGGTTAGTTTTCTGACACAAATTCACTTCACTTATGAACGATTCTGGTAATTAATTAATATATATACTCCATCGATCAAATAATGCACCATTAACCTGTGAACTGTTCGATGAAATGGCCAAGGGAAAGTATCGATCATAAATGGTGCATTTAACCTCTCATAGGGACCAATGGAGCAATTATCCCCTATCTGTTCTGTGACTACTTCTTATGATTCTATCTTTATTATTAGTATAAAGAATTTAAGTTTATTTTCATTATCTTGATAGGGTATATAAAGGCTTGCAAAATTGCTGCTCTAAAGTGTGATGAAATGAAATTTGAGCACTATAAATTAGTGGCGGGTGTTCATCAACAAATTTTGTTATATTCAGTTATGTTCTTATTTTGTCTAATTTTGTTATGAATCAAAACAATAGTATGAATAACTGTAGGACCAACACATTTCAAAAAGTGGGATGTGCTGTAAATATAATGATGTACCTGTTTATAGTTGGATGTGTTGAGTAAAGAGTTTGTCAAAAAGGCAAAACCAAAAGTTGTAGAAGCAATTCAGAAAGAGGACTACTGTATGTCCCTTTATTATGCAAAAATTGCATTGTAGGTCCCTATATTATGTCAAAATTGCACTACATGTCTCCATATTATGATGTAAAAATTGCACAGTAGGTTCCTATATTATGTAGATATAGCAATATAGGTCCTTATATTATGTAAAAATTGCAATGTAGGTTCCTAAATTATTTTTTGAAATGTTGCAACATAGGTCCCTATACCAATTCCTTTTGCTGCTTAATTGCTTGACATTTTTAATGGTTACTGCTATAGATATAGTGATGTTTTTCTTCTAATATTTTTGGACAAATTTCTGGTGTATCTTAGAATGTGGCCCTAAAATAACTTGATTGGAATATCTTTAGTAACTTAATAACCTCATTCTATCCGTTGAAAAATCACTGTACATCCATTGGAATGTTAAAATTCCATACTGAAGATTTTTTTTTACTGTTGAATGAAAGTTGAGACTCGATACTCAAGAATTGATCAAACGGATTTATGCAGACAAATAGATTGTAGACGTCCAGTGGGTTAAAAAGACCTTTGAGTTATTTGATTTATGTTATTATTTTTATGTTGCACATTGTGTGTATACAATTTTAGTAAAACTGCTTCTGGTGTTGAGGGAGTTTATAAGCTAAAGCATGACCTTTGAAGTAAGTATTGACTTTTATACAAAGAATAATAATTTAGCAGTAGTAAGATCGTTGGTCATGTATTGGCAGGCTAAATGTGTGTTGTTTGTTGTTTGAGACAGGGAAGTAAGTCTCCTATTGGAGAAACTCAAGTGCACAAGAAGTAAGGTTTTGACAGAGTACACTTCTCGGATTGCTTCATAAACATAATAGTACACTTTACCATCTCCAATCACGCAATACCCAGACAATTCACATTCCTTCGTGCACCATCCTGATGTACTCTGATGTAATTATGTCCATGAGCGTGTGTCATTTGTTTCTGTAGACTATGATGCATGAAGACAGGGATGTTGTATATCAAGGCGAGAGGGTGTGTGTGTGTGAAATTTCATAATTTTGTTTTAAAATGTTAGTTTGCGATGACAAAGCATTGTGTTGTTTAGTTTGTTATATTCAACTCTGCATTTTGGTACGTAAGGATTTTGTTAGTTGCATTGGCCTCATTTTTAGATCAATTTAATTTGAATTAATATGGTCGAGAAAAAAAATTTGCCTTACATTTTTATATATAATAATAAAAATTAAAGGCTTTAACATTAATTCTAAATACCCAAATTAAAAAACTAAAAGTGCGATCTTTCTCCTAAATTAATAAATTATTCTATTGTTCCCAAATAATAAAAACTATTTTAATCTTAAAAAATTAAATTAATTTAAATAAGTAAAAGCAAAGTGAAACATCGGCATCCAATGTCCCAACAAATCAATAATTTACACCCCATTATTTTTTTATGGCGGAAAATATTCGTCCTCTAAACTCGATTTTTCCAACAAATCCGAATGATTGCCCTCTCTCCCAATTTTTTTCCAAAAAATTCAGAGTCATTCCATGCTTTATAATATCCAAGTAATGTTGGTGCAACATTACGCTCCTTATATTCTTCAATAGCAGACAAAAGAAGTCATAAACCCAATTGTAATCACAAAATATATGAAAAAGTTTGTCCCTTTTTCTTTGAAATATAAAGATAAAGCTAAATTATAAAATTTTGCACTATCAATTATAATTTTTTAAATTAAATTTACACAAGTATTTTTAGGTACGAGGCATTTCCTGAAATTAGCTTAAAAATCTAATGGTATATTTGATATTTTTTTAACTCAAAATAGTAACCAGTATAATATTAAATATTAATCAAAAGTATCACCAAAAACATAATTCTTTACATTATAATATGATATTTAATTATTCAAATTTCTGTAAAATTTGTTTAGGATGTAGAATAAACTTATAACCTTAACATTAACCTTACCTTAACTTAACCTTAACCTAAATCTAAAACTTAACCTTAACCTTAACCTCAACCCTAATCTTAAACATAACCTTAAAATTAACTAGAATTGTAACCTTAACATTAACCATAACCATAATTTTAACCTTAACCATAACCATAACCATAACCTTAACCTTAACCTTATCCTTAACCTAAATCTAAACCTTAACTCTAACCTTGACTTTAACCTTAACCTTCTCCTTGACGAGTAAAAAGAGAAAAACCTTAACCTAAACCTTAATCTTAACTTTCATTAATGGAACTTGGGTTCAATTTCCGTCAACAAAATAATTTTTTTAAGTGTCTTCAGAAACAGGTTTTAACCAGAAATACAAAAACCAAAGAAAAGCGATCAATCACCACCTCCACCTAACATTAACCAGGTGGAACCTAACTTAAACAACAACTGAGCTATGTAAATAACGAATGAACGAGGTTCATTATTTGGTATTACGGGAGTTTGTGACACATGCTATTGAATATACAATCTTTGTGCATTTTTATTATATCTTAACTTCTCAACGTGGTAACTCAAAGTAAGTAAATTGACAAAGATGAATTGATTTTTTTTTCCGAAGTGACTTCAGGCACGGGCAATACCTAGTATATATATATATATATATATATATATATATATATATATATATATATATCTATATTATATTTCGAAGTTTTTCCTACGGTCCTGATTTACCCACTTAAGTGGTGGCCAGGATCGATTTTGGGAAAACATAAGTGGTGGCTAGGATCGATTCAGGCAAAACATAAGTGGTGGCCAGGATCGATTCTGGCCCCACTTATAATTAATATAATATTAAAAAAACAGCCGAAGGCAAAAAAAAAAAAAAAAAAAACTTTGTCTGATTCTCCCAAAACCCTACTATCCCCTCTTCTTCGTCCCGCTCACGTTGCCGTCACCATTCTCCACCACCAAGCCGCTCACGTTGCCTTTACTGCTGATTGAATTAAAGGTAATTTCTATTATAATCTTTAACTAACAGATGGATCCAATGGTGACGATGAATGATTCAAATACAACGTCAGCATACAATGTGGGATCGGCTGGCCGTTTCCGGCAACCAACAATGCAAATGCAGCGTCATTTCTTAACTTCCTGGCTGCTAATATGAATATGAATGTAAATGTAACCGCGAATATGGAGCATGATTCATTGGTGCTAGACCACATGACCAGCAATGGAGCTGCCGTCAATATGAGGAAACGCCGTGAGGAGGATGACGCCGCCTCTAAAGGAGTGTCTGCTGGCAGTGACTGACTGCAATACGGAGGTATTTACATGTATATATAAATTTGTGTATATCAGTATATGTATACATCAGTTTGTTAATGGATTTCAATTTCAAAGTACGAATTAATCCAATTAAGCTAATTGATTTTCCTTAAAGAAAATGATTTATTTGATTTTGAATACTTTTACACTTTTTGTTATATTTTTTGTAATCAACGAAGAAATTGTAATACTCTTTAGTCAAACTAATCGTGATTTTGAATACATGTACACTTTTTTTTTATATTTTTTGTAATAAATGAAGAAATTGTGATACTCTTTAGTCAAACTAATCGCTATAATATCTTTCATAGTATTTATGCTTGCTTTTTATTTAGGTGTATGTTTAATTATTTAATTGATTAAGCAGAAGGAGAATGAAAGTAAACGGCTTAAGAAAGTGGCATCAAATGAGAATGGAGAAGTGATACGAGAAGCTTCGGGCAAGGCATCAGAACAAAGTATAAAGAAAAGTGAGCTGTCGAAACAAGATTATATCCACGTACGAGCTAGAAGGGGTCAAGCTACTGATAGTCACAGTCTAGCTGAAAGGGTAATTTGATTTAAAATATCTTCAATTTCTTTTTCTTTTCATTAAAACTTATACATATCTTAAATTTCTAGGGACCAAAATGAATTTTATGTTTTGTTAGTAGGTTTGCAGAAGGGAATATTGTGGTTTTTCTATGTGATGGATTTTTGTGTTAGTATCACTGTGGGCGTGTATTTAGAGTATTAATTAAGTAGGATTTTATGATTTGTGAAGTTTTATTTAGTAAATTACACAATTGGTCCCTGTATTATATAAGAAATAGTCAAATACACCCATGTGTCAGCTTTCAAGTTGGGGGTAATTGCACTCTTTGTTCCTGTGTTTATCATCAAAAAGCAGTAAGCTTGAAATTTTGACAGTCTTCGTTTGCTTATCATACACATTTATCCGTTTCTTATATAAGGTAAAAAAATAATACTATTTTTTCTTTTTAGGTCCCTATAATATTTTTATTTGCAGCGAAGGTTTAGAAACTTTAGATTATCTTCATAATCTTTTTCAAAGAGAAAGGTTTTCTGAACAAGGAGATGCAATTACGTTTGAATCCGAGGTAAGGGGTAAAATTAAAAAGATGTGAGAATCTTGAGGACTAATTATGAAATTTTGTAGGTTGATCGTGTTTACGTTGGTTCTCCAAGTTGTGTTGCGGTACTTGATCATGAAAGGAAGAGAACTTATGTTATACGTAAGGAAGGTTTACCTGATGTAGGTAAGGTTGAAGTAATTGCACTATAGGTCCCTATAATTTATTCTTAATTATGTTTTGTGTTTTTTTTAGTTGTTTAGAATCCAGGGGAGAATAAATCAAAAGCTATGGTGGATTTTGGAGATGATGAATATAAACAAATGGTTTATGTTGATGGAGCAGCAATAGAGAAACCAATCACTTTAAAACCTGGAGAAGAATAGTTAAGAATAAATTATAGGGACCTATAGTGCCTTACTTGAGCAATTGATTGTTTGAGCAACGGATTGTTTTACAGTAAATATCCATTTGGCGCAAACTGATTGTGCAAGATAAAAGTACTTTGCATTACATGCCCCTAAATTTTACTGTAATTCATTGGAAAAGAAATTATTTTTCAAGGTAAAGCACTTTAGATCACTATATTGAGAAAAAATTTGCTTTACATGCCCCTAAATTTAGAAATTCAATATGTATTTACAGGTCCAAAGTTAAAATTGAATTACAGGTGCTTTGAAAGGCAACTTAATTAAGGTGGTGTTACAGGAAGGATTGTGTCTGTGGTTTCGAGATTTGTTAATCTAGAGTTGATTATATCGTGCTCCATAGCTAGACCTGGATTTGTTAATGTTGTGTTATTAAAACAATGGATCACGAAGGTAATCTCTCATTTTATAGCTCAGTTACATGAATGTTCAAATTTACATTATTACAAATAAAAAGAATAGGGAGCTGCAATGCAATTTTGTGCATAATATAGGGAGCTGCAATGCAACTTTGTGCATAATAAAGGGAGTTGCAGTGCATTTTTTGCATAATAAAGAGAGCTATAGTGCACTTTTTGCATAATAATGGGACCTACTGTGCATTACTAGATGAACTCTCAAGCTTGGGCTAATGTAGTATTATACACTATTATACTTTTTGCACAAGTAATAAGTAATTATGATCACTAGGCAAAATGTCTGACAAGAAAGAGTCTGAGTTATTTGCTTTCAAGCCTGGATGGTTTATCATAAGTGGATGTTCATAGATTTATCATTTTACACCTTCATGTGGTGTTTCATTTGTTTAGTTCTTTATAAATAGTTGCTGAAATACAAAATACATAGTGGTTTCATTTTTAGCAAGTCCTTTTCAGTTTCTTCGATAAACTTTGCTATTATTACATATTGAATTCCTTTTGTTTACAGTGGGGTGCAGATTACTGAAGCTTTAAAGCTCCAAATGGAGGTGCATAAGAGACTTCACGAACAGCTGGAGGTGTGTTTTTACCTATATTTCTTTCTATTATATTTATATAAGTTATAATTTTTATAATTAATTAAGTTAATTCTAATCTATTAATATATAATAGGTGCAAAGGCAACTACTATTACAAATAGAGGCACAAGGGAAGTATTTAAAGAATATAATCGAGGAACAACATAGTTCAAGTGGGTCCTCTTAGAAGTACATTACAACACTCTATATTATGAAAAATTATACTAAAATGCATTACATGTAGTATAATAATTGCAGTATAGGCAGTTATATTGTGCAAAATTCGCACTATATGAAAGGCAGTTAGACTAATTTGGTTTTGTGACTAATTACTTGGGTTTTAATATTTTTACAGACAATATCCATTTGGTGCAATTTTTGGGTGACTAATTGGGTCTATTTTTTTTATAGCCAGAATTGTAAGTGAGCAGTTTAGCCTTATATTTTTTTTATCCAATTGTAGAACCTGATCAAAGAGTTCCTGATTTCATAAATGCTGGAGTTGATATAATCAATATTCAATGCGGATAATCTTCCACCATTCATTTATATCGTACAGTTAATCAAGTAAGATTCTATTTTTCCCCCTTAATTTTGAGAAAGTAAATTTCTATATTTAGTGATTTAGATACAAAATCTGGGAGCTAAAGTTGGAGTTGCATCGAATCGTGGAACACCATTGAGTGTTATTGAATACATTCTTGATGGTAAAATACATTCAAGGGTTTGAAAAAATTATAAGAAAATACAGGGGCTAACCGTGCAAAATTTGGTTATTATAAAGGTATTAACTTTGTGAATCTCAACTTAAGGGCCCTACTTCTCAGCAGTTCGCACATCAGACTTTTAGTATGCTGAGAAACCAAATTATGTTCATGTTAAAGTTTATCCGTAGTTCATTGGTCAGCCCGTTTCTAATGAATCATTATTAAGACAGAAATCAAGGTAAATAAATTATATTTATCTTAACAATAGTTTGTCTAATGGATCTCAACAAAAGTTGAATTAACAGAAATCTTACATTTGTAGAAAGATTGATGTAGAAAAGGCATAAGCTGAAGTTCGAGAGCGTGTTGGGAGAGTGGTTGTTCAGAGATTTATCTTAACAATAGTTTATCTCTTGAAAGGGAAGCTGCTAAAACTAGAGAAAGAGATGAAACAGTAGTTGCAGTAACTAGAGGAAGGGAGAATGTGGAAGCACGGGAAACCGAAACTAAAGAGAGTTGAAACCCGCCGATGACAATTTTCGATGCCTGATAGAGCTGCTGCAAGAATTAACCAACAAGGGAATGATAATTATTTTGATTCCTTATTTTAGTAGTAGACTCAACAACAGTGAACCAAAGCCTAGACTTAACATTTAATTTTTCATATTAATCTTTGTTGGTTCATACTTAATAATGTCCATTTGCATGTAAAAAAACTAAATCTTGCGATCACTTTCAGATTTGTCTTCTTTCTAAAGTGCATTCTTTGTTTGGTTTGATTTTTGAAGGATACAATCTTTTGTGTAGCATAGTTTTTTGGAAGATTTTGTCAAAAAAGAAATATAGCATTATTTTAACCCAATGATTTATGAATTGTTGGTAGGTAAGTCATTGGTCTATTATAATTCTACGATTAATTATTTAGGTATCATAGGATATGTAACATCATTTAATTATAATTGGTCTCCTTAACTTAATCAATACTTATTTTATGCATCAACGATCTTTTATTATGCTAACAATCTTTAACTTCTTTTCCTTCCTATGTCAATGATGTTTGAACTATTCGAGCAAAAAAGAAGTTTTACCTTCTATTCTTGCACCGAAGATCTTTTATTTATTTCCTACGCTAAAGGTTTTTTATACGCCCTACACTATTTCTTTCCCCGACTCATGCACCACTTACTCTTTCTTGCCTCTGATTTTCTAAATTATAATACTTTCTCTACTCTCAATCAACATTTATTCTTTGAATTTTCTCTTTCAATCATATTAATCAGTTAGTCTTAAGACATTTAATGATGATTTTTTCAATTCATTTTAGCCCAAATAACTTTATATAGTAAAGTCAAAGGGACAAATGTATTAACGAGGATTTTGGTAGCACTTAACCGGGAAGGGCTGAACCAGAAACACAGACAACAAACAAGCAGGTTGAACCTAACCTAAACAACAATTGAGCTATGTAACTAACAAATGAACGTGATACATTATTTGGTAATTACGGGAGTTTGTGACACATGCTATTGAATATACGATCTTGGTGCATTTTTGTATTATATCTTAACTTCTCAACGTGCCAACTCAAAGTAAGGAAAATTGACGATTGATTGAGTTTTTTCCGAAGTGACTTCAGGCACGGGCAATACCTAGTATATATATATATATATATATATATATATATATATATATATATATATGTGTGTGTGTGTGTGTGTGTGTGTGTGTGTCTTTTTTATAAAGTCTTGTGTAACTAATCTGGTTACAATACATTACAAAATCAAAAATATCATGCCTTCCCTCTTTAATCATTGTGAAAGATCCCAAAACAAAACACCAAACCCATATAAGGTATTCTTAATGCTGGAAAACCAAGCTCACCTCTCCTTTCTCTTCTTTCTTATGAAACAAAACCCACCTCTATTGCCACCCCTCTCCTCCACTATCTTCCCGTCGCTGCTCCCCTACTCAAGAAATCGACGTCTCGCCAACCCACCACCACTGCCTCCAATCACCAGCAACATCATCACCTTCATCACCATCTACATCACCAACATCTACATCTTCATCGCCACGCCTGAAACCCTAAGCCACCATCATCACCACCATTTTCCTTACCATCAACACACTCATCCAGATCTGCTCAAATTCGAACCAAGCCACTCTCCTCCACCTTCGAACCAAACCCCAAGCCTCTTAGATCTACTGAAACCGCCGGATAGTGTAGCCATTCTCCCCCTTCTCGACCACCAACAACCACGAAATGAGGCCAACAGAGCTTCCTTTTTGTTTTCTGGTTTGTGTTCGAATCTGGGTGTGCAAAGATTCCTTTTTGTTTTTTGTTATGGGTTCGAATCTGAGTGTGAAGGGTGTCTTCGTGTCTCACACGGGGTTTGAGTTTGTTTACACTTATAGAGAGGTAAATTATTGTGTGGATTTTATAGCTAAAATGGGAGTGCATTTGGATGGAGGACCGGTGTATTATGCTGAACCATCGTTAGGATTAAAGAAGATGCTTATGAAGGATAAATGCGGAATAGCTACTCATAGGACGATAGTGTGCCCTCCTACAGGAGTTTTGTAAGTTAGTTTTAGCTTATTGGTCTTTCGACCTCAGATGTAACAAAAAAAATCTAATGAAAGTATTGTTATAAACCCATCTTAGTGGATATTCATTCCAGCCCATAGGCTAGTAGTCAAGCACATGAACTCTAGGGTTTAGAGTTTCCTATCACCTATAAATATGAGCTATCACTATGTAATCCGGATACATTCTCTGATAATAAACAACGCTCATCTTTCTTTCTCGCCCGTTCACATCACGTTATCAATACGAAGCCTCTACCTCCTAATCACTCGGTAATTTTTCTTTTTTTTCATCTTCTAATATATTTTTTCAGCAATCGTATTCCCTTTTTTCTTTTTTCAAAGATTAATTCTGATCCAAATAGTATTCCAACCAAATAAGTTGGACAACACAGTTTATATATGATGTTGTATTAACATCATTATGCGTATAACATCTTGACAAAAATAAAAAGTGCATAACATCATTATGCGTAGCACACATTATGTGAACATAGTTTATCTAAATAAACTATTCATCTATCTCACTGCAGTGAAGGTTTTATCAAAAAAAAAAGAGATTATTACCCAAAGGGTCTTGAAAACACCACCTCGTGACCTAACAAGACCACCTCTTTTGGCTCTTCTTACTAAAGGCCACAAACTAATTTTAACACTAGAACCCTAATTTTGCAATTACTTTCCTACCCTTTTTTATTCTCTATATATACTAAATATTATCATAATATCTTTTAAATCCTAAATTACATTTTCAGAAATATTTCTCTCTCTCTCTCTCTTTCTACCTCTCTCCTCACCTCTTACAATCAACGCCTCTCTTCTCCACTCCATAATATTCCTTCTTTCCATTGTTTCACTTGAAGCACGCAGCCACCAAGCAACCGAAGAAGAGAGCGCGGAGAAGAAGACCGTTGGCATGAACTTCGATGAATACCGCAGTGAAGGTGGAGATATGACCGATCCGAAATAGAGTTTCGATCTAGGGTTCCGCCATGGAAGGAATAAATTGATCTGCTGCACAATAATCTCTAAGATCGGATTTGAAAGCCATGGATAAACGAAGTTGTTTTTGTGCTTATATTTGTGAAGAAGAAGCTTGGATCTCCGGTAGCAAGTCGATTCGAGATGCTCAGCAAGTTTATGTAGTAGATTTGTTCTTGCTTCGTGTTTCTGTTTATTTTTTTGGTCTTTTGCGCTCAAAACTTTTGCGCTCAAAACTTTTGCGCTCAGAACTTTTGCGCTCAGAACTTTTTGCGCTCAACACTGTTGGCGATTAAAAATCTGGCGTTAATGGAACTTTTGCACTCAGACTCAGAACTTTTGCACTCAGACTCAGAACTTTTGCACTCAGACTCAGAACTTTTGCACTCAGACTCAGAACTTTTGCGCTCAACACTGTTGGCGATTAAAAATCTGGCGTTAATGGAACTTTTGCACTCAGACTCAGAACTTTTGCACTCAGACTCAGAACTTTTGCACTCAAACTCAGAACTTTTGCACTCAGACTCAGAACTTTTGCACTCAGACTCAGAACTTTTGCACTCAGACTCAGAACTTTTGCGCTCAACACTGTTGGCGATTAAAAATCTGGCGTTAATGGAACTTTTGCACTCAGACTCAGAACTTTTGCACTCAAACTCAGAACTTTTGCACTCAGACTCAGAATTTTTGCACTCAGACTCAGAACTTTTTTCCAGACTCAGAGCTATTTTCCAGACTCAGAACTTTTTCCGGCGGTGGCCGGCGGTGATCGGTGGTTGTGGTCGGAGCTGGAAAATATTTGATAATTAATGAAAGAGGAGAGAGAAAAAATGATAAAGGAGGAGAGAGATTAATGGTAATGGAGGAGAGAGAGAGTAATGATAGTGGAGGAGAGAGAAATAATCTATTTTTTTGTCTTATATGCACTAGAAGGGTAGTTATGACATTGGACATTTTATTGGCCTCTAAGAAAGAGAGAGGAATTGACTAGCTCCTAAGTGGCACATTGATTTTTCTCAAGTCTCCTTCGGTAATTGACCCCAAAAAAAATGCACGAAAAGAACTAATCACGTGCATATGTATATGCAAAGATTTTTCTTCTATTACCATTATATTATCTAATTTTGGTAATTAAATCTATTAATTAATTTTACTTATTTTATAAATAAGAATATTACACATATGATTTTATTAATAGAAAAATATACCAATTTTAATGGTATATATGCTATATAATTTCTTTGTTATTCTTTTCTTTTGTGATCAAAGAAGAGTAAAGCAAAATTAAGCTTTACCATTTAAGCTTTTCTTATGATGTTTTTTTTTGTTTACTAATTTAGATTTAGGATGTATTTTTTTATTTCATTGTTAACTTACTGTAATTTTTTTTTCCTAATAAATAATATACCAGTTTTAATGGTATTATTGTATAAGCTATATGTATTTTATGGTTATATCCTCAGATATAACATTACATATAAGCTAAAATAAGATAAATACACAAGTTGTATATATATTTATGCATACCCGCTAATATAGCATAACCAATATTGAAAATACCAAATTTCTGCAGATAAATGAAATAATTCCTCCACGAGGTCGTAATATGAGATGATTCATATTTTTTTACATTATATGAATTAATTGATATATCTGGATCCTTTAAAGTTACTCAGTACTTTTTGGTATCTCTTTTTTACATACTAATAAATTTTATTTTATTACATGATAGCATGTCAAACCTCACGAAACTCGAATTTGTTTCTCTCTCGATCTTTCGGGAGACAACTACTTATCATGGTACTTGGATGCTGAAATCCATTTGGATGCTAAGAATCATGGAGATACCATCAAGGAAGGCAACACAGCCACCATTCAAGATCGCGCTAAGGCAATGATTTTCATTCGCCACCATCTCCACGAAGGTTTAAAATCTGAGTCCCTAACTATAAAAGATCCGCGTGAACTTTGGAAAAACTTGAAAGACCGGTTTAACCACCACAAAACAGTGAAACTTCCTAAAACTCGTTATAACTAGTCCCGCCTCCGATTGCAAGATTTTAAATTGGTAAGTGAGTATAATTCCGATGTATTCAAAATTAGTTCCCAGTTGAATTTATGTGGTTATAAGATTACTGATGAAGAAATATTAGAAAAAACATTCTCTACCTTTTACGCCTTGAATATACTTTAACAGCAACAATATCGAGAGCGAGGTTTTAAAAAATACCACGAACTGATTTCATGTCTCCTTGTGGCGGAACAAAATAACGAGCTTTTAATGCAAAATCATCAATCACGACCCACTGGTTCGGAAGTATACCCTGAAGTGAATGCCATGTCAGCTCCTTACTATGGCCAGAGTCATGGTCGTGGCCATGCAAGTGGACGTGGACGTGGAAATAATCGTGGTCGTGGTCAAGGTCAAAATAAACCTTGGTTCAATGGTGGTTATCAAAACTTTATAGTAAAAAAGGCAGAATATCAAGGGAAAAGAGATCTTTACAATGATCGTGTCAAAAACTCAAATCGAGGTTGTACCAAATGTGGTATGAATAATCATTGGACCAATAAGTATCATACGGCTAAACACCTTGTTGCTCTTTTTCAAGCCTCACTAAAACAAGAAAATGTAGAAACAAATAATGTTGAACATCCTAATTCACCTCCACTAGACATCACATGCATTGATTGTTCTGGTTTTTTTGAGGATCCAAGTGGCGATATCTCCCACTTGATTGGCGATGGAACTGTTCATCGTGATTGATGATTTTATTAGTTGCTTTTACTTTATTTGTTTTCATTTAAATTCCTTGTAATTTGAACTTTGGACTATCGTTGGTTTGATTTATTTTGTTGAACTTTAATTTCGTTAATTTTCTTATTTAACAATTTTTTTTTATTTTACTATATTGTCTTATTGATATATGTTTTTTTTCTCCTTGTGAAGAGATATGGATTTACTTGATAAAAATAATGGAGATATATGTCTAGCGGACAGTGCAACCACACACACAATTCTAAGAAATAAAATATATTTCTATGAGATTCAAGCTTATAAAGAAAATGTCAATACCATATCTGGTACATCCAACCTAATAGAAGGGTTTGGAAAAGCTTGTATTATGCTTCCTAACGGCACAAATATTTTAACAGACGATGCCCAATATTCTAGTTATTAAACAGAAATCTACTAAGTTTTAAGAATATTCGAGAAAATGGTTATCACATTGAAACCATGAACGAAAATAATAGATAATATCTCTATATTACATGCTTGAATTTGGCAGAAAGAAAATATTGGAAAAATTACCAGTATTATCTTTAGGATTATATTATACAAATATAAATCCAATTGAATCCAATAATGTGGTCACCCATAAATTATCTGACCCAAGGATTTTTATTTTGTGGCATGATCGTCTAGGTCATCCGGGTGCCACAATGATAAGGAAAATTATTGAAAATTCTCATGGACACCCTTTAAAGAACCAGAAAATAATCCTACCAAGCGAATTATCATAACTGCTTGTGCCCAAGGAAAACTGATTATTAGGCCATCCACTACTAAAATCATAAATGAAACCCCCTCTTTCTTGGAGAGAATTCAAGGGGATATTTGTAGACCTATCTTTCCATCTTGTAGACCATTTCGATATTTTATGGTTCTAATTGATGCTTCGACACGTTGGTCACATATGAGTTTGTTATCAACGCGTAATACTGCATTTTCAAAACTTCTTGCACAGATAATTCGATTACGTGCACAATTTCCGGATTATACAATCAAGAAAATTCGTCTTGATAATGCAGGTGAATTTACATTCCAAACTTTTAATGATTATTGTGTATCTATTGGGATAACAGTTGAGAATTATGTGGCACATGTACATACACAAAATGGTTTAGCAGAATCTTTTATAAAAAGACTACAGTTAAGTGGTAGACCATTATTCACGAGAACTAAGTTGCTTAGTTCTGCTTGGGGACATGCCATACTACATGATGTAGCTCTGGTTCGAGTTAGACCAACATCTTATCATAAATACTCCCCATTCCAACTTGTGATTGGCCATGAACCAAGTTTGTCCCATTTAAATATATTTAGTTGCACGGTATATGTACCTATCGCTCCACCACAACGAACAAAAATGGGACTACAAAGAAGATTAGGAATATATATTGGCTTTGAATCTGCATCAATTATAAAATATGTTGAACCATTAACTGGAGACCTATTTACAGCATGTTTTGCTGATTGTCAATTTGATGAAACTCAATTCCCAATCTTAGGGGAGAAAAGAAAAAGCTGGAAAAATCTCAAATTTCATGAAATGTATCATGTTTATCTCATTTTGATCCTCACACAAAGCAATCAAAACAAGAAGTTCATAAAATTATACATTTTCAGAATGTTGCTAATCAACTTCCAGATGCATTCACCGATACAAGGAGAGTAACTAAGTCACATATAGCAGCTGAAAATGCTCATGCTCGAATTGATATTCCAAGAGAGCAAGTTACTAGCGGATTAGCAAATAAGTCGAGTGCACGCTTAAAGCGTGGAAGACCCATCGGTTCCAAAGATAAAAATCCGCGAAAGAAAAAAGAACAAAATCAGAGAGATGGCAACTCTGAGATTGTTAAAAATCCTGTAAATAGCGCGACTTGTGAAATAGCTGAAACGGCAACTTCAGCCGAGACTCAAACACTTGAAAATTTTTTGGACACTATATTTAATAAGGTGGGCATTATTTTTGAGACAGAGGGAGTATTGTATTCACACACGATATAGGACTAAATTGTCTCACACTTGAAGATGTACTTACCTTAGAGCATGACCAGTGGGGTCTTTAATTTAGGTTTTTAAAATTAGATTTAAAGACTCGATTTGAAGACTTATTGTTAAATTAGGGTCTTCAAAACATTATCCACACCAATGGAGTAATTATAAATTTTAATTTTTATATTAAATTAATTATTAATTATATATAATACGTTGATAACTTATTATATATGTAATTAAATTAATTTAATATTAATAAAATTATTTTAGAAAAATTAAAATTTTATTTTTAATAGTTTTGTCATGAGTTTTAAGTAGGTATATATATTGTTAGATTTGACAATAAAAATTGAAAACAGAGTCCCTATATTCAACTCTAACAAAGTCTTTGAATTATCGTGTTGATTTTTTTTAGCTTTTTCTGATTTTGGGTATCGAAAAATAACGTTTAGAGACCCCCTTGGTCATTTTCTTAGAAACCAATCTATTTTATATCTGAAAAAAAGTAACCTTTGCCCAACCACCACCGCTATCTCATCGTGAAAGTTAGCCGCTGCCCAACCATTTTCATAAACTTTATTAGGACAACGCTAGTTCCATTCAGATAAAATTTGATGCGATCAAGGAGAAGTTTGAAGCTTCACCTCACCACCGATGCAGGAAAGAAACTCGTTGAGATAATAGGTCTCGTTAATCAAATCAATATTGTTCCTAGATTAAACGAGGAGTACTATGTCATTTATTTGAGGAAAGAAGAAGCGAAAATGGTAAATATGAAAACAAAAATCTAGATGAGACCTTTTTCATTTACAAATTATGTTTTTATTAAGATTTTCAATGGGCAAATGAACCCCCACTTTGCTTTCATGAGGAGGGATCTTTTAAATTTAATTGTTAACCACTCCTAACCCCTAGGTAGCTTAAGTTGGTATATATAATGTAAATGAAATTGAATAGTTTGGTGATTACGTATTACTTGATGGGTGCAGGGGAGCAATGAAAATGAAGGGAAGTATCAGTGCGACCCAGAAATTCACGCCTGACAATTTCCCTAAGCTCTCAAAGATGTGAGCGAAGGGGTTATCAAGGTTACTTAGTTACATTTGAGGTTATCAAGGTTACATAGTTACAGTTAGTAATTTTTTGTCTGTACCATCGATCCCCTGTAACAATCACACTAACCCAAACTCCAAGCCCAAAAATATTGCTTCTGGTGTGCGTTAGATCTCCGGTGAGTTTGATATTAGTGATTATGTCGAGTTTTAATCATGAATTCGTGATTTTATTTGTTTTATTTGCTTAATTTCTGAGTTTCGTGGTGATGATTCTACTTTATGTTATAATTGGACTATTTTGATGTCTATTTTGTAGTTTTTGCTGATTCAATCTATTCTCCTGTTATACTCATGCCATTCGGTGATTGTTGTTGTCTCAAAGATATGTTTTGATTTGATCGATTTTTCGCCTCGTGTATATATATATATATATAACTTCATTTCCCACACTATTTAATATTGCATTACAAGTCCTTAAAATTAATTCAAAATGGTTATTAGGATGAATGGGCACTTAAGAGACAGAATAGAAAACAATCAGACAGGGAATATGCTCGTAGGTCAAGGCTACGCAAGCAGGTGCGAATTTTCTTTTCTTTTCTTGTATTTTTAATTCAATTTTAAAAGAATTGAGGCAAATGTGATGAACTGGGACATCATGTGGATGAACAAGACAAACTTCTTGCTCAAAATGTGTCTCTTAAGATAAAATCGTAATAATTCATTTTTAAATTTTAATATATTATGAGAATTGCTAAATTGTTGACTGAAGTGATGAATGGTTGACTGAAGCTACTAGACATGAAACTCAATATTTGGGGCAAGAAAAAAAATGCACAGAGTGGTTAATGATTGCTAACAGTGATTCTAGAGAGACTTAGCTTAACTTGATAATATAAAATCTTAAATTTAAATAACAAACAAGAATAACAAAATTAGTGTTTATATATTACTGTAACACAAACATTATAATCCTGATTCATACCAATGTGCTAAAAATCCACACTAGTTGAAAATAAAAAATGTTAATTTATAATTAATTAGAAATTATTCTTTCTTAAATAGTATATTTTTATAATAAGATTTTAATTTAGTTATTTATAATATTAAATAATTTATTATCACATATAATTATAATAATTACTATATATAATATATATAAATATATTAATTAACCAATTTTGGAATTCCAATTTCCAAAATTCAGATTATTCCATAATTGGTATATTTTTTATGATTAGATATTTATGTAAATTATTATAAAAAAGGTATAATTTGTTTAAAAAAAAAATTGACATTATAGGTTGACAAAGAATGGTAAGTTATCATCTTACTACATTTATAATTCATAAAAACGGACATACAAACATTTAAAATAAAAATAAAAATACAAACACACTTTTTGGTGCATATTTCTCTTCTCTTTGTCTTTCTCTTCCCCCCTCTTTAAGTTTCTCTTTTTTTTTTTTGAGAGAGAAAGAGAACATATACCGAAATGTCAACTGTTTCACATTTAGCAAATTACAAATTGGTGTTCTTGGGTGATCAATCTGTAGGTAAAACTAGTATAATCACTCGCTTCATGTACGATAAATTTGACAACACTTATCAGGTTTCTTTCTCTCTCTTATCATACGTTTTATTTTCCAAATATCTGAACGTAGCGACGTAGGATCAAAAGTATATATAGTATTCGAACAAAAGAAGAGTATATAATAGTATTCATGGATCAATATATTTATTATTTTATATAATAAATTTTGGGAGCTGTATGGCATGTAACAAGTGAAATTCCCTGATCAAATTAATAGAAATGGAAAATCAGTGATTTGGTATGTCAATTACGTTTCAATGAAAGTCAATGAATTTTTTTTATTAGTCAAAGAAAGTCAATGAAAGGCAAAATCAATTCAGTTTTGGATAATTGTAATTAAACAGAGAGATCGAGGGTCCAAAAGTACTTTTTTTCTTTTCGAGTAAATTGCACTATAGGTATCTAATAATTCTTCAATTTCTTCAGGCTACAATTGGTATGGATTATCTGTCAAAAACGATGTACCTTGAAGATCGTACAGTTCGATTAGTGCTTTGGTAAAGTTTTTTTTTTTTTTTTTTTGTAAATATTTTAATTTAAATACCCAAACTCACTTTAATTTCTACCATTACAGGGACACAGCAGGTCAAGAGAGATTCAGAAGTTTAGTTTCTAGCTACATTAGAGATTCTTCTGTAGCAGTTATTGTCTACGATGTTGCAAGTAAGTGCAAATTTGCCCTATTTTTTTTATTTATCCTCTATAAGAAAGAAAGTCAAGATTTTTAACCCCAAATCTTTTACTATAATAGATAGGCAATCATTTTTGAATACTTCAAAATGGATTGAAGAAGTACGTACTGAGCGAGGCAGTAATGTCATAATTGTCCTTGTTGGTAACAAAACTGATCTTGTCCAAAAAAGGTACTTTTCTTTTTCTTCATTATTTACAATATACCCCTTTAGTTTAACAAAGGTTTAAAAAGACCCCCTATGGTTTTAAGGAACAAATACCGCACATGTATTTATCCCTTTGAAACTTTAGGGGTTCTTTTAACCTTTTGTCAAACTACATAGGCATTTTGGTAATTTATCCCTTTTTTGAGGAAAAGTGTTCTTGGAAAATAGGCAAGTATCAATGGAAGAAGGAGATTCAAAGGCTCGTGATTCTGGAGTTATGTTCATAGAAACAAGTGCTAAAGCAGGTTTTAATGTTAAGGTAATTTAAATAAATAAATGAAATAATTACCCAAAAAAAAGGTTTTAAAATTAAATTTAATATTTACCTTAAAATATATCCATTATTTCCTAGACCTTTAATGTATTTTATAAACTTTAGAACATAGAAAATATTATGTATTTTTATTTACATTAAAAAAGAAAAAAATTGTTCTTGTAGTAAAATTATATTATTAAATGTTTATTATGATGTAAAAATGCAGCCTTTGTTTAGGAAAATAGCTGCGAATTTACCAGGAATGGAAGCATTTTCTTCAACAAAACAAGAAGATATGGTTGATGTGAATTTAAAGTCTACCTCAAATGCTTCGAATATAAAGCAACAAGGAAGAAATTGTGCATGCTAAAGAGATTGAAAGTTGGTATATTATATTACTTAGTTTATTATACTTCTAGCTTATGTGATCTCTTACCAGTTTTGAGTTTCTTTGAGCATACTTTGAATTTTTTTTTTTTAAAAATTATTGTAAACTTTGAACAAGGATTCGTTACTTTGTGTCTTATAATATTTGTTTTATACATAAGATTGTAAAATGAATGCTTGTGCTTGTTATTACTATCGGCTATTGAGTGTTTTATATACTAAATCAGACAACTGGAAAATACTTCTGTGCGGTTAAGTTTTGCGAGATACAAAGGTGAATATTGCAAAGAATTGTCATATTTTTAGGTGAAAGTTTGAAAAGAATGTTTTCAAAGCTATATCCGATTTTTTTTTTATCTAAATGTGTAATAGCGTGATTACTGAGATCTTTTCTATTTTATTTTAGTTCTTTGAATCAACGTCCATATCAATAAGGGGTAGTTTAAAATTTGAGGTTTTATATGACAACTATATTGATTATTTCAATTTATATATATAAAATAATTTAAATTGATAAATTTTTATTTCAAGAATAATATATTTTTTTATGAATATTTTGAATAAAAAATTATTTTTGGATAATAATTTTTTTACATATTTAAAAATTGATTAAATAATTAAAAATTATATATTTGATTTTTTATTAAAAATTTAAATTATATATCTCTCCCCTGTCTTGGCCAATAGCCAAATTACCAATATGAATAGGAATCATTACTTATATATAGTTAATGTAAAATAAAAACTCACTGCAATTGAAGTTATCTCAAATTCAATAGAACATTAAAATAACTATTTTGCTATGATGGAGGTCCTCGGACCGTGAAAAAAATAACTAATACATACTTAGAGTATCTGTCATACCCGGCGAGTAGATCCTCCTAAAAATCTTCCATACGAACATGTCTCTCATGATAATTCCCCACACTCCATTAGGTTGATCAATAAACTTGGAATAAACATTTGTCTGCCTAAGTCCCTAACGTGCTAGCCAATCTGCGCAAGTGTTAGCCTCCCTATAAATTTCGGCAATCACGCATGTATTGTTGCTTTCCATAATTCGTCGTATTTTTTCTAACCAATACGACTTTGGGCCTCTCCCTCTCTCAACATGTGATATCGCGTTAATGGCCTCCTTACAGTCAACTTCACTCCAACTTCACTGCCATACAGAGCCCTTCGTAAACTGTTATTAACTCCGCGATAACCAGTACTGAGCAGTTGAGATTCATTGCGAAACCTTAAATCCATTTTCCTTCTTTGTCTATAAGCACTCCTCCCGCCCCTCCCTTCCCTTGGGACGTGATACAACTCCCATTCGTATTAAACTTAAACACATGGGTAGGTTTACACCATCCAATCCACTCCACTTGTTCACGGTGATTTAACGCTTTCACTGGGTGATTTCTCCACGCTTTATGATACTCCGAAGGTAAGTATTTGGCTCTTCTGATCAAAAAACTTATTTGTTTGATACATACCATTTCATTGTTATGTATTTAAAATAATTAATGACTCGTTTTTTTATGATAATTTTGTACAATTTAATGATGTATCCTTTTAAATTTGCTGCCGTAAATTGAAAGCGAACCCAAGATCTCTTAAAGAGTGTAAAAAAAAACCATGTCCTTTACGGGATAGTCCATAGAGTTGTACGGATTTCTTGGGCACTAACCCAAAAAAAAAATTGGGGTTTTTTTTTTGAATTTTTTTGAAGTTTATTTGATTAATTAGTCGTTTAAGCAATATAAATATTACAAAATTAATTTTAAATGGATCAACGCGTTAACTAACATAATTTTTTTAACGAAAGCTGTCCAAAAGGGATAACGAGACACGAAAGTAAAATACATAAGGTCGCAAGACTTGTTATGATTTTCAGTGGTAATTGGTAAGTTAACATTCATGATATAGTTCATGGATCAAAAAAAAATTTACTTTATAACTAAATTATAAAAATTATAGAATTAATACCTTTTGAAAATCACTAATTAAGATAAGTTGAGGTCGAATTTGGACGTATAGACAGTCTTGCAATAATACAAAGGGGGAATAATTATATAAAACCCAACCCCCTACAAAGTTCCAAATTAAAGCCTACCCCTAACTAATCCTTTATTATACCATTAGAAGCTAACTAAAGAGGAAAAAAAGACCAAAAACCCACCCCCAAACAGCTTATACAGTGAAGACATTTTTACCAAAACAAAACACCCATATAGGGTTTGACACAGCCACTCCCTCTTCTAGCTTCTCTCTGCCGACACCATCCCACCATTCCACCTCTACTGCTCGATGCCCTCCTCCCCCTTCTCCTCCCTCTTCCCAGCCCCACCATCCCACCTCCACCATCGAAGCCACCGGTGCTGCTGATGATGTACAATAACTCCACCCTTGCTGCTGCTGTACAATACCTCCACCGGTGCTGCTGCTGCTGTACACCACCTCCACCGCTGATGCTGCTGTACAATAGCTCCACCAGATCTGCTCCGTTTCCTGCAACAGATCCGTGACCATAAGAATAAGCCACGGTCATCTCTTCTCCTCCGATGCTCCGTTCAGATCCAGGCTGCAAGATCCGATGCTCCGTTCAAAAAACACCACCACCACGAAGATCTGAAGCCCCCTCCACCTGCAAACGAAGACAAATCTGAAGCCCCCTCCACCTGCAAACAAAGACAAAACTGAAGTCCACCTCCTTCGCGCCGCGCTGCTCTCACCTTCCCACCACCAGATCTCATCTTATTTAGGAGATCTGGCCCTACCATCGAACCAAGCCCTCTGTCCTCCAAGATCGAACTGCGCCACCACACCACCATCACCATTCCTCCACCGACACGAACTGCGCCACCACACCACCATCACCAGTCCAGTCCGTTGAAGGGCTTGAAGTTTTTTTTTAATTCGAGTTTGTCATTTTAGGTCCAGTCCTATAGGGCCAGCCCATTATGGTCCAGCCATCCCATTGATTTTTTTTTTAATCTTTTTTTTGTCAAAATTTTTTTAAAGTGTAGTCCAGCCATCTTGATTTTTTTAGCAATAGCTTGATTTTTTTAGCAGTCCAGCCACAACTTCTTTTTAAAATACAATTGTGTTTTTTATTTCCCTTTATATATTCCATTAGGTATATCCGTTACATTAGGGCTATACAGTAGGGGATAGACAGTAGTGGTTATACATTAGGTCTAGACAGTAGTGGTTATACATTAGATCTAGACAGTAGTGTTTATACATTGGGGTTTTGACAGTATGGGCTACACATTAAGGTTTGTGACATGATTAATGACTAAGAATATATTAAAAACATGGACAAAAGTTTGGGTACAGCCCCTTGGACAAGAACTTGGACAATACCGAAATGTTAGACATATACAGAAAAATAAATTGGAACAAAAACACCTAAAAACGTTGAAAAACAACAGGTCTGTACGATTCAAAAAAACTTAAAAACGTTAAAAAACAACAGTTATGTACGAATAAAAAATTATAGGTCTGTACAATGTATGTACGGATCGGGAGAAAAAATTAGTTCAGTGCAAGTATAAAACATCAGGAAAAAAAATAAAAAATAAACGAAAAAATGAATAAAAAAAATTGAAAAGGGTAAGAAAGTCAAAAACTTAACCAGATTTGAAATTTAGGCTTTAAAACATAATGTTTTCTAAATGGGCTTTAAAAATTCTCTTTTGATATACTTAGGCTCTAAAATAAAGTTTCTTCTAATACAAATTCCCCATTGGTTACTATTTGCTTAAAAATCCAAGCAAAAATTAGTTTTATCATAAACATTGCAAGAGCTAAAATAAAAAGTTTTGGTGCACGATTGTGTAACCAAATACTCCCGCCGTCCCAATATATTGTCAATATAACTATAATTAGTCATTTGAGATCGATAGTTGGCCTAGTTGTTAGGTTACTCCGCAAAGACCAAAAAATCTTGGGATTAAATCTCATTGGAGTCAAAATGACTATGAGTCTAAAGTGACTCTCTCATGTATTAAAAAAAAATTAGTCATTTACAAAAATTTGTTATTTTAAAAATTCAAGACACTTTTTTTACTTTTATACCACTTGTACCTTAAATTAAATATCATAATTTATATTCTTAAAAAAACATTTATATTTTCAAAACACTTTATAAAAGATATTTTAATAATCATATAAATAATTCTTAATAGATATTAATCTCAAAGAGTAAAATGATTTACTTAATAAATTTACTTAATTAATTAATTAAATAAGGGTTTCCAATATTATAATGAGGCATTAACCCAAGAGATTTTTACCCAAGGGGTCTTTAACACCCAACCCTTGATCCTAACCCAACTACATCTTTTTGCTCTTCTTACTAAAAACCTCAATAAGATTGTAACACTATAGGCTAAATCCCTATTTACAAAATTACCCCCTTTTGTTTTTCATTTCATATATATATATATATATATATATATATATATATATATATATATATATGTTGTTTATTTTTTAGAAATTATTTTATTTAAACCCTAGCTCTAATCTCTCTCCTCTCACTCTCGATTTAAAAACTCAGATGAGAATATTAGAATAGAGAAGAATAAAGAATTTTATTGATTTATTGTTATTGTTACAAGTGTAGTGTCCAAGTATATATATATATATATATATATAGATTCTAATAGCTACATATACATACAATTACATACACATGAACTTATATATTCTTCTCTAACTGTTTTGATTCTTCTGTAACTAACTCGACAGTTGTATTCACTATTTGAGCTGTATTTGTGTATAACTTATCATCCCCCTCAAGCTGAGCACGGATATGAGTGGAAGCTTGGAGAAAATTGAGGAGAAACTAAGCCTTATGTGAGAATATCAGCAAGTTGATTTTGAGAGGATACATGATAAAACGTAAGTAGTTTTGACTTTACTTGTTCCCTAACGAAATGGAAATCAACATCAATATGATGAGTACAAGTATGGAATAAAGTGTTTGAAGCAAGAGCTATAGCAGAGAGATTGTCACAAGCTATGGTAGGAGTATGAAAAGGAATGTGTAAGCTCTTGAGAAGACATGTAAACCACTTTAATTCAGCAGCTACATAAGCTAATGCTCGATATTCAGCCTCTGCTGATGAGCGTGAGACTGTGGATTGTTTCTTTGAACCCCATGAGACCAAGTTATCTCCCAAAAATATACAATAACCAGTGACTGAGCGACGATCAATCGAGCAAATCGCACAATCAGAATCAGAAAATGCTTTGAGATGAGGTTTAGAAGATGTGTAATAAAGGCCATAATGAACTGTACCTTTGATATAGCGAAGCAAATGCTTAAGTGACTCATAATCAGCATTAGTTGGTTTATGCATTGATTGACAAAGTTGATTTACTGCAAATGCTATAACCGGTCTTGAAATTGTTAAGTATTGGAGCGCACCAGTAATACTGCGAAAAATAGAAGGATCTTCATGTGGAAGTAGTCCATGTTCAGAAACAACTGAATACTTGTTTAAAGTAGGTATTGGTGAAGCTTTACAATCACTCAATCCAGCTTTATGTAGAATAGATAATGCATAGTTTGCTTGTGTAATAATGGTGCATTAGTTAGTTTTAAACACTTCTAAACCAAGAAAGTAAGATAATACACCCAAATCTTTCATGTCAAATCTGTGTTTGAGATCATCAATAATGGATGACACAGAAGAAGAATCAGCTCCTGCGATAAGTATGTCATCTACATAAATAAGTACAATAGTAAGTGTAGAATTAATGCCTCTAACAAACATAGAATTATCAGCAGAACTCATAGTGAAACCATGTGACAAAAGAAAATTAGCTAACAACCATGCTCTTGGTGCTTATTTAAGACCATAGAGTGAACGGTTTAACTTACAAACATGGTTAGGAAAACGTGGATCAACAAATCCAGCTGGTTGTACCATATACACTTCTTCATCTAATAATCCATGTAGAAAAGCATTAGAAATCAACTGACGAATAGTCCAATTAAAAGAAGCTGCTAAAGACAATATAACTCGTATAGTTTGATGTTTAATGACTGGACTAAAAGTCTCACTGTATTTAATACCGAATTCTTGTAAGAAACCCCGAGCTACTAAACGAGCTTTATAACGAGAAATTTCTCCATTAGCGTGTCGTTTAATCTTGTATATCCACTTACACGTAATAGAATTTTGCCCAAGAGGAGGTGGGACAAATTCCCATGTTTGTTGATGCATCAGCGCATTATATTCCTCAACCATGGCTTTGTGCCAACATTGGTACTTGGAAGCTTCTTTATATGAATTAGGCTCAACTAAAGATGGTTGAAGAATAAGAGATTGACACTTGTAAGAGGGACCAAGAGAACCAGTTTTTCTACGAGTAATCATTAGATGGATAGAAGTTGAGCTTGAAGCTGAAGGTTGAGAAGAAGATGTTGGATTAGATGAAGGCTGAGAAGTAGTATTAATGGTGGTGTGTAAGGGAGTTGATATAGGTGATGGTGAGAGATCAAAAGGATGTGATATGGACTGTAAATTGATAGATGAAGAGTGTAAATCAACAAAAGCAGTAAGGAGTGATTCTAACTCAAATGAACTAGAAAGAAGAGATGATTTATATGGAAAAACAGTTTCATCAAATCTAACATGTCGCGATATATATATATATATATATATATATATATATATATATATATATATATATATATATATATATATATATATATATATATATATATCTTTGAGATTGTAAAGAAAAACACTTGTATCCCTTTGAATGAGAACAATATCCTAAGAATATACAAGCTTCTGATTTAGGTGAAAGTTTATGAGAAGAGTAAGGTTTGAGCCAAGGATAAAACAAACACCCAAAGACTCTGAGATGATTATAGGTAGGAGATTGGTTGTACAAGAGTTGATAAGGAGAAATATTTGACAAATTTGGAGTGGGGAGTAAATTGATTAGATAGTCAGCTACTGAAAGATCCTCAATCCAAAAAGTGGATGGTAACTGACTATGAGAAAGAAGTGAAAGAGTAGTTTCAATAAGATGTCTGTGTTTTCTTTCAGAAACACCATTTTGCTCAGGTGTATGAGGACAAGATGTTTGGTGAATCACTCCATGTTCTTGAAGAAAGAGTTTAAAGTTTGTACTTAAAAATTCCCCACCATTATCTGATCTTAGAATTTTAAGTTTAGTATGAAATTGTGTAGAAACCATGTGATAAAATGATTTAAACACATCAAACACCTGAGATTTGAGAGTTAGAGGATAAACCCAACAGTATCTAGTAAAATCATCAATTAAAACAATGTAATATCGAAAAGATGATGAAAAAGATTAAACTGGAGATGGTCCCCAAACATCTGTATTTACTAAATCAAAAGCATTACAGGAACGAGTTTGAGAAAGTTGAAAAGGTAACTTGTGTGCCTTAGATACAGAACAAGCTTTACATTGTAAACTATGAAAATTCAGCTTAGTGTCTAACACACTTGACAAAGGAACTGAGGCTTGAGTAGATGGATGACTAAGCCTATAATGCCAAATTTGAGCAGGAGAAGAATTTGAAGAAGACAAAATAGTAGAAGACAAACAAAGAGTTGATGATGACTTTGAAGGAGAAGGCACAAGAGATGACCCAAAATGAAGTGGATATAGCCCATCTTTACAAGGGCCCTAAAAGAGAACTTGATTAGACATTGAATCAACAATAGACACGGATTAAGAAGTGAAAATTATGGAGCAATTATTATCTTGAGTAAGTTTAGAAATGGAAAGAAGATTAGACTTGATACAAGGCACATGAAGGACTGAATCGAGGAATAAAGAAGTATGAGAATTTGAGATCTTACTGTTACCAATGTGAGAAATATCCAGTGGTTTCCCATTATCAACATCTACTGAATTTGAGCCATGATAAGGTGTAGGTGATTGAATGAGAGATGCATCATGTGTAACATGAGAATTAGCTCCAGAGTCCAAATACCACAACTCAAGATTATATGAGTTAGATTGTGAAGTTTGAGCTGTTAAAGCTGTACTTCTTTGTGCCTTAGGAGATGGAAATGTAGTGAAGTCTGATATATACCAAAAATCGATAGCAAGATGTCTAAAACGAAGACAAATTTGACAAGTAGGAGATGAGTTCATACCATACGATGAAGAGGATTGAGAAGGAGGTGCACCTGGAATAGATGAAGATCCACCTCGACCTCGACCACGATTATTATAACCTCTATGAGAGCTTGAATTTCCTCGTCCTTGATTAGAATAACCTCTTCCTTGATTAGAATTTCCACGACCTTGATATGTGTTAGCTTGAGAAGCAGATTGATTACCAGAAGATGTGAATAACGCAGAATGAGAAGTTGAATTTTTTGCATTTTCACTCATCTTCATATGATGTTCTTCAGAAACCAATAAGCTACCTAAAGAGTGAAAGCTTAAAGTCGATGTTTGCGCATTTGTAATGCGTATACTAGATTTGAATTGATTGTATTCAGTAGGTAATCCTCGAAGTGTGTACATTATAACATCTTCAAGAGGAAAATCAGAATCTTCAGTAGCTAAACCATCACATATCTCTTAAATCTTATTTAGATAACTGTTCATAGATTTATCATTTTTCTTAATGTTGCATAATCGCATTTTAAGACCATGAACATGAGTGCTACACTGTGTGATGAAAATTTCTTCCAATTTTTCCCATACATCATGAGCATGAGATAATCGAACAACTTGTTAAAGAATGGAAGGAATCATAGAGGAGTTTAAAGAAACCTTGAGCTGTTGATCAACAATCAACCATGTCGAATAAGCTGCAGAAGATGAATCCGGAGCTGGAGTTGAACCATTGACATGAGAGAGATAACCATGAGCTTCAAGGACTAACTCCATTTGAGCTCTCCACAAAACATAATTTGTTGAATCCAATTTGATTTGGATTAGTGAAGTCCAATTTTGTTGAAGCAGAAGTAATCCACCAGGGATTCTGAGCTGGATTGAATAGTTGGTGTAATAGAGAGGAAGACGCCATTGACATGAAGTGCATAAGATTTTGAATCGGAGATCTGAGTAGCTAACTAGAGCGCCATTAATGGCGAAATATTTTTAGCTGTAAATCTCAGTAGATCTGATACCATATTAGAATAGAGAAGAAGAAAGAATTTTATTGATTTATTGTTATTGTTACAAGTTTAGTGTCCAAGTATATATAGAGATTCTAATAGCTACATATACATACAATTACATACATACAATTATTGAATATTGATTTATTTTTCTCTAACTATTTTGATTCTTCTGTAACTAACTCGACAGCTGTATTCTCTATTTGAGCTGTTTATGTGTATAGCTTATCAGAGAACACCGATTTTCACCCATGAAGCTTAGTAAAAAAATCCAAAACCATACATTTCACCCATCAAACACTTAACAACTTTAACATCATCTCTTTTTGCATCATAACCTAGCCCATAAATTGAATAACCTGACCCAACTATATACGCAAATGTCTTTTCAAGATCAACACTACTATCAAGTGGTATCATCTTGTGTTTTCTTGTAGATGGGTTCCATATGAATGGCACGTCGTCATCACGAGTCAGAGCAAGAAATAACCCATTTATGGATTTTGAAAGCCCAAAATACCTACATGGTGGTGTCTACTTATAAACACAATTAAGTGTGTCTAAGTCCCCTATATAGGTATCTGTACCACGGTGAATGATGCTTCTGTTAGAACGTGTGCTTATCGATCCTTTCAGGTGTTTGTTTATAAATTGTCGACTCTCTATTATTAGTTTCCTCCATGGTTTTGCGATACACTTAAAAACGCGACAGTGATTTAACTGGAAACCTTGAGAGAATATCTTCAGTGATACCTGCAGGAATATATATCTCTTAGTTGTGCCATTTTAGAGGTTTCAAAAAATTACTTTGAATTATGGATTTTTATGGTGCCTACAGCAGGTAACACAATAAAGGTTAATTTCAAAATCTTACTTCTTTATAAATAACATGAGACATATACTAAATTAACCCCTTGCATGATCAAAGTTTTTAGCAATTAAATTTAAAACTGTTAAATTTTTAGAATTAGGGATGGAAGAAATTTCTTTCTATCATATCCACTGTTCAGAAAAAAGGCAGCCTAAAGGTGCCCATCAACTAGAAATGGCTCTAGTGCACGACAAAAAGACAATAACGAGAAACGAAAAAAATAGAGTTTTATTCAAGTTTAAGCCAAAATTCTTAAATATCAATTGTTAGGTTAATAATATGAATTATAATTGTTTCGTATTAAAATTTCTGCTACTTATATTAAATTGATTGTTTTTATGTTAATTAAAAATGAATCATTGTTAAAATGAACAATGATTCTAATTAAATTTATGAACAAAGTGCTTGCACCGCAATTGCAGCTGCTGCTACAGCCTCGGCTTTCTTCGGCAGATGTGGACTCTCGCTAGTAAATTATTAGCTGATTCAGCACTACCGGTGATTCGAGTTTTCATTATATCAAATAAATTAGACCTGATTCGTATGATAATCTTTGATTTTGAAATAAGAAAGGATTATAATTTGGGGACCACATTTAAATAATGTCTATTTATAGTCTATCTTCATTGTCTAAAAAAGGACGGCGGAGTATAATCAGATATTATATTTTGTAGGTTACAAATGAGTCCATTTTTTTTGGTCGGGAAATGAGTCCATATTCTTATCTAGGCAAAAGGGGTTTGGAACAACACCCCGGTGTTTGAGTAGTTTTTTGAGTTAATTACACTTAGATCTCTATACTATTTTTTAGTTAATTACACTATATGCAAAATTGCCTATATTTTATCATAGAAACAACAAAATATTCATATAACAAAAAAATAAATCAACACTTGAAATGATAATTTCAAAAAATTTATATGATAGGTCAAGTGAAAATTCTGAAAATTTGGAAAGCCATAAGGTACTAGTATAAAAAAATTATGGGATCACTAAGAAATTTTTGAAAAACTATTTTGGAGAGTAGGGGGCCTAAAGGCCGCCTTCGCCGAGCAGTAGCGGCAAGGTTGGGTCCTCGCGTTTGACAGTTGAATTTAGTCAAAATTTAGCAAATGGGCGTAAAAAACAAGGTTAACGATTCACCAGACATCTCAAAAACTCTAAGAACATATTAAATGTAAGTAGATCGATTTTAGTATCTAATCATTATAATTTATTTTCTTATTTTTTATTACATTGCTTAAATTATATAATCAACCAATCCCGGAATCTTGTCGATTATATTAGCTTTTAGACCCTCCCCCTTCCTCAAAAAAAATTCATGGATATGTCCTTATTGTTAGGTTTGGTTTTTAAAATTCTAAATAATGGTTAAATCATATAGAAAGCCACATATATGTTTTTATTGTACATATAATTTTTTAAAATAACAATATGTATAAATTTTACCTTAAAATGATATAGTATCGAAAATTGAAATGTCATGATCATCAATCTTGTGTATTATTTGAAATACTTGTATCATTATGGTGCCATAATCCTACAAACAAGGACAACAATATATATGTGAGCCAATATAAATTGTGTTTGATAAATTTTACTTAAAAATTTATATTAAACAATAACTTATATAGGATCATGACTAAAATAAAATTATTGAATTAAAAATTTACATTTAATTGAGACAAAAGTAATAATAATTTAGAAGAATCCTAAAATAATGTTAACTAGTCATATTACATGGAAAAGTATAAAAGTTAATAGATAAAAGGATAAAAGTCAGAGAGCATGAAAATAAAAAATAAAATACAGAAATTACAAATAGACGTTCAAAATTTTAATTTATATTTTTTATCCCAGAGATTGTTGGATCTACCCAAAAAAGAATTTTAAAAAACAATATGAGTCAAAAGAATCATATATCCTGAGTTTTCTTATTTATAATTGATTGAACAATGCTTATAAATAGGTTGAAACAAAGCACATGATTAATACCCATAAGAATTTCATTGTTTTGCTATTAAGTAATTATTTTATTGAAAAATAGAAAATATCTTATCACACAATACTTAATTAGTATCATTGGGAGAAAAATGAACTGAATAAGACTAAGTTTATCAGAATTTTTCAAACACAAAATTGGATGACCTGTGTTGTAAAATATTAAAAATTACAAAAATAATTAGATCTTAATAAAAAAAAATATACCTATTAGTATTTCGGGCTTAGGATGATAATTGTGATTCTTGTATTTGTTGTTAAGGTGGAGGTGGAAGTGGATGAAAAAGTCAGGTTTTAGTATAGGTGATGGCGGCTGATGTTATAAAATAGATGAAAGAGAGAAAAGTTTATGTGTAATGAAGGAAAGATTTATTTTATGGAATCATCCCCAACCCTAAATCTCTACTTATATTATATATTATTGACACGGGTAAATGATACCGTCCCGAATTTTATATATGAGACATTTGAGGTCCTTTTAATATAACGCAAGTAGCTTGTTTCCATGCTAACCTATATACACAAAGTACATAATGAAGCTAGAAACTTGACAAGTTTTTATTTGAAAGAAAAATATTTTTTGTAGCTAATTTGCAATAGTTTAGATTGTAAGTATCTTTTTATTTTTTTTGGTCATATGGGTTCCGGGGTAGCTTGCGCGCACCCGACTAATTCCACGTAGATATACATGCCTCCCCATATATATTTTCATGGTAAATCAGAACTAGGTTGCCCATGTTCAGGGAGGGGTTCGAGCCTTGTACCTCTTACTTTACACCCGTTAGGGAGGGGATCCGAACCATGGACCTCCCCTTTTAAGCGCTGAAGAAATAGAAAGGTTCTGGCCAGTTGAGCTAACCCAACTGGTTAGATTTTAAGTATTTTGTCATTGTAACAAATTACTATTAAACGTGTATGTTGGCCTAACGTCCTTTTAATTTTGTTTTAATATTTGCCAAATCTCGTTTAAAAGGATTTTTCAGATCCCGACCAGCATACTGGTGCCCGGACCGGCAAGCCGGAGGTGATCGTTGGGCGACGGTAACATGACACGCTGGATTCCACCTATTAGACGAAAGAACAAGTCGGACCGGCATACCGCCCCCATGACTGATAAGCCGATGCGAGGCAGATTTGTTGGCTATAAAAGGGAGCTCTTTCACATGAAATTTTTACCTCTTACCAACTCATTTAATTACTACAAGTTTATATTCAACAATATAGGTTTCAAGCTAACATAGTTAATCATCCAAGCCTGATCATTGAATTTGTCGAATACACTCAATAAAGGATTCAATCAAAGAAGCTTCAAAGTGTAATCTACTCAAACAGGAGATCAAAGCTTAACTTTCATATCCACTCTATATGAGTATTAGCAAACTTTATCTCATCAATCAAACACTTGTTATATCCTCTTAAGTCTAGATTTGTAATATGTTAATTAAGAGAGTTGTGAGAATTGGGAGTATATTCGGTGATTACTTGTGTTGCGATAGCACAAGAGTTTACTTCGTGGTTTCAAAGTGGTTGTAAAGGGTATTGTGTTCTTACCCGTCTAAGAGAGGCACTGAGCTTAGTTAAAGAAACTTGAAAATCCTAAGGTGGCTACCTTAGATAGTGGAGTAGAACAACCGAACCACTATTTGTGATTGTGTACTTTCTTCCCCTTATCTCTTTACTTTTCGTATTTAGATTGCTCGTCTTACTTTTATATCAGACCTCTAGTTATCCCTTGCATGATCCTCTAAGATTTTGATATATTGACTTAGAAGTTTTTCTTCCAAGTTATAGTTGTCTAAAAGATTTTAATTAGGCATTATTTATATTAGTAAATTATTCACCCCTCTAGGAATATCAATGACGATTCTCCAAAGCTCTTGATCTTCAAGATAAGTTATGAAATTGACACCGTAAGGTACCAATACTTCACCCTAATGAGAATTTTAAAAAAAAAACTCTGTGTTTTGACAATTGTGTGTAAGTAATTTTTAAGGTATAGAGCAACACCTTATTTCCAAGTTTAATTATATATGGTGGACCCTTTAAATTAGATATTTCTAATAGATAATTTATACTCAATATTTTTATGAAAATTAGAAGCATACAAATTTTTAGGTTTAAAAAAATTCATTTACACTGGTCTTGAGCAAAGATCTTCAGAGTTAAAAGGTCTTCCCATGTATTATTACTTGTTTTACCCCTACTATCTCAAACGTGCTTCTTTACCTCCGTATAAAAAATTCGTGCCAGATTTCCCTTACTATTGAATTCATTCTACTATTTCCATTAAGTTATCATTAATATATTTTGAATTGATTTCAAATATGTTTAAATTATTATTTTAACCTATAAGTTTCAAAAAATCAAAATAACCCCCAAATATTTTTAATTTTTTCAGAACACCTCAAAATTATTATGATGATTTATTACTAAATATAAATAAATTATAAAATACCCCTCCTCTTCTTTTTTTTTTCTTCTTCTTCTTCTTCTTCTTCTTCTTCTTCTTCTTCTTCTTCTTCTTCTTCTTCTTCTTCTTCTTCTTCTTCTTCTTCTTCTTCTTCTTCTTCTTCTTCTTCTTCTTCTTCTTCTTCTTCTTCTTCTTCTTCTTCTTCTTCTTCCAAAAAAATATCAAAATGAAAACCTCAAACTCATGTCTAACACCGCCAAAAACTAAACTTTGAACTACTCAAAACCATACATGAAAAAAAGTATTGCAAACTTACAGTCAGAAAATGGGGTCTCTCCCCTGCTCCAAATGTATAAGGATCGTTGTAATAATTCCTCTCCCTGAATGCCTATTTATCTTCTAAAGGTAATCGTTAGCCTATACCAACAGGCACAATGGGCTTGGTCGCGAGTATGTCCGAATTAGTGACCGCCCATTTGTTGTGGACCCCTTAATCCCTATTGTTCCCCCTGGTCATGCCACACACGCGAGAATCAATTACTAATAAGTAATAACCCTAAGATAAAAAAAACACTAAGTTTGAAAAGTATATAACCTTGATTGTCCAATATTTTGCCTTGCATGAAATGCGGGATTGTTGGAGTAGACCATTCTGCTACTAACTTGTTCGGGCCAACCTCTACTAAAACCTCATCCTGTAAACACCATATATAAACAAATTTACATAAAGAGTAATGCTAGGTATCATCCAAAAAGAAATCACCAAAAAATTACCCATGATGTGGATCTTGGGTGGTCCAATCATACTGTTTCTCTTTCATGTCTACTTTTTATCTCTCTTGCATGACTGGACCACCCAGGATCCTCATCATGGGGGATTTTTGGGTGATACCCAACATTACTTTAACGTAAATATTCAATGACATATACAATTAAAAACACATACCAAATTTAGGAAAATTTGTTGAGGATCCACGTCCGATCCAGCTATGTGATCTTTCTTTAAGGATTTTTTTTCTAAAAAAAAACCCTGTCATTTTATCACTGTGTCCCCAGGTCGCAGATCAAAGACTGATGGTAACGTGATTTTCATACTTTATCATGTGGCAGTCATCGTATGTTTGAGTGCCATTTTGCGAAAACAAGGTACAACCCACAATGGCGTAAACTGTGCACACACGACAACCTATATTGCACACCTATAACCTAATTGTCTAATGCGCGTGCTTAAGATATCTATAAATATCCCAGTTATATCGCAAAATAGTAACTCCTTTTAAATTTTGTTGTAGTCATTATATTTATTATCTAGAATAGAGAAGAAGAAAGAATTTTATTGATTTATTGTTATTGTTACAAGTTTAGTGTCCAAGTATATATAGAGATTCTAATAGCTACATATACATACAATTACATACACATGAACTTATATATTTTTCCCTAATTGTTTTGATTCTTCTGTAACTAACTCGACAGCTGTATTCTCTATTTGAGCTGTTTATATTTATAGCTTATCAGAGAACACCGATTTTCACCCATGAAGCTTAGTAAAAAATCCAAAACCATACATTTCACCCATCAAACACTTAACAACTTTAACATCATCTCTTTTTGCATCATAACCTAGCCCATAAATTGAATAACCTGACCTAACTATATACGCATATATGTTTTCAAGATCAACACTACTATCAAGTGGTATCATCTTGTGTTTTCTTGCAGATGGGTTCCATATGAATGGCACGTCGTCATCACGAGTCAGAGCAAGAAATAACCCATTTATCGATTTCGAAAGCCCAAAATACCTACATGGTGGTGTCTACTTATTAACACAATTAAGTGTATCTGAGTCCCCTATATAGGTATCTGAACCACGGAGAATGATGCTTCTGTTAGAACGTGTGCTTATCGATCCTTTCAGATGTTTGTTTATAAATTGTCGACTCTCTATTATTAGTTTCCTCCATGGTTTTGCGACACACTTAAAACGCAACAGTGACTTAACTGGCAACCTTGAGAGAATATCTTCAGTGATACCTGCAGGAATATATATCTCTTAATTAGTTGTGCCATATTAGAGGTTTCAAAAAGTTACTTTGAATTATGGATTTTTTTGGTGCCTATAGCAGGTAACACAATAAAGGTTAATTCCAAAATCTTACTTCTTTATAAATAACATGAGACATATACTAAATTAACACAAGTTTTTAGCAATTAAATTTAAAACTGTTAAATTTTTAGAATTAGGGATGGAAGAAATTTCTTTCTATCATATCCACTGTTCAGAAAAAAGGCAGCCTAAAGGTGCCCATCACCTAGAAATGACTCTAGTGCACGACAAAAAGACAATAGCAAGAAACGGAAAAAAAATAGAATTTTATTCAAGTTTAAGCCAAAATTCTTGAATATATCTATTGTTAGGTTAATTATATGAATTATAATGGTTTCATATTAAAATTTCTGCTACTTATATTAAATTGATTGTTTTTATGTTTATTAAAAATGAATCATTGTTAAAATGAACAATGATTCTAATTAAATTTATGAACAAAGTGCTTGCACCGCAACTGCAGCTGCTGCTACCGCCTCGGCTTTCTTCGGCGGAGGTGGACTCTGGCTAGTAAATTATCAGCCGATCCAGCAGTACCGATGATTCGAGTTTTCATTATATCAAATGAATTAGACCTGATTCGTATGATAATCTTTGATTTTGAAATAAGAAAGGATTATAATTTGGGGACCACATGTAAATAATGTCTATTTATAGTCTATCTTCATTGTCTAAAAAAGGATGGCGTAGTATAATCCAATATTATATTTTGTAGGTTACAAATGAGTCCATTTTTTTTTTGGTCGGGAAATGAGTCCATATTCTTATCTAGGCCAAAGGGGTTTGGAACAATACCCCGGTGTTTGAGTAGTTTTTTTACTTAATTACACTTAGATCTCTATACTATTTTTTAGTTAATTACACTATATGCAAAATTGCATATATTTTATCATAGAAACAACAAAATACTCATATAAACAAAAAAATAAATCGACACTTGAAATGATAATTTCCAAAAATTTATATGATAGGTCAAGTGAAAATTCTAAAAATTTGGAAAGCCATAAGGTACTAGTATAAAAACATTATGGGATCAGTAAGAAATTTTTGAAAAACTATGTTGGAGAGTAGGGGGCCTAAAGGTCGCCTTCGCCGAGGAGTAGCGGCAAGGTTGGGTCCTCGCGTTTGACAGTTGAATTTAGTCAAAATTTAGCAAATGGGCGTAAAAAACAAGGTTAACGATTCACCAGACATCTCAAAAACTCTAAGAACTTATCAAATGTAAGTAGATCAGTTTTAGTATCTAATCATTATAATTTATTTTCTTGTTTTTTAGTACATTGCTTAAATTATATAATCAAACAATCCCAGAATCTTGCCGATTATGTTAGCTTTTAGACCCTCCCCCTTCCTCAAAAAAAATTCCTCGATACGTCCTTATTGTTAGGTTTGGTTTTTAAAATTCTAAATAATGGTTAAATCATATAGAAAACCACAAATATGGCTTTATTATACATATAATTTTTTAAAATAACAATATGTATAAATTTTACCTCAAAATGCTATAGTATCGAAAATTGAAATGTCATGATCATCAATCTTGTGTATTATTTGAAGTACTTGTATCATTATGGTTCCATAATCCTACAAACAAGGACAACATATATATGTGAGCTAATATAGATTGTGTTTGATAAATTTTACTTAAAAATTTATATTAAACAATAACTTATTTAGGATCATGACCAAAATAAAATTATTGAATTAAAAATTTACATTTAATTGAGACAAAAGTAATAATAATTTAGAAGAATCCTAAAATTAAATATTGGACCATCCAATATTGGATGGAAGTCTTACCCAAAATAATGTTAACTAGTCATATTACATGGAAAAGTATAAAAGTTAATAGATAAAAGGATAAAAGTCAGAGAGCATGAAAATAAAAAAGAAATACAGAAATTACAAATAGACGTTCAAAATTTTAATTTATATTTTTTATCCTAGAGATTGTTGGATCTACCCAAAAAAGAATTCTAAAAAACAATATGAGTCAAAAGAATCATATACCCTGAGTTTTCTTATTTATAATTGATTGAACAATGCTTTTAAATAGGTTGAAACAAAGCAAAGGATTAATACCCATAAAAATTTCATTGTTTTGCTATTAAGTAATTATTTTCTTGAAAAATAGAAAATATCTTATCACACAATACTTAATTAGTATCATTGGGAGAAAAATGAACTGAATAAGACTAAGTTTATCAGAATTTTTCAAACACAAAATTGGATGACCTGTGTTGTAAAATATTAAAAATTACAAAATAATCAGATCTTTATAAAAAAATATACCTATTAGTATTTTGGGCTTAGGATGATGATTGTGATTCTTGTATTTGTTGTTAAGGTGGAGGTGGAAGTGGATGAAAAAGTTAGGTTTTAGTATAGGTGATGGCGGCTGAGGTTATAAAATAGGTGAAAGAGAAAAAAGTTTATGTGTAACGAAGGAAAGATTTATTTTATGGAATCATCCCCAACCCTAAATCTCTACTTATATTATATATTATTGACACGGGTAAATGATACCGTCCCAAATTTTATATATGAGACATTTGAGGTCCTTTTAATATAACGCAAGTAGCTTGTTTCCATGCTAAACTATATACACAAAGTACATAATGAAGCTAGAAACTTGAAAAGTTTTTATTTGAAAGAAAAATATTTTTATGTTCAAGGAGGGGTTCGAGCCTTGTACCTCTTACTTTACACCCGTTAGGGAGGGGATCCGAACCATGGACCTCCCCTTTTAAGGGCTTAAGAAATAGCAAGGTTCTGGCCAGTTGAGCTAACCCAACTGGTTAGATTTTAAGTATCTTGTCATTGTAACAAATTACTATTAAACGTGTATGTTGGCCTAACGTCCTTTTTAATTTTGTTTTAATATTTTCCAAATCTCGTTCAAAATCCCTAGATTATTGCATAGTGATTATATATGTTTTAAAATATATATTTATGCATAATTCTTTATCTAACAAATTCTTTAAAAGGATTTTTTAGATCCCGACCAGCATACTGGTGCCCGGACCGGCAAGCCGGAGGTGACCGTTGGGCAACGGTAACATGACACGCTGGATTCCACCTATTAGACTAAAGAACAAGTCGGACCAGCATACCGCCCCCAGGACTGATAAGCCGATGCTAGGCAGATTTGTTGGCTATAGAAGGGAGCTCTTTCACATGCAATTTCTACCTCTTACCAACTCATTTAATTACTACAAGTTTATATCCAACAATAGAGGTTTCAAGCTAACATAGTTAATCATCCAAGCCTGATCATTGAATTTGTCAAATACACTCAATAAAGGATTCAATCAAAGAAGCTTCAAAGTGTAATCTAATCAAAGAGGAGATCAAAGCTTAACTTTCATATCCACTCTATATGAGTATTAGCAAAGTTTATCTCATCAATCAGACACTTGTTATATCCTCTTAAGTCTATATTTGTAATATGTTAATTAAGAGAGTTGTGAGAATTGGGAGTTGATGTCTCCTCATTTGTGATAGTAAAATACACTCTTGAGACATCATTTTAGGCTTATTTATTAGTTTATAGGTTGATTTTAGCTTAATTTAATGCATTTTCCTATTTTGAGTCTTGATTTGTAGAATTATTATTTTTAGAGCATATTGGGTTTAATTGTTTATTTAGTGTGAAGCTTTAAAGATAATTATGGAGATTAATTAGAGTCCAAGTCAAAGATTACAACTTATGGAAAAATATATGCATGGAAATTGGAGATAGAAGGAAACTGAGTTCAATTAGGAAAAGGAAAAGCTGCCTAAATCTGGGATTCTGCAGAACACGTCTAAAGATTGGTGTTTTTACCTAAGAAATAGGCCGAATTTGGTAATTTCCTTCTAAAGGTCCTAGATAATTCTGTTGCGATTCTTTTGGTATCTTGTGGAGCAAAATCCGACCAATAACAAAGAAGTTATGACCAAAACAACGCAGCAGTGTTTATCTTACGAATTTGGGTTGGGCCAGGAGCCCATTACTTGAAGTTATCTCCAAGAAACGAATTAGGTCAACCTCTAACCTATAAATACAGCCTCTTAACACTCTTAAATCATCCTTGGCCAGACCCTAAGGCCAAGAGGAAGCTGCAACACAAGAGAAGAAGTCTGGAGGGAGCTGTGCATCAATCATGTCTCCTTCAACCTCTTATTTTGTAATTCTTTCTTCTTCTTTTCTTTGTATGAACTAATTCTCTTAGCTTAGGTTTTGCATAATGTATAAACTATGAATTCTAATTCTTCTATCTAAGTTCTTTGGGAATTATATGTTTTAATCTGATATTAGCTACTTACCCTTATATTTGATTATGTGTTTTGATTTAATGACTGTTTTCCTTGCTAGTGCACGAGTATAGGATTACCTTAATAGTAGTTAGATGGTCACCTTGTAAGGGTGTTTAACTATTGAACCACCACATAACGTCTAGTGTCGATAGCAGTTCTGACAAAACATACTTCTAACTAGATAGTCATTAAGGTTTGTTTTAACCACCATATCACCAAGATTGCAGTATTTGCTTAGGGCCTTAGTGGCGTTTGATAACCCTATTTTAAATCACTTCTTGGTTGTGCCGTTGCCCCCTTAGTCGCTCTCAAGGTCTAAGGTAGTGGAATTTAGAATCCTGACTAAGTATACCAAGAGCTAATATTCTCCCTTATGAATTAGATTTAATAGATAGAATTAGAAGGATTAGTGCATACTAGTAAAACCTAAGTTATATCGTTCATACTATCTTCTTTTCTTTTCTGTTATTTATTTTCTGTCTTTAATTTAGTAGTTTAGTTTTCTTATCAAAAAACCAAATAAATATCTATCTTTCTCTTCTTTCTACTTGCGTATTATTATCTATCTTTAATATCTGCACTTGATAATTTGCATAAGTTCTCTCTAACTTTCGTCAGTCCCTGAGGAACGAATCTTCTTATCATTAAAACTTGCATACGTCCTGTAATACTTGCAGTACAGTGTTAGTTTAGGGTGTGTATTTGCACTTATTTTATACATCTTTTTATCACACCTTAGGCCACACCAGGAGTATACTCGGTGATTACTTGTGTTGCGATAGCACAAAAGTTTACTTCGTGGTTTCGAAGTGGTTGTAAAGGGTATTGTGTTCTTACCCGTCTAAGAGAGGCACTGAGCTTAGTTAAAGAAACTTGAAAATCCTAAGGTGGCTACCTTAGATAGTGGAGTAGAACAACCGAACCACTATTTGTGATTGTGTACTTTCTTCCCCTCATCTCTTTACTTTTCGTATTTAGATTGCTCGTCTTACTTTTATATCAGACCTCTAGTTATCCCTTGCATGATCCTCTAAGATTTTGATATATTGACTTAGAAGTTTTTCTTCCAAGTTATAGTTGTCTAAAAGATTTTAATTAGGCATTATTTATATTAGTAAATTATTCACCCCTCTAGGAATATCAATGACGATTCTCCAAAGCTCTTGATCTTCAAGATAAGTTATGAAATTGACACCGTAAGGTACCAATACTTCACCCTAATGAGAATTTAAAAAAAAAACTCGGTGTTTTGACAATTGTGTGTAAGTAATTTTTAAGGTATAGAGCAACACCTTATTTACAAGTTTAATTATATATGGTGGACCCTTTAAATTAGATATTTCTAATAGATAATTTGTACTCAATATTTTTATGAAAATTAGAAGCATACAAATTTTTAGGTTTAAAAAAAATTCATTTACACTGGTCTTGAGCAAAAATCTTTAGAGTTAAAAGGTCTTCCCATGTATTATTACTTGTTTTACCCCTACTATCTCAAACGTGCTTCTTTACCTCCGTATAAAAAATTCGTGCCAGATTTCCCTTACTAATGAATTCATTCTACTATTTCCATTAAGTTATCATTAATATATTTTGAATTGATTTCAAATATGTTTAAATTATTATTTTAACCTATAAGTTTCAAAAAATCAAAATAACCCCCCAAATATTTTTAATTTTTTCAGAACACCTCAAAATTATTATGATGATTTATTACAAAATATAAATAAATTATAAAATACCCTTCTTCTTCTTCTTCTTCTTCTTCTTCTTCTTCTTCTTCTTCTTCTTCTTCTTCTTCTTCTTCTTCTTCTTCTTCTTCTTCTTCTTCTTCTTCTTCTTCTTCTCCTTCTCCTCCTCCTCCTCCTCCTCCTCCTCCTCCTCCTCCTCCTCCTCCTCCTCCTCCTCCTCCTCCTCCTCCTCCTTCTTCTTCTTCTTCTTCTTCCAAAAAAATATCAAAATGAAAACCTCAAACTCATGTCTAACACCGCCAAAATCTAAACTTTGAACTACTCAAAACCATACATGAAAAAAAGTATTGCAAACTTACTGTCAGAAAATGGGGTCTCTTCCCTGCTCCAAATGTATAAGGATCGTAGTAATAATTCCTCTCCCCGAATGCCTATTTATCTTCTAAAGGTAATGGTTGGCTTATACCAACAGGCACAATGGGCTTGGTCGCGAGTATGTCCGAATTAGTGACCGCCCATTTGTTGTGGACCCCTTAATCCCTATTGTTCCCCCTGGTCATGCCACACATGCGAGAATCAATTACTAATAAGTAATAACCCTAAGATAAAAAACACTAAGTTTGAAAAGTATATAACCTTGATTGTCCAATATTTTGCCTTGCATGAAATGCGGGATTGTTGGAGTAGACCATTCTGCTACTAACTTGTTCGGGCCCACCTCTACTAAAACCTCATCCTGTAAACACCATATATAAACAAATTTACATAAAGAGTAATGCTAGGTATCATCCAAAAAGAAATCACCAAAAAATTACCCATGATGTGGATCTTGGGTGGTCCAATCATACTGTTTCTCTTTCATGTCTACTTTTTATCTCTCTTGCATGATTGGACCACCCAGGATCCACATCATGGGGGATTTTTGGGTGATACCCAACATTACTTTAACGTAAATATTCAATGACATATACAATTAAAAACACATACCAAATTTAGGAAAATTTGTTGAGGATCCACGTCCGATCCAGCTATGTGATCATTCTTTAAGGATTTTTTTTTTCTAAAAAAAAACCCTGTCATTTTATCACTGTGTCCCCAGGTCGCAGATCAAAGACTGATGGTAACGTGATTTTCATACTTTATCATGTGGCAGTCATTGTATGTTTGAGTGCCATTTTGCGAAAACAAGGTACAACCCACAATGGCGTAAACTGTGCACACACGACAACCTATATTGCACACCTATAACCTAATTGTCTCATGCGCGTGCTTATGATATCTATAAATATCACAGTTATATCGCAAAATAGTAACTCCTTTTAAATTTTGTTGTAGTCATTATATTTATTATCCAGAATAGAGAAGAAGAAAGAATTTTATTGATTTATTGTTATTGTTACAAGTTTAGTGTCCAAGTATATATAGAGATTCTAATAGCTACATATACATACAATTACATACACATGAACTTATATATTTTTCCCTAATTGGTTTGATTCTTCTGTAACTAACTCGACAGCTGTATTCTCTATTTGAGCTGTTTATGTGTATAGCTCATCAGAGAACACCGATTTTCACCCATGAAGCTTAGTAAAAAATCCAAAATCATACATTTCACCCATCAAACACTTAACAACTTTAACATCATCTCTTTTGAAACCTCCTTGAATGATAGAATTAATTAGCTTCACAATAAATATGACTTGAATGCTCCTTTGAAACCTCCTTGAATGATAGAATTAATTGCTCTTAAGATTGGTAGATGGAAGGCTTAAGTTGTGTCTTGAATGAACTCCATTTTATAGCTGAAAAGATGGTCCAACGGTCATAAAGCTTCTCTCTAACGGATCTATTAATCTCCCAACGGATATAAGCTTTGTCCTCTAGTAATAGAGCTGAAACCCTGTCGTGCGGTGTACCGCGGGTAGGGTCCGGTGCACCGCGTGACTGTTCGACTGACTTTTGAGCTTACTGGTCGGACTATGTACTGTACCGCATGCCTGCTCCGTGTAGTGGTCCGGTGTACCGTGACAAAGGTCCGGTGTACCGCGCAGTTTTTCTGAGCTTACTGGTCGGGCCATGTACTGTACCGTGGGACTGGTCCGGGATGCTGCGGTGTACCGCGTATTTCATCCGGTGCACCGCGGAGCTGCTCTTTTGAATATTAAGCTAAGTACAATGAAATGAGCACAACTAATCTAATGAGGGGTTTTGGAAAACATCTAAAGTGATATAAAAATGAATTTTAGTTTAAAGGATGATTTGTCGAATATTAAAACGGGAATAAAAACAAGGTGAGGCTAACAATCTCCCCCTTTTTGATGTTTGACAAATCATAAACTTTTGAAGATGCCTAAGATTAAGTTTTGAACAAAAACTCCCCCTCAACCTAATCACTAGAGTTTTTATAAAAACTCCCCCTCACAAAATGCATTTTAAAAAGTTTCAACTAAAATTTCTCCCCCTTTGTCAACAACAAAAAGAACAAATGATACAATTTTGAAAATTTTAAGGGGTCAAAAACACATTTTGAGTAAAAACAAGGACTAAAGGAATAAATGGATAACAATTAGAAGCTTCAAGGAACCTATAACATCAAGAAAAGATTAGCAACAAGATTATATACACATAAAGCTCTAAACAAAAACATGACATGAAAGAAGGGTTAGAGAATTTGCATGCCAATCTCACACCGAATTTTCTCAAAAAGATCTTGGGGTAGAGGTTTCGTAAAGATATCGGCTAGTTGATTTTCGGAAGTTACAAATTCAAGAACAATGTCCCCTTTTTGAGTGTGATCACGGATAAAATGATGACGGATTTCTATGTGTTTTGTTCTAGAGTGTTGAATAGGATTTTTGGTAAGATTAATAGCACTAGTGTTATCACAACGAATGGGAACACGATCATACTCTAGGCCAAAATCTAGTAAGGTTTGTTTCATCCAAAGAACTTGAGTCACACAATTTCCGGCCGCAACATATTCGGCTTCGGCCGTGGATAAAGCAACACTATTTTGTTTTCTACTAGACCAAGAAACAAGGGATTGACCTAAGAATTGGCAACTTCCACTAGTACTCTTCCTATCAAGTCTACAACCGGCATAATCGGCATCCGAATAACCAATTAGCTCAAAGGAGGTAAATCTTGGGTACCAAAGTCCTAGACTAAGGGTTCCTTTCAAATACCTAAAAATACGCTTAACGGCACTAAGATGGGTTTCTTTAGGAGAAGATTGAAATCTTGCACAAAGGCAAACCGGGAACATAATATCGGGTCTAGAAGCGGTTAAATAAAGTAAGCTACCAATCATACCTCGATATAGTTTCTCATCAACATCTTTACCATCTTCATCTTTGTCTAATTTTGTGGATGTGCTCATTGGAGTTCCAATTTCCTTTGCATCTTCAAGTCCAAATTTTTTGATCAATTCTTTTGTGTATTTGGCTTGATTGACAAAGATACCATCTTTCATTTGCTTGATTTGAAGTCCAAGAAAGTAATTCAATTCTCCCATCATGCTCATCTCAAATTCCTTATGCATGCTTTTAGAAAAATTCTCACAAAGATTTTCATTAGTAGCACCAAATATAATATCATCCACATAAATTTGAACAAGAAGGATATCTTTTGAAGACCTTTTTATAAACAAAGTGGAGTCAATTTTTCCTCTTTTAAAACCATCATCTAATAAAAATTTGCTTAATCGTTCATACCAAGCACGAGGTGCTTGTTTTAAACCATATAAAGCCTTTGAAAGTTTAAAAACATGGTTTGGAAATTTTGGATCCTCAAAACCCGGAGGTTGTTTAACAAAAACTTCCTCGTCTATAAAACCATTTAAAAAAGCACTTTTGACATCCATTTGGTAAAGTTTAAAATTCATATAGCAAGCAAAAGCAAGTAGCATACGAATAGATTCAAGTCTAGCTACGGGAGCAAAAGTTTCATCGAAATCAATACCTTCTTCTTGATTGTACCCTTGAGCAACTAACCTTGCTTTATTTCTAGTAATGATGCCGGTGTCATCTAGCTTGTTGCGAAATATCCACTTAGTGCCAATAATAGTGGGGCCAATTGGTTTCTCCATTAATGTCCAAACTTTGCTACGCTCAAATTGATTTAATTCCTCATGCATAGCATTAATCCAATGATCATCTAACAAAGCTTCTTTAATATTCTTGGGCTCAATTTGAGATAAGAAAGCTTGATGAGCACAAAGAGCAATAATACGGGAGCGAGTGGTAACACCTTCTTTTGGATCACCTAGAATTAAGTCACTTGGGTGATCTTTGATATGTTTCCAACACCTTGGTAAATCCGTACTAGCTTCATTTAACACTTGATCATTTTCCTTAAGAGATTCTTCATGAGATTTGACTTCTTGAATAGGAGATTCTAAGGGTTGATCTAGTGGAGTATCTTCAACAACATCTACCACTTTCTTGATACAAAACGGATTAGTCTCATCAAAGTCAACATGCATAGATTCCTCAATGGTACGAGTACGTTTGTTGAAAATGCGATAGGCTTTTCCTTTAGTGGAATAACCAAAAAAAATGCCTTCATCCGATTTAGCATCAAATTTTCCCAAATAGTCCCTAGTGTTAAGGATAAAACATTTGCACCCAAAAACACGAAAATAAGCAATAGTTGGTGGTCTACCATTCCAAAGCTCATAAGGGGTTTTCTTAATAAGGGGTCTAATAAGAACTCTATTTAACACATAACAAGCCGTATGAACGGCTTCACCCCAAAAGTATGTAGGCAAGCTATGTTCTTTTAGCATTGTTCTAGCCATTTCTTGTAGAGTTCGGTTTTTCCTTTCCACTACCCCATTTTGTTGGGGAGTTCTAGGGGCCGAAAAATTATGCTCAATCCCAAATTCATCACAAAAATGCACAAAAGGAGAATTCACGTATTCACTACCATTATCACTACGAATGCATGTAATAGAGTAGCCTTTCTCATTTTGCACCTTTCTACAAAGTTTTGCAAATTCATTGAAGGCATCACTTTTCAAAGCAAGGAACATCACCCATGTGAATCTAGTGTAATCATCAACAACAACAAAGACATATCTAGACCCTCCTAGACTAGTGACATCAACGGGACCAAATAGGTCCATATGCAATAATTGAAGTGGCCTAACGGTGATGACCTTATTAATGGATTTAAAAGATGAACGATGTTGTTTACCAAGTTGACATGCATCACATAATTTATCTTTATCAAATTTGTAAATAGGCAAACCAACAACAAGATTTTTTCTAGATAATTTTGAAATCAAATCCATGCTAGCATGTCCTAAACGTCTATGCCAAAGCCAACTATCATTAACCACGGATAAGCATTTAATATTTTTGCACATAAGACTCTCAAGATCAACAACAAAAACATTATCCGATCTTTTTGCAATAAACATAGTATCTAACTCATCATTTTTGAAAACAACACATCTAGATGCTTCAAATTTAACACTAAAACCAACATCACAAAGTTGACTAATACTAAGCAAGTTAAAAGAGAGACCCTCAACAAGTAACACATTAGAGATAAGTAAAGAGTCCATATTACCAATGTTACCTTTACCCAAAACGCGTTTCTTAGTGTTGTCGGCAAAAGTAACTTTATCACCTTTAGTTTTATATAAATTTGTAAATAATGATGGATTTCCGGTCATGTGTCTTGAGCATCCACTATCAAGTAGCCATATATTTTGCTTCTTGATGCTCAACCCCTACAAACAAATGATAATTTAAGCTTTAGGTACCCAATTAGGATTGGGTCCATGAGGGTTAGTGGATTTTCTTTTTAAGACCCATTTAGGTCTTTTCCAAATTGGCACAAGAGATCCCAAATCTAACAATTTACGATAGTAACAATGAGATGCATCATGACCAAGTTTTTCACAATAGGTGCAAGTGATAGAAGATTTTGAAGAGGATGGGGTTTCATTTGAAATTTTTGATTTTACAAAGACATTTTTCAAAGGTTTTTGGTGAGTGAATGGATCATATCCAACACCACTTTTTTCATTAGCCATTCTTTGAGAACCTAAAATCAAATCCAAGTTTTCTTGCCCACTAGTAAATTTTAAAATAATGGCATTTTGATCAACAATCTTTTTCTCTAACAAAGCTTTTTCTTCCAAAAGATTTTTCTCAATAAGATGAAGTTTCTCATTATCATCTATACATTCATCACAAAGATTTTGACAATCTTCCAAAGCTTTTAAAACCTCTTTAGTTCTATTTTTCTCAAATTCTAAATCTTTTGTTAAAACTTTGTTTGTTTCAATAGAATTTAAAAAATCATTATAAAGAGAATCAAATGCCTCATGAATATCTTGTTCACTAGCATCATCATTAGTTAAAGAGAGTTTGGATTTAGGAGTTACCTCATCATGATTTGCCATAAAGGCAAAGTGAGTAGTACCGGTATCATCATCCGAAGAAGCATCTTCATCATTTTCAACTTTTCCCATAAAGGCAACAAGATTGACATTTTCATTATCACTTTCTTCTTCATCCGAATTTTGAGTATCCCAAGTGATATTAGCATGCATAGCTCTTTTCGGTTTCTCCTTTTGAAGAAGAGGACAATAGGTTTTGATATGACCAACCTTCTTGCAATGATAGCAAGTGGGTTCATCTTGTTTGATAGCTCTATCATTCTTCTTGTAGGGTGTGGAAGAGCTTCCTTTCTTGGCAAAGCGTTTATATCTCATGAATTTTTTCATGTCTCTTGCTAGCATAGCTACTCCTTCATCTTCACTAGTTTCTTCTTCATGAGAGTTTTCTTCTTCACTTTCTTTCCTTTCTTTTCGTTCTTTCAACTTAGAACTCATGGCATGGAAAGCAATAGATTTCTTAATTTTCTTCTCCTCATCATCTCTTATCTTTTCTTCTTCAAGCACAAGTTCTTCCGTCATGAGGTTGCAAATGAGTTCATGAACCGTCATTTTTGAAAGATCTTTAGTGTCTCTTATAGAGTTGATCTTTGTCTTGTATTTCCTTGGAAGAGCAAATAAGATTTTTCGGCATTGTTCCTTGTTGGTGTACTCTTGACCAAGAGTCTTCAAAGTGTTAACAATGTTAGAAAATCTTTGATGCATAGCATTCAAGGCTTCATCGGGCTCCATACGAAAGAGCTCATACTTTGTGATAAAGAGACCAATTTTGGTTTCTTTTATATCCTCCGTTCCTTGATAAGATAGCTCCAAGAGTTGCCACATTTCATGAGCGGAATTGCATTCACTCACTCTAGCATATTCCGTGACACTTAATCCATTGATGAGGATGTTCATAGCTTTGTTGTTTTTGGTAAGTTTAGCTATGTCTTGATCATTGTAGTCATCTTCATCTTTTACCACCGTTGTACTTCCGGTAACGTAAGGAATATAAGGACCCTTTTTGATAGCCATCCATAAAAAGTAATCGATTCCTTTCACATGAATCTCCATCTTCTTTTTCCAACCAAAGTAGTCTTTTCCTACAAAAAGCGGAGGTCTAGTAGAACATGAACCTTCCGGTTGATTAGAATCCATATCGTATTAACTCTAGAAACGATTAAGTACAATAGAGCTAGGCTCTGATACCAATTGATATACGATATGCGTCCTAGAAGGGGGGTTGAATAGGACAATAGAAATTAATCGGCTAATTTTATTTCAAGTAAATAAAATTAAAAGCTAATTTGAATCCTATTGTATTAGCAAACTAAATAGTATAAAACTAGATAATCCTAATAGACAATAATATCAAACTATTCAAGTAGGCATTTTATCAAGCATATAGAGTGCGGAAATATAAAGAGTGTAGAGATAGAATACGATACACAACGATGTATAGTGGTTCGGTTTCCCTACATCCACTACCTAAGGAAGCCTCCTTAGGATTTGCAAGATTCTCACTAATCTTCGTAACTCTTAACCGGGTGAGATACAAACCCTTACAACCACTTCAAAAACCCTTTGAAGGAAATACACTTGTGTTATCACCAACACAAGGAACCAAGCATAAACCTATGCTCACACTACTCTCTTAATCTATTACAAGAACTAAGAGGAAAGGGAAAAAGTGTTTAGGGGTGCTTATAAAAGCTTTGTGACTAAACTCCTAAATGAGTAGATAGAACTAATTAGCTTCACAATAAATATGACTTGAATGCTCCTTTGAAACCTCCTTGAATGATAGAATTAATTGCTCTTAAGATTGGTAGATGGAAGGCTTAAGTTGTGTCTTGAATGAACTCCATTTTATAGCTGAAAAGATGGTCCAACGGTCATAAAGCTTCTCTCTAACGGATCTATTAATCTCCCAACGGATATAAGCTTTGTCCTCTAGTAATAGAGCTGAAACCCTGTCGTGCGGTGTACCGCGGGTAGGGTCCGGTGCACCGCGTGACTGTTCGACTGACTTTTGAGCTTACTGGTCGGACTATGTACTGTACCGCATGCCTGCTCCGTGTAGTGGTCCGGTGTACCGTGACAAAGGTCCGGTGTACCGTGCAGTTTTTCTGAGCTTACTGGTCGGGCCATGTACTGTACCGTGGGACTGGTCCGGGATGCTGCGGTGTACCGCGTATTTCATCCGGTGCACCGCGGAGCTGCTCTTTTGAATATTAAGCTAAGTACAATGAAATGAGCACAACTAATCTAATGAGGGGTTTTGGAAAACATCTAAAGTGATATAAAAATGAATTTTAGTTTAAAGGATGATTTGTCGAATATTAAAACGGGAATAAAAACAAGGTGAGGCTAACAAAGTTTTTGGCGCCGCTGCCGGGGACTACATCGTTAGTCCTTGTGCAATTATCTTGTGTTTTTATTTTAGTTAGTTCTATTTTACGCTTTTCTTTTTAGTTTTTGTTCTACAGATTTTTTTTAGGCGAAAGCAGATTTATTAGGAGATAAAGGTTTCGTGTTATTAGATCCTGAAGAAGCTAATTCATGATGGAATCTCTAAGGCTCAAAGAGTTAACCCAACAACTTGAGGAATTACGAGAACTAGCTCAGAGGAATCTAGTACATGCCTCACCTTCATGTCCTAGTTGTGGAGCAAGAGATCACTCGTGGGGACATTGCATGAACAATCCAGCCTCAGTTTCCTTCATGCCTTATCAAAGAGACCATTATTATGATGGTTATTATCAATCTCAAGGAAATTACGCTGACTATCAAACCCCACAGAGTTACAATTGGGTCGGAGATCAACAGACATATCATCATCATGATGATTATTATCAACCACGACCACAATCCTACTATCCTCCACAACATGTCTATCAAGAATCGCCGATTTACAATGAAGCTTATCAAGAACCACTTCCTTATTCAATGCAGCAAAAACAACCTTCGAGTTTGAGTTCAAGTTTGGCTCGACTGATGCAAACACTTGATAATATTGAGAGTCGCCAGCAAGAATCCCAAGACTCGCAGAATGCGCTTATGGAGAAGTTGCAGAGAATGTCACAAAGGATGAATGAAACTCTAATCCCTGCAGAAAGGCAACTCCAAAGTGATACTACTGCTCCAGAAAACAAAGTTTGTCATGCAGTTGAATTAGAAAGTGGAAAACAACTACCTCCAACAAGACCAGAACCAGAATCAGTCCCTATTCCAGATCAGAGGAGGGAAGAAGCAACAGAAGATAAGGTCGAAGAGGTAGTTGAACAAGAACGTGTCCAAGAGAAGACACCAGAAAAGAAAGAGAGCCCAGTGGTAACCAATACATGTCCTCCTCCACCATTCCCTTCACATGTCAGAAAGGACAATGACCTGAAATTCAAGAAGTTCGTTGACATGATTAACAAATTAAAGAACAGCAGCCCGTTTGTAGAAGCTCTCACAAGAATGTCAAAATACGGTCAATTCATGAAGGACATTCTTTCTAACAAACGAAGATTCGAGATGAATGGATTACCAGAGGAGTGTAATGCTACACTTGGAATTGAGTTACCACCTATTCCCACGACATCTTGGATGGAACCATCCATGATTATAAAGAATCGAGCTGAAAAGTTCGTGGGAATTAAAGGCAAAGGGTGGAAATTTCGTCATCCTTAATCGAGGTAACACGTCTAACTTTGAAAGACGTTAAACAAAAGTGCTGTACGGGAGACAACCCGTAATTTCTTTTATGTTTTTATGTTTTTAGTTTTTAATTTATGTTTAGATTAGTTAATTTTAGTTGATATTGCATATTTGAGAAGGGTATTAGTGTTTTTGATGATTAGGTATTGGAGAAATCGAGTTAGGGAAGCGAGCAAAGTTTTCGGAACAGAGAAACTTCAGCAAGTCATATCTTTGCGCTCGGATATCGGAATCAGGTGATTTTTGAGCCTAAACTGCATAACTTTTCGAGATCTAGCTGCTGGGGAGGTTTTTTCCACGTGCGGTACACCGGACCTCAGCCGCGGTGCACCGCGTGGTCAAAAACCCGTACTACGGGTTGCTACCGCGGGTTTTATCCAGAAACGAAAAAAAAAATAGCTGATGGGTCCGGTATACCGGACCCTATACCGCGCCATGCACCGCACAAACCCGTACCACGGGGTCCTACCACGGGTTTTTTGACGTAGGAGGCGCGGTATACCCCGCGGTACACCCCATGGTCCGCAGGGGTAGTCCGCAGCGCCGCAAGAGAGAGAAAAACCTACGGGATTTGATTATAAAGGAGGTATTAAGCTTTTAGTTCCGAATTTTATAAACCCAAACCCTCTTTTTCTTCTCCACAACTCTCCTAACTCCATTTGAGCTCATAAAAACCTTCACCAATCATCAAAACACTACCCAATTACCATGAAAACACATCCAATTCATTCTCCACATCATTACAAGGAAGATTCAACCACCTATATCATCCCAAAACACCTTGAATCCAAGATCAAAAGCTTAAAATTTCAGAAATTCATCCTACAGTTTCTTAGATCCAAGCCAATCCATGAAGAACCCATCTTACCCACATAGAGAATCATGATCAAATCACCTTTCCTAACCCAAATTAAGCTTGTACAACCAATAATCAAGAGTTCCAAATTTCAAGAGTGGTTAAAGCTTTGAGTTGGGGGTCAATTGAGATGATTAAGAGAACATGAACATTATCTACTGTATGGGAGATGAAGAAATCAAGGTGTTGGATTTAATTGAGAAGAAATCAAGTGAGAAAAGTCCTAGTTCCAATTCAAAGGGTAAAACAAGTCAAGAGAAGAGAGGTTAGCATGCTGTGTTTGATTCAAAGAGCAAAAAGATTCTAACTTTAGTGAAGAAGACAACACAACCTCTACAAATCAAAGACCTTATACCCAGAAGAAATAGAGAAAGCTTCAATGGCCATGATAGCTTCTCTGAAGCAACAATTAAAGGAACTACCTTTTTCTTATGAGAAAGTATTTGAAGAAGAAGTTGAAGGTGAATACATGAAGGTTCATGGGGATTTGGAATGCTTTGGGTTGTTTGTGAATTGTATTTTGTGAAGAGAAGAAGAAGATGTGGCACAGTTGATCTATGAGGAGGTGATACGAATCTTCGATCTCTCCCATGACGTTATTTAATGCAATATCCTATTATGATCACGTGTCTTGATCGAAAAGCGAGTAAGAAGATGGGTGAAGAAGATACATTAGATTTAATCCGAGTATCGTCTAGGCGAGGTAAAAGCCTCGAAGAGTATGTTTTCTTTCTTCCCTACCATTTCTTTTTGTGCAATATGTATGCTAATTTTAAATTTTATTCTTTCTTGAGTCTTTTTCGAGTCGTGGGGACACGGCTCATTTTTGAGTTGGGGGTGGGGATTCGTTGTCCTCATCTTCCTTTTTGTTTTTCATAAAATTTAAAATTTTTTGGGTTGAATTAGGCATAGAATATCTTTGAATGTACCTATTTGAGCATGATTTTATTAAGTTAATGATAGTAGGTAGTATGTTTTTGAAAAATGCAATAAATATGTTTAGTTTGCATGTATGAAAACAGGAAATAAAAGATAGAAAAGTTAATGAGCAATGCTAAGAAGTATGTTGAAACTTAGGAATAGTTATTTGGTGTGTAGAACGTGAGGTTTGAAATTAGTTGAAAATCCACTTGTCTATGAACTAATAATGAAAAAGTAACGAAATCCGGTAGTTAGAAAGATGAATAAGGCAGTTCTTTCATGATTAAAACACTTGAAGCCTTTATACTTTCTCACCCTTTTATTTGATTATTTGTATTTATCCGTCTTAGCCCCTCTGAGCCTTTCTAAAGCCTTTATTGAAACACATTATAATCCTTACCCTAGTTTTTAAGACTAGTCTATATGACCCGCACTCGAATCGCAAAACCTGAGACAACTCGTTTTAGAGCTTGAGTTTGGGGTGGTGGGTTTCATCATTCGGAAACATTGGGATTTGGAATTATCTTTGTGATTTTATTGATGATGAAATTGTTATTATTGTAACCCTTTGCCGGGGTAATAGTGAATGAAAAAGAAGCTACGAGCTAATTTTGCCAACAAGGGCATAAAAAGAAAAAAGAATATATATATATGAAAAAAAGAAAATAGTGTGATATCTCAACACCAAAAGAGAGTCATAGCTATACAAAAGAAAAAATTGATTTGAAAAGAGAATATATATTCGGACCGGCAAAGTGGATTTTATATCATCAAAGGTTTTAATTTGGGATTATTGGGGATGCACATCAAAAGTATCAATAAATTGGGTTGAGTGAGAACATCTTCGAGTGAAAACTCAAGCTCTAGGGCGATTCGTTGATGGCTAGTGAGGAGAGAGCCAAAAGCTCACTTTTCATTATCCAAATATACCACACCCGTCCTTAAGCCAAGTTATAACCAAGACCTCAGGATTTCTAACTACTAGATGGAGAAACAATTGAGCTATTAGGTAGTAGGTAAGTGGACCATTGGATGCTGTATTTGGGACCTATGAACAACCTATAGCCATTAACATGAACTAAGTTATCATCCTCTCCTTCTGGCATTGCGAAATTAATCTGGACTTGAATTTATGGATTGTTGATTACATGTATATTAAGCATATTTGTGCATTATTTCTTGAGCATTACTACATGAGACTTTTTAGATATTTTTGCTCTAGGATCATTCATTGTGTTCTATTCTTATTCTCCTCCTACCTCTTCTTCTTGTTTATATGACTACCCTACTGTTCTTTACTTTATTGTATCGGGACGATACAACTTTGAGTTGGGGGTCTTGATGTCTCCTCATTTGTGATAGTAAAATACACTCTTGAGACATCATTTTAGGCTTATTTATTAGTTTATAGGTTGATTTTAGCTTAATTTAATGCATTTTCCTATTTTGAGTCTTGATTTGTAGAATTATTATTTTTAGAGCATATTGGGTTTAATTGTTTATTTAGTGTGAAGCTTTAAAGATAATTATGGAGATTAATTAGAGTCCAAGTCAAAGATTACAACTTATGGAAAAATATATGCATGGAAATTGGAGATAGAAGGAAACTGAGTTCAATTAGGAAAAGGAAAAGCTGCCTAAATCTGGGATTCTGCAGAACACGTCTAAAGATTGGTGTTTTTACCTAAGAAATAGGCCGAATTTGGTAATTTCCTTCTAAAGGTCCTAGATAATTCTGTTGCGATTCTTTTGGTATCTTGTGGAGCAAAATCCGACCAATAACAAAGAAGTTATGACCAAAACAACGCAGCAGTGTTTATCTTACGAATTTGGGTTGGGCCAGGAGCCCATTACTTGAAGTTATCTCCAAGAAACGAATTAGGTCAACCTCTAACCTATAAATACAGCCTCTTAACACTCTTAAATCATCCTTGGCCAGACCCTAAGGCCAAGAGGAAGCTGCAACACAAGAGAAGAAGTCTGGAGGGAGCTGTGCATCAATCATGTCTCCTTCAACCTCTTATTTTGTAATTCTTTCTTCTTCTTTTCTTTGTATGAACTAATTCTCTTAGCTTAGGTTTTGCATAATGTATAAACTATGAATTCTAATTCTTCTATCTAAGTTCTTTGGGAATTATATGTTTTAATCTGATATTAGCTACTTACCCTTATATTTGATTATGTGTTTTGATTTAATGACTGTTTTCCTTGCTAGTGCACGAGTATAGGATTACCTTAATAGTAGTTAGATGGTCACCTTGTAAGGGTGTTTAACTATTGAACCACCACATAACGTCTAGTGTCGATAGCAGTTCTGACAAAACATACTTCTAACTAGATAGTCATTAAGGTTTGTTTTAACCACCATATCACCAAGATTGCAGTATTTGCTTAGGGCCTTAGTGGCGTTTGATAACCCTATTTTAAATCACTTCTTGGTTGTGCCGTTGCCCCCTTAGTCGCTCTCAAGGTCTAAGGTAGTGGAATTTAGAATCCTGACTAAGTATACCAAGAGCTAATATTCTCCCTTATGAATTAGATTTAATAGATAGAATTAGAAGGATTAGTGCATACTAGTAAAACCTAAGTTATATCGTTCATACTATCTTCTTTTCTTTTCTGTTATTTATTTTCTGTCTTTAATTTAGTAGTTTAGTTTTCTTATCAAAAAACCAAATAAATATCTATCTTTCTCTTCTTTCTACTTGCGTATTATTATCTATCTTTAATATCTGCACTTGATAATTTGCATAAGTTCTCTCTAACTTTCGTCAGTCCCTGAGGAACGAATCTTCTTATCATTAAAACTTGCATACGTCCTGTAATACTTGCAGTACAGTGTTAGTTTAGGGTGTGTATTTGCACTTATTTTATACATCTTTTTATCACACCTTAGGCCACACCAGGAGTATACTCGGTGATTACTTGTGTTGCGATAGCACAAAAGTTTACTTCGTGGTTTCGAAGTGGTTGTAAAGGGTATTGTGTTCTTACCCGTCTAAGAGAGGCACTGAGCTTAGTTAAAGAAACTTGAAAATCCTAAGGTGGCTACCTTAGATAGTGGAGTAGAACAACCGAACCACTATTTGTGATTGTGTACTTTCTTCTCCTCATCTCTTTACTTTTCGTATTTAGATTGCTCGTCTTACTTTTATATCAGACCTCTAGTTATCCCTTGCATGATCCTCTAAGATTTTGATATATTGACTTAGAAGTTTTTCTTCCAAGTTATAGTTGTCTAAAAGATTTTAATTAGGCATTATTTATATTAGTAAATTATTCACCCCTCTAGGAATATCAATGACGATTCTCCAAAGCTCTTGATCTTCAAGATAAGTTATGAAATTGACACCGTAAGGTACCAATACTTCACCCTAATGAGAATTTTAAAAAAAAACTCGGTGTTTTGACAATTGTGTGTAAGTAATTTTTAAGGTATAGAGCAACACCTTATTTACAAGTTTAATTATATATGGTGGACCCTTTAAATTAGATATTTCTAATAGATAATTTGTACTCAATATTTTTATGAAAATTAGAAGCATACAAATTTTTAGGTTTAAAAAAAATTCATTTACACTGGTCTTGAGCAAAAATCTTTAGAGTTAAAAGGTCTTCCCATGTATTATTACTTGTTTTACCCCTACTATCTCAAACGTGCTTCTTTACCTCCGTATAAAAAATTCGTGCCAGATTTCCCTTACTAATGAATTCATTCTACTATTTCCATTAAGTTATCATTAATATATTTTGAATTGATTTCAAATATGTTTAAATTATTATTTTAACCTATAAGTTTCAAAAAATCAAAATAACCCCCCAAATATTTTTAATTTTTTCAGAACACCTCAAAATTATTATGATGATTTATTACAAAATATAAATAAATTATAAAATACCCTTCTTCTTCTTCTTCTTCTTCTTCTTCTTCTTCTTCTTCTTCTTCTTCTTCTTCTTCTTCTTCTTCTTCTTCTTCTTCTTCTTCTTCTTCTTCTTCTTCTTCTTCTCCTCCTCCTCCTCCTCCTCCTCCTCCTCCTCCTCCTCCTCCTCCTCCTCCTCCTCCTCCTCCTCCTCCTCCTCCTCCTTCTTCTTCTTCTTCTTCTTCCAAAAAAATATCAAAATGAAAACCTCAAACTCATGTCTAACACCGCCAAAATCTAAACTTTGAACTACTCAAAACCATACATGAAAAAAAGTATTGCAAACTTACTGTCAGAAAATGGGGTCTCTTCCCTGCTCCAAATGTATAAGGATCGTAGTAATAATTCCTCTCCCCGAATGCCTATTTATCTTCTAAAGGTAATGGTTGGCTTATACCAACAGGCACAATGGGCTTGGTCGCGAGTATGTCCGAATTAGTGACCGCCCATTTGTTGTGGACCCCTTAATCCCTATTGTTCCCCCTGGTCATGCCACACATGCGAGAATCAATTACTAATAAGTAATAACCCTAAGATAAAAAACACTAAGTTTGAAAAGTATATAACCTTGATTGTCCAATATTTTGCCTTGCATGAAATGCGGGATTGTTGGAGTAGACCATTCTGCTACTAACTTGTTCGGGCCCACCTCTACTAAAACCTCATCCTGTAAACACCATATATAAACAAATTTACATAAAGAGTAATGCTAGGTATCATCCAAAAAGAAATCACCAAAAAATTACCCATGATGTGGATCTTGGGTGGTCCAATCATACTGTTTCTCTTTCATGTCTACTTTTTATCTCTCTTGCATGATTGGACCACCCAGGATCCACATCATGGGGGATTTTTGGGTGATACCCAACATTACTTTAACGTAAATATTCAATGACATATACAATTAAAAACACATACCAAATTTAGGAAAATTTGTTGAGGATCCACGTCCGATCCAGCTATGTGATCATTCTTTAAGGATTTTTTTTTTCTAAAAAAAAACCCTGTCATTTTATCACTGTGTCCCCAGGTCGCAGATCAAAGACTGATGGTAACGTGATTTTCATACTTTATCATGTGGCAGTCATTGTATGTTTGAGTGCCATTTTGTGAAAACAAGGTACAACCCACAATGGCGTAAACTGTGCACACACGACAACCTATATTGCACACCTATAACCTAATTGTCTCATGCGCGTGCTTATGATATCTATAAATATCACAGTTATATCGCAAAATAGTAACTCCTTTTAAATTTTGTTGTAGTCATTATATTTATTATCCAGAATAGAGAAGAAGAAAGAATTTTATTGATTTATTGTTATTGTTACAAGTTTAGTGTCCAAGTATATATAGAGATTCTAATAGCTACATATACATACAATTACATACACATGAACTTATATATTTTTCCCTAATTGGTTTGATTCTTCTGTAACTAACTCGACAGCTGTATTCTCTATTTGAGCTGTTTATGTGTATAGCTCATCAGAGAACACCGATTTTCACCCATGAAGCTTAGTAAAAAATCCAAAATCATACATTTCACCCATCAAACACTTAACAACTTTAACATCATCTCTTTTTGCATCATAACCTAGCCCATAAATTGAATAACCTGACCCAGCTATATACGCAGATGTGTTTTCAATATAAACACTACTATCAAGTGGTATCATCTTGTGTTTTCTTGTAGATGGGTTCCATATGAATGGCACGTCGTCATCACGAGTCAGAGCAAGAAATAACCCATTTATGGATTTTGAAAGCCCAAAATACCTACATGGTGGTGTCTACTTATTAACACAATTAAGTGTGTCTAAGTCCCCTATATAGGTATCTGTACCACGGAGAATGATGCTTCTGTTAGAACGTGTGCTTATCGATCCTTTCAGATGTTTGTTTATAAATTGTCGACTCTCTATTATCAGTTTCCTCCATGGTTTTGCGACACACTTAAAACGCAACAGTGACTTAACTGGCAACCTTGAGAGAATATCTTCAGTGATACCTGCAGGAATATATATCTCTTAGTTGTGCCATTTTAGAGGTTTCAAAAAATTACTTTGAATTATGGATTTTTTTGGTGCCTACAGCAGGTAACACAATAAAGGTTAATTTCAAAATCTTACTTCTTTATAAATAACATGAGACATATACTAAATTAACACAAGTTTTTAGCAATTAAATTTAAAACTGTTAAATTTTTAGAATTAGGGATGGAAGAAATTTTTTTCTATCATATCCACTGTTCAGAAAAAAGGCAGCCTAAAGGTGCCCATCACCTAGAAATGGCTCTAGTGCACGACAAAAAGACAATAGCAAGAAACGGAAAAAAATTGAGATTTATTCAAGTTTAAGCCAAAATTCTTGAAAACATCTATTGTTAGGTTAATAATATGAATTATAATTGTTTCATATTAAAATTTCTGCTACTTATATTAAATTGATTGTTTTTATGTTTATTAAAAATGAATCATTGTTAAAATGAACAATGATTCTAATTAAATTTATGAACAAAGTGCTTGCACCGCAATTGCAGCTGCTGCTACCGCCTCGGCTTTCTTCGGCTGAGGTGGACTCTGGCTAGTAAATTATCAGCCGATCCAGCTGTACCGACGATTCGATTTTTCATTATATCAAATGAATTAGACCTAATTCGTATGATAAACTTTGATTTTGAAATAAGAAAGGATTATAATTTGGGGACCACATGTAAATAATGTCTTTTTATAGTCTATCTTCATTGTCTAAAAAAGGATGGCGTAGTATAATCCAATATTATATTTTGTAGTTTACAAATGAGTCCATTTTTTTTGGTCGGGAAATGAGTCCATATTCTTATCTAGGCCAAAGGGGTTTGGAACAATACCCCGGTGTTTGAGTAGTTTTTTTTACTTAATTACACTTAGATCTCTATACTATTTTTTAGTTAATTACACTATATGCAAAATTGCCTATATTTTATCATAGAAACAACAAAATACTCATATAAACAAAATAATAAATCGACACTTGAAATGATAATTTCCAAAAATTTATATGATAGGTCAAGTGAAAATTCTGAAAATTTGGAAAGCCATAAGGTACTAGTATAAAAATATTATGGGATCACTAAGAAATTTTTGAAAAACTATGTTGGAGAGTAGGGGGCCTAAAGGTCGCCTTCGTCGAGCAGTAGCGGCAAGGTTGGGTCCTCGCGTTTGACAGTTGAATTTAGTCAAAATTTAGCAAATGGGCGTAAAAAACAAGGTTAACGATTCACCAGACATCTCAAAAACTCTAAGAACTTATCAAATGTAAGTAGATCAGTTTTAGTATCAAATCATTATAATTTATTTTCTTGTTTTTTAGTACATTGCTTAAATTATATAATCAAACAATCCTAGAATCTTGCCGATTATGTTAGCTTTTAGACCCTCCCCCTTCCTCAAAATAAATTCCTGGATATGCTTATTGTTAGGTTTGGTTTTTAAAATTCTAAATAATGGTTAAATCATATAGAAAACCACAAATATGGTTTTATTATACATATAATATTTTAAAATAACAATATGTATAAATTTTACCTCAAAATGCTATAGTATCGAAAATTGAAATGTCATGATCATCAATCTTGTGTATTATTTGAAGTACTTCTATCATTATGGTTCCATAATCCTACAAACAAGGACAACATATATATGTGAGGTAATATAGATTGTGTTTGATAAATTTTACTTAAAAATTTATATTAAACAATAACTTATTTAGGATCATGACCAAAATAAAATTATTGAATTAAAAATTTACATTTAATTGAGACAAAAGTAATAATAATTTAGAAGAATCCTAAAATAATGTTAACTAGTCATATTACATATAAAAGTATAAAAGTTAATAGATAAAAGGATAAAAGGATAAAAGTCAGAGAACATGAAAATAAAAAAGAAATACAGAAATTACAAATAGACGTACAAAATTTTAATTTATATTTTTTATCCCAAAGATTGTTGGATCTACCCAAAAAAGAATTTTAAAAAACAATATGAGTCAAAAGAATCATATACCCTGAGTTTTCTTATTTATAATTGATTGAACAATGCTTATAAATAGGTTGAAACAAAGCACATGATTAATACCCATAAGAATTTCATTGTTTTGCTATTAAGTAATTATTTTATTGAAAAATAGAAAATATCTTATCACACAATACTTAATTAGTATCATTGGGAGAAAAATGAACTGAATAAGACTAAGTTTATCAGAATTTTTCAAACACAAAATTGGATGACCTGTGTTGTAAAATATTAAAAATTACAAAAATAATTAGATCTTAATAAAAAAAAATATACCTATTAGTATTTCGGGCTTAGGATGATGATTGTGATTCTTGTATTTGTTGTTAAGGTGGAGGTGGAAGTGGATGAAAAAGTCAGGTTTTAGTATAGGTGATGGCGGCTGAGGTTATAAAATAGGTGAAAGAGATAAAAGTTTATGTGTAACGAAGGAAAGATTTATTTTATGGAATCATCTCCAACCCTAAATCTCTACTTATATTATATATTATTGACACGGGTAAATGATACCGTCCCGAATTTTATATATGAGACATTTGAGGTCCTTTTAATATAACGCAAGTAGCTTGTTTCCATGCTAAACTATATACACAAAGTACATAATGAAGTTAGAAACTTGAAAAGTTTTTATTTGAAAGAAGTGTGTATATCTTTTGCATTATTTACTAAAAGTCTCACCAGAAGTGTGTATGAAAATAAAATATGGTATTTCTTTGGGGTTATATAATATACAAATTCGAGTAGTTGAAACACTCATTGCGCAAAAGAAAATATGTCATAATCCAAAGAACTTTGTATTATTAAATGACCGACTTGGTCACCTAGTGACAATAATGATATATCGACTAATAGATTCCTCACTTGTTCTCTACTTAAAAGAACCAGAAGATTTATTTTACTAAGTGACTACCCCCTTATTCGGGGGGTAGACAAGTCAACCTAAAATTGCGTGACGTATAGACTAGGCAACCTAAAGTTGCGTGACACATGGTGGAATGCAATTTATTATATTATTTATATCCACAAACTAAAGAATAGGAACTTGAAGTTAAAAGAAACTCCATTTGCAAAATATTGCATATAATATACCTAATACATTTGCAAGTAAAAAACTTCAAAATCCCAAAATAGGTTGTAAACGCTCCAACATAGGTTATTGTCCCATATAGACACATAACAAATATTCCAGCAAATGTATCAAACCAACGCATGATGCGTGGTAAACATGTAATGGATCTAACCAACACATGAAGTTTGATAGATTTGTAATGCATATAACCAACACATGAAGTGTGGTAAGCCTGTCGGTTTAAAGTATACCATGCCCCAAAGAAGAAAATCTCATGAGTAAATGATTAAATGGTAAATATTATAGAATGTTCACTCCACGCGATACGACAGGAATTATTAAGCCAACTAATGTTGGAACATGCATTTCTCTTAAAGAAAGTAATGGTCATGAAAGGACCTAGGTACCTAAATACGAGAAAAGTTATGTAGATTATTAATCTACTGAAAATATTTAAAATTGCTAGAATAGGTTATGGGATTAATATATTTTCATAACGCTTGAAATAAATAATAAGGATCCTAAACCAAAGAAATGGTGAAATATGTCGATGACAATAGAAAGCGTGATAGTGAATTTTGAAATAAAAAAGAAACTACTTGTATCACGAAGGTTCCTGCAGAAACCTAGAATTAGCTTTGGGGAGACGTCCTCATTCTTATTTTATTGATCCAGTGTAGTGATTATTAGATGGATATTAGAGTTTTTGATAAAAAAAATAGATGCTAGAAGCATGACATGTGCCCAAACAAGAAAGGTGCTTGAAAGCACAACAAGAACCTGAAGCACGATAGGTACTTGAAGCACTTAGAGCGTTTAAATATGAAATTATCGAAGATTGAGAAGTTCTTGAAATATAAAGGTTCCTGGAGTATAAAAGTTCTCAAAGAACGTAATTTATTTAAATCACAAGAGAAAAGTGTATGAATTATGAAAGGATACTTGGTAATTGTTGTCATAATGAAAAGGATGTGATATTTGCGTATTGTCCTCTTTTTCCTTCATTAAGGTTTTTACCCACTGGGTTTTTCCTACTACGGTTTTAACGAGGCATGCAAATATTCATTGTCGAAGGAAGTATAAACTCTTTTATTGATTAAGACAATGATATTATTATCACTAAATACCCTCAAATAAAAATCCAGAAGATTCACTAATTAAAGTTTCATTCACGATGACATCCAGTACAAGTCCACAAGTATCTAATATATATATAGAAATATGTTATGTCGTAATGAGGGGGAGAATATATTGAATTCTACATTTTTTCCTTCACCACGGTTTTTTCCTATTGGGTTTTCCTGGTAAGGTTTTAACAAGACAAACTGAATACGTGTCATAAACCCCAAGGATTAGTGTACTTTTTTTCCTTCATCAATTTTTGTCCCAATGGGTTTTCTTGATAAGGTTTTAATGAGGCATATCTTTCAGTGAATATCCAAGAGAGAGTGGTATGAAATATTTATTTAAGTGGATTATTCAACATACGGAAAAGAAGTGTGGTTTATGTTATTCAACATATCGAAATAAATGTGGTTTATCTTCAACAAAGATATACCGATGGTATTGTATGAGGATACTATTGCTTGTACCACACATAATTAGAATGGCTACATCAGAGGAGACAAAACAAAACATATTTCACCAAAGTCTCCTACATAGACGAGCTACATAAGAATGAGGTTGACACCCGACATATACAATCACGCGATAATTTTGTAGATTTTCCTGATGAAATCATTGTCAAACACAATATTCAAGAAGTATGTCCACAATATTGAAATATGACAACTCCGAGATCTCTTGCCAACATCAGGGGGAGCGTAAACAAGACTGTACTCTTTTCCCTTCGTCCATGTTTTGTCCTAATGGGTTTTCTTGGCAAGGTTTTAACGAGACAGCGTTTCAAGATGATTAGTTCCATCTATATGTACTATTTTCCCTTCGACCAAGTTTTCATCCCACAGGGTTTTCTTGGCAAGGTTTTAACGAGACATATTTCATAATGGATGGACATCCGAGGGGGAGTATTATGAATAAGTTATAAAAGTGGATGTCCAAAGGTCAAAGGTCTTTCTATTAGTCTTTTAGAAATGTGGCAAGTGAATAGTCATTTGTTACCATATAAATATAAAGATTATTCTTTTGTAATGAGACTAGTGATCTTGTGAATACATGAAACAAATTCTCTCCTCAACCTCCTCCTCATCCTCCTCATCCTCCTCCTCCTTCTTCTTCTTCTTCTTCTTCTTCTTCTTCTTCTTCTTCTTCTTCTTCTTCTTCTTCTTCTTCTTCTTCTTCTTCTTCTTCTTCTTCTTCTTCTTCTTCTTCTTCTTCTTCTTCTTCTTCTTCTTATAACGTTATTACTCTCTCCATATTTCTCCATCTAGTTTATCTTATATTATCCTAGTTTATAACAAATTATAATTATTGTTAATATTATTAGAGTAAATACCCCTTTTACCCCCTATACTATGGTCCGATTGACTACTTACCCCCTACTGTTTAAAATGCGATTGTTATTCCCATATACTAAGTTTTCGTGACTCGTTTCCCCACTTAACGTAATCCATGTACGTTTTCGTGACTATTTACCCTCTATACTATGTTTTCGTATATTTTTGTAAATGGGGTAAATAGTCACGAAAACTTACATGGATTCCGTTAAGTGGGGGAAATGTAGGGTTATGAGTCACAAAAACTAAGTATATGGGTAAACAGTCACATTTTAAACATTAGGGGTAAGCAGTCGATCGGCCCATAGTACATGATATTTCTTGCTAATTACATAGAAAATAACTAAACAGCTAAAAATTAGAGATATCCAAACAAAATCTTCAATTTTTTTATGTTTTCAACAATCATCAGTCTCCCGATCGCCAACGATAACTTCATGTAACATCATAAGCTTCATGGGATAATTGCAACTTAAATCTCAGATGTCCAAACAAAATTTTCAAAACTTCTTTATTAATTCAACTCATCCATATCCCCATTGCCAACGAAAACTTCATATACCATCCCCAGCTTCATGGGATAATTTCAACTTAAACTCCTTATATTTACCTAAAAGTGAAATATAAATCATTAAAACAAAATGATACAATAAGGATACTATGTTATTCAATTTTAGAACATAATGATGATTAACAAATAATCACAAGACACATACTTAACACCGGACAACATAATAATACTTTTTTTATCGTACCAAACATGTGTACTTTAAACCATAAGAAACTTTATTTTAAAAGCAACAATTACCAAAATATTCGTAGGAACTTCATCCATTATTTTAATTTCTTTGTGGGTTTGGGTCTCCACATAAAAAGTCAACATCAGACACTTTTCTACCTGTTTCGAGTTCCTTGTCACAATTATTAGTAGCGTTATTTAGTTTTAGAAAGTGTAAAATATAAAATATGATATAAAAGTTAAATAGTATTTTGAGTACCAATTCATTTCTTTTTCTTGCATAGCTTTTGCTTTGGCAAGTATATAATTTATTTTACAGTGCTCTAATATTCTGTTTTTATTCTGAAATCGCTTATTAAATAATAATATAAAATAAAGTCAACTAATTTATTATTCTTAAAGTATTACATAGGAAATTTCCAGAGAAACAAAAAAAGAAATAGAATGAATTTGTCCAAAGGCATGCACTGTAACTTTTAGTGGCTCATAACTTTTCCTTTTTGTACAAATTAATTCTACATAATTTTTTTTTAAAAGATGATGGAACTTTATTAAATGATAAAGGATAAGGTTTAAAATTGATGAATAAGATCTAATGTATCATTCTAAACAAAAGTAAAAATAAAATTTAGTAGAATAGAGTAGAATAAATTCTGAGAAACATTTTGAAATTATCCTATTATATTACTTCTTTTTTAATCGATATATTATATTATCGTATCTCTTTTTTTTTTTTAAATCATTCTTGTCAAACATATTACTTATCTTATCTCGTCTTATGTACATCTACATAATTTATTTATTTTGGATATACGTACATCTACTTCACTAATACCCCACCTCAAGTACTGTTTGTTTTTTCTATGGCTAAAAGAAAGTAAATACATTTAGTACTTCTATGTTTACTTTATAAAGTCAATATTTCAATACCCACCACAAAACTATCTGTTTCTTCTCTTTTAATTTATACTTCTCTTTTGGAACAAAAAAAAAAATTATACTTCTCTTTTTCTGCAAGTAGATGCAATTCGCCAACGCCAAATTTATAGAGTTTGTAATTTTTTTCCTTTTTCTTTCTTTTATTTGGTGGCAAAGCGGTCTTAGGTGTCGTTTGTTTTTATTAAGTAATAAGTGTTGAATGCTGAATGAACAGCTGAATAGGATTTATTCTGTTAAGAGGCAGTGTCTGAATGGTTCAGACTTAGTTTGAAATCTTAATGAAACAAATACGTTAAGAGTCATTCAGATCTGAGTTGGACAGGAAAAACAAACAGTCTTATCGATCCAGTGTCTTAATGAACCAGATTAAGATCTCATTAAGTGCAAACAAACACCCCCTTAGAAATTATTGAGCATGTAATACTCATATATAATATATAAGATGACCCCTCCTGACAGCTTAAGCTTTTGGGAGAATCGGTTATCTAACATGGTATCAGAGCCCAGATCCATAAGAGGTCGAAGGTTCGAGTCTTGCCGTCGTCACCCAATTTAAAAATTCACGTAGCAAAGACTAGACATGCAAAAAAATGACATGAATCTAGCTTGCACGTGAGGGGGCGTATTGAGCATGTAATACTCATATATAATATATAAGATGACCCCTCCTGACAGCTTAAGCTTTTGGGAGAATCGGTTATCTAACAATTAAAACCTTGATATGCTCAGACAACTTTGATTTTTTTAAATATAATGAACGATTGAAATTATTATAATTTTGATTTTTAAAAAATTTCAACCATATTATTTAAAAACCAAAACTGATAAACAAGAAAATTATATGACAAATTTTTTATAAATCATCTTAGAGCTAGTATAAGACAAATAAACATTTTAAATAAATACCTTTCCATGAGGGCCTGGTTTTAAAATTGGGTAAGATAACTTGCCTTTTTTAAGTTTCGACGCTACTCCATGGGCGACTTCTTTTCAACTAGACTTCTCTGCCATAATTACTAATAGTACAAAAATATTGTTGAAAATTTTCAATTACTGTGTTTTTTTCTCGAAGGATCCCTTGGTGATCGGGAACGACAAATCAATTGGGTTATTTTTTTTATCCCAAGATGAAACCACAATTAGGCTGATTTACTATGAGTTTGATTATTTGATCTTCGGAATTGACATCTTATTTGTGTAATTTTTTTCATCTCATTCGTGTTAGGGAATCTTAGTTGGTATGGCGTCACATCAATTGGACAATATGGTATATTTTCAATGTTGGAGAAACTTTAATTGTTCCTTATATCTGATGTTCCCACTTGACCTTGCTGGATGAATTGCACCGTTGTTTTGTTTTTAATAGGTGTATCATTACATTTACTTTCTTCCAAATATTTTATTTTAGTGCAAAATTCAATTCCTTTTTTAATAATATAATATAAGGAATAATCACCCTCTAGATCGGAGGATTCTGACACTTTATTAATCTCTGGCTCATTGGGTATATCAAAATCAGGAACAATATTATTGAAAAATATTAATCTCTGGCTCGTTGCGGGTTCATATTCTTCTTGTTCCTGATTTTGATATACCCAATGAGCCAGAGATTAATAAAGTGTCAGAATCCTCCATCTACAGGGTGATAATTCCTTATATTATATTATGAAAAAAGAAATTGAATTTTGCACTAAAATAAAATCTTTCGGAGATAGTGAATGTAATGATACACCTATTAAAAACAAAACAACAGTGCAATTCATCCATCAAGGTCAAGTGGGATCATCAGATATAACGAACAATTAAAGTTTCTCCAACATCGAAACTATACCATATTGTCCAATTGATGTGACGCCATACCAACTAAGATTCCCTAACACAGATGAGATGAAAAAAATTACACAAATAAGATATCAATTCCGAAGATCAAATTATCAAACTCAATAGTAAATCAGCCTAATTGTGGTTTCATCTTGGGATAAAAAATAACCCAATTGATTTGTCGTTCTCGATCACCAAGGGATCCTTCGAGAAATAAAATCAAAGTAACTGAAAATTTTCGACAAGATATTGGTACTATTAGTAATTATGGCAGAAAATTCTAGTTGAAAAGAATTCGCCCATGGAGTAGCGTTGAAACTGCAAAAAGGCAAGCTATCTTACCCGATTTTAAAACCAGGCCCTTACGGAAAGGTATTTATTTAAAAATGTTTATTTGTCTTATACTAGTTCTAAGATGATATATAAAATTTTCTTCATATGATTTTCTTGTTTATTAATTCTGGTTTTTAAATAATATGGATGAAGTTTTTTAAAAACCAATACTATAATAATTTAAATCATCCATTATATTCAAGGTATTAGGTCGTTGTTAACTGTGTGGTGGAAAGTCAAGTCGTTCATCAAGTGGATCAGAAGGATCAGAAGGATCGTTGAAGAACACGAAAACATGTTTTTCAAACATCTACCGTGAAGATTTAATAGGATGGCAGACCGTATTGCGTGTTTAGCTAGGCAGAGAACCGACCCCTTCGAAGCGGAGCATCAACTGTTGGTTTCCTAATTCTTTCATCACGTGATTAGCTAATGGCCATTAGTCTATACCGTACAGATTTCTTTGTCCAAAAAAATCTATATTATTTTCTTTTACCTATTCTAACCATAAAATGTGTCGCAGTAGTTAGGAGAGTGGGAGAATTCATGTGTTTGGGGATTGGGACGATGCTAATAAAATACCTATTACTCTAGCAATATAAACAAATGTCACTAAGTTTTTCATGGTAAAACAAAATTTCGCTATCAAATTATACCCTCTCACACTATATCTGTGACAAAATTGATAAATTTTTAAAATTCTGCAATTTATAAAATGCAACCATCATATTTAGGATTAATATTTTTAAAAAAATCTCAAGGTATGATAGCAAACCCCATAAAAAGCCAATTTAATTTCTCAAGAGGTATAATTACAAACACTTTAATCACCGTATTCAATTTATCATATATCACAAATCAATAGCTATGCAATGTAAATTTTATAATTGAGTGTTCAAAAAATACTATATTTACCAATCTAATCAACAATAGCAACAAACAAAATCCAAAAATCAATACTTCAGAATTTATTAAACAAAATAGATTATTTTTTGAAAGTGAAAAACCAATTTAACATACCTTAAATGAGTAGTGATGAGTTATATGAACATATTGAACAAGCCATTACTTGAGAAGCAATTTAAAAGAAGAGACTTGATTTAGGGTAGTAGAGGAGTCGTTTTTTTTTTTTTTGTTGGAAAGGGTTTTGATTTAAAGAGATAATATAATATATATTTAAGCGAAAATCAAAAAGATTGTGTGAAAAAATTATTAGAAAGAATCAATTATTTTTATAATTTTTTTTATATCTTTTACAAAATTGGATATTTACTAGAAATAGTCTGTCACATCTATATATCATAATATTACGTTTTTTGTTGTCTAATATTAATAAATTTTACAGTTTCACAAAAAAAAACACGTTCTATTTTTTAGCTCCATATTGAATACCCAAATGTAGTCATTAGTCTTTTATATCAAATAAAATACTAGTTAGTATTTATCATTTTAAGTTTTAAAAAAGAGATAATTCCCAATTAATTACACTTTCTCACTTTTCATTCTCAAAAAAAAGGAAGGAGGAAATTACTTCCTACTTACTCACAAATTTTCAACTTAATTCTCAAATAAGCACATGCTCATATTTACCTTCCATTATTGCCCTTATATGTTTTTTTATTTTATTATATATTTATATTATATTTCTATATTTAATATCTGAATTTATTTTTTTATTTTTTTAAAATATTTTTTTTTCGAATTTTTTTTAATTTTTTTTTCGAATTTTTTTTTTCCGAAATTTTTTTTTTTTTTTTCGAAAAATATTTTTTTTTCTGAAAATATATATTTTTTTCCCAGAAAAATATTTTTTTTTTTGAATTTTTTTTTTTTCGAAAAATATTTTCGAAGATTTTTTCATTAACACACAAGTCCATACTGTTTTGTGTTACTGTAACTCATACATCAAGCGATTGTGTGTTACATTAACACACAATCAGATTTTCAGACTATCTGTACACTATTATCTATTTCTGTATACAAATATTCTGTATATCTTATTCTGGGTTCCTGCAACACACAATTGTTATTTGTTGTGTGTTTAAGCAACACAAAACTGTAAATGACACACAAGTCCATACTGTTTTGTGTTACTGTAACTCACACATCAAGCAATTGTGTGTTACATTAACACACAATCAGATGTTCAGACTATCTGTACACTATTATCTATTACTGTGTACAAATATTCTGTATATCTTATTCTGTGTTCCTGCAACACACAATTGATATTTGTGTGTGTTTAAGCAACGCAAAACTATAAATGATAAACGCATTGTGTGTCTTACCAACACAAAACTCATACTGTTGTGTGTTACTGTAACACATACTTTCAGCAATTGCGTGTTGCATGAACACATAATCAGCCTACATATACATTATTCTATACCTTTGTGTACAAATATTTTGTCTGTCTGATTTTGTGTTCATGTATCACACAATTTGTTATTTATGTGTGTTTAAGCAACTCAATATTATACATATTGGGTGTTCATGCAACACACAACACACAACACATATGATTTTGTGTTACTTTAACACACAATTATCATATGTACTAATCTTACATCATGTTATCATGGAAAAAAAAATTCCGGGGGAAAAAATCGACAAAAAAAAAAATTTGAAAAAAAAATTTCGAAAAAAAAAAATATTTTTCGAAAAAAAAAAATTTTGAAAAAAAAATATTTTTCGAAAAAAAAATATTTCGAAAAAAAAAATATTTAAAAAAAAATCTGAAAAAATTAAATAAACATTAAACTATAATTAATAAAATATATAATTAAAGTAATTAATAATAGGTAAAAGGATATTTTGGTAATTGGGTAATATTTTGTGCTTAATTGGGAATTAAGTTGAAGTTGTAATTAATAGGGAATACTTACCTTCTCCGCGTAATTAATTGGGCGTTGCCCCTTTAAAAAATACTTGGTGCAATTTTTTTGTCACGAAACAAATTTATCATGTTTGTCTTTTTAACTTAATAGGATCAACATTAAGTGCTCGTTTGGGATTGATTTTAAAAAAATCACTTATGTATTGTTTGGATTCAGATTGTCAAAGGAAAAAAATGATAGGAATATAAAAATGTTAAAGGAATGGAAAAGAAAGTGATAGCCGTGTTTGGATTATAAAAATAATAATCAAGGAAAAGAAAGTAATTGATTAAAGAATGATTTGTTTGGATTCACATTATTAAAGGAAATAAAAGAATTATTTTACATAAAAATACTTTTATATCCTTTTTGTGTTATGTAAAAATATTATATTAAAATCATAAAGTTAGTTGTGACATTTTAATAAGTAATCATTTCTTTTCCTTTGAAATGACTCCAAAATAGGAGGATTAAATAATTTACATTTTAAAGGAAAAGAAAAGATTATGCAATCCATTGAATTACTTTCCTTTAATAAAAAATCAAATTCAAACAAAGGAAAGGAGAATTTATTCATATAACTTCATTTCCTTTCCTTTAAAAAACTGAATCTATACAATGCATTAAAGTGATTTTAGATCCTTAAAATATTTTATACCTTTAAAACCATTTTTAGAAAAGCACTAGATAAGTGATTATTAAAAAATCACTTAAAATGATTTTAGATATCAAAATATTTTTTAACATTTTTACAAGTATTTAATTTTTAATTGAAAAGCGCTTTTAGTTCTAAAATAATCAATCCCAAACGGGCCCTAATGGAACAAAATATGGAATGTGTTTATCATGTTTATTTTTTTCTAAATCATAATTATTAGTATAACAATTTTTTCAAAATGTATGACTATAGACATAGGTTTAATTAACTGAGCCGCCTTTGTTCCACTTCATTAATGTCTTTAGATGAGACTGCCACCTATATAAAATTACATTCATAGGTTGCAGTTATTTAAAACTACCGCCAATTAAATTCCACCAATAAGTGTTTTTTTTAAGTAGTGACAGGAGGTAACATATGTACTTACTCTTATTATTACTATAATAATAATAATAATAATAATAAATATTAATAATAATGGTGTTAAGAAAATATAAAAGGTATACGAAATTTATGGTAAAAGGTAACCAATATTTATTAGGTTTATTTACATTTAATGACTTGAATTCGAATATTCAAGAATAGAAATGTATTAGTATAATTTCTATTTTTATTTTAAAAAAACAATTTGAAATACCTCTCACAGAACCCCTCTATAAGCAATTTATTCTGAATTAGTAGAAAACAAGTGGATTGAATATTTTACTATGTTAGAATATAAATGAAGTTCATATTGTTTGAAGTACATAGTATCTCAATTACTTTAATTATTTGTATTCATATTTTTCAAAAATTTGAATTACAAAAATAAAAAATCTTTGAATTTAAACATTGAATTTTTAATAACTTATACAAAATCCTCTATAGATAATATTAAAAAAATCAATTATTGTGTAATTAGATATCAAACATCGTATGATAAATCAATTTTTTTTTTTGTCAAAGTATGATAAATTAATATATCTGTTTAATAAAATTTAAGATCAATATCTTAAATATTCTCTTTTTCTTAATTTTTTTTGTCATACAAATAGGACAAATGTGATTGTTACCGTAGTCCCTAATGTTTAAACATAGTTTTAGTTTAATTTCTTCAATTACAAAATTAGCAACGTGACTTTTTAATTCCTTTAAATTAGTATTAAATTTGAAAAATAAATTATCAAATGATAGAATTGTTTTTCAACTTTTATTCAAATTTAATATCAGATCAACCAGAGTATTTAATAATTAATTTTGTAAATAGAAGTGTGAAATATTGTGAATGTATAGATATGATAAGTTGAAATTGTGATTATGAATGTATAGATTATATAATTAGATGAGACGATATCATTGGTGGAACCAGTACTATATAGATTTACAGGATCAAATTTGAAAGACTATCATCATAAATAAGTATAGATGACCTACACATTTATCATAATTAATGTAAAATTGTTTTACTGATTTTGACCAATATGTATAATCAAAAAAACTTTTAAATATGTCTTAATTTTATAATGACATCAAATTAAATTTAAATAACAAGAAAAAATAGGAAATTACTATAAAAAATAGCTTTATCTTATTTTTTACCGGTTCAATAAAATAATAAAATTGAATTTACATACTATTTTTAATGCATATAAGGCGAAAGAAAGATTTCATTACAATATTGAGATTTGTTTTCTGTGTGGGCCATACTTTTATAATATGTTCTGAACCTAGACACCAAAATAAAATCAGAGCAAACAAAAAATACCAAATAAAAAATTAAATCTTCAAATTACACACTTTAATAAACATAAATTAGTTTCAAGAATTTATTTTTATTTTATGCATGTACTATAAATAAACACCTATAAATACACACAGTTGGACACAACCCCTCTTCCCTCTCGATGTCATTCTTCAAAATTACCTGAAATCGAAACGCCATAGTAATTGTTGTCTAGGTTTCGTCTCTTTTTTTAAAATTTAATAATTTTCCGTATCAACCGCCTCAATGAAAGATGTTAAGAAACTAAAACCGGTTACTAATCGACCGATTTATATTAAGGTATTATCTTTTAAATTTCATAAAGTTAGATCCATTATGAATTATAAGTATTTTAATTTATCTGAATTTTTGTTACTTTATTTTATAACTTGGGTTTGGCTTTTTTTTTTTGCAATTATATATTTAAATATATATATATATATATTTATATATATATACACACATTTAATTTGTATATATGTTTGAATTTACATATATATGTGTGTGTTGGTGTGTGTCAATATATTTATATACACGTTATGTATGTAAATATACTAATTATATGTATCTATGATTTGTCATTTCGTTTAGAAAAAACTAGAAGATACTCCGTTAATCCAAATTATTAATTTATAAAGAATTATTGCATAAACTTCTTTTAATGAAATTACACAAAAATAATGTTTAGATTTGATCTTGCAAAGTGTCGAGTGAAAACTCTCAAAGGACGTATTGGGGGAACGTCGGTGTGCTGGGGCGGAGCAACCCGAAACCTTCCATGACCCCAACTATATCCTTATACATTTTCAAATTTTCAGGCCCCAACTTTTAAAATTTATCTTAATTAGATTTTGTTTTATTTTATTGATATAAATATTTTAATTTTTTTAGAATATAATATATAGATTATTTTGTATAATGTAGGGTCTTATCGTGTAAGTAACTAAAATAAAAATATCGAATCCTATAGTGTAATTTTGCATAATTTAGAGACTTAGCATGCAATTTTTGAATAATATTGGGACTACCTGTGCATTTAAGTATGTTAAGTTTCAAAAATTGTGCTTTTGAATATGATGAATTTGAACTTCTTAAAATTTTCTTTCCTTTTGGAGAAAAAAGAAGGCAATACATTAAGTTTTTCAGAAGATTTACATTTCATGTTCATGTTTACCATTTACAGGAAAGCTCTTCGTCAAAGACTAGTCCCTCTAAACCTAAGAATTATCACAAGTTACCACCTCCATGTTTAGATATTTCTAAACCTGCATGGTATGTTGATATAAATAGAGCGAAGTACTCAAACATTCCTAAAATTAAATGGAAAACCCCTGTTCAGGTACAACCATTTAAGATGGCATATAAAATATTTAGTCTTGATTTTGTTTTAAAAAGATTGTGATAGTTTTTTCTTGTGCTTATAAAACAGTTCGATTTAAATACCAAATGGAAAGTAGCTGCGGGTGAGAACAGTCACGAGCTCGAATTCGAAATGCCTAGTGGCGAGGTAGGCCCCACCTCTCCTAAACGTGAAGAATACGATGACAGTCTGACACCTGTCATCCCAACTGATGAATTACCCGATGAACCGGAATCACCCCGGAGCTCATTCCAATCTGGAGAATCTTCTGTAATAGCTAGTGAATCATCACCCGTATCTACAAACTTAGAAGTTGGTCTGGTACAGGAAAAGCATGGAGGATCACGTGCAGTTCCTGCTGTGACTCCACCAGATCCATCGTCCTTAAAATCCAGTGAAGAAATGTTCACATATCGTATTAATGATAATGTTGAATCAGAGATTTCAGGAGTTGGACCTGTATCTGATTCAAGATATAATTTATTGAATTTCTTGCCAAGCTTCAGACCTGATGCTCGAATGAACCCAACCACCCCAGAAGTTCAATCATATGGTTATGGCCGGAGTTTCAATCCCAAGGCTCATCATGCTCCTCCAGTTCGAGTTTCTCCAGTTATAGGACCGAGTTTAAGACCACAGGCTCATCAGAGACAGACTTGGAATAATCGTAACATTGTTCCTGCTCTGACCCCACCAGCTCCTATTGCATGGAACAACAATCAATACAGACCACTGAACCACCAATTTATTCAACCTTCAAACTCAATGGTGGTACCGCCTAATGCACTGCAAACCAATTGGATACGTTCACCAAATCCTCTCCTTGCATCTCAACCATCTCCAAACCAAGAGCTTCCACCGAAGGATTATAGCTACTACAAGTCCTTAGTAGAGCAGCATGGAAAAGCTCCTGATGAATAGCTAGAGAAAGAAGCTGTCTTGTAATAGTTTTTTGTTTAATCTTTAGCTTAGACGCCTTTTTTTTTATTTAATTATGACAATCCATTTGATTTGATGACTACAGAGTTAGATTTATCAGGTAATTCATTCGGGTTCAAATATGTTTCCCAATGAAGAACATATATTTTGAATTTCTTGAGCTTTCCGGTAATTGCCTTGAGATGACTTTATTATTATTATTATTATTATTATTATTATTATTATTATTATTATTATTATTATTATTATTATTAATTCGTACATGATTCCCTACCTCTGTGGGATAGGGTATCAATCCTTTGTTCAAATTATGAAAAAGTTTAATACAAAATATATATGGTATATGCATGGTTAAAGATCAAGTTTAATGATGATATTAGGGGTGTACATCAGGTTAGAAAACCCGCCTAACCCGACCAACCCAATTAAAATAACCCGAAATTATACGGGTTAATTTTTAATTGGGTGGGTTGCAGTTTACATTATTGAAAAAATATACGCTTTTTGCGGGTTGTGGAATTTAAACTTGAAACCCGCATACCCGATTACCTTATAGTATAAAAATATTAGATCAATTCGTATTGCTCATTTTATTCAAATAAAATAGTGGGTATCGTGTGCTTTTCACTCTACATTTTTTTATTCCTCCATTTTTTTTTTTTTAAATATTTTGAAATCCCTCAATATATTAATAACATTTTATCTAATAAATATGTTTTTCATTTTAGCTATGATATTATCAATACTCTTTGTTTAACTTATAAATTTATTTTCTTAAAATATCATTTTATATCTTCTAATCATTAATGATTTGAAATGCATATGAGTATCCTAAACAATATTTTTTGTTACAACTTTCATTTGTAATATAATTTTGACTCGTCAAATGACTATGAATCAAATTCAGCTTCTTTGTCGAACTAAATCACCCGCAAGCCGCTCAACCCGAAACTCAATGGTTTAAGTAATGTATTGGGCGGGTGCGGGTCTCATTTATCAAAACCCGCACAAGAACAGGCGGTTTGTGGGTTGAACATTTTTCATCCAAAACCGACCCGCGCACACCCCTAGATGAGATGTTCTTTTTTTACATTTAGTAAAATTTGAAAACTACTACGGTCAACTAACAAACTATCTGAAATACCTCAACTTTTTTATGTTTAGTTAGTATAATGCACACAGTAAATTTAGTAAATGGATAGCAAACTATGAAAACACTCCCCTTAAATTTTAATATAAATTCTCTCTCGCCTTAATTTCTCTACCTCCAACCCCAAAGGAACACTCCCCTTCCTAATCAAACAGCTTCCCATTAACAAAATTCTCAAAAATTTTGCTTGATTTCTCCATAAAATTGTAATTCTTTCATAATCATCATCATTACAGGTTTACTCCTTTTTTCCTTCCCATTTCTTGCTTTATTTCTTCCTTTTTTTGCAACCAAACTCTTTAGCTACAACATGGATTTTTATGTTTCCTCTCACCCCCTAGCAAAAAATGAAGAGTTATTTGTAACACCGGATCATGATTTAGTGTATAAAACTGTTAATGAGCATAAGCTTATTGCTAGAATCATGGTACAAGAAAATCCGTTTCATTTTTACTAAAAACCACATTAACAAATACTGGCCTATGAAGAAACAAGTTGAGGTAGAGAAAATCAACACCAACACTGTGGTCTTGAAGTTTGGTTGTGAAGAAGACAAGAGCAATGTTTGGGCTCAAAGACCTTGGACTATACAGGGTAAGCATTTTGCGATTAACCTCTTTAACAACTGCAACAATGTCTCAAATGAAGTCAATCATACAACTCTCTGGATCCAACTTTCTGGGGTCCCCATTACTCTGTTTAACAACAAAATGCATTGAAAAACTACTCAGTTACTCTGGTAAGTGTATGAAATTGAGCTACCTGGATCGGTTGAGATTGATGATCAATCAATCACTAGAGTGAGAGTTGACTGGAGCTTAACAAACCCTCTCATCTCGGGCATAAAATATTGGGAGGAGAAAAATAAGTCTACTTGGATTAAATTCAACTATGAGAACATAGGCCAAGTCTCCTATGGACTATGATGTAGATCTCCCCGCCTAGGCGCGCCTAGGCGTCAACTCCGCCCCTCAGCCGCTTACGCCTAGTTAAAATTCTAGGCGTTCTTGCCTAGCGCCTTAGTTGGCGTGGAATAGGCGTCTAGCACATCTAGGCACCGATTAATGGCAAAAAATGGCCGCCTAGGTGCCGATTAATGAAAAAACATGCCCGTATAGACCTTTTTGTTATTTTTCTTATTCTCGAGAATTCTTTAGTTGATATTGTAACTCAATTTTTAGTATTTTTATATTTACTATAGTGTTATTAGATTTATTTTATGACTTAAATAGTTAAAATTTCTATAATTACTACATATATATTACTAAATATACAAAATTACACATCGGGATTCAAAACCGTATAATTCCGCCTAGACCCCGTGTAATCCCGCCTAGGCGCTAGGCCCCGGTCGACCGCCTAGCGCCCAAACCCGAGATCCACAACATAGCCTATGGATGCAGAATTTTTGGCCATGAAGAAGGGAAATGTAAGAACCCTAAAACCTCACCTAAATTAAGCAGTTGGATTAAAGTGTCTACCAGAGGTCCATTGCAATCGACACTCACAATTAGAGCGATTGATGAAGAAAAGAAGCTTACCAAGCTATGGGTATCAAGAATGTGATCAATCCAAGCTGGATTAGAGATAATTAAGAGTCTTAGTCGAGTAAGCTGTCACATTAATGGCACCTCTAACAGTGATAACGGAGTTACAGGTACGAAAAGCATTTTTGAATTCAATAGTACTACCGGTAATAGGATGGCTAAAAGGACAGAAACTAAAGGCGGTGATGAAGGACAACAATGGTGAGAGTACGAATGAATCGGGTATGAAAGAGAAAGTGGATAAAAACAAATCGTATTTGAACGGTGAAGTTAAATTTAGCCAATATGGCTAAATAATTAATTAAAAAAATTGAAACCCCACCAAGTGTGGGCCAACAAATGAATTTCTGAAGTTTTACTTCAAGCCCAAATATAAAAAGCCCAAATATCACCATTCTCTCAACCCAATCAAAAGTTAGCCCAAGTACTACCCCACCTAACTTACAATAAACTAGCACACACCATACCCACTAAACAAAACATTTCAGCCTCTCAAGATACGATTACCTCCAATTCTACAAACCCTAACCTCGAGTCATCTTCTACACCTAATCCAAATAACAACCCTTCCGACCCTTTCACAACCCCTCTTAACACGTATAATATAACAATGACCTTAAAACCTCTCTACTACCTTTATACAATGAGTCAATTAACAATCAAGGTCAATTCAACAAAGATACGGAAATGGGAAAAAGCTACCAAAATGATTCAGGCCGAAAATCGGTTAAGAAAGCCAGCAGGAAATCTAAGAGTAAGATTACTACCTAAGTCAATGCAAAGAGACAGAAGACATTATGGACATTTCAAAGCTCAAATTCAAATATTAATTACGAAATAGTAGCAGATAAAGGAGGAGGAAATTTAGGTATTGAGGAAGCTGAGGCTGATACACAGCAGGTTTGCGGGGTTGACCTTGATCAACCCTAAGAAGCTCAATGAGACAAGCTGCTTGGAACTGTCAAGGAATTTGCGCATCCTTGACAGTCCAGACCTAACTGGTATTGTAACTAAATACCAGATTCAAGTACTTTTTCTATCGGAAACAAAAAACCGTTTTAGTACTATTAGAAAATTAGAAAGTACTATTAAAATGAATTTAATTGAGACCGTGGAACCCCTGGGGATATGTGGGGGTTCGTTAACGAAACGAGTCTAACTCAAACAAACCCTTAGCGAACTCATGTTTTTCAAGTTTGAGTTCGACTCAGATTGGTTCGTTCAAGACTCATATAAGTTCGTTTATTTTTCTATGATATATATATATATATATATATATGAGATTTTTAGTGATTTAAAATGAAGTTAAGTAAATTTAATATAGAGGAATATACCTTTTGAGGCCTAAAATTCAAAAAAGAGAATTTTAAGGGCCCAGTTTTTTGTTATGTTTTTTAAGGGCCTAACTAGAAATTTTCTGGTTAGGTTCACGATTTTAGGGGGTACAGACCCCCTTTTTTATATTTTTCGGGGGTCGATCCCCCTATTTTAGGTGGTACACACCCTCTATTTTAATTTTTGTGGGGTACCGTTTTTTAAGTTAAGTCCATATTGTCCAAGGCAGTCCAAATAAACACAACATGTTTGTCCAAAACGGGGGGTATATACCTCTAAAAATCATGTTTTACCCCATAAAAATCCTGTTTTACCCCCTAAAAATCCTTTTTACCCCCTAAATTAGCAAAACAGGGGGTATATACCCCCTAAATATCCAAATCTGCCAAAAGCTCCCCTGAAAAAAAAAAATTAAACCTATGGAAAAAATCAGATCTGATGTCGATGTGGTGTTGAGTGGTTTAGTGGGTTGTTGCTGGTGGGGTTGGGAAGGTAGCTTCGTGGTCGTGGTCGTGGTGGGGCTTTGTGGGGATCTCGATCTGTAGTTGGTGGTGGGGCTTGGAGTAAAGAGAATGAGGGTGGTGGTGGTGGGGATCGGAGTGAAGACCAGCAGGTGGTAATGGTGGGAAAAGTGAGACCTGGTGGGGTTGCAGTTCACAGAGGTCGCGCAGGGTTGGTGTAGTTGACACGTGGTGGTTGCGGGGTGGGTGCGACGGTGGATGTGACCTCAAACTGGCGGCTAGGGCTTGGTGGTGGTGGTGGTAGACCTCGACATGGGGGCAGCGAAAATCATAGCAGAGGGTGGTGGATCTGATCTGATTCGCGGCGAGGGCTTGGTGGATCTGATCTGATTCGCGGCGAGGGCTTCGTGGTGGTGCCTCGTCGTGGTGGTGCTCGACATCACAGCAGCAGCGGAGAAGAGAAGGCCAGATAGTGGGCTCGGTGGTGCAGATCTGGTGCAGAAGGCCATGGTGGTGGTGGATCTCGAAATCATAGCAGAGGGGGTGGTAGTGGTGGCTCGGAGAAGACAATCAATGTGGTGGTGATTGGGCTGGAGAGGAGAAGCGGGTGGTGGTGGTAGCGCCGTCGAGAAAGAAGGTTGAGGGGGAGGTGGGGCGGCGACGGAGGGTGGCTGCAGGGAGAGAGGGACAAATGGGGAGAGGGGGTGGGGTTTCTCTGTCAATGGATAAATGGGGTGGGGGGGGTGGGGTTTCTCTGATATTTTTTAGTTGGATCCTAACTAATATATTTGGTATCTAATTGAGGCCCTTTTTCAGAAAACTGAGGTTAAAAGGGCCTCTAAACCTCTTTTACCCATTTAATATATAACACATTACATGATTTGACTTGAAGAAAAAAAATACTTATTAGATATAGAATATTTTAGTTATATGATTAATTACATATACAAAAGTTTTACGTAGTTTTTACTTTTTGTATATATATATATATATATATATATATATATATATATATATATTGATAATTTTTAATTAAATATATTTACCGAACCTATTAGCGAGTTCTTAAAGAACCCTTAACAAATTGTTCACGAGCTCGACGAGTCGAGATTATACAAGTTTGAGTTTGTCTCGTTTAGTAAACGAGCCTGAATTTAAAGCTTGAACTTGTCTTGTTTAAATAACGAGCCAAACTCAAACAAACCCTTAACGAACTCAAACTCGAGCCCTTGGTGAGAGTATCGGTTCGTTTGCAGCCCTAGTAGGAGATAGGTGTGGTAGTGGAGAGAGATGAACAGTGACATCATTTTTTGTCTTTTAGTGTTAGTAAGGTTATTTTAGTATTTTGGTATCTTTGAGGTCTCTTAAAAAAATAAGATTCCCACTAATTTCTTTAGAAAGAAAAACAAGTCTTCAAGTCCCTATGTGTCAATCACCCTTAACCCAATACTCTCTTATATTGTCAACTTGAGCATAAAGGCCACATTAATTTAATATAATAAGTCTGACAATTACCCTACATTATAAAGAAAAAGAATTTAAATAAAGTAAAAATTAAAATCTTTAAGATATACTGAAATTACAAATATTGAAAATAAATTTACATGTTTCATAATTTTACAAGTGCACTTTGGGTACTATTTTTTCCGAGTCTTTATAATTTTTTAAAATTACAATCCAGGTCTCTAAATCAATGGATTTACTTTCACACTATCTTTTGATCACAAATCACAACACAATAACAAACCTAAAGTTGTGTCAACCTTAATTTTTTTTCCAATGTAAATCGATCAAGAGTTATTACAACATTGTGAAAGTTGGTTAATAATTCCTATTATATTACATGTATAATCTATTTTCAAATGATCTAATCTTCCCGTTCTCCTATATAACTTTGCTGCTGCATCCGCTATAGTGTTATGTTCTCTGTTTATATATATAACTTTCCAATCCGGAAATCCTTTAATCCATGTCCAAATTAATTCAATCAGTGGCTGAACTCTCCAGTCGCTTCTTCTGTTATTATAAATTCCTTGAACTATATTAAGATTGTCCGTGTAAAAATTGATTTTCCTGAAATTTATTTTTTCCGAACTCTTCATTGCTTGTAGGAGACATGAAAGTACAAGTATTGATATGTCTCTATATTATATAGATTACAAATTAGTAATAATAGATTATTACTTAAATGGATCGAGTTTGGCGGTAATTGTTGATTTGCATATTATTGAGCCGTTTGATGATATTTATCCCTTGAATTTGATTTATCCCATAAATTTGCTCCAACACATTAAAATTATTTACAAATAATTGTTTAGAGCCTACTCGCCAGTAATGCGCAAATCATAGGTTAAGGGTTTAGGGTTTGGGTTTTATTTCATTAAATTTATTTATTTGTCATCGAAGTTTGCTCCACCCTATCAATTTTTCTTTTTTGATGGTACAAATCCCATCAGACACATACTATACATTTTGCTTTCCTGTCAAAATACGTATTGTACAACTATATACTCCTTCTCGTACATTTTATCGAATTCTTTATGTGCACGATAACTGTTGTTTGTATTTTCTAAAAAAGCAGGACGATACAACCCTCAAATAGAACTTAAACTTGAAAAAAATGCAAGAAACTCGTATACTCAACCAATATAGAATCAATTGGTGATTAATCTAACACTAAAAACAAACTATACATGCCTGATTTGTCAAAAAAAAACTATTCAATTGGTGATGAACAACCCCTCTAATTCAGGTGGTGTTGATAATATCGTGATTCAAGTGGCGACGGTGATGTCACGATTAGGTGACGACGGTGGTGTCACGATTCAGTTAGAGGTGATGGTTTTTATGATGATTTCAAAGGAAGGTTCAAGAAAAAAGATAAAATTGAGAAGGAGGGGGTGATAGGCGTTCCTGGGACACGGTGATAGAATATCTGTAATATTTTGTAACGAAAAAATCTTAATAAAAATTATCTGTCGATCCTAACCCGAGTTTGAAATTCGCCCCCAATTATAAAATTATCTCAAAAGATAATTTCAGACATATGTTGCCTCTAACCTTTTTATTTTTCATTTCTCAAGATTTCCATCTTGAATGCGACCAATGATGAAAGATGGGGTTTTGTGTGTTTGTGTTGTGTTGTTTGGGTCAATTTTTTTATTGTAGTACAAATTATTTTTATCCATAGTAGTGAATAAAATAAAGATGAAGGGCGTAGTGTGCAAAAAAAGTAAATTGACTTTGCCGTCTTCGAAGAACGGTTTGTTATCATCTAAAGACATTTAATTTAACATAACATGCAACGCACATACATACAAAAACACACACACAAACACACCTTTTGGTGCGTATTTCTCTTCTCTTTGTCTTTCTCTTCCCCTTAAATTTCTCTCTTTCTCTTTCTTTCTTTGAGAGAGAAAGAGATTTAACAAAGAACCATCTTTTCCCAGATCCAAATATCAAATAACAATACATACATTATACATATACAGAAATGGCAACAGTTTCACCTTTAGCAAAGTATAAATTGGTGTTCTTAGGTGATCAATCTGTCGGTAAAACTAGTATAATCACTCGCTTCATGTACGATAAATTTGACACCACTTATCAGGTTTCTTTTTCTCTCTCCGATCATATGTTTTATTTTCTCAATATCTGATTTTATCGAGAGTACATATAATATTCATGGATCAACATGTAACAAATAAATTCCCTGATCAAATTGATAGAAATGGAAAATCAGTGATTGATTTAATAAAAGTCAATGAAAGGGGATCCTCTGTTTATATGTCAAGATCAATTTAGTTTTTTTTGGATAATTGTAATTAAATAGAGAGATCGAAAGGGTTAAAAAATAATTTTTTCTTTTAGAGTTAATTGCACTACAGGTCCCTAATAATTCTTCAATATCTTCAGGCTACAATTGGTATCGATTTTCTGTCAAAAACAATGTACCTTGAAGATCGTACAGTTCGATTACAGCTTTGGTAAAGTATTTAAATATTTTAATTCAAATACCCAAAATTACTTTAATTTCTTCAAATTACAGGGACACAGCAGGTCAAGAAAGATTCAGAAGTTTAATTCCTAGCTACATTAGAGATTCTTCTGTAGCAGTTATTGTCTATGATGTTGCAAGTAAGTGCACATTTGCCCCAATTTTTTCAATTTAGCCCCTACAAAAACAAAAGTCGAGATTTTTAACCCCAAATCTTTTACTATAATAGATCGTCAATCATTTTTGAATACTTCAAAATGGATTGAAGAAGTACGTACTGAGCGAGGCAGTGATGTCATAATTGTTCTAGTTGGTAACAAAACTGATCTTGTCGAGAAAAGGTACTTTCTTTTCATTATTTACGAAATACCCCTGTAATTTAACAAAAGATCAAAAAAAACCCTATGGTATTTTAAGGGATAATTACTGTCACGAGGGTATTTGTCCCTTTTGAAACTTTAGAGGGTTTTTGACCTTTTGTAAAACTACAGGGGTATTTCAGTAATTTAGTAATTTAGTAATTTAGCTATTTTTTAAGGAAAATTGTTTTTGGAAAATAGGCAAGTATCAATAGAAGAAGGAGATTCAAAGGCTCGTGATTCTGGAGTTATGTTCATAGAAACAAGTGCTAAAGCAGGTTTTAATATTAAGGTAATTTAAATAAATAAATAAAATAATTATTTAAAAAAAGTCTAACATTAAATTAATCTTTATTCGGTTTTTACCAATTTTAAAAAGTATTAATTATTTCCTAGACTCTTTATGTATTTAAATATTTTTAGAACATAGGAAATACTATGTATTTTATTAAAATTGAAAAATAAAAAATGATTAAATATTAATTAATATGTAAAAATGCAGCCTTTGTTTCGTAAAATAGCTGCGGCTTTACCAGGAATGGAAGCACTTTCTTCAACGAAGCAAGAAGATATGGTTGATGTGAATTTAAAGCCTACCTCAAATGCTTCGAATACGGAGCAACAAGGAGGAAATTGTGCATGTTAGAGAGATTCAAAGTTGTTATTTTACTTGTTTATTAGACTTCTAGTTTATGTGATCTCGCCAGTTTTGAGTTTCTTTGAACATAATTTGAATTTTTTTTACTTATTGTAAACTTTTAATAGGGATTTCGTTTTGAGTTTGTGATAAAAAATAACCTTATTTGTGTGTTATAATTTTTGTGTTATATATAAGATTGTAAAATGAATGCTTTTAATAGTGTACTTCAGACAATACATGGAAAATGCTTTTGTGATGACATACAAGGTGAATTTCATAAAGAATTGTTGTATTAATTAGGAGAAAGTTTGAAAAGAATGTTCTTAAAGCTATAGAAGAATTTGTCCTATCTAAATATGTGTAAGCTAGTACTTTGATATTGTGTATAGGGTCTATTTCAAGGTTTTAAGTTCGGTACTTGTTACTTCAAAAAGAGAGGTTAGTCAATAAAGTTAAAGTATCTTTAGTGGTTTGGCAAAATAGAGATAGCATTTTGGTAAAATGGAAATTCAAAAAGTAAACTTGCAAAAACATTGTTTTTTAGAAGATAATAACTTTAGTGGTGTCTTGCAAAATAGAGAAAAGTTTTATGATTTATTTTTATTTTTAATTTATTTATATTTCATTATATATTTTATATTATAAAATCATTTAATTAAGTAAATGCAGAGTGATTGCAAATTAACTGTAGCAATATAGAGCGAGTTCTATTTTGCAGGCAATTGTGCTAGACTTACCGTATAAATCTATTTTCTTCTATTTGGTTTAACTATATAATTTAATTTTTATGAGCTAATCTTTTAATTAGTTTGGAATGCAGTGTTCTAGCTATTACCTAACGATGTTTAATTGAATTTGTAAGTTTACTAGTTTATCAATAAATCATGTGCTAACATACAATCTGCTTTGTAAAAAGTAAAAACAGTAAATTCCTAAGATCAAATTAATCTTTGATAACCAAAACTGAAATCATATTCTAAAAGCAATAAGATTCAATGTAATTATCAACTAGAACTGAACAAATAAAATTCAAATTTCCACTTATGCCCCTTTATATACAATGTTCAAAAGGAACAAAGAAACTAGCAAAAACTAACATCTTCAAAATTAAAACCGAAATGATCAGGCGCGTGCAACTCCATCACTAAACTGCTTAACTCTCAACGTCAAATATATCAATATCACCGTTCCCATAATTGACCTAAATAATAAAATAAATCAAAATTAAAAAAAATAGAAATATAAAATAAATAAAAATCATTCAACTTACAACACTGAGAATAGGAGAACCACTTTTCTCGAATTAAACGAAGCTGAACGTTTATATTTTCTCGATCTATTAGTAGGTGTAGTACCATTTACTCTTTCTCCATTACATTTATCTGTTAAACAAAATAAATAAATAAATAAAATTCGTTACAAAATTAATATGTTAATTTACTTTTTACCTCTGGTAATAAACTTGGGTAATTCAAAGGTGTGTTTCATTAAAAGCTGCATAAATCTTCCTCCTATTTGAAAACTTATCTCTCTCTGTAATGCCCTCTGTAAATAATATTAAATTAAATAAAATGTAAATTTTAATAAATTCAGTTCTTACCGTAAATGAATCTTCGTTTTTCACACTTTCATCACTAGAATTTGGTGTTTCGATTTTTCCTTTTTCGATATCATCTATTTTAGTTTGTGTATTCTTTTTACCATCAGATTGAAGAGTTTTAACTGTTTCTGGGCCCACTAGAGTTAAAAACTCTAATGGTGATTCACATTGTGGTATAGTTATGGATACTTCAGGTAATACTGTAACACTATGTGCATCTACTTCCTGAAAAGTTCAATTATTTAATCATTTGGTCCCTAATTAGTAACAAATTGCTTAAATTAGTACTCATTTATAACGAAAATTGACTTGAGAATGACATAAAAGGATTATTTAATGGAGTGATATACTGTAACTGTTCAACTACTTATTTGACTTCATTTATCTCTTCCTAAAAATGGTTCTTTAATCATTTCATCTATTATGGAAAATATGATTTCTTGGTAATAGTTTGAAATAGGAAACAAGAATTTTACATACTTACCCCTTCGTTTCTATGAATTTGATTATTAATCCCTGAATAATTTTTACAATTGACTCTTAAATAACAGATTAAATGCTCAAGTCTAACAAAACCCAAGAAAATCCTGGATTTGCCCCAAGTATGAATGTTAAGATTGAAAAAAGATAAGATTTGTTCATATAAATAAACCTACATTAAACGAACACTTGATATATATCTATATATGACTGTATATAAACGGCATTAAACACTAATTGTTCCATTTAAACTCAGATTGCTCAGATCAATCAGCTAAATAAACTAACAAAAACAGTTAAAAACCACGAATCGGTAAAATGCAGCTAAATTAAAACACATAAGTAGCTAGAAAATGAATTAAACGGCGTCGTTAGTTACTAACCTCTTCACTAGCATCAACCGCCATTGCTGTTGAAACAATTAACAGAGATAGAGTGAGATTCAAAGGGTTAAATATAGTTGTATTATAATGTATTGCATTTTAATATAATATAATATAATATTATATATATGTATAGGTTTGATGTGGAAAGGTTACATCGGAAAGTAAGCTGGTGCGTGGTGTTAATAAGTCGCAGGATATGCCAGAAAAGCTCCTGATCACGACATTTATGATCACGACAAACATTTCTTTCATTTTATATTCTATTTACTGCTTTTTTACTATATTACCCTTTCTTTTCTTTATAATGGCAATCACTTTTCTAGTATGGGTCTTTCTTCTTTTGATAACTTGGTTGAGATTCGGAAGAGATCTAAAACTCTTGAAATGGCCGAGATTAGTTTTCTTAAACAAAAGGCTAAGCTCGGTTATTCCTTCAAGAGTGATAGGTGTTCTAAATTGTTCCATGGGCTCCTTAAAAGTAAAAATAGAAGAAGATTTATTCCGAATATATTAAAGGAAAGTGGTGAATTAACTACTTCTAAAGATCAAGTCAATGAAACGTTCCTAAATTATTTCAAAGATTTATTTGGTGTTAAAGATAATACGACACATATTAATTCCGAAGTATTTGATTATGGAAGTAAAATTACTTTAGAGCAAGGAGAAGATATGTGCCGTGACATAACCGATTTGGAGATTAAAGAAGCTATTTTTAAAATAGCGAATGATAAAGCGCCCGGACCCGATGGTTATTCTTCATTATTTTTTAAGAGTTCGTGGAATATTATTGGGGAAGATGTTATCTTAGCGGTACGTGAATTCTTTACCTCCGGTTTTTTACTTAAGCAATTAAATACTACTCTCATTGCTTTAATTCCGAAGATAGATGATCCTAAAAGTGTTGATAATTTTCGGCCTATTTCGTGTTGTAACGTGGTTTATAAAGCGATTACTATGATATTAGCGGATAGATTGAAACCTTGTTTAAATAATATAGTGGATAAAGCCCAAAATGCGTTTGTTGAGGGTAGATCCATGATAGAAAATATTCACCTTATGCAAGAACTATTTCGAGGTTATAATAATCAAAGTAGCTCATCAAGATGTACTATTAAAATTGATTTTAGAAAGGCGTATGACTCTATATCATGGGACTTTATTTATGAAGTTTTAAAGGGATTAAAGTTTCCGGAAAAAATAGTAAATTGGATTATGGTGTGTGTTTCATCTCCGTTTTACTCTTTGGCTTTAAATGGAGAAGTGCATGGTTTTTTTAAAGGCGAAAAAGGCTTAAGACAAGGTGATCCTATGTCTCCTTATCTATTTATTCTTTGTCTTGAATATTTCTCTAGACTTTTAAAAAAAAATACTTGTAATGGTTTTAATTATCATCCCAAATGTGAGAAGGAAAAAATAACACATTTAGCTTTTGCGGATGATTTAATGTTACTCTCTAAAGGTGATAAAGGTTCGATTAAGATTCTTATGGATAGTTTAAATGAGTTTGGAGATGTTTCGGGGCTTCGTTTAAATGTTGAAAAATCTAATATTTATTACATAGGTATCTCAAATGATGATTTGATTAATGGGATTATACCTACGAATTTTGAGGAAGGGATTATGCCTTTTCGTTATTTAGGGGTCCCGCTAGGATCTTCCGTATTATTATCGAGAGACTATAAACCTCTTTTTGATAAATTGGAAGGTTATGTTAGGAGTTGGAGAGCCTCTTGACTCTCATTTGCGGGTAGATTGGAATTGATTAGATCGGTTCTTCAAGGGGTGACATGCTTTTGGTTTACGATTTTCCCGGTTCCGGTTGGTGTTAAAGAGAGAATTATTAGTATTTTCCGTAACTTTTATTGGGATAATAAGCCACCCCAAGTTAGTTGGAAAAATATTTGTATGCCTAAAAATGAAGGGGGACTTGGATTAAAAGATTTTGAAGCATGGAATAAAGCTTTACTTCTAAAGATGATTTGGAAAATAGTGGAAAATAAAGAATCACTTTGGATTAGGTGGATTCATGGTGAGTATTTTAATAGTAGTGGTTTTTGGGAATGGATTCCTAAAAAAATTAATTCCCCACTTTTGAAAAATATTTGGGAGTTAAAAGAAGTTATACGTGGGTCCCTAGGTGAAGAAGGAAGAAAAGAAATATTGGCATTATGGTTTGCTTCCGTTAAGGCGCCCCGATCAACATATGAGGTAAATACAATAGAGTTTTATGATGTATATAAATTCCCTTATGATTTATTTCGTCGTAAAGCTTTTGTTAAACCTTGGGCAAATATTGTGTGGGATCCGAGTGTATTTCCGAAACATGCAATCATAGTATGGATGGCATTAAAAGAAAGACTTAAAACTAAGAATAGAATTACTTACATGGAACTTGATCCACTTTGTGATTTGTGTAAGGAAGATTTTGAATCGAATAGGCATTTATTTTTTGAATGCTCTTTTGCTAAGGCTATATGGGATGATATAAAAATGTGGCTTGGACTAGACAAGGAAATGAACACTATTCTAAGCGCTTTGAAATGGCTTAAAAAATTAAAAGCTAGAGAGAATTGGAGAAGAAAGGCTTGGAAAGTGGGTTTTGGAGCTACCGTATATTGTATTTGGACGGCGAGAAATCACCTAGCTATGAGAGGTGCTTCCAAGACTAGAGAAATAGTAACCAAGGAAATCAAATGGTGTGTTTATTCAATCTTATTTTCCTTGTTCCCTCGGCATTCTTTTTTGGATGTGAGTGGAAGACTAGCTTGTATTAGTATAGTATGAGGTAGTTGTTTTTTATATTCCTTGTTGCTACCTTAAGCTTTCGAGCCTAGGTAGGTAACACCCTTGTATAGTGTACAGTTTTGATATTTTAATTCAACCGTTTACCCGACCCAAAAAAAAAACGTGCCCCCACGACGATGTGGTTCTTGTTTTGTTTTTCTTCACCTAATTAGGTTAAGTTACGTTTTTTTTTTGTCAAATAATTAGTTAAAAAAAGGGGTTCAATATTAACTTTATCTCAAATATATAATTTTGCTTTCGTAATTTTTCAGTTTTAAATTTTCAATTTTAACAAGTTATATTCTAATTTTATTTTTGTTATTTTTTATTTTTATTATTTTTGATTTTTATTTAAATTAATTATTTTCTAATTTTTTGAAATTTCATATTTTATATCTTAAAAAGTATTAGAATTTATATATAATATCCAAATTATAATTATTTATATAAATATTATTAATTTTCAAAAAACATATTATTTGTTGAGAAAATTCTCATTTAATCAAAGGAAAATTATTCCATCCAATATTGGATGATTCTACACCAATTATATTCATACACATACCCCATGTTTTAAACTTACAACAATAACTAACATATTAATCTAATGACATGTGTTTTGTTATAATAATCAATTGTTGCGATGTAAATATTGGACAATACGATATTGGATGGAAGTCTTATCCTTAATCAAAATTATAAAAATCCATTTCTAACCAATTAGATTATAGATTTTTCCATTAAAACAAAAAATCCATTAACAATTACTTTCTTATCTTTATTATCTATATAATAAAAACTACTACAACCTCTTTTATGAATCAATTTTCATTTTATATAAAAATAACTTACTAACTACCCCACCACCACCAATTTTTTTTACCACAACCACCTACTATTAATTCCATCACACGAATTCTTTCAAGAATTTGTTTTAAATCGTCATAACTAATTCTAAAAAAAATCAAAAATATAAAAAATTTACATTTTTGGACAAGGCAAATTAATATTTACGTCTATGATTAATTTTTTGATTTTTTTTGAAGTGGGATCTGTCCTATCTCTAATTTAAAGATCGAGATGATTTTGTCTCATCTCCATTCTAATATTGAAATGAGATTTGTCTCATCTCTACTGTAAAACTAAGATGAGATTTATCTCTGATTGAAATGAATACGTGTATGTGTGAAAGAGAACCGTGATGTTTTATTTTATTTCAAAATAGAAGGTTTTAATCGGAGATGGGATAAATCTCATCTTAGTTTTACAATAGATTTGAGACAAATATAAATATTAATTTGTCTCGTCCAAAAATATAATTTTTTTGGGTGAATTATCTATAGGGTCTTAGGAGCACTATTTTTTCTCTATAGAGTAGTGTCTTGAAAGTTGTTATTCTTAGGGACCTCATTTTTGACAATAGTCTTTCCTACCCTTACTAACACTAAAAGACAAAAGAATATGATGTCACTGTTTCTCTCTCCTCTACCACTACCCACCTACCACCTACACACCTACCACCTATCTCCGACCTCCGGCCACCGACCTCCGACCACCGACCACCCACCACCGACCTCCGACCACCAGTCACCGGTCACCGGAAAAAACATAAAGTACTCTGAGTAAAACATAGAGTACTCTGAGAAAAACATAGAGTACTCTACATATTTTAATGAATATTCTAAAAATCCGACCACCTACCTCCGGCTGCAAAAAAAATGCAGAGTACTGTATAAAAATGTAGAGTACTCTAAGAAAAACTCGGAGTACTCTAAGAAAAACTCGGAGTACTCTAAGAAATTCTCGGAGTACTCTCAGAAATTCTATGAGTACTCTTAAAATTTGGGGTACTATTAAAAAACACAAAGAATGCTAGAAAAATAAAATTATTGAATATTATTTAAAAAAAAGCACATTTACACATTTTATTACAAGATAAAAAAAAACCCTAACTGGTTTGACCAGATCTAGAGCTGGTCAACCATTTACAAAGAAAAAAAAAAAAAAAAGGGCTCGATCGTCGGAGGTCTTCACGGAAACACCACCACCATCCACGTAACTCGAACAAGAAGAAGAATGGGCTTCGAGATGTTAACACAATAAGGAGATTCGAATCGGAATGAGCTTCGAGATGTGAGCTGAAGAAGGAGTCGAATCGCTGGCTTGGATCTCGAACAAGACGAAGGAGATTCGATTCGCCGGCCATCGGAGCTCTTGAAGGGTGCACTGAAGCTAACGGAAAACGAGGTTGCTTCGCCGTCTTCACAGCGATTTCTGCATCACGAAATGGAAGCAGAGCTCCGGCGAGGCTCTTCGACTGTCTTCATCAGCGAACCAGCAAAACGGTCTTCATCTGTCTTCGTCTGACTCCATAGCGCAGCCATGGTTAAGATCTCCGGCGAGGTTAGGGTTCGCTGGAAACCCGACTGTGCTGGAACGAAGAAGGCTATGATGCTAGGGCTGGAGAAGAGAATCTTCGATTGGTGATGGTGGAGAAGTAAGCGGGAGGAGGGAGGTGGTGAGGGAGGAGGGAGATGGTGGTGCAGATCGGCGGTGGTGGTGGCTATTAAGGTGGTGTCGGTGGTGGTTGAGAGGAGAGAGGAGAGAGGAGAGAGAAGCAGTGAGGTAGTGAGGTGAGTAAATGAAATTAGAACGTGAATGAAATTAGAAATAGCAATTAATATATATAGGTATAGAAAAAACAAAAGAAGGGTAGTCTAGTAATTGGGGTTTTGGGTTTCATGTGTTAAAAAGTTCCTGAGGTCTTTAGTAAGAAGAGGCTCTAGGTGGGGGTGTTAACTTGAAGAGGGGTGTGTCTTCATGACCCCTAGTGTCATTATCTCAATTTTTTTTAATTAGAATTAGTTATGACGATATTAAAAAAAATCTCTGACGTGTGCGTATGATGAAATTAGTAACTAGTTTTACAATAGATTTGAGACAAATATACATATTAATTTGTCTCGTCCAAAAATATAATTTTTTTATTAGAATTAGTTATGACGATTTTAAAAAAAATCTCGGAGGTGTGCGTATGATGTGGTGGCGGTGGCTGTAGTGGTGGTCGAAATTTTATAGGTGGGAAGGGTGTGTGGTGGTGGTGGGAGGGGTGGTGGTTAAGGGGGAGTGGTGGTGGGGGTGGGAAGGTGGTGGTGGTGGAGTGGTGGTGGGATGGGGGTGGGTGGAGTGAGGTGAGATGGGGGAGTGGTGGTGGTGGTCGTCGTCCGGGTGGTTTCTAATTAATAGTTCTTAATTATTAAAAATGTAGGTGAACTTTCTTTCTTTTTTGCTACATAGGAGAGCCACTTTGGACTCGGAGTCGTTGACTCGGTTCGAACCTGCACCACTAGATTGGATGACCAAGGCCCTGGCGAGTGAGCTAATCCCAACTGGTTTAATGTAGGTGAACTTTCACATCTATGATAATGTTTGATTTAAATAGGATTATAATTTGGTAAAATCAACAACTATAAGAAGAGTATTTTTGTAAACTTTAAAACTAAAATATTGAGTAATCTAAATAGGAAATTAGTAAATTATTTTAATTTAAATGAGAATTGACTCTTGTTTGTTAATTTTTATTATATTAAATTTTATTACTTTTATTTTTAAAAGGGTGATTAATCCAAAAGGTTCACAACCTAACAAACTTTCTTCATAAAATCCATCTTATTTCACTAATAATCCAGGTCTATAATACCCTTAACTAGGTTGTGCGACACAATTCACTGGGTTGGACAAAAAATTATAAATCCGGTGGGCTATACGATATAATTTGGTGAGCTATTGTTAATTCAGAAACCAAAATATTGTATATTTCATTTGGTGGGTTGTGTTTATTAATTTGGTGGATCTACTATCCAAGTCTGTTAGAAACTCATCTCTATTTTCTTTTCCTTAACCGCGATTTAGTATCACCACCATCACATTTTTGCACCTTTGTTAAAATATCTTGTTCATATTAAAATATAATAAAATAATATTTAAATCAGATTATTTCAAAAAATTATAAAACGGTGAGATTGGGTTAAAATTAAATCGTTTTTTAAAAATTTTAAATATTAAAAATTGATTTTTTTTTACCTTAATTAGGGTTCCACAATTGTTGATGGCTCAACAACCAAGCTATGTTCATGATGATAGTGAAGAATGGTATGACAGTTGTTTCCATATGCAGGAAAGCAGCTTGATGGGAAGAAATCTTCTTTTTGTTTTTTGTTCAAATGCAATAGCGGAGAGATAATTTAGGTTTTATGTTTAATTGTTTTCAATCTTTATTTTTTCATTTTATTTTTGGTTCTGAAAATTTCAACGTTTTTGGTTGTAGACTTTTTTAAATTTTTTTATTTTATTTGTAAGGTTATATTAGGTATATAATAAACTTAAATCAATATTTTAGACCTTATTTAGCCAATTTTTTTACTAGACTTTTAAGACATGATTCGTTGGGTTATAGACCTAATTAGTAATTATCTCTTTTTAAATTATAGAAATATATGAAATATGTTACAAACTCATATGTGGATATTCGGCCCATTCCATTGACTTGCAGTCCAACCCATGATGACTAGGGTTTAGGGTTACCTATTCTCTATAAATACGAGTCTCTACTTTGTAATCCTCACACTCTCTGACTCACAATAAGATTATAACTTTTCTCTCTTGTCTATCTCTTCTTACTTTATATTCAAGTTCATAGCACGTTATCAGCACGACTTTATGGTGTCGTCTAGGGTGTGATAAAAATAAGATAAAATAAGCCAGAAAACAATGCACTAATCACCCTAGATAGGCACAATACTGCAAGTATTACAAGACGTATGCAAGTTTTAATGATAAGAAGAATTCGTTCTCAGGGACTTAGTGTGTTATACGAATGAGCAAATAATTCAGAGTAGTAATAATTACTTAAAAGAGACATAAAATAAAGATGATTGATTGAGAGATAAATAACTAAACTAAATAAAAGTAAAAGAAATAAAATAAATATGAGAAAATATGAGATGAGAAAGTATAGCTTAGGTTTTGCTGGTATGCACTAACCCTTCTAATTCTTTCTATCATTTTCAGTTAATAAGGGAGATAATAGCTCTTAGATACTTAGTCAGGATTCTAAATTCCTACATATACCTGGAGAGCATATAGGTAGGCTACGGCACAAGCACGAGGCAGTTTAAAATAGGGTTATCCTGCGCCACTAGGTTCCTAAGCAAACTTTTCCTTCAATTGGTGATATGCTGATTAAAACAAACCCTAATGAGTATCTAGTTAGGTTGGTGTTGTCGAGACCAATTCCTTATTCTCGACGTTTATGTGGTGTTTCAATAGTTAAACACCCCTTCTGGGCGACCATCTAACTACTATTAGCACAACCCTAAATTGATCAGGTTTAAGACAGACAATAAATAAAAACACAAAAAAAATATATGGTTAATTAGCTAGAATCAGATTAAAACATATAATTCCCAAAAAATTTAGATAGAAAGAAAATAGAATTCATAGATTATACATAATACAAAACCCAAGTTATGGGAAAATTAGTTCATACCTGAAAGAAATAAACTAAAAGATTGATACAAAGAATTCATCTTGCTCTCTTCAATAACTCTAATGATATAAAAACCTAAGGACTAATTAATGGGAGGAAAGGATTATTTTACAAAGGTTAAGGGTGTATTTATAGTTGTTTAGAAGACCTAATTCGTTTTATTGGAGTGGAAGACAAGTAACTTGGACTCCAAGCCCAACTTAAATTCGTAACCCTAAAATATAGAAAAGGTAATAATCTGCCGCTTAATTGGTTTGGCCATAACTCCTTCAATACTTATCCGTTTGACGCATTCCAATACTCAAACGGATCATCTCGGAAAGCTCTTTAACTTTTATTCAGACCATTCATCCAAATTCCTTCCAATCTTGAGTTATGATCACATTTATGGTCATAGGTGCTGGAATTCAGATTTATTTGACAACTTTATCTTTCGATATCTTATCTTTTCTTTCCTTATCTCCAATTTACATGCATATCTTCTTTACTTTATCTATTAGATTTACCTTGGCATCTAATTGACCACCTTATATATCTCTAGAGCTTCACAATAACAAACAATTAAACCAAATATGCTCTAAGAATAATAAATCATTAAACTAAGACAAGAAATAGGAAAGTGCACTAATACATATGAAAATCGAGTATTTAGACTTCTAAAACACTAAAAATGATGTCTCCATCTAATATTAAATCATCACAAATGGGGAGACATCAAGACCCCCAACTCAAAGTTGTATCGTCCCGATATAATAAAGATAAAAACAAAGGGAAGTCTCTAAATACACACCTATAAGCACAGTGTGAAGGGATATAGCAGAATATATAGAATAGACATAAAGAAACTACTCAGAATATTTCATGTAATAATATTTACAAACTACATACCTGCACACTTTTCATATTCACAATCAACACGGCTTGAATTCAAGATTAGATTAGCTTCGCAATGTAAGAAGGAAAGGATCTTTACTCAGTTTACCACGAAGGCTATAGATTGTTCATCGAACTTCACTAGTATCCAAAGATCCACTTAACTACTCTCTATTGGCTCAATCACTTCTAGATTACATAGCAAAGAATCAAAAGGTCTTTAAGGTTGTAATGTTGGCTTAGGGACGGTATGATAAGTATATTTGGATAATTTAGAGTGAGCTTTTGGCTCTCTCCTCACTAGCCATCAACGAATCGCTCTAGAGCTTGAGTTACTCTCATAAAACGCTTCTCACTCAACCCAATGATTTGATGCACTGATGTCTCCTCATTTGTGATAGTAAAATACACCTTTGAGACATCATTTTAGGCTTATTTATTAGTCTATAGGTTGATTTTAGCTTAGTTTAGTGCACTTTCCTATTTTGAGTCTTGATTTGTAGAATTATTATTTTTAGAGCATATTGGGTTTAATTGTTTATTTAGTGTGAAGCTTTAAAGATAATTATGGAGATTAATTAGAGTCCAAGTCAAAGACTACAACTTATGGAAATATATTTGCATGGAAATTGGAGATAAGGAAACAATTGCTAAAAAGATGGAAAAGGAAAAGCTGCCTAAATCTGGGATTCTGCAGTACACGTCCAAAGATTGGTATTTTTACCTGAGAAATAGGCCGAATTTGGTAATTTCCTTATAAAGGTCCTAGATAATTCTGTTGCGATTCTTTTGGTATCTTGTGGAGCAAAATCCGACCAATAACGAAGAAGATACACTCAAAACAACGCAGCAGTGTTTTCCTTACGAATTTGGGTTGGGCCAGGAGCCCATTACTTGAAGTTATCTCCACCAAACGAATTAGGTCAACCTATACACTATAAATACAGCCTCTTAACACTCTTAAATCATCCTTGGCCAGACCCTAAGGCCAAGAGGAAGCTGCAACACAAGAGAAGAAGTCTGGAGGAAGCTGTGCAACAATCATGTCTCCTTCAACCTCTTATTTTGTAATTCTTTCTTCTTCTTTTCTTTGTATGAACTAATTCTCTTAGCTTAGGTTTTGCATAATGTATAAACTATGAATTCTAATTCTTCTATCTAAGTTCTTTGGGAATTATATGTTTTAATCTGATATTAGCTACTTACCCTTATATTTGATTATGTGTTTTGATTTAATGACTGTTTTCCTTGCTAGTGCACGAGTATAGGATTACCTTAATAGTAGTTAGATGGTCACCTTGTAAGGGTGTTTAACTATTGAACCACCACATAACGTCTAGTGTCGATAGCAGTTCTGACAAAACATACTTCTAACTAGATAGTCATTAAGGTTTGTTTTAACCACCATATCACCAAGATTGCAGTATTTGCTTAGGACCTTAGTGGCGTTTGATAACCCTATTTTAAATCACTTCTTGGTTGTGCCGTTGCCCCCTTAGTCGCTCTCAAGGTCTAAGGTAGTGGAATTTAGAATCCTGACTAAGTATACCAAGAGCTAATATTCTCCCTTATGAATTAGATTTAATAGATAGAATTAGAAGGATTAGTGCATACTAGTAAAACCTAAGTTATATCGTTCATACTATCTTCTTTTCTTTTCTGTTATTTATTTTCTGTCTTTAGTTTATTAGTTTAGTTTATTTATTAGAAAACCAAATAAATATATATCTTTCTCTTCTTTCTACTTGCGTAGTATCTTTCTATCTTTAATATCTGCACTTGATAATTTGCATAAGTTCTCTCTAACTTTCGTCAGTCCCTGCGAACGAACTTAACTTATCATTAAAACTTGCATACGTCCTGTAATACTTGCAGTACAGTGTTAGTTTAGGGTGTGTATTTGCACTTATTTATATCATTATTTTATCACACCTTAGGCCACACCAAGTTTTTGGCGCCGCTGCCGGGGACTACATCGTTAGTCCTTGTGCAATTATCTTGTGCTTTTATTTTAGTTAGTTCTATTTTACGCTTTTCTTTTTAGTTTTTGTTTTACAGATTTTTTTTAGGCGAGAGCAGATTATTCAGGAGATAAAGGTTTCGTATTATTAGATCCTGAAGAAGCTAATACATGATGGAATCTCTAAGGCTCAAGGAGTTGAGCCGACAACTTGAGGAATTACGAGAACTAGCTCAGAGGAATCTAGTACATGCCTCACCTTCATGTCCTAGTTGTGGAGCAAGAGATCACTCGTGGGGACGTTGCATGAACAATCCAGCCTCAATTTCCTTCATGCCTTATCAAAGAGACCATTATTATAATGGTTATTATCAATCTCAAGGAAATTACGCTGACTATCAACCCCCACAGAGTTACAATTGGGTCGGAGATCAACAGCCGTGTCATTATGATAACCATTATCATGATGATTATTATCAACCACGACCACAAGCTTATTATCCTCCACAACCTATCTATCAAGAAGCGCCGATTTATAATGAAGCTTATCAAGAACCACCCCCTTATTCAATGCAGCAAACCGTACAAAAACAACCTTCGAGTTTGAATTCAAGTTTGGCTCGACTGATGCAAACACTTGATAATATAGAGAGTCGCCAGCAAGAATCCCAAGACTCGCAGAATGCGCTTATGGAAAGGTTGCAGAGAATGTCACAAATGATGAATGAAAATCAAATCCCTGCAGAAAGGCAACTCCGAAGTGATACGACTGCTCCAGCAAACAAAGTTGGTCATGCAGTTGAATTAGGAAGTGGAAAACAACTACCTCCAACAAGACCAGAACCAGAACCAGTACCTATTCCAGATCAGAGGGGGGAAGAAGCAACAGAAGATAAGGTCGAAGAGGTAGTTGAACAAGAACGTGTCCAAGAGAAGACATCAGAAAAGAAAGAGAGCCCAGTGGTAACCAATACATGTCCTCCTCCACCATTCCCTTCACATGACAGAAAGGACAATGACCTGGAATTCAAGAAGTTCGTTGACATGATGAACAAGTTTAAGATCAGCAGCCCGTTTGTAGAAGCTCTCACAAGAATGTCAAAATACGGTCAATTCATGAAGGACATTCTTTCTAACAAACGAAGATTCGAGATGAATGGATTACCAGAGGAGTGTAATGCTACACTTGGAATCGAGTTACCACCTATTCCCACGAAATCTTGGATGGCACCATCCATGATTATAAAGAATCGAGCTGAAAAGTTCGTGGGAATTAAAGGCAAAGGGTGGAAATTTCGTCATCCGTAATCGAGGTAACACGTCTAACTTTGAAAGACGTTAAACAAAAGTGCTGTACGGGAGACAACCCGTAATTTCTTTTATGTTTTTACGTTTTTAGTTTTTAATTTATGTTTAGATTAGTTAATTTTAGTTGATATTGCATATTTGAGGAAGGTATTAGTGTTTTTGATGATTAGGTATTGGAGAAATCGAGTTAGGGAAGCGAGCAAAGTTTTCGGAACGGAGAAACTTCAGCAAGCCATATCTTTGCGCTCGGATATCGGAATCAGGTGATTTTTGAGCCTAAACTGCATAACTTTTCGAGATCTAGCTGCTGGGGAGGTTTTTGCCACGTGCGGTACACCGGACCTCATCCGCGGTGCACCGCGTGGTCAAAAACCCGTACTACGGGTTGCTACCGCGGGTTTTATCCAGAAACGAAAAAAAAATAGCTGATCGGTCCAGTATACCGGACCCTATACCGCGCCATGCACCGCACAAACACGTGCCACGGGGTCCTACCACGGGTTTTTTGACGTAGGAGGCGCGGTATACCCCGCGGTACACCCCATGGTCCGCAGGGGTAGTCCGCAGCGCCGCAAGGGAGAGAAAAACCTACGGGATTTGATTATAAAGGAGGTATTAAGCTTTTAGTTCCGAATTTTATAAACCCAAACCCTCTTTTTCTTCTCCACAACTCTCCTAACTCCATTGAAGCTCATCAAAACCTTCACCAATCATCAAAACACTACCCAATTACCATGAAAACACATCTAATTCATTCTCCACATCATTACAAGGAAGATTCCACCACCTATATCATCCCAAAACACCTTGAATCCAAGAATCAAAAGCTTAAATTTCAAAAATTCATCCTACAATTTCTTAAATCCAAGCCAATCCATGAAGAATCCATCTTACCCACATAGAGAATCATCATCCAATCACCTTTCCTAACCCAAATTAAGCTTGTACAACCAATAATCAAGAGTTTCAAATTTCAAGAGTGGTTAAAGCTTTGAGTTGGGGGTCAATTAAGATGATTAAGACATTATCTACTGTATGGGAGATGAAGAAATCAAGGTGTTGGATTTAATTGAGAAGAAATCAAGTGAGACAAGTCCTAGTTCCAATTCAATGGGTAAAACAAGTCAAGAGAAGAGAGGTTAGCTAGCTGTGTTTGATTCAATGAGCAAAAAGGTTCCAAATTTAGTGAAGAAGACAACACAACCTCTACAAATCAAAGACCTTATACCCAAGAGAAAAAGAGAAAGCTTCAAGGGCCCTGATAGCTTCTCCGAAGAAACAATTAAAGGAACTACCTTTTTCTTATGAGAAAGTATTTGAAGAAGAAGTTGAAGGTGAATACATGAAGGTTCATGGATATTTGGAATGCTTTGGGTTGTTTGTGAATTGTATTGTGTGAGGAGAAGAAGAAGATGTGGCACAGTTGATCTATGAGGAGGTGATACGAATTTTCGATCTCTCCCATGACGTTATATAATGCAATATCCTATTATGATCACGTGTCTTGATCGAAAAGCGAATAAGAAGTTGGGTGAAGAAGATACATTAGATTTAATCCGAGTATCGTCTAGGCGAGGTAAAAGCCTCGAAGAGTATGTTTTCTTTCTTCCCTACCATTCCTTTATGTGCAATATGTATGCTAATTTTAAATTTTATTTTTCTTGAGTCTTTTTCGAGTCGTGGGGACACGGCTCATTTTTGAGTTGGGGGTGGGGATTCGTTGTCCTCATCTTCCTTTTTGTTTTTCATAAAATTTAAAATTTTTTGGTTTTTTTGGGTTGAATTAGGCATAGAATATCTTTGAATGTACCTATTGAGCATGATTTTATTAAGTTAATGATAGTAAGTAGTATGTTTTTGAAAGATGTCATAAGTATGTTTAGATGCATATATGAAAATAGGAAATAAAAGATAGAAAAGTTAATGAGCAATGCTAAGAAGTATGTTGAAACTTAGGAATAGTTATTTGGTGTGTAGAACGTGAGGTTTAAAATTAGTTGAAAACCCACTTATCTATGAACTAGTAGTGAAAAAGTAACAAAATCCGGTAATTAGAAGAATGAATAAGGCGGTTCTTTCATGATTAAAACACTTGAAGCCTTTATACTTTCTCACCCTTTTATTTGATTATTGTTATTTATCCGTCTTAGCCCCTCTGAGCCTTTCTAAAGCCTTTATTACACCACATTATAATCCATACCCTTAGTTTTTAGGACTTATCTATATGAACCGCACTCGAATCGCAAAACCTGAGACAACTCGTTTTAGAGCTTGAGTTTGGGGTGGTGGGTATCATCATTAGGGAACTTTGGGGTTTGGGTATTATAATTGTGAATTTATTGATGATGAATTGTTATTATTGTAACCCTTTGCCGGGGTAATAGTGAATGAAAAAGAAGCTACGAGCTAAATTTGCCAACAAGGGCATTAAAAAGAAAGAATATATATATATATGAAAAAAAATAGCGTGATATTTCGAAAAGAGAGTCATAGCTATATAAAAGAAAAAATTGATATGAAAAGAGTATATATTCGGACCGGCAAAGTGGAATTTGTATATCATAATCAAAGGTTTTAATTGGGTTAATTGGGGATGCAAAAAAAGCATCAATAAATTGGGTTGAGTGAGAACATCTTCGAGTGAAAACTCAAGCTCTAGGGCGATTCGTTGATGGCTAGTGAGGAGAGAGCCAAAAGCTCACTTTTCATTATCCAAATATACCACACCCGTCCTTAAGCCAAGTTATAACCAAGACCTTAGGATTTCTAACTGCTAGATGGAGAAACAATTGAGCTATTGGGTAGTAGGTAAGTGGACCATTGGATGCTGTATTTGGGACCTATGAACAACCTATAGCCATTAACCTGAACTAAGTTATCATCCTCTCCTTCTGGCATTGCGAAATTAATCTTAACTTGAATTTATGGATTGTTGATTACATGTATATTAAGCATAGTTGTGCATTATTTCTTAAACATTACTACATGAGACTTTTTAGATATTATGCTCTAGGATCATTCATTGTGCTCTTTTCTTATTCTCCTCCTACTTCTTCTTCTTGACTACCCTACTGTTCTTTACTTTTATTGTATCGGGACGATACAACTTTGAGTTGGGGGTCTTGATGTCTCCTCATTTGTGATAGTAAAATACACCTTTGAGACATCATTTTAGGCTTATTTATTAGTCTATAGGTTGATTTTAGCTTAGTTTAGTGCACTTTCCTATTTTGAGTCTTGATTTGTAGAATTATTATTTTTAGAGCATATTGGGTTTAATTGTTTATTTAGTGTGAAGCTTTAAAGATAATTATGGAGATTAATTAGAGTCCAAGTCAAAGACTACAACTTATGGAAATATATTTGCATGGAAATTGGAGATAAGGAAACAATTGCTAAAAAGATGGAAAAGGAAAAGCTGCCTAAATCTGGGATTCTGCAGTACACGTCCAAAGATTGGTATTTTTACCTGAGAAATAGGCCGAATTTGGTAATTTCCTTATAAAGGTCCTAGATAATTCTGTTGCGATTCTTTTGGTATCTTGTGGAGCAAAATCCGACCAATAACGAAGAAGATACACTCAAAACAACGCAGCAGTGTTTTCCTTACGAATTTGGGTTGGGCCAGGAGCCCATTACTTGAAGTTATCTCCACCAAACGAATTAGGTCAACCTATACACTATAAATACAGCCTCTTAACACTCTTAAATCATCCTTGGCCAGACCCTAAGGCCAAGAGGAAGCTGCAACACAAGAGAAGAAGTCTGGAGGAAGCTGTGCAACAATCATGTCTCCTTCAACCTCTTATTTTGTAATTCTTTCTTCTTCTTTTCTTTGTATGAACTAATTCTCTTAGCTTAGGTTTTGCATAATGTATAAACTATGAATTCTAATTCTTCTATCTAAGTTCTTTGGGAATTATATGTTTTAATCTGATATTAGCTACTTACCCTTATATTTGATTATGTGTTTTGATTTAATGACTGTTTTCCTTGCTAGTGCACGAGTATAGGATTACCTTAATAGTAGTTAGATGGTCACCTTGTAAGGGTGTTTAACTATTGAACCACCACATAACGTCTAGTGTCGATAGCAGTTCTGACAAAACATACTTCTAACTAGATAGTCATTAAGGTTTGTTTTAACCACCATATCACCAAGATTGCAGTATTTGCTTAGGACCTTAGTGGCGTTTGATAACCCTATTTTAAATCACTTCTTGGTTGTGTGATGTCTCCCTAATTGTTCTTATTTTAGACCCTTAGGAGACATCATTTTTGGTGTTTATTTAATTAATTCGATAGACTTTTGAATGAAATATGCAATAATTCGGATTTCCCTTTTTATTTCTAGCATTTTTGAATTATTAAACTTTTGCGCGTAATATTGGTATTTTTAGTGTAAAGTTTACAGGTTTTTAGATGTTAGCTAGGAAAGGAATCCGAAGATAAAGTCAAAGATCAAAAGATAGAGTCAAGACTTGAAGAGAAATCCCGAAGATTTTAATTTAGAGCTGAAAATCCATTTTCCAGGCCCTTGATTGCTGTTTTCGAGGTACTTAAGAGCTGATTGAGCCGCTGACCTTTGAAGAGAAAACATTCCTTATCGAAGTACGGAACTTTAGCAACTGGAATGAGGTCAATCGGAGTTGTAACGCATCGGGAAAAGCAGTTTTAGTGGAGGCCTGTCATCAGTTACGGGATTTTGGGCTTAAAGAGTGGGCTTGGACATTTAATTAGGCTTTTAATTTCTGGTCCAAGCCCTAATCCGTTTTTCTTATTATAAAAGGAGGTCTGGACTTCTATTTTTCACACAATTCACTTTCCACAAGATTAAAAACAACAGAGAAGCTACAGCAGGAAGAAAGGAGAAGCTACAAGAGCTGGAGTGGGTCTATAGCTCCGTTCGTAGTCATTCTGATTCCGAAAATTAGGTTTTTCTTATATTTTAATTTTGTAACGAATATGAATTCCATTTCTTTTTATCTTGTTTTTAATTTTAATATGAGCTAAATTTCAATTAGTGCTTGAGAACAAAACAATGGGTGAATCTTGATTTTATTATTATAACGAATGTTGAATTTGGGTTTTTATTGAATTAAATTAAATTAGGGCTTTTACTCTTTTCGACAATTTGTGAATGTTTACTGATTTTAGAGTCGCGAACTAAAATTAGGTATTAGTATCTAAGCTATTCCATATATGTGGCGTGTGGATCATCCTGACGGGGGGTTTAGGTACAGAAATAATTGTTCAATCTAGAATAAAAACTATTGATTCTGACGAACTTAGTTAATCCTAGGGCCAATGTGGTAATAAATCTTAATCATCCAACGGTGGATCATATTTACCCTGACGGGACTAGTGACACTTTAGGATCGCCTTATAGTCCACCCTGACGGGGGTATAAGGATATTAGAATCCCGACTATTGTAATTGACTGATTCAGCCCTTAAACAACATAAGTTAGAAAGTAAAATTAGGAGGATCCTTGCGTTCTCAAGTACTACATCTCATATTGCGTTTTCACTTATTTTACTTGCGTCTTAGCTTCTACTTGCATTTAATTATTTGTCTTTCATTTATTTAGAATTAATAAACAAAACCAAACAAACAATTTATTGTCTTTTATTTTCATAAGTGCATAAATCACTACTTGCTAAACATTGTGATCAACCATCCGTCCTTGGAACGAATCTGTATTATCATACATACTACTCGGGACAACCGTACACTTGCGGTTGTGGTTCGATTAGCATTTACATTTATTTTTAGAACACACAAAGGACCACCAAGTTTTTGGCGCCGCTGCCGGGGACGGTAGCGTGTGACCACGGTGTTTATCCTTTAGTGATAAGTGCATTTATTTTATTTTATCAGTTTTACGCTTTTTGTTTGTTAGCTTTTTCAGGTTTTTAGGTTTGGTGTATGCGAAGAAGGCTATTCAAGGATCTAGAGCCAACACCTCCGATCCTTAGTAATCCAGAATCGTTGATCAGACTTGCGAACAGAAGAAGAAGAGAACGAGAAACTTTAGAAGTAGAAGAATTAAGTAACAGAATGGAGAATATCATTATTCAAGGTCAACAGAATGGACAAGGCCAGTTAGATGCAAATGGCCAACCTTTAGCTCCAGGCGTTATTCCTCAAGTTCAACCACTAAATCCTAACCCTCCAGTCCAGATAGTGATGAATCATGATCCGTGGTTCACTAATGGCCCTCCAGAAGTTCCATTCCGCGCTCCAGCTATAGGAGTAGGTGCTCCAGATATTAATGTTCCGAGATTCCGTCCAGATCCGGGTATGCTAGCTCAGTTCCAAAACTTTGGAAATTTTCGCGGAAGACCATCGGAAGATCCTCTTAGAGCGGTACAAAAATTTAAGCAGATATGTGATTCTTATATCACACAAGGGGTTTCAAGAGAACAGATGTATTTTGCTGCTTTCAAATTCTTTGTCATTGATGGAGCAAGTGAATGGCACGATACGCAAGATCCTACGAGGATTACTAATTGGGACCAATTAGAAATCGCTTTCTTTGACAGGTATTACCCAAGTAACATGAGGTTAGATGCTGAACTAGAATTGACACAATTCCGTCAAGAGTATGAGGAAACCGTGGGTAGGAGTTGGACAAGATTTCAGATGTGTTTGCGTAAAGTTCCTAATCATGGCTTTTCAGAACAACAACAGTTAAAGATCTTTTATAGAGGCCTTGATGGAATTTCGAGAGAGAAGTTGGATACACTATGTGGAGCAGGTTTTCTTCAAGTTCAACCCGCTCATGCCAAGATCATTTTAGAGAGAACAGTCAAGAATGAAGTTGGGTGGAGCTCAGTAAGAACACCAGTCAAGGGAGTAAATAATGTTGACATAGAAGAGAAATTTGCTACGTTTGAGAATAAGATCCAGAATACCATAGAGCAACAATTGAAGCAGCTTACTCTAGCTGTGACAGAAGGATTTTCGGGTAAGAAGGTAGCTGTGCATGCTGCACAAGAAGTTTATATGTGTTCAATTTGTAAGGTAGATGATCATGATGAGGAAAGTTGTCCGAATAATCAAGAATCAGTGAATTTTATGTCCAACAGAGGTAATTTTAATTCGAGTGGTAATGGATATCAACCTAACAGAAACCATCCTGGGTTTCAATATTCGAATCCTAATGGGGCAGCCAATCCCACATATGCGTATCAGCCGCGTCCCCAAGGTAACAACTATAATCCTAGACCACAAAACAATTATCAAGGAGGACAGAATCAGAATACTTATGTACCAAGACAAGCTCCTCAGAATACTTACGATGAAACGCTAAACCAGAAAGCTTTACCTGCACATCCACAAGAAGGGGTACTCACCCTTCAGAAAACTGTTGAAAATTTGATTGCTCTACAAGCACAAGCGATGGAACGTCAGAACGCAGCAATAGAACGTCAGAACGCTGCAATAGAAAGACAAAATGCAGCTGAAGCAAATATGAAGATGTTCCAGAATCAGCTGAGTCAAATCAGTAAACAGCTCAATCAACGTCCACAAGGACAACTTCCAAGCGATACCGAAAATCCATCACAACGTGAAGATTGTAAAGCTGTTACCTTGAGAAGTGGTAAGAACCTTCTCCCACCTCCTTTTCCCGTTATGAAAGAGAAAGAAGTTCCAAGAAAAGAAAAGGAAGAAAATGAAAAAGAAAATGAGAAGGAAGATGAAGTTGAAGAAATAGTAAGGCCAAGAGAGGCTTCGAAGAAGAAAGATGATAGTATGGTAAATCGCCCTCCACCACCGTTTCCATCGCGAGTTCAGAAAAAGGGTGATATGGGTGATTTTCAGAAATTCTTCAATAGAGTGAGGGGTTTGAGTATTAATATTCCGTTACTTGAGGCAATTCGAGATATTCCTAAGTATACGAAGTTTTTGAAGAGGGCCCTCACTAATAAAAGGCCCTACTGTGATAATGAGATGATTGGCCTTCCTGAAGAGTGTAGTGCGATTTGCCAGAGCAAATTACCTCCGAAGTTAGTTGATCCGGGGAGTTTCACGATTCCCATATCGATTGGAGAAGAATGGAAAGGAAAGGCACTATGCGATTTGGGGGCAAGCATCAACTTGATGCCCAAGTCAGTCTTTGATAAGCTTAAAATTGGAAACGCAAGACCTACCTCTATGGTCTTGCAAATGGCGGACAGGTCTCTTGCTCATCCTGAAGGCCGTATTGAGGATGTCCTTGTTAAGGCAGGTACACTTATATTTCCTGTTGATTTCGTAATTCTTGAATACAATGCAGATAGAAATGTCCCCATTATTTTGGGTAGACCCTTCCTAGCTACAGGGAGGACATTGATCGATGTAGAGAATGGCGAATTAACAATGAGGATACAAGATGAGGAAGTGAAATTCAATGTATTTCGAGCTATGAAATTCCCAGATTCTCAGGAAGATTGCTTCAGAATGGATGTAGTAGAGCAAGCATCGCAAGAGGTATTTAATTGTTTAAATTTTGATGATATCTTGCAGGCTGCTTTGACATTAGATTCACCTGAGATGATGGAGGAGCTTACAGAAACAGTGGCAGCTCTCAATTCTGAAAATCCGAAATATAGGCGTCTTGCCTATGAACCTGTGAGAGAACCGGGGGAGATTATTCCTAAAAAGAAACCTTCAATTGAATCTCCTCCGGAGTTGGAAGAAAAACCATTGCCAGCACACTTGAGGTATGCTTATTTGGGTACTAATGAAACTCTACCTGTTATTGTTTCAGCTAATTTAACAGGTCCTCAAGAAGATAAACTGTTGCGTGTGTTAAGAGCCAACAAAGAAGCAATAGGTTGGACAATTGCCGATATCAAAGGCATTAGTCCATCCTATTGTCAACACAAAATCATACTAGAAGATGTTAATGCACGCTCAGTTGAAGGTCAGAGAAGATTAATGCCAGCCATGAAGGATGTGGTGAAGAAGGAGGTGATTAAGCTTTTAGATGCGGGGATTATTTATCCCATTTCGAGTAGCGAATGGGTGAGTCCGGTTCAGTGTGTACCGAAGAAAGGAGGAATTACAACAATTCTTAATGACAAAAATGAGGCGATCCCTTCAAGAACAGTAGTTGGTTGGAGAGTTTGCATGGATTACAGAAAGCTGAACAAGGCCACCAGAAAAGATCATTTCCCTTTGCCCTTCATTGATCAAATGTTAGACAAATTAGCCGGAAGGGAATATTACTGTTTCTTGGATGGTTACTCTGGGTACAATCAGATCTACGTGGCTCCAGAAGATCAACATAAGACTACCTTTACATGCCCATTTGGTACTTTTGCATATCGCAGAATGCCATTTGGGTTGTGTAACGCTCCCGCTACTTTTCAAAGATGCATGATGGCCATCTTCTGGGATATGATAGATAATTTCCTTGAAGTGTTCATGGATGATTTCTCCGTGTTTGGTGATGATTTTGATATATGTTTGGATAACTTGGAGAAAGTGTTAGTGAGATGCAAGGAAACAGATTTGGTGCTCAACTGGGAGAAGTGTCATTTCATGGTTCGCGAAGGTATTGTTCTGGGTCACAAAGTTTCGAGTATTGGTTTAGAGGTTGATAGAGCAAAGATAGAGGTAATTAAAACTCTTCCCCCTCCTGTTTCTGTTAAAGGGGTAAGGAGTTTTCTTGGCCATGCTGGCTTTTATAGGCGTTTTATTAAAGATTTTTCTAAGATTGCTAAACCACTATGCAACTTACTCGAGAAGGATTGCAAATTCCTTTTTGATGAAGCTTGTTTAGCGGCCTTCAAAGCAATCAAAGAAAAGCTTATTTCTGCTCCTATAGTGTTACCTCCAGATTGGAATTTACCGTTTGAGGTTATGTGTGATGAGAGTGATTTGTGTATGGGAGCTGTATTAGGACAGAGGAAAGAGAAGGTTTTTCATTCGATTTACTATGCTAGTAAAACTTTTAGCGGTGCTCAGATTAATTACACAGTTACAGAAAAGGAGTTGCTAGCAGTTGTATATTCGTTTGATAAATTTCGCTCTTATCTTCTTGGAGCGAAAGTTATTGTTTATACAGATCATTCCGCGATCAGATTTCTCATGGAGAAGAAAGATGCAAAACCAAGGTTAATCAGATGGGTGTTATTGCTTCAAGAGTTCGATTTAGAGATCAAAGATAGAAAGGGTTGTGAGAATCAGGTTGCAGATCATCTATCGCGTTTAGAGGGTTCAGAGATGAATAGTGGTACTGAAGCAGTTAGAGAAGAGTTTCCTGATGAGAGTTTATTCGTTGTCCGAGATTATGAGGCTCCGTGGTATGCAGATATTGCAAATTTAGTGGTGAGTGGTGTTTTTCCTGAAGGTTCTACTTATCAAGAAAGAAAGAGGTTAGCTCATCGGGCGAGACAGTTCTTTTGGGAGGATCCCTACCTCTACAAAGTTTGTGCTGACCAAATGATACGAAGATGTGTAGCAAGGGAAGAGACTCAAGCCATTATAGCCGGATGCCATGATTCTTTATATGGCGGACATTTCAAGGGAGATAGAACTGCTGCTAAGGTATTCCAATCAGGTTTTTACTGGCCTTCTGTTATTAAAGATTGTCATGAATATGTCAAGAGATGTTCGAGATGCCAGTTTACCGGAAACATATCCAAGAGGGATGAGATGCCACGTAACAATGTGTTAGAGGTTGAGATATTCGATGTTTGGGGCATAGACTTCATGGGTCCCTTCGTTCCTTCAAATGGTAACCTTTATATACTATTAGCTGTTGATTATGTATCTAAGTGGGTAGAAGCGGTGGCTTTACCTACCAATGATTCACGAGTGGTGATCAAGTTCTTGAAATCACATATTTTCACTAGACATGGCACACCTAGAGTGGTTATTAGCGATGGAGGATCTCATTTCGTTAATAAATATCTGAAGACCGTTCTAGAGAAATATGGAGTTAGACACCGTGTATCTACTGCATACCATCCACAATCCAATGGTCAAGCTGAAGTTTCGAACCGTGAAGTCAAGTCAATCCTAGAGAAAACCGTTGGTCCTACAAGAAAAGATTGGTCAATGAAGTTAGATGATGCATTGTGGGCCTATCGTACTGCGTTTAAGACTCCAGTTGGTGCATCTCCATATCGTATGGTGTATGGTAAGGCTTGTCACTTACCTTTAGAGCTTGAAATGGGTGCCTATTGGGCGATTGCGCAGTTGAACTTAGATCCTATCTTAGCCGGAAAGAATCGTATGATGAAGCTCAATGAACTTGACGAATTCCGATTGCATGCCTATGAAAATGCTAAACTTTACAAAGAAAATACAAAGAAATGGCATGACAATCGGATTCGTCCAAAGAACTTTGAAGTGGGGCAAAAAGTATTAAAGTATAATTCAAAGTTCAGCAATTTTCCGGGTAAGTTAAGATCTAAGTGGTCAGGTCCATACATTGTGACCAAAGTTACACCTCATGGGGCGATAGAAATAGAACATCCGCTAGAGAACCGTACCTTTATGGTTAACGGTCACAGACTAAAGATATACCATGGAGGTGAAGATACCAATCGCGCGGAAGATCCACATCCCGGGGAGGTCATGTACCTCCGCGAGAATCCTTAGTAGCGTGAGGTAACCCGTCGAGCTTAACGACGTTAAACAAAAGCCAATTACTTGTATATTAGCTGAGTTTTTCTATTTTTGCAATTTAGATTAGTTTGATTTTCGTAATTTTATTGTTTTTATTAAGAAATGAGGAAGGGTAGTTGTTTTTGATGATTTCAGGGGTAAAAAGGACTTGAGTTTGGGGTCGATTTGGCGAAAACAGAAGAAAAAGAGGTTGGATGTCCAGGAGAAACCGGGAACCCGCATTCCACAGAACCGGGTACCCGGTTTTGGTGCTGTAATTTCTGAAATTCCCTGACCCAGCGTCTTGGTGGCCTGCGTTTTCGTGCGTTTTGATTCGCGCCATCGACACAAATCCGGGTACCCGCATTTGGCAGAACCGGGTACCCGGTTTCGGAGCTGCTGTTGGTGAAATTTTCTGGTCCAGCGTTTCAGGGTGCTGCGTTTTGGCGCGTTTTCATTCGCGCCATCGAGAAAATCCGGGAACCCGCATTCCACAGAACCGGGTACCCGGTTTCGGCGAACAAAATCCCTGACCCAGCGTCTTGGGATCCAGCGTTTTGGTGCGTTTTGAAAAAAAAAAAAAAAAAAAAAAAAAAAAAAAAAAAAAAAAAAAAAAAAAAAAAAAAAAAAAAAAAAAAAAAAAAACAAAAAAAAAACAAAAAAAAAAAAAAAGTCCACAATTATTTTTCCGCGCCGTCACAGCGACGCGGAACCGGGGACCCGGTTTTCCAAATCCGGGAACCCGGTTTGAAAGCTGTGAGAGGCGGTTTTGGGTATTTTAACCTAGTTTTCTTAGCCTCTTTTGCAAGTTTTTACCTAAAACGCACCAATAGCCTCCCCACCTACGAAATTCATCTACCAAAACACTATATATCATCAAATCCTACCCTCTTTCACCACAAAAACATAAGATCAACTCACCTCCTCTCCAAAATATCATCAAATCCTTAGTTTTTCCCAAGATTCTTCTTCAACCAATTCCTTAAATTAAACCCAATTCTTTCTTCTCCCATACAAATTAATCAAGACCCATCTCATATTCACCCTAGTTCTTCAATTCCTAAGCCTCAAAACATCAAAATTCTAAACTTTTTCTCTAAGTTTTTCATTATTTGAAGTTTTGAGTTTGGGGTGAAAAGAGATGACTAACAGAACCGGTGATTTTCGAAGAACTGCTCCTAGAAGAAAGACCACCATTGGTGGTTCACAAGATCAAGCTATTGAGATTCCTGATTCGCGTCCTAAACGAAAAATTAACGAAGTTAAGCTTGATTCTAACAGAAAAGAAATCACAGGTCTAAAGCGGAGATTGATTGATGAGATAGAAAGTGCGATGGAACAAGAAGAGGAAATTGCGAAGAACATTGAGAAGGAAACTGAACAAGAGATTCCGGAAGCAACTGTTCAAAAACCCCCGCGTATGAAGATGTGGGCCCACAAACCTAAGAGGGTCTACACTTGTTGGAATACTCAGGTTCGTGAAAGAATTGAATTTTTGAAATTTGGTGAGGAGACGAATTTTCCTAAGGGTATTATGAGTAGTGATTACAAGGAATATGCTGTGACATGTGCTAAGTTTGGTTGGAAAGAGTTACAAGAAAGGAAGCTTGAGTTTATTCCTACTTTTGTGCGAGAATTTTACGAAGGTTTAGCTACCTCACATGATGCCATTGATATCCGCAAAAAGGTAGTTCCTTTCTCTATTGAACGTATTCGGAAATCATTGAAACTACCCAACTTTTCTGGAACATGCCCCTTCCAAGAAACTCTTAATGACCCTTCCTTTGATTTTGAATCCCTTTGGGGGACCGTGCTTGTTAATGGGACTAGCCCAATTCCTGAAGGTGAAAGGTATCCTGGACAGTTTTACAGCAGTAGTTTGACACCTCGTGCGAAGGTTTGGTCTCGTTTCATAATACCCACTTTCTTTGGTATTAAACACACTTCCGAGTTGAAGAAAGAGCACATATTTGTTATTAAGTGTATTTTGGAGGAGAAACCATTTGATGTTGCTAAGATCATTTATGATACAATCATGGAGTTCGCGAAATCACCAATGAAACAACAAAATCTGAAGTTTCCTTGTACTATTACTCAGTTGTGTTTAGACGCAAAGATTCCGCGTAAGAACGCAGATATTGATACTGTTTCAGTTGGTGTGAGTATAGCTTTGAGCACAATCAAGAACATCCATGAAGAGGCAACACGAACTACAAGAAGTCCAAGAACTCCTCAATCAAAGAAAGCGAAAACTGTACCTGAGTTGGAATCGAAGATTCAGGTGTTGGAAGAGAATCAGGAGAGGATGATTGCTACCTTAGGAAACGTTACAAAAGAATTGGACCTGCTTCGAAACTTAATCCTAGGCGTCAATACACTTCAAAACGCGATTTATGATGCTGTTACGCGAGATAAAGGTCCGGAACGCAACACCGATAACCAGCCTCGCGCTGGTTAAGATACGTTTTCTAAACTTTCCTCTTAGTGTATATTAGTTTAAATGCTTTATTGAGTCTTTTCGAGTCGTGGGGACACGACTCATTTTTGAGTTTGGGGTGGGGTTCGTTGCCTCATCCCAATTTTTATGTGTTATTTGCTTTATTTGCTTTCAATAAAAGAATTTTCGGAGTTGCGTTTGACTATAGAATTTTTTTAAATATCCCTTTAAGCATACTTTTGATAAATCTATGATAGTAAATAGTGGACTTTAGGGATTGATATAAAACGCACTTACAATTGCATGCGAACATAGGTAATTGATAGGAAAAATTAATTAACAATGCAAATGAAGTAAGCTTGTACTCAAGGAATATGTTTGGTGTGTAGAACGTGAAATCCTAATTAGTAGAGAACCCACCTAGATATGAACTAAAGACAAGCTATGTACTTAGGAAAATGATAGGGGCAGTTCTTTGTTAGCCATTTGTGCCTTTTTAGCCTTCTATCCCTTGTATTAATTATTATCCGTCTTAGCCCACTTTGAGCCTGTAGCCTTTTCTTTGTAGCCACGATATAAGCCATTATCCCTTAGATTATTAGGCATGACCATATGACCCGCACTTGAATCACAATCCTGAGACATGTCTCGAGCTTGAGTTTGGGGTGGTGGGACCACATATGGGGAATTAAATGGGTAGGGATCGATGTGTTTTGTATTGTAGCACAATTGCAGATGATTTATACTTGTAACCCTTTGCCGGGAATGAAGAAAAATGAAAAAGAAAGAAAAAATGAAAAATTTTGAAAAATCATACAGTAGGATCCGGGAACCCGGATTCATCAAAACCGGGGACCCGGTTTGCTTCTGTACAAAAAAAAAAAAGAGAGAAAAGAAAAGAAAAAGAAAAATATGAATGAATAAAACATCCGGCAAAGTAGAATTGTCTGAAAATCATCTTGTTAATAGTGGGTAGACATGGGACGCTAAATTGTTGCGTATATGGGTGAGTGAGAACATCTTTTTGAGCGTTAACTCAAGCTCGAGGACATTGTTAATGGTAAGTGAGGAGAGAGCCAAAAGCTCACTTCAAATTTACCAAATATTTATCCATACCGTCCTTAAGCCATTATTATAACCGTAAAGACCTCGTGATTCCTAAGTGCATAGTGAATTTATTATTCTGTTGATAGGGAATACACTAGGTGGAGCGTTCAAAGCGAGGTAGGATTAATGACCACCCTATAGCCATCATACAGAGATGAGTACAAGTGTAACCTTCAAGCATTGCGACTTTAATTTTATGATTGAGATTATTTATGTTTGATGTTGCATGATTAGTGTATGTAGATGTTAATTTTTAAAGTTTGCTATATGAGATTTATCTTAGGAATTGCTTTAGGGTTTATTTGCTAGCTTCTATGTGTTTATACGTTTGCTTCTACCCCTCGTTTTATTTTGTTTCGCTTTGTCGGGACGACAAAGGTTTGAGTTGGGGGTCTTGATGTCTCCCTAATTGTTCTTATTTTAGACCCTTAGGAGACATCATTTTTGGTGTTTATTTAATTAATTCGATAGACTTTTGAATGAAATATGCAATAATTCGGATTTCCCTTTTTATTTCTAGCATTTTTGAATTATTAAACTTTTGCGCGTAATATTGGTATTTTTAGTGTAAAGTTTACAGGTTTTTAGATGTTAGCTAGGAAAGGAATCCGAAGATAAAGTCAAAGATCAAAAGATAGAGTCAAGACTTGAAGAGAAATCCCGAAGATTTTAATTTAGAGCTGAAAATCCATTTTCCAGGCCCTTGATTGCTGTTTTCGAGGTACTTAAGAGCTGATTGAGCCGCTGACCTTTGAAGAGAAAACATTCCTTATCGAAGTACGGAACTTTAGCAACTGGAATGAGGTCAATCGGAGTTGTAACGCATCGGGAAAAGCAGTTTTAGTGGAGGCCTGTCATCAGTTACGGGATTTTGGGCTTAAAGAGTGGGCTTGGACATTTAATTAGGCTTTTAATTTCTGGTCCAAGCCCTAATCCGTTTTTCTTATTATAAAAGGAGGTCTGGACTTCTATTTTTCACACAATTCACTTTCCACAAGATTAAAAACAACAGAGAAGCTACAGCAGGAAGAAAGGAGAAGCTACAAGAGCTGGAGTGGGTCTATAGCTCCGTTCGTAGTCATTCTGATTCCGAAAATTAGGTTTTTCTTATATTTTAATTTTGTAACGAATATGAATTCCATTTCTTTTTATCTTGTTTTTAATTTTAATATGAGCTAAATTTCAATTAGTGCTTGAGAACAAAACAATGGGTGAATCTTGATTTTATTATTATAACGAATGTTGAATTTGGGTTTTTATTGAATTAAATTAAATTAGGGCTTTTACTCTTTTCGACAATTTGTGAATGTTTACTGATTTTAGAGTCGCGAACTAAAATTAGGTATTAGTATCTAAGCTATTCCATATATGTGGCGTGTGGATCATCCTGACGGGGGGTTTAGGTACAGAAATAATTGTTCAATCTAGAATAAAAACTATTGATTCTGACGAACTTAGTTAATCCTAGGGCCAATGTGGTAATAAATCTTAATCATCCAACGGTGGATCATATTTACCCTGACGGGACTAGTGACACTTTAGGATCGCCTTATAGTCCACCCTGACGGGGGTATAAGGATATTAGAATCCCGACTATTGTAATTGACTGATTCAGCCCTTAAACAACATAAGTTAGAAAGTAAAATTAGGAGGATCCTTGCGTTCTCAAGTACTACATCTCATATTGCGTTTTCACTTATTTTACTTGCGTCTTAGCTTCTACTTGCATTTAATTATTTGTCTTTCATTTATTTAGAATTAATAAACAAAACCAAACAAACAATTTATTGTCTTTTATTTTCATAAGTGCATAAATCACTACTTGCTAAACATTGTGATCAACCATCCGTCCTTGGAACGAATCTGTATTATCATACATACTACTCGGGACAACCGTACACTTGCGGTTGTGGTTCGATTAGCATTTACATTTATTTTTAGAACACACAAAGGACCACCATTGTGCCGTTGCCCCCTTAGTCGCTCTCAAGGTCTAAGGTAGTGGAATTTAGAATCCTGACTAAGTATACCAAGAGCTAATATTCTCCCTTATGAATTAGATTTAATAGATAGAATTAGAAGGATTAGTGCATACTAGTAAAACCTAAGTTATATCGTTCATACTATCTTCTTTTCTTTTCTGTTATTTATTTTCTGTCTTTAGTTTATTAGTTTAGTTTATTTATTAGAAAACCAAATAAATATATATCTTTCTCTTCTTTCTACTTGCGTAGTATCTTTCTATCTTTAATATCTGCACTTGATAATTTGCATAAGTTCTCTCTAACTTTCGTCAGTCCCTGCGAACGAACTTAACTTATCATTAAAACTTGCATACGTCCTGTAATACTTGCAGTACAGTGTTAGTTTAGGGTGTGTATTTGCACTTATTTATATCATTATTTTATCACACCTTAGGCCACACCATGCACTAATTAGCATCCCCAGTAACCTAATTAAAGCATAAGATGTTCACATAGAAATTCCACTTTGCCGGTCCAAATATATATTCTTTTTCAAAACATTTTTTCCTTTTGTATAGCTATGACTCTATTTTTTATGTTGAGATATCACACTTATTTTTTCATAGATTTTTCTTTTCTTTTCATTCTTTTTAGCTTTTTTCATTCACTATTACCCCTACAAAGGGTTACAATATAAACATGTGGATCATCATCAATATAATAACAGAGCACAATTAATAAGCTCAAAAATCCCAACCTAATTATATTTCCCATAATGGTGGACCCACCACCCCAAACTCAAGCTCTAAAAGAACTGTCTATGCATCATGATTCGAGTGCAGGTCATATGGAAAAGTCTAAAATCTAAAGGGATATGGCTTACAATGTGGCTAAATAAAAAGGCTTTAGAAAGGCAACAAGGGACTTATGAAAGAATCGCCTTAATCACTTTCTAAACTATGCAATTTCATTATTTTCTTACCTTTAGCACGTTCATCAAATGGGTTTATAAATAAGCTTGGATCTCACGGCCTACAAACCACTCATGGCTCCCTGAGATCGAACTTTCTATCGCATTGCTAACTAATCTTTTCTTTACTATCCATGTGTGTTTTCCTGCTAATACTCAAAGCATACAAAATAAAATGGCTCATAAACATACTACTTACTATCATCAACTTATTGAGCTTATGCTTTCAAGCTATTAAACACACTCTACATCTAATTTCCATGTATCAAAAATTTTAATTTCTACCAAAAACAGTAAAATGGAGATGAGAGACAACGAATCCCCACACCCCAACTCAAAAATGAGACGTGTCCCCACGACTCGAAAAAACTTTAAACAGAAATTAAAATTAGCTAGATAAAACATTTACAGAAATGGTAAGGAAGAAAGAGAACATACTCTCGAGGCTATTGCCTCGCATTATCGACATCCAAGATAGGATTTACTGGATCTTTCTTTAATTGCTCAAGGAGTGTCATGATGTGCACTTGATTGGCTTTGATTTGTGCCATATCATTGGCTAAGGAAGTATGAGCTGCTTCGATGTTATTTAATCGATCCTTCATCTTCTCTTGCCAACTGTTCTCCTTTTCTTCTTTTGAGACTTGCGTAAATCCCGCTCCTCTCAAGACTTTCATGATCCAAGCATTGTCAATATTGTTACTCATTTTAAACTCTAGTGTCTCTTCCTTACCCAAAATCAAATTTGCTTTCCGCACAAGACACGTGATCATAGTAGGATATTTCACATTAAATAACGAGATAGTAGAGACCGAAAATTGCATCCAAAGATCAACTGTGCCACATCTACTTCTTATCCTCTCAAAATAAAATTCAAAAAGATAGCGTTCTTTTTTACTTACGTCTAAAATTCTTGTGTTTCCAAAGACGTCAGTGATAAGGAAATTGTGCAAAATTCGAGCATCCAGTTGGAGATATTTGTAAGGCCAAGGTGCCTTTAATTCTCCCTTATGTGATTGCACTTTCTCCTTGTCTAAAACATGCTCAAAAAGTAAATTCCAGTCGAAGATACTCTTTCTATCCATCGCTTCTCTATACTTTCATGGTCCGAGCAATTTCTTAAACTGGAAGTGGTTTCTAATCTCTTCAACTGAAAAAAGAACTAACTTTCCTCTAACTGGAACACAACCTTCACTATCTCGGCTAAAAAGGCCTAAATAGAATACATAAACTAATTCATGACATAAATCAGAACGTCTTACCATGAACGTAGACCAATCCAATCTTTCACCAATCTCCAAGGATCTCTTGTACTCCCTTTTACCAACATCTTCATCAAATACTCTCTCATAAGCAAAAGGTAGTTCCTATAATTATTTCTCTGCAGAAGCTATCAAGGCCTTTGAAGCTTTCTCTTTTTCTTCGGATGTCGGTACTTTGAATTGGAGAGGTTGTGTTGTCTTCTTTACGAAAAGCGAAACCTTTTTTGCCCATTTAATTAAACACGGCTAGATCACCTCTCTTAACATGGTCTGTTTCATCCTTTGTGTTGGAACTAGAACTTTTATTACTTAATTTCTTCTCAATATAACCCAATACCTTGCTTTTCTTCATCTCCCTCACAGTAGATAATGTTTCTGTTCTCTTAGTCATCTCAATTAACCTCCAACTCAAAGCTTTAACCACTCTTGAAATTTGAAACTCTTGATTATTGGTTGAACAAGCTTTATTTGGGTTAGAAAAGGTGTTTTGATGATGAATATCTATATGGGTAAGACGGATTCTTGATGGATTGGTATGGATCTAAAAAATTGTAGGATGATTTTTTGAAATTTAAGCTTTTGATTCCTGGATTCAATGTGTTTTGGTAAGATTTGGGTGGTTGAATCTTCTTTGTATACCGGTGCGGCAATTTTCGTAAACCCACCTCTCGGCAAAGAACCCGACTCGTGAACCCGTGGGCACCCCTTTTTGACCCGCCGGCTTAACGGTCATATGGACGGCATACCGGTGGGTAGGTCATAATATGCCTAAAAATTTCGTTTTCCTCCCTAACTCAATTTCTTTAATACTTGAACATCAAAACCACTAATACCTTTCTCAAATATGCAATATCAACTAAAAATAACTAAACTAAACATGAATTAAAAACATAAAAACAATAAAAAAATTGCGGGTTGTCTCCCGTACATCACTTTTATTTAACGTCTTTTAAAGTTAGACGTGTTACCTCTATCAAGATTTGCGAATATAGCCTCCCCAGCAATGAGAAAGGCTATGAACGTCTACTAATCTTTGCTTAATTCCCTTCTTGGGTCTGATCTCTATCACCTTAGCTGAAACAACTTTATTGACTACAAATGGTCCCATCCACGAGTCTTGGTAACCTCGTGGCCTATTTTCTGGTTTATGGGCTTTCCATAGAACTTCATGGCCGACCCTAAACTCAATCTTTGGCTCAGTATCCACAGATTTTTCGTGGATCTTCTCTTTAGGGATTTTGTGATGTGATAGGCTGTGGATGATAGGAACTATGGGATTTGACTTCATTGGTTTCTTACCCCAGACATAGAATGTCTCAGATACGTTTTTAGCATGAAGGGTAATGGTCCCTTCCTGGAAGTTGATTATGCTCTGACTGGTGGCCATGAAAAGCCTTCCAAGTATGATTGGAACCTGCTTATCTACATCTAAATCAAGTATAACAAAGTCAGTAGGGATGGTGATATTACCCGATCAGACGTGAACGTCCTCCACTGTTCTCCATGTCTTGGCGACTGAGTTGTAAGCAAACTGCAACTTCACTGGAGCTTTCTCTGATTTCCAAAGTCCAAGTCTATCAAACACGGACTTTGGCAAAGATTCATACCTGAACCCACATCACACATAGCTTACACCTTGAGCGTACCATTTATTTGAGCTTCGATGGTAACTTTTTCTCTACTTTTCTTGAGAATCTCACAGTCTCTCTCTTGGCTTCTACACTCGCTTCTTTCTCAGGATTAACTTGAGTAAAAACTTGTTGCGGTGTAAGTCCTTTCTTCTCAATCTCAAGCATTTGGGCGTTGATATTCTCAGGAGTATACGCCTCTACAAATGTCTTGAGTTCAATGTCACCCTTAAGATTTGTATCAGGATTAGTTGATGACACTGTTTGAACAATTGGTGGCAATTCCACCTTCTATTCTTCTTTCTTTTCTTTCACAACAGGTGCAACTTCTATTTTCTCTTTTGAGGCTTCTTCCTCTTTCTCTTTAGCTCTCTCATCTTGTAACTCCATAACCGATCTAATCTCTTCTTGCATATCTTTCAGAAGCTGTATAAATTCAGATTTTTCTGAATCTTAATCCTCATCTTCAGAACAGTTGAGTCCACGGGGCTAGACTTGGTTGGTTCTTCTTCGGTACTAGGAACTTCCACGGCACTTTCGGCAGCATGCGGTACTTACTTATTTTCTTCAATTTCAAGGCAAATAGTTTTACAAGCTTCGAACCCAACATTGGCATCGCCTCCTACGATAGCCTTCAGTTCTTTTGCTTCCATAATATTTGTAAGAATTTTATTCATTTGTTCTACTTGTGTACCTAAAATTTAAACTGAAGCTTCTTGTTCTCTTAACTTATCGTTCTAGGAATGCATATTAGTGGTCATAAGATCCATAAAATTCTTCAATTGTTGATCACCCACAACTCCTTCTTGAGGATACTGTGGTAGAGCCTTCTGAGCTAAAGCATCGGTATATGCATCATTAACAGGTTGTTGTGGAGGAGCAGGTCGATTATAATTCTGATTTCCTTGATATGGAACTTGACCTCTTGGTTGGAAAGAGTTATTCTGGGGACGAGGTTTAAAATGACCTGGATTAGCGGCCCCCTATGGATTTGAATATTGCATAACCGGATGATTCCTGTTACCAAATTGATAATTTCCATGGTTGGATATGAAATAAATAGATGCTGGATTTCCTTCGCACTCTTCCCATGTATGATTTGTGACCCCACACTGTTGACAACCTTGCACTTCTTGCACTACATTCGCTGCGGCTAAATTCCTCTGCATCTGAAGCTTAATCTCTTTGATTTTATTTTCTAATGCAGACAATTGAGCTGAGTTTGCAGTTTCTGCATCTAATTAAAGCGTACCTTTGGCATTTGTTATAGGAGCTCGTGAAAGTGGCTGATGTCTTCTCATTTGTGATAATAAAATCTATCTCTGAGACATCATTTTAGGCGTATTTATTAGAGTATAGGTCGAATTTAGCTTAATTTAGTGCAATTTCCTATTTTGAGTCTTGATTTAGTAACATAATATTTTTAGAGCATATTGGGTTTAATTGTTTATTTAGTGTGAAGCTTTAAAGATAATTATGGAGATTAATTAGAGTCCAAGTCAAATACTACAAGATATAGAAAGAGATTTGCATGGAAATTGGAGATAAAGGAAATAAAAGCTAAAATTATAGAAAAGGAAAAGCTGCCTAAATCTGAATTTCTGCAGCTATGCCTAAATAAGTGGTGATAACTCCAAAAGGAAGCCGATTTTGGAAGATTCCTTTCATAGGGAAGTAGATAATTCTGTGAGGATTCTTTTGGTATATTGTGGAGCAAAAACCGACCAATAACGAAGAAGATATGCTCAAAACAGTTCAGCAGTCATTATCTTTATTTCCATACGAATTTGAGTTGGGCTTGGAGTCCATTACTTAACCTCTCCTTCAAGAAACGAATTAGGTCAACCTATACACTATAAATACAACCTCTTAACACTCTTAAATCATCCTTGGTGAAACCTTAAACCAAGAGGAAGCTTACAATACAAGAAGGAAGTCTGGAAGGAGCTGTTCATCACAATGTCTTCTTTTACCTTTAAATTTGTAATTTCTTTCTTTTCTTGTATGAACTAAATTTATTTAGCTTGAGTTTTAGCATATATGTATGAACCCTAGTTTTGATTGACATCTATCTAATTTGGGAATTTTAATGTTTTAAATTGAATTATATTTTTTATTCTCTGTTTATGTGTTTGGATTTATATTCTGTGTTCTTGTGGATCGCGACCATATAGAATTACCATCTAGTAGTTAGGTCACCATTGACAACGGTGTTTAATTACATGTTTAGCACATAACGTCTAGTAGTCGGTTTAGATCTGACCAATCAACCTAACTAGATAATCACTATGGTTTAGTACATGTTACTATCTACCAATTACAGGAACAGTTTGCTTAGGAAGCCTTATTGACACAGGTAAATCCTATTTAAAACTACCTAGCGTAATTGGAACCGATTATTGAAATACTACATAATTCACCCTTACATGTTTAGAACGGCAAAACTAGAGGGGATTACATGCTATTGACTCAAGCTATATTCTCATCCTACTTCTCTTCCATATTTAATTTTCTGTCTTTAAATTCTTAGTTTTAATTTAGTTTAATTAGAAAACCAAATAAATATCTATTTGCCTTTATTTTTATTGCGTTTAGTTGTTCTAGCTTTAATTATTTGCACTTGATTTTTGCATAAGATTCCCCTAACCTTCGTAGTCTCTGCGGAACGAATCTTACTTATTTTCTAAAACTTGCATACGATCTGTATACTTACAGAACCGTGCTAGTCTAGGGTGTTTATTTGAACTTTATTTATTTATCTTATTTTTATCACACCCTAGGCGCCACCAGTGGCCAACTCCTTTCTGTTTCAATAATGTTCTCCATACCTTCGACGGCTTCTATAGGATTCATGGACACGAAATTTCCCTTTCCAAGATTATCTTCCTCTTAGTCTACTTTCCCTATTGATTCCTTGATAAAATATAGCTCATTGTAAAGACGGGGTGTAACCATGGAGTGGACATCTAGCTGACTTCTGTTGAAACCTTGTCCATGCGTCTCCTACTTCTTCTCCATTCTCTTGACAAAACTTTGCAAGCTCGCTTTTGTCTTTGAATACTCTTCGGATAAAATCGGTTAAAGAATGTGGCTTGAAGTTCTGCCCATGTATTAATTGTACCTGGTGGTTGTCTATCTAGCCACTCACCAGCTTTACGGGCCAGGAAGAATGAAAACATGTGACAATATAGTTGCTCGCGTGTAATGCCTAGAGTAACATAAACATCACAAATCTGCATGAACTTCTGAATCGCTCTTACCGGATCTTGAACTGCTGCACCACTATAGAGTCTGAAATTATGAAATTGACTAAGCATGCCCGGATCGGGTCTGAACTTGATATTCTGGATCTCTGGAGGACGATAACCTAATGGTTGAACATGAAACGGTGCTCCCAAGCCTGGGAGGTCTAGTTCAACTCTGTTCTGATTATTGTTATTATTTCTGTTATCTCCCGGTGGTAGTTGTTGTTGGCCTACAGGTCCAAGTGGTGGAACTATAGGAATAATTGGTGGATCTACGTCTTGCTGTTGAAATTCTGCCATAGCTCTTCTTTCGTTTCTTTCTTCTCGGATACGTCTGTTATAAGATGTGAAGCTCCTTTCGGGCTTCGGGAGAGGAGGCCAAAAATTCACTATTAAAACCTGAAAAAGACTAAAGCAAACCAACAAGCTTAAATCTGGAAAAACAAAAAATAAAAACTGAAAAATAAAAATTAACTAAAAACTACTACTCAAAATAGATAATCACACGCTAACGAGACACAAGTCCCCATCAGCGGCGCCAAAATCTTGGTGTCGCCTAGGGTGTGATAAAAATAAGATAAAATAAGCCAGAAAACAATGCACTAATCACCCTAAACAGGCACAGTACTGCAAGTATTACAGGACGTATGCAAGTTTTAATGATAAGAAGAATTCGTTCTCAGGGACTTAGTGTGTTATACGAATGAGCAAATAATTCAGAGTAGTAATAATTAATTAAAAGAGACAGAAAATAAAGATGATTTATTGAGAGATAAATAATTAAGCTAAATAAAAGTAAAGACAATAAAATAAATATGAGAAAGTATAGCTTAGGTTTTCCTGGTATGCACTAATCCTTCTAATTATTTCTATCAATTTCAGCTAATAAGGGAGATAATAACTCTTAGATACTTAGTCAGGATTCTACATATACCCGGAGAGCGTATAGGTAGGCTACGGTACAACCACGAGGCAGTTTAAAATAGGGTTATCCTGCACCGCTAGGTTCCTAAGCAAACTTTTCCTTCAATTGGAGATATGGTGATTAAAACAAACCCTAATGACTATCTAGTTAGGCTGGTGTTGTCAGGACCAATTCCTTATTCCAGACGTTTATGTGGTGTTTCAATAGTTAAACCCCCCTTCCGGACGACCATCTAACTACTATTAGCACAACCCTAAATTGATCAGGTTTAAGACAGACAATAAATAAAACATATAAACAAATATATGGTTAAGTAGCTAGAATCAAATTAAAACATATAATTCCCAAAGAAACTTAGATATAAAGAAAATAGAATTCGTAGATCATACATAATGCAAAACCCAAGCTATGGGAAAATTAGTTCATACCTGAAAGAAATAAACTAAAAGAATTCATCTTGCTCTCTTCAATAACTCTAATGATATAAAACCTAAGTACTAATTAATGGGAGGCAAGGATTATTTTACAAAGGTTTAAGGGTGTATTTATAGGTGTTTAGAAGACCTAATTCGTTTTCTTGGAGTGGAAGACAAGAAACTTGGACTCCAAGCTCAACTCAAATTCGTAACCCTAAAATAAAGAAAAGGTAATAATCTGACGCTGTTTTGTTTTGGTCGTAGCCCGTAACTCCTTCAATACTTATCTTTTTGACGCGTTCCAATAGTCTAAACTGATCGTCTCTAAAAGCTCTTTAACTTTGATTCCGGCAATTGATCCAAATTCCTAGCCAATCTTGAGTTATGATCACTTTTATGGTCGTAGGTGCTGGAATTCAGATTTATTTGGCAACTTATCTTATCTTTTCTTTCCTTATCTCCAATTTCCATGAATATCTTCCTTCCTTTATCTCTTAGAATTAACTTGGAATCTAATTAATCACCTTATATATCTTTAGAGTTTCACAATTAACAAACAAGTAAACCAAATATGCTCTAAGAATAATAAATCATTAAACCAAGACAAGAAATAGGAAAGTGCAATAATACATATGAAAATCGAGTATTTAGACTTCTAAAACACTAAAAATGATGTCTCCAACTAATATTAAATCATCACAAATGGGGAGACATCACTTTACCAACCGAGCTAATGTGATTTGAGACTCTTCGAGTCTTCGTAAAATTTGTTTTATTGTTATATAGAGGTAAGTATTCTTGAGGTAAAATCAATTTTTTATGAATCTTGTATTGTTTCATATTGTATCATAATATAATTGATGACTTAATCTCTTTTTAGAAAACTATTCCAAAAGAGAGTAAAGATTCGTCAA